>CM036919.1:1447500-2665000 GCA_020800305.1 Porphyrio hochstetteri | reverse complement strand
TGGTGGTGTTGCCCACCATGGAGTCTCTCCAAAAATGTCAGGAATAATTTTTTTCAGTAATTTGGTCTCATTCCTTAAGAATTTATTTGCTTAAAAGAATAAAAAGACAGTAGTTTCCCTTCTCACACAAGGGCAATTTTTTGCCCTGTAATAAATTCTATTTTTGTACAGATTTTGTGCAGAATTTGGAAAGAAATCCCTATGGAAAACCACCTGCTATTCTCATTCTCTTATGCCATTTATGCCTATATAATACAGAGGATGGAGCATTAAATGGTTAAATACTGATGTCTCTCCCAACCCCCATCACCCCACAATCTTAGTTTCATGGCCTTTGATGGCATCTTTCATTTCCAGCTTCTCATCTGTCTTTCCTCCAGTTCTTAAAGTTTCTTTCTAATTATAGAAAATGATAACGTTTGGCATGTAAACAGAAAATTTTCTATGCTTGAATGTAAATAAATTACAAACTTGGGAAAAAAACCCCACCAGGCAAGCTAATAACTCAGGCAACGTATCACTGCAGTGATCTCCAGGAGATAGGGATTCAGCCTCAGGTGGTGGTGGTGGTGGTTGATTTCCTCTGTACTTTATTTGCCTGTCTGTGTGTTACTTTGGTGCTTTGTTGCTTCCAGAAGTTATTTGTTCTGGAGAATAACATCTCAAAACATCTGAGAAAGGTGGGGAATGTTTTGCTTCTTTAAACACATAAAAAAAGGGTAGATGAGGTACTTAGGGATCTGGTTTAGCACAGGACAGGAATGGTTGGACTGGATGATCTTAAAAGTCTTTTCCAACCCTGTGATTCTGATTCTGTTGGCTGACTTGTGGGCTGCAAAGGGACCTGCTCTCTTTAACCACTCCTTCCAGCTGGAAAAATCTGAGTGTGAACTAATTGGTGGGTTTTCCAGCTGATGATGAATATTTGCTGAATGAGCTTTGCAGTGCCTCTGAGATGGATGCAGACGTGCTGGGAGGCATGCCATGAGCCCTCCTCGGGAGGAGTCTGGGGCCTTCACCATGTACATCTGACCTATAATGATCTTTTTAGTGTCCAGTGTAAATATGTGAGGAGTTTCAGCTCTTAAGAGGGAGAGATAAGTGCTCTATGTAACGGATGTGTGTTGGCTCCGAGTGGAGCTAATGCAGCTTTTGTTATACTGAATTTTTCAGGACTTCCTATTCCCACACAGCTTTTTCAGCTCCTTCCACTGAATCTTTTGGAGAGGGATCAGTTTTACCTGGCTTCTCGGGCTGAATCCTCTTCAGTATGATTTAATTCCTTATAAACAGCGTGCACACACCTTTGGGGTAAATTATGGAAGCTCTGTTGATCTGAGTGAAGATGCAAGCATGAGATGGTCTGCTCCTGCCTCTGGTAACAGGAAGTTTGTGGGTGTATGGCTAAGATCTTTAATGGTATTTTCCAGCCATTTGCATTTTAAAGGACCTTTGTTTGCATTACTGAAATGTTTTCCCTCCAACATTTATATATAAATATATATCTTTATATTTATATAATATTTTTATATTTTTATATAAACGTGACCTTATTAAGTTTATAAATATGTAAAGGGCAGAGTCAGGAGGATGGAGCCAGGCTCTTCTCAGGGATGGCAGCGATAGGACACGGGGCAGCAGGTGTGAGCTGGGGCAGAGGAAGCTCCATGGGAATGTAAGGAGGAACTTTGTCCCTGTGATGGAGCCCTGGGACAGGCTGCCCAGAGAGGTTGGGGAGTCTCCTTCTCTGGAGACATTCAAACCCACTTGGATGTGTTCCTGTGGGATTTAGTCTGGGTGCTCCTGCCCAGGCAGGGGGTGGGACTAGATGAGCTTTTGAGGTCCCTTCCAGCTCCTAACGTTCGGTGATTCCAACCCCTAATGTTCTGTAATTCTGTGTGTGATTATGTGACTGAAGCCCAAAGCTAATGAAATAGGCAGCCTGTCCACCTTGCTTGGAGGACTGTGCCAGCATCAAGCACTGTTTGGGCATCCCTGCTTTGCATGGACGTCAAGGAGGGTCTGATAGGAGATTAGGAAAGGGGTTTAAGGAACTGTTTACACACTGAGAATTAAAAAAAGCTCAGCTTAAAACTCCATGGCATGGAGGAAGACAGTGGTAGGATGAGATACAATCTGTTTGAAGCATCCAGAGTTGCAGGTTGGAATTGCTGAGGGCAGAGAATGGAGATGCAGCTCGTTATTCTTTTGGGTGGCATCTGCTCACCTGGCTGCGAGTCTGGCGTTGGCAAATCTTCACTGCAGTGATTTCAGGAAAGCTGAGAGGTGATAATGAAGCTTCTTTTGATGCACAGCCTTAGCAGCTGTGATGGTGAGTGGAAGTAGGGGAGGAGGACAGAGAAGGATGGAGAATCAAAGTAAAGGATGTGGGAAGCGACACAGGGATGTGGCTTACATTGCCATCTGGAGTTCCTGTGCAAACTTCATTGGGTCAGGGGATGCTTGTCTTTCTACCTATTTGTGTGCTGTTTGCATCTGACACACAAGCTGTGATTTGGTGGCAGCCTGGACTCGCTGTGCTCACCTCACTTCTCTGCCAATCATCAGGTTAATATTTATTGTACATGGATTTGGAAGCTTAAAACATACTTAACTATTGAAAAGCCCTATGTAGGAAGCACTAAAGGAAACTTTTTTGTGGAATTTAACATTCCCTCACTGTTCTATCAGCAGTTTTCCAAACTGCTCTGGCTGGTGAGTACACAGGAGATGTCCCAGCAAAGCAGGGTGTGATATTACAGAAATGATTAAAAAGTGACATGTTTCTGAACCTCTCTCATCATCCTGAAAAGAGCTTGGATGCTCAAAAGTTAATTGCATTTCCCCCCATGATGTTATTCTAATGAAAAATAGTGCCTTTCCCTGTGAACTCTGTGTCCATGATAGCACTTTGACCATCATGGTTGCACCAACACTACTAAAACATTACTATCAATAGCAGCATTTTTTTTCCCTAATATTTTATTTCTTTTTCAACTCTTCTGTTGGCTCCTGCAATAACCTGGAGGATTTCTCATGTGTTGGATGCCATGAGAAGTCAGTAATGTCAGGCTACAAGTTTCAGAGTGCAGTTTCCCGAGGGATGCTCATGGGGAGGACTGTCCCTCACCCGGGTGTCACTCGGTGTGTGGATGGGTTTTGGTGTAGCAAAATGCTGAGCAAACTGAGCTGCTGGCAGAGCACTCACTGCTGACTGACACCTACCATAGCTTCTGACTAGAGCTAATGATGGATTTGGTCATCTGAGTGTTGGGAAGGACCAAACCTGTGTCTAGATACCCTGTGGCCACGCTCAGCTTTGCATATAGACTTCTCAAGCTGTCTCCTAGTGAAGTGATATTTAGATTAAAGTTTGATTCAGTTGAGCTTCTAGGGCATGTATCAAAACTTAATGGGATCAAACAAGTGTCTACATCCGTGGTTTTCCCAGTGGAAGGGAAGGATAACACACAACCTGTTATCCAAGTGATTTCAAGTGAAGTAAACCAAATATTGCATAAAAATAGAGAACAAATAGGGGGTTTTAATACTTTCTCACTGGCAGAGATCAAGAATTCCTACTGCTGTCCAATTCAAGTGTTTTCTGTGTTGGAAAATGTTCAGCTTTCAGTGCTGAGCAGCAGGAATTCAGCATTATTGGAGCACTCTTCACATGCCTCTGCTGGGAAGAGCATCAGGTGGAAACTCAGGGTGGTGCTTCAAGAGGGAGGGAATATGTGTATATGGAGAATGTATCCTAGGATGACAGACTGGTTTGGGTGGAAGGGGGCTCAAAGATCATCTTGTTCCATTGCCCCTGCCATGGGTTGGGATATTCTGTATTGTGATTTTTGTCATAGGTTGGGGTTTCTACCCCGAGGTTGGTTGCCTTTCCCAGCAGCCACTCCAGTTCTGTGAGAAACTAAGCCCCAGTTTGTCATGAAATCACTGCTGGAAAAAAAAAAAGGCAAGTGATTTGACCAGATTTCCCATGAGCTGTTGTCAGACTGAAAGGTAAAGCCATGGCTGATTTCTTTTCCCCTGGTAAAATATACTGGGGAAGTGCCCTGGGAATTTGGGTTCTTTCCAAATTAGATTGGTTAATGGGTGACCATGGGAATGAGGAGGTGAGGTCCTCAATGCTCTTGTGACACTTGGGAAGTTGCCTCTGTTTCTCAAAAATCATGTAGGTTGTATTCAGAGAAAAATGACTGATGCAAGTGAGGGGCACCTTTGGGGAGGTAACGTACCAAGCAGCTCTCCCTGGGACAGCTCCCACCCTGTGCTGAGACAGAGGCCAGGGAGAGCCTTAATTAAACAAAACCACCAACCAAAAAGAACCAAACCCTGAGAGAGACCAAGAGATTGCTTTAAAATGAAAACTGGGGTTAAAAAGGTTAAAAAATAGGGTAAGAAGGGTAAAAAGTAGAGATGAGTGTTACAGAGGAGTAGATTGTGGTAAAGGAGGCTGGAAAGTGAATGGAGGGGAACCCAAATGTGTAAAATAAACATTAGGGCTAGGGGAGACTTGGGCAAGGAGATTTGTAAGTGCTTTAAAGATAAAAAGGACTGACACTTGAGAATAGTTGATTAAAAGCTATTCAGCACAAATGCTAATTTTTCTGGGTGCTTGGCTGAAAAATCCATGGAGCAAATTGAAATTCTGAGTGCCAAGGAATACCAAGAGGCTCGATGCTGTGGATTCAATTAAGTGGCTGCAAGGAAAACAAGGCTGTGCAGCTTCCAGCAGCCTTCACCCCCCACCCTGGCATCTCCCCCCCTAGACACTCTTTGCTAATAGACTCAAGAGGGCTGAAGCCAACTGGAGGAGTTGAAGCCAGAGGAATACTGTTGAAAAGAAGAATGAGGTGCTGATAAAGCCCTCTGTAATTCCCCAGTTGCTTTATTTTTGGGTATCATATAGACACTGTATCCTCATCAGAGGCGCTGGAGGTGAGGTTATCAACCTTCCCTTCTGGGAAAGCCAACTGTTCCCACAAACACCAAAACTCGATGTAGTGAGCTAATGAATGGTCTGCAGATTTGATCTATCTGCTACTGATGGCTTTCATTATTTAATTATATATATATATGGGGCAAAAAGCTGAGTCACAAAGGAATTTCAACTGTGAAGTGTGTAGTTAATCAGTAGTGCAGCTGTAGTAGTGCTTGTGTAGGACTGAGTGCTGTGGAGATGGGGTGGGATTCACCCCCCATCCCTTTGCCCAGAGCTGGTTTGGGGGATCAGTTTGTGTCCAGTTCTGGGCTCCCTGGTCTAAAAAAGACAGGGATGTCCTGGAAAGAGTCCAGCAGAGGGCTACCAAGATGATGAAGGGCCTGGAGCATCTCCCCTGTGAGGAAAGGCTGAGTGAGCTGGGGCTGTTCAGTCTGGAGAGAAGATGACTAAGGGGGGGAACTAATTAATGTTTATAAATATCTTAAGTATGGGATGCAGGGGGACATGGCCAGCCCCTTTTCAGTGTCTGTGGGGACAGGACAAGGGGCAATGGCTGTAAACTGGAGCACAGGGAGTTCTGCACCAACATGTGGGAGAACTTTTCCCCAGTGAGGGTGAGGGAGCCCTGGGACAGGCTGCCCAGGGGGTGTGGAGTCTCCATCTCTGGAGATATTCAAGACCCATCTGGATGCCTATCTGTGCAATATGAGCTGGGGAGCCTGCTTTGGCAGGGGGGTTGGACCAAATGGGCTCTGGAGGTCCCTTCCAACCCCTACGATTCTGTGATCACTGGTCAGCGTTGCAGCATCCCACTCTAGCTCCTTGAGTTGTTGGGTACCAATCACTCTCCCATGTGAATTAACACTGACACCATCACCTTTGTGTGTGGAGGGGTCTGTTCTGCTGCTGGCCTGCATGTGTGAATCCCACCACCTCTAATTGAGAGGGGATCAGTCATGAATTAAGGAGTGAGAGGAAGGCTTCTGGGTGAGATTTAAATGGGAGCCTTTTACCAATAATGCTTTGCATTTGCCATCAAAGTGTCCCAGAATGCTTTACAAAATTAATGAATTAGACCTTGCAACACCCCTGCATGCCAGGAAAATTGTAATTCTCCCATCCTAGAGGAGGAATTTCAGTCCGGAAGAGAGAGCCTGTGTCTTTCTCAAGGTCATAGAAATGATTATTGGAGCTTTGGTTAAATCCTCCTAATTCCAGGCTCCCTGTCCCAGTAAAATCCTCTGGCACGTGCAGGATGGGCACAGACTGTGGCTGAGCAGGGATGCAGCAGTCAGTGGTTGCTAACAGTGTGATTGTGGTGTGTAACCCCTATAAGCAGCTATAAACCTGCTGTCCTTGGCATGGAGAGGACAGCAGGTTCTCAAACCCATCCTGTTCCTGGGCTTGCATAAAGATTTGCCCTGTGATCAGGCTTGGGAAAAATCAGTTTTGCAGCCTCCTCATCTCATAATGATGTTACTGGAGAGAACATCCCCTCAGTAATGAACGTGTGTGATGGAGGAAACCACAGCTCCTTCCTCTTCTGTTCTTGAGGTCAAAAATTCATAGGAGGGGAAAACCACATGATGTGGAGGGAGAACTTGCTTACAATTATCTTTAAATCACACATTGGTGGTAAAAAGCCTGTTGGTGTGATGAGTCCAAAGGAAGGCATCCGTTTTCCTTCTCAGTGAGGGTTGCTTGCACTGAAAACAGCCTGATGGGCTGAGCAAAGGCTCATGTGTAGGAGGTTGGCCATGTAAAAAGCAGGGGGCTTGTCCCTCCCCGCAGTGACTGCACTCTCCTGTCTGTCTGTTTGAGCTGTCCTCTTCCCTTGGCATCTGCCAGGCTGGTGATTTAGTTGAGAGTTTAGCAAAAGCTAAATTTTCAGGCATGTCAGGAGGAATTTTATATTTTTTCATAATTTCAGAGTAATATTGGAAACTTCAGTGGGGTTTTATTTATCCTGCTCGTCACGACATGGAAAAACTCAATTTAAAGGTATCCAAAATACCCCTGGGGCTTTTTCTTTGCTCTTAGTGCTTGGGCACAGCTTTGCTGTAGCAGCATTGTCCCCTCTGTGCCAGTCCAGCACAGCATCTCACTGGAGAGACTCAGTGCTGGGCTTTGCAGAGGTGTTGGTGCCCCAGCAGCTCCTCTCTGGTCCAGGCAAGGACCCTACATGGTTCTGGGACCCTTCTCCAACACTGGCTGATCTTCTTGCCAGAGGATTTCAGGTGAAAGCTGCAGTGCCCAGCATCATTTTGGGTTTTTTTCATCAAATTTAGAGCCAGCCAAGTACCATGAAAACATTTGCAGTGAATATTTAGATGTATTTTTGTACGTAATCGCTTTGGCTGTGGCTGTGGCCCTCTAGTTTGTTATTCATGAATATTTTAGCAAATTGGTTTAACGGGAATGTTGCCAGGAAGCAAGTGTTCCTGAATATTTGTTGAAAAAACACAGATTTAACCTTGTATTTGTGGTTACTTGCTGGGGAAGGGCCCTCGCAGGGGCCCCTCTGAAAGGACTGACATAGCCAATTAAAGCAAATCTCATTTGGAAATGTGATTCTCAGAACCTGGCCACAAATAAACTCAACCCAAGCTGGACAGACAGTGGGGCCAGCTTTGGGTGGCTGTCCCCAGCATCGTGTAAGCTGACAGCAATAGCAAAATCTCTTGGGGTGTCCCAAGTACCTCTGGTACTTGGCTTTTTTTTTTTTTGATGTGAGATGTGTTCAGGCTCTTCTGCAGGAAACATTTAGAAACCTCTTGGCTCAGGGACTCCACACGTGGGACCCTACGGTGAGCTGTGGCAGCATGGGAGGATGGGCACCACACTCAGGTCCCTGTGGGCAGGGGCTTTGGGGTGCTCCTGCAGTGGGGTGCTTTGGGATTTCTGCTCACCCAGCATCAAGGGTTGTCTCTGTCCCAAAGACTCTGTGGCTTAAGCTGTGCGGAGGCATTGTGGCAAAGACAGGGCTTGATGCCATCCCCAACTGGGCACTTGGGGGAGAGGAGGAGAATGGACTAAGGAATATTTACTATATGGAGCATAAAATCCCTCCTCAACTAGAGCCAAGTAGTTTTGTTCAGTTCATGTGCTCTGACAAAGGTGGCCCTGGTTTGAGGGGTAGGTCGGTGCCAGTCCCTGCTCCCACTCTGCTGGTCTGGCATCACCCTCCTGTGTGGGTCCTTCTGTCCCGAGCAGTCTCTTAACCAACTGTCAGGCTGCTGAAGCCCATCATCACCTGTGGGTTTGTGATCCTGGATGGATTTAATTCGGATTGTCCTGCAGGCTGGTCCCTGGGGCATGGGTGTGCAGCAGGGAAGTCACGCTGACAGGGCTGTATCTCCATCC
Source organism: Porphyrio hochstetteri (assembly GCA_020800305.1). NCBI lineage: Eukaryota > Metazoa > Chordata > Aves > Gruiformes > Rallidae > Porphyrio > Porphyrio hochstetteri. The sequence continues at coordinate 2,656,680 of CM036919.1, read as the reverse complement.
ACCACTTCCCATCACTTTCCCATTTGTCCCGTGCAGTGGCTAACATCAGACTTTGTTCTCTTCCCTGCTGAGGGATGTGGCCATTTTCTGGAGAAAATTGTTCCTAAGAATAATTATTATTAAAAAATAGGAAATACTCCTAAGAATAACTTCCCACAAGTGAAAATTTGGGGGTCAACCTACCTAACTGCAGCTGGGTAGCATTTTGGAAGAGCTCTGTATCCAATGTGTATGTGGGATGCTCAGCACATCTGGAAAACATCTGTTGTGGACCTGTAATTTGGCATCATCGTTCTTGGAGTCACTGTAAAACAGGGCCTTGTGGAAAATGCTTAACACTCCCGGACACATTGTGTTTTGGTTTAATGGTAAAATAGCTTGTTAGATCCAAACAAACTGGCAGAAAATCTTGCTGAAGCTCTATGTTAGTGATGAAGTCAAAGGCTATTAAGGCAAAAAAACCTCAGCACAAACCCCTGAACCCCTGAGATTTTGGCTGTGTTTTTGCTGGAACAGAGCTGGAAGATAATTGAAGGCATTTTGTGGCCCCACGCTGGCTTTCAGCTGGGTTTTATTTTACATAATGAGCCGCTGGAAATCGGTGTGCAGTTACTTTGGGGTCACTTTAGAAATGTGAACAGGTTGCCGGCTGCGGTTTCGGGCTCATTGGTCAGAGCTAATTCCTTTGGCTCTTTTAAAGCTGAAAAGCTTCGTTTTCCTTTGCAAGAGGCGCTGGGGGCTGCTCTGGTGGCAGGGTTTGCTCTGGCTGCAGTGAGCTCACAGAATCATCACTGAACATTTGGAGTTCGACGGGACTTCAATCATCTGTTCGGGAACTGTTCAGCCTGGAGAAAAGAAGACTAAGGGGGGGACCTTATTAATGGTTATCAATATCTTAAGTATGGGATGCAGGGGGAAATGGCCAGCCCCTTTTCAGTGTCTGTGGGGACAGGACAAGGGGCAATGGCTGTAAGTTAGGGCATAAGAAGTTCCACACCAACCTGTGGAAGAACTTTTCCCCAGTGAGGGTGAGGGAGCCCTGGGACAGGCTGCCCAGGGGGTGTGGAGTCTCCTTCTCTGGAGATATTCAAGACCCGTCTGGATGCTGACCTGTGTGACCTGTCCTAGGGACCCTGCTTTGGCAGGGGGTTGGACCTGGTGATCTCTCAAGGTGTCCCTTCCAACCCCTAAGTTTCTATGATCTCGTCCAATCCCCGCCAGAGCAGGATCACCCAGACTAAATCCCACAGGGAGTGTTGGAGCCTGGCTCCTGCCCAACCCTGTCCCCTTTCTTGCCCAGGGGGATTTGGGGCAGATTTTTTAACATTGGATTCCACCACTTTCTTAAACTGGTGGCAATTTCCTAATGGACAGAAATTATTCAGAGGGCTTCTTTGTGTGATTTTGTAATACTGCTGTCTATTTTTTTCTTTTCCCTTTTCTTTATTCTGCATTGGGTGAAGGTGTTTTTCACCACATTATGTGAACAGGCATTTGACTCAGATTTATCTTTTATCATTATTATTTCTTTTCAATCTGGCTGCGGACCACGTGCTGTGGAACAGAGGAGACCATGTTTATCTACGTAGCACTTCCTTGCACCCACCTTTGCTTTGGAGGCTTCAAAAAAGATCAGAATGGGATAGGGTCTAAGAATTCATCATTACCCAGTTCCATATGGTTACAGCTGTGAGCATGGATCTAGAGTGTGGTGGCATGTGACCTGTACTGTCTTGTCTGCACAACTGAAGGGCTCTGCAAAAAGCCATCATCCCCAGTGAGGAGCTGGAGAACGCTGACATTTCAATGTCATCTGGTCAAATTACAGCATCCCTGGGTATCTTAAACCTATTTACTGCTGTTTCCTTCACATAATGTTCATTAGATCAGAAACCAGCCTAGAGCCACATCTGCAAAATGCTTCACAAAGTGCTTTGGTCTGGGAACACAAAGCATCTCTAGAAGTTTCCTACAGAACATTGTATTTCTTATCTTTTTTTTAAGCCTTGGCTTTCCCCATTTAATTAGTATTCTAATTTTTTCCTTTTGGTCACCCAGCAAACATTTACACGCTCTTGGTGCCAGGGATAACTACCATGCTGTCTGAGGAGACTTGCTCAACCCAGCATGACCCGTAAGGGCTGCAGAGATCCTGACTTGGATGGTGTTTCTCTTTCAGCAGTGTTTCCAACATGTGGCTGTGTTGAGGGTCACAGCTCAGAATTACTGCCAGAGCCATTGTTGGCAGGTGGGAATGAGAAGCTGCTCTATTGTAAGCTGGGATTAAAAAAATCAGTGCAGGGTAGAGGTAGAGCATCAGCATTGGGTCACCCGGGCTCCTCCTTGGCTGTATCCCGTGGTGTTAAAAACCCCACGGTGGCTTTACCCAAGTTCAGAAGCATAGCTGAGGGCAAATATATCTGTGCAGGTCCTGATAAGTAAAAAGGAAATGTGAATAGGGTTTGGGAACATTTGGGGTGGTTGTGGCTTTTTAAAATAAAGGACTATCAAAGTTGGGGTGGGATGCAGGAGCAGTGCTTTGTAGTGGCATTGAGAATGGTACCTGCAGGTGGCTGTGACTCATGTCTTCTGGCAGTTGAAGGGATCATCTTTGGAGGCTGCTGTGGCTTTTGAATGATAGAGCTAGGAAACCTGTAAACTCTTCTTGTGAGGAAGGTTAAAAATAAAAGATTTAGCTCGGTGTGTTAAAGAAAATACTTTAAACTATTGTAGAAACGATGTCCTGCTGTACAGTCCTGGGCTGTGAACCAGCTTTGGAGCGAGTAGGTGTTGTCTCCAGCCGAGCCTGGTGAGGTTTATCCCTACTGAGAAGTTTCAAATGCTTGAGTCAACAGGAGATTTATCTCTGAATTAGTTTCCGTGGTAAGTCCTGCCTTCTGTGCCTCATGGAGCTGTGTGTGTTCCTAAGGTCTGTGTTACCACTGGAGTAAATCTCTTTTTAAAGCTTTAAACCAACTCCTTTAGCATTGGCAAATATCTTCTGCTCTGAGATGGGGTAAATCCTGAGGAGGGAGGGAACTCCTGAGCACCTTGGAAGATGTTGGTCTTAATTTTATTAAGACTTTTTGTTGCTTGGGACTTTTTACAGTAGGAAAAAAGGTGCAGATAAATGGAAAAATAGACTTTGTTAGTGTGAAACAGGGAGGAGAATTGTTATGCTGAGTTGTTGGGGATTTTTTTAGGCTGATTTATGCTTTTCTGTATATTGTTTGTGTAATTAGGGATCATCTTGGTCGCAATCTGGGGGGTCTGAGGTTTGGATCCGAGGGATCAGGTCCAGCAATGTGGCTGTGAGCTGGAGCCCACCAGGCTGGTGTCACCGACTGAGTGATAGAGCCAAGCAGGCTGCTTATTTTCTGCCTGGGCATCATTGGCCTGTTTTTATCAGGCTGTTTTGAAGAAGTTATGATTAATTGGGTATTTAAATTAGCTGGTAAATAGTTCCCTACTTGATTAATTTAATTGCTTTTTCTTTATTTCTGGTTTCCTCATCTGAGGGAGAGCCTGTGTCGGTGCTGATTGCAGCCCCCCAGCTCTGCCTGCACCACCAGAGAGGGAGGATCCATGGGAACGGGTTCTCCCTTCCACTCCCATATTTTTATGTTCAACTCTCTGTGTGGGTTTATACACTATAATGTTGTTTTTTTCTCTGTAACTCTACTTGTTATATGCATCAACCTGAAAAATGAGTTTCCCAGAGCTGTTTCACGCTGCCAGGTTTAAGCATACCAGCACACTGGAAAAGACTCCTGTGTGCTGGTGTTTTGGCCACTTTGGCCTCTCACTAAAGGGCTCAGGGCACCCTGGGACTTTGTGCTGTGGCTTGTTTCGGTGCCATTCCCAGATGTGGTGGTCAAATGCTCAAAGCGGTCACCAGTACTGGGAGGCAGGATGGAGTCTCCTTGCTTCTGCTGAGCTGATGCTGTGTTTGGGTGGGAAACTTGTCAGAGTTCAGGGCAGGAGAAGAAGCTTCAGTAGCATTTGGAGCTCTGCTCCTTGTGCTCTTAAAAAAATCACACTTCAGAAAGAACAGTGCAGTTAGTCCTGGTTTTGAAAAGGCCTTGAGCTGCCCACAGGAGGACTTTGAATGGCTGAGCTGGGAGAAATGAAGTTGGGGAATCACAGATTTTTGGAGACCATGCCTACAGCCTGTGGTCCCAGCAGCACCATGTCACACCACCCTTCCTGCAGCATCCTCAAAACCGGCAGTGTCCTGTCCTGCAGCAGATGATGCTTTGGTCCCAGGCAAAGACATCCAGCCTGGAGCAAGTCTGGAGAGAAGGTGGCAGGAAGCACCATCCCCAACCAGCCATGAGATCGGAGCAGTTTTGCGGCACCTGCAAAAGCTCTTCAAGCTACTCACCTCTAGTTGTCAATGCAGGAGAGGAAAAAGAGCCTAAGGAGATCTCTCAAACAGGGAACACTGGGATTGTAAAGCTTCTCTCAGTATCTTCTGAGAATGAAAAATTAATTTAGAGAGAGAGTCCTGCAGCTGAACTCTGTTCAGCATGTTCTGTGGGTTTATGGATTGCCAGGTTGAGCAGAATGCGATGAGGTCTGTGATAAAACCAATGGTCTTCACCTTCCCTCTAAAACTGACTGTCCACGTGCTGTCCCCTGTGTTGCTCTTGTGCTGAGTAAGCGGCTGAATGGTTTCCCTAAGCAGAGAGGTGCCATATGGCCACTGTCCTGTCTTGGGCAGCAAGTTCATCCTCATCCCTGCTCTGGCAGTGCTTTACCTCAGGGAGTCCTGCTCCTTGCCAGAGCCCGCTGCCAGCGGTGCTCAGCCTCATGTTTTGCAGGCTCTTGCACTGCTGTGGGACTTCATTCACTCTGAGGAGGTCACATTTTCTCCACCAATGCATCCAAGAGCTTCATCTCTTTCTTTTTTATCCCTTCCCATGTGCGTCTGCTTCATATCCTGGGGCAATCTAGAAGATGCCACACATCTTGCTTTGCTGGTCCTTGGTCACCTCTGTAAGTCTCCTCCGTTTCCATGCACTAGAGGTTGCATTGTGGTTTTTCTCTATCAAGTCCATCTTTCCAGGTGGTCTTCCTCAGTTTTAATACTTTTGGAATGGAAATGCCAAACTCTTTGAATTCTGTGTAATACCATCAAAATCATTAGTCACCCAGCACTGATCAATAATAACTGATACCAAGCAGTCGTAGGCACGCTGTACTGTTAGACAAGGGGCTTAATCCTTAACTAAACAGGGAACATTTAAGAGAATTTACTGCTGGGAGACAGTATTCAGGTGAGGCACTGACGTTCAGAATTTCAATAAAGCATTAAATCCCTTTTAAGCCATAAAAAATGAAAAAGCTTATGAAGGAGAGTAACTCATACCTTTGAATTTCAGTCCTGTAGAGTCATTTCCCTTCAAAAACACCCCTGTAAATTAATACCTCGGTCATCGAGGCTGTTGGTTTAAAACAAAACAAAATTAAAATATTTAAAGAGCAAAAAATATGATTGAAAATGTGTGGAAAAATGCAGATTTTAATTTTTAAAAAAAAAAATCTCATCCCAGAGGATTTGAGTTGTTGCAAGGAGGGATTCTCTGCATGAACAAACTGTAATAATTTTTAAATAATCGCTGCTACCACTTTTGGTGACTACCTAAGTACAGGCTGGCATATGGTGTGTCAGCGTGAAGCGCTGATTTAGAGTTTGATATTATATACCAGTGTTCAAGCTGTTCGTTATAAACTAGAAGAAGCTTTATATAAGCAGACAGGTGGCAAGTAGTCGGCAGCTTGGCGGGCAGGTGGGATGCTCTGCTTGCTGCTCGCGATGCAAAACCTGTCCTTTTCCTGCTGCCTCATCGGCCTCTTCTCCCAGTCTCTGTGTTTGCTCATCTCTTGCCGCATGTTATATCCCAGCATCCTGTCATTTGCTGGATGCTCTGGTGCCCCAAGCCCAGGAACGCCTTTGAGTAATGTCACTCTTGGCATTATTGCTTCTTTGGGGCAAAAATTGAAATTTCCTTGTGTTTTGGGACCCTAAAAATATTGCTGCTTAAAAGTGGGTCCTATTTATTGTCTTGGAAAGCAAGCACTTTTTCCTCCCTGAGTTAGAAAGCTTGCACACTTGAATAACCACCTTTACATACGTCACAGAATCAGAGAATCACCAGGTTGGAAATGACTTTTAAGATCGAGTCCAACTGTTCCTGTCCTCTGCTAAACCATATCCCTAATTACCTGATCTGCCCTTTTTTAATCACATCCAGGAAAGGTGAAGTTGTATGATTTCTTCCTGCAGTAGTTGCAGATGAAGATGCTAATAGCTGTCTTCTGAAGCTTTAGTAGCCAGCTTTTGAAGAGAAGATACTGGTGGCTCTCCTGAGTTTCTGCTGTCTGCTGGCAACAGCTTTAAATAGTACAAGCTTGCACCTACTTTGTACGAAACTTCCAGGTGGGAAGTTGTGGTGATGGAGAGAGTGTGCAGAGTAATGCAATGTAGTAAAATACACTGTGTGCAGCTGCTTTACCAAGAGGGACAACTTCCAGTCGGTGCAAACCCCCACGTGGTTTGGGCAGAGCTCCTGGGGAGCATCCCCTGGATGTCCAACCTGATGATGTTCAGAAACAATTTATAGAAATTGTTCTATCTACCTAAAGAAGCATCCAAGGTGATTGGGGAAGAGAAGGGAGAGAAACAGCTGAGGTGGAGCATCATTTCCCTTTTGTCACGGGGTTTTGAAGCTGCCATCCAAAAACAGGGAGTCCCACCCTGGTGTAATTAATGTGGGCTTGAGCTCTTCCTGATGAGCTCAGAGGGGACTGATTTTTCTCGGGGTCAGGGCAGGTGAGGATGGAGAATTTACATTTACAAATGTGATTTACAAATTTACATTTTTAAGCAGCTGCTTTTAAGCTCTGTCTGCAGAAACCTCTTAATATTAAACAGATAAATCTCAATGTTCAGACCAGATTCACGTGTAGAAACAGCCAAATATATTCTTAATCCAGAGGAACTTTGCAGGGTCGTGCACTCTGTCTAATACCTTGTCACTGTAATGGATCCTGGTTTCATCACTCATATCCCTCAGCTGAAAGCAAGTTTTTTTTCCTTGTTCCTCTGAGGACCTGTAGCTACCATGAAGTATTGGCTGGGGGTTGTAGCTGAAGCTAAAACAATTTGAGCATTTTCCCCTCATGTGGAGTAGGACGAAAGCCACTGAGGTTTGCAGTGATGGCAGTGACAGGACAAGGGGCAGTGGGTGCAAGCTGGAGCAGAGGAAGCTCCATGTGAATGTAAGGAGGAACTTTGTCCCTGTGAGGGTGCTGGAGCCCTGGGACAGGCTGCCCAGAGAGGCTGGGGAGTCTCCTTCTCTGGAGACATTCAGACCCACCTGGATGTGTTCCTGTGGGATTCAGTCCGGGTGATCCTGCTCTGGCAGGGGGGTGGGACTAGATGAGCTTTTGAGGTCCCTTCCAACTCCTGATGTTCTGTGATAGCTCATAGTAAAATCTTACCAGTGACTCAGTTCACGTCATCTCTTAAACTGCCTGTGAAGTGAATATAACTGAGGGATCAGCAAGTAGCAAAGCACTGTTTGTGCACAGAATATTTTTCATCTCAAGCAACCCCGAGGTAAAAATAGATTAAATGCTCCAAGCAGCAGACTGCATACCCCCAGTGTCACTGTGTGTGATGGGTGAGTGACACATGTCCTGATGCATTTTGGATGGCAGTCACTCAGCTGCTTCTCTGTGCTGATAATAAAAACAAAGTGATCAAATTTGTTTTGAGATGGGAAAATGGGGAAGGCGATACGGCAGCTGCAGTGAATCATTTCCCTTGGGAGGTCTCCTTGGCTGGGTTTCCAGGTACAGCCAGCAATAGAAAACACCCCTCAGTCTTCAGCTTATCCCCCTCGTGGGAGAGGGGTTTCACGGGGCTGCAGAGTTGGGTGCACAGATGAGATTGCACAGGGCAGGTACCCCTGAATTTGGATCGGTTTGGCAGCACTTCATCCTGAGGAGCTCCCTGGGTAAAACACACAGCTCTAACTTGTTTTCCTTTTTTTTTTGGTGTTTTTGACCCTACTCTTGCATGTCTGTTTTTAAAGAGAGATGAAGCTGTGTTGCTCCATCCCAGCTGTCTGGCTTTGCTGGGTTACGAAGCCCTACAATTCTGCTGTTAGGTCTCTTGATCATCTTCTTGGAGTCTGGGGTGGAGTATGGTGTCTGTTAATGAGATCTTGCCATCACCACTGACTTGATTACAAGGGTCTCATTCCTGTATTGATAGATGCTGGGTTAGATATACAATGGCAAAAAAGGAAGCTCTACCACAGCTAAAAATACTCAGAATGATGTATTTATGGCTCTTGTTACACTTTGATGGTTGGGGGTTGTTTTTTGCAGGGGAAAAACGTTCTTTGTTGTGTTTTATGAAGAATTGGTGACATCTGGTGATGGCTCATAATGAGCCCTCTCAAGACTGCTGACAGGAATAAACCTTTCAGCAGCAAAGCTTCATCTTGCAGCATGTCTAGGAGGGCAACTGCAATTAGCACGTAATCGCAGCCCCACTCTGCTTGGGGAGAGGTTCAGAGCTGGTGTCAGGGCAGATATTCTTGTTTTCAGCAAAGGTCTAATTGAATAAAGGCGTATCCAAAGGAAAAGGGCAGTGGTGATGCTCTGGTCCCTTGTGAGATGGGCGCGCAGAACTCCAGGTGATGTCATAGGGGGAGTTGTTTGTGGGATCAATACTGACTGTGCCTTGAGCTCAGCACAGTTTTTTGTTCGTGGGCAGTGTGTGCAGGCTGCTTTACTTCAGGGTTTTGTCATTTGCCTCTGAAGTATAATAACCCCCAAGGTGAAAGTGTAGGGACGCTGGCTGGGAGGGCATCAGTCTATCAGTTATGGGTTGATGAGGAAGAGAGGGGTTTTACCTGCTCTGCATATGTACTGCTGGGTGATCTGCATCCTTTCTCTCTCCTGAGAAGATAATGATATTTTCTTAATAACCGTCTCAACTGCTAATATGGTTTTGTGCTTTTTTAATGTGGGGAAGGTTGGGTTGCTGTGGGTTCCCTGAATGACAGGAATCTGAAGAGTGAGGTGACTCAGGATGGTGTTTAGTGTCTTCAAGGAAGAAAAAAAGAGCGTTGTCTTGACTGTACAACTTCTATTTGTAGCATGAGTATAGATGCTTTCAATATTCAGCTTTTCCTTGCAAAACAAAGTGAAGTTTCATGAAGGTTTTTGTTTTAGACCACTTGAAGTGGCCTTGACCTTGTAGAATAATTTGTGATAGCTTGAGAATTTGACTGTGATGTTGGGATTTTTAAATTCTAACATTTTTATTAAGTTCATACGTGTGTCAGGAGGCTAATATTTTTATTTTAAAGATATTGTTATTAAATCTTAAACCAGGTTTAAACAAGGTTTTTCAAAAAACCTTGCTCATGAGGAACTAACTCTTTTTTATTGTAAAACTTTGCAAGGAATTGCTCTCTGTAGCTAATGAAAACATATCGACACATTGGAATGACTCCTCCTTCCTGGCTGTGCCCTGCCTTAGGGCCGCCTTGCATTTCTAAACCCAAAATTAGCACTCAGAGCAAAGGAGAAGGTACTCCCCAAGTAACCCTCATCGAATGCGAGTGCTGAAGTTGGGTTAAAAATGAGGCCTATGTTGCAACTTTCAAGAAATCCAGTTTTAACCCAACTTTCCCTGCAGCATCACTTGTTTCTGGTGGGTGCAGACAGCAGCTTTTCGGGTGCTTTGTAGGGTGCTGACCTGTTGCTGCGCTCGGTGAGCATGGAGCTCTGGATAAAACTTCAGTTGGGTTTATTTTTAAGATGATCTCTCCAGATTACCCGCGTTGCACAAGGCTGAAGCTGGGCTGTGTGGTCCTTGGAGGAACCACAGTACCTCCTGAATACAATGAGGTGTGCCATAGAGAGCTGTAATGGCCACAGCAGCATCTCTTCTCTCTCTCTGATGAAGCAAGGCCTGCTCTTGCTGTTGGTGGTGTAGCCATTTTGAAACCAGCTTCTTCCTTGCCAAACCCAGAGGGGTGCTTTTTATTCGCTACCTGTGTGACTTTCTCCTTCCAAGCCAATGAATAGATAATGGGTGGCTGAAGCTCAGTGTTAGCCCCAGCTGACCCTCCCTTGTTTTCTGCTTCCACAAATAGATGGAGCTATTGATGGTATCTCTGGATTAAGTGAAAACCAAAGCAGTAGCTGGCTCCTTGCAGGCACAGGGATACAGAAACCAATCAGCTTATCTTAGTGGGCTTCCCACCTTGCTGGTTTGCCCAGGGAGGTGTGAGCACAACCTTGGAAGCAGTAGTCTCTTAACTCCTGCTCTGTGCACTTAGATGGGACTTGGTGGTGTAACCTTGGTGGGGAGTTTCTCAGTGGCCAGATGTAGGGTAATCATCAATGTCTTTCTAGTATTTGGGGCCAGTAGAAGCTGGTTTGCCATGACTGGACACCGGTGTGGTGTGCTTTTGGCTAGTTGTCTATTCTCTAAGGCATTTTTTAACTTTCTGACTAATTGGGACCAACTTTAACAACAGAGTTGCCAAGACCCGGTTGATGGGTTCATGAAGGTAGAGAACATGGGGTTGTACACAGGAGGCCAGGGCTGAAGGCAAATTGGGAGATAGAAGGGGGAGAATTGACACAAGAGGAAGCCATTATGTATGAAAATACTTGGAAGTTGGCTCAGTAAGTCCCAGTGCTTGGGAGCAACTTCTCATCCGTGCAATTCCACAGGAGAGGCCACCACATGTTTCTAATGGGGCTTGGAAGGAGAGGGACAGAGAGGTTCTGCTCCTCTTCACGGTCCACAGGGAAGGACAGTATTTGGGGCATGTGGTCCCCAGATCCCATTTCTGTTGTACAGCTGCTTTGGATGGGCTAGGGTTGGTTTTCCAGACCTGTGGACAGCAAGGAGTGATGGATGTTGGGTCAGGAGAAGCTTGACGGATGGGTGGAGGCCAAGTCCAGGCCCTTCTGCTACTTGACCTATGGATGTTTTGCTGCTTATTCCCTCTCAGCTCTGAAACTTTAGTCTGGCTATGATGGGCACACCTTGTAGAGGATGGTAGGCATGTGGGCAGCAATAGCTGGAGAAATATGGGTATTTTAATATCTTTTTTCTGTTTTTTTTTCCCTTTTTCTTTCTGAAAGACGTAGGAGGACTGGGTCCTTTCTTATTTATTCCCACGAGATCAATGCCCAAGCCAGGCGCCTCCATCCCCACAGCACCCCCAGCGTGGGTCCCCACCTCCCATTTGACTGTTAAATTGAATTATTTTCTACTTTATCTTTGAAAGCAAAACCATGTTATCTTCCAAGTGTATTTGCAGAGTAGAACCATTTCCATTCTTCCACAGGATATGATGCAGCAAACCTTAATCAGAGATCTATACAGCTTGGATTTATGGTGTCTCTCAGTCCTTAAGCTTTCCTATTAATTAAGATTTTAGAGAATGTCTTTCAGCTTTCCCTTCTGCGTTTTATTGCTCATTTTAGCAATTTCTTTTGTCCAGCTGCTGCGTAATTGTTTTGCACTCTTAAGACCTCAATCCTCACTGGGAGCACAGAGCTTCATCAGCCTCTGACAAGGGCACGTCTCCAAGCACTGCGGAGGTGAAGCTCTTGGCCCAGGTGGCACCGTGAGGTGATGGGGGGTGCTGCAGGGATGCTGCAGAAGTGCTGTGATGTTCTTGCAGTCTGAAGTCAGATGGAAAGCTGTGTTTGAATTGCAGAACCCCAGAGTGGTTTGGGTGGGAAGGGACCTCAGAGCCATCCCAGTGCCACCCCTGCCATGGCCAGGGACACCCCTTACCAGCCCAGGGTGCCCAAAGCCCCATCCAACCTGGCCTTGAACTATGCCAGGGATCCAGGGGCAGCCCCAGATTCTCCGGAAAAACCTCACTTTGACCTCACTTGGTTTATCATTTCTCTCCCTCTGTGTTACCTGGCTATATGCTGAATATGCTTCCATGTTCAGACTTCTAAACCTTAGGGTGGGTAGCAGGAGGGCTGCTTGGCCACCCAGCACTGATGTGCTGCTACCCTTAGTGTCCATCACCCCAAGTACCATGGCGCTTAAGATATCGTTTTCAACCCATGGCTTTTACTGTTTGGTAGCATCAGATGTTCTTCAATTTATTGTGTTGCCCAAAGAAAATTTTGGGGCAGTTTCTGAAGCATGCAGATCTTAGTTTCACTGCTGAAATGCCCTGGGAAAACTGTCCATATTTATTAATGTGGGGAATTGCATATGACCTCTCTCCCAGGTATGTGATTTCCACTGTCATTTAGGAGTTTTGCTAATTGTTAGTGGGTTACATTTGTCAGCAGTTACTCTCTGTCACAGCAAGTGCTTCAGGAGTCCGAGACCTGCTCCAAGTCCCAGAGCTGGTCTCTGCTTCCCAGTTGTTTCCACAGGGCTGGAGAACCCAGTGGCCAGGCTGGATGTCGGAAAACAGCCCATGGTGCTGGCTTTGGTGCTGCCAACACTTGTCTAGATCCAGGGACAAGAGCAAAAGAGGAATGAGAACCTGGGAATGAAGAGAGCACACCCAAAACGTGATGGAGAGACAGATGAAAAGTGCTTTTTAAAGTTATTGTCTTTTTAAGTTACTCTATAAAATGAATAGGCATTAAAAATAGAGTCTGTTTCCTTCCCTTCAGCCCAGTTTTAATTCCTGTTTCTTTATGGCATTGAAGATGTTGCTTTGCCTCCTTTGAAGATGAAGATACCATCTTTGGGCTTTTTTGATGAGAACATCTGCCTGAAAGGGAGATATCATTGGCTTGATTGATGTGTGGAAGGTGCGGGCCCTGGAGAAACGAACTTTTCATCACATTCTAGTTACTTCTTTAGACAATGGAAATGGGAAAAAAAAATGTTTCAAGATTCCATATTTCTAACACTTTTTCTGGCCAGGAAAGAAAAAAATGTTGAGTCCTCTGACACCTGCATGGGACATGTTTCTCCAAGGCTGCCGTGGGGGTACCAGGAGGAGATGTATGTGACATTATCTGCAGCAGTTCCTCCCCGTGCTCCTCCTGCTGAGGTGCTCGCTGGCAGCATCCTCACACTGAGACAGGGTCATTGCAGAGGTTCTGGGTCCCCCATCCTCGCCCTCTAACAGGCTCTTGCTTTCTGTTTACCTGCCAAGAAGCACCCTGGAAGCCAACAGCATCTCATTTCCGCTGATGGCTGGTTTGCCTCAGAGGTCAGAAAGGGCAGCTGTAAATTACTATATAGCTCCTTATTGTCTGGATAAAATGGATACTCATGATTTTGAAATAATGGTGGAGGGACAGCAGAATTTCCTGAAGTATGTGCTGGGTTTGTTTATTTTTGTGGGTCTGGGGTTTTTTTAAGATCTTCCTGATCTTGCTTTGTTTCAGTAAAACCTTTCTGCCATTTCTGGCATCTGTAAAACCTTCTGCTCCGGTGGGATTCTGCCACCAACTGAGGTGGGCAGATGCTAGGCCAGGTTGAGGGATGCTCTGGCTTTTGATCATGGCTGGTTACACCAGGGATGCCCAATGCCCCTGGGCATGACTGGGAGGAAAAGGTCTGGGTATGATTATTGGAAGCTTCTTACCCTGAAAGACTGAAGCATTTTCTTTGCAAGTGTTATTACAGCTACTATGCTGGGAGGTGTCTGTCTGGATCCTCACAGATTGTCTGAATCCCTATGAGTCATAGCTACCTGGACTTGTGACCAGCTATTTAATTGAACTTTGTCTTTTTCATCTTGTTAATGTAATGGTTTATTTGTGAGCAACAAGAAGCAGCACTGAGGGAGGTGTCCAGATTTCCGCTGACGCTATTAGAGCTAATTCTGTTGTGTTTATCCCTGTAGTCTCAGCCCAAAACAATATATCTGAAGGGGAAATGGGATGCTCACACTGGGAAGCCAGGCATGCCCTCAAGTGACATACTCGAGCTGTGACTGCACAGCCCATGGGTACCAGGAGCTGTGTTATTCAACATATGGCAGCATATAGGAATCTTTATGAACTTACAATAATTTTTACTACCTTTAACGAAACCTTGTTATCATAGCAGCAGTTTTACCCTTCATGAGAGCATCGCTGGTGTATCTGAGCTGTTTTCTGCTGACCAAATTAGGAATTTGAGTTATCTCTGTTTACTCCCAGTAATTCCGGTGTGCTCAGGGGATTGAGAGAGAAGGTCTGACTCTGAGGTGTGGTTGGCACCCAGGTTGGCTCTGAAGCTCATCAGGAACCATCACCAGAGAGAGGGGTTTTGTCACTGGTGGGTGCTTTGGCTTGTGTTATGCTTCCTGCATCACCAGCACCTTGAAGGGCATCTGAGAGCATCTAGCCTTTCTCCTGAGGGACTCCTGGGACTGGCTCAACCCGTGAGTGGTGGGTTTTAGCTCTCCAAAACATCACACCCGGATGACTTTAACCCAAAGGCAACTCTTGATAATTCAGCTGTACCCCGGGGCTGAGGCAGGAGAAAACGGTGGCTGTGTAGGCAGCATGAATGTGGTGGCAGGTTCCAGTGCTGTCATGGCACTGATCGCAGTTTGGGGTCACTGATTTGGCAGTACTGAGGAGGGTGCTGTGGTTGAGCAGTGTAAGTTCCCACTTGGGCGTCAGAGGCTGGGATGGTAATGATGACAAGCATTGCCTGCTGAGCTGTTGCCTTTGCTCTGCCCTCTCTATCAAGCAAACAGCTGGTTTGTGTGTGAAGCTTGAGGAGTGTGCAAATAGAGCATAGCCTGCAGTAACAAACACAGGCTGTAAATGGTGTGCATCGGGTCGGTGTTACAGGCTCACATGTTGGCTGTGACTGAATAATTGCACTAAAGAGGAATCGATAACCTATAGATCTTACAGAGCTCCAAGTAGCCATGACTTGGGTGGACATTCAGGTATTGTACCTCTTACAAGCATTGCTGTCCAGCAGGATGGGAACTAGCCATTGAAGCACTTGCCTTTACACTGAGTTTTAATTTAGGTCTGATTGGGTGATCTATTAGTTCTGTGGAGTTATTTACAAATGGTGATCACAGTTATCTAGGTAAGAATATATAGACAGTAAACATGGTCTGAATAAGGCCATTTCTCATTATTTCTACCCAATTTAATGTGATTATATTATAATTTGAAGATACTGATTTGAATTTAATACTGTTTAGAAAACAAATACATGTCCAAATTGGAGCCAGATGTGATTCATTTCATTTGGTGCCTTTCAAGATGTTTTTAACAGCTGATGTATGAGTGTGGTGGGAGTCTGCCAAAAGGGATGCTCTTCGATTCAAGTCAAAGCAGCAAAAACTCATGTAAAACAAGATAGGATTTTTTCCCCCCAATGTTTCTAAAGAACCCCTAATTAGATATTTTAATAAAAGGAAATTTATTTCAGCTCTGCATTAAAATAACAAATGTCAGACACAAATAGTGCTCCTGCCAAGATACCTTTGTTGCCAGGTATTGCTGGGGTTTGGGTTGTACGATGGACTTAAGGCTGGAAAGGTGATGGAGGGACCAGCTCTCCATGCCAGGAGTACAGCTGCATGCTTGGGTGAGATGAGAAGATGGACCCCTGCTGATGAACACCATGTATACATTGCAGATGAAAAGAAAACAATTAAGCAAGTCCAAAACAGGTGCAGGGGATGTTTGGAAAGCTGATGGCTTTCACTCTGAAAGAGATACCTTTTTTCCTGCAGAAAATGCGAACATTTCCCTGACATACAGGGAGATTCATAAGCTCACAGCACAGTCCTGTTCCTTGGATTTTTATTTTTTAATTTATAGTGTATTTTTCCAAGACCTTAAACTTTCACATGCAGGGGATGTTCACTGTGAAAACATGTACATCCCGAGCATCACACCTATTAGGGATGCAGCAGCCAGCTGATATGGTTTAATCGCACAATTTACAACAATGAAGATGCCAGCAAGCAGCTCCTCTGTGTCCTCTGATCTCAGGCCCACTGAGCATCTGACCCATGTATTGCTGCACCCTGCCCTTGTGTGTGCCAGTGTGTGCATAAATGCTTGTGAAGGTATTAACATGGTACACGTGCCCTGCTGAGCTGATGGAATGTTGGGTGAGTTGAGGAGAGTTTAGATTAATGCATTCCTGAGTTTGTAGTCATGGTGGTCCCCAAACCCACTGCTGGCCTTCCTGGGCAGGAGGAGTCATGCCATTTAATGTCTTCATTGTCTGCGTTGTAATGTGTGTTTGAGCACCTTTTAATTAAGCTTCATATTAAAACTTGTAAGGAGTAAAAATAACCCTGTCTGTACAGCTCACTGTATTTTAGTCAGGCTTATTATTTTTATGCAAGTGATTGATTTCATTTCCATAAGCTCAGTGGTCATCAAAACCTGCTGCTGCTGTCTCATGTAGACCCTTCTCACTGTGTCTCTGATCCCTGTGACCTGAGGTGAGCTGGGAGGATGTTGCTGGCAGCAGGATGTGCTGGCAATGCCTGTGCCCTGGGGAAGGAGTGACTTCCCCTTCCTGCAGCCTTTGTGGGTAGTGGCATTTGGGGCTGTGATTGTGAAATGAGGAATTTTTAGCAGCTTGTGGAAAGTACTAGTAAAAGGTGGCTGCAACTCCTGCTCCCTGAAGCCTTGATATGAGTTTGAGATGTGTTTCAAGCTCACAGTGTATTGGAAGAGCGGAGGTGCTTATCTGCACCTGTTGACTTGGAAGGTGAGAGATTAGCTTCATTAATAACAGCTCCTGATATTGGTAGCAAAAACCATGGAGAGGATGGTCGCATTGGGGAGTTTGCCTTGATGCTGTGGGCTGCTCCCATTTTTTATTGGCTGGAGCAATCTCTGCAAGGTTTGATGCAGCGATGCCATCGTGGTGGAGTGATGGAGGATGTTGCTGTTGGCATCCTTCCTTAGAAATGGTTGTAATCCTTCAACCTTCTTATCTCCAAGGTAGTGTTTCAGCATTTCCTTCCCTGAAGCAAGTACTGTAGCTGCAGTCTTGCCTTTTATGACTTGAAGCAGTCCCATCTGCAGATCCGTCTGCCAGGTGTAGTTTTAAATGTGCTGTTACCACTGTATTCAACTGCAGTACTTGTGTTTTATCTCCAGTTTTTCTCTGGTCTGCATTGCATCCCTTGCAGCGTGACAGCTAAGTGAGCATGTGGGAAGCGAAGTACCAGGGACCGTGGCATTAAAAAATGTGCCCATGGAAAAGCAAGCTCAGCGAGCACACCCCTTTCTCCAACAAGGCCTTTCTGAATGTCCTTGGAGGAGTTTATAAATTAAAACTCGGCAAATAAATTGATTTCAGGGTCTCCCTGGGTTTTAATCATGGTTATTTTAAAGTTCAGACTTGGCTGTCTTAAAACGCCTTTTAACCTGAAAGACCGTGGAGATCTACCTGACATGAAAATTTAATTTATTTCTTTTAAGACTTAATGACTGGGAGCAAAGGAACTGTTTTGACATTTGAATCTCTTTAAGCAGTTTTGCTTTCCCTGGCTGAGCGTGTGGTCTGTAAACCTTCTGGGTTGGCTTCACATGGAAACTCAACCGCTCGAAGTTTCCTCCACTGGCTTCCTCTGGCCTGAACGCATCACAGAACCACAGAATAGTCGGGCTTGGAAGGGCCCTCCTTCCTAAATATGCATGTATTTACAGAACAAACTCTGGGTTTGATTTTTTTTTTTCCCTTTCCTGAGAGGCGAAGAGGGCAGAAAACTGTGTTGGGAGGGCGTGACTTCTCTTCTCTGAAGGTCTTTGGGGTACCTTTCATCAATGGCGTGTGGTGCTTTTGCATCACTCCCCATTTCCCCACAGTTCCTGATATTCACAGACTCAAAGAGTGGTAGGGGTTGGAAGGGGACCTCCAGAGATCATCAGGTCCAACCCCCTGCCAAAGCAGGGTCCCTAGGACAGGTCGCACAGGTTGGTGTCCAGACAGGGCTGGAATCTCTCCAGAGAAGGAGACTCCACACCCCCTGGGCAGCCTGTCCCAGGGCTCCCTCACCCGCATGGTGGGAACAGCTGAAGAGTCTGTTGGAAGGGATGGAGCAGACCAGAAGCCAAAGGCATTTAAGTAACAAACTTTAAAAGCATGGAAAAAGGTGATGCTGGCAGCACGGTTAGCTAGAGAGCAGCCTGGTCCTTTGTGTGTCATAGGAAAGGATAATCAAAATCGTGCAAAGCGCTGCTCTGCTGACATTTGCTGCGTTGCTTGGGGCTTTTTGGCATATGTCATGTTTCCTGTGGGGTTCTGGGAGGTGAGAGATGGTGGGAGCAGTGATTTGCAAGGCAGTGGCTGTGTGGAAATGCATTTCCTTGGTTTCTCTTGCTACCTGTAATACGGGGCAGCTCAGGCTGTGCTGCTGACCTCCTGCACCCCATAACAGAGATCCAGAGATGCAATCTTACTAGATTTCTATTTTTTTGACTTGATTTCTATTTCTTAAAAGTGCAGCAAGGTTACATTGCCACTACAAATCCACCCGTGAATGCCACCGCTGCATTTTGTATACAGGTCACAATTAGGCCAACGGGCTGTTGGCTGGTATCTTTGGGATGACAGGATGCTACCTTACATTAGATAGCAATAGAAATTTTTTTCACAGCTCAAAATAAATGTCTGACATCCATAGATATATTTCTCTGCTTGATCGACTGCAACTCAAAACATTCTTGTGATACTACAAATCCTGGCATGTGAAGCATAACATTTTAGAATATTAGTTTTAAAAGCTTTCAGCTGTTTGGCTGCTATTATATTTTAAAAAGAAAAGGAAAAAACTAGAGAGGTTACTTGATTTGCTTGGATACACCTGAGCTGGGAGTTTAGTCCCATTAATGTGACTGGTTGCTGCTTATCGAAGTGCATCAGCCCACGGAGGGAATGGTTAATTTGGCTTTATTCAGTTGATGTGTGTGCAGACAAAGCTATCAGATGATGGGCTGAATCTTCTGCTGTTTTTCCTGGAGAGGTCATTCCAGCCCAGGCAGAACAAATTACAAAACTTGTATTTTACAAGGGTGGGAAATTAAACACAGAAAATACCTTTATTTATTGACTGCGGGGGAAAAGATACTGAAATAAATAAGGACAGATCTTGGTAAATGAAAAGATACTGAACTAAATGAGGACTGGTCTTGATTCCAGTTACCTGTGCTGCATACAAAAACTGAGTTACGCAAGCTCACTGATACTCCACCATGGTAAAAGTGGGGTGAGAAGAGTGGGGTGAGCAGAGTTCTCAGCAGTCTGCAAGAGAACGATGCAGTTGCCCTGACATTGCAGCATCCATGTGTTACCTTTAATTCACTTTCAAAGCCAAGTGATGGAGATGTGGCTGGCTTTTGATGTGGTTTTTAACTCCACCTGGCAGTGGTTTTGGAGGTGTTTGGAAGGTAGGAAGCTGTGGTGACCAAGTGGTTTTCATTGCCTGCCACATGGTTTGGCTGAATTTTTAATTAAAGCCTGAACATTGAAGCTGCTTTTTTACCCTTTTGGTCGTGTTTCAAATGGTTTAACAGAAACCTGCAGCGACACATCTGAGTTTGTACATCACAAACCCACATGGCAGATGAGGCAGACCTGACATGACTGAGGGCCTGACCCCTCTTCTAATAAATGACATTAAATTCAGTGGCTTACGTTCTGGAGCAGGAACTTTCCCTCGTTTTCTGTAGCTGTTGTGTTTTATGTGGTGCTGAAGACAAGGAGAGAAGCGTGTGTGTGAGGCTGTGTATACGCTGATTCGGTGCTCTCATTAACGTGGAGCCTCTGTACACTTGCAGGAGGCTTTAGCAAGATACTGAGATGATTAGGAAAGGCTTTCACAGGAGAAACAAGTGTGTTATCTGCAAGTCTTATTATCTTATGGAACCTGCTGCGCTGGAAGGACTTCCTTACATAAAAATTACATCACTTCTTCAGAGCATTGGGTATCTGGACCTTTGCTCTTACTGTACTGCCAGCACAACCGCTCCACGATGCCTGATGCAGCAGTGAATTACCTGTGCCTTGGCTGCAGGTTCAGCTCCCTTTGTTTTCTGGCAGACAAGGAAAATCACTTTGGGTACCCAAGGGCTGGAAGTGCAAGGCAAGAGCATCAGTTCTTCCTTCTGAGCCCTTGACAAATAGAATTTATGTCAATACAACTATGTTAAACCAGACTTACTGTTATCAGAGCTGAGAGGAGCTAAATCTGTGCAGCATTTTAACATCCTTCTCTTCTGCAGTATTGAATTTTAATCTCCCAGCTGTAATAAACCTCAGAGTTTTATCCTCTTCACCGGTTTGGGTTTCAGTTGTGTCCTGAGCTGTTTGGACACAGTGAGGTGGGATTTTGGTGATCTCTGGGAACCAAGGTTGGCTGTAAATAAGCCCAAGGCCTCAGGATGCTCTCTGGCTGCTGCGAACATAAGGGTGTGAAGTCATCTCAGTTCATCGGGTGGCGGAGCCCTGAGAGCCAAGGGATGTGTTGTTTGTATCTGTCACTCGTGCTGTACTTGGTGCACTGGAAATTAAACCCTGAGTGGTTTGGATATGGAGCAGAGAATGAAATTAAAAGGTTTCCTGCTATGGGAAACAAATCCACTGTGGTAGCAGGGGCCTGTTGTGCCATTTGGGCAGGAAAGGCTGAAGGTGGTACATAAGCTTTGAAGGTTGCCCTGTAAATGGCTTTAACTCTTTTTGGAAGAGTCTGTTGGTGGGCTTGTCCTTATCTTCCCTCTTTCCTTTCCAACCTCCAAAGGCTTTCCAACTCTGGGGCTGGCTGTTGGGATGCAGCAGGACGATGCCCTGCGCTACCTCCATCCTCTTCAGCATCCCCCTAGTGTGGGGGTTTCAGCTGCATCTAAGGCAGAACTAGGCAGGGCAGAAGGAGAGGCAGTCCTCATCCAAATGAGAGGTGCAGATCTGGGGAAGACCCTTTTTCAGGGGGGTCTACAATGAGCCTGTTTAGGCAGAGCACAGGCTGCAGCTTTGTAGGATGGGGATGGAAGTGCTGGCACCAACCATGCTGTTCCCTGGGCTGACAGCTCCCTCAGGGACATCACTCCCTATGTCCCAGCCATTAAGTTGCACTAATTCCCTCTTGACAGAAGCTCAGCATCGTTCTCTCACAGATCAAAACACAGCGTTTTGTCATGTGGGCTTTACCCTGGAATATCTGTCACTCTCGGTGCTGAAAACCTTCAGGAAAAACATGTTTTCATCCCTTTATTTCTGCAGTAAGGAGCTTTCCTCTGCTTTAGTGACATATATAACGAAAAATCCCGCTGCTGATGTTTCTGTGTAGGGATATTGTTATCTTGACAGGCCTCCAGCAGATCTACTCCAGAATTGGTACCCTGAACCTCAGAAAGGTTGTTTGCGTTGTCAGCACCAAAGCACTTCCAGTGCTTACATGATTGCCCCACTCATCATCCATCATTATAGCGCTTAAGAGGGGGCAAAAAAAAGAAATCCTGCAAAGAAATAGGAGAGGAATTAATCCCCCAACTTCAGCCTGTTGCACTGGTGGCCTGTAATTTATTCGTTTCTTGCTCCACTGTGTTTGCTCCTCGTATGTGGATTTAAAATAGAAATACAAATCTAATTGTTTATGTCTCTTCAGCCAGGTGACAGGAGATAGGACAAGGGGGAATGGCAAGAAGCTGGGCCAGGGCAGGTTTAGATTGAACATTAGAAAAAATTTTTTTACTGAAAGAGTTGTCAGGGCCTGGAACAGGCTGCCCAGGGAGGGGGTTGAGTCACCTTCCCTGGATGTGTTCAAGAAAAGGGTAGATGAGGTACTTAGGGATATGGTTTAGTTTAGGATGAGAATAGTTGGACTTGATGATCTTCAAAGGTCTTTTCCAACCTTGTGATTCTGTCATCCGGGCTCCGAGTGGGAGCGGGCAGGTGGTGTGACTGGTTTGTGTTGGAAAGTGGATGTGTGTGTGTTTTCCTCTCTGGTGGGAGACCTGAGAGCTGTGATGCTGTGGCTGCTTGAGGTTTACTCCAGGTTGTAGCTGGGTTGAACATTGCAGTTGTTTGGCCGAGTTGGTGCAGTAAGAAGTTGAGTCCTCACCTGCACTGATCCTCACACAGGAAGGATGTGATTTAATGCTCTGTGGAGCTGTTAAGTAGCAAGTGTTGACAATCCATCATGGGAAGCTGTACTGGTTTCTGGGGTGGTGTATTGTGCAGGATGGTTATAATAACAAAAATCCATCTGAAGTGTTGGAAAACCCTTAAAACAGTGGAGTAGTTTTGACCTCATCAAATTCCAGAGGAGTGAGTGGACTCTCACATATGCATGAGCATATCACAAAGGTTTCCCTTTAATCTCTTCTTGCTGGGCCAATTAAAGTTTTCTGTGTGAAGTTTCTTACTCCTCTTTACTTTTTTTTACATACAAGTACCTTCTCCCTCCTTATTCATGATTTCCTCTTTAGAAGTTAACATTTTATAATTACAGTAATGCCCTTTAGGGTGTACATTACGATCTACTAATGAGATGCCTGAGAGGTCTCCTAATGACATCTGAACAACAGTCACAGCACATCGTTATTAGACCATTACACACATCCTTAACAATAATAAATAACTCCTGCTTGCTGTAATGGTATTGTCCTTTAGTGCTTGAGCAAGAGCATCTCGGAGGCTCTGCAGTTCAAGTGCAAGGTGGAGAAGTGCCAGAAGTCAGGGGTCATTTTGTGGTGGGTTCTCTGGATGTCTTTGCCTGTGAGGACACACAGTTTGGGGAGAATTCTTGTGGTTTCTTATTGAGGTTGGATTAAAATCATTGGGAGAGATCATTGCCAGTGTGTTGCCTGTACCTTCTGCTCTCCCTGTCCGCAGGGGCAGTCGCAAACATCGCACCCCTTCTGAGCAGGGATGGTACCAAGGGAAGTAGGGATGTTAGAGGGAAGCAGGGTAACCATAAGCAGCAGCTGGCTCAGAACTGCTTAAAAAGTTTCTGTCCCAGGGCACATCCTGCAGGCTGGTGATAGGAGCAAGATTGTCTCCAAATGCACAAAAACCCAAGAAAAAATTAATTTAATGTTCTCAACTCCATCCATCACCAAGGATGGCGTGCAGCAGCCTCTCTGGTTCACAGTTCCAGCTGCTTTTCCCATGTGTACATCAGGGTACAGATAAGAAACCAGGCAGTAAGAACAGAAGTACCTTTAGCAGAGCATCAGAATCGTGGGACTCCACAGTACACGGTGATGGCAAAGCAGAAGCCGGTGAATTGTTTGGAAAGGTAAGTGTTTCAGAGCACAACAGGATCAGTAAAATTTACATTAGTGCCAGAGGGCTTTAGCATTTATTAAAGCTTCCAAATAATACATTTGCTATCTAGAAGTATTTGATAGATGTGCCAGTCAGCCATAAAAAAAGTGAGCAGTGGTTACTTCCCGGAGGAATCCAGACAATTTTGCTTTCTCTAATAGGAATAAAGCAGGGGATTGTAAAATGTCAGACGCCAGGTTGCACAGCATCATCAGCTGAGGCAGGGGGAAGGAGCAAATGTACTGTTTATCCAACAAAAGCCTGTTTAGTTTGGTTAATTTAAATTGCAAGAGGCCTGGGTTAAAGTCGTGATGAGAGGAGGATTGTGAGCTGGCAGCTGAGGCTTTCTGGTCACCCTGACCAGTAGACCAAGTGGGGATGAAGATTTGGCTCCAAAAAAAGTGGCACTCCCCAGATGTTAATGCTCTGCCAGGTCTGTTCCCATTGTGCAGAAGAAGAAATCTTAGATGCAATAATTGAAGCACAGCAACAGCTGTAAACTGATTTTAGTGCATTGCAAAAGGCTTTAAAATGAGCCTTCCTCTTGCTTGGTGTGTTTGGTTTGGGTTTCTGTACTCTTCTCTGGCCCCCAAACTGTGCATCACACCATGTGCATCTCACCATGGGTGACAGCTCTTCCCTTTCTGTCCTTCTCCTGATTCTGCTGTTTCTGTACTTGAAGCTGCAATCCCTCGCTGGTGACCACATCTGACGCTCCTGTGTTGGGAGATAGCAGGGTCCCAGCAGATCTGTTGAGCTGTATTCATTCCTATTGTTTGGTTTTTGGCAGTGCTTGGAGGCTCTGACCCCATGCCAGGAGCTTTCTGAGTGCATGGCAAGAGCTCGGAGCCTTTAAAGGGAATGGATAGACACGGGATGGGGAGAAGTTGATATTAGGGCAGACTGCTCCCCAGACCCACTAAAATATGCCCCAGGGTCAGGAGTTTCCCCCAAAGTACTCCTGTAGTCTCTCCCAGCACAGCCATGCTGCTCAGAGCATCCCTGCCATCACTGCTGGTCCAGAGGGTTCATCCCAGGAAAGAAACCTCTCACCCGTCCATCCTTGCAGCACAAGCACATAGAAATGAGTACAATAAACATAACAGAATCACAGCTTTCACAGATCATAAGGGTTGGAAGGGACCTCCAGAGCCCATGGGGTCCAACCCCCTGCCAAAGCAGGGTCCCTAGGACAGGTCACACAGGTCGGTGTCCAGACGGGGCTGGAATCTCTCCAGAGGAGGAGACTCCACACCCCCTGGGCAGCCTGTCCCAGGGCTCCCTCACCCTCACTGGGAAGCTGCTCTTCCCCACATTGGTGTGGAACTCCCTGTGCTCCAACTTGAGGCCATCGCCCCTTGTCCTGTCCCCACAGACACTGAGAAGAGGCTGGCCATCCCCCCTTCAGATACTGATAACCATTGACATTATCCCATGGTGTTTGCTGAAGCCCCTGTGGAGCTGGGGGTGTGAGCGCGTGTGCGGAGCGCGGCGTGTACAGCAAAGCGGGTTGTGTTGTGAGTAAATGAATCACTAGACCTGATTTCTGTTGATGAATCATGCATAATTCACTCCTGGTTTCTGTTACTGTATTTGCACTTCACCAAAGAGTTTGGGTGAGGGTGGAGTTGGGGACGTGTGAGTTGTTTGCCTTGAGTGCGTGGCGGTTCTTCGCGTGCTTTGATATTCACAGTGTTGTTTCTCCTCTCTGCTTTGACAAACACTTTTAATCTTTTAACACAAAAATAGCAGCTAATACTCAGCAGGCAGCGAGTAGGAAGAGCAGCGGGAGGAACAGCCTTGCTTATGGTGTCACACAGAGAACTTTCCCAGCCCAGGAGTTGGGGTTAGTTACATCTTTTTTAATGCTACGTGAGTGTCTCTTTGGGAGTGACGTCCTTGTGGGATGATACTGATTGTCTGCCAAAATCTTATAGAAATTCCTGGCTGGGCAATGGGCTCAGGGTCTCTATGGGTAGCAGAGCATCACCTTGCAGTACTACAAAGAGCTGAGTTGGCTCAGGTGCTGGGCACTGAATTGCGGTGGAGCAGCCCGCTGCTGATAAGCTGAAGGGTCTTGCAAACCTGGTTGTTTTGGTGCCACCATGGCATGATAAATTCACAGAAAGAGGAAAAAAATGTAGTTATTCAGAACATGAGGTACCTTAGTGAGAGCTGCTGTGTATCCCACAGCTCATCAGAGAGAACAGGTAAGGCGTGAGCTGAGCCCAGCATCACTGCAAACCCTGGAAGATGACATATGGGATGTAAGACTTACGGTTTGATGTACCAGACAAACGTGTAACAAAATTCAGTAGATGGAAATTGAAGCTAAACAAATTAAAAATAAAATATGTTTGCCCACTGAGACTAAGTAATCATTTGAAAAATTGCTCTTATGTGCTTAAATCAGGGCTGGAAGCCTTCCTAGGAGGTGTGCTATAAAGCAAACAAATTATGGAGCTGCAGCAGGGAAAAATGTCGTTGAATTTGGTGCTCGTGCAACAGAAGAGGTCAGAGCGTGCACGTGATCCCTCTGGCTTTAAAAAAAATCTCTAAATCTGTGGCACACCACCTAGGCAGTGATAGGCATGTGATAAATTACCTTTACAGCCCACTTTCCCAGAGGCATCCTTCCTCCTGCCTTCCTCCCCTGGGGATGCTCCGAATATCATCTGCCCGTACTGCTGCCTGCTCCCTCTCAGGAAGGAGACAGATCTTGGACTTGGTAAACCAAGCTGTAACTCTTGGGCTTTCTGAGAAAGGCTGCAAATCCATCTGCCTCTTTCCCTCCATGTTTGGGGTGAAGGTGTGTGATTCATTTGGGTTTGTGCAGTTTGGAAGGTAATTGTTTAAGGTAGAAATAGCAGGGGTTTTTTTGTTTATAGAACTGGGAATTTATATTCTGCTGCTGTTTTTTAGGTTCTTAATATATTTTAAAAGCTTGTGGGGTAATAGATGGGTGCTTTTTCTTATAATAAAGTGAAATATTGATATAAATATACGTTGAGGCACGTTTTAACTCTTCCAGGTTGTAAATGTCTAGCTGCTTAATAGTATCTACTTCATAGTATATATTCCATTCCATTTCTGTGATATATTCAGTGAGCTCCCAGTTGCTGCTAAATTATATAGGGATATCTGATAAATGTACATCTTATTAACTGAAACATATCCCTAAGATAAGCAAGTTAGTTTGGGCTTTTATTGTTAATTGAATTTTTTCAGCAGTAGGAGCTGAAGGATTGCTAATGTTCAGGAATTTGCATGATGTTAAACATCTGCTCTTCTTCATGGGAACTTCACCAGAGTTTCACTTAACTTGTAAAAATCACACCAGGGATAAAATCCGTGGGTGAAAATTTGGGTCCAAAGGAGGGCCATGAAGATGATGAGAGGGCTGGAGCAGCTTCCCTATGGAGAGAGGCTGAGGGAGCTGGGCTTGTTCAGCCTGGAGAAGAGAAGGCTGCGGGGGGACCTCATTGCAGCCTCCCCGTCCCTGAAGGGAGCAGAGAAACAGGAGGGGAATCAGCTTGTTAAAGGGCAGAGACTGGCAGGACAAGGGGGATGGATTGGAGCTGAAGGAGGGAAGGGTTAGATGAGATATTAGGGGGAAGTTCTTTACAGAGAGAGTGGTGAGGGGCTGGAACAGGCTGCCCAGAGAGGGGGTGGATGCCCCATCCCTGGGGGTGTTCAAGGCCAGGTTGGATGGGGCCCTGGGCAACCTTGTGTAGCTCCAGGCCTGGAGGTTGGTGGCCCTGCCTGTGGCAGAGTTTTCAGAGGGTCACAAGAAGTCCAAACCTCCGTATATACCTTCTTGGTACATACTTTTCTACTTTGCCTGGGTGCTAATGACCACACAGCCTTTGTCAGAGATGCTGTGAAGAGCTACTGGTGCCACATCCCATCCCCACACCCCCACAGTTGTGCTGAAACCCAGCTCTGCAACCTGTGGGGCTCAAATCCTCTAAAGGCGTCTGGACACATTTGTGTTCGCACCTCTGGTCAGGTGAGCTGGATGCTGAGATGGGTGCTCTGTGGGTGTTACTGGTGGTATTTAAAGCAGTACTGGTGTTAAAACAGTACAAGTGTTGCAAGGCACCTTGCACAGTAATATTTTATGAGGAGATTAGTTTACCCATCAGAGCAAGCTCTGCACTTCCTCCCTTCTATTTCATGTTAACCACATTCCTTTGAAGGACAGTTAATCCCCAGACTTGCTGCTTCTGTTATCTGCTTTGACTCAGAAGTGGGTTGAAGATTGTTCAGGGATCCCGCTGTAAAAACCTGCTACAATGCATGAAAACCAGGAGTAAAAATTCTTAAAGAGGACAATTATTGAGGGAACTGGATTAATGGTCTGTCATCACAATTTAGCTACATCCACCACTGACCTTTCACAGAGAGGATGCTCTTGATAAATGTAGTTCATTACCGAGTTCTGACATGAAAACAGAATGGCACTCTGTGTTTCTTGGCAGGCTGATCAATATTTTATCTGCCAAAGCATGCAGAAGTGCTAAACAGGATGAATTACGTAGCTGCTGCAAAACAGAGCAGGGAACAGCATCGTTCGGAGTGAACAGAGCATGTAAACGTGATGGTTGTTGGCCACACTTTAGCAATCAGACCTTAATACAGGATTTTTTGTTTTTCTTCTGTCTCATTATTTTTTCCTTGCTTGTTTTTTGGTGGCTCTCTTTCAATTCAAACAACACTGGGCTTCACTGATGGGGGTCGGACCCAATGATTTCTGGAGGTCCCTTCCAACCCCTACAATTCTATGACTCTGTGATGATGAAAGTGCTGCAAATGGATAAAAGGGGCTTGTTTCTTTGGAGATCTCTCTGCATGGCGTGGAGGTGAGAGGGATCATGGGCTTCCTTGGCCAGAGTGTTGCAGCAGGGTTCCTTGCTTTCGGCTCCATCCTACATCACTCAGTCATGGCTACTGCTGGAGTAGGGCTTGGGGATGGAGAGCCGCTGCAGGCTGCTGCTGGAGAATGAGTTTAGTGGTCTATTTCTTCCCAAAAAAGAAAAAACTGGCCAGAAATCCCTGACTGCTGAGCGTGGTGAGTGTATTGAAGTTTTATCCAAAGAGCACAGGAGGGAGCTGCAACTTACACAAGGTTTGAGAGCCACCGGCGTTTTCTTCTTGGGGCTACAAAGGTGGCTGGGGGGCTCGCAGGAGGGATGCAGGCAGGATGCAGGCTGACCTCCAGCAGCAGGATGCAGCAAAGGCATCTCTGCCCCAAGCATCCTACCACAGGATAGAAGCTTCCTGGGGAAGGCTTATGTGTGTTGTACAAAGCATTGCTATCAGAATTAGGCTTCAGAAGCATAAAGCAGCTGTCAGCAGACACGAGGCAGAGTCTCTTCAAGTGGCAGCAGCCTTTTAATGTTTGTTGGTTTGGGGTTTTTTAATTGTGAAGCTGGAATCCAAAGGTGATGGTGTTACATTAGTGAAGTTCACATGAAAAACCCCCACCTTCTGTTTGGTGCTCAACATTTTAATTTTGAGTAGTAAGATGCTGGAACAGGCTGCCCAGAGAGGGGGTGGGTGCCCCCATCCCTGGAGATGTTCAAGGCCAGGATGGATGGGGTCCTGGGCAACCTTGTGTAGCTCCAGGCCTGGAGGTTGGTGGCCCTGCCTGTGGCAGGGGGTTGGAGCTCTATGATCCTTGGGGGGTCCCTTCCAACCCAGACCATTCTATGATTCTATGCCTCTGTTGTGCCCTAAGCTCTCTTCCCAGAGTCAGCAGAACAAATCCTACTGGCACCACGGGGAAAGATAGGAAAGAGACACACATGACTTTTTTCACATCAGCATTTGTATAAAGTAGTGAAGAAAGATGGTCAAGTGGAGAGTTAGGAGACAGAGTGGTGGCATCAGCTCATTCCAAATCCATGTCACCATTCCCCGGCTGTGTGGTGGGCATGTCAGTAGGTATCACAGACAGGCAGGAGCGTGGCACAGGTACTTAGACCTCACGTAGTGACATTTCTGGTGTTCAGAAGCAGGGAAGGGAAGGGGAGAAGTCCTTTGAAAGCCATCTCTGGCGGTGGTCACCTCCCAGCACGCAGGCTGGGACACCCACCTTCAGGCAAGCCACCTCTGGAAATACAGAACCCCTCTGAGCTGGGTTACAATTGCAAACAGAATCCATGTCCCCAGGAAGTGCTGATGAGGATGCTGGGTTGAGAGACACTTTTAACAAGACCTCCCAATGAGAACAGTCTGGGATGAGATTAAACCACTAACGATGGGCACATGCTGCAAGGGGAACTACTGGGGTGCATAGTGAGCAGGGACAAGAAGAGGGACAAAGAGAGGACACCTGGGTGGCTCTTTGCACTTCCTTCGATGTGGCAGCTCTGGCCATAATCCCTGGAGGAACAGAAACACGGGAGAGGTGGCAGTGCTGCTGGAAACCTCAGGAGACTGTATTTAGTGGGTAAAACCGGTAGATCCCAGCACAGTGTAAGAAGATTACAAGTATCATCGACAGCAGGAGAGGGACAGGTGGGAAGGGGAGGAAACACAGAGCTGTCCTCTGCTAGACCTATGCAGCCAGCACCAAGCAGGGACAGATAGCAGGCTGAAAGATGAACTAATGATGCCTAGTAAAGGAAGGGAAGGAGCTTTACCACAGGAGAACCTCACTGTCCTTGGCATTGGCTTGCCAAGCGATGCTAGCTGCCCAAATGCATCACTTACCTCCTTGGTGGAGGAGCAGGCAGCGCCTTTTACTGGGATGCTTCCTGCATCCACATCTAGTGGCTGCAGGGCATTCAAGTTGTGTTTGAAATTGCATTAGGGTTACACAGCAAGACATTGTCCCAGACATCCTGAGCACAGGTGATTTGGGAACTGAGGCTGTGGCCAGACTTACTCTGACCTGCAGCTATGACTTCATAGTATTTCCTTGCACCTAGAGTGGTTCCCCCTGTTTGTCCACTAAAGCAATATTAAATATATAAATTATACATATACACTGAAATGTATATATGCATGCATATATATGCACTCCAGTTTTAGTGCCTTTTCCCATCAATCTGTTAGTTCAGCCAAAGAAGCAAAAAATTATTAATC
This sequence comes from Porphyrio hochstetteri, assembly GCA_020800305.1. Lineage (NCBI taxonomy): Eukaryota > Metazoa > Chordata > Aves > Gruiformes > Rallidae > Porphyrio > Porphyrio hochstetteri. The sequence continues at coordinate 2,626,301 of CM036919.1, read as the reverse complement.
TCACCCCCCCCGGGCCAGAACTATATTGGGTTTAGTCATTGCTTTGCATGTCGTGTGCTGCTGAGCATCTCTCTGGTTCCATGCTCTGGAGTGGCTGCCTCTGCATCGCTGCAGCCCTCGGATGTCTGGGATGTCAGGGGAAAACATTGAAAGGTGCGAGACTCACGGAGTCTGTCACGTTCACACTGCAGAGATGTGCTGAGGGATGAGGGATGTGCTGCCAGCAGAGCTGAAGAGTGAGTGCCGTTTTCTTCAGAGGGGAGTGATGGTAATGAGGTTTGGGAGTGATTTTAACAGGGCCCCAGAGCACCTTCTGACCATGACATCTGTTAACAGCATGTGAAACTGGACTTATTTTTTAAATAGGAGACATAATTGTCTTATCACCAGCTTTCCTTGCTGGGTACGTGGTGGGACAGTGTTATCTTGCCACGTGGGAGGGTGCTCAGCTGGGCGGGTGGTCCCCGGACACAGAGGGGGGAAAAGCATTGTGGGTTTATAGCAGGATTTGGGAGTTGCTGTGCCCAGCTCTGTCCTTCAGTAGCTTCCCTCGTTTCGTTCTTTGTGCCCATCATGTTTGCTCGGGGGCTGTGGCACAGCCGGGACCCTCAGAAAGCCCTGAAATGGGCACGCACCCCAGGGTTGTCTCAGCCAGATGAGCATGGAGTTGTGTGTTTTTGTTGAGAAAAGCCCTTTTGTGGTCACTTTGTTTTCAGAGTGCAGAAAAATCAGGGAGGATTTTACTGCAGTGAAAGGGTGTCACCAGCTCAGACTGTGCGCCGCGGTGGTCGAGGGTCTGGGTGCATCCCGATGGGTGAGCTGGTCAGGTCCCACCCGTGCAGGAAGTGAGATGTGGTGTTTGCATCCTCTCATTCACGTGGTGCTTTGGTTTTGCCATGTGTTAACACACAGTCCATGTTAGAACCGCTGCCAAATTGTGCAGGTATGCTTGATTCGCGGGCAGAAACAGGTGGAAACAAATTAAGTGGATTTCCCTGTCTTTATCAGCCTTAGATACATCTCTGGAATTAGGGTTGGGCTGAAGAGGAAGGAAAACTGAAGAAAATGGGGAAAAAACCTTATTCTTGCCCTAGCTGAAATGGTATTTACAAGAGGATTGCAAAATTGCTTGATTACACTGCATACAGCAATCAGTTCTTCTCTTAAATAAGCACATGATTGGAAGAAAGAAATTTCATCATGCTGCCTTCACAATAGCCATCAAATGATATGGTTGGGAAAAAAAACCCAAACCAACCAAAACCCCCCAGAAATAATTAATAAGGCTATAACACTGGCTGAGTAGCCTCATTTTTTTCCTTAAAATAAGCATGATCCCATTTGGAACCAAGAACTCTTTGGGGATTGTTCAGAGGGAAGGAAAGGTTTTGTAGCTGCTTAGCGTCCCTGAGCAATGAGATCCTCTCAGAACTTGAAGGGTCTGAGTTTGGGGTGGAGAATGAGCCTTGACTTGCAGCTACCAGTGGTGTAGCAGGAGGGCACTGGCCTGACTGGTGGATGCATGTCCAGCCTCCGTGTCCTCCATCACCTTCACAACTCATGGTGCTTTTGAAGTTGTGAGCACAATAATATGAAGGGCAGAAAGAAATAATCTTGACAGTAGATGGGCTTGCTGTCAGCAAAATCCTCCCACCCAGAGTTTTAATTGGTTTTGGTTGGACTGGGACCAGAGGGCCAAAAACGGTGCATCTCAGCAAGAAGAGGACAGGATCACTGGTTGTCAGGGTGTTCTGTTATTTATCAGGGGAATAATGTTTGAAGTCTTTGGGGAGCTGATCTACAAGGTTGTTGTCCCTTAAGCTGAGGTGAGGTCAGGCTTCCTGAGATTTAATCCAGCTGGGTCAGTGATGGGACCCACATTTTTAAAACCCCACATTTGTTTTAAAACCATTGTTATGGGGAATAAGGGCATCTACATTGCAGGGGAAATATATTACAGAGAAAAGGGCATTTTATGGGAAGAGCCGAATGTGTCAGGACTGTTGGTGGGTGATGGTTGATGCCCACACACTGTGGGACAGCTCAGGGTGCTCCAGGGTCTGCTCCAAGGTCAGCCAGGTTCCTCAAGGCACCCACTGCCACAAGCCCAGCTGGAGCTTTCTGGGTTGTGAAGGTTCCATCCACCTCCTCCAGCCAAGCCTGTGTCACATCAGAGCGGGTGCCTTGAGGGCTTTGCCATGATGGTAACCCCTTTTCCCTGGCCAGGGGCTGAGGAAGTGTTTAAGTCTGGCTGCATCAGGGTGATGCACCAGCAACCCCCAGCCACAGGGGCTTCCCGCAGCCCTCTCTCCTCCCCCTGACCATCCTACCTCCATGGGCTGCCCTTACAGACTCCATGACATCAGCACAGGGTGACATTCAGCACTGCCATTTGTTTGTGTTCGTGGTGCTCTCTAAGCATCGGCTTCCCCAGGTTTATCTTTTTCTAATCCTGGGATAGATGAATTTATCTGTGTGAAAACGTGGAGCCAGTTTAATGGGGTGGGGATTACGAAGCTGGGGGTGGGGGGTGTCAGTCACTGAAGCCCTCTAATCTGGAAGGCAGCGTGCTGGAGAGCATCCCTGCCAGCAGGATTTAGTAAAACTACCAGCTATGACAAAAACCAAGGACTACGGGCTGCAGGAGCTCCTCCAGCACGGAGCCAAGGGGTACTGTGTGTGCAGGCAGTCTGGTTTAACCAGGCCTCCTTATCCTTCCCTTCAGCAGCTCAGTCCTTGAAAAAGATGGAGACGAAAGCATGTGGGCTGATAATGTGGTCTTATCTTATAGGTGACACCTGCACGATGGCAGACTACAGCCGGCTCAAAAGCATCCTGCTGGACCTGCAGGCTCATCGGCAGAGCCCACCGAGCATCCCTCCCGAGGACAGGGTCTCCCAGAAGCGCTTCTTAGTTGAAGATCTGTTTAAGCACTTGGATGTAAACAGTGATGGGCATCTCAGCAGCTCTGAGCTGGCTCAGGTGGGTTTATTGCTTGATGAAAATGGGATTATGAAGCGGATGGTGTTTCTCCTTCGTATGAACCGGGCGTCATGCGGGAGCGCTCTTGTGAGAGCTCTTGTAACTGTCCGGCTGGCAGCAGGTAGAGGAGGAAAATCTACTGCAGCCTGCGAGCCTGCTTCTGCATCTCTGGGGAGACAGGGTTGTCTCAAACATTTGAAGCTCCTCTGCAAACACAAAACATGGCAGCTTTCCAGCCCCATCCCCGTTCCTGAATATAGATGCTAATCCTCACCGCTCACCGTCATTTTCTGAAGTGTTTCCAGCTAGTTGGCTTGGGGAGAAGTAATTTGGGGGTTTTAGGTGCGTGTAAGGTAGGCAGAAATCTTAGTTCTTCTGCCCTGCCTTCTGGACTGTTAGCATGTAGTAACGTGACAGTGAGGTTGGAATATTTTTAAACAGGTTTGTTTTCCCCCAAATCCCTAGGCAGATGCTGAAACGGTGATTAGCAGAACTTAATAATGATAGGAAAAGTGAGAGCTTGGTAAAAGCCCTGTTCTTTCTAATTAGGGGCATGCCATGCTGCAGGAGCTCATCTGGTTGGTAAAAGGAACCAAACATGAAGCTCAGGCACTGGAGCCCATCACTCTGTGTCTAGAACTGTCTCTTTGGCCATGCAAACCTGAGAAAGCAGCCCTGTGCATAGGAGAAGAGGCGTTATGGCAGATTTGGGAGGATCTTGGCTGGCAGTGCTGGGTTAACAGTTGGACTCAATGATCTCAAAGGTCTTTTCCCACCAAAACAGTTCAGTGATTGTGTCATTCCCAGCAAACAGAATCACAGGGGTTGGAAGGGACCTCCAGAGCCCATTGAGTCCAACCCCCTGCCAAAGCAGGGTCCCTAGGACAGGTCACACAGGTCGGCATCCAGACGGGTCTGGAATATCTCCAGAGAAGGAGACTCCACACCCCCTGGGCAGCCTGTCCCAGGGCTCCCTCATCCTCACTGGGGAAAAGTTCTTCCACAGGTTGGTGTGGAACTTCCTGTGCTCTAACTTGCAGCCATTGCCCCTTGTCCTGTCCCCACAGACACTGAAAAGGGGCTGGCCATTTCCCCCTGCATCCCATACTTAAGATATTTATAAACATTAATTAGTTCCCCCCTTAGTCGTCTTTTTCCCAGGCTGAACAGCCCCAGCTCACTCAGCCTTTCCTCACAGGGGAGATGCTCCAGGCCCTTCATCATCTCCGTAGCTCCTCTGGACTCTCTCCAGGAGATCCTTGGCTTTTTTATCCCAGGGAGCCCAGAACTGGGCACAACACTCCAGGTGGGGCCTGAAGTGCATTCTGGTTCCAGCATGTAATTGCAAGCTGTGAGGAAGCAGGAGGACAGACACAAAATCTGTCCTCCCTGAGCTTGCTCCTGTGTAGGATGCTTTGCTGTGAATTTTGAACCCTGAGGCTGTTGACATGATGCACGATCCTTTCAGCGCAATGCAAAGCGTCAGGGTAAATTCCCTTAGATCTCAGAGCTATGAATTTATACAATACTTCATCTAAACACACTGATTTTTTTATAAAGACACGGGAGGTATAAGAAAACACTTTTATCTGAATTCAAAGCCAGCTTTTGCATAGTGACATCTAAATGTCTGTTCTGCTCTCCAATTCTTTCCCCCTTTTTACATGAAACTTATTCCATCAGGATATTAAAACTCACCTCACAGGGAAATAAAGGTTTGGCAGCCTGAAGCCATTGCCATTAGGAAGGAGCGATGACTTACAGTTTAAAGGAGCAGGATTTGGTGCTCTAAGGTCTGCAGCAGAGTTCCTGTGTGCTTCATTTGCAGATGTGCTTGGAGCCTGGGTCTCTCCCAAGAGCGAGCAGAGACCTTGGTGTAATTAAATTACTTTAATTCTTCCTATTCTTGCTGTTACCATGGCTGGTAAGCATGCTGGCACATCCTGAGCCTGCTTCAGTTGGATGGCCCAGAAGTAAGGTCAGCCCTCAGCTTGGAGCCCTCATACATGCACCCTCACCACAGCCTTGCCACCGGCATTAAGGGTGAGGGAGCCCTGGGACAGGCTGCCCAGGGGGGTGTGGAGTCTCCTTCTCTGGTGATATTCAAGACCCATCTGGATGCCAACCTGTGCAATATGTCCTAGGCACCCTGCTTTGGCAGGGGGTTGGACCTGATGATCTCTCGAGGTCCCTTCCAACCCCTACAAGTCTGTGATTGTGTGATTGCTGAAGTGAGAGTGTGATCACCCCTCAGAAGACAAAATGATGCCAGTTAATGCAGAATAGAGATAAGCCACAAATACTTTAAATCCTGAGCTGAGGGGCTGCTCTTGAGCCCCTGGGTGAGAGCGTGGCTGAAGCCCCGACAGGGCTGAGGACATGTCTCAGGGCAGCTCTGGGGATTTCACAGCAGCAGCAGCAGCATCCACGTGTTACATGAAGCGTGTCCATTCTTTATTTTCCTTGTTGGGTCTTACAAGAAGGTGATTTTCATGTTTTCTTACATGACCCATTTGTTCACCCAGTTTCCATGGTAATTTATTTTATTTTTAGTTAATGAACAATTTTTAATTGTCCATGTTATAGTCCTAACAGAAGCTGTGTCTTGCCTTGTTAGGTAGTTTTGTGATTGATTTGTTTTGTCTCTAACTCAAAGCTCTCTGCAACTTTGAAATTCCCCCAAAGATGGGGATTTCATTGCCCATGGGTAGAGGCAGCTGGAAGGAATGTGGTGCAATGGGACCTTGTTCTCTCTGGCTGCTGGATGAGCTGCTGCTGTGCATTTTCTTGGTTTTATTTAAAAGAAAAATAGTCTCTCGAGCGCTATAACCTTGTCTGCAAGGAAGAAACTCGAGGCAGGTAATGTGCACTGCTGCAGAATAAAGTCATTTTTAAGACCTGGAGGGAAAACTTCAGGAGGCTTATTGCAAAGGGATTCACCCTGAGGGAGAAACTGGAAGCAGAGTCCCTCAGGAGATGACAGTGGGAGATGGTGGGGACCTTTGTCCACAACAGAATTGCTTTGAGCACCGAAATGGCAGCAGATGGTCCATCCCCATCTATTTATTGTTGCTTTGCCTCCTGGCTGATCCTGTCGAATAGTTTCCCTGCAGATCCAGCAGCATGAAATGCCCGTGTAGTTTTGCAGCCCACGAGTATGTTGGGGCTATTAACAACAGTGGCAATTGGTGTTATTTCCATTTAAAACTTTAATGTATTTTAAAGTCAGATTCATAAATCAACTGAATTTGTTGCAGCTGAAGTGCTGTGTGTTGTGGGGTTGGGTTTTTTCTTGATGTTAAATCAAAAGGACTAGTAAAAACTTGTCAGTCTTATGAAAAGATAGTCAATTTTCAATACACAGGGAGACAAAAGGAAATTTCCATCTTTAGAAGATTGATCTTGGAAGTTATGGTTGATCTTGCTTTTATTGAACATTTTTACTTGCTAGGTGAAGGGTCATTTTTTTAGCATTATTACTTTAAATTGCTTCAATATAATGGGCCAAGACTAGAATAGTAAATAAGAGTCCCTGGACTACAGCAAAAAGCCTTCCTGCCCGGAAGATGCAACACTTCAGCAGTTTCCTTCGTGTTCTACAATAAATTCAGAGGACCCAACATTTTCATTATGCTTAGATCTTATTTTGGCTATTTGCTAACTTGGATGTATGACTTGCAGAGCTTTCATTTTTAATGTTTAGAATCTATAAGAAACAAACTGTCAAGGGCTGGAAAAGCACCTGAGTGTTGAATATACCGTCTGCTCTTGCCCATTCTAGTCCTTAAAGCAAGGACCACAGTATTGCCCTTGCCTATGGAGGAGAGAAAGCCCAGACTTGCCTCATCCCCTGTTGAATATTCACCTTTCAATGCATTTGCAATGTGAAAATGCATTCTGGGGCTGCTGCTGAGGGAAGTCTCTCCTCACCAGTCCGTGGCCCATGAATTGCTGCAGGAATATCAGTGGTATGTTGATGCAAAGCAAATACGTATCCATTGGTAGATCTGTACCTATCTCCCCAAAGGTCATTTAATGGAAAATATGCTGGGTGGGCCAGGGTGACAGTCTAGTTTCACATTAGATGTAAGATGACCTGTTCTCTTTGCTGCAGTTAATGAAGAAAGAGGACTTGGAAGATGACTTGTTGGGCTGTACCCTAGAGGACCTCCTCCGGTTTGATGACTACAACAATGATGGACGTTTAACGCTGCAGGAGCTCTACACAGCCTTCCGTGAGTCCCAGTGCTTTGTCTATCCTGGGTGTTGTGATCATGTGAATATCTATAGTGACAGTGTTGTCTACCCAGACATGGTCAGCAAAGATAATCCTTTTTTTTTATTTAATGCTATGGAAATACTACAGCAGGCTTGTTTCTAAAGGTTAGTGTGCTCCAAAGGATGAGCATGAACCAGGAGGTTGGTAAAAGTGTGTGGAGCTTATTGTTTTCTCATTTATTTTGTTGTGCTGGCAATGGAGAGGTGTTGGTGAACTGGCCAGGTCTGTTGACCTGAGTATGTGGTTTCAGAGTGACCCTGAGGAAACAGGAGTGAAACTTGTCCACATGTCCTGTGGTAATGTGTGTTAGATGCTGTGGGGAAGGTGTTTGACTGAATAATGTGTCTGGAAAGGATGCTTTCTGTATAAGTACTTGTGTCATCCTAGTTAACTTCGTAATGTTATGTTCAGTCTTTAAGGTAAGCCCTGGAAGAGGCCCACATTGTTTCCTTCAGCCAGGTGACAGAAAATTGTATTGAAGCCTGAACCCTTGAGATACCGTAACAGAAAGACAGAAGAAGTGGTGGTTCATTCAGTAATCAGGACAGTGAGCTACAGAGTACTCGTCTGTGGTCAAGAATCAAAGTAGGATTCAACCATTGAAATGCTAAGTGCAGGCAAAAGGCTGATGAAAAAAGCTGGCTGCCTCCTGATCTTTGCATGTGGCATTTTGTAGATGAAGTGGTTTCAGTGGCTCTTGGTTTCATTTTTTAAACCTGCTTCCATGCCTGCTTGGTGGGCAAAGCTTGGTGTTCAGGAGAGTCACCATGTGCACCACACCAGCACGTTCCTCATTGATGCTCTTTGTCAAGCTGCAATGCTCACACAGAACCTCTATTTTTGCCAGATACCCTCTTTGCTAATGAAACTGGTTTCTGTTTTCTTGACTTCTGGCTTTTCATTAAAAAAAACCCTTTGGATAATAATATTTAAAGTGCTTTAAAATTAGCCCCAGTTGTCACCTTGGACCTGTTTGAACTGCATATGCATTTAATTCAACACAGCACACTCAGACCAGCAGATATACAGTAAAACATAAAACCTCATCCATTAAGAAGGGCCATAAAGTGAATTAACCTAGCCATAAAGGCTTGACACGCAGTTATTTGGGACCATTTCTGGATCAATGGGTTCTCAAAGTCACAGCAACTCAAAGCTAAATTCCAAGAGTCATTTGTATGAGTTTTTGGTTCAGTGAATTTTAAGTAGGCAATGAAAATAAGACAAGTAGGAAATATTAGCCAATGGATAGAGATAGTAATCGATACACTGCAAAAGTATTGTGAGGAAACCCAAGGTGTAACAATGAGTATCCATCAAAAGGGGTTTGTATATGAAGAGTTGTTCTCCATCTGAACCTGAGAATCCACCTGAATTCTTCATTTTCAATTTTCCCATAATTTCTGTCTTTACCAAGTGATTAATGGCTTATTGGCTTTTAATTTAAAAACAAAGTTCATTGTCTGCAACTTGCAAAGCTTTGGGGGCTCTGGAAGCTAACTTTTGTGCTTAGTGAAAGGGTATCTTTTACTTTATTACACGATGTAGGAACAAAACACCTCAAAAATGCTTCAAACGTTCCTCTGAGGCCACACTTTGGTTTGCAGTCCTTAAGTATTTATGAAATTTCCGCTTTATCATGAGCCAGCACTTGGCTTGCAATGGTAGTTTAAAGCTGCAACATTTTTCCTATTTTTGGCCCATTAGGGGGATCCTTTTGTTGCTTGAATTTCACCCAAGCCTCTCGCTTTCGCGTGCTGGCAGCGGAGATGGATGCTCAGCAAGCTGAGGAACCTAATTACCAGCATCCAGTGACATCAGAAAGTCTCAATCCAATTTATCCTCTCACAAGCTCAGTTACATCTGTTTTGGTGCACCGTGCTCTGCTATAGCGTTGCAGTGTTGGAAAGGTTTGGAGATGACCTTGATATTGCAAAGAGCTTTCCAATTTGCTGTTCTTGTGCTGCTTTAGAAGTTGGGTTTCATTTTAAAGAGTCTTGTGGCCTTTCTGTAACTTAGAGCCACAAAACTGTCTCTCCCTCACTCCATGTCTCTTGCTTTCCCATGACCCATCGTCTCTCTCCAAGACCCAGAGATTCACAGGGTGCTTTTGGTCCCTGTCCACACTGATCGACTGTAAATGAACGAAAAGCACATGGATGAGACAAATCCCTTCTCTTCACCAAAATGTGGTTTCCCCCTTACATCTAATAGGTTCTGGGTTTAATAATAATTCCTAATGATGCTAATCATTCACTTCTGCTTTGTAATGCACAGTTTTGGGTTGTGGACAGAAAGAATGGTCCTTCTGCTAACCCTATCACCTGAATTTCTGAAAGTTCTTTCTGAATCACAGGAATACAACTTTTAGAAGTTCATTTGCATGTATGAGGATGATTTGGAATATCTATTGACACAGGAGTATCACTCTTCAAATCACCTTAACCGTACGTCACTAGCATAGGAGATGGATGAATTACTCTCCTGGCAGCTCTGGCAAGAACAACTTGTAGGTGTCTTCTAATTTCTCATTAATAATTTCTCATTAATAAATATTATTAGATAAGCAGGCTCAGGTTGATAATTTTAAAAAATCAAACCACTTTTAATCAGATGATCTCAAGATCTTCCCATTCCAAAACCAGAGTACCAGCAAGTGTATTTATCCAGTGTCTTTTCTTTATATTGTCACAAAGATTCTATAAATGAGTAATAAATGAAAGGCTTAGTTGTCATAAGAGCCAAAGCAGAGCATGCATCTAATTAATCAGCATGGAGATAGTCTGGCAAGCACGTCACCCAGCTGAGTCCTACTTTAAATATGCTCAGGCAAGTGGTTTTTGGATGTAGCTTCTGGAGCCACATCTGACTGACTGGGGGTCACTGGAATTAGGCATGTCACTTTGGCATTCCTGTTGTCTTCCCTGATGGGAAAGTAGCAGGTTGGCAGATGTGAAAGCCCAGTTGAAGGGGAGGAAAAATATCAGTGTAATCTTCTAGACCTATATTATCATCAGTGTGGACAGGTCAATTTGTGATACAGATACGTCGAAGAGAGGGGAAACATGCATTCCATCAAAATGGCTTTATCTTGTCAACATTGGTTAGCTCATGAGACATTATTAACCCTATGATAAAATCCTCTCTGATTCTAGCTCATGGCCAATTAGAACGGTCTCCTAACCAACACCCTCTTCTCACAGCTTGCTGTTGTGTTCGTTACATTTTTCAAAGCACATGGGTGAATTCTAATTAACTGGGTGAAAAAATGAATCGAGAGTGTGGGCTGGGCATGGGTGTTGGATAAATCACTGCCAGTGGGGAGAAGCAGCACTGAAGGCATTGGAGAGGCTCCAGATTTACAGCAGAGATCCCCAAATCTCCAGTAGCTGTCTTGCACGCCAGGTGATGCAACCTCATGGTGTAGAGGAGTGAACCAGCCATCCCTGACCCCTCCAGGCATCCTCTGGAGGCTCATTAGGAGTGCACAGTGTGAAACGGGTTTATTTTTGAGGGTTGCCTGTTTCTGAGTTGCCAGAAACTACTCCAGGACAGAGCTTTGCCATTGTTGCAGAGGTATTGAGTTGGATTCTTAATGGGGAACAGCCAAGCTCTGCTGTGAGGAAGGGGGAACGAAACCTCAAAAAACAAATTATGAAACCATTGGGTCAAACGGGAAGGGGGAGTTGTTGTTTTAAGGAAGGTGATAAATTCTGTGTGGAGAAAATGAAATACCAATATTTGGGAAAATATATGCACAATATATGGGACTGGAGCATCTTCCCTGTGAGGAAAGGCTGAGTGAGCTGGAGCTGTTCAGCCTTGAGAAAAGAAGCCTGAGAGGCGGTCTGATCAATGGGGATCAATATCTGAAGGGTGGGACACAGGGGGACATGGGTAGCCTCTTCTCAGTGTCTGTGGGGACAGGACAAGGGGCGATGGGCTCAAGTTGGAGCACAGGGAGTTCCCCCCAATCTGGGGAAGAACTTCTTCCGGGTGAGGGTGAGGGAGCCCTGGGACAGGCTGCCCAGGGGGTGTGGAGTCTCCTTCTCTGGAGAGATTCCAGCCCCATCTGGACACCAACCTGTGTGACCTGTCCTAGGGACCCTGCTTTGGCAGGGGGGGTGGACTGGATGATCTCTGGAGGTCCCTTCCAATCCCAGCAATTCTGTGATCCTGTGATACTCCACGCACACCTGGTGAGCCGGCTGTTCCAGCAGAGATTGTGCCTGTAAATTCTAGGTTCAGATGAAATGTTTACTCACATCTTTACTAAGCTCTCCTCGATGGCATGGGTGTCTGTTACTGCCACCTTCCAGCTAGATTGGTCAAGCCCGGTTAATTATATCGGACAACTATATTGTGAGATAAAATGTTTTGCTCGAGGTGTTCTCTTGAGCTATGTTGTAGCAGCAGTTATCTCCAGGATCAAATCACAGTCCTAAAATATTGACAATTTGTGCACCATCCTCTGCCTCTTCAGCTGTAATCTTCCCCAGTATGGGATTTTCCTTTCATGTTGCCGCAGATATTGGTGCAAACTTGGAAATAATTCATTAGTGAACCAACATCGATTTGCTCCTCCTGTGAGCTATGTGATACCTGAACTTCACACACGCCTTAGCAGGCAGGGGAGCGCCAGCCTCTCCTTTTGGTTTGAGGCAGTATGAGAGGTGAGGGGAACTACTCAGGGAAAAGAAATGAGGTTTCCTTCAGTTGGCTGAAGCAGCCCGTTCCTGCTTGCCTTGGAGTGATGCGCAGCCATGGTATGAAGGCGACTCATGGGGTGTTTTCTGGAATGATGGATTCAATGCTGAGATCTTGCAGCAAAACCTAAGCTAGAAGTTAAAAATTAAGCAAAAAGCAGAAATGTAAAACCATTTAGCTGACTGGAGTCTCCTTCTCTGGAGATATTAAAGACCTGTCAGGATGCCGACTTGTCCCAGGGACCCTGCTTTGGCAGGGGGTTGGACCCGATGATCTCTGGAGGTCCCTTCCAACCCCTACGACTCTGTGATGCTGTAGCAGGTGAGGACTGGCTGGGATGCACCAAGTCACCCCAATGGCATTTAGTAATTGGTGTTCCCATCCCAAGATGTGATCCTTCTCTGGGTTTTTAGGCTTTGTTAGGACTGAGCCAGCTCTGTTGCCTTCTAGGTGGATGCAGCAGCTCAGTAAAGCGCCGGTACGGAAATCAGTGCTCCAGGGCTCTCTGTGCGCGGGCTGATGTTCATGCTGCAGCGCAGGGCTGAGCTCCTGGCATGTGTTTGAGGTCAAGGTGCCTTTGATCTGCTCTCAGGTTCTCCCAGCTCAATACATTCTGATTCTTTAGATCATCTTCAGAAGCACCTAATTCCTTGCCTTGCCATAAATGGAATATAAGATGCCTGGCTTTAGCACTAGGAATGATCCCGGTGTGTCTGGAGATGTAATTTTTGGCTGGTAGGGTACCTCAGCTGGGGAGACATCTAAGTGAGTTCATCCTTACTCCATTTTTAATGGGCAGGTAATTTTTGGATGTGGAGAATTTTGTTGCTTTGATATTTTTTTCTTCTATTTTTTCCCCCTTGCTATCAAAGAAACACACTCTGCAAAGGTGGGGGTTGCTTCTTCATCCAGTGAAAATCATCAATCCTTAGCTTCAGGTCTAAAATCTAGCAGTGGGCTCCAGCAAAGCACCCTGCATTGTTTGGAGCTCCACAAAACAGAGTCAGTCAGGTCCCTTGTATATTCTCCATTGTTTTGCTGCATGTTGAGCAAAGTAAAAGGCATTTTCTCAGAGGGGAGGAAAAAAAAAACCTAAACCAGAATTAATTCATATCAGGAAAGCAGATTTAAAGCAAATTTGATATGAAAATGCTTCACATCCTAACCTATGTTTCCAGAGAGCAAACTAAGAGTGCTCAGGGAAAAGGATGATGCATGTGGATGCATCCTGGGCATGGGAGGAGGGACGTGGCCTGAGGCCAGGGAAGGGAATGCTTCTGTGTGGAGGTCAGAGATGAATTCACGCAACCAGGTTTGCTCCTCAGCTTTGTGCTCCATTTCTACGCTTTGGCATTATGATTTGTATTAGTCAGGAGTCTCCTCAAATAACATTTTGGCAGGATCAATGGCAAATGTGGACATGTTTGAAATTCTTGTGCTTCCATGCTTTTTGCTCTGGAGTTGCTGTCCAGATCTATCCAGACAGTGTGCCTGACACTAGTTTTGCTGTTTTTTTCCTTGAGGATGTATCAGTTGTGTAGCTGGAACTGCTCCACTGCAGTGTGAGTTGCCAAACTGGAGTATTTCTTTCAGATACCTCTCCTTTTGAAAGGCACCATCTGCAAAATGTCACTGGGCTTAATATGTAACGACCGAACATGGGGAAATGAACTAATTACAAGTTGTTATTGGAAATCCATTGTCTACAAACTGCAGAGAAAGCTTGCTAGAACACAGCATAGCAGCAGTTTTCAAATGCTTTTTGGGGGTGCATTGATTGGTTAATCTTGGGTTTAAATGCAAGAATTTGCAACATGGAGCAGTGCTTTGGAGGTGATGTTGTGTAACCCATATCGAATGTCTACACACACTCTTGCAGGGGTATAGTATTAAATATTTATAAGCACTTTCCAGTGACTCACTGGTGCATAAAACCAGGCAAATACCATTTCCCAAAAAAAAATGACTTGATCTGTTCCAGCAGTGCTCACCACAGCTCTATCAGAAGCAGAAATAATGGTATTTTTGGTTGCTTGCAGGCACAAAATGATGTCAGTGAGCAGCAAGTAGAGATGTTGGTGAGGTCACAGAATGGCTGACATACACGTGCAGCTCTGGGTCACGTGAGCAGAGATCTAAAAAGTCTAATTTTCTCTCTCAGTGGGCTGGGAACGTGCAATTACTGGGTTTCCATTTCGGAAAATCGGATCCAAACCTTCTGTGTTGCATGGACTTGAGATTTTTTCAGTCCAAGTCTCTCTTTAAGTGAATCTGTGGAGCAAATGTTGCAGAGTCATGGGACAAAGATGCCTTTTCACTAAAAGTGGGGGAACTCTCAGTTGGAACGCATGAGGCTTGGCGTGGAGTCAAAGGGGTGATACGGCAGCATCCTGGGCAGGCTTTCCTAGATCTTGTTTTATTACGTACAGACTGGGACATCTTATCTCCTGTTTTCCTCTTGTTTCTTGTTTTCTCTGCTGGTTTTTCCCAGTGGTTAATTGCTAGAGTTTTCTTTCGAAGCCTGCCTTTGTCTGAGGACCACTGTCCTGCTGTTGTGTTTCTCTTTGCCCTTTCAGGCATCTCATGAATCATTCTCCACCTACATGCTCTTCATCTTCTCTCCAATGAGATTAGCAGATTCATAGCTTTTAAGGCCAAAATTGGTTCTTAATATACTAGAAAAAGTCTTTTTAATATGTTTCAGATGTATGCACTGCAGCTACCTCTCCTGATTCATGTTGTATTTGTCATGGGTACCTTGTGGTGCCTTTTTGGTTCGGTACCACCAGCATCAGTGCAGAGGGTAAATCTCCACGTGCCTGTGGTGTTCTTCCCCATCATCCAGCCAGGGATTGCACTGGTCTGGAATCACCATTGTGTCTTTTCTCCTTTACTGACCCTTTTCTCTGCCAAAGGACTTTTTGCCTTCTCTGCTTTTCATTTCAATGGTTCTGCCCTGCACCCATTTTTCTTGGGCAGCGTGTTATACACATCTCCATATGTGGTTACATTAAAAGACATTAATTGTGCATGGGCACAGGTTGCTGGCCAATCCCAAAAGCTCAGCACGGCCGTCCTTCCTTCTGTTCCATCGCTCTTGGTGTCCATAACCTCAGCTGGGGTTTCTATGTTCATCCCAGATCTCAGAGGAGATGCTGAACAGATTTGGGCTTTGGGTGACTCTTCATGCAGCACCATTAGGAATGGCCCCATTGGAGTGGTGGTGGCCTATGAGAAACGCTGAGATCTGTCCATCAGGCAGTTCTTAGTTCATTTAGCACATCCTTTATTGTATAGCACTGCAGAGCTGCCGTGCTAATTTTTTAATCAAAATGCCAGAGCAGCCATCAGAAAATTACCAAGTACAGTACATATCCCCAGTGCAATGATACGATTTATGTAGAGCCACAGCTGAGATGTTTTTATTTCATGTTCTTCACAGGAGATAATCTCCTTGACAAATCCAGGATGTCCAGATAGAAGCTTGAAAAATATAGCAGTGGGAAATTGAATAAGCTGAACTCAAAGGTTGGTTCTGCTTTAATACTTCCAAAAAGAATAAAAAAAAGACAGAAAAAAGGTGCTAGCCTATAGAAAAAAGAAAAAAGCTTTGGAGATGCTTTGCTGGCATCAGGATTTGAGGTGAAACTCAGCTGTTGCCAATGTCTGTCTTTAGCACCATCATAAAAAGTTCATTCTCAAGTTTCTTGATGATCAAAACTTCAGAAAGCACATCAAGAGCCATCAATAGAAATAAATAACTCGGAGCTCAGGCCTGCTGTGCCTGGGAAGCACAGCTCCTGCAGTCAGATTCCCCCTCTGCAGTCTATAAACCACATCTGCAGAATCTGTGTGTCTCTGCCCAGGTCCCACCGCCCTCGTGCTCCACACTGCACTCAGCTCCTGTACCTCGCACTGCAGTCCATGCACTGGTGTCCCAGCAGCGTTGGCAGGAGCTTGCTGCTTGGAGAAGTCATTTGTGCCTGTGATGTACCAGTAAGAACACGAAATGTGCTGAGCCTGTGCAGCCTTTATTTCTTATTATGTGTTGTTCTGTCCAACACACAGCCCTGAATAAGGTCATGGGTACCCCTGGCACTGAAGGGGGTTTGGTTTGGAGCAGCGTCCTGCTCAGTGGCCAGCTAAAACCTGGCATTGGTGTGCAGTATGCTGCATCCCCCTCCAAAAACTGCTGGAGTGGGGATGGAGTGCAGAGGAAGACAGGAAAGCAGATAGGGATGAACAGGCATTTCGAAGCAGAGCATCAAAAAAGGAGCAGGGGGTAAGGAGAGGATGAAAGCACCCTCATCCTGTGGCTTGATAGGGTATACATATCTTTTAAATACAAGATTAGATGCAAGAATCAGGAGCTGGGAAGAGCAAGGTAGTGTTGAATGTATTTTGACCTGAACTGGGTCAGGTGTCAGGCTGTATTTTGACCTGAACTGGGTTTTCCCCCAGCCCAGTCTCATGTAGCTTCAGTGCAGGGCTCCGGTCTGGTGGAGCTGCTGCTGACATTGCTTTTGGGTAAGGACTGATTGTTTTGAAGTTTTCCTTGAAAGATGCTGCCCAGACCGACTTTTCCTGTGCTTTTGTTCTCCAGCCTGGCTCTGTGACCAGATTCTCCAATGTCATTCATACTTCAGTTTATCATGGAGAAAATCCAAGCGTTCCCCAGTGCCCGGTGCTACCACACAGCCTGGTTTGCTGTCCTGCTGTGCACACATGGAGGCCAAAATAAAATAAAGATGATGATGATAAAAAAAAAAATACCCAAGAGGCATTTCCAGACACAGCAGTTGGAATCCTAAAATCTTTGCTGCACAAATGTCTGCTGTCTCTCTTCTGCTCACCTCCAAAAGGCTACTGATCAAAGCAGCCCAGTCCTGGGAGGTGGGGGAATCACTGCTGCCACGGCAGCGCTGCTGCTGCTGCTCCAGGCTTAGTACTGCTTTGGGTATCTGAGCTGCCTCTGTTAGCACAACCCCTCTTGAATGCTCCTTAATAAAACCAGGGGCTGGATGAAAAACATTTGCTAATGTTTGTTTGTTTGAAGCTGGAGAGCGACGTGATGTGTCGCATGCTGCATGGCATCTTCCTCCAAAATAATGGCATTTACCTGCGTGGGAGAGGTTCCTTTAGAGGGTAATTACTCATTTAGGGATTTTCCACATGGAAAGTTTATGATTTCCTGCAGTTTTCAGCTCTGAACTAAAAACAAACTGTCTGCTGGGGCCTGGTTCGTGGGACAGGAATGGCATTGCCAAATTCTCAACCCCCTCCTAGCTTAGGCAGGGAGGTCCTGTTGCATCAGAAATAACAGATCTTGTTTCTTACTTATCTCTTTGTTATTCTTAGGAAATCTAAAGTGGTTTTTGTCTGTGTACTGGTCCTGCATAGAAAGATGCTAGTTGCCTATTGAGGACACTTTGGCTGGGGAGGGGGACATGGATGTTCTCACCCTGTGTGGTTTCTTGCTGAGGGGCAACCCTGATTTGGGAGTGGACCGTACCAGATGGAACCAAAACTCCCTTTTCTGCCCTAAAAACCCAAACAAGAGCACGGGAGTCCTGGCATCCCTAGCTGCTATGCAAGCATCACTGGAGAGGGTTGATAATTCTGTAGGACCTGAAGGCAAATTGTTTCTGAATTAGTGATAACATCTGGTTGCATTTGGTCAGTGCTGATATCAGAAGCTGTTGCCTTCAATCTTCTCTTCAGGGGACCACAGCCTGTTGCAGTGAGAAGAACTCCATGCCAGGTTCTCCTGCAGGAAACAGCATGGGTGTCTGCACTGCCCGTCCTTAATTCATGTCACACCGTGGTAGCCAACCAAAATCACCTCCAGCCCTGAGACAGGCCTATTTGGGCATTTAGGGACTATGGGAGGTGTAAATGGGCATGTGCTCTGACTGATTTAGAAAGCACGTATCCATTTATTTTAACCCTAATTATTACTGGCTTATTTTCATGCTAGTCTATTTAGTGCAATATAAACCATGAAAAATAGATGTGTCTCCTAGGTTTGGGATCTGTTGTGAGGTGTAGTCCAGCTTTTGGCACAGCTAACAGAGTTGTTTTATTTTAATGCAATTTATTTACCAATCATCTGCTCGAGTATTAGATGTGTATGAGCAAGAATTTGATAGAAAATTGCCATTATCCTCCTTATTTTGTTTTAAGATGAGTTTTTATGAACCCATTCACTCCAAATCAAGCAAGATACGTTCATGGAAAGACTCCAGTATGCTAATTGGCATTTATTGACTACGTCAGTGTAATGTGATGAACAGGCACTGCAGATTATAATTAATGCATTGACATCTAACGACTGTAGCTGAATGGAAGATGAAAGCTCTTTATAATGGATGTAGCACACATTCATCTTGCAGTCCTTACGTGGTCGCCCATCCAGTCAAACAGCTTTCAAAGAGAATGGAAATGCTTTTTTTATTGTTCTTTCTCTGCCAGATGGGCATTTTCATGGTGAAAGACACTGACATGGCATGAAATACAAACCTGTGGGTGCTGAAGGGGCTGCAAATGCACTGACTCCTTGCACATCCCTCCAGCCTCATCAGGTCCCATGGAGGACAGGGATGCATGTGAAAGAGCCATCCAGGTGAGCACCCATGTGGTCTCCTCCTGCTCTCCACTTCCACGTTTCCCTTCACCGAGTGCAGGTCAGCACAGGGTAAGGCAAGTGCATCCATGGGAGGGGTTTGGCTCAGGAAATAGTCTTCTTACTGAAGCAGAGTGAGGGTAACCCATGTCCTCTTCTGATGCATTAGCACAGGTGGCCTCTTGAATGTGATGCATTAAACAAATTATCCAAGCTGCAAATAATAGAGTTTGTATTCCAGCACATGAGCAGGGCTTCAGCAGGTCAAAGAAGCAATGGCAAAAAGCTGCTTTTCAGATTTCCTTTTCCAAGCCCTGCAAGGAGACACCAATACAATTAAGTCAAAAGTGTGTTGAGCAGGAGTAATGAACTGTTGGATTCCTTTTCTCTAAGAGCTCTTTAACAGAGGACATTGGGGAATAAAAGATTTCCCCTGCAATAGGCATCGTGTGTGTCCAAGAGCTTTAAAAACTAAAATAAAGAAGAGGGGAGGGTTAGCTGTGTTCTTCTGGCTCCTGGGAGAAGAGCAGCAGCTCCCAGCAATCACTGATCAGCTTTCCTTTTGTTAAACATTAGGCAGGGGAAGATGTGGCAGGTGTAATTTCCTTTAAGGAGGAAGCAAGAGGGAAGGGAAGAGGAAAGCTGTGGGGGCCTTGGTATCACATCATACCAAGCCATCACCCTCGTGCTCCTGTCTGCTGGCTCCCAAAGTTGCAGACCTTCCATCAGGCTTTGCAAGCGTTGATGAAACGAAAAGTGCTTCAATAATTAAGCATTGATTGATCCACTAATTTCCTATAATAACAGAAACTTTGAAGAAAGCACCAGGGCCAGTGGCAAAGCAATTTCATTACGTGCCTGTTGTCGGTGCGCTGGGTAATTTACTCTGAGGATTAGGTACAGGTTGCTCACGGCAGAGGTTGAAATATCTGATGAAGTGGTTATACTACTTGTGGGCATTTCTGATCTCCTGTTGTTATTATTGTTGTTGTTATTAGTTTTTGTGGACGATGCCCCATAGGACCTGGATTGAGAGGCCAAACTAATTTCAAATTGGCCTCAAAAGTTGTCAGATGGAAACTGGTTTGAGTGGCTTGAAATGACAGGATGGTGGGGTGCAGGCGACTGGTGCTGGGCTCTGCAGGCGACTGGTGCTGGGCTCTGCAGGCGACTGGTGCTGGGCTCTGCAGGCGACTGGTGCTGGGCTCTGCAGGCGACTGGTGCTGGGCTCTGCAGGCGACTGGTGCTGGGCTCTGCAGGCGACTGGTGCTGGGCTCTGCAGGCGACTGGTGCTGGGCTCTGCAGGCATCTCAGTACCCGCTATGGGTGCAGTAACAGCTGTATTGAGATAGTAACAGCAGTGTCCAGGTCATACTGTTTCTCGTGTTATTAATTCATCACAAGATAATCATAACTCAAACCAAGCAAGATGATTGGTTTAATTAGTGTTGTTTAATTAGTCGTCTGGATCATTTTGTTGTCAGGAGCCCAGCAGAGCCCCTGGTTATGCTGCTGCTCCTGGTTGAGCACTCGATCCCCAGCAAACCTGACTATGAAGTTTGTTATTTGTGGTACATCTGTTATCTCTTCTATCAAATATGCAAATTCAACATACTCTGTTGGTCTTTGCCTGTTCTGGGTCTGAGCTGGTGTGACCTCTGGCTGTCTGATTCCCCCCACGTACCCTTGGAATTTTAATTCCTTAAAAGCTTGTTTAAGTGTAATGGCTCATGTGCCACAACGCACCTCTCTAAATATTTGGGGTCTCAGGTGCTGAGAAACTCCTTTTTGACCTGTTTCTTCTGCCCACTCCATAAAACCACCAAGACATCTCTCATCAGGGCACCTGCCATATAAATAAGTAAAGCAGCAACAGCCCTGGGGGGAAAACAGCACGAGGAGTAACAGGAACTGCTACTTCCTTGATTTTTTTCCATCCCTCCCTGCCTTAGTGGGCTAATGAAGTGCAGTAACGAGGAGCCTGCATGCTGTCGCTCTGCTGCTGCCATCCTGATGTGCACCAGCCCCGCTCTCCATCCTGTTGCTTTGCTTGGCTGGCATTCTCTTCTCTTTGGGTTGGGTTTTTTTGTACCTGCCTCTTTTGGCTCTAGTGGAAATAAATGGAAAGGTTTTTGAATGAAGGCACAGGAGGACCATGGACAACTCCCATTTTGACAAAATAAGGTATTTCTAAACCTCCTCGTTGCATGCCTCCTGAATAATTTGACTATTGGGGTCTAAGAGATGTTTCAAAGGCTTCTTTTTGATGCTTAGAAATTATTCTGCGTCGATTACAGGTGGGTTGTAGCTGTCAGGGGCTATAGCATCTCGCTTCAATTCAAAGACACTGAAAATCTGGAAAATCCATGGGTAATTTATATTTCTTATCACTCAGATCTCTTTCTAACCAGAGTAAGAAAGAAATTATTTCTTTGCCATTCAGACCCTTCCTAACCATATCTGTTGCCATCTCCTCATCTGGTCATGGGCAGTCACCACGTCCCTGTCCTTTCTGGAGCAGAAGGACATGCAGTGGTACAATACATAGGAAAGGTTTTGAGTTTACTCACTCCTGTGCTACAAACTTCTCAGACATGTCCACCCAGCATTAGTTCCTGATGTTAGAGCAGGTGGAGATGTGCATGAAGTGGTGTGACTCTGTAGGGTGAATAAGGTGTCGCAAGCTCTTTCTCCAAAGGGATGCTGATGGAGGTGTCCGTGCTCTGGGGGATGGACAACATCTCTCTGCCATGATAAAGCTTCAAAAGTTTCTTTTCTCTTAAACTGTTGGGCACTAAATCAATAGCTATACCTGGATTTCATATGATGTAACGATGATGAGGACGTTTGTAGTATGGCCAGCACTGGCTGGTGGCAAACCCCTGCCACATCACAGGGCCCTTCTTACCCAGGGTATTAATTTGCATGAGCTATAGCTATGGGAGTGGAATTTCTTGTCAGAGTACGTGTCCTCTACAAGGCAAAGGAGAGAGTCATCCATATAGTAGAACAAAGTGTTCACAATTACGTATGCTTGAACAAGAGTTACAATGTCAACACCACGATCTCAGCTCACAGGGTTTTACCTAAATCAAAATGACAGGAAATTTCCTTGGCTTTTACCTGTCAGCTGAAGAAATTGGTTAGAGTCTGAGTTTGTAGAGCAAACACCTCAAAATGAGTTTGGAGAACTGCTGGAAACAGAAGCCTCTCATAGGTAACTTTCCTTGCAATTTCTTTCTGTTACTTAATTTCTAAAATCACCTGCAAATTATGACCAGGAATCTTCTGTTACGCTGCCCGAGACAGTTCATGCTCACCATCCTTTTGTGAACACTTTTTCAGACTTCTTTTTTTTTATTACTGTGTTCAGCAAAGGGGTTGGTGGCTTCTCTGTCAGAGCTACTTACACAAGCTTTGCCTTCCCAGTGAGTCTTAGTGCTCCTCCGAAGCTGTG
This sequence comes from Porphyrio hochstetteri, assembly GCA_020800305.1. Taxonomy (NCBI): domain Eukaryota; kingdom Metazoa; phylum Chordata; class Aves; order Gruiformes; family Rallidae; genus Porphyrio; species Porphyrio hochstetteri. Next base: position 2,604,254 of record CM036919.1, on the reverse strand, counting down.
AGTAATCAAACCTCCGTTAAGTGGGATTCAGCCTTTCCCCACGCTGGTCGGTGCTGGTGTGTGGTGGGATGGCAGAGCTGTGCTGGCCCATGGGAAGGGTTTGGGTGCAACATCAGTTGGTTTTTGGAGCTGTGGTTGTTCTGGGGTGGGATTTTTTAGTTGCATTCAGCTTTGTGCTTTTCCCACCCATCAGAGTTCCGCTTGCCAATGTACTTTGTGCCTTTTAAGACCCGTTTCCCACAGCCAGCACCAAACAGGTGGCTAGCAGGACTCTCCAGTGAGAACCATGGCAGAGTCGGCGCTAGGCGATGCCCACAGCCTTGTGCCAAGCTTTGCCTGCCTTTGGTGCTAGGACATCCCGCTGCTGGCCCTGGCCCTCGCACCACCCATCCCAGTACAGTGACATCACTGCTCGCTGCTCTAAAGGGTTTTGACACTGAACATGACCTTTATTATTTTTTTTTCCCCTTCTTACAAAAAGCCTAACTGCTTTCTGGTTCAGGTAGAAAATTCTGAAGAAAACTTTTACCTTGGCTTCATTTCCAGCGTACCTCTGAGTGACTTTCCCCCAGAACATGACCTTGCCGTCGCCGCTCGCTCGTCACCACACGATGCGCTGCTTGTGCGAGCTGGGGGTCCAGGGAATCGCTGCCACCAGCCACTATTTATCTTTCTGTGAAGCATAACAAGCGCAGCCTGAGCCGGCCACCCTTGTGTATCACGCACGAGGACTGGAGTAGCTTGAAAGCCGAGATGACTGTAATGTTGAGGAGTGACTTACACAAAGGGTAAAGGCTCATGCTCTGGATTTTTAAAAGCGATGTGTTTGCTGCAGGTGGTTTCTCTCAAATCCCCTCTGTTTTGCCAGAAAGAAACCGTAGGATGGAGGTGCCAGATTTCCCTGTGGTTTAAATGCTGTCTTCCCATTGTCATGTGTAACAGTAACCTGGGGGTGGTCATAAAAGTTAGAGGACCCAGGACCACAAAAGAAGGTTTTTCTGAGAGAATATGTTGTCTCATTTTTTAATTCAAAGATGCAGCCATTTGCTATGTGTTAGGTCTGTGGCAGCTCTGCTGGAGAGGGGACAGATGAAGTTTATTCCCATCTTCCTGAGTGTTTTGCCCTGGGTGGTGGGCACCAAAAGTTCAGGCATGTCTCTCCAATGGCAGGTAGCTGTTTGCTTCACCTCCCCTTTCTACCGCCCCCAAAATCATTGGGCCCACCTACTGGTTTCAGTCATGTTTTATGAGAGGGAAAAGTTTTACATCTTGGCAAATCTTGTTTAAAAAAAAAAAACAACCCAAAAAACCTTGAAAAGGCACCAGAAGTGCTCGTTTATCCTAACAGAGGGTGATGCTGGATAATGAGCTCACTGCCTGGGCAGGTGAGGGGAAAAGCCCTGCTACCCCTCCCATGAGAGCATCCTTGGGCACTCACCTTATCTTTGGTACCACAGTCAGCCCGCCTTGGGCTGGTGCTGGCTGAAGCTGCTTCAGTTCCTTTGCAGGTGGAGAAGCTCCTTCCTAAGTCTGAGCAGGTAGTCAGGCCTTTAAGCCAAATTCTCACTATGTTCATTTGCAGAGTGACTTTGCCCTGAACCATGTTTTTACTTTCCTTGGCGGGATGTGCTAGTTAGTGATGCGATGGTTCTACTGCTCATGGCTTTTGATTTCATGAAAGATTATCAAAAATGATAGTTAAAGCGATGTGCCAGGCCCAGTTTAAACATGTCCCACCATGGCTGCATTTCACACCGTTTGCCTCTTGCTTTGTTCATCACTCAGCATCCAGATCGAAAGAGGTTAAATTGCCGTACAGCCCGATAGGAAGCAGCTTGATTGATCTGCCTTTAAGCTGTCTATTCCCTTACAGAACCCAGTAACCTAAACAGCTTCCTTGCTGGCCAAGCCCAGGTAAAATTCCTTTGCTCTCCTTACAGCCAGGTGTTGTGATATAGAGTAATTAATCCTGATGCAGCTCACGCAGCAGTTTGCTGCTCTTGTTGGTGTTGCTCTGTTGCTCCAAGCAGAAGTAACTTGCATGGTTGCTTAACAAATTGACTGCTTAGGATTGTTTAGAGCTCTCATTTTTCTTTTGGACTATTCTTTTCTTGGAGGGATGAAAAGCTTTCAGGAGGCTGCTTTTTACTGCATCTGTGGGCAAGCAGGAATACGTTACGAGAGAACATGGAGTTTATCTTTAGTTCATTTGCATAAAAATCCAATTCAGACTATTTTCTTTTTCTGCTGCTGTTTTCCCTATTTTTCTCTCCCCAAAGAGCTGTAGAGAAATCAAAACAAACAGAGTTTGTGCTAAATTGGTGCGTGTCACAACACAGCAAGATCTTCCACACCGTATCGTGGGGATGAGAGCCGTGTCCTGAGATGTTCTCATGGAGTGCTGGATACTGGGGCTTGGGAAAAACAGTTGGCTTTGTGTATGACTGTGTTAAGATAAACTACACGTTGTACTCAGGTGCTATCCAGTGTTCTTGGAGGTCAATGTAAAGGCTTTTGTAGTCTTAATTTGTTCACTGCTCGTGCTGTGTAACGATACGTTCCCAATTTTGGTGTCATCTCACGAGGAAAAGAAAGAAAAGAGAGAGTTGGAAATCTGGTTCCCCAAAGTTTTCAGATAGGTTTCATCTGGCTGCTATGGAAATTACTGTAATACAGTTCTCTCTTCTTTTCCCTTTTCCCCCCTTCCTCACTTCCCCCTGCCTTGCTTCCTCCTTCACTTCCCCTTTTCCTTGGTTAATATAACAATCGAATCGAGTGCAGGATATTCTGGCAGCTCGAAGTCAAGCTATTTCCCCTCTAAAGCCAGGCATTTAGAGTGATGTCAGGTAAAAGACCTCTCTGGTTTTCCACCTTCAGGTACCCGTTTTACACTTACCTTGCCTGACAGTTGGGTCTCTGCCCCCGTTTTGATAACGAATGTGCACAGGGGTGTACCAACTGTCAAGCAACATCAAATGCAGCAATAAAAGTGTTTTCCCTGTTCCTTAAGTACATCAATTCCAGGAATTCCAACAATATAGACATTAAGAAATTACTATTTCCTCTATCTTTGGTTTCCCTTCGCCCATCATCACTTCAAAACACACAGCAGCTTTCCCATCCAGGTTTTGCAGCCCTGACTAATTACATATAAGTATTTATTTTCTGTTATTTTCTTTTGGGTAAAATATACACTGTGTTGGTTGTGCTTGAGCATCCGAGCAAAGAGGTTGGTGAAGACCTGCTGGGTGTGTTGGCAGGCTGGATGAGTCCCATGGCTGAGCTGGGATTTCTTCTCCTGCATCTCCCATCATGTCCTAGACAAACTGTTCTGCAGGTAACAAGTGGCCTGTGGGCCTGTATAGCTTTTTTTGGTGGGGGCAATTTGTATATTTTTAATACATTTTTGCTGTCGCTTCCATCAGAGGACAAGGAATTGCTTGTGTCTGCCTAGAAACCAGAGAGAATTAATATGTACAGCTGTTTTGACCTGGCACACTGTGAGAATGTGATCAGGCAATCACACTGTTGTTACTAATTTATATTTACTTATTTAGGGTCTATCATCTCTTTTGAAAGCCTCAGTTCTTTACTGCTTCATTAAATACCATCACCTCCTCCCAGCTCCCTCCCATCTCTATTTAGATAGATTGGACACATCGTGTTAGCTTTCTCCTGGTAATGATGGGGACCAAAAAGTCATTTAAACATATTTGGCAGGCCATACATCTTCATGCTATCCAGTAATAATTCAGCAGAAAAAGGAGTCTTGTGACTGCAGGCTAAATTAAATGAAATTAGGGCTCTGTGCTCCCTGTGGGCCAGAATCCCCTTGTCTTGCTTGATGTAAATGAGATGGGCATTTGAGCTGTGTAATCGAGATGGAGCAGTGATGGTCAGGGTTCCTCACTGGAGAGCTGAATGCCCTTCAGCACAGAATGTGAGGAGTGTTACAGAGGTATCTCAGAGACACACAGTGCTGATGCACAACCCTCTGCCAGATGCCAACCCTCTGCCAGATGCCAACCATGCCTGGAAAAGTTGGAATCTGCTTTTCTGGCGATAAACAGGAGGCAAGAAACTGAGAGCAAACAGAGATGACAGGCAAGGGTGTTTCCATACCAGGAGAAATCAAACATGGTGTTCATCCCCGCTGTTGCAGGAGTAGAAGCTGAGGTATAAACAGGGCACAGACATTTATATTACTGTGCCATCAAACCCTGCCCAGGGAGATTTAAGGCATTATTGTTGACGGAGTCCAAGCAGTGTCTAACCTCAGTGAAGAAATTATCAAAGCTGCTTGCTACAATAAAATTTATTTTCCTAGAGTTAAATAAAAGAGGAGGACACGTGTCTGGGGTGAGGGATGTGCCAGTCCCAGCACGCTCTGTGCTGCTTCCCGCTGCTGCTGAGCTTTCTGTTCAGCCCTAAACTTCCCCATCACAGTTATGATACTGTCAGGGGCAGTGGCAGCTTCTGGGTTGTGTTTATTTGTACAAATCACACAAATCCTGGGGGTTTATTACCCAGGTTGGGGTTTAGGCAGAGTTCAGGCTGCATGCCATGTGTAGGGCTGAGCTCAGTAGGGAACAAACAGCCTGAGAGCACTGGGTGCCTCTCAACCAGGTATATTAAATTATAATAGCCTCTGCGCATCTGAATTTCAGCTCAGAGCCCCAGTTTTGCATGTTAGATGTGTTATACCCAGCCCAGCAGCAGAGTAGACGTCAGGATGATGCTACAGGCTGGCTCTGCCTCTGTGGCAAGGCTGGCATCCATCCCCGTGGCCTTGAGCCCAAAGACCATCACTTCCCACCAAAGGCAGCAATAGGCTTTTGAGGTGTTTAAATTCAAAGGGATGGGTAACATCACTGGAGCTGTTCTAACATGCATCTAAAATGAAACTCAGGGCTGCTGTGCCCACTTTTACAAAGAGACAGGAAAGCAGCTGTGGCCACCAAGCAGCTATTGCAGGCAGTGACACCAGGTAGCCTCTTCCATGGTTGGTTTTGCTGCTGTGAACCCGTTTCCAGTGTCGCATCATCAGTATTTGTTCTCCTCCTTCCATTAAATGCTTTCTCCATCACTCTCCTTCCTGAGGCTTGGTGCCTTCAGCAATGATTTGGTAGTTGTTTAAGGACCTGATCTACTTCTAAAAAGCTCTATGATGAAAACAAAATCCCAACTTGTTACGGGTGTCAGATCCAGTGTCAGATTCCACGAGTTCTTTTACAAGTGTTTGTGTGGTTGTAGAAAACCCAACAAAAACAACATCAAAAAACCCCCATGAGCAGAGCCCTGAATTTAAAATGGCAGCATAGGAGAAGAAGGGTGTAAGAGAAGGGGATTTCAGTTCTGCTGTCATTTTAGAAACTTCATTATCCAGTTATGGGCTTTGATATTGCTATTGATTTCACAGAGGAGGTACTCAGATACTACAGTGATGCGAATCGTATAAACCCTAAGACAGATCACTGCAAAAATATAATGAGGCAGTGTTACAGCTTACAGTTTTTAGTGAAAACTTGCATTAATAGATAAAGTCTGTAATAAAACTGCTCCTTAAATGAGTTAGTAGTCAGGAAATTTCTGATTAATACAAATCCCCTATTATGTCACACTCCAATTAAATTAGATGGGATATTATTTTATGTGAGGGTGTAATTAACTATGCTGGAGTTGGGCCAAGTAGCTGTCATTTATGCCTGGACTGTGAAGAGCTATATGAGAATTTTAATATTCAAAGTTGATTGAGAACTGCCCTGAGTTTTCCATTCATCCAGAAGACAACATTTTGTTTTCATTTAATACAGTAGAACTGACTCAGGACTTCTTAGTGACTCCTGCCTTTAAAGTTTACCTTCTTTCAAGTATCTCTGTGGTTGTGGAACATCACCTGTGTGTTTAAGGGGTGATGTTTCAGCCAAGATAATATTTTTGGGTGGTAAAAATAAGGTGGCAATGGTGATGTTTTGTGTGTGTGAGATGATGCTGTGGAGCCGCGGGTACTCTGGAGCTCTGTAGGCAACCATCCCAGCTGTGAGAGAGCTTGAAGTCAGAAAGATAAAAAGATATCTGGAATCGATACTTTTTGAATTAGGTTTCTGTTTTATAGGATTAAAAATGTTTCACAAGTGACCCAGAGGAAAAACGTGGACTGGAGGCAAAGCAGAAATTATTACTGTACCTAATAGCTTCAGGTGTCCAGCAACATTTTGAGCAAGAGGGTGAAGTGCCAGTTTCCCAGAATTATAGATTATGAGTTTCAAAGAGGTGGTTTGGTTTTAGAGTTGGGTGGTTGCTTGGTTGATTGATTGTGGTCTTTCTTTTCATCGGTGCCAAAGCGTCCTTTGCTGGAGAACTCTTGAAATAGCCGCCTCCTTTCTTAGAGATGAATACCTTGCTGTGAATTTTAGTTGTTACAAAATGAGAAGAACACAGTGTAACATTTTCTAACATGGTTTTAAATCATTCTGGGTGCTGGCTTGATGCCTAAACAAACCAGATCTGTTATAGAGGGGTATAAATTAGTGCCATGAGGTAGCTGGACCGTGTTCTGCTCTTACAGCATGGAATGTTGTTATGGATCTTTACAACATGTAGTAGATTTGTCATGGACTCACCGTTCAGAACAGCCTGGTAGAGTTTGAAGTAGCTCACTGTCCTGGTGTTTTGTTTCTTGGCTGGTCCATCGTGGCAACGGAGAGGGGAAGAATCTAGAGAACTCTGATGCTTGTATGTGTTTCCTGGTTGTGTAAAAGCAGTCCTTTGTGTAGTGCTGGCGTGGGGTTACTGTGTGGAGATACCCACTGTTTAAGACCGTTTGAGTTATGGGAGGTCTGAGCCATAATCCTGCAGTTCAGGCCATGAGATGTGCTGTGCACAGCAGCTCCTCACTGTTGACAGCAGAGCCATTCCTCAACCTCATGGAAAAAAATCAGCTAAAGATTAACACACAAAAAAATTAGCCAAAGATTAACACACAAAAAAACCCCAAATATTAAACTTGTCAGCATGTATTTGCTTGGATCCCAGTGAATAAAAATCTATTGGTTCTTCCTCTGTCTTTAATAAAACCAAATCTCCTTTCCCACCTGGCAGCTGTCAGCAGCAGGGAACTTTACCTTCAGATTATCGCTTATTGAACCTTCAAGAAATTGAGTTGTTCGTTATGTGTCAGCTGTAGTTTACCAGAACACTCCTGTCCCTCCAGGACAGAGCTGGTTGCTGTGAACACATAACTGATGTAGACAAAATTTTAGAAACCCAGCTAGAGCCCTGGAGCGTGGGGATTCCTCCTTTCCTTTAGAGACTTCTCTAGAAGAACATTTAATGGGTCTGTACAGCATTGCTCACCCATCACCCATAAACTAGATGTCATTCAAAAGACAAAAATTAATTTTAATTAAGAGAACTCTTTCTTTTTGTGGTTATGGCTTGCCTTTCTCTTTGTGTTTTCTCTCCTGGTGCCCATACCTCTGCATCCAAACATGCAATTTACGTCTCCCCAAGCACCCAACCTTCCTCTCAGTCCAAAAGGTTGATGATCTTTTCAGAAGAGGATTTAATTTTTGCGTGGTTCATTAGGTGATCTATTAGGCTAGAACTGGGGGTTCCTTCAACTCCCCATTGGGATGTTATTTCTGATGTGCAGCATGATTCACGCTTATTGGTACCACTGGATCTGGCTCATCCTCTCACTCACCTTTTGGAGACCACTCATGTCAGTGGATTTGCTGGTCTGTGTGGGAACATATATGCTTTTTTGTCAGCACCAGTGAGATGATGCTGGTGTCCCCAGTAAGTTCCCAGCTTATTTCAGCCTCCAGATAATAAAACACTACAGTATTTAATTTGAAACATTAACAGATTACCTGATTTGTAGTGGGGTGGTTGGTTCCTTCTGTGAGTGACATCAATGGAAACTATTTCAGAGTTGGGTGATCACATCCACTGTGCAACACACACCACTGGCCTCATTGTAATGCCTTGATTCAGTGGAAGATTGTATTTTGCAAGCAGCATGTGGGGTTCTTTTGCTAATATTTTACATGAAAGAACGCCACTGTGAAGCTACAGGGAAGGAACCTTAGAAGGATTCATATATCAGACCTGAAAACCAGATAAAGATTCAAAACCTACCTCATTCAACATGACACAATCCTCTTTTACTCTTTAATGATTGTGGAAGATAAACGCTGTGGCAGTGGCTGGCATCGTATGAGGGATTTTGTGAGAATAAGAAAAGGTGGTGAGTGGAAATCCCAGCAGGAACATATTCTTCACAAATTGCAAAGGGATTTACAAGGATGAGGGGCAGGAGCAGAGCTGGATACTCTGTGCATCGATTAAAGGACTCAGCAGTACCTCTGTGTTGCTGGGACTGGCGAAGAGGTACTGGTGGTGCTTCACCAGACACTTGTAGAAGTGTTGGAAATGAGGATGTCTATTCAGTGCTTTTGGAGAAGATCAGCCTGTGGCTTCCAGTAGGACAATGAGCATGGGTTTGAGGTTTTGGGAAAGGTGTTTTCTGAGGCCTTTTAATAGGTGGTGTGCAGAGATCCTGGGTTTTGGAGAAGCATCATGAGGTTCTGTCTGCGGTGCTGGGAACAGCCTGAGACTGGTGAGCGATCGTTGGGAAATGGAGATGATGGGATGTCCTTCCTACCTTCACACAAACCTCAGGGCTGTTGGGGCTCTGTGAGGGCTGTGCTGAACAGGGAGAAAGGAAACATAATCCTGAAGAGATGGGGTAAAATGGTGGTGGCAGGGTCTAGATGAGGTATTTTGAGACTGATGCTCCCCTCAGGGTTTTTGGGCTGGTGGAGTTTGGTTAGTTGGTATGTGCTAAATGATGCTGCACGGCATTCCCATGGCACAGCAGCAGCTGAAGCAAACCCAACTCTGATGCTGTGGGATCCTGTGTCTCTCAGCAAGAGTTCACATGGAAAGCTGGTGGGTAGAGGTGAGCAATGCAGTTTGCTCTCAGGAATGTACAGCTTTTCTCACCGCTCATAGATCTCCAGTTCTCAGTGATATCTCAGCATCTTTGCATTGCATAGGAATGCTCCCAGTACTGGCAGGATAACCAGTGACCCTTCATGCTGGTCCAGAGGGAGAAGGCACCACAGCATGGGAGCGGGGATGGACTTTGGCTGTCAATGGGTGTGAAACACCCGGGCTGTGAGAGTCTCAGTGTGGGCAGTTGGACTCATCAGGTCTGCTTATGAATTAACGAGGCTGTGCCTACAGAGAAACGATCAATAGAGGACTCTGGGATTAGCTCATGTATTGGAGAGGCTGACTCGGTTGGGGAGTTTGAAATCCCTTTCTGCTCATGTGAGCAGTGGGGTTGTCCATGTGTGCCAGCCTGTGTGACCCAGCATTGTATGAAAGCTGACAGCACCTGTGATAGGAGATATCAAGCTGTGCCAGGGCAGGGTCAGATCACATGTTAGGAGAAGCTCTTCCCTGAAAGAGTTGTGGGGCTGTGGCACAGGCTGCCCAGGGAAGGGGGCTGAGTCGCTGACCCTGTGTGTATTTCAAAGATGAGTAGATGAGGTGCTCAGGGATCTGGTTTAGCACAGGACAGGAACGGTTGGACTCTGTGATCTTGATTCTGTGCTTTGAGTCTGCTCTCACCTTTTCCACAACCTGGTCCAACAAACCCCTGTGTAAATGCCACCCGTGATGCGCTGCAGCTCAGTGCTTTGCTGCTGCAAACTACTAAAATGCTCCTCAAATGTGGGGAGTGGAACAGCAAAGCCGCAGCTCCGGTGACAACATCCACCGTCACGACCCCCCGGCAAGGCAGAGGAGGGCGAAGCTGCCTTGTGCTCAGCTGCACTTTCCCTTCTTCAGCCAGTGTCATCTTGGCACGAGGAGTGTTTTCAGACTGAAATACTGATTGGCAGCACACAGGGAGCTCAGCAAAGCCTGAGGCAGTGTACAGGCTCCCAGGGTTTATAGTACAGTGTGTGTGTTCAGCCTGTGACACTAACAGCGAGCTTTGCACCAATTAGCTTGCATTGTTACTTCTACTTCAATTAGCTGCGGCACTGCTGCTTGTGCCACGCAATGAAGTTAAAGAAGGATTGCAGAAGGTTACTGAGAGTCACTGCTCACTGGGCTCAGTACAGAAATCCCTGTTGTGCTGTTTGAACTGACTGTGTCCTCTGCCCACCCTTTCTGCATGTCTGGGTTTAGGTTTGGGGTCTCTCTCCTCTGTGTCCCCTTCTCAAGACGATATTTTATGTCCATTTGTTTCTTACACGATGGCTACCAAGCTGTTCCTTACTGCAGTGTAATTATTGAATTAATTGCATCTGTAGTTGTGAAAAGCAATGCTTGTATCAAAAATAATGTGGCCAGTAGGTATGGGGAGGTGGTTGTGCCCCTGTACTCAGCACTGGTGAGGCTGCACCTCAAGTGCTGAGTCTGGTTTTGGGCTCCTCACTACAAGAAGTCCATGGAGGTCCTGGAGTGAGTCCAGAGAAGGGCAACCAGGCTGGGGAAGGGGCTGGAGGGCAAATCCTCTGAGGAGCGGCTGAGGGAACTGGGGGTGTTCAGCCTGGAGAAGAGGAGGCTGAGGGGAGACCTTCTCCCCACCTTCACTGCCCTGCCAGGAGGGTGCAGAGAGGTGGGCGAGGGTCTCTTCAGCCAGGGGACGGGAGATGGGACAAGGGGCAATGGGCTCAAGCTGCCCCAGGGCAGGGTCAGCTCAGCTGGGAGGGCAAAGTTCTTCCCTGGCAGAGTTGTGGGGCTGTGGCACAGGCTGCCCAGGGAGGGGGCTGAGTCCCCACCCCTGGGGGTGTTTAACAGATGAGGAGATGAGGTGCTCAGGGATCTGGTTTAGCACAGGACAGGAATGGTTGGACTCGATGATCTTAAAGGTCTTTTCCAACCTTGTGATTCTGTGTCTTGCTGGTCCTCACTCTTTGCTCCAGAGGGTGTTAGAGGAGAACACCCAGTGCAATGGGCCACCTTGTGAAGTGCATTTAAATGTCTGAAAAGGACCTAAAGACACAGTGGGAGTTGAGAAGCATGGGTGCAGAGTTTCAGCAGCTTCTCAGTGGGAGCTGGGCACCTGCGTGGGTGTCCTGGGAGCTCACAGCGCTTGTCCAGATCTTTAGAAATCCAAACACTGTTAAAAAACTAAGAATAAATGAGAATAAATAACCACACGAGACTTAATAGCCAAATCTAGAACAAAATAAGTATTTAGCCAGCCTGGTTTTCAATTCTGCATTGAGTGAAGCTGCAAAATCCTGACCATTTTTTAGCTGTTGATGAACTGTGGCAAAACTCATAAAATCCTTTTTAGGGCCTTAATATACAGATCTGCTGTCATGTTACACCTGGAGACCTAGAGGTGTGGGAGTGTGAATGCTCTTTGCTGATTGAATGTGCAGAGCAAATGCAGGTCCTGGGAGCAGAATCCTGGTGATGGGCAGAGTGGTCCTAGGCTGTCCCAGCCCATGATAGAGCTGTGCTGTCTTCAGACATGAAATCTGAGTGTTTGGGGGCTTATTCTGCAAAGAAAAAGAGGAATTAGAGTTCTTTGTTCAGCGATGAGGGAGGAAAAAAAGGATGTGCATGTCAGAAAAATGCATTCACATCTTTATTTTTCATTTGTGCATGAAAAGGTTTGATGAGAACAAATGCTTAATGCGGACATTACTAGTGATAAATTATTTCAGATATCTCTTTCACAAAGCATAGAAGCAGCCAAGTAAGACCCAGCATCTATCCATCCCATCGTTTCAGGTAAAACCTAAATGATTCTTACCCCATCTGGGATACACAGAAAGAAAAAATAATTTAAGTTATTTTACCTAAAGCTGAGAGTTTTACCTTTTAAAAACCAGCAAACTGATTTACAAGGTTTCTCCTGTAAGTCCCTTAAAGTAAATTACCTGTCACAAGGGTCGTGGATCCCTGTCTGCATGTTTGAATAAAACGTGTAAGGGATTTATAGCATTAATAATGGGGCTGTCTTTGGAAAGCTCTCAATTTGCAACAGTAAGAGTGGAAAGTTGGCAGTTTGGTTATTTAGCACCCTGCCTGTCTGTCTTGTGAAGTTCTGAGAACTCCTCAGCTGCTGATTATTTAAGTCATGCTCAAGAACATTGACCTTTACTGGAAAGCCTGAAAATCCCATTACCTGAATGGAGAGCCAGCGCTGGGAAAAGCTTTGGCTGCAAGAGGAGAGAGATTGGGTGCTCCCATAAAGCACTGCCTCATCATTAGATTTTAATTTTTGACCAGGGAAAACATGCCATGGAAGCTATACTGTTTGCACCACTTGTACTTGTTTTACTGAACTAAATAATTTTGTCAGAGAGGTGTAGGAGGAAGAAAGTTTTTGACATCCCCAGCTTTCCCCATCTGAGGAAGAAGAGTCCATCTGCTGATGCCTGTCTCTCTGGCAGTTACTATTCAGGAGAGTTAGCATGAAATGAACCAAGTGCTGGGGAGAAGTAGGAGCTGTCTCATCTTCAGCCCTTTATGCAGACTTTATATGGACTCAAGAGTATCCTCTTTAGCTATGAAATATCCACTTTAGCTATGAAATATCCTCTAGCCGTCCTGGCATCTCTTCCTCTTTGGACACCCTACCCTCCCAGCACCCTGATATCCAGATGGGAACCTCACCATAGGACTTTCCAGCCCTCCCTCCCCGAAACAAGGGGTGCCCATAGCTGCTGAGCATCCATACATCTGAGCATACAAGTTGCAGTGCCCAGTGGATGAGGTAAGTGTGTACATTTTCTTCTTCTTCCCCAGTTCTTCAGCTGGCAGCAAACTCCAACTGGATCCATGTGGATAAAATCTGTTACCATTCCTGCTGGGATGGAAATAATGAAATTGCTTGTTTAGAGCCTCTCTTTAATAAAACACACCATCACCAGGCTAATGTTGTGCCTCTCCAGAACTTCGTATACTCGTGTGTACCTCTCTGAAATTAGACTGGAGCACTTGAAATAAAGTCCTGCACTTTATGAACGATTCCAGCTGGGCCTGGCTGGAATGATCCTTCTGTATCAGACAGGGACGAGTGTCCCCACGAAACAGGAGTAGCTGCTTTCCCGTGCATACGTTGGCTATTGTTGTCTATAAATGCACGTTGCAGAGCTGCAGTGACACAGCCAGTGTATCTTGCTCATCTGACAGGAGTTTACATTTCATTCTGGTTTATCTGTAAACAATCCACACAGCTCCCTGGCAAGTGAGAGATGGATGGAGTCACTGATGGCAAATTTAATGCGTGTCGGAAACACATGCAGAGACATTCAGATAGACATCCTCTTCTTTATTTTTAACCATGTCAGCTTGCTAGAAGCTCGGACACAAGCATTGTTCTCTTTTGATGAGGTGAGGGGTCGTACGCTGGCAGAGCTGCCTGTGGGAACAGGAACGTGAGGGATCGGAGCTCGTCAGCAGCTGTCACGAGTCCCTACCTAAGCTGTATCTTCTTGAAGTTATCAAAAGAGAGTGCAGTCTGTGGCTTGAGGAGGTCAGGCCTTCCCATCCTGAGGGAATGAACATCTTTTTGCCCATCTTGGGTGTTTCTCTTTGCTCGACACCGCTGGGTTCTGTTGGCCCATGTCTCCAGCCTGGTGAGGTCCCTCTGTGAAGTTCTCACCCCCTCCCTTGAGTCGCTGGGTAAAATCTGGTTTGTAACAATGGAACCTTTTCAGATTGAATCATGACACTGTGCTTTTTCTCTTGGGGTTTATGTCATCATGCCTTGAGGCATCTTCAGGGTGAAAATCACGCCTGTGGCTCACAGCCTGCGCTCTCGTGCTGTGTGAGGTGAGCATCCCTGGGAAGATCACCAGGAGACAACCACTGGAAACCCTGGATTTCACTGCCATTCTTGACTGTTTCACTAAGTGCCAGAGGTATTTAAGGTGTGAAAATGAAGTGTTTAATGTTGACTTAATAGAGACAAGTTTGTTGTTAACCTGGATGGTGAAAGCTTTCCTGTGTTTTCCTGAAGTGGAATGGGAAACCATGGGAATACATCTGGTATAAGGAAGTCTTGGGAGATGGAATGACATAGAAAAGAAATTCTTGAGGTGCAGTGTTTGCATTTCAAACTGGCATCTCATTCACAAGTCCATTCACTGTATTATATGCTTGTACACTAACACATGTAATAAGGCTAGTGCTAACATAGTTTATACTTAAACAACAGCAAAAAAAAAACAACAAAAGAAAGCTGGAGAGATCTGAACTACAAAAAATAGGAAAAAATTCCCTGAACAATTGCTACACTAACGTTGTAAGCTCTGATTTACAAAGCCTCTCCTTTTGCAGCAGGGCACAGCAGCTTTCAGTGCCATCGTTTCACCAGAAGCTGACCACATCCATGGAACTTAGTTTAAAAAGCCAAAGAAAATGGGAGTAAACAGCATAAATATCTTTGGACATGGGGGTGGTTGGTAGCACCTGCTTCAGCACAGCTCTGTAAGCTCCTGTTCCTTGTCCTTGAGTACAGACACCTTGGCACCCAGCTTTTTTCTTCATCAGTCTGTGTGGGTGCTCTGGGAGGGAAAAATCCTTCTCCTCTGACAGGTCAGCACAGGGGGATGTGCAGGAAGGGTTCTCCTGATTCCCCTGATGGCAGAGCCAATAAAGAATATGGCTCTCAATTTTGCCCACAGACAGACCTGGTGTAATTTGCACCTCATTTGCTTTGCTGCTTTGTGGGGGGGGCTGGAGGGAAAATTCTGTGAGGAGCAGCTGAGGGAGCTGGGGGTGTTCAGTCTGGAGAAGAGGAGGCTGAGGGGAGACCTTCTCCCCACCTCCACTGCCCTGCCAGGAGGGTGCAGAGAGGTGGGCGATGGTCTCTTCAGCCAGGGGACAGGTGATGGGACAAGGGGCAATGGGCTCAAGCTGCCCCAGGGCAGGGTCAGATTAGATAGTAGGAAAAAAGTTTTATTGAAAGAGTTGCCAGGGCCTGGCACAGGCTGCCCAGGGAGGGGCTGAGTCACCGACCCTGGGTGTGTTTAAAAAAAGGGTAGATGAGGTGCTCAGGGATATGGTTTAGTTTAGGATGGGAATGGTTGAACTTCATGATCCAAAAGTTTTTTCCAACCTTGTGATTCTGGATAGAGGTAAAGGATGTACTTACACTGGGTTACAAGGATCATACTGGTGTGTTAGCCAGATTTGAGAAGGAGGAAACGAATGGTAATCGGTCATCCTTATACCAGTATAGATCGTATAAACTTGAGAGAGCTTTTGCCAGTGTAGATAATGGGATTTAATGACTACATTCTGAACTGGGATAGTGAGGACCAGTCCAAGGACAGTCCTGTGCCATCCTGCTCCTCTCACAGCTGAAGGACAATCCAGTCCTGAAGGACCTCCACGGCATCATTCTGTGCTGGGCACTGATGTTGGCGTCACACCTGTATTAACAAAAAACCCCAGAGGTCTGGTAAAACCACAGACATCCTTAAAATTGTTCATGAAATCTAAAAAATTTTAGTGGCATGCCAACACGAATATGATTGTTTCAACACTGTTAATAGTCCCAAAGTACTATTTCTGTATTGTGCTATTGAATGAGAGCAGCGCTGGGTGTTTTGGCTTATTAGCAAACCTCCTGCCACCTGGATCTGAATTAAAAAAACCCTCAAACCCAACCAGCACTTCCAGTGGAGTAAGGAATAAGGCATGCATGGAATATTAAACTTCCACAACAATTTATATTGCATTATTTTTAATTACATTAGCTTTCCTGCCATGTAATTACTCTGCAAATGTATTCCTGAGTAGAAGATGGGGAGATTTGTTTGCACTGCTATCTTCCATTCCAAAAGTGTAACAGTACTTTTTTTGAGGGATGTTTTATATATGTGCATAACTTAACTGGGAAATTTGTTAGATCTTTAAATGCAAGCCATAATTTTAAGAATGGTGTGTGCTCTTTGGCGAGTTGAGGTTGCTGTTGCTGTCGCTGCTTGCATTGCTCAGCTCATGCTGTGCTGCAGATTTCACATGGTGTGCTGTACTGGCCAGGAAACTTGTATTTTCCCAAGAAAATAAGCAAACGGGACTTTAAAATGAATGCACTGGGAAGGTCACCTCTGCTGCTGTCGTTACAGGGGAAGTTTGGTGAGGGGAGTATGATGATACACCCCAATTAAAAATACAAAACCAGGTATTGATTTGGCTGAGTGCAGAATCAATCCCTGGATTTATTTCCTCAGTTGCACCAACTTCCAGCATGTGTGGTTGCTGCAGTGGGTTTTATCCGAAAGCTATAGGTACCGTCTAGTACCTATACATATTTGTGTCCGGTTCTGAGCTCCCTGGGATAAAAAAGACAGGGATCTCCTGGAGAGAGTCCAGAGGAGGGACACAGAGATGATTAAAGAACTGGAGGATCTCCTCTATGAGGAAAGGCTGAGTGAGCTGGGGCTGTTCAGCCTGAAGAAGCCTGAGAGGGGATCTGATCAATGGGGATCAATAGCTGAAGGGTGGGACACAGGGGGACATGGGCAGCCTCTTCTCAGTGTCTGTGGGGACAGGACAAGGGGCGATGGCCTCAAGTTGGAGCACAGGGAGTTCCACACCAATCTGGGGAAGAACTTCCCAGTGAGGGTCCTCACCCTCCCTCGAGCCCTGGGACAGGCTGCCCAGGGGGTGTGAAGTCTCCTTCTCTGGAGAGATTCCAGCCCCGTCTGGACACCGACCTGTGTGCCCTGTCCTAGGGACCCTGCTTTGGCAGGGGGTTGGACCCCATGGGCTCTGGAGGTCCCTTCCAACCCCTGTGATTCTGTGATATTACCTTGCATAGCTACATCTATGCCTGTTACCTTGCAGGAGTTTAAGAAGAAGTTATGCACATAGAAAATGAAGCTCACTTGCTTGGCTGATGTCTAGATGAAATTAACATAATTCAAAATTAGCCTGCTCTAATCTATTAGAGCCACACATGGAGCTGTTAATTTAATTTCATTACCTTCTTACTCGTCCGTTCAGGTAACATCCATGGCTCTTTCCAACAATGTAACTACAGTGAGGAAGGAAATTAGCACTAAGATTTGATGTGGTTTTCTATAGATTCTTTATTAGAGGTTTTCAGGGGTCTCAGTGGACCTGGGTGAAAGTCCCCCACAGAGGAAATGAGCTGCTCAAGGTCTGGGAAATCAAAATTGCTTTGAGTGTTGGTGACGTACGAGGGGATTCTGGGTAAGCTTTCCTCTCACACATGGCACTGTATTGTAGAGAAAGAACTAAATTGGGCCCTTAATCGGTACTTGGGTATGATTCAGTGATTTTGGTAGAAAAGCAGATGTTTAGGACTATTCCATGAGTGTCTGACCCAGGAACATTGAGAGGCATCACGCTCCTGGAAGAATGATCTTGCCTGAGTTTAAAGGCAAACCTTAAGCTGAACAACTTTGGAGTTCCAACACTACATAGTTAACAAAATATTTCTGATCCCTACTGTGTTTGGGTCTCAATATCCTGCTGTAAAAGTAACGCTGTGCTCTGCCCCGTGTCTGTGTGCTGAGAGGATCTCAAGATGTTTTGAGTTTGTTTATAGAGAGCATCCGCATCCTTCATCCAGCAGCAGCATCAGTGTTACTCTCAGATGCTATCGGATCTTGGATCCCTTTTCATTATAAACCCATTTTATTCAAGGCTTGTGCAATTAGGAAAGGGAAAAAAAAGTCCAAAATCTGTAATTTACCTGCCAAGGAATGTGCAATATCCATTCCTGGATTTGGGTTTTTCTCTGTACTCATGCAAACTAAATGAAAACAAGGCTGTACTATCCAGCAGGGCATTAATGCTGAATTGCTGCTTTACGGATATTGCTGGAATTTAAACACTACACAAGAACCATAACCAGAAAGTTAGAGGCATGCTCTGCTTAAGCAGCACTCTGCTAATTAGATCTCCGAGTCTTGAAGTAACCTTGTCTGGGTTTTGTGTAGGGTTTTTTTAACAAGGAAAATCTTTAAAAGCTTCCTTCATAATCGGAGTGTTGAGTTTCCTTCAGAGGGCATTGACACGGCAGTAAAAACCACACTATAATATTTGTAATATTAAATTTACTGCGTGCAATAACATTTATCACTGTCACAGTGATCATCTGCCTCTAATTAGGAAAGAGCAGAGAAATCTATCAGCCCTCAGCCACCGCAGCAGTCACAGGGGGGCTGGTTAACCTCCTGTCGAAGCCCTACCCATGCGAATGATGCTGGTGTGCTGGATCCGTGTGCTGCTCTCCTGTTAGCTGGCACCTTGCAGGTGTCAGGAGCTCATTAAAATGCTGCTTTATTGGGTTTTTTTTAGATTTCTGATGCAAATTCCTGTGAAGTGTGCTTCACCAGTTAACACTGGTAAGCACGTGTGTCCTGATGCTCAAGCTGCACAAACATCCCCTCCCTGCAGAGCTGGTGGGAGATGTGGGTTGGGCTGGGTGCTCTGCTCCTCCCAGAGCCAGCCTGTTGCATGGGATGGTTGTTGGCACGAGGCTGTTGTGCTGAGGATGAGGAGGCAGCGTGGTGTGTAGCTTGAAATTTGGGGTGATTGTGAGCGGACGCTCTCAGCATCCTCCTGGGACAAGAGACTCTGCTCTCATCTTCTCACCAAGCTCTGCACACTCGTGGAGGTCCAGCCAGCATCAAGTGCCACTGTGTGGTGCCAGTCATTGATGTACAGTTATTTAGGCACAGGAACCATCAGGAAAAATAATTCCTGGTTATTTTTGGTGAGCTTCACCAAGGGCAGGTCCTTGCTGTGAGCGTGGGCTGTGCCTTAATGCAGCGTCTCATCGTGGGACGTCCTGCATGCCCTCTGCTCCTGTGGCTTCATGCACACACAGGGAGGCTTTCTGTGGCATGGTTTGGCTCACCACCATGTCGTTTCGTGGCAGCAGTGATGTCCCTGTGTAGAAGGAAGCATCAAGTTTTCTCTATAGAAAAAAAGCCATGCTGCTGGAGAGTCAAAGCAGGAGCTGGGACAGCTGTGTGAAATAGATGTTATTCTAGAGACCACAGAGGGGAGAAAGTTTTCGGGTTTGATTTGGAAAGACATTAAAATGCGTGCCTTAAATCCTTCTGTATTCAGCAGCCAGCTGAGCATTTACCTGGGATCAAACCCTGAGCTCCTGAAATGGCACTCGTGTGTCCATCTGGATCCAGAGGGAGCAGAGCTGGCTTGAGTGATGCTCAGGTGGGGAGGGGCCTCAGGAGCCAGCACAGTTTTGAATATTTCCAGAGACTTCTGGAACAGGAATTGATTTGTTTGTTGATTTATTTCAGTCTAACCATAAGCAAAAAAAACTACCCAGGCCTGTGCTGTAGTGCACTGAACTTGGGCTGCACTGAAACCATCAGCGGGGTGTACATGAGCCAGGCTCACCCTTTGGCACTGCTGGCTGGTTTTGGAGGGGTAGGAGATGGCTCTGGTGGGCATCCTGCTCTGGTAGCAATGTGGGGCAGGGAGGATCAGGACCCTTTGCACCCTAAGGTGGTGCTCAGCTTTGTCCCAGCATGTGGTGAGGACAGAGAGCCTCACACATGCCACTGAGGGTTTCAGACCTTGCAGACTCCACCTTCACGTCCCCTTTGAGAGCCACTTTCCCTGCCAAGGGGCACTTTAGCTCACTTGGCTCTTGCTCGGGGCTGTTGGGAGCTGCATCAATGCAAGCTCAGCCAGAGCTGGTAGGTCCTGCTGGGAGATGAGCTCTGTGGGCTGCACTTGACTATATAAACTGTACGCAGACCCCAGCGAGCTGCCCCCGGCTGTGGTGTCAGGCAGGAGAAGGTAGCAGAGCCTGGGTAGCACCCAGGGACACACAGTGAGACATCCCCCTTGTGTGACCATGCAGTGGCACAGCGGGATGCAATCCCATCCCCAGCAGGATGCAGAGCCCACACGGTCCCCGATGAGGTCGGCAAGCACTGAGTGATGCTTCACAGCTCAGCGCAGCAGGATGCAATGGCCACGGAGACCAGGGCTGCTCTGGAGAAGGTCATTAGTGGAACCATGCTGGGCAGGGTGGAGGGGTTTCTGTAATATTTTTATACCTGGAATGACCCTGGGGTGGATGCACTGGACTCAGCACATCGGTGTTTTGCTGGGATAGGTATTTTGTCAGGGGCTGGTATAAGCTGTAGCAGCAAAGCTCATTTTATGCCCTATAAATGGCAAGCAGACCAGGCAGATTTACTGGTGCAGCTTATCACTGCCAGGCTGCTATCAGTGGGCTTTTCCTCGCAGGCACCTATCTTCAATTTAGACTTTGTCCCTGAGCCCTCTGTGTACCCATAGGACTTCTGAAAATCTGGGGATAGTTTGCTGAAGGCCTTTTAGCCAGCATTTAATATTTAAATACCTTTTAATCGTCCTAATAGTCTTATTATCGCCTACACATACTGCTGTTCCCTGGAGTCTTTATGGATTCAGGTTGATGACAAACCACTCTGCTCCCTCCCTGCCTCAATGCTGGTCCCAGGTGCAGATAGGCCAAAAAACCCTTTTTAAATGTACACTGGGCAGAGGTTGGAGAAGATGCAGACACACACCTGGCTCTGCCAGTGGCTGTTAAGGGATAAAACATCATTTATATTTTTCTGGAGTCGCATGGTGAGTTACCCTGGTATAGGAAAGTGTCAACAAGTCTGCAGTAATCCATTAATAATGAGCATGGAATAAATTATCTGCAGATGATACTTCTTAATTTAATTGCAATCTAATATCCCAGTAATATATTACAATAATAAGAATATTAGGATGATTAAAATATATTTAAAACCTGAGCCAACCCAAATGTGAGATCCAGCACTGGGGAGAAGGCAGGTGATGGGTATTTCTCTCAATGAGTCTCAGTGCTGGGTAGGTAATTTGGTGGTGTTTGGCTCTGAGGTGTCATAAAGTTTCTCACTGATGTGTGCTTGAAGTCTGTGTGTTGTTGATTCTAAACGTTTCCTCACAAAGGTGGCAGTACTGGGGCTACCTTAAGTGCAGACATAAGGTATAATATATATAGGAGTGTGTGTATATATATATCCACCTTATGTGTGTGTATATATACCTTATATAATATATATATTTTGCATACATCAGTTAGAATGCATAGGTAATGGTTGTGTGGAAAAATCATAGTGCCTTTCCCATTTCCTCTGGGAGAGGATTGGGCCCGCAGCATCAGAGCTGAAATGCTCAGGAGGAAGGGAGAGGGTTTCTGTCAGTGCTGGTGGATTAGTTAAACTTGTTTACATGAGTTTAAGGGCTGGTGTCTCTCCCTGGGTGAGGTACCTAAATGCCACGAAGCCAGCACGGGATAAGTAGTTAGGGATTGACTCCGGTGTGATGTGCATGTCTCTTGTTTGGCCCTGGAGATTTGATAAATCACTTAAACCCATCCTATGCTTCTGTGCAACCCAGGTGATTCCATCACCTGTCCTGTTAATTACTGACATGTTAATGTGACAGCTGCAGGTAGGAGAAATACTGGGCTGGTTTGTGTTTGTTACCTTGTCAGCTCACTTCTGGTTAGCAGAGTTGCAACAGCCTGCGAGTCAAATGCATATAAAATATATACATTTATATATATAATATGTAATATTTTATATTTATATCAGTCCTGAAGTGGACTTCCCTGCTTGGCTTCAATAGGAATGAAGCTTTAACTACATCCCTTAGGCAGCACAAGGACAATATGCAGCATAGAATCCCAGCCTGGTCTGGGTTGGAAGGGACCCCAAGGATCACAGAGCTCCAACCCCCCTGCCACAGGCAGGGCCACCAACCTCCAGCCTGGAGCTACACAAGGTTGCCCAGGGCCCCATACAACCTGGCCTTGAACACCCCCAGGGACGGGGCACCCACCCCCTCTCTGGGCAGCCTGTTCCAGCCCCTCACCACTCTTTCTGTCAAAAACTTCCCCCTAATATCTAACCTAAACCTACCTTCCTTCAGCTTTAATCCATCCCCCTTGTCCTGCCATTGTCTACCCTTTTAAAAAGTTGAATCCCCTCCTGTTTATATGCATGGCACGGTGTATCCCAGCCCTTCCCCACCCTCCACCTTCCCACTCTCCTTTTGCCCTCCATCCTGTATCCAGACAGACCGACCTCCACCGAGTAACACAGGAAAACCAGGAAACCTGCCCCTCAGCCCCCCCAGTGCCGTGTGGTGCAGCCCTTGAGCTGAGCAGCACAACCTTCTGTTGCCACAGTGTATTGCAAAATTTATTACACTTTAATTGATCTTCAATCAGCCCGTCTCAGTTAGGACTTATTTATTACGAAGCAACACGTAATCCAAAACCCATTGAAATAAAAACCTGTTCTAGGAGGGAAACTGCTGACTGAAGACTCCTGCTACCAGTCGCAGGGGAAAACAGCGCCGACAGCATCCCATTAGATGAATGCCCATAAAGAACAAGCCAGCCTTCTGTGAAGGGGCAGATAAAATGCAGGCATAATTTAAACTGTTTGATATAGTAAACAGTTCGAATATGTTTTGCAAACTCCTTACTGTGGGGGGTGAATCACTCCCAGTTCACTTACTGCACAAATACAGGGCTTGGCAGGGGGAAAAAGGGTTTGCTGTGCATTCTCAATTTGGAATTAAATGGGCTTGGGGGGAAGCGCCTGTGCTGGAGTGAGCTTTAGGGGTGCATAACTGTGTGTGTATCTATCATATATATATATATACATACAGGAGTTCACACATATAGTGCCAGTCCCAGAAGTTGGAAATCATCCTGTGCCAGGAGGAGTTCAGGTAAATCGGATTGTGGGCAATAGTAACAACCTCGATGCCCTGGTTGGTCCTCAGCAGACTTTGAAACCTCAGGTTTGGTTGCTGAAGCAGGTAGCTGGTGTGGAAGCTGCAGGAGGATGTCTTAGACAGCGGTGGGGAGCGTGGTCCAGCATCCAGCTGGTGGGATGGGGAGAGGGGAGGAGATGCAGGGCTGGAGACGGAGGAGAAGACTTCTTAGGAGGTGGGTTGTGGGTTGACATAACAGCATGGCTTCAGATGGAGCTAAGAAAGGGTGGACAAGGCAAGAAAAGCAGAGTTTAGGGAAAAGATGGAGGTTTCTGCCCCTGCCCACCCTGTGAGGGGCTGCGGGTGCCAACGTTGCCTGTGGTGTTGGGGACGGTCTGGCTGGGAGCAGCCTCTGGTCTACACTTCCATGGATAGGTTTTATTTTCAGTTCTTCCACCTCTGCCAACCTGAATCTGCTTGAGCTGAAACGTTCCATGCCAGGAACCTGCTGAAAACGAATTTGTCTCTTTTATTTGCTTTCTGGAAGCTGCAGTGAGAATTGCTCAGCAGCTTTTGGTAACGAGATTAAAGAAATGTCCAGTGTTTAGGCCATGCTACAGGAAAAAAGGTCTTACCACTGCTGCAGTGTGAAGCTGGGGATATTTTGCAGTATTGGATTTAAATCCAGCACTTGGAGTCAGGAATTTTTTTCAGAATTCAACATAAATTTAAAAAATTAAAATTCAAGAAAATTATGAGCCCTGGCCAATGCTGCTCTGCATGTGTGGAGCAAGGTGGTGAGCAGTGAGAGAGAACCTGGCAGGGATGTATCCTGGCTGCCCATTATCCTGTAATCTGCATCGCTGTTTAGTGACTTCTGGGGAAAATCACATCATCAAATTTTATAAAGCAGTCAATAAACAACGATGTTTCCTTCCCCTCCCAAATTTTCTTCCTCTTTTTTTATTTTTTTTTTCATTTTCCACCCAGCATTACACTGATACTAAATTCCCACCTGGCAGAGCAGGAGGCATCAAGTAAAATCATTTACGTCTCATTAGCGTGGTGCAACTTCCATGAAAGATAATCACCTCGATGTGGAGACATAAAATGCTCACAGCCTTTGGTTGTACTGAGGTGTTGGGGTTTCAAACTGCAGCTTTGGAAGAATAAAGAATATTTCTGCACCACCTGCAAATGCTTCACAAGATTTCGGGTTTATTTTCTCAGGGAGCAGAGGATCACAGTCGATTTGGGATTGGTCACAATGGTCGGGTCGTGGGACTGGGATATTGGGGTTGAGCCATCCTTTGGGATGCTCCTGGGGAGTTTCTGTGCTGAGGAGGTCAGGATTGCTGCTGAGATCCCCTTCCTCCCCCTTCCCAGCATACAGTAAGTAGATGGCATGGTTCTTGGGGGGTTGTGTATTACAGTACAAGGAACTTTCTAGATTCTGCTGGAAACAGTCAGATTTACTGAATTACCTCACTTTTGTCTCCTTGGGTAAAGATCCACTGGTGGTGGTGCAGGTTTTGGCTGAGGGAATCCTTCAGACAGGGCAGGCTGATGGCATCCTACCCCCGACGTGCCAGCCTGCGCCTCTCTAGGAAATCGTTAGGAATAATTACGCTTTTTAATTAGAGCTCCACTCAGCCTGGCGTAGGCCCTTAAACAGTTTGAAACATCCTTGACATCCCACACGAGATGTTTTCTCTGCCTGGTGGCGATTTCAGGGGATTTAACTAATTTTATAATTTGCCTTCAGCTTAAAGCTGGAGAGCGAGAAGGAAGCTGATGGGGAACCACTTTCCTGCTGGTTTCCAGAACAAAACGTCCTCAGTCTCCTTTGCATAAACACTCAGCCAGGTAGAGAGCCTGACCCTTTAGGGTTACCATTAGCTCCCTGATCACCCTGCCTTTTATTCTGGCTGTTCCAGTGGGCAGAAATTTTCAAGGCTTTAATTTGTGAGAAGCCTGGGAGCTAAGGAATACAACAGGGAAGAAAAGAAGCAATCACGGCTTCCTCTTCCAAGGGGGATGCTGACCCTTGTGTCCTATCAAATTTAGTTCTAAATATATTTTGCCTTTATTGTGAAATGCCCTTCAGCTGGCCCAAGAGTTCCCCGTGCCCTCAGCCAACACGATGGACGGCACAGGCTGTTTAAGGTGAGAATTGGATTTGGTTGCCCTTTGACAGAGATGGAATAATAGTGGAATGCAACAGAACGTTTTTGAAGTGCTAATACTTGCCACCTGCAACTTAATTTTATTTTTTTTCCTTATTGCCTTTTTTATGACATTTCACAGTCCTGTAGTCTCAATAGATGGATCTGCATCATAAAAGTGACACACCGATGATTTAAGAAGGATAGTCAGTCTGAGTGAAACGGATGGTGTGCTTTAAGAGTGTCAGTTTAGCACCTATTACATGGGGTCAATGTTCATTTTCAATACATCATTAAAGCATCCTGCTAAATCACTCAGAAAATGTTCGTGTTCTCCTTTTTGAGCCACCATGTTAGATTACAGGGATAATGAAGTGTAACTGCACATAAACGGTGGTATTACATGAGCATATTTTATTGTTTTCAGGGCCACTGTTTTAGGTTATTCTGAATATGAAACATTAAAAAAAAAATCCACAATGAAATACTGAGTTCCTCCTTAGGTGATGGTGCCCATACTTAGGCTTGCAGTCAGCTACCAGCTCCATCAAATTTGATATCTAGTGAAGTCATTTTCCCACTCTATCAGTTTTACAATATACAGTGTTCACTAAACTAATATCAATAAAATCAAAACTGCCCTCAGCCTGGTAGCTAGTTCTTAAATTACATTACAGAAGATGTATTTCTATTATTTGGAGAAGAACCTGGGGAGGCTCAGTTATTTCAGTAGAAGTCAGTTTGCCAAGGTCATTTCAAGTGCAAGGTGCTTTTCGCTGGCTCCAGATGCTGTTATCAGAATCAAATCAGCATTGTCAAAGTAAGATTAAAAATTGGGCTTTGGAAGACAGGAATTGGGACTTAGGATCCCAAGATGATAAACACTGAAATAAATCATTGTAGTCTGTGCCAAACAATGACCCTTTCCACAACACATGCAGGTACCCACTTGGGATGAACCTATGGAATAGTGGGTGTTAATACTGAAATGTGAACTGCTGTTGTACTGAAAGAGGGAGCACAAAGCTGGCTGAAGCTACCTTCAACCTAGCAGGGAGAGGGAAAAAAATATGAGGCTTCCTCAGGCTTACAAAATATTTATCTTCTTTTATTGCATTTTTGTAATGGGAAACATGAGCTTTATTTACAGAAAGGGCTTTAACTACCTTCATTGGTCAGAGACAGGTACCTTTGACTTTCTCTCTGTTAAGTATAGAGAACATTTCCAGTTTCAAAGTCCTAACCAGTAGACCACATGCATGGGGAAGCATCTACTGAGGTGGTTTGGACAGTGTCATCTTGGCGCATTACAAGAAATAACATACAAAGGCAGAGTGAGTTGTGACATGAGGACAGTGTTATGGGCAGGATGGGGAGCTGTTGCAGCAGGGCTGGAGGACGGACCTGAGATGAGGGAAAGTCCTAAGGGACCAGCTATCCCAGAGCATGGGAGCAGACTTGGACAAGATCTGGCAGGTCATTGGGGATGTATTTTCAGAAGAGCATCAGTTTGCCAAATTTTTTCTGGTTGGCTTTTCCATATGCAGAGCTGCAGTTCACAGAATCATAAGGGTTGGAAGGGACCTTGAGAGATCATGGGGTCCAACACCCCTGCCAAAGCAGGCTCCCTAGCTCATATTGCACAGATATGGGTGTCCATATTGCACAGTTGTGGGTGTCCTATTATTTTCATCCCATACAACAGGCAGCTGAATGTGCTGTAGGTCACCTCATGGTGGAACACCTTCCAGTTTTCTAATGTTCTTCTCCAGGTTACTGCAGATGCAGGGAGAAAGGACCAGCACATGACAGTCTCTGCAAAATAAGCCTCATGGTGGGAAAGGCTCCAGGGTGGAAGTGGTGCAGGTGAGTGGAGCAGAGGGTGGCACTGGCCATTGTGCCATGGAGCTGCGAGCAGCAGAGTAGCTTTCTGAGGCAGCTAATGATGCAGGCACTGCAGGGTTTTTAATGCTTCAGTTGGGAACTTCCTACCATTAACAAGACGTTTGTCTTAATGACAGGCTTATTTTACAAAATGCTCACAGCTAATAACCACACTCAGGAATGAGAGTGAATGTTACTGAGTTTTCCCCATTCACCTGTAAAAGATTGTAAAAGACTTCTACCCTCCTGCCAATAGTCTCCTGCAGGCTATAGACTCTGCTGCTCAGCTCCTCCAGACCCACCTTCTTACCCCAGCTTGCAGGGGAGCACTACTTGAGAAGGTGCTGTTCCCAGAGTGAGGAGGAGTTATGGAAAGAAGGGATGCTTAAGAAAAGGTGGTTCCTGTTATAAATAAAACAAGGGTGATCTCCAATCGAAACTGTTCTGTGAAGAGCAGAGGGTCATACTCTTTCTGCTCCCAACAGCAGTGGGTGTATACTAATAGTTATACTAATAATACTAGTAATACTAAGTGGGCACTTAGTATTCCTTCTCCAGAAGAAGTTTACATGGGTTTGAGCATCCTCTTAGTAAGGAGACCATGAGTCTGCTGTTCTTTTTCTGGGACCAGCCATGGTTCAAGGTTGGCACAAGTCCCCTGCCTTGTCCCCTCCTCTGAGCTGAGGGGAGTCAGCCCTTGAGCTGGGGGGCTCACTGCTCTCCAGGTTGGGATAACCTTTGGGCAGATCCAGGCAAGGGCGTTTGTGCATTTGTATTTTTAGGGCAAACTGACTTTCCACAAAGTCAATAGAAATGGTCCCATGAGCTACGGAATTTGGTCCCGATTCAGAGACAATTTTCTTGTCCTTTCAATTTATTTTCTAGCCTTCCCTTTGGAAACAAGCCCGTGCTCCCTCCATGTTCTTGACTTCACTTAATTGCCTGAAAAAAAATATTTTTGAAGATCTATTTGTTTTATTTTATGAAGCTGCTCTGAGTTCTCCAGGCTGCCCATATTTCCTTATTATAACACTCTCTAACTCTTGGCAAGTGTGGCAATATATCAGCATTATCAGGTCCCCAACCCTTGTACGTTTTGAAAGCTTCAGTGGGTAATCCAAATGTTTTCCTCTTAGATTAGTGAGGACTTTATGACCTCCCCTTGTCCTTCCAGGTCTTGGACTGGTGCTGGGGCTGCAGTATGGGTTTGACAGGATGGTGATGCTGTGCTCCTCACCGCTGCCACCTTGGTGCAGTAAGCAGGCAGAGAAATCACAATGTTTTGCTTCTTTCTTGTGCTGTTATAGCTTTACTTTGATCTTCTTGCCGAGCTCTGAATGATGGCCTTGAAGGTTTCTGTTAAAATCCAATGAATTAATGCTCAGGTCTGGTTGAGCGTTGCACATGACTGCAGCAATTAGCAGCTGCTCCCTCGATAGGTTCTCTGCTTGTGGGCTAATTATTTCACATTTGTCTGCGCTGATCAGCAGCAGATTTCTGCAGCTCCAGTTCCTTGTGTCCCACAAAACCTTTGGAAGACAGCTCTAGCCTTCCTCAGGGTTTACTCTGCTTGCAAGCTTAGGGAAGCCTCACAACCTTTGCATGGAGAAGGAACCACCCTTGTCCCAACTCAGCGGGGAGTTTTGTAGCCCCACATTTCCAAAGAACTTTGCCTTTAGCTGGCAGACACCTTCCCCCATCCTGCCTCCTCCTCCCCAGGAGGGCTTTCCCCCAGCCAGCACTAGCCATGGCTCATTTCATGCTTTGTGAAGCTGAAGGACCCCTAAGGATCTGCAGCATCTCCATGGGAAGCTGCATGGCTGTGAAGGTGTACACACAGGCTGCTGTGTCCTGCAAAACCTGTTGTCAGAGCATGTGGAGCACAGGAGCTCCTGCAATAAATACAGCCAAAGCATTTAAGTATTACCTTGAGGATCACTCCACGGTCTGATTTAATTCTTCTGGCATTTTACTGACAGGTCAAAGACAAAAGTGATTCTGTTAGAGGCTTGCACAAAAATGCTGCAGCTGAAGCATTTTACAGGATCATTATTCAACCTGTTGTGTGCAGTGCTCTACAGCCATCATACCCTCTAGCATCTGGCCCTCAAAGCCCCTTCTCTGCACCTTTGAACCTGTGATTTGTATGATATGTCTTGTCATTTCTGCAGCAAACCTTGCTTCAGAAATGACCTTAGCATGAATTAGTCAGAAGAACACTCTGTAACTTGTTCAGTACAAACCCAAGACCCTGAGCACGAGTGTGATTTGGTTGTAGAGGCTCAGACGTGGTCTGGTGGCTTGGGAAAAATGTCACTGCTGTCTGTGGGTCGGTTTAGCTCTTCCTTTGGTGAAACCCAGCCAAACTGAACCGTTTTGATGTGATCCATATACATACCTGCATCTGAATGCTCTGCCACTGTAAAACAAGATACTAGGGGATAAAACTTTAAAGGTTGGTAATAAAAAGGTAATAAATGAGGATATACAATAGGCTGATGGGAAACTTCATTTATTTCCCTGAGTTACGGATGACCTCATAACTCATGAGTGATGGAGCGAGGTGGAGTTATGAAAGTTCATGAATAGCAAGCAGAGATAAATTAATTAGTCTGTTGTATTTTCTGTTTGTGTCCATTGCCCAATGATAAACGTGACAGTGATGTTGGGGTGATGAGGCCAGGAGGGAGCCTGGAAGGAGTGGAGCGCCCCATGGCCACACTGCCAGGTCCCCCAAACTGCCTAGCACACAGTGCCACCTTCTCCATCCAAAAATGGGGGATGAAGGACAGCTCCTAGCTGAAGTAGGGAAGAGGCATAGAAGGCGCCAGCACAGCCAAGGAAGTGTCGTCTTGTCTTAGGCACCATTGTCAAGGGGTAACACACCCTGGTGTGGTTTCGGGAGCAGTAGCTGGTGGAGGTCTCCAGGGCACATGCAAAGATTGAGCAAGGATCAAAGGACTCTAGCAATACTGGCTCAGATGACTT
This sequence comes from Porphyrio hochstetteri, assembly GCA_020800305.1. Lineage (NCBI taxonomy): Eukaryota > Metazoa > Chordata > Aves > Gruiformes > Rallidae > Porphyrio > Porphyrio hochstetteri. The sequence continues at coordinate 2,574,468 of CM036919.1, read as the reverse complement.
AGAGCATCGTGTAACAGCACAAAGGTGCGGAAAGCCTTCTGATGACATTTCTTGCAGTGTTAGGCTGTTAGTTCAGTGGTCATACATTTTAATCCTGCCCCCAGTCTCCTCCTGGACTGCTTTTTTGGGTTCAGTGGACACTGTCCTCGCTCTGCCCTTCTGCAAACGGTTGGAGAAGCCAAGGTCAAACCAAGGCATGACAGCCACTGAAAACTCAAACCTTGCTCGCATTTTAAGGCAAGAGCTGCAAGAAGGCAGCTGTGTGTATGTAGCTATTCCACCCTTAATGGGATTATAAAGTAATCTCGGAGCGGCTGGAAGAGTAACCTTGGGAAATAAGGCATGTGTCTGGTTCTGGTTCAGATATGAGGTGTAACTGCAGCTAACTAGCGTCTGTCTGTGCTTCAGCTCACCATCTGTAAAGCAAGGGGTTTTACGTTCTTTCCATAAAGGAATATTGCTGGGGAGAGGAAAAACAACCCCACCATGAATTGTGCAGATAGTCTTGTCCTGGAGAGCTGGCCACAGAGCAGCACTTGAATGGAAAGTCACTAGAGGAAACTGAAGAACAGTGTTTTGATGAGTCAGTTAAAGAGCCAACACTCTCCCTGCTGACAGAGTATTGAACTTCAGAATTTGGTTAGAAGGCACTGTTTTGCTGACAGTACTGTCTTTCAGAGGACATGCAAAATCAACACCTGACCATCTGTAGTCATTTAAGATTCACCTACAACATTTTATTTTTTTTTAATAGAGGGGTTGTTAACCTTGACATCCTGGACAACTGCCAGCTTCTCCCACTCTGTATCAGCCATCAAACAGCAGCTACTCACATCCTCTTCTGTCATGAAGTACACTTTTGAGTTCTTGGACGTGAGCTGCACTTCATGCCTCAACAACAAGTGTGAGTTTACTCTCCCACTGCTGCTACAGCAAGTTTTGGTGGTGTGGTCCACATAGACCTGGAGTGAGGCCACTTTAGAGCTAAAGTCTTCCCAAGACTGCATTCACAGGAGAAAAACCTATACTTGTTTCTCCTTCAATGTTCTGGCCAGTGTGATGGTCAGGCTTCTCCTCGGGGTGGTCTTCAAGGATGTACATGGCTGGTGTGTGGAGCCCTCCTGCCATGTGTTCATGGGACACTGGGGCAGATGCCTCTCTGGACTTTTACCTTCCAATCTGTGTATCTCTGCAGGATGCTTTTCCCCTGAACACATAGCCTAAATTTTGGTGAGCAGTTCATACCCCCAGGTAATACTAAGCAAGGAAGCTTGGAGGAAATAGTTTAAGCAAGCTTCCACCGCATAGTAGGCAGTGCTACAGAAGGTCAACATGAATTATTTCTGTGCCTCCTTCTTGAAAATATTGGGGAGCACTGATTTGCCTGGTTCAGTGTCCTTGGATTTTCTCCTTCCTTCAATCACGATTATCTGTAACTGGGGAATAAAGGCTCCATTCAGTCTGAAAGGAGCAGTTCTGACGTGGTTTATGAACGCTTTGTTTGCTCAAACATCTGAAATATATTACGCTGAATCATTAAGAGCCTTTTTTCACAGTATGTCCCTGACTTCAGTACTTCATCCTTGACGTTTCCTATGTAAGCATTGCTCTTGATTTATACTGAAAGTTAATGATTTGCAGTGCATGAGGTATAATGAGATAGCCATGTCTTCAGGGAGGGGGATTTAAAACTCCAGGCGTAGCTTTGACTTGGGGCAAAGGATGGAGATGCTGATGCGAGTCAGTCCTTGGTGCACACCTTGAGGCACCATGGATGTTCTCTGTTTTCAGGTGCCTCTGCTTTGGGGAGGGTCTGAAGGACTTTTCCTGAGACATTGGTACTGCCTGCAGTTGGAGGTGAGCTTTGTCTTGCTCATGGCAACATAGAGCACTGCTGTCTTCTGCTCTTAATGAGACCGGGCTGGAAGATTATAGTCCTCCTTGATTTGACCTGGCTGGAAGAGCGTGTCTGACAGCTTGCAGCACTAGTTGAAGGCATTTTCATTTGTGGGCTGCCCTTTTTGTAGGAGCAGAGGCAATCTTCTCAGTGCTGCATGTTGGCATTTTGCTGCCTTGCTCAATGTTGCCTTGGTGAGGGGAAGAAAAGGAGAGAAATTAGAGATGTGGCAAAGGATGAGGTATAACTGCAAGACAAATGAGAGCCTGTTCATGTCACCTGGTTCAAATAGCATAATTTAGCTAATGATTATTAAATCCCTTCCACCTAGGATTAATCGCTGCCAGAGACACACACTCATGCACCTGGGGTCTTGCCAGGGACAGAGGCATCTCAATTACTTGTAGCTGAGTTGGTCACTGTAGTGGAAACCTCTGAAAGCAAAATTCAGGGATAAGACACAAACAATTCTTCCCATGATAATGTATGACCTTTTTTTTGGGGGGGGGGGGTGGTCAGCAGTACTGCTCACAAGTGGGGAGACAAGGCTAGCTCTGCTCCACACAAGTCATTTTATCTATCCATGCCTTGGTTTACCATGCAGTCTTCTTGCATGCTCCCATTGCAGCTCTCCAGAGCATGGACATATCTGGGGTTTTTTTTTAGTGTAAGTTTGAACAAAGCTCTGCATGGTGAATCCCTGTTGGTGGTTGGGCCCTTTTGGTGTGCTGTGGATTTGTACCAAATCCAACCCAAACCTCACCAAGGCATCATGTCTGTCACTGCAACAGGGTTGGGACTAACTGAATAATAGTTCCATAATTTGCCATTAATTGTTTACTCAAATTAATAACACAGTTGAGCCAAATCAAAACACAGGGTTTGAGCTTCCTTGGAGCAGGTATAAGTCACAAGGGACTGTACATCAATTAAAGCACTGCGGAAGGCTGTCGCTGGATGCCCTGCAGGTATGTGTTATATCTCAGTGAGCGAATGTCATGTTACGTTTGTGGAAATCATTTCATTATCAAAGCCATGAGTTGTGCAGTGGATAATGCACACTGGCGTGTACAAGCCAGCCACTGATCCTATTAATGCTTGTGTCAGCTGCAGGGTTTAAGTGGGGGATGTTTAGCTTTGGCATCGCCATCGTGAGCCGCGGCTACGCCTCGGTACTGCTTTCTGTGGCTTCCCCATCATGGGTGTGTTATTTAGGTAAGACGTTAGCAAAAGCAATTGAGCCATCAGTGCTGCTGTTCTGCTCAAGACAGCGCCTTTTTCCCATGTGCTAATTTGTATCTGACCTTTGGTGAGTGAATGAATAGGATTTGGATGTGGTCTCAGCACAGCAACATAAAATAGAGGGGAAGGAAGGTCTGGCTGGAGAAGGTGAGGAAGGCTTGTGCCAAGGGAGGAGCTGGCTGTGAGGAGGGACACTGCTTTAACCGCTTCTAGCTGCTGCTGTTGTCATCATGGACTTGCAAAAGGGGAGAATTCCTGGGTTGTATCTCACATTAGGAGTGAATTGTTTCTTGGAAAAACAGAGCATCTGGTTGATAATATTTGCGATGAGCACTCTGCTGAGGATCCTAAAAAGAAACTATCCCCAGACTCTTGATGTGCTGAATATTGTTCTTTGTGGCACTTGGCATATGGTGGCTGGGCTGGCAAATAATTTAACACTAAACAAGCTTTCATTTGGCTCGCTCGATTTCTGGGCTGTTGTAAATTAGGTATATGTTTAAAGGTTCTGTTTGAATATAAGTTATAGACTTAACCAGCAATAACTCATCATATATAATGCAACACACATTCCTCAGATGTTCACTGTATTGAGCTGATTTTAATTTGTGATCATTACACGTAAATAAGGCATGTACCTACTGCAGCCAGCCTCCAAAAGTCGATGCTTAACAGCTGTTACCAAAATGGTGATGTCTGAGGTTGTATTCTGAGAGTACAAGAGAAATCTTTGTGTTGTGGTCTGCAGTCGCCTGTTGAGAGAGGATGGAGGGGGTGGGCAGCACTGAGCCAATTAATACACCTACAAAGCAATAATGAGATGCAGTGGTGGGAACTGAGATGGGAACAATTAACAGAAAAATAGGGGGGAAAAGGACCATTTTTATAGGAAGAAGAGATGGAAATGTGCCCGTTATTTTAAGTGGATAGATGGATGGATGATGGATGGATGGGTACATGTTACAGAAGCTGGCATGGCAGCAGAGCCAAGCTGGGCAAAGGGCTGCAGGGGTAGAAGCATCTCAAGTAGGTCTGAGCTTTAAGCTGCAAAATGAGGTGCAGTTTGCACAGACTTCTCGGGTTTTGGCAGAGGTGGGGTAGCCCTGCAGAGCCAGGAGCAGGACTGTGGGGCCGTGCCATCGTTTGTCCCCATCGGCCTTTGCTTGACCTGGGAAGCATGAAGATGTCAGATGTCGAATTGGGAGGTGATGGGAAGAGCTGTGCCTGTGATAGTGGGGAAGGAAGACGGGGATCAGCCCTCCATGGGGTGATGGGAGGGCTCGGCCAGGTCGGAGCTGGAGCAGGCTGGAGCTCAGCAGAAATGAGGCAGAGGGGCTACAAATTGCTTTGTGCCAAGTAATCCCTCTCTGAGGCCATGCAACTCAGAGCAAACGTGTCAGAGGTGGTCACGAGTGTTTCTGGAGCGGATTTAACTGTGAAGGGTGTTAGAGAAAAACCCTGGGAGAAATGAATCATTTCTGCCTTCAGAGCTGCATTTGACTAGTTGAAAATAAGGTTGAGGATTTAAGGTAAGAAAAACAAAACAAAAATATGAGTAGCTGCTCTCTAAATAAGCCCAGTCCTGTGCAAAAATAGTGCACGTCGATGGAATTCAGGGCACATCACTATGTGCCCTGAGTGATGCTGGATGTCTCTGCTCCCCTTTCCTGCAGTTCCTTCCCTTTAGCCATCTAAACGTTCCGCTAATATCAGGGGGGTTGTGTGACATGAGACTTATAAGCCTGAATGATAAAGAACAGCTTCTATAAATCATTTTGCCCTGCAGATTTAAAAGTTTCAAGACCCTAATGTCGGCTGGTACGCAAAGTCTGGCTGGCCACGTTTGATGTTGCCAGCATATCTTGCTTTTCAATATGTCTTTTAATATGATAGTCTGGGTGATTTGTTTTTCCTGTTACTTTCAAGGATGCAGCATTTATCATTCTTCTATTACTGGGAATTTAAGTTTCTCCCAGCAGTTGCTGCAAATCTCTGCTTCAAAAGTATTTTTGTGTAATTAAATGTCAGTTTTATATGTGGATTTTATCTGTGAACCTCTGAGGGGGTTTTAATGAGAAATCCACAGACACAACATTCTTGTGGGTATTTGTGTGGCCTCTATTACTACAGTTGCTGAGAAATCTTGGTAAACGTGTTATCCTAGAATGGCCTGGAAAGGTCTTTCCCATGGGGGGAAACTGAGGCAGAGCAGAGGTCACTGTCTGTCTGGGCGAGGACTTAAATCTACTTCTCCTGCCACCACTGCTGCTCATCCCCGTTTCTGGAGCTGCTGAGATTTCTTTTAGGTGCTGTTTGTTGGTCTTTGGTTTCCCTTCACCCTCCTCTCCAGAAGGAAATGTTACTTCATTACCTATTTCTTTGTGAATTGCTGTTGCTGGCTCATTTCTGACTTTCTCCTAAACTTCAGGTAGGTGCTTTTGCATATGGAAGGACGTGGAGATGAGAGTGCTGATGCAGAAGTTTTTATCAACGAAGGTATTTTTTAAAATACAAGATGTTATCTGGATAAACGTTGCTGCAGAGCAACCTTGCTGTAACCTTGCACGGTGTCCCCCAGCCAAATTTACACTGCTCCTGCCAGCTCTGGCTCTGTGCATCACTGCAGCACGCATTAAATCGGTCCAAAGCCTCACCCTCCAAGGCAGGGCTGGCAGCATCAACGGCGGGATGAGGAGAAAAGCATCCTTGGGGTGCACGTTGAGCTGAACCCCAGCACAGCCGGAGTCTTTACATCCCCAATCCTGCTCTGCAGCCCTGGTGGCAGCATTTCTGAGTGATATTATGCAAGTCCCACATCCAGCCAGGGGCGTGTGGCATAAATATCTGGGTATGCCTTGTAGCCACCCGCTTTTTATTGCGTTGTTTTCCCCCCCTGCTTATGTAACTATAATTTACATGTGAAATATGCTCTGATTTTATACTGCTGGCCCGGGACCTGGAGAGCTGTTTGCAAGGAAAATCACCAAAAGCCTCGGAGGGAGGCTGAACTCTGACTTTAACGAGGCAAAACCCCAGTGGGCAATGGATGTGGGGTGGGAGGTGAAGGAGGGGGGATGGAGCGCTGAGGTTCTGGCTTGGGACAGTGTGAGCACAGGCAAGCAGTGTCCTTGCATATTTATTGAGCATCCTGAGTGTTGCTACGGTCAGAAAAGATGCAAAATCCCTATAACCACCACAGCTGAATTTGCAGTCACCCATAGAAAGAGCAGTGAAAGCTCCATGAAGAGTATCACTGGTGCCTATTTACAACTAGAAAGGTAGGCTGTCGCTGATGTGGTTGTTTATGAACGCAGTAAAAGTGGGAATATGAAAGAAAGAAAGATTTTAAATGCTCATTATTGCTTTTAGGAGCCTTTAACACGGGGTTTAGAAGCGGTGTGGGGCCTTTTTCTAGGCTCCTCGTTTCCTGGTTCATGCATTTTTCAGTGCATCGTGTTCGTTGCATAATGCTGGCCAAGAACTCGGAGTAAAATGAACGGGGAGCGAGCGATTGGAGCAGTTCAGTGGAGCCATTTGTGATGTCTCAGTGGTTTTAAACTGTATGTGAATGCTTCTTGAACCCCAAACACCCTGTGGCCTGACTTGTCTCTATTTTCGAAGTAATTTACCTATATGTTACGGCAGTTCTCACAAGTCATCCTGGACTTAATGGTCTGACAGTATTTCCATGATAAACCCTGGGGGTTTATAGAGCAGCCATAAAAATTCACTCCAGGGAGAAACTTGGCATGCCACATCCTCCACCAGAAGCTATCTTTTTCTGCCCTAAATCAGGAATAAATCAGTTCAGTTGCTGTAACACACACACACAAATATGCTTAGTGCTTTCATCTGCTTCTTGGTCCTCTGAAACACCATAGTTTAAATACAGATGGTGGCTGTGCTTAAAAGCATCCTTGCTTTGAAAGAACCTGCCCATGCGAAAGTCTTCTCCATTTCAAAGCTAAAGAATTGCTGAAGGACCAGGAAAACTTTTAAGCTCCTAGAAATGCTGAACTAAACCTTTTACACTGGGGAACGGTTGCTTTTGTGGCATTGAAACAACTAATTACTTCTTTCAATTCCAATAGGATGGAGAGTGGGAAAACAGAGAGCAGCTGTAAAAACCTCACATCTGTCCAAAAACCTATAATAATTTTTTTTTTTTTCTGTGGGTTCAGTGAGAGAATTCATTATTGCTTTCCTGTAGTTACTCAGAGCATATGTATGAGGTAGTATGTATAGTATATATTTATATATAGTGTGTATATATATATAGTGTGTGTATATATAGAGAGAGTGTGTGTATATATATATATAAAAAAATATACTATAGTGTGATCTTGACTCTTCTTAAGAAAGAGACAAATCTTGAGTCAAGTGTGTAACTGGTGTGACTACCAGAAGCAATTAGGAGAGCCTATTAGGCCATTAGCAATTTTACTTTTCAAATGAATAAATTGACTGGGGAAACACGTGGCTGTTACAATTGAGGCAGGACACTGTTGACACAACATGGGAATATTTTATCAAAAATTAACCATATCAACATTGCTCTCAATCTGTGGGAAATAGGAATTTAAAATAAAAACAAATGCATTTATGTAAACTATTCTCTAAAATAGACTACTTATGCCTATTTACATAATGAATCCATCACTTATCACCCTCAGGAGATTGGATAATTAAGCACTGAACAACTTATATTTATTCATGTACTTTCAAGAATGAATGAATTATCCCTTTCTGCACAGACTAAATGTTCTCCCTCTGATTAGGAACAGGGCAGTGATGGGATTTTTATGATGGAAAGTGTGTTACTTGTTTTCTTTTAAAAAAAAAAAAGGAATTGATCTTTAGAATAGAGTACCTAACGAAGCTGTGTTTGGTTAAAAGTCAATATGAGTGATTTTTAGTAGATTTATTAAGGATGTGAGTCTGCTTGATACAAATCCATATGGGAGAGCTGTTCTTTGAATGTGTGGGATTTTTTTTGAAGGAGCCTGTATCTGATTTAGGCCAAAGTCTCAGCAGCTCTTGGAGCAGTTTGCCTCTCCAGCCATAGATGTTTCCAGTGCAGGTGGCGCTATTGGAGTTACACACCTCAAGTATCTCTGTAGCTGGTGCAAGAAATAGGCCTTTGTTGGGAGGAGATCACCCAAGCCCACAGCATGGCCAAGTCCAGGGTGACCCAGGGCCCCATGTAGGGAGTGAGAGACCAGCTTGGAGCTGGTACTGGCCTCCAGATGTCAAGTTCAAGAGATCTGAATCCTTCCTTGCAGAGCCAGGCAAGAAATGTGCTCAGTTGCTCTCAAATCCAACTGAAAATGATGCTCATCCTCCCCTGGAGCGCTAATCCACTCTTCCCGAGGGTTCTGGGGAATATTTACTTATTCCTTAGGAGCAAGGGCAGCTTGGTCTGCATGTGAAGCCTTGATTCCTCTGAGAAGCTGGACCAGACTCTAATGTAAGATTCTTTTATTCTTCCTTCAAGTTCAGCTTTGTTTTACTTGGCATGTTCTTGATACCTAAATAATCAACTAATTCAAGCAACCTAACCCAGGGAAAATGCCCTTGCCTGCAATGGGTGTAGGACTAGGTGAGCTTTGAAGGTCCCTTCCAACCCAAACCAGCCTGTGGTGTGTCAGTGATATTGTGGACACGGGTGCTGAAGGCAAGCAGAAGACATCACAAAATTTAATTGCTTTAATAACTGCTGTTCTCTTACACTTAATCTAAAAGTCAGTCACACAGACCAGAAGAGCTGTTCAGCTTGACAGGAGTGAGAGACAGGGTCTTGTCCTCCAGCACCACGCCAGAGCTGAGGATCTGAGGGATGTGCACACGTTTATTCTGGTTTCCACAACAAGACAGGCTGTAGCTTTCAGCACAAGGTTGGGACCTACCTCAGGGAGTCGTAGCCTGTGGCCTTGAAGAGCGACGGCAGGAGAATTCTTTTGTACCACTAGAAATATGATTGTGCCTTTTTTATGACTTAGAAAACAGCATTACTAATTTAGGAGAGAATTTACAATAAACTGCTTCCTGAAGTAGCACACCCAAGGTCCTGAGGATTTATAAATTATATTGAGAACTTGAATTATTATGGGTACAAAATAAAGCTGAGGTATGAACACTGCTACTTAGCTTTGAAATCATTTTATTATTCAGATTAATTAAGCTCGCAAGCCTTAGAGAAATGCTGGACTGTGGTACCTCTTCTTGAGGTACCAAATTTCTCAGATGTCCCACAGAGATGGTGGTGGGCAGGGGTGGGTCACACCAAAGGTAGCCAGAGGCAGAGCCAGCTCTTGATGGTGTTTTTCACAGGTTATAAAGCCAGAAGCCTCCTCCCCATCACCTGCTCTGAACCGATGCGGGAGCTGTAGGAATTCTCTGGTTTAATTAATTGTGAGCAACTTTAATCATGTTCATTAACAGCTCTAATGTTGTTAATTAATAACATAAACATTTTTAGTAGCATGACTGCCTTTCCTGTCATTCTGAGCTGGTGTTCAGAAAATGGAGTTTCCTTTTGGGGCTGGGTGATGGACAGCACTTCCACCTGACTCCAGCTGGGTCAGAAGGCAGCAGATACATCTAGGTAAGAGTGGTTTGTAGAACCTCAATAACCAGCTAATTGTGACAGCATGGCAACGTTTCTTCTGGAGATAGTCCTAAAAGCAGCTGGTGTGACGGCTTGGCAAAGGCACACAACCCTGGGGTGATTTGTGTACTGAGGGCTTTATTAATTCATTTATTTGGCCTATGGAGTAGGGTAGAAACTAAATCACATGCTAATATGAGTAATTTATAAGCATATTACACAGTGCTTCATGGATTCAGACCCACTGTGAACTGCCCTTCATATCCTTTAATCTCTCTCTGCAGCGACTAATTAGGTGGGGGCACCTCATCCCAGGTCTCCCAAATGGTATCAGCGGAGTCACTCTGGCTGGCCAAATTTTTGGATCAACTGAGTGTTTATAAATACATCTCATGTTTAGTGTGGTCATTTTAAAATGAATGAGCTGCAGTCGGCTCAGATTTAAGAGGGTCTAAAATTGCTCTCTCTTCTCTAGGCCCAGCCAAAGGCATCTCATCAAAAATACTGAGGGGGGGAAAGAATTATAAAAGGTTCATCCTGTTTTTTTACCCTCTGATCCATTAGTTGTTGGGATTTTAGTGATTCAGTTAGCTCCTCACCAGCAAATGCATTCAACTAGCGAAGGCTCTTGCCTGTTGGAACAAATGCTAAACTCTCTGTTGACCTTCGTGCTGCAAAGTTGGGCCATGAGGCAATAAAGAGGTTTTATTAATGCAACACAGGGCATAGAGAGCTGCAGGACTTGGGGAATTGAGTGGAGGCCAAATCCTGTTACATCACTCTGTTACATCAGTCCTGACTGGACCCATTGCTGGAGAAACATGATGTAGTTTGAGGGCTGCATTCCCCATGCAGGTCTCCCTGCTCAGGAGCATTAGTTTTGGGGGCAGGTATCTGTGCTGGAGACTTTCTTTGAAAGTCAGCCTCCCATTGCTTTCTACGATTTGGTTCCTTGTCTCCCCTCTGAGAGCAGGATAGAGGCTTAAAAGTATTGCCTTGTCCCCTGAGCAGAATCTCAGCAACAGAGTCCGTTGCTCCATATTCCGTTTTAGCAAGGCAGGATACCCATGAACAAATGTAACAATGATTAAAGGTGGCAACGCCATATTAAAAAGTATATTTTCTTTAGATTTAAGGGAAAAGATCTAATTAATGATATTAAGCACTTTTTAAAGTGTGAAATCTGTTTCTGTATATAGAGCAGCCTGAGCAGAAGCAGGCAAGCGACATTTACTATGTAAATTATCTCCGCGCTGCGCTAAATCAATGAGTTTTTCTCCATAGATGCTCATTCCAGGTTGCTCCCTATAATGACCTCAATTATACATGTCTTCATTGTGAAATTATGATTGCCTTTGGCGGGCTGCAAATGACAGCAGAGGAAAAGATTTCCATGATAAAACAGCACAACAAGTGCTACCTGCTCACATTAGTATGCACGGCTTGCAAACTCCGGCTTAGCACCTTAAGAAATAAAGCTGGAGCAGAGGAGGGGCTGAGGAGAATGTTCCACAGTGTCTTGGCATTTTTTAACTAGCAGAAGGATTAGTCAGATGTTCTTGTGGGTCTCCATGGGACCTGGGATTGGAAGGGATTTAAGGTGAGGGCATCAGGATGGCTATGCCTGGGTCAGCAAAGGATGCGCAGCGCTTTGCAGCCTCCTTGGGGCTGAATGTGATGGTGGAGAGGTGTGAGAGGCAGGGCAGAGCGGTCCTTCCCCCCCCAAATAACCGCTTGGCACTGACCACCAGCATGCAGGCGGTGATCCCTCACCCTCCTGAGTGAGGGACATGGGTCCCTGGAGCTGCATCACTTCCAGGCACAGAGCTGCTGCCATCACCACAGGAGAGTTTGCTGTGTCCCAGCCACCTCTTACTGACCTTGATTTCATGCTAGGTTTGGTGCAATACCCGATGACAGGTGGCTCCTGGGCCTTGGATAGAGGTAGACGTGGTTATACCCATTCCTTCTTCACAGGGATGGTTGTGAAGGCTTTGTGCCTGTCTTCAAGCAAGAAAAGTTGAGGCAAAGGTGATAGCATCCCATTCTCTGGTGACAGCATCTCCCTCTGGTGACTGCATCTCTCTCTGGTGGCAGAGTAGCTGGCAGAAACCCTTTTTTATTTCCAGCTGGAACAGACAGAGAAGTTGTTTCAGCTGAAATACCCAAGAAGAGTATCAGGTTTGATGTGACTTGATAAATACGGTCAGCCGGGAGGGCTGCTGGTTGATTCTGTTCGATGCAGAAAGCTGGTTTGCATGCATCATCCTGCAGAATTTCTGAATGAACATAAAATTGCTCAATTTTAGGGACCAAATTCCATTCCAGCCTGTGTTCTGCCAGCCAGTGCACTTTGAATATTACCCATTAGTTCTGTTCGGTTTTATACGCGTGGTAAAAATCCTTTTATCTCCTAAAGCTTTTTAAAACCAAACCCAACAGTGCTCAATCCTTAATCCAGAGACTCTACACAAAATCATTATGGTGAGTTGAATAATTTGTATGCATAATCCAACCAGCAGCCGTGTGTTTAAGATCTGTAATTCAAGTACAAGGTTCTAAGTTTTAGGAAGGGTTTTTCAAAGCCCAGCCTTCACATCCTCTTAGGGAATCTCTGTTTCCTCCCCAATATACCTGGGGAGGAAATAGATACCTTTCCTACTGATAACAGTATAGGTGTTTCCTACTGATAACAATAAAACATTGACTAAAGCCACACACAATAATCCTGTAGTAGTAGAAAGGCTTTTAGATGTTAATGTGATGCCCTCAAACGTACAGGTAATAAGATGCTTTCAAACATACTCTATAGAAATACTCAAAGAAGGAGTTTATGTGGTTAAAGCGATCCATACTAATTACATGCTTTAACATAAGTCATATTTTGGCCTGATAGGGTTCATCCAGGAGTGGCAGCCATGTAAGGTGTCGTCTTAATTAAAAGTTAATGTATTTTTCATTACTGTGCCTCTAAAATGTAAAACCAAAGCCTTTTTAGCTGTCATTTGGAAGACAGGCAGGGAGCCTGCAACAAAACACTCAACACAAGTTGCTGAAGAGGGAGCTGATGGGAGCGTGGCGTGAGCCAGGGAACTCAAGGCAGCGTGAGAAGCAGCAGAGGGAATTAAGGAAAACAGCAGTGAGATGAAAAAACAATTCTCTTGTAAATGAATGACCCTCTATTTCATTTTTCCTCACGAAAAGATGTCCTCATTAGCCCTACTCCATGCTGCAAATTATTGTAATTATCAGTTCTTTATCCTGTCAAGTGCTCTCCAAATACTTTATTCATAAAAAGGAGCGCTCTCTCTCACACAGCAAAGACTGACGTCACCAGCCCCCGTGCAACGTGCTGTCAGGGTGCCCTGGGCAGCTGGACATGGGTCATGGGCTGCGGTATTGTCCCTCCTGTGGCCACTGTCCTCCTGCAGCTGCCAAGGGTGATGTGATGTCATGATATGTCATCTGTCCCTGGCTGTGCTGCAAACCTGCTCGCTGACCTGCGGTGGGTAATGTCTCCTTCCCTTCCCAACCCTCCTCCATCTCCTGAGTCCTTCCAGGCTTTGCAAAGCTACTGGAATGGACTGGATGTTTTAGTGGGCAGATGTAACAGATTAACTACTAAAGAGATGCTAAAGCATACCCTTTAGTGGGTATAAAGGAGTGGAAAAAGATACCTGAAGAAGGTTCTTTTGTTTTTATTCCATGCATTTCCATGGTGTAAGCCCCATAAAGGAGTGCAAGGTTTTCCCACCAAAGCTCTTAAGGCAAAATCACATCTTAAGCTGTGAACTGACAGGATAAAAACGAGTGTTTGGAATCACTGAAGGTCAACCAGTGCTTCTTCAGAGGGCTTGAAGAAAGTGCACGTAGCATTTGGATCTGATGTGCACTGCATGTGAGACACAGGTCTTGTGTGGGTCGTAACGATGATGAGATGAGAAGCAAGCAAGGAGGATGACAAACTATTTTACCAGCTGATGTGAGGAACCAGACCCTGTCTGTCATTTTATAGCAATGGCGTTGCTCAAAGGATGCTCCCAAAGCATCCATCTCTCTGATCCCTGTTTCCCATGGTTTATTCCAGTGGACATGAGGAGGGAGTGGACCAGGAGCAGGTGATGCATTCCCCGGTCCAGGTTTGAGCTGTAACACTGAAGGAGCTGGGAACATTCCCAGTTCATCTGAATGGGCCATTACTTTGAAAGACCAGTTTTCAGCCTTGGTATGTGGTATAGTTTCAAGGCTTTCTTATCGCAGAGCCTGTGAATAGTATAAAAACATCACATCAATGATAAAACTGTGACTGCAGCAGCTTTGGCCATGTGGCCCCAGTGCCCCGTTGCTGGCTCACCACTGCTGCAGTGTTTAATGTTGACAATTTGCACCCACTGTAATTCTGGTACCAAATGTCTGACCTGTCTGTGCGGCCACATGCAGCAAAACACATGGACACATCTTGTGAGTGTTGGCCAGGAGGAGATGATGGGACATTGCTGTGGTTTTGGAGGGATGTTGGTGTGGTTTTCAAGAAGGCCTGCTGCCTCAGCTGCTGCTTTTGCATGGGATAGATAAGTCAAAAGAACTGTGTGTGTGGGGTTTATATCAATAAAATAATAAATAGAATGTTTTTATACAAGATAGATATCTATCTCTTTGCCAAAGTCCTTAAAGATTATTCCTGGAACATGGAAGAAGGAAGGCAGAGGTGGGAGAAGGGAAACAGCTTCCCTTTGTAGTGTTTGGTATCATTCCTGGTCTGTTGCCTTTTGCAGAGGTGGTTCGACTGAGCCTGCCAGAGGACCAGAAGATCAGTGTTACCACCATCACCGTCGGCCTGAGCACCGTGCTGACGTGCGGCATCCGCGGGGCGCTGCGGCCCCCCATCATCTGGAAACGCAATGGCGTCATCCTCAACTTCCTCGACTTGGAGGATATCAATGTAAGTCCTGAATTACTCCTCTCGTTTTGTTTTTAGGGCCTCGAATATGACTTCATTTACTAGATGATAGTTTTAAGGAAGCAGTTTTATCTTGTTATTATTAAAGAATGCTGGAGGCTGGCCTGATATTGTGCTTTTATGTGTCTGCATCTCAGGAATAAAAGTGAAACAGCACACATGCAGCCAAGGGTAGGTGTATTTGGAATATATCATTATGAAGTTACAACTCAGTACTGCAGTAGCCCAGTGCTTACTTAGCACAGTTTGGGTGCAGGCTGCTGGCAGCGGCCATGGGAAGGCAGGACTCAAGCAGCTCTGCAGGCCGTTAACTCCTCAGGGATCTCTTTCCCAGTGCAACAAAACAGGATCATCAAGAGCAGGAAACAATATGATTACGGTTGGCAAGGAAATACCCCCTCTGTCTAAATCAAGTCATATGTTTTTATCTCTGCTCCTCCTGTTCCTCTTCCCTTTCGGCCCAGCCTCGTATCTCATTCCTCTGCTGCCATTGCTGATGAGCATTATACAATCCAGGAGCCTCCATCAGGGTGTGGCAATGCCCTCAGAGGGAAGAACATGAATCTCTTAATTCACAGTGCTGGGCTGATGTGTGAGTCACAGTTTGTAGTGAAGACAATACCTGAATAATGGTATAACCTTACACGTTTATTTAATAACATTTAATTACGGAGAGAGTGGGAAGTAGTGTACAGAAAATATGATCTGTATTTCATTTCTCTTTGCATTTAAGTACACAGTAAATCAGGTTTTATTTTAATTACACCACAGCAGGGGTTGATTTATATTTTTGTTCAGCTCTTGTTAATTTGATAACCACTCAGTTTGGAGTTGTTACAGTCAGTACTGCAGCTCCCTAAATTGCCAGGTATCCAGGAGCACTGGAATATGGCAAATCTTTGTTTTACTCTTCTGCATTAATGCGTGAAGAGTGCAGCATACAGGGCAGAAATAAGCCTTGCAACTCTATGGTGTTTGTTGACTCTACCTTAGCAGGAAAGTTGTGCACACCATGTGTAGGTGACCACTGTGTGCACAAACTTGGCAACTGTAATCATCTCAACGTTCTTTTATTTCATCAAAGCAAGTATTATCCTTTTAAAGTGCATTTCTTGGTACCATTTGGAGCATGATATTGCTTCCTCAGCTGTGAGGGAGTTGGGCTGGTTCAGCTTGGAGAAGAGAAGGCTGTGGGGGGACCTCATTGCAGCCTTCCAGTCCCTGAAGGGAGCAGAGAAACAGGAGGGGAATTAACTTTTTAAAAGGGTAGATAATGGCAGGACAAGGAGGAGTGGATTTAAAGTTAAAGGAGGGAATATTTACATATTAGGGGGAATTTTTTTACGTAGAGAGTGGTGAGGGGCTGGAAGAGGCTGCCCAGAGAGAGGGTGGGTGCCCCATCCCTGCGGGTTTTCAAGGCCAGGTTGGATGGGGCCCTGGGCAACCTTGTGTAGCTCCAGGCCTGAGGTTGGTGGCCCTGCCTGTGGCAGGGGGGTTGGAGCTCTGTGATCCTTGGGGTCCCTTCCAACCCAGACCAGTCTGTGATTCTGTGGTTGAAATGCAACGTAAAACCAGCAAGCATCCTGCTGCAGGATTGGCACAGGACTGTCCAGGAACCCTCATGAAGGATGCTCAGAATCGCCCAGCCAGCCTGGGGTTAGGATGATGACCTTCAGGTCATTCAGGCACTAAAAATACCTGGATATGTGCCAAGCTGTGATGCGCCAAGTCAGCCCTTCCCTGCAGCTGGTGTGGCAGTGGGCCATGTGGGAGGTTGACCTGGCAGCCTTAATGCTTGTACCACCTTATGCCAATGCTATTCAGATCTGTTTCTTGACACAGATTAAGCTTAGAAAAGATAACACACACTGACAACGTGCTTAGTTTAATCTGTAGTGAGCAAATTCAACAGCTTTGTGTAGTCAGAGTCTGAAAAGAGCCTTTTGTTTGACTGAGAAGTCACCGGATAGATCAGGGATGTCGTGGTTTAGGCTCAGTTTTGTTGCTGGAGTTACATTGAGCTGGAGTTAGAAGTAAGGTTCAGCTGTTCCCCCCCTTCTTTGGAGCTTCGAGAGCAGTCTTAGAATCTTTTGGCCAAAAATATTGAAAATTGAGCTATTAAGGTAACTTCATCAAATTTTTATTATGATCACATGAATCTTAAAAGATCAGAAGTTTGTGGGTGAATTGGACACAAAAACATCAGTTTAGGAATTGGGGTACAAAGATATCTTTGAAGGACAGATACCGTGGTTTGGGGGCTTGACTTGCAGCTCATACTGTTTTAAATACAATTGTCAAGAGTAAATTTTCAGGCTGAAATGCCAGTTCCTCTCTTATTTAGTGCTGGCCCAAGTGTATTTCTGGTTTGCTTATAAGTAATTCTCTTTCTCATCGGTTATTAAATGTTAAGAGGAGAGTTACATCCTTGCACCTTGACTGGTTCCTGAATAGTTTCAGCACCTCCTAAGACAGGACCATGCAGTAGAGAAGAAGGAAAAAAAAAAAAAATTACTTTTTGATCTGTTTGAACTGGTGTCACTGAGAAACTACATCAAAGGAGCACTCCGACATTCTTACTAGGAGGAGAAACAGGATTTACATCTCAATTTTAACATTTCATGTGTCAGTTTATGACCTCTATCAGCTTGTCATCTCTCACCTGCTACCAGTGTGCGTCACGTTGGGGTTTTTTATCTAATAAACACCTCCACACCTCTTTCATCTTTAATTAAACTGTAGAGTTTTTTATGTTCTGAGTATATCACTGCCATCTGTATTCTGGGCTGGTTAGTTGAGGTGCTGCCATTTGGGGATTGCCATCTTTTAACTTTCCCCATTCGCTGTGGGCAGTCTGTAGGACTCCTGAGCTCAGGGGTGTCCCCTGAAGCACTTGTTCAGAGCAGGGATGAAGAGATGGTCCTTTGAAAACTAGTGTACAGCCATTATTTCCACTGAGTGACAACCCATTAACTGTTCATCCCAGTGCAAAAGTTGCAACAATTAATGGACAGCCTGACTCATTCCTTCAGCTGGTAAATCCTGTCTTTTTATTCAGCTTAATAACAAGTTAAAAAAATTCGATACTTGTGGTATGTAAGTTAAATTCATCTGTGGTGTTGTAGAATCATAGAATGTTCAGGGTTGGAAGGGACCCCAAGGATCACAGAGCTCCAACCCCCTGCCACAGGCAGGGCCACCAACCTCCAGGCCTGGAGCTACACAAGGTTACCCAGGGCCCCATCCAACCTGGCCTTGAACACCCCCAGGGATGGGGCACCCACCACGTCTCTGGGCAGCCTGTTCCCAGCACCTCACCACTCTAACATGTAGCCAACACGCTTGTGTTTGGGGTTGATCCTTGTGTGTAGCAGGGAAGTAGCATCAACGTTCGGTTTGAGGTTTGCAACACGTGTGACGCTCAACGCCGCGGGTCGGGGTGGGCGGCAGCAGACGCTTCAAAGTTTCATCCCCTCGTGGGTTCAGAAACTCCCATTCAACAACCATCTACTGAAAGGCATTGACAGTGGGGAGGTAAAGGCTGTGTGCTTCTTAATATACTTGAAGTCAGTTAATTAAATTACTTCAGCTTTCTTTTCGCGCGCCTCAAGCAGAAACTCGATTGCGTTGCTGCTTTTCACAATAAGGTTAGCAATTTGGCTAATTGGAAGTGCAACAGGAGATTAATTGTACGTTTTTAACTTCAAGAAAATCCTCCCTGCTCCCGGCACAGTGGTAATCACATACAAACCTACAGGATAGTCACAGGCTTGGAAAAATCCTCGTATTATATTTCAATTAAACTCTTTCTCTTCTAAATGCTAATTTGAGCAATCAGATGAAAATAGAAGCCTGAGTCTGGAGAAAACAGGATCTTTGTGGTGAGGTGTGAGAGCAGCACTGGAGAGGCACAGCTCTAAAGTCCTTTGTGGCTTTATTCTCTCCAGATTCATGACAAATGTGATAAAAGAAAGTTAACTGTGTTCCAAATTAATACTAAAAGTGACAAAGACGGTCAACAAAAACCTAGATAATCCTAAATTTACACGTAACTGAAAGGTTGAAGATTACTATAAAGCCTGGCTGTTTAAGTGCGTTGCTTAAATCATTTTTATGTGATATCTTGATTGGCAACAAAATATTAATAACTTTTCATTGCTCTCTTAATCAGAAGCTTTCATAATCAACATATTAATAATTTGTCTTGTCCTGTCTGTGAAGAAGTCTTGTTAATGAGCTGTCACATCGCTATTGCAAAAGAGCCATCTTAATGGTACATGTAATTAAACCATTTTTCTTGCAAACATTTAAGATTGCTTTTAGCATAAAAATATTATTTATCCATAAATTACCCATCTATATTATTTATCCATTAAAAGTCCCTTTGCAGCTATACTTCAGAAAAGTCACATCAACTTTTCTCATGCAGAAAATAACTATAACGTAGCTGAAACTGATAAGGTTGTGATAGCTGTAAATTGATTTCTGACTATAAATAGTGAAGTGGTTAAAATGTGTCATCTTTCAAAATAATATACTTTTTTCCCCCTAGACAAGCTGTGTGTTTTTCCAAATATGTGATTATGAAAGCATTGCTCAATTTGAAAATAAAATAAACTCCTCATGGAGTCATGAGTATTTATTATGGTATTTATAGGATATTGTTTCACATGATTTGACGTTATCCCCAGAGAAACATATAGAACATTTATACATTTATAAACATAGTTTGTAAACAAAAGTTTATCCTCCAGAAGCCTGGCAAAAGCATACACAGAGAGCATTACCATAGAGAGCAAGTGTTACAGGATGCAGGTAGATAAGGATTTGGTGAATTACCAAGTGTGAGGCAGGGAGCTGTAACATATATTTATTAGTGTCTTTGTGATTCATTTCATATTAATCAAAAATTAGCTGTGATGAGACAACTCCAGGGTCAGGGGAGAAGCTGCTCATCATGAGGACCAAGTCCCTGGTTCGGGACTTGTCTGAGCAGCAGCTGATGGGAGCGCGGCAGCGTGTCCTACTGAGGGTTTGCCCAGTTCCCATGTTCTCCTGTGCCATTGCCTCTTCTCAGGGGAAGGAATCTCAGTTGGAGAGATGGCTGTGCTCTCCTTCAGATGTTTGTGTCTTTGTCACAGCCACAGGGAGAACAGCTGGGGTTTGCTGATGGGATATCTGTCATCATGTAGGACCCCAGAGACACCTGAGATACCTAGGCTGAGCTTGGAGGTATAAGTTCCCCCTTGGAGGAACAGCAGTGATTCTCTTCTCCAAACAGGTTCTCCTCTTCCCATACAAGCAACAGGTGATAGGATGAGGGGGTATCACCTCAAGTTGCACTAGGGCAGGTTCAGATCAGACATTAGGAAAAAGTTCTTCCCCAAAAGGGTTATTGGACACTGGCACAGGCTGCCCAGGGAGGGGGCAGAGTCACCGCCCCTGAGTGTGTTTAACAGACCAGTAGATGAGGTGCTCAGGGATCTGGTTTAGCACAGGACAGGAACGGTTGGACCTTAAAGCTCTTTTCCAACCTGGTGACTCTGTGAAATCTGTGTACCTTACTCCAGCTCAGTCCAAGCCTGCCTCCATCCCTGCAAACCAAACCTCTGCCAGGTCCACAGTGCAAAGGGCACGTGGAAGTGGCAGAAGTGAATCTGAGGGAGCACAGAGACCACTTTCTAAATCATTCATTGCTCCTATTCCACACTTACCAGGGAATATTCACCTCCACATATATCCATATCTCATGGCTCTTACAAAATCCCTGCCTACCTTTGATACAGATTTCCTGCACGTTCATTTAAATGTCCCTTTTCCATACCTGATGCTTGAAACCCAAAGCAAATGGTCAACCTTTAAAGCTCCAGTCCCTTGGATTAGTTTTCCCATTAAAACAGGCTGCAGGAAGGCGATATATTCCTGTTCATCTTTTTAATGTAGTTTCACCATTAAATAATACAAAGATCATGTGTGAATAACCCCACTTAATACCCTGCTAATAGAAATCGGGCTGTTAAAGCGATCAAACCCTGTGTCAGCCCAGATGCTGCAGTAATAGAATGATGAGAGTAAATTACAGGAAGTTTCATGTTTAGAGCCAAGGTTTTTCTCTTTGCAATCAAAGTTTAAGAAATCGTGTGGTGCTTATAGCATCTCAGGTCTTCACAGGCTCCAAAATGGAGGTTAAGGGGGAAATTACTGCTTATGGTATTTTCAGAATATATATATATTTAAAATGTCTATTCATTTGCTATAATGAAGATCACAGAACTAATATTCTCTTGTGCCTCCAGTGGGTCACAGACCAAAGTTTGAAGGCGATCATTGCAAATGCAGAAATACCTTCATGGAGACAATAGAGTTGTTCACTTGGTCCTAAATAATTGGTGTAATATAAGGCTTCAGTTTCCTAAATATCCCATTTTTGTGGAGGCAGGTGCTACCCTTTTGGTTTGGTTGCACTTTTTAGAGAGGTATAGGGCACATACCTTGTGAAATGGTTGAGAAACCTGAGTTGTTAGATGCAACTCTCCTCAAGATGAACTGCGTGTACTTGGTCTGGGTAATACAACAGAAAAGCAGAACTATGAGTATGGAGGGAATCATCTAAAAATGAAAAGGAAGAAAGGAGTGAGCCCATCTGCTGTGAAATATTAAGGTAACCCAGCAGGCATGCTCAAAAAAATGCATTAGAGCATAATTGAGAATGAGATTAATTGGGGCTCTCTGACATCAGTCGTACTCTCCCACACCGGCTCCAACTGTTGGGACTGCTCATCGAATTATGGACCCAAATCCATGAATCCCAGGTACCTGCCTCTGCACTGTAGTTAGAGTTGATTAATATAATTTTCTCCCAAGATAAGAACTTGTTACCTGTCTCTGAAACAGTAGATCCAATTAATAGAAGCATTTCACTGACTCTCTGGTATGCTAACTCCTCCCCTCCGACAGCTCCAGCAGGATGACCTACTATTGATTTTCCTCATCATCTCTGTGAGTTTTTCAGGATAGAAAAGTCATCTATATTTTAATTGCACGACTATCTAAAAAGCTCATTTCCATATGTTCAAGCCAAAAACTGCTTTGGCTCACCAGCAGCGTCGTACATTGCACTGAATTCTCTGAGCAGAAAAACAAGAAAAGATAAATTAATACCCCGTCAGGCTGTGTTTGCAGTAGTTCTCTGGCGTTTGCTTAAGGCTGAGTTTCTCTCCATGTAAATTACTAAAGTGATAGCATGTGTAAAACCAAGAACAAATAATATTAATGAAGCATAAGTTCTCGGCTTGTCTCTGGAAATGAATTATTAAAAGCACCAAAGAAAGTGATTTAAGAGCCCATGACTAATTTAGTTTTTATTATTTTTATATGAATCACTCATGAATCTATTGTGAAAAAGATCAGAGACATTTGATTAGTGAGGAGAAATCATTTTCAAAGTGATAGCCATTGTTGTAGATTTTACATAATAATAATCTCATTAAACGCTTGGGTACATTTTGTTTTAAAATCCTGTAAACATTATCAGAGAGACATTTCCAGGACTCTGAAGATCAGGGAAGCTTTTTTTAATGTGAACCAGTTCACACTGTTTTGTTGCTGTGTTGGATAACTCTGAAATTGTGATGGCCTTTCTCTGCATCTGCTGGAAAACCAGTGACACCAGCAAGCCCCAGTGCCAGTCTAAAAGTGAATAATAATAATATTAATAATAATAATATTGCTGCTGCTACTGCTGCTACTATTGCTACTATTACTGTTTTTAGCAAGAAATCCCATCAACTGTTGGGATTCTCCCAAGGAACCACTCGGGGAGCTCCATTCCCTCTGTCCTTACTTCTGTTACGGGCACGTTTAAATCAGCATCATGAGTGGCATCGACTGTCCTCAGGGCTCACCCCAAAGAATATTGGGGGCTTGTTTTTCTGTTCCTTCTTCCTGTTCATACCTCTAAGGCAAGTCTTGTTTCCTCTGCAGTAACTGGAATTTATCCTAAAAACTAACAACCCTGAATCAACTTGGTGCAAATTCCTCTTCAAAATGAGACTTCCTGGAAAACAAGAAACCCTCTTTGCCAAAAATTTAAAGGGCTCTAAATATGTTTCCATTCTGGAAAGTAGTTCATAAAAAAACATCTAAAATGGGCAAAAAAGTTGGGTGGCCGGTGCCCAGCACCCTCCAGCATCACCCCTGGCACCAGCTCGGCGGCGCCGGGTTAATGTGGGCTCTGGGTGTCAGAGCAGGAGATTTGTGGCGTTACAATCACATCTCGGGTTTCACTTGAGCCAGCCTGTGAGCGAGATTTACAAGCCATACGCAATGTTTTACACATCTCGAAGCGCGGTGTCTCGGAGCCGCGGCAGATTGCGTGACCGGGGAGTGCATTACGAGGGAGGAATGGGATAAATAAATATGAAAAACCTTCTCTTTGGAGAGACCGATGCCTTGGGTAATCAGTAGTGATGGAAAGGAAATACAATACCAAAAAAAAAGAGTACTTCTCCATTTCTAGGATCTGCTTTGTTATTTTTTGAGATTGACTGTCTGCAGTAGCAACTTTTTTTCTCTTTTCTGTTGTTTTTGTTATTTTAGATTACTGAGCTCTTATTTAAAATGCAGAGTGGTGTGGGAGGGTTGAATCCTGAAAAGTTAAAGTATATTCTGAAGTCACTTAATCAGCCCTTTATTTGATGGGTAACTGCAAGACATACAAGAAACTTGTGAAGGGCAGAGAACTTTTTATTCCAAAAATTGGAGAGGAAACAAGACAAACTGTTCAAGGAGCCAATTTATCATCTGCTGCTCGTCGACCTTATCAATTATGAGAAATTATAAGCATAGCTTGCTGAGTTATTTTTTTTGTACCAGAATGTGTAACATTATTTTATAATGAAATTCATAAAAAAGAAGTGATGAACACCTTATCCTTATCTTTGATGCAAGGCTCATCAGTTTGTGGGGTTAGAATGATTTCTGCCTTTTGTTCCTACATTTTCATCATTTCTGGATCTTCCTCTTAACAAGAAAATTCACCTTCAGTGGTAAAGGCAGAAAACCACGTCCTGCAAGTTACTTCCTTGCCTTTCTCCTGGATGCACAGGCTTTTTCATGGCATGATAGATAAAAGTGCCTTTGCAGTTCACTGTTGGGGTAGGAGTAGAACAGTTCCAGCTCCTGGGGTTGCAGCACTCTCCAAAGCTCCTGCACAGCCCTGAGGTACTCTGCTTTAAAGGTGGGGTAGTTTTAGGGAGAAAACAACTAAGTTACATCATTTTTATAGCTGTTTATAGTTCCCTTTGCTTCCAGGCTTGTGGTGACTTGGAAACCTGACAAAAACCATCAGGGAAAAAAAGTCAAAGCACATGAAATGTTTCCTCTGCCTTTTTCCAGCATGAATTTGTCCTGATTCCTCTGCCCAGTTCTCCCAGCAAGCTTACCAGGGCCTGCTTGGATAGAGCTCAGAACCTGAGTCCCTCAAAATGTTTTACTCTAAACACTTTCTGAGGACTTTTGTCCAAAGGGCTCCCACTTGCCTGCTACACATATTTGGAGAGGCAAGAAGTCCTTATTGACCCCCAGTCCTTGTCAGCTCAATAAAATGGTGTGCAGCACTGAGATGTTACACTCTGTTGAGGACCGCTTCCCAGCAAGGAAAAGAGCAGCTCAGCACTGTTGGTGTTAATTTACACCCTGTTAATTTGGTGGCAGCAGCAGGAGATGCTCTGGAGCATCTTGTACAAGCTCCTGAAGGCAGCCTGGGATTGCACTGTGGGACTGCTGGCTGGGATGGATGTAAGATGCAGGGTTAGGGGCTGTTAGGAAATCAAAGACTCATCATTTCCTAAGGCTCTAGGGCTTGGGTTTTTACAGCCCTTCCAAATACACCTTTATAAAATATATGTGGAAAGTGTTTGTGCATAAAGATGCTTGCATATATATAAAATGTAACTGCGAAATCCTTATGTACTAATTACATCCACAGGGAAATGTAAGGAGAAACCGTGAGCTGCAATGAATAAATACACAAAGTCTCACATATTTGTTACAGAATTCAGTATTCTTTTTGGAGCAACAAGAGGTTCAGTAGTAAGCCTAAATTCCATAATCTCATTTTCTTTCCCACATCTAATGCTGGTCATTCCAAATAATGTTGTTCTCTTATGTGAATTTACTCTCTGTGTGCAAGTTCTAATACAGGGCAGATCATTTCCTTCTGTGCCTGACATAAATGATACAGCATTAACCTAAATCATCTTTGATAACCTTCTTCAAGTGCTACAAGTCAGAAAATAATTTTTTTAAGTCATAAACCGTACTTTTACCAATACCAGCTTCTCTTTACAAGAAAAACGCATTCAGGGAGGAAGAGAATAATACCATAGTGTTGCATCAGTTTGTTTTTGCAGGGGTCTTTGCTTCTATTAATGCATTTGTATGCATTGGAAAAAACAGATCGTCCATAAAAAGACAATTACAGAGCACAAACCAAGCATTCATAATATTTTTTTTTCTGAGATATCTTAAAGGAAGCAACATACTTAAAAGGAAGAAGATTTTATTGTCCTGTTTTTTTCCACAGCTCCTTATAAATCATTCTATAAAAGTAGCCGTCCTGCTTTTATTGATCTAAACTCAATTTGAGTTGCTTTGGGATTAACTTTAAAAACTGTTAAGTTCCCTCTACTGCCAGTATTTTCTCTATCTCATGCAAATATCATTTGAACAAGGTTGATATCTTTTCTATTTGCAGTCACTCACGTGTCTGTGCTTTCTGACAGGGAAGATCCAGCTGACCAGAAAAGAGGCAAATGATTGAAAGTGGGAATTTTTGAGTAGATATTTGTAATATTGTGTTGGGTGGCTTAACCAGCTTGTCCCATCATGTAGATGCCAAATCTGCCTGACACCCAAGGTGGTGTTAATATCTGCTTTTGATGACAGAAAATGAATTTCAGGAACATCTATGGATTTATTCTTACTCTTTATAATTGGCTGTGCTTTTGCACGTTGGGGTAGTGCTTGCCTTAGGGTGGCAGACAGCAGAACCAGGGTGGCTGGTCAAGGTCTGTGCATTGGTAAGAGTTGCTGTCCTGCCTGCAAACTCTGCATTTCTCAGTGCTCACTCTCAGTCTGCGTTGTTAGCATGTCTGAAAACTAGGCAAGTTGCAAAACTTCCCTGCCAGTGCTGCCCTGACACTGAGAAGAGCGGAATGAAGATGTTATTCCTATGCCAGACTCAAGTTATTGGAGAAGAGTGGAGAGTCAGCAGAAGTAGCACCAGATCAATCCTGTACTGCAAGAGATGGGCTACTTTGTGCTTTTCTTTCAGGGGGCCAGCTGGCATTACAAGTCTGCATCAGGATCACTGCTTCCTTCAAAAAATGCTCAAAGTGTCATGGCTGGAAAGGAAAGCTTCAGAAAATGTAAAATCTAGGGAGACCCAGTTGATTTTGGTTGAGAAAGCAGCCCATCCGATGTTCAAGCAGCTCTTGCTCATAATTCCTGAGCATCTGGCAGAGGGTTGGCAGTAGCAGCATGGGTGAGGATGGCTTCTTGTAGCATTGGACCTGCCATGGGCACAGCAGGGAAAGGGAGCAGCTTCAGCATGGATTCCCTTTCTCCATCACAAAGAAACTGGGACTCAAGTTCTTGATTTGCAGCAAGCAGAGCAAATTTGCATCCCTCTTCCATGCTGTCTGCCCTGGTAGGTTCAATGAAGTCATGTTAGAAGACCTTGGCTGTGAGTTTGCACCTCCTCACCTTCCATCTCACTTGTGGGTGGTTGTGCTGGACAAGGGTGGCAGCAGGCATGGCTTTGTGCAGGTCTTTCCCCATACACCCTGTGGCTGCAGGCTGGATTCCCACCTACACAAAGGGAATTTGAACAAAAACTCCTTGGGTTTGCACAAGCCAAACCAGTCTTCAACACTCACCCTCTGGTTCTGTGCCACCATGGTTTGAGGTTGAATTGTACCATCGTTTTGTAGTGAAATTCTGCAGAGTTTATTTAAGTGTACTTCACACATGGAGCTTATTAAAGAAAAAAATCATTCTTTAAGCATACAAATTGGGTCTTTTTTAATGTTTTCTTCTGGGTTTGTGTAGAACTAAGAATATTCTGGAGCTGCAGAAGTCTGAATGTTACCAGAGTAACGAGAGAAGCTGCTTCATGTACCCACCAGTGCTGAGATTCTCTTAACTATGATCTGAAATCAATTCCTAAGCAGGGCACTGGTACAAAACCTCCCTATAACTCATCTTCTCACCATCTATAATCAAAAATTGAAGCAATGCAAGATCAAATCTAGGAAGATAAAGGGGATAAAGAAAGATAGTTAACCAGCAGCTACAGATCAAAACAAGTTTCTTTGAGAAGATGCTTTTTGTCTTCCCCCTTGTCTCCTGCCTAGGATATTGTCTGAGATAAGTGACAAACAGTTTCAGTTCTTTCCCATCCAGGCTCAAGGTTACAGGGCATTTTCTAAGAGGCAGCATAGATAAAGGAAACCTCAGCCCATCCAGAAGTTAGCATTTTGTGCATCTGAGGTTAATCGGTAGATATTAAATTCCCCCCATAAATTAAACAGCTGGAGATTGCCATCT
Organism: Porphyrio hochstetteri; assembly: GCA_020800305.1. Lineage (NCBI taxonomy): Eukaryota > Metazoa > Chordata > Aves > Gruiformes > Rallidae > Porphyrio > Porphyrio hochstetteri. Next base: position 2,547,153 of record CM036919.1, on the reverse strand, counting down.
TTTTTATGGTGCAAAGAGCACCTTGTTAGCAACCAGCACAAAAGTTCACGTTCTCAGACGAGTTACTCTTAAATTGCTGCTCATTTTCTCCCTGCATGTTGATTTATGAACTTTAAGACTTACTGTTCGGAATTCAAGCTGTGTTCCCAAGCTGTGATGCTATCAAAACCACCAAACAGGTCCTTTCCCTTCATGTGGTGTTTCAGATATTTTTTGCTAAATAAGGCACCTTTTCCTGTCTTTTGTTCCATACACAGGATTTTGGAGAAGATGATTCCCTCTACATCACCAAGGTAACAACCATTCACATGGGCAATTACACCTGCCATGCCTACGGCTACGAAGAGCTGTATCAGACCCACATCCTTCAGGTGAATGGTTAGTAAATGGCATGTATGACAATCCACCAAAATGTTTCCTGTAAGCAAAGTTGTGTGTTAATCTCACACAGATGTGCAAAGCCACGTGCCAAACTGTCTCTGTGCATGAGAGTGAGTGCAGCTCAGGGTTTGCTCACTTGTGCTATCATACAGGCAACCCAAAAGGAAGATGCTGAGGAGGATGTGTAGAACTACCTGGGCTTCAGCAGGTCTCCTACCTGTGGAGCGAGCGCTTGGCAACATCTCCATAGAGACAAGGGCTGTGTTTCAAAGCATCTCCTAGACTAATGACTATTTTTGTCAAAAGAAGCATTGCTTCAATAATTTCTTCTTCCAGAAAGTCATTTCCGTTGCATCAAACAGCCCCAGATACTTAAAGAAATGGAGAGTGGTGTTTCCAAAGCTAGATGTCGAACACCCAGCTGTATATCAGGTCATTGCCTGGTCGTGGTCAGCTTGGTTTGCTGAGGGCTCTTTGTGTTGGCTGAAGGTATGGCCCATGGGGTTGCAGAAGGTTGGCAAACCATTTTATGGGTGAGGGAATCACATGGGTCATATTCCAGCGTTCTCACTCGCCCCCGTCCCCTGGACTACTTTTGTGTCTGGTGGAACTTAGGTTCAGGCATTTGCCATCTTTCTGCTGACCTCAGACTTGGTTGGTGAGATTTAGTTTAAAATTACATTATCTTAAACCAGCATTTCATTGAGGGTGGAGTATCCACCCTCCCCCATCAGCAAAATCATTATCCAGCTTTAAACCCATATTTATGTGTGCTAGTAGGACCACTAGTATCTCCAGAGTATTACATGGATAGATTATAAGGAGAATTCAGAGTTAATTGTTTCTCTCGATGTGTGCATACCTCTGCAAAGGAGAGCTGTCAACCGAGCAGGCAGCTGCACACAGGTTACTAGAGAGGCTGACACTGAGAGAAATGATAAAAAGGGATATTTATGCACTTCAGGAAGCACTGTGGTGTTCATGGGGTTTAGGTTTGACTGCAGCTCAGGTCTTCTGGATGTGAGTAAGTGCTCCCCACCTACAGCGAGTACCTAGAGGAGAGCACGAGGCATCCGGCTGATTTGAATGAAAACTGACTCAATGTTTCTACATAATAATTTGTCATCTTTTGAGACAGTAATCTGCAAAGCCTCAGCAATGTGGATAACTAGATTGTGCATAGTGCAGCTGGGAAAATAGGTTTCCTTCCTCAAAGTGCTATTTGTTTGATGAATGGCAGTTGAACGAAACGCAAGCTAACAGCTTAATCCCGTGTATATTATGTGATATATTATGAGGCCTGAATGGAGTTTAGTTGGCAGACAACAATGTAGATTTTATCATTGCTGAGAATACAAGGCCCAAAGGCTTTGAAACTAAAACCAGAATGAGAGGAAAGCTAGATGGGGTGTGGGGAGGGGTTGGTTCATTCGTACTCACACCTGCCACTTAGATTTAACTTCTTGTTGAAAGATCCCCTTTGCTTTTGAAGTGGAAGTTTCAGACCACAGCTACATGTGGGGTTTCCTATTAATAAGAGAACACTCTTACACAAAAATAAATCCTCACACCATCAATGTTGACTTTTTAATGTTGCTCTGTAATCACTAAGTACTGCAAAAAATGCCATGTGTTCTGGTACCAGCTTGCTGGAAAACACTGCAGGGTCTAGAAATCTTACAGCATCTGATATTCCCATATGAGTCGTTAGGCTTTGCAGAGCTGGAGTTTTCTTCAGTTTCTGATACGGCTGGCTGCCTGCCCACATCACTAAATTCCCCTCTAAATTTTGTCTGTGTCATGTTTTCCCCCAGCAACTGCTGTTGGGGCAACAGCACTGATGACAGGACAGAGTTGCTTGCCTTTAGATGCATGGTGGAGTTCCCAAGGCAGAGCTCTGCTCAGGAAATCCGTCTTGGTTTTTAGTAACTTAAAGGACAAATTGAGGAATTTCTATTGACAGGAGTAGAGGGAAGAATCTGAGACAAGCTGAATTGAGTGAAGATGCTGAGAACCTAAGTATAGTTGATGGACTCTGTTCAGCGCTGGGGATTGTCTCTGTCTGTCTGTATCAAACTAAAAACTCCATCTTCAACACTGGAGGGTTTTTTTTTGCTTTTCTGTATTGGACTAAAGCTCTAAGAAAATGTGACAGAACCAAGTCAGCCAGAACTCAGGTGTATCTGCTCGCCTGTCTCCTTCAGGGAGGGACCGATACACTCCAGACATCAAAAACACAGGGGAAGTTACTCTATGGAAACCATCAGGATTCTTTTTTTTTTTCCTTTTTTATATAGGTTTTGGGGTTTTTTAACTCTGAGTTTCTCTATTGGGAAAGAGAAGAGAAAGGAGAACCGACTGGAAGTAAAAGGGTTTATCACCAACTCTTCCCAAGCCTGTCTCTACAGACAGGTCCCAGCTCTTAGACAGCGTTTCAGTTAATTTGGTGTTATTCAAAGCTGTGGTAACTCTTCCAGTGTCCTTTGATCCATTTTTTAACCACCTGGGCCATCAGTCCAGCTTACTAAATATTTTCCTTTTATTGCCTTTTTCTCCTTAAAAGAATCTGATCCTAGTTGTGCTCACCCTCTTTGTATGCTTTTATCCAACACATCCACGTTATCTTACTTTCTGCTCTGTTACACCAGCTTGTATCAGCTCACTGTTTAGGCAATGTATCAAATTAGGAAATACAAGCTTAAACAGAAAGCTTGGAGCCCAATTTTGACAAAATAAGAAGTTTCTGGGATTCAGGGCTGTAGTTGAATGTATTACGGACTAACCAAGTTTATCAGAAGTTCACCCATCAGAAGCCTTACACTCATCCCAGTGTATGGAGTATATAGAGGTGAGAATCCTGTTGGGCAGAACATGTGAAGACCACCAGCTGAATGCCTCAAACCGCTGGCTGACACCCAGGTGAGGAGCATCGAGCCCACACGTGCAGTGCAGCCCGTGATGTTTGATGCGGTAGGTTTGGGCTGAGCTCATCCATCTTAGGATCCACAGCAGCAGGAAAATTGAAGCCAGTGTATGTATACAGCTGGTCCTTGATTTCTTTGGAAGAAAAGAACGCACTGAAAGGCAACGCAAAGTTTAAGAATGAAAAATTCATCCCAAGTGCTGGTATCTTTGATCGGGAGAAGCCAAGAACAGTAGGGAAATTATCTTCTCTCCTCCGTATGGGTATTGCTTGGGAAGTTTGTACAGCATACACTAACTGTAGGGAGGAAAAGCAATTTATCACTTTCAGGAGGAAAAAGAGTTGCTGAGGATAAAGAATCTCATAAAATTGTAATCAACTATGAAAATTGATAGTTTGCAAATCAAGAGACTGCTGAGCATAGGGCATCATTTTCCTTGGTCCTTGCACTCTGGAAAACATCAGCATAAATCAGAATATTGTGTTTCTTGAAAACAGCTTTAAGGAGCCATTCGATCTTCAGCCCAGTTATAAGGGTCCAACACGACAAATTTTCCAGTAGCAGATGCTTTAAACATGGATGTTTTGTTAATGTGGCTTTTCAAGAGAAAACACATAATGCTGCAAACTCCTTTTGAATCGTAAATGGAAAGATTAAAATATCTCAAGGAAATGATTAATCTGGTAATTATTATTAAGCCCTAGAGTATCCAGGTCCTATAGCAGCAATGTATGTCTTTGGGGCATGGTACCGCCATCTGTGCTCATCGTGTGCTTTATCACCTGAGCTGTTTTATTGTAATGAATTGGTCTGCTCGCAAGTAAGGTACTGTTCAGTATGCAGTAGTAGGCAATCTACCCATTCTCTTACTTGTTTGAATGCCTCTTTTCTCCTACTTTGCTTAAGATAATAGCATTTTTATATTGCCTTTGGCTGCAGACACAGTAATGGTTAGCAATGATATATATTCACCAGGGGAAATAGCAAAGGATAATCCATATATTCCGAAGTCTGGAGCTGAAATCTTTGCAAGTTTAAAGTGAAATGTGCTTACTTGGAATGTATTAATTTGTAGGAAGGACAATAAAAATGCATTCTGCAGTTTGCTGTTATCACAAGGCAGTTGCATGCCATAATTTACCTGTGCAATGAATTATGTAAGACAAGGGAGAAGAAATAAAAAGTTTAAAAATGGAAGAAGCAGGAGAATGATAAGAGAGCAGGAACGGAGGTGCAACACATATTTCTGTAGCTGAAAACAAGCAGTTTCCTTGTTAATCAATCTTGAAAAGACACCTTGCTATAATTTCAAGTCAAGCTAATTTTCATGCAGAACATTGATTCAGTTTCCAGGACCCCTGAGCTACTTTTTGCTGTATAAATCTGTTGTGTTTTCAGCTCTGTAGGTAAGATGTGTGGATTACTCACATGCAGACAAACATGGTATGAGGCAAGAGACTGAGGTGCAAGTAAACTCTGCTTTGTGCAGAAGTACCCTGTTTGAAGGAAGCACAATCCTTGCAGCAGTCATTGGGACTGCTGATGTGTTGTCCGTATGAAGAGGAGAGCCTAAAGCCAAACTCTATAAGAAAGGCTGATCAGCCCAGGCTGGTTTCAGGAGCATTGCACAGGCAATGTCTGGGATGGGCATCACCTCCATTAAGAGCTGTTGGGTGAGAAGGCACAACTAGACTTGAAGAAAAACTGCTCTGCATGGAGCACGGGACATCTCAGGATTTGCTCCAGAGCTGGATTTCATGTAGCTAGCTGCAAGCACAGACATGTGAGTCTGTCTGCAAGAGCCTGGGTCAGGCAGACCCCCAGACAGAGAGGGCCAGCAGTGCTTGTGTGCTGGAAGAGGCAGGTTGTGCTGTCTGGAGAATTAGGAAAGTACCTGGGGAAGTTAAGTACCAACTGCCCCTTGACTTCACCAAGATTTGGGCATCTAACCGAAGGAGTATTGCAAGCTTTTTCTGATGCATTTGTAGGACTCGAAGCGCCTCTCATCCATGAGTCTGAATAAATCACATAGGCTTTCAGTGGGACCTCAGCTCCTGAATCATTTCATTCTAAAAATGTTGCTAGTAGCGAGCAAATCATAGGTGAGAAGCATTGAGTGCAGGACCTTCATAAAATTCTGTCAAAGTGGACAGAAATTACTACCTTTATCCTATCATGCCTGGAGACAGTGATTCGTAGAAATTTAAATTAATTTTCAAAGTACAGGCGGAATCAGAAGCTCCTGACTCTCAGTCTTATCCCCCTGAATTGCTTGGGTACTGTCCCTTAAATAAACACGAGGCGGCTCTGACAGCTGCCAGCCGTTCCCAGCAGCGCATCGCTTCCTTTGCTCTCCTTCCACTTGACCAGCTGCCTCCTGAAGCTGTAACCCTGGCAGTGATGGGAGGAAGAGAAGGTAAAAAGCTAGCCAAGGCTTCCATTCAGGATTTGGAAACTCAGTTTAATAAACCAAACCTCGTCTCTTTGTTGTAACCCCCTGCTTACAAAGCCCTTACATGGTGTTTTGCTCGCTGCCCTGCATCTTAAGCCGGTTTTCTTTTCTTCTCAAGTAAATCAGACAAGGCAAGGAAGTAAATCTGTGCACCCAGGTGAAGTTTAAAGCCATCCCTTTGCTTAGAAGTCCCTGGGTTTTTTTGGTCTCTCCATCCTCTCCCTCTACTCTGCGCTGGTCAGACCCTGCTTTGGCAGGGGGGTTGGACCCGATGAGCTCTTGAGGTCCCTTCCAACCCTGATGACTAATTCTGTGATTCCAGTTTTGCCCCTAGGTGTTTCCTCTCAGATTACACTTGAGCAATCTCTTGCTTTTAAAGCCATAAAAAACAAGTAGACTTGAGGCCTTTCTGTCCTGGCTGATTTTCTTCCAAGCTGATGACTCAGCTATGGTTAATACTTGGCAGCTGGTAGGTAAGGCAGAAGTAAAATACATCTCTCTCTGGTAAGGCCCATAAAAAATAGGAATAGAAAGATGGAAAGTATATGCTAGTGAATGTAATTATTTAAACTATCCCCATATGGATACAGAGACACATAGCAAGCTGCAAACACAGATTTCATTTTATTCTAAAGCAGCTTTTAAGTCATTTTAATTTTGCCAGTCCTGGAGCCTAAAGATGGACTATAGAAAAACAGCAGTGAGTTGGGTACCTTCAACCCATGATTTCTAGTGGAAGTTTGTTATTGATTCTCAGATTTTTCTCAGTCCTCCACTAGCAGAGGTTACTCATTGTCCTGGAGGAAGAACTTGGGCCCCCACCTTTTGCATGCATCTTTGACTGTGGTTTTACCAAACTTTACATCTTTCAACAGTTGCATCGTGGGTCCCAAGAGCTCCTACTCTGGTAGAAAAGTTGAGCACTTGCTGGTGAAACACAGCAGTCCGTGACCACCCTCAAATACCACCAGCCATGATACAGCACATCCTCACAATTCCTTTCCCTGTGTCCCTTGAGGTGACAGGAAGGAGGGGCTCACTGATAGTTTTCACTGATACTGCAATATTGCAAACTCTCCTTAAAGTATGTGGGTAAATCATTAGGAAATAGTTAATGAGGGATATTAAGCCTTGTTGATTTGAGCAATGAAGGCAACATGATTGAAAATCAATGAACTTGTTTGAAATTGTAATATAATTACTAGTCCTGCCAGTTGAGTATATTAAATAGTTCAGAGGGGCCTTCCTGAAACAAGGTAAATCACGTTTTGGAAGCCTCAGAAAAAAAGCAAAGCAATTTAGAAACACTTTATATGTTCAGTATTACAGGTATTGAATGCATGGGCTGTTTCCTGATGGATATTTAGTTGAAGTGTTGAATAATATGCTACTTCTAATAGGCGAGAACTCCAGTTCCTTACTAGATTTAGCCAAAGTTTGGCGTTTATACTTTAATTTTTAAGTATGTGAGCACCCTCCTTTGTTTTTAATCCAGCTGTACTAAAGTTGTGCAGTCACTTAATGAAAGAAAGCAAGAGCAAGTATGGTCTAAACATAAAATCAGGAATCAAGGCTGCTCCCTGGTGCTGGTTCATTAGTTTATTATCATTATTATATTTGCTGCCCCTGATGTTGAGCTGAAGAAAAATCGTTACTGTGGCTTGCACTGAAAGCCAGGACATTGCTTATTTCCCCAGTGCTCGGGTCAGAGATATTCTGTGTCACTGTCTGAGACACTGAGAAGGGCTGGCACCCGGCAGGTGAGTTTAAAGTCACCGATTCCTTCTTTCCCACAGTGCCACCGGTGATTCGCGTGTACCCTGAAACACAGGCGCAGGAGCCTGGCGTGTCGGCAAGCCTGAAATGTCACGCCGAAGGTATCCCTAATCCCCGAATTACCTGGCTCAAGAACGGCATTGATATCATGCCAAAACTATCCAAACAACTAATGCTCTTAGGTAAGAACAGAATTTTGATTAATTAAGGTATTGTAGACGGGGATTAAGGAGGATTATTTTGCACTTTAAACTAGAAGTTCTTGTACTTTCGCTAAGCCACAGTCATTGGAAATCGTGTTACAAAAGCCCCATTCTTTCTTTTTATCTTTTCCTCCTGTGAATTTCTTGGGAAATACAGTATTGATTGAGATAAGCAGTAGCGGTGTTCTGTTAGGAGACTGTGTGCCTGGTTCTCCGCTGCCTTGTCCTTTGTGTGCGAATCAGCAGAGGAAAGCACTGAGTTATTTATTCAGTGTCAGCACTACACTGGCTGCAAGTCAGTGGCAAACCGGGCCGCAACGACGAACCAGGCCTCATAGGTGAACCAGGCCTCAGCAGCGAACCAGGCCGCAGGTCACCCACCGCTCTTCTTACACCCCCCGAGGGAATTGGGCTCTTGACTTCTCTTGGGCCGTGTTCAAGCGAAGGCACACCAGGCACAAGGAAGGGCAGAATTGCTTATTTGTCATTTTTCCGTGTAAAAATGCTTATAACTTTCTCATACACCTTCAGTCTGGCTGTGGGGCGTTGCAGCCCTTAACCAGTGCTGGCAACAGGGATATCCTGACATGGTTGGGTGCGATATCTCCAAATCTTCCAAAGGTTTTAGGCAACAGTCCCATTCTGAAAAGAACAACAACACGGGGAACTGTAGAGAGACCCCTCCCAACCCCAAGTGTTTGGTGATCTGATGAAAAACAGCTTGCGAAAACAGAAGTTAATTTTCCTCCACTAAAGCCAAAGCTTTATTTTTTTAATTTTTTTTAAACAAGAATAAATGAAAAGTAATTTATCTTTTGCACTTGGGATTGTTGTTTGTTCGTTTTGGGCACAGCCTGTGTATGTGCTAATGGAAAGAAGCAAAACATCAGCTCTCATGAGAATCCCCCAAATACCTCTATTTACGTGCAGGGAAACATTGCACAGTGAATGTCGAGCCGTTGCCGGGTGGCTGCAGCAGTGGAAAGCAATTAAGGGCACTAAAAGCAATTAGCAGGAGTGAGGAACACTGTTTATGGGTGTCTTTCTTACAGCAAACGGGAGTGAACTTCATATCAGTAGCGTTCGATATGAAGACACTGGTGCCTACACCTGCATTGCTAAAAATGAGGTGGGAGTGGACGAGGACATATCTTCACTTTTCATAGAAGACTCAGCAAGAAAGACCCGTAAGTTTAATTTTCCACACATTTATTTTTTTAAAAGCCTATTTAAATGTAGCTGTGTGTACATGCAGTTCAGTAGCTCAGTCTGTTGCGTGCAGTATGTTGGACTCTTCCTCTTCAGATAATGACAGTCTTGTCTGCATGAGGATTGGATACTCTCTTGGGAAGAAATCACGGGAGGAAAGTAAAACCTCCTCATCCAGAATGATGATGCTTTTCACATGCCAGATGTGTACTGGGTGCAGTATGGGTAATGTCTCCACTGAAGGAACCAATTGGCAATACTTTTCAATATAAAAGAATCCAAAACTTAATGTTTTGTCGAATTATATGTGGCTTCAGAACGTAAATTTCTTCGATTTCCATACAAGGCTTCTTCTGAAGCTGGTCACAAGCTTAAGTTCTCAAAACTGTTCTTTATTTTACCTGTATTTGCATCACCAACCAAAAAAATAGATTTCCTTGGTGTGAAATTATCTTCCACTTCAAAGACAAATATTCTCCCAGCCACTCGTAGTGCACGTCTCCCATAGGAGCGCGGCAATGTTATCTTGACTGCACTGTCCCCGAAACACAATTAATGAGGGAGGTGATCAGTTGACCCAGTGGATAAGCTCCCAAAAACCCGATCCTTCCTAATTCTGCTGTCTTAACTACTTGGGGGATCGCCTGGGTTCACGGGGATACTAAAAGGCAAGGTGCAAATAGGGGTTTTGGTACTTTTCTGGCTGTTAATAGAGAGCAAGAATTGAAAACAAGGTTAGCCATAAATATGTGCTCTCATGGCGATTCTTTGGAAAATATATTCTATTCCTCATTAAATAGATTTATGTACTCTTGTTAACATTGGTCGTTTTCCCTTGAATAGTTGAGCAAGGGAAATTACAGTCTGTTGTGAAATAATTGGATGTATCTTAAATAGAAATTCAAATGCAGATGTACTTTCAAAGAGTATTTGAATCCTAAAAGAGAATGTGGCTGCATGAAACTCAAAGAAAAGCAGCAAAGTGCTTAGGTGCTGCAACTGCCAGTCTCAGGCTTCTGAAAGATGTCATGTTTGCTTATTGAACCTGTACAGAAAATCACAGCCTGTCCCATACCTCCAGTTACATGTGAAGATAGCATCTTCTCTTGAAGTAAGACTTTGATCTTTGCACAGGCTAAAGTTGGCTTCATTTCAATGAGGGTTTGTCCCAAGTCAAAGTTTCAGAACTGTCTCTAGACAATTTATTTGTATTTAGAAATATCTATCGTTCCTGATATTTTATTTGAATGAATGTTACAGATGTTTCCACCAGTGGAACAGTTCATGTAAAGATGAGTATTAATTCAGTTACTTGCTGCAATGAAAAATTTGACATTGTTTTGTTTGTTTTTTGTTTGTTTTTTTTTTTTCTTTTCCTGATTATTTTCTGGCTTTCCCAATTTTCTGATGCTGCAGTTGCAAACATACTGTGGCGAGAGGAAGGTACTGCAGTAAAGTTCTTTTGTCGTAGTGATAATGTGCTTGTCTGCTTTAATAATTCCATGATGGGCCATTCTCCACTGACTTGCCACTAACTCTATCAACTTTCACAGTTACCAGATTAAGTACAGACGAGGCATTTAAAAGCTAGACTATTCAAATAAGAGATGTCACTCTCATAATATAAATCGTACCTATAACTTCGTACCTTTTCCCACTACAAAATAATAGATGACCATAAAATATATAAAAATGTGAATTTTATATAAACTGCCAGTGGTGTGAGCAGCCTGCGGTCCTCAAGCTGCATTAACAATTGCACAAGTGTCAGAAGTGCTCCCAAATTACCATAATTGAACAAGTAAGACATAAATTCAATATACTGCGTTTTTAAGCAAGCAATTCAAGGTCCTCCTCCAGTAGCACTTATTGAGGTGAGCAACAAAAATTGTGTTCTTGACTGTCAGGCAAAAAAAAAAACCCCAAACCAAAAACCTCCCAAGTTTTGCTTCCTTCTATCCTTTAAATCAATGCAAGGTAAAGGTTGCTCCATTTGCCCTTGTTTTAATTGGCAGTTAAGATCTCTAGTTTGATCAGATTTTTAGTGTGCCCTGCACAAGGTCAACATCTGTGTATCTTGGAAGCCAAATTAGAAAAAAAACCCCAACATCCTAAGTAGCTAATTGACTCAAAGATATTATGGAGGTGCTTGAAGTGAAAATTTATTTGATTTTGCATGTGTTTGTGCTGTCATAATTTCCAAAATGCACAGTGAGACGCATCACACAAAGATCCAAGGAGCTCTCAAGCAGCTTGCCCATCTGCCTCTGTAGGTATGGTGCCTGGGTGCATGGATGGGGACCCTCCTGGCCTCGGGCTCCAGGGGGCCTGAGCAGGGTTTCTGCTCACCAGTGGAAGGTTTTAGGACTGCATTCAGGCATAAGCCAGTTCTTACATCTGCCAGTTGCCTATGAGGAAGCTGGGACCTTGGTGTCCTTCCAGAGATCTCTCTGCACATTCAAACTGCTCTCCACCGCATCCCCCTGCCCACTGCAAACCCCCATCCCTCCCATTGTTCCTTTGGGAAGGGCTGCACGCCCACTCTGCGTTTGGAGGGTGTAAAGGCCCTTCCATAAGTAGTGCCTCTGGGTACCCAAAGCGATGGTTGTGCTTCATGCCTTTGGCGTGGAGCCTACTGGATTGCTGTGGCTTGGCCCTGAGGACCTTAGGGGCAGAAGGAAAGTGCCAGCCTTTAGTGACCAGCTCTACCTCAGGCAGGTTTGTGAACACCCCATGCATGCCTGCTGTCCCGCTGTGGGCTGCAGACAGAGCTAGTGCATCTGGCTGGAGGTCTTGAGGTGCAGATCAGCCACCTAAAACAGCTCTCCAGGACTTACTCCCATATATACCACCCACAAGTGCCTGGTCCATGGCACTGAAGAGAGTCTCTTTGCTGCTGGTGTTCCTTGCAGATGGTATTTTGGGCACTAAAAATTGCTGTTTCCCTTCTGCTCAGAAGTGAAATTTCTAGTGCACCTAATCAGTCCAGCATCATCTGTGTGATGCTCCATGGCTGTTGATATACTGCATCCCTTACGCTCCTTTTTAAAGAAAGTAGCTGCATAATCCTACCAGATGTAGAAGCGTGGTAATATTTAAAGAACAACCAAGCAGCTGGTTGCAGAAAGTTGTAATATAATTTTGCTAAACAGAATGGACTTGCTGCCTGTCAACCCGGCATGTTTTAAATAAAAATGAGCGATGTACAGGGAAAATGTGGGCAGTAAGAGCTGATCTACTCTTGATGTTCCTAAACAATTCAGTCTCTTTAGAGCAGGTTTATTCCCCAGCCTGCGTTCTGTAGTATTTGACCGGCACATTCATTCTAGACAATCTATTGAACAGATTTTTCAGCATGGGAAATCTTGGCAGAGAGAAAGCTGGAAGAGAGGAATGGTATTTTGGGGTTTACATTTGAATGTATTTTTTTCAAATCTGTTAAAACTTACCAGGAAGAAGCACTATTAACAAATGGATTGGTAGACTTGAGCTCCTTTAAAATGATCACATCCTCGTGGCCATGAGGTCTGCAGTAACTAAAGCTGGTGGTAGTGTAGACAGAACATTGCATAGAGCAAGCTTTTACTGCAGGTCAAAAGTTTTAACTCAAGTAGTTGGTCATCTTAAAAGTCAGTTTATGGGTCTGTTCTCAGAACCTTTCACAGACCCAAGCAAAACCTCAAGAAATGGGTGCACATAGCATGACCGGCCAGTTAAATGTGGAACTGGAAGCACATGCAATATTTTTCAAGAACTTTTCATGGTGAGGGTGAGGGAGCCCTGGGACAGGCTGCCCAGGGTGGTGTGGAGTCTCCTTCTCTGGAGATAGTCAAGACCTGTCTGGACACTGACCTGTGTGACCTGGCTTAGGGACCCTGCTTTGACAGGGGGTTGGACCCGATGAGCTCTGGAGGCCCCTTCCAATGCCTATAGTTCTGTGGTTCTGTGAATTTATTCAGTGTACAAGCTAGTTTTTAATTCTGTGCGGAGAAAACTGCAAGTAGGCCCAAATGAAAGGTAGAGGCTTGTTTTCAGACAGTGTTCCTTTTTGCAGGGAGCGTTGCTTGCTTTATACCTGGATAAAGGGAACGTATCACACCAGCAGGCAACCTACACTCTTAAAAAGCTAAAAGCCTTTTTGTTACCAAATTTTAGTTCTAAAATACTTCCAAGCATTTAGACTAAATTGAGGATGATTATTCAAGTATCAGATCAGAAAAAAGTATTCCACAGTGACCAATTTGCCCTTTGATCTCCAAGGAGGGAACTATAAATGTACAGACAGGTGGAGACGGTATTCCTCAAATAAAGAAAACTCTTGTTGTCATCGGGTAGCCTTCAAAATTTCACTCTTGAACCAGCAAGTGTCTGTGCTTTATTTCTTCTGCTGATTAAAAAATAAGAAAGATGCTAGGGTCAGCTTCATCTGGAATGCTTCAAATAAGAACTGTTATGTTTAGGAGACCCTCCACATTCTTAATGGGGGGTTTGTATTATTAGGGTTTTTTCCTGCACAGCTGAGGTATGTTGCCTTTTATAAAGCTTTTAGTTTTTTAACTAATCATCCAACCTTTTAAATGTCTTTGATTAGAAAGGGGAAAAAAGAACCCCCCTCCTCTTTAGTCTTCCCTAGTCCCTGCTTTGCTAGTGTAAATAACGCAACTGAGAACATCCTCCATTGCCCACTTCGCTGCTGAAATAACTCCCCAGGCCAAGTATCTCCAAATAGTAGTATAATCAAGTGTGGAGTCTGTTTTACTGATGTCTATGAGATTGTTTAGAGATGTACCCAAATAAAAACTTGGCAAATATGTCATAAGTCACAATAAACCACCGCATTTGTCTAGTAAAATACCTGCTTTGTCTAAAAAACAGAGGGAAGATTACTCCCTGAAAAAGTATTTTGATTTAAATTGCTCTCTTTTTTATATAAAAAAGGAGGCTACCTGAATGCTATTAGGAATTTATATCATATTTTAACCAGTCAGCAGAAAATTGTGCACTCGTGTCACTGTAAAATAAGTGGTGAGACTTGCCAAGCCACTAACTCTAAACCTACTGGGGTAAAATTGTGATCAAAGTATTTTTGTGACTAATTAAGGCCTTGATTCTGAAAGAAACCTTCATTGTAATAGGATCATCAGACAAAATCACGCTATTATAGTGCATGAAAATAATAATAAGCATCTTCACAATGGTCATAATTTGTTGCCTGCCTGTTTCCACTTCTTAGGATTAAAATCCTTTCCTCATGAAAATATGTGCACTCATTCCAGCCAGGGTCAAATTCTGCCCTCTGATGTATTCACTCAAATCCCATTGAAGCAGGTGGGAGTTGTGTGCATGCTGTGAGCGTGGATTTTGGTCCAAAGAGCCCAAATGAAGTGTTTTAACAATGTACTCCTAAAGAATTAGCCCTTAGTCAATAAAGATAACTTAGTTCTCAATGGAAGTCCAGTATCTCTTTTTTTTTCCTACGTGCATGATCCCTCACTGTGGCATCACATTTAAGGATCACGGCTCCTGTACTTGCCTGATGCCCTAACTGGGGTATTTCTGTTGTATGGTTTAGAGAGACTCAACTTGAACATTGTCAGTACAGCTAACACCACATGCTGAGAAGTTGTACTCTGAAAGTTCTTATTTGGCACAAGAAGAGGGTTTTTTAGCATTAAAAAAAACCCTCCTAGCCTTACTAAATATTATATGTCCTATGAAATTTTTTAAAAAATGCATTTATTTCCAAATTATATGTGTTTTTGTGGTGAAGTTTTCCTATGATAATTTAGACCTCAGTCCTCCAAACACTTAGGAGATGTGAGAAACTCTGTAGAGGTGATTAGTGTTTAGAGCTGCCACCACAGGACCAGCCAAGGGGATCGCAACGCTGAACGTTGTTCAGATTTGTAGAACCAGGACCTTACTTCTCCATGGGTAAAACCTCATCAATCAGAAATTGCAAATTGTCACATTATAGTATTGTTGGCAGATAAGTACACTATCAATGTTAACGGGGGAGGCAGTGGTCATTGCAAGCACTTACTGGTGGTGGTATGGAAAAGATGAAATGACACTTGGATCTTTCGAACTAGAGTGTTGGAAAAGATCCTGGACATTTCTTAAAGATGCTCGTTACTGCAATTG
This sequence comes from Porphyrio hochstetteri, assembly GCA_020800305.1. NCBI lineage: Eukaryota > Metazoa > Chordata > Aves > Gruiformes > Rallidae > Porphyrio > Porphyrio hochstetteri. The sequence goes on along the minus strand of CM036919.1, from coordinate 2,532,064 downwards.
CATGTAGCTGAAGAACAACTAAATTATCAGCGTTTTAAGGCATTTCTGCATGACAGAAATGATAAAATCCAGTCTCCTAACAGCAGAGCAATGACAGCCAGAGAGTTTTCCAAATCTCCTGGAATGCCCCAGTTGGATAAATGAGTGCTATTGCGATGCTGAACTACACATTTGTGAATTACAGTTTGCAAGATTTCAAAAATGTATTTGTTTTGGTGGCTGTAGTTAGTTCATCCAGATAGTATAAGAAAACAGAGACTATATTTCAATTCATGCAACAGATGAAACAGTTAAGCACTTCCATTTTGCATCACAGTTACAAGAAGTCAAGTTACCTGTAACAGGACAACCTTCAGATTAATTTTAACTAAGGCTTCTCTCTCAGGGCTCAAATTATTGACAAGCTATCTTTAATGAAATCAGTAAAAAAAAAACCCAAACTCATAATCTGAGGGAGTTATGATGTAATACAAGGGCTTCTTGTAAATCAAATCCCACTTCGGTACGTATGCACAAGACTTGACCATAGTCCCTTGGTACAACCACTGCCACCACCAAGGCAATGCATTTTTGATTGTGTCTGTACCTCTTCACTCCTTGAAGCCCTCGTTGTGACATGAAGTTTGATTTTGTGAATGCACCAACTGCATCCAAATGACCAACTTTTTTATGTGAGGCAGATTTTGTTGGTTGGGGGGAGGAGGGAGAGTTCTTTAAAAAAAAAAAAGTCCTAACAGCTATGGATACCAAAAAAAAAAATAATCCTTCTTTTGCTTTATCCCCCTTCAAGGCCTGAGTGTTGGGAATATGTTCTATGTCTTTTCTGATGATGGGATCACAGTCCTTCAGCCAAACGAATGTGAAATCCGGAGACACATCAGGCCTGAAGAGAGGATTTTCACAAGTTATGTAAGTCCTAAACTGGTAGCTACAGCCAACAGCTGGGAAAGTGCCTCTTAATCTCTTCAAAGGTGGTTATTGCTAAAGGACCTGTTTGACGCAGTGGTGCTGGGGCTTGGTGGGCTTCGTGTGGCATCCCTGAGGTGTATATCATCTTCTCCTCTTGAAAATTAAGGGAACCATGTGTGTTGTAAGACTGACACAGGGGATTACTGACACGCTGCAGAGAGTTTGACTAGTTACACTGCAAAAATGTAAGCAAAGACTTTCCCTTGTCCTGTCTGGCCTGTTCAGATATCCATGCACAAAAGTTGTAACCGGGCTATGAGGAAAGTCCAAAAGTCAGTAGAAGAGAAACACACGCATCACTCACTGGTGGCAGTTGGTGGCTTTTTTACTGGTGGCTCTGTAGGCAAAGGAGTGAGCTGCTCTGTTTCTGTCCTTCAGGAATTGTTCCCCTGGTTAAACCACAGCAGGGAAGTGAGTAAGAATGCACAAAAGATAGCTGTGCCATGCTGGTCCTCTGTATCTTCAGAGACCCACACTGTCCTTGTTTACTGCCCAGCATTTTCTGCCAGCACCAAGCTTACCTAACCCTTGTTTTATGAAATCACGAGCAGAATTTGTTCAGGTGTCAGTGAACATCAAGCACTGGCTCATACACAGTGGAGCTCAGCATGGCAAGTGGGATAACACGTGCCTGGAGGCCCTGTGAGGTGGATGCTTTCAGTGACCCATGTTGTGTACCCTTCCGTGGTAACACACATCATATATAAGCTCATGGAACTATCAAATGTCATAAAAAACAGGTGCTGAAATACATCCAGAAGCACTTTCTTAGTCACTCCTTTATTCAGGGTTGGTGTTTCTTTTAAAGGCTCAATTTACAGGGGAAGCCAAGAATGTGGCTCACTTCTGAAGAAAAGGGCTCAGCCTTGCTTCCAGTTTGGGGAGGAATAAAAGGGGAGAGTCACTATCATGGGCTCTGCAGGCCATGGGTCAGGATCTTCTTGTGGGTCTCCATTGCTGTGGTCTTTAAATTTCAATAAATTTGTGGTTGATGCTGGGGTTTTTCCCACTGAATTTTAGTATACTGTGATAGAAATCTAGACAGATGCTCACCCCAAGACTGGTCCTTAGCATGGGCTTGATATTGTTAAGCCACACTTGAGCTGTTGCTACTCAGAGTTCTTGTGTTTCTTTTCCAAAGAGCTGTAAATATTGAAGAGGTGGTTCTGGAAGAAACAGCTTGAAAAGAATAAAGGAGAGAGGACACTTAAGGAAATAATGTCAGCACAGTGGTGGGCATGAAAGGGATTTTTCACGTCATTACTCGGCTGCCTTTTGGAGAGACCTCTGAGGGTTTCCTACAGATATCACAGGGCCTTTTGCCTCTGGACAGGGAGGATTGACTTCTTTTTTTCCCCTCCCTTTTCCCTTTCAGTATGTTGAGCATTTGCCACATAGACAGTGGCACCAGCCTGCAACTTTAGGAGGGTTTCTACAACAAAGGTTTCTTCGTTTGCTGTTAGAAGGCACAAAAGAAGATGGAGCAGCTACAGCAGAAAGGCCACTGACCTTTCCCTGCTCCTCTTGGTTTGGGTGGATGCTGTGTTGTGAGAGCCCAAGCCAAGGATGAGGAAGGCAGTTTGGAGGCTGTCAGGTGCTTGGCTGCGTGAATGGCTGCAGGAAGCCCAAGTCTGGGCCTTTGTAGCATGTTTTAGTTTGCAGCAGTGTACATCCCCAGCCTGGGGAAAGGAAAATACAGCCAAGTTGAATCTTGTATCTTCAGCCCTTACACGTTGTCTCCATCAAGGCCCTGAGCTGATAGAAGTGGGCTGCTTAGAGGCAACATCTTTTTATCCATAACCATCATTCTGATACAGACCTGGCATTGCTGGTGCTGGCATTGCTTTTGGTTGTACTTCCTCTTTCCACAACTTGCTCTGCTGCTCTAATTGCCTTCCCTGTCGGGATGCTGTGCCATTATTTAAAGTGACCTGGCTGCTGTATTGAACAAAATTTAAACCAAAGCAACAGGATTTGGTTCCTTTGGGACTGGGGACAGCTCTGTGTTGGAGGAATAGACTGCAGGACCCTACTTGGTTTTGCTTCTGTTTGCCTGAGCACAAGCATCTCGGAGCACGCTCTCCTGAACCGAAAATGAAGATTTTATGAAAAATATTAAGCTGTGATTCAATTAATGTAAAACTCTGGGTTTTTTTAAAGCACAGAGTAATATTTCTATTGCTAATAAATGCTGACAGCACTGCAAGTCTTGATGAACCACCGTCTACTTCAAAAGATAGATCCACAGACTGTGTGGTTATTTAAATTCAATGTGAATTTGCAGGAGGTCCAGCTGTTTAATGTCACTGGGTAGAGCCAGGCTGCAGAGTACTACCTGATAAAATAATTACTTCATGTTTTCCAGGAAAGAAAGGGGAAAAAAGTTACCTTAATGGAATCCCCGTGGAATTTTTTTCTGTGATTTTCAGGGCTAAGCTTCTTGCTGCTCCAGGCCCTGAACCTGTAGAAATTAAACCTTTTCTCCTCTTCTTTTTTATTTTTTTCCCCCTCAGGAAGAGATCTGTCCTAGAGTGGAAGGTGAAGACACTCAGTCCTGCCTCTGGGCTTCAGCGGTCAATGTCAGAGACAAGTACATTTATGTGACGCAGCCTAAGCAGAACAGAGTGGTGATAATTGATATCCAGACTCAGAAAGCCGTGCAGGTACTTCCAAGGGGAATGCTTAATTCAGTGATGGATAAAGACTTTGATATGGGACCAAAAAAGTAGATATGTTCCCAGCGGATCTGTTTACATCACTAAAAGGTTGGGCCTGTGTTGCCTTCACCCATGGGGTCACGCTGTTTGTAACCTTGCTGGCTGCTGATCCCCTGGTTGGTTTTGAAGGGTGATCCCCCAGTTGATTGTGCAGCGCTGCACAAAGGGGTGTAACAGGGGTACGTGGGAATGCCTGTGGTAACCTAATGCAATATTTGTCATGTGTGTTCGGGACACTGTGTAAATACCTGTCTCTCTCTTATTTTTTAAGTCTTTGGATGTTGACCCCTTACCAACCAAATTACATTACGACAAGTCCCACGACCAGGTGTGGGTGCTCAGCTGGGGTGACATGCGGAAGTCCTCACCAACGCTGCAGGTGAGTCCATATCATCTTAGCCTTCACCCTTCCTTGGCTTGGCATCGTCAGTAGCAAGCTGGTGGCTGGTTGGTTGCAGGTAATTAACAGCATTTAATGGTCTGGATATAAAGCTGCTCTTTCATTTGCACATCCATTGTGTTTTATTCATCCCTCCTCCGTCCATCCTCACATATTTTTCCTGCTGTTTAATTTGTTTTTGAGCGATGCCTGTGCTGTAGGCTGGCAGCAGGGCTGCTTTGTCACCAAGGTCTGCTTTGTTTTAAGGCTGGTGACAGAGCCAAGTGCTGTAAAGTCGTGCAGCAAGGGCTGGCAGCTGACTGCGCGCAGTGCGAGCCTGCAGTGCCCCAAGTCATTTGTGCAGCCCACGTGAGTGGAGCTTCGTTTTAACTTGATTCTGGTCTAAAAGCTGTGGGTACCAAGAAGCCACAAAGAACATACTTTCTGCATAGAAAGCTGTTCCTTTTTTCATTGGATGTGTAAGTCAGGCTGAGCAGCACATCCAGGGATAAGCCTGAGGTAGAGACTCGGTGTGTTCGCTGCAGAGGTGCAGCACTCCCTTATCAGGGCTTAGGACCACCTGCAAACCTTTCTGTCTGCAGAGTTTGGGGGCACTGCTTGTAAAAAGAAGCATTAAAAGGCGAATCCCTTGAGTGCCTCAAGATTCATACCTCTTTCAGGATTACTAGCCTATCACCCTCTGTATGCATTGAGGACAACCACCCTGTATTCCAGTTTGGTAAAAGTCTTTACATCATCTTATCTTAGGAGAAGTCCAGGTTTTCTGCCAGTGCACTAAATTGCTGCTCACTTTCTTTAAACTCATTTGGTCACTTGGCTCTCACAAGCCTTCGGCCTCATTTTGGGTGGTGCAGAAGGACAATGTGGCAGAATTGTTCCTCTCACAGTAAAACACAAAAAGGAGCTCACCAGGGCATGGAAAAAAAACCCCATTAGTGGCAAAAGTAAAACCTCAGGGACAAATTCTGTTACTGGGTGTCAGTGACTCCCAGGAGGAGGGGTGCCACCAGGGTCCCCAGGGCTCCTCCACGCTCAGCACCGTCAGACCCACCGTGATACTGGGGCACAGTAACATACATAGGTTTGGACAGCTAAATTCTGTTTCTTAATCACCCCTGAGCATCCCCTCTTCTCTTGGCAGTACAGAAACACTAAGTGTAGGCATCTAATTGGGCATTTCCCTGCTGCTCTGTGTCATATGACGGAGCTGACACCAGAGCTGATTTGATCCATCCAGACAGACCCTTCTCTAGTAGTTATTGTCTGGCACTTGCCACCCAACCTTTCTGGAAACGTAGGTGTCACACGAATACTCCTACCAGAAATGTTTGCTTTGTAGTCTACATCATAGGATTCCCCAACAGGCAGAGAAGAGTGGCTGCGATTTGTGACCAAAAGACCAGCAAATCTGGAGTCAACATTAGTCGTGGGGTTGCCCAAGGCTTTGCTGGAGATACTGCCTTGTGAAGGCAGGATGAGCCATCCCCACCAGCCACATGCTCCACCTCAGACAATGGCTGCAGCCTGGGGACTTCCCATAGTAATGAATAGACTGGCAACTCAACATGGGCATCTTCAGGAGAAGACACCAGAAACAAATAGGCAAACAGGGGCAAATAAATGAAGGTTTCTGAGGCAATGCCACTGGCTTGTCTCACCTGGGGTTGAGCAGCTTCCTGTACAGGGTATAAGGATGCAAAATGGACTCTCTTTACCCTTTCTGACTTAATTTCTTCCGTCCAGCTGTGAGAGGTTTCTGTAATTAAAGGAGAGATGGCACAAGCATGTGATTATTAAGAAGAACACACCATCTGCACAGTTGGAAACTTGTTATAAGGCTCAGATAGTCCTTTCTGTTATCTTTATGAAATGTGGTTACACATGTGGAGAGTGAGATTAGCATCAGCATCAGCAGATCTTTTCTTTTTTTCCAACCTTCTTTCCCAAAAGGTGGGCAGTGACCAATCTAGCAAAGTTCATTCTTCAAACCTGCAGTGGTTAGTTGCAGACTTGCAATAAAATACCTTTTTTTAGTTTGCTTTTTTGTTGGTTTTTTTTTTTTTCTTTCTCAAAGATGCCACCACAGAGGTTGATCTAAATTTCCACTCGTTCTTTGGAAGTCAGGGATTTATCAAGCAGCCTGTGCAGCCAACTAATGGGATGCTGTTGTTTAGCTGTTACTGGCTTCTGGGAAGCAAGCGTCTGGCCTCCTAAAAGCGCTGTGCAAGAGTGGGCATCTTTCTTGAGCAATCTAATTGGAAGAAATCTAAACGGCACCACCAGAACAGCTGTCTGTACTAAACCTTGTTGGGTTTTAGCATTTCCTTAATTAATTATGTAGCTATCAATTCCAAGCAACTCCTGTTGCAGCAGAAGTTCCTAATGAACAGACCAAAGTCCTCTTGAACTGAGCAAACAATTTGAGTGTTTAAGGTTTTAACCAATGAAAACTTCTACCTCCCCTCTCCTGGTGTGGTGGAGGAACTTAGTTCCCGTGGCCATGGAGGTGTGTGCTGTGCTGGAGGACAGCTTGGGGGAGAACAGCAGGGCTTTTCTCTGCTCCCCCCTGAATTTCATATGGTGCGGTCCATGGGTGAACAGTTCTTCTCCTTGGAAGTGATGATTAACTGCTGTAGGTTGGTGTTTGATCCTTCAAGCTGGTAAATTATCACTGTGCATTTAAGTGAGATTAATAAATGTGACCATGAAATAAATGTTTATTTTAGACAGTGAGGAATAACTTGCTGTGGCCTTAGTGCTGTCGCACTACTTCAGCTCCTGCTGACTGCTCTTTCTCGAGATAGAAGCATCTTATGAACGCAGAGTTGTGTACTTACCTTACAAATGTCATGCCTCAATACTATTTATTAGCACACCTTTTTCAAGACAGCTACACCAAACAATACTGCGAATTCATTAATCAGTTTGTCTGCTACATCCCCAGGAAAAGCCACTCCTGTACTGGGAAGGAGCGTGTAATCTGTATTTACCTTTCTGCCTTACTCCGTGTCTTCCCTGTACTCAACCTTGTGTGTATTTGTTGTAGGTAATCCCAGAGGCGAGCACAGGGGAGGATCAGCATGTTATCCGAGCACCCTTTGAAGGAGTGGAGGATTTTTTTATACCACCTACAAATCTTATTATTAATCACGTTAGGTAAGGAATGATCTTAATAAATAGCAACAGTGACCATGCTGCTCTGTTCTAGTGAGCATCCTTCTAATGATCTCACAGCACTTTGCAAATGTGAATGAATGAACTAACTCAGATTAACTGTTCTTATACCCGTTTTCATCTGTAAAATGGAGAAATGATTGAGCAAATTACCAGTATAGACTGGTAGTTCAAAGCCCAGCTTGCTCAGCTGTGCCTCCTTGCAGCAATGTCGCCCTGGCTTGTTTGTACCAGGAATTTGATGGCCAGAAAGTTGACTTCTCTGCCTCAAAACTGCTTTGTGGATCTGGGCAGAAACCAAAGTCAAAGATTCAGATTCATTGCCTGAAGTGGTAATAGTTTATTCTGCCTGAAGCATAAAGCTTCGTTCTTCCATGTGTTTCCAGCTTGTTCAGGTGTTGGAGGTATATGGTCTGACCAGAAAAATTGCACTGCATGTTTAAAAAAACCCCTCTATGAACCATCAGTTTTGAATGTTAATGTGATGTAGTGGTTAATGAGATTGTATAACTAACATGCTAATAACTTGGCGTGATACTGGCTGCTTCCCAGCAGGCACAGGAATCCTCCCATTAACATTATCAAAATTGATGATAACTGCACAGCAACTTACACTGTTCTTACCATGTTGTAACATAACAACTGTTTAACCATCTTCTGTCTCCAGTATAGATTAACTAAGTTAAACACTCTGAAAAATCATAATGTAATTCCTTACATTCATCTGAGGTTCCCCGCAGTGAACACCAGGGGCAGGTGGGGTCACACTTAAGTGGTTATGGGTTGAATCTGAGCCAAAATAAATAACTTTGCTTCCTGAATCACAGAATAACAAGACCAACTTCATGGCTGTCATTTGTAATTTTTCCCTACCTCATTTTTCCAGTTTGCTTTCAAAATACCTTTATGATTAATAATGGTGCCAGGAGGTAGAGGGCTCTGCTGAATGTTACAGCCTGAGGTGAGGAGGTGTGGTCTGGGTTCAAAGACAGGAGGGTGGAACGATTAGACTTTTTCTGTTGTTTTATTGTCTTTTTGCCTCGGTGTGATTAATTGGCTGTGTACAGATGATGTTCCTTAAGAAATATTAAATGTAGATAATTGTCTTTAGGTTTTTTCCCAGGTGCAAAGCAGAGAATGCTGTGCCTAATTTCCTATTCCATTTGTTCAGGGCCAGAGCTTTGTCCATTCTCTCTCACTCTCAGCACAGGAAAATAATTGCTCCCAGTCTAATGAGACTTCCTGAGATCATGTTCTAAATTCTCTACTCAGAAACAATAAATGGCAATACCAGCTTTTCCCAGGAAGGTGAATATTTAAGCAATCTCTTCTGCGAGCCAAATATATATATATATATATATGCAAATGTCCTGCATATGTATTTCAGCTGCCTGTTATTTCAGATGGATATCTAGGAATGTATCCATTTTTATTAGTTCCCAGGGTAGATTGTTGTCTATTAAAAACTCTCTAAGGGCAAGGTTTTCTTTGAGATTCCAGATCACAGATTTCATGCAAGCGCTGCTCCGCTTCTGCAGCTGGGTGCACATAAAACACATTCTGACCCACTTGTTTAAATTAAAGTTTATGATAAGAACCATTTTTTAACTTCTTTGGGCATTTGGCCAAGTATTAAGGAAGTCTTGGGGAAAAAAGAAATGCTGGAAGGGAAGGCATTTTTTTTTTAAAGTGTACTTAAAATGCATTCATCCAGGAGAAATACAAGTGTCATATCCAATTTCCCCACACACAGTGCACTACAAATCTCCACCGCGGATATTTCCTGAAGTCTCTAATGGGTGTGAGTATAATGGGAAAATGAAAGGCTTAGCCCGGTGATTTTCATGGGATCATACACTATGTTGGCTCGTTCTTTAGGAGTGAAATCACTGCTGAGTGTCTCATTGACAGGTGGATTAAGAATAAAGAAATAAACCCAGTGTTTTAAGCAAAATATGTTATCTGCGTGCGAGCGCTCTGTCCTCTGCATTTCCCAAAGCAATTTTACACCTTTCGGGGAAGAGATGTGAAACTAAGCGCTCACTTCATTTCCTTCTGTCTGCACTGAATGCATGAAAAGATACTGGATGTAAAATTAGTTTTTGTAAGGCAGTATCAGTGACCTGTGAATCCAGGAGAGCACAAACAGGCTGTTGCTACGGTCTCCCTCTCAAATTAAGCAGAAACCTTTCTTGGCTACTCTTGACCTTTTCTTGTCTTCAGCAAAGGTCAGATGTCCTGCAGCATATATCTTTTACAGAACATTCATTCTCTGCTCGCTGCTGTCTGCCCTCTCTTGAGACAGAAAACAAAGACCCCCCTTTCTTCCGAGTGCCTTGGCTGGTTATGTTCCTTCAGAAATGTTTTACACCTTCCCTGGGCTGATGGGACGGTGTTTAACATGCTCTGCTCTGCACCTCAGCCTTGCCAGCTCCTGCTGTGGTCCCCAGGCACCACAGGTAGCAAACATATCTCACAGCTGCCCTCTGATGCTACCGTATAGATGAGGTTGGACATGATCTTCACTCAGTAGTTATACAGCTCAAAGTTGGTCTCTGGCCCCATCCCTGGCAGCGGTATTCTTTATCTTGAAGAGTTTTCTATTTTCAGGTTGAAATAGTCTTCAGTATACATTGAATTATGTCTCTTTAGACCTGAAACAGATTAAATACAAAATTGGTCAACGCTAGCCTGAAAACCCCCCAAGCTTTGATAGTATTCCTACTGTAAACTGCTCTTCCCAGTGATAGGTCCTGAAGATGTTATTCAGATATCCAAGCACATGCTCAAGCTTCCAGGTTCAGGTTGCTAATTTTAACTGAAATACATACCTCCTCTTAGCACGTTCCAGAAGCACTAAAACGAGCGATTTCTTACAGAAAAGAGCTAGCATTATTGCACACGCTTCCAAACCCAACAGGGTAGAGTTTCCCGGTTCTGCTGACTTTGGTCTTTTCTCAAGTATATCACTGTGTCTCCAGAGATGGCTTCAGTGTCATGTTTTCTATTTCAGGTTTGGCTTCATCTTCAACAAATCGAAATCAGCAGTTCACAAAATTGACCTGGAGACTGTGACCCACATCAAGACTATCAGCTTCAAAAACCAGAGCTGCGTACCACAGACCATGGCTTATACCCACCTGGGTGGTTACTTCTTTGTCCAGTGTAGGAGGAACAGGTCGGTGGCTGTGATGCCTCAGCTCATTATTGACAGTGTGACTGATGCCGTCATCGGCCCCAACAGCGACGTGTCGGGCACACCCTACATCTCACCGGACGGACGCTATTTGGTCAGTGCAGATGAAGACAGTGGCAGGATCAAAGTCCAGGCTCTATCTGTCCGAGGGGAAATCAAGCTGATTTATGACTTACAAACAAACATACACGTATCTGATCTAACATTTCAACCCTCTTTCACTGAAGGCAATCAGTACTATATATATGCTACTTCACATTTGCAAACAGATGTGCTTTTTGTAGAGTTGTCAACGGGGAAAATGAATGTACTGAAGAACTTAAAGGACCCTATCACATCCAAAGACTGGCCCTGGAGCAGCTACAACAGAATTATGAAAGACAGTGGATTATTTGGACAGTATCTCATCACACCAGCTAAAGATTCATTGTTTGTTATAAATGGGAGGCAAAATACGTTACGCTGTGAGGTTTCAGGTATAAGGAGGGGTAACACAGTGGTCTGGGTTGGAGAGGTATGAAGGGGCAATAGGAGTAGAGCCTTTGGCAGGCAAGTACCGGTTGGACCTTTACGCTGCAATGAGCGAGCGGTAGCGTTGTATATTTTTACACTGGGGAAAAAAGAAAAAAAAAGAAAAAAAAAAGAAAAGAAAAAAAAAACAAACCCTGTATAGGCTTCATGGTACAACACTGGTCTACTTGCAAGTTTTCTAATCTAAGGTATGCTCTGCAAATAGGAAGTGGTTTTGGAGGGGTGTTTTTTTTATTTGGGGTTGTGAGAAGGATGCTGGGAAGCGACTAATATCTCCACTGAGATACTGTATAAGCCACGAAACCTAGTGATTCTCTAGAGCAAAACAGATCTTGAGTTTCCATACTGAGGAGCTTTTATGTAACATTTGAGCCATTGGTTTTCTGTCCTGTCTACCTTGCCCGTTAGCTGTGCTGACTACCCCACCCCAACACAGAAGGACTACAGAGAAGCAATGACCACAGTGAAAAAAACACCTTTGGGTGATGAGGGAAGCTAAGCATCAGAGAGCAGTTTTCCAGCCAGGGAAACCTAGGAGAGCGATTGAAATGAAAACTGATCAGTTTTTCTCTGCAGGATGGCTTTGGGAGGATGTGATTTCAGGAGGAGGGATGGCAGAAATAGGAACTGTCAGCTCACTTTCTTCTGCGCTTAATTTTGCTCTTGGTACTACTGAAGGCAATGTTATGAGTCTATCCCACACCCCCCCTCTTCTAACACATATTTGTGTGATTGTATTTGAGAGATTTGGCATGAAATATCCAGGCCATTAGAGTGGGTAAAAGCCAGGAAACACCGAGGCGGGGGTGTGTGTGGTTGGGGGGCTTGTCAGAGTTTGTAGACTGATTCTGTTGGAATGAGGACATTGTCTTTCAGCAGCTTGTGAGTGTGGTCAGCTCTTGGGCACAATATGCAAAACCTGCTCTTTGGGGGCAGAGAATTAGTTACAGTTATTCCCATAGGAGGCAGCAACCCTTCTAGAAACTGTTGGTTTCTCTCATTAAATATTTAATAGCACTGAAGTCACTTGGTTCTTTGTAAAATAATAGCTACAACGACAGAGGGTATTTTTAATAGAAAACTCACTCATTTTCTAGGCATAGCCTTAATTTGCCTATTTCTTTTCAGACATCCTGGGAAACAGTTTTTCTTCATGATTTCTTTTTTTTCCCCTTCCCATTTATAGTACACTTGTTTATAGTCAATTATCTTTTAGTTATGAGCAAAGAGATTGATGCAAAACCAGCTGGATTACCCTAGAACGCAACAGCTGGCATTGAGAAATTTCAGTTGAGTTCCCATAAAAATATAGATCCATTTTGTACATTTGGAAGATATAAAAAGTTTTTTCTAGTTGTGTTTCTTTTGTAACTTTATCTGTTGCTGTGAAGTAATCAGGGTGAGAGCAGCTACGGCTTGCAAAGCAGTTGCAAACCAGGTGAGCACCGCTTCCACCGTGAACAGGCGCATCCAAGTGGTTGTATCCGAGGAGCCACTTAGAAAATGTGGTCTTGAGGTAGGTGAGAAGCCTCTCTGAAGGCAAACATCGGAGTGGAATTTGGAAGGGCCTAGAGTTTGTATGGAAGCAGCTGCTCAACAAACACAGCCAGCGCTACACAGTGGCGTGGTGAGTGTTCTCCTCCACGGATGCTTCAAGTCACCCATTTCACAGTGGGATTTTCAACGAGGAGGATGCAGACTAGCACTGGCAATCTTTGCTTTAAATGTTCAAAAGAAAGAGTAGCATTTTAGCATGGCTGTAGACCTGAGATAATTTAAACCATTTCGGTTCTATAGAGAATATATACAAATATCTGCTCAGACAGACGAAGAAGGGGAGCTGAATCCTATGAATTCATTCAACATGGAGTCCTTGAAATTGCCCTTCGACACCCACGTCAGCTGAAACCTCCATCTCTTGTCACTTACGAGCCATAGGGGTTAGAAGAGACTATCCCATCGTTGCAACACCCACATACAAACCAGATTGGCGTAGCCTTCCTTTAGCAATGCATGGTGTCCATGATTTTCCACTCATCTGGTTAGGAAACATACCCGTGTCAAGGAAAGGAGAAGACCAGCTTTGTAAGTACCTTCAAATATGCACAACTCCTTTCTTGAACAAAGCTGTATCCATACATTGCTGTCATCCTCAATGTGTTTTATGAAGGCCAAACACTGCTCTCGTGTTCTCTTTTATGACTTCTTGAATATTTTATTATGCCTATGGTGAGTTTCCCAGTAGAGGCGTTCATTGTGTCATAGATCAAGCAAATATTACTTTTTTAAGAATATTTTAAAAAAAACAACAAAAACAACCCTGTATATATCTGTTCAGGTAAATATCCTTGAGGCTGGTTTATATATAGGCTGTGAAAGATGTGTAACAGACCTCACTTCTTCCTGCTTGTTGCAAAATATTGGAATAGAGTTCACTTGAAAACTCCCACTTGGACCTTCCAAAGATGTTCCCTTTCTTCCCTCTTCAGCCCAAGTTCTGGTGATGTGTTTTCTAAATTATCCTAATGGTTATATATCATACTTAGAAAATGGAGTACAACTTAGATTGTCCACACGACTTGTGAACGGTTCCAATGACAGTCAAATCTGACATTAAAGTGCTGCACATTTGTTACTCTGACTTTATTTTTTTTACGACACAGAAATTTTATATCTGCTCAAAAAAAAAAGATGTTTCAACTCGTTTTTGCCTTTCAACCCTTGTCAAAAAGAGACATTTCCTTGTTTGCAGTTTCCTTCCCACTCTCTTCGTGTTCTCCACCAACTCACTACTAATTCCTGGCTAATAAATTAATTAATCACAGTGATCAATTGGAATGAATTTAAATTGAATCAATGGCCGTTCAGTTATCCCTGTGTCACTTGTACATTGGTTGGGCACTCGTACACTAGAATCACAGGGTAAAAATAGTCCCTGGTTGACAATAAGACTCTAGTCCAAAGATCAGCTGCATTTGCCATTTGTCGCTGAGGTTAAACAGCAGCATGATGGAAATCCTGCTTTGTCTTAGTATTTCTGTCAATATTTTCACTTTCTGAGTAAGAGTTTTTCCTTAAGATCTTTAACTATGCAGTTCAATCACCGTTTTGAAACTTAAATTGGAGAGAAAACTCAGGAGTGCCTTAATTTGGAGTCTGGGATGATAATTAACATACTATTACCATTTAATATGTTGATTTCTTTTTTTTTAAGATAACAATGAAAGTCACAAAAGACTTGGGATGGGCATGTCTGCAGGATGGGTGGGAGATGGGAGCCTTTGCAGGACTGCAAGAGGGGTTTAGCAGGGGGTGGGACAGGGCTATTGAAAAAACACTCCAGCTGCCCAAAACTCAACCAAAACCACTACAATACAGTTAGATTATGGCAAAGAAAGGCAAGGTCAGTGTTCTATTTACCCCTTCTGGTGCTGCTGTGTGCTCCTGAGAGCTTATCCCCCATCCCCAGCTGGATAAGCATCCCCTCCATCCTCCCTTGCATCCATCTCCCATGCCAGCCCTGTCCTTTCCCAGTGGGTACCACCAGCTGCCATGCCCCAAAAGCTCTGAACACCTTTCTGGATGAGGCAGAGCTCCCACAGCATGGGATGTGTGTCCATCCATCCATCCCCCAGCATCATCTTCACTCACTTGACCCCAGAGCAAGTGATTTTTAGGGGTGTTTTTTTTCCTCCGTTGCTAATTCTTGCAGCAGACAGCAGTAAAAGGCAGGGAAATGTGTGTGTTTCTCAAATGTGGTGGCATTTGGTGTTGACAGGTCAGGCTCCCAGCCCAGTGAGCCAGAGAGCACTCTTCTTGCTAGAGGAAGAAAAAAAGACACCTGAGATGTCACCTTTCTCTTTAACCCTCCTCCACAGGAAGGTTGGTTGTGTTTTAACCCTGATCTCTCAAAATAAAGAACAAAACAGCAAGGCTGTGAGGGTTTCTTTTTATGACCCTGCAAAGCGAAGAGACAGGCAGGAATCTCACCTCTGCTCACAGCTGGTAAAAGTCAGGATGCTCCCACAACGGGAAGGCAAAAGCTGGCTCAGGGCTCATGCCTGAGCATGGGACTGAGCTGCAGCCCGGGCTGGGGCTGTGTTGCCAGCGATGAAGGGGGCTGTGTGTACAGAGCTGCCCCTTTTCATTTTATTTTGTTTTATTTTTTAATCACACACAGCACAAGCTGGCTGTAGCAGCCCAGTGTAGTCCATTTCCCAAAATACCTTAGATGCTGAAGTCCCAGTACAGTGGGAAATCCCAGTACGATGCTGCCCAGTACGATGAGGTGGGATATAAAACCTGCACACATGGAGCAGGATGGTTTGAGCATGACCAGTGTGACTTGTGACATTCCCAGCCCAATCTGCTCTCTGTGCCAGCCCAGTGCTGTGTACAGCACTGAAGGTCGCCCTGTGCAGCCAGGTGGGAAGAAGCACCCTGCACACTGCTGGTAACAACCCTCAGCACCCTGGCTCAGGGTATTCAGGCAACTTACAGTCCTCACAGACGTGGCTGGTTAGGAAAGAAGCTCCATTTTCCTTTGGGTTTGGGGCTTTTTTTCATTTTATTTGTCCTTCCTGGTAAGAAAAAAGAAAATTCCTTAAAAAAAAAAAAAGGATTAAATTCATGGTAGTGATACTAAAGGATCCTGTGGGTCACATCTCAAGTTTGGGAAGAACGGGACAGGGGCGTTATGGGTTGTATTTGCCATATGCTTGTAGTTCCAAGACAAAAAGCAAGACCAAAGGGAAAAAGTAATTAATTTTTTAACCAGTTCCCAGTACTAACTTTAAAAAAAAATAAACATCATCCCTGCTCTGGTGCTTCTACCATGCAAATTGCCACTGCCTGGAGGCTTGTTTAATTAAGCACTTCAACATCTAACCCTTGGCAGTCTGTGGAGTCTTTGACACTTGTCCAAAGCCATCAGATAAAGGCGCTAAGCGCAGCAGCCAGCAGAAAGCCAACTGTGTCTAGCAAACAAGACAAGCACTAATCCAAACAAGAATCCCATCCCAATTTACACTGGTCAGAGCACTGGCATTTCCAGGAGTAAAACACAAATTCCCAGATTAGTGGCGGTTTCTCCCCACAGTTGGGGAGATGCTGTGCATGGCTCAACGGCCACATCCTGCTCTGCTCCATCAGATGCCCAACCCAAGAGCCACGGGCTTTCCAGTTTAACCTCTGATGGGTGGGTACAACTGGCAGTTCAGCCAGCATGCAGCATTACCTCAGGAGGGTTTTTTATTTTACTGCAGGGGGTTTTGCAGAGGGTTTGGATTTCTTTGATGTTTTTAGAAGCTCCATGCTAATCAACTCCCAGAAGCTGGAGGGATGTTTCTGCATAGCAAAGTGTGTAATCTCTGCAGTGGATTTGCAAAGCCTGCCCTGTGTGGGGTCAGGCAGAGAGACCAAGCTGGCCCAACCTACCTGCCTTTTCTTTAGCCAGGTCCAGCTAAGCCAGAACAGAGCAATAAGGCAGATGCCAGTCATTTTTAATTTTTTTCCCAACAACAACTGCATTTTTTCTGCCTCTCACCCCCCTCTGGCTGTGCCCTGCAGGCCAGTGCCCACTGCACCTACCAGTTTTTGAGCACTGGGAAGGCAGCCTTTCCCTACCACAGCCCCAAACACCCTCCTGTGCAGGTGACTCATTACGAGCAGCTCTATTATATTTCTATGTCTGTTTGGAGTGTTGCACCGAGTCTTATTTGCACCTGGAACCCAAGACAATGACTTTAAAGCCAGCATCAAAAATAATGGCAGCCCACAAATAGAGGCTAACTACCGGCTCATTAATTACCCTGTCTAGCGTCACTTTCTTTCAAGTGGTGGATCTGAACCACTGTGTAGCCCAGCTGGTAGCTAAGCCCTGGGTTGCTCTCTTCATCCTGCTCTGCAGCACATCTAGTCCTAGTGCAAACGAAATGCTGTGCTGTGCTGTGCCGAGCCTGGCCAAACTCCTCCAGGAACACAAAGCAGACCCACACGAGAGTGAGCACCAGCAAGCCCCATGCTCAGGGCAGTTTTCCACTTCCCAGGCTTGCTCAGCACAAAGTCAGCTCTGCACCAAACACAGCACCAGCTCTGAAGCTGGCTGGCTCTGGCATCCAGCCGCTGGCACACAGGATGCCATCTTCATCCCATAGCCAAAATCACTCAGTAGTTTTCCCTCTGTAAAATTATTTCAATCTGGCAGCTGCATCAGCTTCTTTATGATTTCTTAGCAGATTTTCCTCTCTCAAAGCAAGGCATTTTCTCAAGCCTGAAAACTATGTGGGGTTTTTTTTCTTCTTTTAATTTTCATCTCCTCAATAGCCTTTTTTTAATGGGGGGAGGGGATGCAGTCACACTTGTAGACACATCCTGATGTGACACAGCCCTTCTCCCCTCACATATGGACCACAGCAGCACAAATTCTCACCCAGCCATGGCAATGGGCCTCCATGGAGGCAAAGGCATTGGGAAGCCTTCCTCACGCTCACCCTCACTGCTCTGGGTTTGAAGCATGCAAGAGAAGCTCAGGGGACAACTGCAGCCTTGTTGGGCAGCCAAAGGGATGATCTGGCACAGCTCAAGATAAATCAAACAGGCAAAGCCTGAAGATGAATGTTTGAAGCAGCCTGCCACTTACTGCTCAGGGGCTGTTTTTCCAAAGTAAGTGTTTTTTGCACCGGTTTTCTTTCCCATCCAACCTTGTCTCTGAAGAGCATTTCCAGCTGCTTATCCACCCCTACACCCCAACTTTATAAATCTTTGACATCCCTGTCTGCTCCCAACTGCACCTGCACTTACCTTGCAGACAGGAGCTTGTTCAGGAGGTGACTTGAAACAGCCTGGCAAAACCTGCTGAAAAATCCTGGGGAACCTGAATAGATGTGGTGATTTGAGGAGGTTTTTTTCTTCTCCCCTGGATGGAAGAGCCTCTGCATAGATGGGCTTATTCAGTGGGCACTGTCCTGTACATACTCATCTACAGCACATCCCTGTCAAGACAGAGTAATAACAGTCAAATACACTGTAAAACATGCAATGGAAAACCAAAAATCAGCTTTGCCTGGTTAAAAAAAACAACCCTCTCTTGTAATGCCCGTACATATGAAATTTCACCTTCATTTATAAAACAAATAAAACTGTTTTTAACACTCCAACTTTAGTAAGAGATTTGTACAGACACAGTGTTACTGTGCAAGATTTGCCCTCCCTCTGTATTTCCCTTGCTGTGCTGTGCAGTGCCGCTCACACGGTGCATGTGAGTACTGCCCAGTATAGAAGAGGAGAAGCAAAAGAAAAGCATCTCGCCAAGCATTCTCTATAAATACCATAAATGCTCTTTTTTCTTCGAATTTTACAATAAAACCTGACAAAAGCTCGTGCTGGCAGTGTCTATTTTAGCTTTCTGGAGGCTGGCTTTCTCCTAAAAGCACTAAGGTTGGAATAGGATTGCTGCCGGTGTTCTCAGGTACGTGTACTACAGCTCTGTGGTTCTCTATTTAAGATTAGCCTGCCATGGCCGTGTATTTAATTTATAATTATAACTTTGGCCTGAGAAAAATTAGCCTGTTTTCAGACAGAGCTATTGTAACACCAAGACACAGCTGGCTGATTATCAAAATGTCTAATAGCATCTTCCTAATAGTCCTAAGGCAAAAAAACACCCCACTTTTGACAAGCATTATTTGCTGAAACAAATTCCATTTAATTAAGACACGAAGAGTGCACTGAAAGACATCCTAGCTTGTCAACAATATTAAGTGCAGCACATACTGTTAGAGGTTATGTTTTGCATTAAGGATAAATGGTAAAGGACAGGAGCTTTTTGGAGGAATTTCATACCTTTTTTCCCGTGTAGCAAGGCTAAGCTGGTCATTTTTTTCTTGAATGCTATTTTATTTTAGAAGCTTGGATTAGTGCTGATGAAAACTCCCAATATGACAACTTTGGAAGCTAAAATTTCCTCTCCATACCCTAAAACCTCACAACACCAACATAGGCTGCTCTGCCCTGAGCCCTGCTATCCCCAATGCGGTGCAGCCCATGGGTGCAGAGTGGCTTTGTCAGCAGGACCATCACCACTCATGAGTGCTTCCCAGCACAGGATAAGGCTCAGAAAACCTCACCAGCTGGCCAATACCACACCCGAGGCTGTGCAGAAACTGTGAGCTCAGTCCCAGGGATGCAGAGCCTGCTGCGCACCGCTCGTGGAGCGAGACTCGTTAATGCACAGAGGGGTTATATGCAGAGCTGGCAGCTCAAGGTCTGCGCTGTCCCATATGGCAGTAAAACTATTCAAGGAGAAATTATGCAGATAGTCAACTTGTTCGAGCCGCAGTGAATTATGCTGAAAACATCAGCCCGAGTAGCAGTAAATTTGTGTTACGGTCAATGAATGCAGCTCCGTTTGTTTTCTCCTGTTAGAGGCCCTGGGGGCTTGGGAGCCTGGGATGCTGGGGATGCACCAATAAACACCCTAAAGCTGTTCTTGCATCAGTATGGGACAACACTGGGAAGTTAGCAGGGAAAGTAAGTGTTCAGTTGTAATAACCACCATGCAAGTGGCACAACACTCCGTCTGCTGGTTTTGCAGACACAGTAAAGGGATGGGTTTGGCAGGTGTAGGGAGGATTAAGGGCAGCAGAGAAGGTGCTGTTTTTTAATATGCTCTCAGTCCCTTGCATGACATTCCTGGATATGATGGGAGCTGCAGGAGCACAGCCGCTTTGCAGGACCTGCATCCCCTAGGAAAGACCAGGAAAAGGTACTGGTAATGTTTTTATAGCCAGGCTCACATTAATGAGCAGCTGCAAGCAATAGCTTGCATGTGACAGCACCAGGAAGAAGTCTCCTGGCAGGGACTCCAATGGTCACAGCATGCAGTAAAATGGACCCTGGATAAGGAGCAGGTTTTGGAAGCTATAAGAGGTTTGTGTCAAAATTCCCTTCAAAACATCATTAGGATGGAGGCTGGTAGAGGCTACAGAAAACATCAAGTGATGATACAGAATATGTTAAAGTCTCATGTTCACTGGGGGGTTGGACCCAATGATCTCTTGTGGTCCCTTCCAACCCCCTACAATTCTGTGATTCATTTAAATCCTCCCAGCAATAAAACCAAACCCAGTGGCAGTTGTTTCAAAGTGTTTCTTTCAGGCAGAGGAACAAATCCCTGAATTATCATCTGCAGCAAACAAAATGCAGACACGCTATTAAGGTGGGCTGTAAATACTTCCAAAAAGCACACCCTGACCAATAAATCTGGGGCTGTGGTGGCAATGGTGTTAATGCAAGCCTGGAAGGAGATGCTCACGAGGGGCAAATAATGTATTTGTGGTGTTGCAGGAGAGAGGAGAGAGGCAGCTAAAGGCTGCTGGGGATGTAGTGCACATTGTTCACAAACCGTTCAGACTCGCCGCCAAGCGCCGCGCGATCGATGGGCAAGTGATAGCTGGGAAGATTTACACCCACCTTCACTGGGCTGGTCAGGAGCCTGCTGTGAAACTGCTGATGAGTCAGTGCCAGAAAGAGCCCCAGGTCACCCTGCGCCAGGTGTGGGCTGTGTGCTTGCAGACGGACGGTAAAGCGAGTATGGCATCTCCGAGGGTTTGCTGTCCTCTTGCCCTGTCAAGAGGGAAATATTCATTGGGCAGCATCATGCAACACATGGCTGCAGCCAGCTGTCCCCTGTGTCCCGAGCTGGGCGCTGGAGGACTGCAGGAGCCTCAGCCAGCACACCAGGGTCCCAGCACCACACCACTTCCCTGACCAGAGCACTTTTCCAACAAAAAAAGGCCAAGAATACATTACCACTACAACCGTTTCCCAGATCAGGATATACTTTATGGTTCCCAGCAGAGTCTAAAGTAATAAAATTTTATTTTTAATCCCTTATGGAATCCGGTCATGGATTGGGGGTGAAGCCAATCATGGACTCTGCTGCTGAACCAAAAGTTCATCAGATGCAGCAATAATGTGTAATTAACTACAATTTCATTTAAATTTAAATCAGTATGCTTTATTTTCTTTAAATAAAATAAAGATGCTTGATGGTCATTACATGGACATGTGATTTCATCTTCCTAACAGATACTTTAGCTGAGGAGCATCAGTTCAGTGAAGATGATGCTTAAATCTTCATTAAACTCATCATTCCCATAATAAATAGTCACAAGCTAACACTATTTTTAATCCCTTAGTGGATGAATAAATTTGATTTGCTACATTTTTTTTGTGCCATCCCATGATTTGATGGGATCCAATGACAGGGCAAGCCTGCAGCCTCTGCCATATATTGGTAGACCACAGAAGTCATATATATCACATATGTCAACTGTTCCTATCAGGACTGTGCAAAAATTATCCTGTGATGACAAAAAAACCCACCAAGAAATGATTCTTCGTGTATCTTTCTTTACTCCAGAGGTAAAGACTGGGTTGTGAGTGTATGGCATAGCATGGAGTTACACGTAGTCATAACCTTTGAGGGACAGTCTGTGATCACTAGTTCAAAATACTCATATATAGATATCAATAGATCCATCAAAGATCCTGGCAACTGGAAGTGCCCAATACACAGATTCCACTGCACCCTCCCGTGTCCCAGTGGGTTTGCTCTGCACAATCCCAGTATGGACCAGCCAGGCGTCACTCAGAGGTGACACCATGGGTACCCTGGAACTGGAAACCTAGTAGAACAAGTCTCACTACATTGACTTGATGTATGAGAAGGAGTGAGGAAAACCCAGGAAATTTTAGCAGAGATAACTAGGATTTACAATGCTGTCAACTCCAGCAACTTTGGCGTTTCAATTCATTAAAAGTCCAGACAAATTAGATGTTTGTATTCATTTAAAATAATTTCTCCTCTTTGACCTAGCTTAATTCATCATTTTACATCTCCCTGCAGTGCTTGGGAGAGCTGCTGCTCAAATGAACCCAAAGGAACAGCCGAGTAAAATATTAAGTAGTCATCATTAACAGCACGGTACATTAAAACCCAGCACCACAGCTCCCCTACAGCTATTTTTGCCAAGCCAAAGACAAACTATTCTTCTACAGATGTAGGATTTGTATTTCTTGCAGTATTAAAGCTGAGACACCTTGTGACAGTCTTTTCACAACTAATAGCTGTATCTCAGGACTTCAACTGTCGACACTGTGGAGAGAAAGGGACAGCAAAGGGGAAATCCTGCACCTCAACAGCAAACAATCCTTATTCAAATAGTTGGAGGTTTTTCCCCCCCAGTAAAAACATCCTGTGGTTTATTTCTGCCCTTCTGTATAAATTTTGGAATTTTATGTGTTTTTACAACGAGTGATGCAAATTTTGTACATCCAAATACCTTCAGAAAGGAGAGGCTGGATTATCAACCAACGTGTATCCAAATATTGGTACCTTCAATTTCAGGAATTAATTTTATTTATGTCAGTCCTGGGTGTACTCTGACAGGTACAACTCAAGGCAACTTTGATGTGGGTATTCAGAGTTATGGGTAACCCAAGAATAAGGCTCAAAACTGTGTTACTCATTTCTCCATCATCAGAAATAGTGCCAGTGAAGTCTACATAAATTATATTTATCCAGCAGGCTTGAGCAAGGACACAAGGAATTCTGCTAAGGGTTTGGTATCTTCTTTTTAAATGACATGGATTAATGTGGTTGTCAGGTGGAGAGAGGGATAAGGAAAAGATAGAGGACTTCCCCAACATCTGGAGCAGTCAGGGGCAGGCTGGAAGAACCCAGTAAAGACCATACAAACACCACCTACTTGAAGGTGATGCTACTTTATTACAGTGCATCCTGCATAACCCAAAACCATTTAAAAAACCCAAAATAGCAACAGCACCTAACAGTGTCACCAAGCAACTTCTTCCAGAAATGGCTGATCTGGGCTGCACTAAAAATGGCTCAAAAGATCCTTTCCAAGATGGTCCTAGGTAGGCACCAGCAAAAGCCATTACTGTGGTCTGATAGTAACAGGGACACACACACACACACACACACCCCCAGCATTGGAAAATGGTACAGCACCCCCATCTGAAGCAAAGAGAGTAAATGGAAAGAAGCCAAATATATGTATGTGTCAAAATGTATGTATGCATGTGCACGTCTCTCTCTATATATATACACATGTACATATATGTGTGTATATATATGGATTTTTTTATATATATACACATATGTGTATATATACATATATATGATCCATATATACACACACTTATAAAAATATATGTGTATGTCAAAATGTATGTGTGTGTTCACACATGTGTATACACATATACATATATGTGTATAGACATATATCTCCACATGTATAAAATATGTGTGTATATATGTGTATATGTCTATACATGTACACATGCATATATACATGTTTATATGTATATACACATATATGTATATGTATATACATGTGCACATGCATACATGTATGTATATGTACATGTATGTATATATAAATAAATGTATGTGTATATGTGTATATACACATATATGTATACATATACATACATGTATGTATATATACATACACACATACATACATGTATATATGTGTATATACACATATATGTATACATACATGTATGTACAGATAAACATATATATACATGTACACACATATATACACATACACATTTAGAACACATATGTGTATGTGTATATATGTCTATACACATATATGTACATGTATGTCTATGTCTATACACATGTACACGCATACATACATGTATATATGTATGTATATATACATACACACATACATCTATACATGTATACATATATACATGTATACATCTATACATGTATACATATATACATCTATACATCTATACATCTATACATCTATACATATATACATATATACATATATGTATATATACATGTATATATACATGTATATATACACATGTGTATATATGTCTATATATGTATATATGTATACCTACATGTATACATATATACATATATAGACATAGATGTATGTGTGTATGTATATATACATACATATATACATGTATGTATGCGTGTACACATGTATAGACATACATGTGTACACACATACATACATGTATATATGTATGTATATATACATGTATGCATGCGTGTACACATGTATAGACATACATGTGTACACACATACATACATGTATATATGTATGTATATATACATGTATATATATGTCTATATATGTATATATACATGTATATATATGTCTATATATGTATATATACATGTATATATATGTCTATATATGTATATATACATGTATATATATGTCTATATATGTATATATACATATATAGACATAGATGTATGTGTGTATGTATATATACATACATATATACATGTATGTATGCGTGTACACGTGTATAGACATAGACATACATGTACATATATGTGTATAGACATATATCCATACACATACATATGTGTTCTAGATGTGTATATGTATACATATATGTGTATATATGTGCCTATATGTATATATGTGTGTATACATACATATGTATGCATATGTGCATATATATGTATATACTGGTGCACAAGCATACATACATATATGTGTGTGTATATATATATACATTTTTCCACATGTATATATGTTATTTATATATATAAATATGCAGAATTGTGTGTGTTTGTTTGTGTGTGTATATATGTGTGTGTGTGTGTATATATATATATATATATATATATATATATATATAAAAAAAATGAGTGGCTCTCTGAAGATGACATGTATTTTCCTTACTCTTACCAGTCAGGACACGTTGTGTCGCAAAGGCTGCTCTTTCCTCCCTGCCTCCTGCAGCACCAAGCAGTGGCACGTGGCGTTACGGCTGTTTCAGCCCTTCCTTCAGCTTTGTACTGAAGACTCAATTTAAATTTCACTTCTGCTGCTCGTGGCCGTGCGTTTCCCAGGTAAGAAGGCTGGCTCTTAATGTCACGACGACCATCTGTGGGCTGTCTGAGATGTTCAGGTGGGATCTTTCCATGTGGTCTGATTTCATTTCTGCCTGAAAGCCGTGCTCCTTCCTTTGGATGGCATCCAGAAGACACCTGTGATTTTTCATTTTGAAATACCACTTGCAGCTTGCTACGTGCCAACTTGGGAGTTGAGAGCTCCATGGGGAAATGAGTGACACCAGCACGAGCAATTTGTTATAATGACACAGAAAATTACAGGATAAAATGTACAATACAGCATTACAATAAAAGGAGGGCTTGCTTGTTCTCCCCTCCAAAAGTGTGGGACTTTCTGCTCCAAATCACAACCCCTCTCTCACCCTGAGCTGAACACGAAGCAGGAGGCAATGGGCCAGGCCACGGTTTGCAGAGCGTTTCAAGGTGATGGACAAAGCTTCTTCCACCCCAACTCAAGAGCCTGAGAGACAGAGGGCAAAGATGTTAGCAAGAAAGCTGGGAGCTGCTGTGGCCTGCTCAGAGCCTTCCTGTTTGCTCCACACTGTGATGTCTCGGTGGGGACCTGGCAGAAGACAAACCATGTGAGAAGGGACATGTCAGAGACATCAAGGCAGAGCTGGGCTCTCGACTGCAAAGCAAGCTGCCAGGAGCAGCAGGACACAGCTAGGTGACAGGTTAACGGGCAGAGGGACAGGTATCCACAAAAAACCAGCTATAAATAAAAACCATAGTCATAGCTCTCCCTGGTAAGGCTCTACAGCCCATCTCCAGATGTCTCTGTGTGCTAGCAGAGGTTTCTCTTCACATTCAGGAGCTGTGCAGAGCTCAGAAAGGGACCTCTGCCACACCGGCTTGTAATATAATAATATATGTGTAATATCTGAAGATCAAGACCATCTCTCTATTAAATTAGATAACAAATAATTAGATAATTTTAATTCACTTTATGAATCTTCTGGAGAGTAAACTGCTTACAGGCAGCTAATGCAATAAACTTACTTTATAAGCAGGGAGCAGCATCTGTTACAACGAGGAGTCTGCAGCACGCATTAGGATGCGGCGCACACCCCGCCGTAGTTAGAGTAAATGTATCATTAAGTTGGTATCCTTTCCCATTCAAAGCACACTTTTCAAGATTTATGTACTGCAGACAATGAGATAGCAGGAGACTCAACTCACGCTCCACTCTTCTTGCATTCACCCCCTGTCCCACGGCAAGATAACGTTAATAAAAAGGGTAAGACAGAGAGTGGAAGTTAGGGCACTTCTCCACATGGCAAAGGAAACACAGTTTCAGCCCCACACACATCCAGAGGGGTGACAAAGGCAGAAGCTCTGCTGAAAGGACATCATTAAGGTCACAGCATCAAGCCCGCAAAAATCAAGCAACTTCATCACAAAGCCTTCATTGCACACACATTGCTGTCAGAGACTCAATCGCAGGGAGTGTCCCAGGCCCAATGTAGGCAATATTAGGGGGAAGTTCTTCACAGAGTGGTGAGGGGCTGGAACAGGCTGCCCAGAGAGGGGATGGGTACCCCGTCCCTCGGGGTGTTCAAGGCCAGGTTGGATGGGGCCCTGGGCAACCTTGTGTAGCTCCAGGCCTGGAGGTTGGTGGCCCTGCCTGTGGCAGGGGGTTGGAGCTCTGTGATCCTTGGGGTCCCTTCCAACCCAGACCAGTCTGTGATTCTATTATTCTAAAACCCTGGCTGCATATGACTTCTGAGAAATCCCACACAGCTTAGCTAAGCATGCACAAACTGCAATGCTTCCAAAGGTGTGTAAACCCAAAGCATTAGGCAAATAGAAGTGACAGAAAGGGACGATCTAGATAAAGAAATCTCCTCTTATCAAGGATGTGACATGCCTGTTCCAAACCTGAAGGGTGCTATAAGAGAGCGGTATTTTTGCTTGGGCAGAACAGTGAATTTAAGGGCCTGTGGAAATCCACACACCTGCCTTTCCCAGAGTTACAGGGGTATCATGTTTTCAGAAGTGACCAGTGATTTCTTAGGAGTCCCTAGCTAACAGCTAGTGGTAGAGGAAACAGTTTTTCAGCGGATGGATGCTTCATTCCCATCGGTGCAGCTTGTCTATATTTGTAATTGAACTGGCAGCACAATATAAAAATAAAACCAAATCAGCCAAGCAGTGCTACTGTGCATCTTAGGAGGAACAGAAACCCACATTGTCCCTTCAGGCAGACGAGCACAGCACTGAAGATATCTCCTGATGTCGTTTATGTGAAAGCTGCATTTCTATTGTGAATTAATCTACTGTGTCAGTCACGCATCCAAACCCTGCCAGTGGTCATCGGGCGCGCTGAGAAAATGAGCCTTGCTTGCTATTGGATTTTGCAATTGCTGACTTCCTCTGTTTAAGGAGAAGTCAACAAGACAGTATTGATGGGCAGGAGTTTGTGACAGGCACGGTTTGTTCATCTTGGTAGGAAGGAGAGCCAGCCCCAGCTGGGGGTGCTTCTTTTTAGGGTCTGGGGTGAGTCCCAGCAAGGGTCACTGTGAGGGGGTGGCTTGTGTCAACACTTCCTCCATGAAGATTAAAGGCTTTGGGGAGAATGAACTTGAACAGCATGAAATAAAGCAAAGCAAAAAAACCCACAGGAGCCACACTGCAGTCACCTATGCACCTAAATCTTCCCCTGAGACTTTGTATGTGGTGGAAAAATGCTGCAAAAACAGTTGATTTGCCCTTCTAGACAGAGGTACTGGAGAGATGCCCCCTGTGCTGAGCTCGAGATACGATGCAATCCAAGCTCCTTTGCTGCTGGAAGGTGTCACTTACTCTACGTAGGATGCAGAGATGCTGGATTGATGGATGGCCAAGACATGATCATGACAATCCCAGCACAAGTTTACTGTATGGATTGCTGTACACCAACACTGGAGTGAAGCACATCTCAAACATAGAGCCCGAGGCCCTGTGACAGCCAGGAGAGCAGGAAACAATGTGCTGAAACCTCGGCCCTGCTGCACCACTATGGACAGGAGCCCCTGGCTATACTTCATGACTACACTCAGCAATCAGCTGCTAAAAAGACTCTTCTTTTTACCTCCTAAAGATTATTCCATCCCAGACCAGACCTTTATTAATAACTCCCAGGGCTTTCAGCACCAAGTAGCAAACCATGTGCATTCTCTGCCCTTTGGCCAGTGGATGAGAAGACCCTGCCTGTCCTGTGTCCATCTCCAGGTGGTTACACACAGAAGCAGACGGAGGAAATGAGAGGAATTTGCTTTGACTCTGACCATAAGTTTTCAAAGTAAAGTTCAGTGCCTGTCTTGATGTAGAGCTTGAGATGAGCATTGTCAGCATGCATTACATCGAAAACAGGGGTGACTTTCAACCTCATCTTTCTCCTGATCTTGAAAACATTCACTATCCCAAAAAACTCAAGTAAACTAAAGCTTGTAATGACCCATGCTCCAGTGGATGGCAGCTACTACTGTCTCTGTGTATGAATGCTGAGCTGTGCTTTGCCTGCATCATCCAG
Organism: Porphyrio hochstetteri; assembly: GCA_020800305.1. NCBI lineage: Eukaryota > Metazoa > Chordata > Aves > Gruiformes > Rallidae > Porphyrio > Porphyrio hochstetteri. The sequence continues at coordinate 2,503,632 of CM036919.1, read as the reverse complement.
AAACAAACAGGATGCTGAAGGGTGCCTGAGTCTCACTGGCAGAGTGTCAGAGATGATGTACGTCCTCATGCCTAAGCCCAGGCACATTTGTCCTGCCATTGGACCTGGAGCTTGTTCAGCTTCAGATAGTGACCCTGTGATCACAGAGCTCTGACTGTGAAAACGGTTCAACCTGGGGCTTCACGCTCCAGATTTCAACTCATCATCTGTGTTTGGGTCAACTGGCATAAAATTACAAGTAGAAAAGCTGCCTTGAAGGAGTTTTCAGCCTCCGGAGCCTTTCAGAATATCACAGGTTCTCTGTGATTCCTTTATGGGCAAAAACCCCTGAACAAGCTGTGGCATGAGCTGTTCTGGGGAGCAAGGAGGTATTGGTTTAAGATCCACTGAATATTGGATAACTGGATTAGACACAAGAAACAGCTTCCTGCAGGGGTGGGGAATCCACATCAGCTCTACTGAAAAAATATTTCTAGACCAATCTCATTTATAGTGCATTCGTTTGTTAAGTAAATATTCATAATATATAAATGCTAGTGTCACTTTAATAATTCTGATTAGCGTGGTAGATCTCTTCCTCTGTCTAGATAATGGTGAAAGTCATACTAATTGAAGTAATGTTGTGTGTCGAATGATATAGAGCTGATTTACTTAAGACTTGAATGTCTGCTCCAATTAACATCCAAAGTAAATTGCACTGAAGTTCCCTTTTCTGTCTTTTATGAACTAGAATACATAAAAAAGTATGTGAGTTGCAAAGGAAATCTGCCAAAGATCTCTTATATTACCTCTCCACATCTTCACTGACCTCCTGGTTGTCCTTTCCAGAGCAGAGAGACGCCTGCAAAGCTCAAAACAGTTAACCCCCACTCCTGCAATGAATTCATACCTATTTGCAACTACAAAATCAGTGCACTGATGGCTCAGATAGCTCAGACTTCAGGCTTTTCTGTACATTGCCCAGCTGTCACAGCGAGCAGTGGATGTACTGCAAGAACAAAACCTGTGCTGGAATAAAGGATGTGAGAGATAGAAAGTCCATATGGCGGGGTGATACAAGATGTTTGTGCCTGAATCGTGTTTTTAACTATTGCTGATGTGTTTATTACTCACCTTCATGAGTCACACAAAAGAGCATCACTCAGGTGGGTTCCCACTGGAAGCCTGACCTCCCTGACACCCACTGTGTCTCGGCATTCGGCAGAGCATCGCTGGAACGTGTTGTGCCGACTCCTGCTGTAATTGTGCAGGTCAGGGGGGCATTCGAAAAGCAGTTGAACATGTCAATCCATCAGGTGCCAATTCCAGGCCAAGTGACCGAAATGGATAATGAAGTAAAAGGAAACGTTAGCTGGGCACTGACACTAGAAACGGAATTATTTTGCCTGCATCAGTTTCTAATGAGATAAAGCAGAACAAAGCATTGAGTGGTTGCACTGGTATTACTTAAGGGGTGGAAAGCATGGCAGATGGGCATCTTACCTGGCTTGATTTTTAAATAGCAAAATCATAAGTTCAGTTGCCAACACGCTGCTCCAAACTGAAGCCTAAAAAGCTTACCTGTGGGAGACCTTATTCAGGCTCTGATTCACAGCACTTCAGCCCAAGGCATGACTCCATGCTCACACCTAAACTCACACGTGCTCAAGCCCACCTCATCTCCTAAAGAGTGAGTACTTGTTCACCTTGCAGTGATTTTAAGGGGAGTTTAGATCCAGGCTCCATCACTTTGCTGAATCAGCCCTTAGCAGATCTTCCACACATCCAAAATCCCAGGAAAGCTTTTACACAAGATTTACATGTAAAGAGTCCATGGAAGGATCCCCTGGCAGCTCCATATGCACATCTGCCTGGAGCACAAGGGGCTCCACTGAGGACCACCACCACGATGCCCACTGCTCCAGCCCTTCTCCCGCTGCAGCCCAGCCGCTCCTCAGTGTTCAGTACCACTTCAAATTCTCCTGATGAACCAGAGGTACCTGAGAAGGAACAAGTAAATATTTAATCTGCTGTCTGAGCTTCAGCAGGTGGTTCTGGGGAGAGCTATTCAATTTCATCTATAGGATGATTTGTGTGCTCAGAATACCCGAATCTGATGCTCACAGGGATGTTCAAAGCAGCAAACTCTCCCCAGAAACACTCGAGTTACATTTCAGCTGGTCATGTAATGCCTCCTGCTTACGCTGAGGTTTCTTTATCAGTATTCATGCGATGGACCAGTCAGGGATGCTGCAACTGCACCACTGACTTTTCAAAGCCAGGGATGAAGTTGATTGGCACTGATCAGCCACCAATAGCAATATCAAACACACCATAATCAATAGCAGCTGACAGCGCTGGAATAGCTTTGGAGATGCAGACGTGCCCCCAGCCACACACACTGTCAGTGGTGGATATCAGCACGGCCGCAGAGGGGACCACGCTCCCACCAGCTCCGCTCCAGCATAACCTTCCAAAGGACACAAGTGAAGAGACTCCAGGCTGAGCTTTCCTATTTTTAATTAAGTTAATTCCTCAGGTTACTTTAATTTAGTCATTTGTATTTAATTTCCTGTTCAAGGGGGGAAAAGGATGAGGAGAAACAGATGTTGCCCCCTGCGGGCTGTAGAACAAAAAGAGCCATGAAAACTCATCCGTCCGTCTGATTGCTTTTTTATTAAGTAACACAGATGCTGGGAAGGTGGCAAGAACTGAGGTATGTCAAAACATTAACTTCTGCTTTGCCTTTTTTTTTTTCTTTTTTTAATTCTGATTTGAATTACCCAATAAAAAAATAAGATGGAAAATCCGGTGGCAAACCTGCTTTCTCTTCCAGCCACTGAATGCACAGCAAGCATCTGGCTTCATCTTTCTTCTGATATATGAGAGAGGATCGTGAGAAGGGGCTTTTTGCAATAAAACGTTGATTTTTCTGAAGGATGTTTAAGCAGAGGATTATTTATGTGCTTCATCTGGGTCGGTGTTTCTATTTCATGTAGAAGTTCAAAGCAGTAACTGCTAAACAAGGTGCAGACCTGATTTAATGCAGGCTGACATAAATGTAAGGTTTGGCCACGCTATTGGAAAACTTGTCAGATGCTGCAGCATTTTGATGTAGCCTCTCTGCAGCTTGGTAGGGGTTGCTATGTGAGCTATGCTTCCCCCTCTCCCAGCTCCAGGGGATCAGGGATGCTCAGACCCAGAGGTTTGCAGTAGATTTATTTCTGCTAGGGAGGAGAGTCCAGACGGAGGAGGCAGTCTGCAGGCATTAACTGGAAGGAGAAAAGTCATAACTTTGCCCTGGGAAAGTGAGCAAACATCCCATTTTTAGGGAAGAGCTCATTTTGCTGGAAGAAAATCACAGTTTTTTTCAATAAAGAAAGAGTATTTCAAATCACCAAAATCTGCAAACCATTCTCTCATATTCTACTAGCTCCAAACTGTAAAATTTACAGCTGAAGCCAACTCCATGGCGGGCTGACGCTGGTAAAGGCGACTAGACCATGACTTGTTATGTAAATAAGCCCATAAAAGTCTTCAAGATTTTACACCAAAATCAGACCTGCAGCAACCATTCTGCCTTAGCTTTGTGGATTGTTTAATTTGTATGCACATGACTCCAGCATCACTATACAGAGAAGGCATTTTATAAACCTTTAAATGATCAATCAGTTAAATAAATAAAGCATCTCCAGCGACGCTGTACTAACGTTTTAGGAAGTGCCTCATCCCTCTGTCATTAACATAATAAGCCTGAATAATGTTTTCACAGTGATTACCACGAGCGGGTCAATGTCTGCTATTAGCAACCTCTCCTCCATGGATCATGAGCACAATAAAGCATGCCAGCCCCTAAAGACAACGTGTGTCAGAAGACTTTCTCCAGTACCGTGCCCGGCTGCTCTAACGTGGCACGTGTGGTGACAAGAGATTGTCAAGGATCACCCAACGCAACAACAATTTACTGTTTCAGTGGGAGTTTTCTCATTTTGAGAAGTTCAGCGAGTGTTCCCAGTCTGTAAATTATACCAGACATAAAAGTACGTATAGACCAAAGTGTTTTGTAGCAAATAAAAGTTGTATCTGCTCAGAAACTGCTTTTTCCAATTGTTTTTCCTCTCCCAATGTCGTTGATCTTTTGGCATTAGCTCACACGGGGTCAAGTTGGCCCAACATTGGGGCTTTCAAGCGTTTCATTGCAGAAGAAATGCCAGTAAAATGGTTTAGAACACGCCACTAAACTTAATTAAAAGCAATGTGATTTAAACCCAACGCCCAGGGGTTACCTGGGGGTTGTGGAGGTTAATTGCAATTGTTACTGTATTACTTTCCAAACTCAAATTTCCAATTCCTTGTATGCAATAAATCCTGCAGAGTCAGGTCAGAGAGGGAAAAAAGAGAGAGCTCTACTTACAAAATCCACATCTTCTCTAATTCAAACACAGGGACGTGTCCTGCAGACTCTCCACACTTTGCAGAGCAGGAAAACAACCTTCTTTCTGGGTTGATGGAACTGGTATTGCCGAGTTCATGCCAGATCTCCAGTGGCTTCAGGGAACGCCTGGGAGCAGCACCCTCATCTCAGCAGCCCAGAGGTGCCTCCTGCCCAGCTGTGGTGTTTCAAAGCTAGAAAACATGACTCTACAAATAATTCCATTGTGATTAGAATAGATGCCTTCCTCATAAACACACTGGCAGGGTTTTTATTTTCTTATGCAAAATAAATGCACAGATAAATTCGCCCACAGAAGTAACAAGCATCCTTCCCTATTTTAACAGCAATACTCTTCAGCCTAGAGAAATGGATCCTCTGGACTGATTTACTCCCTTTATTTTTTACCACCAGCCCTTGCAGAACGAAACCATCCCCTCCTCCAGTTTGGGAAAGTGAGCTGGGGCTTCCTAGGAGCAAAGGGAGTGTAAGAGAGCTACGCAGCCATCACGATGGGCACCCATCCCCTGGTAAGCAAAACTGTCAGATTTACTCAAACATGCAATTTTACTGAAAAACAACCAAAAAAATCAAGCTCCTACAAGCATGTGGATAATATCTGAGATATTGATTTGAAAATAGATTTTTGCCTTACTTTTTTTTCCTGCTGTTTTGAGGGAACAACGCTGCAAGTCTCGTGTTTGGTATCTAACATCCAGTAAATTATTGTATTTAGTCTGCAGAATTTAACATGATTTATGCAATTGGGGCTTTGAAAAACAAACCCCACCTCTGTCTTTCTATTCCTGGAAGCATTTCAGTTATTCCCAGTTTCAATTATTTTCAATTCCACCAGTGTGATCAGCATATTTAAAATTCAATCAGCCTTCTTGTTTAAAACATTTCATGTGTGTGTCACACTAACAATCAACAAGAGTCCTGAATTTAACATCTGTTCCTACTAGTAAATGGTTTTAATTTGAGAATTGAAAAAATATATGAAGTAATTACTAGGCACTCAATCACAATGAATAATGTGTTTGCTACCAGCCATTCTGTCCTGTCAGCAAAAACTCTGGAGAGGCAGAGCGGCAGATAAGTGGAATTACTAGAAACTGGGGGGAAAAAACTCCAAATACTGAACCTGGAAGCAGGATGCTGCTGTGCCTTTCCTCTGGATAAAGCCGGGGAGACTCCTCATGGGTACCTGTGATGTCGCATTGGCTTTGGCATCTCATCCCGCCAGCCCTCTGCTCATAATCTGCCCATAATCTTGGGTGACTGAAGTGTCACCCAGGTATGCCCTTCACCTGCAGATTTTTGTCCATTTCTTGGGCAGGGATCTGGAGAGAGGCTGGAGCTCCAACCCTGACGGCATCGGTAGCATCATCCCTGGAGACATCTCGGCTCTGCTCCAGCCTCACCCTGCAGCTTCCCAAGGGAGATGCTGTCCTCCTGCCAGGTCACAAACAAACAGAAAATCACCATGTTTGGAAAAACATGAATAGATAAACATTATCTACAAAGGGGTTAGAAAGGGCTACAAAGATGATTAAGGGCCTGGAGCATCTCCCCTGTGAGGAAAGGCTGAGTGAGCTGGGGTTGTTCAGCATGGAGAGAAGCAGCCTGAGAGGGGATCTGATCAATGGGTATCAATATCTGAAGGGTGGGACACAGGGGGACATGGGCAGCCTCTGCTCAGTGTCTGTGGGGACAGGACAAGGGGCGATGGCCTCAAGTTGGAGCACAGGAAGTTTGTGCAATCTGTCCTCAGGAACCTGCTTTGGCAGGGGGGTTGAACCAGATGATCTCTGGAGGTCCCTTCCAACCCCCATCGATTCTGTGATTATTCAGACTGTAGAAAAGAACAATCACTTGGTCAGGTTGGTTTCCTGTGTGACTAAGCATGTCACATCCCCTGGGTTTTTCAGAAATCAAAATTCAAGCAAAGGAACACTCGTGCCCTTCTGAGCACTAAAAGCTTTAATGCTGAAGACGTTGCTCAGCTGGAGGTGTTTTCACCCTGGGCATTTCTGGGGAATATAGGACTGGATGCCAACAGGTCTCTGGGAAAACCTGGACCAAGAACACTGGCAGCTCAGACAGGAATGTATTTTTTCAGCAGAAGCAGGTGTTTCTCTCCTGGTTTATCTTGTCACAGGTAGTGTTAGCACAGCCTGCTGCAGTGGGCTTCCTCCCTGAAGAGGCTCACTCCTCTCCTCAGCACACACCACTGTTTGACACACAGAGCTTGATTCATGTTATGTTTATTCTTTCCCAGATCACTTATTGGGGAGGATTTATGATGGCATTACACAGCGCTGGAGAGACTGCTGGGCATGTTCACAAGCTGCTTCCTTCCACTGGGACCAACAGCTCCTTGAGTCCTGCATGTGAGTGATGCTTCAGAGTGATGGACCAATGGGCATCCACCACTGCCCGAAGCAGCTGGAGCAAACCCTACCTTCCATCTCTGCCCTGCTATCGATACTTGACATTGGCCCTTGATGGGAATTACAACTGCTGAAATTAAAAGCCTTTCCAGAAATGGAAGCAGTTTGCATGGCATTTGGGGACAGACTCTCTGTTCGCCATCGGAACGGATCCCTTGAAGCCTTCAGATGGATAAAAGCAGTTTCAAAACCCATCTCACTTGCCATGTGACAGCTCCCTCCTCTAATGCTTTATTCCTGAGCCCTGACAGCCCCTCACATGATGACTTCAGGAGAGCCGATGCTCATTTGCAACGCAGGGGAAAGCTGCCTTGTCTCAGCACTTTGCTCCATTGACTTGACCCTTAAATGCTTCTGGCACTTAAGGAATAAACTTCCCCTGCCCTAGGGAGCAGGGTTACCAGGGCAGAGATTTGCATCATTTATCTGGGAAGTGCTGCTGCTTACACCCACATCATGTTATATCCCAGCAGTACGTGGATGCTTTCACGGGCATCTAATAAGGGAAAGCAGTGTGAAAAATCAGTAGAAGCCAGTCATCCCCGTGTGGGTGAACATCACTGAGAAAAACAATGACTTCTGGCTCTTCTGAAGGGCACTGTTGACTGCACATCTACGAAAAAGGGTTGTTTAATGTTGCTGCTGAATGCAGAACCCTTTACAAAGAGTCTATATTCTGTGCAGCATCACTGACCTTGCTGGAATAAGGAACATTATCCTCTTTTTCCATGTAGTCCTCACAGCACAAATCCCCAGATGGCTACAAGGGGATGCAAAAAATTCCCTGCATGGGATTTCAGTGTTGGATGCTAAATTGGAAACCAGTTACAGGAGAAGGAAGAGATTTGGCCTTCAGACCAGTGGACAAACATGAACCTAAGGGTCCCTCCAGCAACCCTGCTGGCATCCCAGCATCCTCCTTTGTAAATCACTGCAATTCTTAAACCACCATTCGCATCTCCAATAGTTATCAAGGCATCTTAATGAAATCAGATTTTCAGTGAAAGGAAAGAAAACCAGTGGGATGACTTGGCACTGCTGGGACCTCCCTTTCCCTATGGAAACACCTTCGGTGTTAAATCTGTGTGCACACCCAAGAAGGAGAGAAGAAGCCACAATGTGCACTGGAGCACAACCAACTGCATGTGTCAACACAGTCACCTTGCAAGCAGTAATTTTAATAATTTTTAATCCTTAGATAAATTACCGAATTCTGTGCAAAATTACCAGGTTTTAAGTAACCACATTCCTCTGAAGATCTCTTTTATTCCAGAAGTAGTAATATTTTTACTTGTAAATCCCTAATTCTTCTGTTGCAATTATTTTAACCATCACTGAGCAGCAACTAAATAATAAAACATCCTAAACCCTAAATTTTCCCTGTGCTGCAAACACGACTGATACCAATTCCACTGAAGGCAATGCAGAAAAAAAAAAAAGAAGCAAAAAAAAAAGACAAATCACTGCTTCCAGCTCACTGGACTTAACTCAGAAAAAAATTACACATTTTACAGAAGCATCTTCTGATGATTCACTGTATATTGAGGAGGAAGGGGAAATAAGAGAAGAAAATATGGGACAGACTCCAAATTATTGCAATTATCCTCATATCAAATAAAAGCAGTGAGCCAACAGATCAGTTTGCAGTGTCTACAATTTTTAAAAAATTTTTTTCCAAAATGATGTTCTGTTGAGTTTAACACAGACATCTTTCAAGCTCATCCCTTGGAAACACCAAAATAAAATCACATGGCACTTTATTCCTAAGAATTAGTGCTCATGGAGGTGGCCCAAGAGTGTCCAGATGCTCTCTGCTACAACATGGTACCTGCATGAGATTAAATATCTCCAGTAGCCATCACTCAGTAGGTATCCGACCTTGCTTTGATATTAATATCAAATTATATATATTGCTATTAATAAACTAAAGTTCAGATGATGCTGTGGCCAGTCAAGGCTGTATCTCACGCAGATCTTACCTTTGAGTGTACACTGACATTTCCCCCAATGTCGGTTGGGCCCATATTGTACCTTCTTAATTATTATTTTTAGCCTGTTTTCAGACACAGGAAAACAAATGGAAACAGAACGTTAATTATTTTGGAAAATGGGGGTACAGAAAATACACATTCCTTCCTTTTTACCTCAGAAGTGAGGAAAGTATTTAACTTCTCCTATTTGCCATCAACGCTCCACTCGGTTGATAATTTAGATGTATGATTTTGTACTTGGGAGCTGCTCAGTCAGATGCACAACACAATTCTTAATTATTTCAAAACGATTCCAATGGAATAATAAATCTAGCATTTGATGGAACATGGCTGCCTGACCCACAGAAATATCTGGGTAATTATCATGCTTCCCCAGTGGATTTATTTATTTATTTCCCCTCCCCAAATCAGTCACTAATTACTGGCTACACTCACAATGATCACTTGGAGTAATTGTGATGTTTCACTGCATCGTTTCGGACAAGAACAATATAACCCTCTTAATGAAAAGGAACGTGGAGGGTTTATTCCTAGGCTGAAATGCAGATGTCGTTGGTCTGGTGGTTATGAGCATAATAAACAGATGTGATGTTAAAAAACCCCTAAACATTAGGAGCTTGCAATGCTAATTTTCTAAACAAGAAAACTCAGTATCAACCCTGGGCACAGGCAATTTGGGCAGATTCCAGTGTGACCACCGGACCACCACCTCCCCGACAAGCAGCCACAGCCACCCACCCAGGACTGCACCGCGCTCCCAGGAGCTGCCCCTCCACTTTATTTGCTTATTTTCTTTAACTGAGTAGAGAAATAATGTATTAATTAATATTAATTAATTAATTAATTAATTAATTCCCTATTCAGTTATTAATTGTAGATACTTTGAAAGTACTTACAATTTCATGACCATCTCAGAACCCTCAAGAAGGTCACGGTAAAGGGAGGTAAGCCTACATCAGTCTAATAATGAAAGGGTCTAGTCATAGAATCATAGAATGGTATGAGTTGTAAGGGACCCCAAGGGTCACAGAGCTCCAACCCCCCTGCCACAGGCAGGGCCACCAACCTCAGGCCTGGATCTACACAAGGTTGCCCAGGGCCCCATCCAACCTGGCCTTGAATATAGATTTTTAATTAGAAAAAGAAAAAAAATCAGCTTACCTTAGGTATGTTTTTAAAACTTTCCTGTAGAATAACTGACTTGTGATAACACACCTTTGCAAAATCACACCTCCTCAGTCTAGTGCAACTTCCAACTTGGGGCAGTGAAGTCCTCATTAGAGGCCAACAGGCTAAATTAAAAATAACCAGCGGTAATAATATTGATTTATCATCTCTAGAGGTATATTTTTCACAGGTCTCTAGTTAAAATTCAAGTAATCTCCTCAATTTGGACACTTTTACTCTTAAAGTGGTTACCCAAGTGGGGGTTTCAGCTGCATTTAAAGTTGCTCTCAGGGCTCTAATCCGTGTTCTGTCTCTGATTGCTCTGGGAAAACTAAACAAAAAAATCGGTTGCTGAAGCATGAACAGGGATGCAGAGAGCTGAGAAGAAGACATGAAACAAGAGCTCTCCCCCCAGTCCTGCTCCATTTCATAAACCCCTGATTAAATGTGGAGAGGGTGACATAACCTCAGAAAAATTTCCTCAGGCTTCTATAGCATTTGAGATGAAATGTTCCTTCTCACTTTCCTTTTAGCCTGAATGTACCTTTTTTTTCCGAAAGAAAAATAGAGCTTTGCCTACATACTAGGGCTTTTTTTTCCTTCAGTTTTATTACATAGATATGCATGTGTACACAAAAGGAAAGGGAAAGAGCAGCTGCACAGAGCCCTGCCTTTTTATACAGGGCTTCCTGCGTGTTTAACTTGAAAAATGTTCTGATGGCCTCTGTCTTTGCAAGCACAATACTCGGGTCACTAAAGGATGTAGTAATAGATAATAATACTATGTAGTAATAGATGGTGTGAAGCAGGGTGCAGAATGAAGTGTCTTGATGCAAGGAGCAATCCGAGTTGTGTTGTTTAAAAGTACAAAATAGGAAAAAATTTATATATTGTGTACTGCCTTCAAAATACCAGCCATGTGTATGTGTCTGTACATGTGTAGAGACACTCCTATACATATGTGTGTATAGGTTTACCTAGATATCTGTAAAGATCTGTGTATCCCAACTATGATCTCTTTAGAGGAAACTTTCTACAACATAATAAGCAGTTAAATAAAACCTAGAGATGTTATATTCCACAGTAACACAGAGCCACATTGGCAATTTCCCCCTGGAGAGCTGCACTACCAAAACCAGCACAAACACAGAATCACAGAGTCACCAGGTTGGAAAAGACTTTTAAGCTCATCGAGTCCAACTGTTCCTGTCCTGTGCTGAACCAGATCCCTGAGCACCTCATCTCCCCTCTGTTAAACACACCCAGGGTGGGGACTCAGCCCCCTCCCTGGGCAGCCTGTGCCACAGCCCCACAACTCTGCCAGGGAAGAACTTTCCCCTCACATCTGATCGGACTCTGCCCTGGCACAGCTTGATGCCATTAAAGGTTCACAGCCCAGTGACAGGCTGACTCCCATTCTTACCTCTGCTGTCAGAGTGGTTCCAAGAATGTTTATCAATACAGTGCTAGGCGTTTTATAAACATTTATATAGTTATATAAATATATATATATGTACACACACACCCATGGGAGAACTAACCAGACCCACACAAAATGCAGAACGACTTTGTTTCAGCGTTTCATAGGCATTCTCAGAAGTATGGAGTGTGAACTAACCATAGCAGCCACCAGCAGCTCTTTTAAAGAGGGAAAAAACAATTAGTGTGTGGAAATAAAAACAAGGTTGGTTCATCATTACTGCCCCTAAGTTGGTTTTCTGAAGATTTTGATAGGGAAGGTGCCTCTGCTGCCAGGGAAGCTGCACACCCTGTCTCTGCCCAGCCCGGATCATGCTATAAAACCAAACCGCTGACCCCGGTGCCGTGCCACACAACAGTCGCCCGAGCCGGTGTCCTACATCTCCCTGCTATTCTGTGTCTCTTTTGAACGTACTCGACGTAGAAGCAAGTCGTGCTAATCTTACTCTTATCAGCAGCTGCCAGGGCTTGGGATGGTAACTTTGAATTAGCATGAAGCAAGTAATTCCCTGAGTCCTTTGCAAGAGCTTTAAGCAATGGCTGCTTTATGAAATTATTCATTTCCCATCGCTGTCAGCAGTCCTTTTATTTACAGTGATTTTCCTATCCTTTATCCCCAGCCCTAATTTTGACCTTTAACTCATCAGCTAGGTTTTATGCCTTCCACAGCCCTCATAAATTTCTGTTACTCAAAGAGGCTGCGGTGGAAGATGCTGTGTGACAGTAGGTACCGCTGCTCTCACTCCCTGGCTCCTGGGCAGACATGCTTTATGTCAAGCCTGGTTTTTACATGTCTGCATCTATCAGAAGCGCTGATATATGGGAGCGACCGATCATCCCTGGCAGGACTGCAGCAAAATGCCCCCAAGGCGTATGAGAGGGACTGGAAATACGGTCACGCACGAAACTTCGCAGCTTGTCTCACAGCCATGCACATCACACAGACAAAATTAAAGTCTGTATGATGGCAAACGCAAGCCAGGGAGCTCAGCAGCTTGGTCCAGTCCTGTCCGCTGTGGCATCCTCTCTCGGTCGGTGTAAGGGACTCCTGAGCAGACAGACACATCTAGCGACAGAACCGCTGTGCCGCATGAAAACCCTCGTCTCTGCATTTCCATTTTGATGAGTTTATCAAACACAGTTGGCCTCAGCTCCCATCCCGCCTGTGCTCCGCGATGCTGTCGGTGCATCGTGGTTACAATCTGTCACACCATTAACCCCAGCATACCTGGGTTTGGGGACCAGGAGCACCTGCGCTCACCCCTTCCTGCACACACCCAACAGATGGAACTGGAAAGCAGAGACCGCTACAGCTTTGGCTCCTCTTCCACAGTGACATATTTCAATCAGAATGGCTGGTTCTTTAATTATTCCCTCATTATACACGATACACCACCACTTGCGTGCAAGCTGTTTTAACTAATGTGATTCTGCCATGGAGAAAGCGCTTCGTTAATTGGCTCGCCTGCGAACAGCAATCAACGGGACCAACCCACCCCGCACCACCAGGAAAATACAAATTGAATCATTCCTACAGCCTCCCTTTCTGCTCTCCCCATCCAGGTGCACTGAAAACACAGCTCATATTAAACCCGAGCCACACAGCGGACAGAAATTTATACAAAAAGTATTAAATTGTTTCTATTTATAAAGTAATTCTGGATGAGATTATAGATTCCTGGCTCGGATTGACGGCAAATTCTCCGTCCTGTGACTTGATTAAAATGCATTATGAAAGGAAGATGGCAGGAAGGCAGCCTGCATTTTTCAAGTCAGGGAAAAAATAATAAAGTGCCCGGCTTGCCCTGCTGAATGTCCTTTTGAGCAGCCAGAGCTGCCTGCTGCATCTTTGCTGCACACCCAGATAAGCCCAGCTCCAGAATGCCACATTCCCCATTTCCATTTAAAATTCCTGTTTCATATGCTATTCTGAGACCAGTTACCTGCAATCGGGATCTTAATGCAAATATTTAAAGCTTAAGATAGAAACAGGAATAGGTGGCTCGGGAAACTGATAAAGCACAAGAAAGCCTTTTATCTTCCCAAGTTACCGTTTCACATTTGATTCAGCACAGTAAGTAATTGTGCACGGGCCCGTGTGCGTATTCTCATTAATGAAACTGAGGACAACAAGAACAAACAACTGAAATAAATGTCACATGAAAATGCAATTTTTAGTGAATGAGAACATTTCCCACTGCTGAGCCCAGGGGGGGCTGCGAGCAGCACGAAGGGCTGAGCTGAACATGAGCATCTGCAGCATCCCCCCAGCTTGGCTGGGGACTGCTGGGACCTGGAGGAGTGAGACTGGCCAGAAAAACCACAGCAATAACACCACACCAAGCCTTACACATATCTATTTGTGTGTCTGTATATACTTCGTAGTGATTTCAATATATAAACTTCATATATAAAAGCACATAAATATATCACTTTATATATATATATATATATATACACACATATATATATATATACACACACATATATATATATATATACACACACATATATATATATATATACACACACATATATATATATATATACACACACATATATATATATATACACACACACACACACCCCCCGAAAGAGCTGATGCCATCAGTCGTCCTGCAGGAAGGGGAATCACTGCCTGATTCAGGCAAGGTCTGATTCTGCACCTCTGCTCATCCTTGCAGGCTCCTTTCCTGCAGAGGGACACAAAGGGATGCAGAGGGTTTTGTCTATTGGAAATCTTTACTAAAGAAGACACCACCTTACAGCTCTTGGAGGAAAGGAGCACTCTTAGAGCACTTTTCTTAGATACAAAACCTGCCAGATTCAGAAAAGACACTGAGAAACCAAGGTCTTACCCAGCCCAGGTGAAGGGCCAAAGCAGCTGGGACCCTTGCTCCTCACCAGCTCTAGCCACATCAGTGTTATGGGCTCATTGCCAGCAAACTGTCACTACAAGGAATGCTTTACCAGAAGACTCTTGATGCTCCTGGGTTTGTCTTCATCTTCAGCCTCTTTTTTTTTCATTCCCCTTCCTTCCCATTGCACTTCCTCAGGCTGTGGCTGCTGTGTTTAGTTTTTACTACACAACATCCCACTTTGAGGAATAAGCGAACTTCATCCGCGTATTGGCAGCAGATCCAGACATGATAAGAAATTCAATTAAGCCAGCAGGCCAGGCAAGCAGAGCTGAGACAAACACGTTCAGGCCGAAGCAATAACCCGAAGGTAACGCTGCCAGAGCCGTGGCTGCCGCAGCACGCTGCTTCCTGCAGTCACTGAAACAGAAACATGTTTCAGGAGATGAAGATACTGTCATTGGGAGGCAAATAAAAAACCCCAAAGCCTGTAGGAAATGATAAGGCTCAGCACTGTCCTTTGCCATTGGCCCTGCAGCATCCTTTCCCCTCCGGATCTGGCTCTCACTCTGCAGAAATAACCCAGAACTGACGCTGGCTGCTGTCAAACCAACCCCCTTCCCTTTTCTATTTGCTTTGCACAGTGGCTCCAGTCAAGCCACAGCCATCTGGTAACCCCAGGACCTGCAGCACCCTCCAGCATCCAGCCCCAAAGCCCAGACCCTGCCCCAGACCCAGCAATGCATCCGAGCAAACCAGTTTGCTCTGTCTCAGGTATGGGCAACATGCATGGAGACCAGGGGTCTCCTCCAGCATCACAGAAAACACAATTCTGCATCCTTTGCTAAGCATTTCACTGTCCTGCTCTGCAGCACTAATTCGGTAACGCTTCCAGCAGGACCTGCACTTGTCATCAACCCTAACAGAGAGGAATGTTCATATCGAATTGGATCCAAGGTTTCTCTTCTCAATACATAATCTGAGAGTGTCCAGACCTACGTATCCCACAGGAGGACACGCAAACTCAGGTATTACTCTGTATTATCCCCACTTAGTCTCCTGACATTTAAATCAAGACCAAAGCACATGGCTTGAAACCTTTCCAAGCGTTTGTCTCTGGCAGGTAGAATTGTGGGCATCCCTTACAGCTGCACCAATAGCTGATCTTCCCAGAATCCCTAACACTAACATTTCAGAACATTCCAAGGCCACATTCACAGAATCACAGAGTCACCAGGTTGGAAAAGAACTTTAAGATCATCGAGTCCAACTGTCCCGTTCCTATGTTAAACCAGATCCCTGAGCACCTAATCTACCAGTCTGTTAAACACACCCAGGGTGGGTGACTCAGCCCCCTCCCTAGGCAGTCTGTGCCAGGCCCTGACAATTCTTTCAGTGAAGAATTTTTTCCTAACATCTGATCTGCCCCTATCCTGGGAATCTGAGCCAATTCCTGGGGTTAGTTTTCAATGTCATCCTCCCTTATGGAGTTAAATGCCCCTAATGTCACTTTTACAGGGATAATCAGAGATATGCACCATGGCAAATATACTCCTAATAAAATGAAACGTTTGAACTGAATTAAATGAGATTCTGTTGATATCTTTCCCTGGAAAATCAACCTGTTTCTTCTTAAATTAACCTGGCCTTCAGTCTCTTAACACCTAATTGTTACTTCCCTAGTATCCACTAATGGGTTTTAAATCAAAGCAAGGCCAATGATAATTGGAACTGTTTAAATTCCTTCTCATTGTTTTGCCTCAGTAGCTTCCAGCTTCTGGAGTCCGGCTCTGCAAATGCATCACTTTGTGTGTGTGTGTGCTCATGTGTGCCACCATATGTGTGTCACATGTGAGTGGGCTCTCCAGACACATGCACACACGTGTGTACACGGTTTTGTACTCATGGTGGCATGAAGCCACCTCTGAAATGGCAGAGCCCCAACAACACATATTCAGCCAGTGAGGAATTTCCGCATGGTGATAAAATTCTCCAGACCCATTACAGTGGTATCTAAATCCAGCATTTCCTTGGGATTCCATGCTTAAGAAATTAGCAGACTCACCCAATTTGTACAGTCCTGTATACAATCGTCAGCACAGGGTGAGGTGGTGCTGTGGGAGGCTGCTCTGATTTGGACCTGGTCCGATGTGGGGTCCTATAACAAGTACCCAATGCTGTACTTTATCTGCTCATATTTTAACCCATAGTCCCAGAAGGTCAGTTGCTTCTGAGCTGTCACCAGCTCTGACAAGCAGTGACATCTTTGACAGTGTCACTCTCCCATCACCTTTGGCCCATTCAAAACTTGCTAAATAAATCATAGAAAAGGCCCTTAGCATTCTAGTCACACCCCTCTCCTGATCCAGTCTCGCTAACGCCAGCTACGTGGAATTTATGCTCGGTGTAATCAATCTAGATAGTTTCCTGCCTTGATTAATTTTCTGCCTGATATTTTGATCCGATGTTAATTCTGCTCCCTCTCTTAATCCTGACGTGTTGTCATCGGGGGTGGTGGCTCTTGGGACAGCTTAGAGCCCAGCCTGTGCACTGGAGCTGCATGTGGAGGTCCTGTGCCCACTCCTGTCCCTGCCCACTGGTGGCAGCCCCAGTATCGCTCCTCTCCCTGGAAACACACTGGTATGGGTGTGATTTCTTCTCCTTTCCCAAAATCTGAAGCACTGCCTCCAAGCAGGAGCTTCCAGTCTGTCCTATCCTCATTGACTGCATGGCACAGGTTAATTCACCTTTTAAAATAGGCCCTGCTTTAGAGAAAAACAGAGATTGTGGTGTATTGTGAGGGAAGAGAAGACCTCTTGCACCATCAACACCTCCAAGACCCACACAAGCCTGAGAGACAGAGGGTTTATCTCTGCAAAACTGTGTATTGGAAATATTTCTCTGCTCAAATGAAGAGATACAGCTGAAAACCAAAAGATACCCAAAAAAACCAAACCCAAACCTGTACCACTTTTAACACCCAGCAAGATAGACAGTGTCATTCACACTCACAGATATATCAGAAGGATTTGAAAACATCCTGCATTTTTGTCCCTTCTTCTGACAGAGGATGCTCGTGACCTGTTAGTGCTGGGACTGTAGGAGCACAGATCCTGACCTCAGCGCTGTGCTCGGAGGACAGGTCTCCTGGTTTGGTGTATCTTACCTTCAGAGTGGAAACACCTTCTCACCATCCCTTGCTGTGGAACACAAGCAGCTGCAAAAGCCTTAATGGCTTCATGTTGGGCTTCTTGGTCCTGGTTTCCAAACTTTAAAAAATAAATAAATAAAAAGGCATCCCTGTTCTTTCTGAGCTGCATCCCCTTCGTACATCAAGATATAGTACAGATATTTCCAGACATGGCTCCTGCCACATCTCCAATACTTACCTCATGTTCAACCAATCCCTGTTTTAACCCCCCTCCTCTTTCTTCAACCCAGTTCTTACCAGTCACTGGGGAATGTATACAGTCTGACACCCCACACTGTGTATCACCACGGGAGGATGTGATCAGAGGAGACAGTGCTCGGGATTCACATGGTGGCTGGACGTACCGTTGCTGCTTGGTAGTTACTGCATTACAAACCCTCCTGAGCAGTGAGGGGGGGCAGAGATTTCAGGCAGGGATCTCCATGGGACCTCAGCCTGTGAGCTGAGAAAATACATGTCTTTTAACCTGACCCCCGTAGATGGGCTCCAGGCAATCTCTTTTAGTCAGAAAATAGGTAGTTGTTGCTCTCCATAGTCCTGGTGAGATCATGGTGCAGCCTCCAAGCCTGGAGCAGCACATGTCCCCCTAAACCCCCCTGCACACAGCAGACAGTGTCTTCATTTCCAGATGTGGTCTCATTTCTCCCTGACCAACACTATACAGCTCAGAGTTCACCATCAATGTGACCGTACAGTGTCGTGATAATTTTGACATCAAACCAAGCAGGTGAGGTCAGTTGGTGGCTGAGATGAAGATCCTGGAGAGCCTTGTTTCACGACAGAAGATCACCCTTTGGATGGAGCTGGGACCAGCAGGTGATGTGCAAAAGCCGACACAAGGCATCAGAAACCGAAGCAAAAAAAGTGCAAGGTGAACAAATTTAAACTCCTTTTTTTTCCATTACATTTTCAGCAATAAGGTTTTTATTTTTTCCCCAGAACAAGGATGTCTGAAATATGGGTCATACTCATCGTATGTTTTCACCGGAGAAGATAATAGAGGTATTATATGGAGCAGCACACTTTGAAGTATCGTGTCTTGATCCCACCTATTTTTAATTGCAAATGCTGTGAGCAGGTATTGTGTTAGTCCTCGCAGGTCTTCTGTCAAAACCTTTCTGTAATCAAAAGGTGCAAGGCAAGTTTCAAGTAACCAAGTTAGTGTCTCTACCATTGGCAGAGTTTACTGAAGAGAGACACATTTTTATGCACTCAGTATTTCCTCTCTCAAGGCAAGTTGGGTGTTTTCTATCGGATTATCAGCAGGCAGTAATATTTTGATGCTTTAATGCTCCTGAAATAAAGACATCACAAAAAACATGCTACGTGACTTCTATCTAAGGAAATCTAATGCAAGATGCCACTGGGAATTTTCCTTCTGTGGCCTCACACTGTACAGAGCAGTAGGTTTTTTGGGAACCAATCTTCCAGGTAGACCCTTCCCCAGCTGTAGGATGTTTCACCCTTACCTTTTTTAATACAGTGGTATAAGGCAACTATTATCAGTGCAAGGAGCTTTAAAATCACACTGCTTGAATGTTTAGACTCCTGAGGAATGTAGCAGTCCCCAAAGACACCAAGCACCACCAGCATGAGACGTGGAGCATGTCTCCCCTGCCGTGCCAACAAGTAGTTTAAATCCTTGTTGAAAAAGCTTCACATCATGAGGGGAAGTATCTGAGTGAGTAAATACTCCGTGATTTCCCCTGATACAAGGCCGTGCTGCCTGCGAGCTGCTGAGACATTTCAAGACCACGTCGCAGTTCAGGCAGGAGCTGATGAGCAGATCGTGATAGCTAATGAGGAAAAAACTTCATCGACCAGAGAGCTGGGAGACCTTCTGATGGGAGAAGGGAGTTTTCCTGTTTATCTTACAAGTGATCCCTTGCAATGAGAGGGTGAAGGAAGACGGCCTCAGACATAAGTGTAGCAGATAATAATACCCTTCTCTTGCTGACAGATTATCTATATAAAATGCCAAATCCTAAAGTAACTATTCCCACGGCTCCAGAGGGGAAGACTTTGTCTCAGTTTGCTTGGGAAGATAAATCTTCCCTTACATTTCACAGCTCAGTCAGAGAGTGGGCACAGATGCATGGGTGAGGAAGAGGAGCAGAGCAGGGGATGCACTGAGGAAGGGGAGATCCGCGCCAGCAAGGAGCAGATAACAGAGAGCAGCTCAGCATCCAGGGGATGAACCTGTGTCTTACTACTACCAAAACAAACAGTTTTCCAGCCAGATATTTTGCCACAGACCTTCTTTCTGATGAGGGACAATAAAGTCTGCATTCACCAGTAAACGCTGCTGAGGCAGCCAGGCGGTTACAGGAATAAAATCCAGCCCATCCAAAGAACCGATGGCCAACTTCAACCTAATACCTACAGGCATTGCCACCCGAAGCAGCTATTAGAGGCAATGAGGAATGCAGACTTGTGGTGTTGATGTCGTTAACAGCCCTTCCCTCCTCTGCAGTGGTGCAGGAGCACTGCTCCTTGCAAAAGTCACAGCAAAGCAGCAAACACACCTGAACCAGCCGTTCTGTAAGCGTTTTAGGTGCCCTTAATGGAAGTAAATTAAATAAAAATAAACCCAAACTACTAACACAGCACGGTAAGAATCAATTTTGCTCTAAAATGATTACTCAAACCTGGTGACAAGCTTATATAAGCAAAAATATTCCCAAGTTTTGCACTTTTCCTCCCCAGCCCTCATTCCCTGTAAGCTCTCATAGCTCCATGCAGAAACTCCCACCCAGCCACAGTCATGCAGCCAGACTGGGGTGATGGTGCCGTGGCCATGGGTGCCTGGGGTACCAGGTAGGGCTGCCAACCTGCCCCAGAAACTCAGGGATATTCGTGCAAAGAAATTTCTGAAGCCAAATATATTCAGCAGAAGTTTCTTTCCAGGGGTTTGCTCGGTCAAGTTTTACCAGGAGCCCAGTGCGTACCTTCTGCACTCAAAGAAACATCTTGTAACGAACATCACGTAATGAAACATCCATGAGGAAGTCTATGAAGCTTTGATGAATTATTTAAAACTCACTAATTCTTAAAACCAGCAACATTTTGTGGGTAATAAGGAAGATGGGATTTATCAAACAAATTGTGCACTCAACAGAAGCTTCTAAAAAGCTTCTCTAGGTTACCAAGCCATTTTTAGGCTCAGGAAGGCTTATGAATATTCCTCCAAGGTGCCTGATTTCCAACCAGCTGTACTGGAACAACGTCCCACTAGATGCGAGTTGAATTTCCATAGAGTGTTCAGATCATCAGGGTTGTGATCATTTACATGAAACAAACAAGACAAATATTTAAACAAATAAACAGTCTATGGTTTTATGAAAACATGAGGACTGCATAATTCATTCTTCCCAAGCTCTATGAATTCCTGCATGGTTTAAACTGATGTTTTCAGACTGTGACATTTAAAAAAGGAGGGGAAAAGCACTGGTCCAAGTCTGAAAATTCAGATTGCCTTTTGTAGTGCTGGTGCCTCAGCTCTGCAAGCAGCCAAAAGGATTTGGTGGGCATTTGGGTGGGCTCCTACCCCCAGTTCCTCAACGTTGTCTGAACATCCACAGCCCATGCTCCCTATTAAGAAGGGAAGGCTTCCCATATCTTGAAGAGCTCAGACTGAAGGTTGAAACACACCCCAGGGGTGCCCAAAACTACAGCTGGAATCCCTCCTCTGCTATCTTTCATTTTCTCATCCTGAAATGCTAAGATTAATGACTTTGCAAAGTCTGCCCAAGCACTCTTCTCTGGATGTTCCACTTGAAGACTCCCCGTTTCCTCAGCCACTTCCACATGACCCAGTCGCAGGGACAGTAAGCCCCATTTTGATCTGAAATTCTTCATATTAATAATGTCATACATTACACTTGACAGCTTCTAACTGATTCTCTGACTTTTATATGGCAAAAACTTCTGGCAGTGTTATTGGCTTTCCCTTTTTTATTAACTGCTTCGACTGGCAGCAAAATCCCCAGCAGAAACGGATGCTCCCAGGGGAATCTTTCAAAGGTTAGACCCTCTCATGCTGATGCAACGTTTTTGTCATTATTCAAGAAGACAGATTAATCATTTAGACCTATATCCTAATCACAGTAGGGTAAAAAAAAAAGTCAGGTGCTTTAAAAAAGGTTTAAGCATTTAAATATGCTTCACAAATTTAGTAATGGAGCACTGGAACAAGGAGAGCAACCAAAGGGGAGAATCAGCGATGGACATTCTCTATGAGCCCAAAGAGGATGAAACAGTACAGCATGAGGGATGGAAAACACAGCTGGTGAGATGTAGGAAACTTTGGGTTTTTTCTTAACAATAAGAGAGATACTATCATGAAGAGTACCAACCCTGCAAGTGCAATAAAAAGGGTCATAATTCACAGCTTCTGGGGACACTGAAGCTACAAGCCAAAGTCACTCACTAAGGGATTCCATAGGTTATGCTGGAAAATAGCTTCATAGTTCCTCCAAAAAACACAATGCTCTACTGCATCCCTACAATGGAAACACATGGGCCAAGGAAAACCAACATAGAAACTGCCCTCGATGATTCTGCCATTCTGCCTTGCCCTTCCACATCCACAATCAAAAGTTACTTCTTGTAATTAACAAAAGTTACTTGTTGGAGACACTCATTGTAGAGAACCAAGTGAGCGCGACTTGAGATTAACGGTCTGAATTGAGACATTTAACTGCCTTGATCACAGAGACTCTTGTGATGGGTGAGATATTGAGGGAAGTCTAATGAAATTAGATATGTTGAATATGTTTATGGCTAATGGAAGAGTGGAGCAAGAGCCATTTTAGCCATCTAACACGTGAAAATGAACTATTCTCTCCAGGAATGACAATTGGGCCACAGAAGAAACCTTTTAAGTACGTCCTAAATCCATTACCAGCTCCCATTTTGGATGCATCAGTGGCTATTGACAATCTGTCTTCCAGAACTTACACACTAAAACACTTTCTCATCTGTTTTTGTGTTGTGTACTGGGGACATTAGACTTCCTCCCTAGGTGAAAAGTCTTTATTGGCAATACAAAAATGTGCTTTAAATATCAATTCCTCCTCAGGTGCACCTTTAGTATGGCAGGACACTGGTGAAATAAAGGATCTTTTCTCTGATTTTCCTTCCTGAAGAATTTCTACTTCACTTTTGCTCCAGAAGTTTTGCTTTTAGAGGGATTTCTGGTGTCTCAACAAGCAAGTGCTGCAACTATCACACTGACTTAGCCCAAGCTTCTTGGGATCCCGATTACATCACTTCTACAGGCAGATACATGTTTTCTTTCCCATAAGTTTACAGTGCCCCTGGGACAAATCTAAGGTGGAATTGAACATTGAGAAGACAGAGTTGAACATTACCTCCAGCACAGGAGGTGAAGGAGCATTCTTGGCCCCTTGTGATGGCAAACTTCCTTTGTGCATCTGGGCCTTGGCTTTTGTGTCCAGCAAAATTAAAATAATTATTGAGGGGCCTAAGGTATGCCCAACAGAGAAAGGCCGATTTCCACCTCCCATGACTGACTGTGAACTTTCCTATAACAAGTAGGAAACAGCATCTTCTAAAATATAGCAAAGGCAGACTGTTTTTTCACTTCCAACTGAAGAAGAAACATTCAGCATGATGCATCATGACTTTAAGTGTTCCCTAAAGACAGTGATATCCTTCACCCAACAACACATTCACACAGTCCAGAGTTTGCAGAAGGTACATAACAGGAAGAATTAGTGAGTATTTTCCAAGTTACAAGCCATTTTTTGGGGAGAGGACAGAAAAGGGTGCTCTGGAAAGGCTAAACAAATGTGAAAGACAGTCCCCAGAACACTCTTCTGCCCAACAGTCACTTCATGGTTTAGGGATGGACTGGAAAGTTTGGGTTAACTCACATTTTCTGCACATCTTCACTCCAGGCTTGAGACTGGCTAGCTGAATCTGTTTGGCATAATAAAACCTCATAGGATGTTCCATTGATTTGAAGCTTTAAGTGATATCCCTCAGATTGATGGGGAGTCAATGGTTATCTTGAGATAGACTGTCTCTGCAAAACATTTCTCTCCACCAAAGGAGGTTTTTGTCCTCCCTACCTCGTGCTTCTGAAGGGCAAGCCCTCCTTTCCTTCCCTCTCTGCCCCACGAGGCCAGCTGGAGGAGTCCACCTGCTTTCCCCCATTCCCTTCCAACCCAGCCACAGATCATACTCAAGGTCCAATTGACTGCACAGTGCAGACCAGCCCCACGTCCTTTGGTTCTTAGCAGGTAGATCATTGCTCCCATAACAAGTTTATCTTCCATCATCTCTTTGAGCTCATAAATTATGCAAAGGTAAGTTTTTACAGGTGAAGGGTATTTTCTTCTTGTTGAGCCTTAGTGGAACTCATCTGTTCAAATCACCTCCCAGACTGTTTGCATTCCCGTGACAGAGTCCTGTTCATCACAAAATCAAGAAGAGGTCTGATTATTATGGTCAAACAGCTCTTAAACCTCCAGGCACATCAACCACTGATCTCTGAAAAACCCTGATGACACTTGACTCCAAGCCTCCATGTCAACTCTAGGTGAATGAACAGAGCCTGCCCCATGGGGCTTGCAGGTTGTGCCATTCCAGGCCATGGATAATTCCCTGAATACCATCACTTATTCCATCCCCATTCCAGGTTTTGATGCAGGACTTTTAGTTCGAGTGAAATTTGGCTGAAAAAACTTAATCCATCTGATGCACAGCAATGCTCAAGGCAGCATCCTGCAAGACTCTACATGAAGTGATTCTTGTCCATGATCTCCAAGAGGAAGAGCTCCTGAGGCTTTTGCCCTGTTCCCACCTCCCTATGCAGACTCATAGGATAGCTTTCTTTGTAAACTTAGAAGAATCACAACAAAAGTGTTGGGAATTTGCTTAAATTCCAGACATTTAATCCCATCACATAATAAAGCTGACATGATTTGTCTCCCTTCCAGACACTACAGCAGTAGCCAGCAATTTAAACCGGATCATTCAGTACTTGTCAGATTAGCATAAATCCCTGCCTAAGATGCAGGGGAGAACAAGCTTAAAATTAATAAACAGAAAAGGGAGATTGCCCAAAGTTACACAGGCTATATTTAGTGTCTAAAGGACTGTTCCATTCCCTTTATCAGATCACACTCTTGCACTACTGCAAGCATATGCGTCCAAAAATGAACACGAAAGAGCAGCTCACCAACCTCTGGATACTCAGAGCAGAGTCTGGCATATTATGGGAAAGCATGAATTTTAGAGGAATTTGTAAATCTTTTAAAATTGTAGATTATTCCTCAAAAAGAGGAATTTATCACATTCAGTTGAAAATTAAAATCTCACTACCTTTTCACCTGAAGTAATGGGGAAACTCATTTATTCTTTACTCTGCAAATCTCCTTATTTCAGTAGACAGAACTTTTAAGTGCTGCAGTACATTTGTCATGGTTTCAGATTCCCCAGTATACACTCTTCTGGAAAAAAAAGGCTCTCCTGTTGTCCTAGGGATGTTTCTTACAGGGTACAGACAAGGGGAAATGCATTTTCACTGTTCCCCAAGGAACTGGAGGCATTACGCTTCAATAGTTAAATCTTTCCTTTCCTGAGAGCACACCCTGTGCCTGTACAGATCTTCACTCAAGTACACTGTGCACTGCAACAGAATTTAAAGAGCAGAATCTGTCCATCATCGTGATGATAAAATTTCATGTGAAAAGTAGAGATACCCAGTGCACAGCTATACTTACAGATCTAATTGTAAAACTCTGCCAAGTATTCAGACTAACTAATAATTTATTTGTCAAGTTTCATTTATTTGTCTTAAAAACGCTCAAGAGAAGATGTTGCATTTATTCTTGACATTTCCCCCATGTAGATAATAGCTTTGCATAAACATGGTATGAATATTCAATGTTCGAGCCTTAGAATTTAGACTGCCAGTTAGTTACATAAATCATGTCGTATTATTGCTTTTCCTTCATGACATATGTAACTAAGCAGCAAACTGTGAATTTAAATATTAAACATTATATTCTGCCCTTTTCATGGTGCTAAGTGATATAAAGATCACAGCTCAGCAGGATGTGGGTCGTGCTGTCCTAAAGGTGGGGAATCAGAGATACATGTCAACTCAAAAGCCAAACGATGCTGCCTATTCCAGATTAGGATTCACATAATGAGCATTATTGTCCTGGCCAGGCTCAATTTCCCCAAATTAATTCAAGACACCAAGAATGGTGTCAAGCCTAGACTTGTTCTTGAATTCAGGTGATGATGCAGAAAGCCCTACATGTCCATGGCCACCGCTCCATTGCCAGCTGTAAATTACCCAAGCACCTAAATGGTTGGTAAGAACTGCTGCAGGTAGTTGCAATTGAAATGGGACCAGTTAATCCAAGGAGCTGGAAAACCGGTGCACAATGAGGAGCTCTCTTCAAAAGAGTTGGAAGAGACATTTGTCATTTAAAACAAAAATTGAAGGCTTCTAAGGGGGAAAAAATGGCAGAATAACCTTAGAGTAAGAGGTATTAAGGTACTAAAGGGAGCAACCTTTAAAGCCTGCCTATGAAATGGATCCCTGAAGTCCTGAATCATAATAGCAGAGGGGAGGAATACAGCCTTGAAATAAATGAACATTAGTCCAGAAATCTCCCAGAGATGATGGAGAGTGCAGAAGTTTCATGCTAAACTATTCTATTTCTTTGATAAAACCTGAACTCCTAAGTGGCACGGAGTGCAACAGGGAAGGAGAAGGGAAGGATAATAGGAGGGGAAATAAATCTCTTTTTTCAAACGCACTTAGTGCTGTAGCAATAGGGGTAGGGATTACACTCAATTTAATCTGAATGGATAACACAGTCCAGGATATTATCTGTAGTTTTCTTAAAATCTCCTCTGAAACACAGCTTTAATGTTTCTTTCTGCAACAGGAGCTTTGCTCCCCAGCTGTGCCATTCCCCATAGCACGCTGCTGCTCGGTTCAGCCCTCTGCAAAACAGGCCTGTGACACTGCCCAGAAAGAAGTAGTTTGATTCAAGGGAGAGATTGAACGGGTGAATAGGGTGGCAGGAGTCCTGAGCTGGTTGATTTGGGGAAAATTATACGAACCACTTGTGTAAAACAGCATGGGACCCGCCAGTGACAAATGTAAGCTGCTGCTGTTGCTGTTAACCAGACAAAGAAGAGATAAAAGGGACTGCAGGAAGATCTACTCAAAAAAAAAAAAACCCCAGTTATTTGCCTTCACATTCTTTGTGCAGTCTGTGAAGCTGAGGAACCGTTCACTGTTTTGCAATAGCAGGTGGAGATACTGTCCTTGTAACCTTCCAAATCAGCTTACCTCAAGTGGAGCAGTCCAGATGGATTACAGCTCCTGGCTGCTCCAGCTTGCTATCCTGGTCAGAGACACTGCGACCCACTGCTGCAGGGGGCAGGAATGTGTGACCTTGGTGAGATTCAGGTGCTGGTCAATCTGAATTCATTTCACTTGTTCAATTCAGTGAATACCCCATGGTGGGATTACCCCTCCTGAAAAAACAAATTCCACAAAATGACTCAAAGCAGCATCCTGTAATAGTCCAAATGAAGTCATTCCCTTCAATGAGCCTCAGTTTCTCACCTTGCTTTGTGTCCACATCTTCTACAAAAGTTGCTTCCCAGACACTGGACCAAGATTATTTTATGTGACCTAATAACACGGTGCCAAACATGGGATAGACAAAACAGATAAAGAAGGTTAGTTCTATTTTTATGGCAAACTTTCTGCCAGTGCTTAATTAACAACATTATGATGGCTAATCACTTGGTGGTTCCTACCTCCACTCAATTTCTCGCTGACACAAGGGCGTGTGACAGGGGTGAGTGGCTGTACCATGCCTGCTTGCAATAATCTGTCACTTCACAAAGGGCTGTGGTGCCATTAACTGGGTTAATTGGGTTCATAATTGTTGCCAATCCAAACATCTGTGCTCAGCTGCTGCCACTGAGGAAGAAAAAAGAAGTTAAACTCAAGCTCCTTGAAATGTTGATAGTGAGAAACTCTCCCCTAGACAGCTTCTGCACCCCAAAGGAGTCACACAGGGAAAGAGGGTGCACAGGGGAGAGTCCTCTTGGCTGGCAACGTTATCCTGGATCCAGAAGTTATTTCCAGAAACACAAGTTCCAGAACAAGATCCCCTGATTTCCCAGAACCGATGTGGGATCTAGGTAGATCAGTCTAGAAATGCCAATGGGATTTGGCAAAGGGAAAATATCAAGGCAACCCTTTTAACCAGCAACACATTTAATTTTAAGTAATTGTCTTCAACATTGGAGATGTCTCAGGTCCTTTGTAGTACCTTTCTCAGAACAGATATTGGGAGGGAGGATTCATTGACGTCTGGCTCACAGATCAAAAAATGCCCACCCACTCTCTGCAGTTGAGGTGGGCATAGGATGAGGCAGCTTTAATTGCTGTGGATAACAGAAGAGTTACAGGTAAATGGTAATTTAACTTAGAGAATACGTTGAATTTGACAGCATTTTGTAAAACCTTACTACTAAGGAGATTTTACTGAACAAAATTGGGAGGTTTTGGTTTTTTATTTCCCCTTAG
Source organism: Porphyrio hochstetteri (assembly GCA_020800305.1). Taxonomy (NCBI): domain Eukaryota; kingdom Metazoa; phylum Chordata; class Aves; order Gruiformes; family Rallidae; genus Porphyrio; species Porphyrio hochstetteri. The sequence goes on along the minus strand of CM036919.1, from coordinate 2,475,465 downwards.
CTACCACTTAATGTGTTAGTTCTCTGTGACTGACATTACATTTCAGACAAGAGTTTTGTTTTGGCTTTTTATCTGCTCTAGAGAGTGACACTAAGTTATTTCATGGGATTAGCGGTTTAAGTAATGTGAGTAGGTTGGCTGTCATGATTAGCAGAAGCTAAAGCAAAGCAGCATTTGCTAACTGCAGAGAATTGAGATGATGTGGCTGGCCGCAGCAGCTTATTAAATGTATAATGAGCTCAGGCAACTTATAAAAAGAATGAGAATTCTGTAATGCAGAGAAGCAAAAGTCTCAAGCATATTCCTGTAAGACTCTGAGGTGACACAAGATTATTATAAAGCATTTAGCAAGCAGGCATTTCACTGAACACATGAGTATAAGAAGAATTTAGGACAGTGTGTTTTCCTGAGAAGAATTTCAAAGTTTGACTAAACTGAGGTGATAATTGTTGTACTGCAATGCTGCTGAGGTGGGAATCAGCCTCTCTTTTCTCCATTTCTCCAGGCGCTAAAGTATCCCCATTTGCATCTGTACACTTCTTCCAGACATCATTTTGGGCTTTCTATCACTTACTATATTTAAATTCCCCTGGCATCATAATACTCCCACTTTATCAGCCCCTGCTTTGATTTCAGACACTCTCCTCCTGATTTTGCCTTGCAGACCTTGCTCTGCCATCTCTCAGACAGACCCACCTCCAGTCTCCCCATTTCATTTGATGTGGTTGAGACTGGTCTGCGGTGTAAAATCCTAGTTTCAGCTTTTCTTAAGCTGTTGATTTCCACAAAACCCACACAGCCTACCTGCATCCCCTTCCTACAAATGCTGCACTCCCAATGGCATTAGATTTGGTTGGTACAGGGTTTATGCCACACGTCCCCAAAGAGATGCAGATCTCCAGAACGTGTGGTACCAGTGCACTGTTTAACGTGGGCAAGTGATGGAAACCTCATCAGACAGCATAAGAAATTGGAAAGAGCTTTAGGGGAGTGAGAGCGCTGCCACGAGTGCCTTTATCATGTTATCAATTTGGGGGGGAGCTGTTCTTGCAGCCAGGCAAGAGACCCCATTTCCATCAGGTCACCGCCATCCCTCACTTCTCAGACCCAACAGTATTTTTCCATTACCAAACCCAGCACAGAAACATCCCCACTGCTTCCCGATCCTGCTTTATGGGTTGCTCCTGCATCCCAACCTTCTCATGGCTCTTTAGGAGCAGGGGGAGACACTGCAGAGGATGGCAGGAACCTTTGGGTTACGCTTTCCTCAGGGCAGGTGAAGAAGTAAAAGAAGTTGGTACGTTGAGGGTTTCAAGAGCTCTGCTTGCTTTTTTTTAGCAGTGAATGCACACAGTGCTGTCCCAAGAGACTTGGGTCCTATTTGTCATCAGTGATACTCTCCAAACCATCGTGCTCAGAGTCATCTCCTGGCATCAGAGGTGAAAGGACACATGATGAACACAGCATACCACCAAGGGCATCGGGGCAAGACTTACAGGAGGGAATCGTTGGACTTGATGATCTTAAAGGTCTTTTCCAACCTTGTGATTCTGTGATTCTGAGTACATCACATGAACCAACAGACCAGAACGTTCAACAAGTAACTTGCACCGAGCAAAATTTGGGAATCTTCCTCCTTTCACCTCCTCCAATATCTTTACAAATCCCATCCCTGATGAAGTCTGTGTGCTGGAACTTACGAGGCTCTGCAAGCAGAAGGAAAACATATTCATTTAGCTCAGAGTCCATAGCATTGTGCTTATGAGGCAGTTCTGTGATTCAGGGAAATACGTGGTACCTCAGGGAGGCTTTTAACCATTTTTCTCCAATGGCAAAGAGGAAGATTTTTCATTTCCTTTTGTGGGGGAATATATACAAGGCAGGCAAGAAGGCGGCCTTGGTTCATGTAAAATGTAGGAAGATATAATGGAAGTTCCACAATACCCTTTCAAAGTACCTCAGTACACATCAGGCAGCCTATTTCAGCTGCTGAATTCATTCAACATTTCCCTACTTTATGTTCAAAAACTTGTGAAATATGGTGGTTTTATGATTAGAGCACTGTCATTTATAGGTTTTACTTCAGTCATTCATTTAGCAAAATAACCTTTTCCCAGCCAAAGAGAATAATTTCATCTCTGTCCAGTTGGGGAATATCTGGTGGGGCTGTTACTCAGGGCAGGGCATGCCACCTGTCTTTTATTTTCATCTTCCTCCTCCCAATTCAGAAAGTTAAACAAATCATTTTGAAATAACCAGCCTAAAGAACTCATTCAGCAGCGGGAAGAACATTTCCCACTCGCACAGAAGAGATTATTCCAGGGGGAAGTGGCAAAAGAGACGTTTACTGTTCACTTACAGACCCACTCACACGCCAACAAAGGCACTGCACAACACAGGCCTGGATTTCCCTGTAAATGGGGAGACTGAGGGATTTGGGGTACAGCAAATGTAACATGGGCTGCCTTGCTGGGGATGTGAATTCAAGGCAGATTAGATCTCACTGCAGTGAAAGAGCAGGAATTTTATCATAAAATACACATTGCATCCTCTCCTCAGAGTTAGGGGAGATTTGAAAGAACTCTTACACATGCTGTTTTGTAACAAAGACCAACTTTCATTATCCTGCTCTAAATACACAGGTCAGCCAGCACGAGCATCCGAGGGAAGAAGAGGCAGGCTGCAGCTCACATCTCCAGAGGGTTTGTCTTTCCTGCTCATATTGCTTGAATACACACATGATTTAAAAGGAACCCTTCTGTTTAAGCTGAAAAGGACCAAAAAAAAAAATATATTTAGGTTAATAATTTCAGGCTCCTTCTCACAGCAAACTCCACTCAGAGGAAAAAAAAAAGTACAGTCAAAAGGTAGTGAATTAGCTGTAAAAGGGCAGATTTTGACCTGATAAAATTGGCGTGGCTATTTAGGGAGCAAGATTTCATTAGAGTTGCTATAGCAATTGGAACAATTTGGCAAAGCCTAATGAAGGATTATGACAGAAATAGAGAAGGCTATAAGCTGTCAAAAGCTATAGGAACAGAAGCTTCATAGATTTCTGAGCGAAATCCCTCTGGAAGTACACTGATCTCCCTGGAAGATATCACATTCATTTCAAACATTTCTCCAGGGTATTCACTGAGCAATGATTGCAATAGGAACCCGAGTGCTCTCTCCACTGCAAAGAGTTATTCACAGGTTTTCCCCTCTGAGAGGCCCACTTTATTATTAAGTGCTTTATAATAAAAATACTTGGCACTCGTGTGGCACCTCTCATCACAGAGCAGTGCAGAAGTTACTCCTGATGCTGCACATTAACCTACTCAAAGTCGCATTAGATACATCAGGCAGCTGAGTAAATGCAGCCTGAGACATTAAAGAACTTCACTGCAGCCTTTCGAGGGATGAAGCTGGGATGGGTGTGCAGGGGGAGCTCTCAGGTGGCCAAATAAACCTCCCAGCACATGAGCTGGGGGTACCTCCAGAGCTCTCCCCTCCTCCCCACCTGAGGTGCCCCCACGGTGGGGAGATGCTGCAGAAAGTCTTGTGGGTCTGGCTGAACTCCTGCTGTGCTGCAGTGCCTCTCCAAGGAGTAAAATCAAAGCTACTCTCTGCGGGACATGTTCCCAACCCAAACTCTGTGTGGGACTAGCAGTGTTGCTCAGGAGCCACAGAACAATATATATATATATATATATATATATATATATATATATGTGTGTGTGTGTGTGTATTTATATATTTGTTCCACTACATAATGCCCATCACAACCTCTCCCACCAGAGAAATGGGTTTTCCCTCAGATCTGAGATTGAGAAAAAAATTGCCTCTGGGTCAGCAGAGCACATGTCAGCCAATTCCCCACCAAACCTGCATGCACCCAGCTGGTCCAGTCTGCAGCTGCTCACCCATCACAAGAGCAAGAAGGGAGGAGGCTTCCTGCCTCGCCTTCAGCTCTTAGCACATCCAAGCTGCTGCTGGTTTTGCTCTGTCTTGATGGTCAGGTCCCAGATTTCCAAGGCACATGCAAACCTATAGCCAGCTATAGGTGAACAGCACTGATTTTGGGTACAGGATTTTGCGTTGAGCACCAACTCTTGGGTTTGGCAAGTGGGAACTGCTCCATCACTGGGCACAGCTTCAGCATGGGATGGACTTTCACACCTCAGACACTCACCCACAGTGGGGGCTGAGACAATCTTTTCTTTTCCAGAGACTTCTGGATTGTGACTTTACAGCACAGAAACCTAACCCAACAACAAAACCCATCCTTCATGCAGTTTGGCTAGTGTTAATGAAGTTAGATGGCAGATAATTTGATACTGAGCTCTTTGAAGCCTCCAACCCCAGGAGACACCCCAGAACACCTCCTAGAATTTCTTGTCAAATTTGTCAGAACTGGGTGGCAGGTCCTGGGTCAACCAGCTCCGGGATGCCATGGGGGGATGGCTGGGACAGAGCAGTGTGGTGTAAAGTATGTGGAGCTTCTCTCCATGATAAGAAACAGGAGATAAAACATGTTTTCCAAACATTTCTGCTAACAGCTCTATAATGAATTTTCTCTGTTTGTTCAGATGCACCCGTGGGCTGCTGGTGAGTGTTTGGAGCATGCCTGGGCATCAAAAAAATGTATTTTGACATTAACTCTGTTTCTGGCAGAAAATCCACAAAGCATTTAACACATTGGGGGCCTTGGTGCATCAAGTCAGCGTGCTAACTCAAAATCACTCCTGAAGCATTTCCTTCAGACTGCCTTTGTCAGACAGACACACAAGCAATCAGAGAATTTCCCAGCGTGGAGGGTGCACAGAGCTCGGAACACACAACAATTTACTATTACTGATCTCTCTATTCACCCTGCATGTGATGTCCCACTTAAACCAAAGCCCTTACCCTGCTGGGTACTGTGTCTTTAAGGATATTAAAGAATTAAAGACCTTGTTGCGTGATTCGAAATAATAGTTGATGGTGAAGCCTTATTTTGCTTTTACCCTGCCTTAAATACTGCAGAGCTAGGCAAAACAATGAAATTTTAATTTTTAAATGAGAGAGCTCTGTCTCTGTTCATGACCCCATTACACTCATTTCCTTGGGATCCTACCTTGAGTTTGCACACATGTGAGGATGGAAGCACATCTGGTCATATCCCACGCTGAGTCCTTCATGTTGCTGGGGTAGAAAAGGTGAGCAGGGTCCAGCTCAGTATGTGAAATGTTTTGGCTGCTCCAAGCACGTTAATAACAGAGAATGAAAAACATGTGCAGTGACATCTCCATGGGAAGGCAAAAAACCACATCACTGGTCCCAAGTCTGCCCTAAGGAGGCTTCTGGGGGTGCAGAGTCTGGCCCTGAGAAGGATTAAGGGGTTCAGTAGTGATGAGAATGAAAACTATGATTCTTCATACAAGGAGCTGTTCCAAATCCAGAATAGGCCAATACAAAACACACACTTGCTTTAGGGACTCAAATCTAAACAGAACTTTTCATTTTCATTCATTTAATCATCTAATTCCTTAAAATTCATGATTTTAAAGTAACAAGGACCTGTATTTGCTGCAGAAAAGTAACTACGTGCTGCATTATCATTTGAGACCCCAAAAAACCATTTCTGCCTTTTGACTTGAGTGAATATTTGTTAAAAGTCTTTAGCACAAAATAAAAAACAATTTAAAAAAGAACCAACCAAATCCCTTTGACTCTGTACCACTGACACACAGTTCTGCTGGGGCTGAGGGAACATTTTCTGTATTCCACTAACCCAGAAACCAAACCAAAGGGAAGTCAAGAGGCCTCTTCTCCACTGTATTTCTCCCTGGGCTGAGCAGTGATTGATGAGAAGTTAGCTGCCTGCAGAAACAGCAATGCATCTCTCTGCTGATAAACTGCATGGTGGCAAGCAGATGAGACAACACGCAAGTGAGAAGACCTTGAGGTGACAACAGCTTTGGGCATGACAGGAGCTGCCCAAGCAACTGTTTCAAGAAACTGAGCAATTCCCCTTGCCAGGAGCTGATGATGCTGGGAGCTGGAGCTACACTGCATCAGCTTCTGTATCAGCCACATAAGGCTTTTTTACAGAGCTGCGGCTTGACATGGAGCTGTTACCATAAAAGGACCAAAAAAACCCTTTCATGGGCTCACCCTTTCATACCAAATCACACTGCCACACTGCTACACCAATAAAACAGTGAAAGAAAGCACAATGGTGTTTGCAGGCTACTCTCATATCTTAATATCTCTGCTTTCTTGCAGTGGGACACTGATGTAGCCAAACATACGAGAAGGGGAAGGACAAGATGATTAGGGCAGGTAGCCATTCAGGCCAGCATTAGCCCTGTGAACCAGCCAACCTCCATGAGTGACCAGCATGAATCACCCCCTTTTCACCTCTCTCCACTGACCACAGAGGCAGGCAGGCAAAACCAGGCTTACCAGGCTAAGCTTAGCCCCTCTGAATACCCAGCAGAGACAGAGGCTCAAAAACACGCAAGGGAACGGTGATGATAACAGGAAAAGAAGTAGGCAGCCTTGATTCACTTAAAAGAGAATAGTCACAGCATCTCCCAAACACTTCTCTTCGTTTCCCTCCCTGCAGTCACTTGCCAAGCTTCTCCCTGCTGCTGATGCTCACTCCTACGCTTTCCATGTGTTCAGGGTCACCACGGAGTAACTGGCTGCAATATGTTTGGTGCAGTCTGGAGTAGCTGGGGGTCGCCCCATCAGACTGTCATTTTCTTAGAACTTCAAAACAGCCCCAAAATAAGAAGTAGCAGCATTTGGGGAAGTTTTCAACATATGGCTACATGAGAAAATTTGAAACATATGGGCTATCAAATGCATTCAAGATGTGTTGAAGCCCATTCAGTGATCCCCAGCCAGCTATTGCATAAGATTTCATAAGATGAAGGAGCTAGGTGCCCTCTTCAGTCTCACAACTAGTCCAGGGGCACTTCATCCACGGGAGAAAGATTAGAATTCACCTCATTTAAAGGGTATTCATTAATTTATTGTCTGGAAATTTGAATTTCTCATCTTTGCCTTTGGTACTAAATAAAATCCATTTGCTACTAAAGAAAAAAAGCATGATCAAAATAAGTATTTCATTTAACTTGGTGCAGGACATGCAGGAGAGTGGGTTCATCCATCCTCTCTTAAAAATGGAAGCCATAGTAGGTATTGTTGATTATATTACCCCACTGGGAGACAGAAATAAACCTGAATGAAGAAACTTAAATCACGACTTGCAATTTACTAAAACAAAACCAAACCAGGAAGAAATGTTGTCTCTTCTCTTTTTATAGCAATATCCAATGTAAAAGTGACAGCAGCAGCGATTCATAACTATGAATAAGGAATTGATGATAATAGATCTTGTGTAATGCCAAAAAATTGTTCTACAAAGCTGGAAGATATTTTTCCCCTCTGAGTACTAAATCGCTTCCTATTGTCTTAAGTATAACAGTGAATCATGAAAATTATTCATGTGAGGGTGAAACTAACGGGTGGTTTGTAAGAGCACAACCCTACCTCTTTCCTGAAGCTCTGTCCCAAATAAAGATGTTTGTCTTAACTCAGGCAACAGCTACTCACCAGGAGAGCTGCAAGCAGTCAGGCTGGCAGTGCAAACTTTAATGCTGTTTGTAGGTTATTACTTACTAACTCTGAGAAGTGGCTTAGCCTTTGCATTTCAGTGATCAACTTCAAGAGAGAGGCATTTTTCCTTTCCCTTTCACCCCATTCCTCTCTCTCTGGTCTTGTCTTTGTCCTAGGACTTGCCATGTGCAGCTGGTAGCAGGTGAATGCATCTTCTGCTGCAATAGATATTATCCTTGCCCTTCAGCTCAGCTCGGAGTGCTCTCTATGATCATTTCAAACATGTCAGCTCTGGTGCTTATGTCAGCACCAGTAAATCAAGAGAGAGAAAAAAACAATTCTGAATTCCCCCAGAAGCTCACCTGATACTGGGAAACCGATTCTGCCCCAGTAAAGACTCACAAGTTGATTCACAAATCCGACTGTGAGGAGTTCTGCCTCTCCAGTGAGTGCTCTGGATAAAACTGTGTTCCCTGAAAAGCAAAAAGAATATAACAGGGGCATTTGGAGCTGTAACCAGGCATGGTGGTTTAAAGGAGAAAACATTTAAAAAAAGAAGAAAAACAATATTTTAAAAGGAAACAGCACAGTGTTGGGTGGAGCTGAGCTCTCCAGGGCTAGTGATCCCTTTGCAAGCATCTCCCTTTGCAACCACCTTGTGTGTATCTGCATCAGCTCCAGAAACTAAAGAATCTTTGAGTAAATAGTGTGCAATTTCTGCCAGGTTCTCTTCCCTGGGGAGAACAGCTGGGACTCGATATACTTCGGTAAGCATTTGCTTTACAAGGTTCATTAACGCTTACAGAGAGTGCATAAAAGTTTGGGTTTCACCTCTGACAACCTGTTCACGGGCATTGCTGGTCCCCGCCGGGCTGGGAGGAGGGAACAGCCGGGCTGGCGGCGTGGTGCTGGGTCCAGCCGAACGCTCCGCAGCGCTCACAGGGAACAGGATGAGCAGCACTGACACACCAGGAGCACACGTGGCCTTTCTCTTTTCTTTTGCCCTCGTGAAGGACAAAAAAAACTCAAAGACTGTATTAAGAGGAAGAGTAGAAGCACAGAATCACAGAATCATAGGGGTTGGAAGGGACCTCCAGAGCCCATCGAGTCCAACCCCCTGCCAAAGCAGGGTCCCTGGGACAGGTCACACAGGGCGGTGTCCAGACGGGGCTGAATCTCTCCAGAGAAGGAGAATCCACACCCCTGGGCAGCCTGTCCCAGGGCTCCCTCATCCTCACTGTGAAAAAGTTCTTCTGCATGTTGGTGCAGAACCTCCTGTGCTCCAACTTGAGGCCATCGCCCCTTGTCCTGTCCCCACAGACACTGGGATGGCCATGTCCCCCTATGTCTCACAATTGAGATATTTATAGACATTAATAAGATCCCCTCCCAGGCTTCTTTTCTCAAGGCTGAACAGCCCCAGTTCTTTCAGCCTATCCCCATAGGGGAGATGCTCCAGTACTTTAATCATCTTCGTAGCCCTTCGCTGGACTCTCTCCAGGAGATCCCTGTCCCTTTTATACCAGGGAGCCCAGAACTGGATACAATATTCCACGTGGGGCCTGACCAGAGCAGAGTAGCGGGGGAGCACAGGCGCTTGTGAAAAGACTTGTTCTTTACCTTGCCCTTTGGTTACTCAGTGAAATGCATTGTGCTCATAGATTGAAATCTGAGCCCTGGCTGAATTTAAACTTGTTATTTCACTCTGCTTATTTAGTCTGTTGTTTTCCTATCCATTTAGCACCTTTTTTCCTACCTGGCCGTGTGTGTGAGAGGTTTGACTGAAGGTCATTTGCTTGGGAGCTGTTGAGCTTTGTCCAAACCCAGCCCCACAGCACATCCCCTCCTCCCCCACCATCAGCTCTCAGGAGACTCTGCAACATCCCCATCACAGCACTGTGCAAAAATGGGTGCTAGGGTGACTTCCCCCCTCCATCCCGGTCACTCAACCCCCTGTTTGCATCTCTGTGCAACAAGAAGATTGATATATGGAGGAGGCATTTTTGAAGGGTAAAAGAATAATTATCACAGTCAGTGTCACAGTTCTTTCCCAGCAAAACTCTCCAGTGATGAAGGCTGAGGAAGCAAAGTGTAGGATGTGACCCTTAGCAGAGGAGACTCTTTAAAAAGTCAGATTTAATTGAAACCCTTGGAAGCTCTTCATTTTTGAGAAGTGGGCCACATTCTCCTAACACTGAAAACAAGAGCTCTGCAGGGGAAGCATGAAATTTAACACTCAAAGGAAGGATTCTAATGCACAGCAAGTGCAAGCAGCCACTAAAATCCTTGGAAAAACAGAACCAGAAGGATGTTTTCCCCTGGAAGCACCTCCTCCAGACCACCCAATTTATCCCATACCTGGGATAACAGCTACAGTTTCTGGATGTCACTACGACTCATGCCTAATGACAGAAACACCGCATGGTTCACAAATACAAAATGCTCAGTTGGCCCTTTTGTTCAGGAAACCAGGCAAACAAATCAGATGCTTAGGGCAGTGAAGCCACAGAAGTGTTTGGAGATAAGAAACCTGGCCCCAAGGTTTCCGTAGCACTAAGTAGAATCATAGAGTCACAGAACGCTTTGGGTTGGAAGGGACTTCAAAGATCATGTAGTTCCAATCCCCTGCCACAGGCAGGGACACCCTCACCAGCCCAGGTTGCCCAAAACCCCATCCAACTCAGCCCTGAGCCCCACCAGGGATCCAGGGGCTTCCACACCCTCTCTGGGAACTCTATGCCAGGGCCTCACCACCCTCAGAGTGAAGAATTTCTTCCTCACATCTAATCAGCCCCTACCCTCTGCCAGCTTGAAGCCATCATCCCTTGTCCTGTCCCTGCACTCCCTGGTGACCAGCCCCTCTCCATGTTCCTGTAGAACCCCTTAAAGTGTTGGTAGGCCACAATTAGGTCTCTCCAAAGCCTTCTCTTCTCCAGGCTGAGCCTGGCTTTGTAGGAGAGAAGCCAAACTCAGGATGGGACATCTTTGGTTAAACCACTGTAAAGCTGTTTCTTCTGCAGGCAGCAGTCACAGCGGGGCACTGGGGCTCACACAGCATTTGCTCCATGCCATCCCGGATGCGATAAACATCAGGTTGTCATATCATCCTCCTCATTAGTTAGATTAACGATTCCACCTTCGTGAGATGCAGAAAACCAAGGATGGCTGGTCACAGGCTACCCCAACCACTCCCAGCACATTTGCTTGTCAAGAGTATAAGGTTATTCTGTTGGGGAATGGCACAGCCAAATTTCACCCAGTGCACGCTATCAACAGGCAGTGTTTTTCTCTCATTGATGCATCCCTCATCACCCCATTGCTACTGCTTTTTGGACTCTCAGCACTCTGAGGCAACATGCCTTTTCCCATATGCTGGCCAGGATGGGGTCCAGCTTGGCTGTCCTCCAGCCTTCAACACAACACAGAGGGGATTAATAAAAATCAACAACCTTCATCGAAACACCATTGCCCACAAACACCCTGGTGACTGGCACCTCAGCGTACAAGCGGTCAGGAAAAAAGGAAACACAAACAAAAAGCTTCATGGCAGGACAAACCACGTCCCATATTCTTTGAATGTGCTTCATAATATAGATCACCCATGAAGGTGATAAATGTGTGCACTTAAAGCAAAACACACGCTCTGCTCCACGGGGCTGTTCAGCATAACGAAGCTGCCTGAGGGCAGCTAAGCTCAAGTAAGTGCATCACTCTTAACGGTGTTCTTGGTGGCCTCTGTGAGCACACAGTGGCACGGCTTCCCAACCCACTGCCCCATGTCTGCCCTATCCTGCAAGATCTCCCTGCCACCTTGGCCTGAATAAATGCAGAGAGCAAACAGCTGGGCAGGTTCTCCATGGTGGGATGGAGCCGCTGTGCTTGGCACGCAAGGCTCGCTCCCCTTGAGCAGGCTCCCCAAAGCTCATCCCGGGCAGTTAGTGACACTTGTCCTCCTGCTACATGGACCTAACACCTTCATCTCATTGCACAGAAGGTTACATTTCACAGGAAAGATAATTATCTGCTTCTGACAGCTGCTGTTTGATTTCTGCCGTCCGTTCCAGTGAGATTTTCCTTACACCAATGTCTTCTCTAATGGACAGCCCTCTGTGCTGCCCATTTATAACACCCTGCCCATTATACCTGCTAGACAAGGTCTGACACTGCACAGCAAACATTACTGAATTAAACCTTAGCTGGAAAGTAAGCAAGCCTTATTATACTCAATTTTACAGTTGGGTAAGCTTACATACTGGAGGTGTTTAAATGACTTTCCACGGCATTACAGAGAGAGTCGGGGAAGGCACGGCACCTAGAAAAGTCCAGCTCTCAGTCACCCACTCCAGCCCCTCCTTTCCTTTGAGAAAGCAAATTTATTAAGCCTGTGGTTAATGTTAAGCTTAAAAGCAAGGGGGCATTAAGCCATTACAAAGCTCCCTTCCTTCGACATGCCAAAAACCTGCTGCCAGCCAGCAACGACGGGATATTAATCGTGCCTTCCCCCATCCCCGCGGCCGGACGGCGGCAGTGATTTATCACTGTGCAACGAAAGGATGTGACATTCACGCCTTCTGAGGCAGGAGTAGAGGAAAGCACGCTAGGTCATGAGACACTGGGGGCCTGTTTGACCCCAAAATTTAAAGGAAAGCCACAATAAAACAAGCAAAGTGACCGGCTAAGCAGCAGCAGCCACCTGCAGCACAGCCCAGGAGCCAGCAGAGACTCTCTTTCCCATACTCTCCCCCACCAAGACTATGAAATTCCCAACTTTTTCATTACCACCCCTTCTGATTACCTGACTACTTGCAAACAGATGCATTTCCCCTTGTAAGTGCCCAATTCATTCCTCTTTGTTTCATTCCATAGTGCCACAGTCTCGCCTCCTTCACATTTCAGGTCAAAGAAGTTGCAGTTGCGTTGCAAATATTAGATTCTATTGGCAGAATGAAGTAGAAAGAGCTGGTGGTGAAGAAAAGAGGGTTTTATGCATTAACAACCATGGAAAATTAATATTTCCAGAGGGAATCGTGCTAAATGCAGGCGCTGCGATGGAGGGGTGCAACATGTGAGTTTTTTCAGGATCTAGGGGGGGCAGAGCCTGCAGGCTGGTTAAAAAGGCAGCTGAGGAAAATAGTGGGAAAATTTAAACTGAAATTATTCCAAAACCAAGAAACTGACTCATTGGTGTGCTTGGAAACACCTTGAGATGGGAAATTGCTTTTCGGCTTCACCTGGAATTTGCCATCAGACACCACGTGTGGAGCCATGTTCTCACACCTCATTTTATTAATAATTAATAACTTGATGAGTTGGGAAAACAAGAACTAATTAAACATAGGAGAACGGAGCCCACTGCATAATTAGAGTAGGAATAGCAGGAAAGACTAGAAAGGAGCTGGGACTTCGTAAGAAATTCATCCTCCAAGAGGTCCCCTTTTCTCCAAGCCCAACCTCGCATCTGTAAAGCTCTCAAAAAGAGGTCATGGCCCAGGAGCAGCGTTCCTTCCCCCTGGCTCCAGCTTACTTGTGCTGTCCTAATTGAGTTTTTGTGCTGAAAATACATTTCTTCCGGAGGAACAAGAAAAGGGTAGGACAAATCCTGGCTGCCCTCCAGGAAGCTCTAATCATTTCAACATCATCCTGAGATTTAGACCCTAAAATGAATTATAAATGGACCAATTTCGCACTGCTTAATGGAGGCTTGTACAAGGCAGAGTGGGGATTCCAGGTCTCCTGCCATCTGGGACAAAAAGCCTTAGAGGTACTGTGAGGAAAAACTAATTTGGGATTCCTTAGCAGTTAATTCAAGGTGCCCAACAAGTCTTCTTACTCACACTGGATGAAGCGCTTTTGGGGTCTGGAAAGAGGGGTTGTGGTGAACCCCTCTTTGATTTTTAACCAAGTCCAGATGTAGATGGGCAAAGGAAAGTTACGTGAACACTGGCTTGGAGCTTGAGCTCTCCCTCCTCTTCCCATGCCACTTGCTGAGCTGGGTTAGCTAACACCCCCTGAGCTTTGTCTCCCGACGGGGATGGATGAGGGCGCCAGCAATGTATCAAACAGGGCTGCATCTTTTTCCTGAATCCCTCAGCACTCCCCATTCCCACAAACTTCTGCCAGATCTATGAGTCCAGCACTTGGGAAATAACCATACATAAGTCACTCAGCCAAGGACAGCTACCCATCATGGGGGACTGGCTCCTTTACCCCCCGTTTCAGCAGCTGCTGGGGAAAGACAGGCACCAACATGCGCTTTGCCCACCAAAACATCCCTGGTGAGGAAAACTCTCCTTACACAGTCCAGAGGACACTGTGAGAGCTGTGACATTAAAACTTTCCCGGTGCATATTACATAGAGACAAAGGAATGAGCTGTATTTCATCACGTGAACTTTACAAGCAGAAAAACCAAGCACGTGTCGGCACCGCTGCAATTTCATCCGCTCTCTGGTCTCCACAGCATATGGTCTGACGGTGCTATTCCATTTGCTGTCCCTGGGAGAGCAGTTTGAAACGGAGAGAAATAGCATGGTACATTTGAGTTTATGGGGTATTAAAAGGGCTACAGTGAATGGTAGCCAAGGCACTGAAGTGAATTATTTATAGTGCAATTGCACTTTCTCCTAAACTACCCTTCAGATGGGTCAGGCCTCGGACATTCACATTAAGGTCTTGTTAAATCCAAAGAAGCCAAGGCTGTATCCAGCAACACAGACACCCCAGTTTTACATTAATTTGTGCTCAAGTAAAATTCCTTCAAAGTAACACCCTGAGAATGACATTACTCAGTTCTCAGCTTAGGGGCAGACACAGGTTTTTACATAAACCTCCTTTCAGCTAAACTTGTTCCCCTTTATTGGGTTGGATCTCCCCACACACCATCATCTTTGTATATTCAAAATGTTAGGGGGAAAAAAACCGACTCCCCTGGTTTTTTTTCCCCCCCTCTCTGCAATACTGAATATAAGAGTTAGCCAAGGGATCTCTTTGATCTCAGGTACCGGCTCGGTCCACGAAAATCTAATTTGCACAGGAAAAAAATGGCACCAGTTCTGCACTGCAGAGCGCTGCAGTGATTTGCTGCATCGTTTCTGTGCTGTTGTGATGTAGACTTTGCGGTCTGCAGGAAAAGGTGTTAGCCTTCCCAAGCTGGCAATGACGTTTTTAGGCTAGAGGACATCTCCTCTAACTGATGCAGACACTGCTCAGCACCCCGCAGAGCCCTCCTGGGTTGGGTTTTTTTGTGGATAGAGTTTGCTTTAGCCAGGCTGGCAGCAAGAGCAAAACCTTACAGCCTAGCAAATTAATCAGGGCTCTCTGTGACAAAGGTACTACAGAAAAGGGATCAGAACAAACCCTTAAGCATAGCCAGGCTACAGTCCTCCAGGAAACACTAATATTAAACTTACTTCTCACCCTACATTTTCTATGCAACTACAGCAGGTAACAGCTCGTCTCGCAGCGCTGCAGGCAGGCGGTTGGGATCTTTTCCTTGGGGTGCAGTTTCATGGTTAGAAGGGGCTTGATTCCATGGTTGGATTATGGAGCAGTGCTGGAGATCACCACTGCCCTCCTGTCCCTGGGCTCCCAGGCATCCTTGCACAAAAACCCACCCCAGCTGACCGATGTCCAGCTCGAAGGATGGGAGCAGGACATTGGCCACCCAGGTCTTCTGGTATGGAAAGGTGGCACCTCACTGCTCGTGGTGATGAGCAGCTGCCTAGGCCATAAGAAGGCAGAGCAGAACATATTTTTATGAGACTTGATAGCACTTTAATCGATTTCATTGCAATTTATGGCATTTGCATAATGATGTGAGTCAATATGAAGATAGTGAAGCAGGAGGTTATAAAAAGCATCTCAAAGTCTCATTCTCAGGGAGCTGAGTCCAAACCCAGTACTTTAACATTTCAGCTTTCTTATTTTTGGCAACACAGTTGCATAACTTTCTAAAACAAGTAGCAGACTTCTGACAACAGGCTGACTAGCATAAGCATCTGACACCGCTACCTAGGAAATATCTGGTATCAACTGATAAAATTAAATCCCTAATTGCAGGATTTTTAAACAAGTAAATCAAATTTCCAAAGTTAAATCCCCCCTCTATCAAGGGCTTCTCAATGAAACCAACCACCCTACTCAGCTTATAGTCACAGAAGTGATACCACTTGTTTAGGACAACTCGAGTCAATGCAACTGGGATCCATTTGAATGGAAGACTTGCAGGTCCATAAATCTAAGATTATCATTATTATTAGAGGGTTTTTTCCAGCACTGTTGGCACAACAGTCATGATCTATTACTGCAGAGTGCAGTAAGCTTGGCCAGCACCATGTACAGTGACTGCCGTAGGTGGGAGCATTGCCCACAGACACCTCATCTGATGGGACCAGCTACCCCAGCAAAAACTGAATGGGCCCCCCGAAACCAAACCCCTGAAGGCTGGGTTTCCATCATCCACTGGCTTCATTCCATTCACTATCAATGGGACTAAACCAGGGGATTGATCTTGTTCTCCTGATGGACCCCAAACGCCAGTTGTTGGGGTGAGAATTCTAATTCTAGAAAATGACACCAAAAAACCCCAAAAGCTGTAATTAAAGCTTGTTAACAAACTTGTGAAAGCTTGGCACAAGGTCACGTTACCACTTTGCCCAGCACAGCAATGGCATTGGCAGCAAAAAGCTCTCAGCACAAAGTGGGTCTCACAATGTCCACGGGCGAGGGGAGGGGGCAGAGGGAGATGTACCCCCTGCTCTGGAGCAGGAGTGGGGAACTGCAGAGCCCAGAAGGGCTCAAACAACCCCCAGAGACCCCCCAGCCTCAGCCAGGCAGGGATGGGATGGGGTTCTGCCCAGCGAGCTGTACTGGGGGGACACCTCACCCCACCACACAGCCGCTTGTGTACGGCTCTCAGGGCCGAGGCAGAGCCACAGAATACACACCACCTATATGGTACCCTGCTCACCCCTTTCTGTTCTGGTGCCTTCATATAATCAAGTGCTGCCTCAAATGAAGTTGCCATCTTAATTAATTACAAAAATTGAGTAAAGCTCAGAACTAATACTAAGCACTACTTGGACTTTCTTTCCACTGACAGTCCAAAACCACCTCTAATTTAATAATCCTCACAGCCACCACGTGATCTAAATGGTTTTCCTTACACTCATTTTACTGATGAAAAGTGCAGGGACAATAAAATAAAGTCTCAACCCCTCCATAAGCCTGACTTTAGAAGAGGTCATTTGGCAAAAGGGCATAGAAGAAAGGGCAGAAAGCAGAAACCCTGACCAAGAGGGAGAGAAAAATCCAATCCACAACTCTGAGACCTCCTCCTCCAAGGGGACATGAGACTCGAGTCATTCCATGCTACAATTGGGTATGCATGTACTCTGCAAGATAAAATTACATCTACAGATGGTCCAGACAAAAAAACACAGCTAATTTTAGTTTAGACAGAACCTTGTGTATGTATCTGGGGGAATAAAATGAGATGCACTTTATGTACTTTCTAAATTATCAAGAAGAGCATGCTCTGTAAATAAATATCAGCCCAACCCTAACGTTGTGCTCTACACAATGCAGTTCAGTATTTGGGGGTTTTTCATGAAATATCACCAGTAGCAAAAAAGCATATTTCTCTTTGCACAACCACACAGACACATTTAGAGCTGGGGATATTTTGTCTGTCTTGTAAAATCCCATTATCACACAGTAATGTGTCCCTAGTACCCTTTATAGATTATTTTTCTGCTTTTCCAATTCTGTTAAATAATTAGTGGTAATTGCCCTAAGCAAATGGTTACCAAGCAATCCAATACTGTCAGTAAGCAATTTGTGCTGTTGAGATGCCCTTGTCATCACATGTTTGTGTCAGAGGAGCCCAGGAGAGGACAGCCAACATGAACACCCACAGCACAGCTCTGAGAGTCACCCAGGCAATTAGCAGGAGGGTTTGCATCTCTGCCTACAGCCCTTGGCAGAGGTGCCACTGGAGAAAATGATGGCAGGAGAGTAGGGGTGAAGGACAGGGCTGCCCAGCTCTGCTGTGCTAGGCACTGTTGGGACCAGGGAAGAGGCAGGAGCAGCATCGTCTCTGTGCCAGGAGGTGGTGGGCTGTCCTCCATCCCCAAACATGTGCATGGTGTGACTGGACAAACTAACAAGCCTGTGGACAAGAGGGTAGAAAACACCATGGTCTAAAATTGGCATCTGTGGGAGAGCATCTCCAGAAGGGACAAGGAGGAGGGGAGTGGGAAGAGCTGTATCTGGAGAGACGTGTCACATCTTTCAGCATGAGCAACAGCTGAATTTTTCCAAAACAACCATGAAAGCTTCCAGCACATGCAGTTATTTCTCAAAATATCTGATTCCTTGTTAATAACTGAAAAAGCAGTGTTGTGACTCTCTCCTGCATGCCTATTGCTAGCCAGGCTGGAATTTTGGCATTTAACACTTTCTAGTACACATGGAAGCTATAAATAAAACCAAGCTGGTACCTTTTAGTGAGAGTCCAAACTCCAAACACACTAATCCACCAAAACATAGTACATGAAAAGAAAAACAGGATATTTACTACACATGTGGCATTGCCACTCTGCCCATGGGGCATCAGCACCCAATTACCAGCCCAGGACCAACTGCACCCGCTGCTTTGAAGACCCCAAACATTCAAAGTCAAAGCATCCAAGAGTTTCAAGCCACCTCCTTGGAGTAACAACAGAAAAAATAATGTTAAAGGCCATCAAAACTTTCTGCCATTGCACAGAATGAAAGAAACCCAGGCTTGCCTGGAATAGCTCTTCCCTGGGATTAATTATTTTTATTATGGACAGTGATCTTCAAGTCCACTCTCAGCAGTCAGCAGGCACGAGCGGTGAGTACAGCCTGTTACACTCCAGACAAAAGGCAATCTGCAGCTTTTACACAGTGGTATGCAGAATAATGATCCTGTTTATGCTATTCAGCACCTTGCATAGGATGAATCTGAAGTCCTACACGAACTGTAACTCTTAAAAATCCCTCTGTGGGAAATTTTACTTCGCCTTTAAGAGGGACAATGGGATCCTGGGCTGCATCAAAAGGAACACTGCCAGCAGGTCAAAGGAGGGGATCCTCCTCTCTACTCTGCCCTGGTCAGACCCCACCTGGAGTGTTGTGTCCAGTTCTGGGCTCCCTGGTATAAAAGAGGCCCTATGAAGAAAGGCTGAAAGAACTGGGGCTGTTCAGCCTTGAGAAAAGAAGCCTGAGAGGGGATCTGATCAATGGGTATCAATATCCGAAGTGTGGGACAGGGGGACATGGGCAGCCTCTTTTCAATGGTCTGTGGAGACAGGAGAAGGGGCAATGGCCTCAAGTTGGAGCACAGGGAGTTCCACACCAACATGGGGAAGAACTTCTTCCCAGTGAGGGTAAGGGAGCCCTGGGACAGGCTGCCCAGGGAGTGTGGAGTCTCCTTCTCTGGAGAGATTCCAGCCCTGTCTGGACACCGACCTGTGTGACCTGTCCTAGGGACCCTGCTTTGGCAGGGGGTGGGACCCCATGGGCTCTGGAGGTCCCTTCCAACCCCTACGACTCTGTGATTCTGTGATTTATGAACAAGTGAGGCTTGTTCTACTCCTTGGGACAAGGCTGCCGAAAGCGATGGCCTCTGCTCTGGGACGAGCAGTCACGAGGCTGAATTGCTGGTTCCTGTTAAAGCATGCACCCCCTTCATTTATCACTACAGCTTTGTGGCCGAGTTCCTCCATGCCACTCACTCATTTCATCATCTCACCTATTTCCCAATCACGTTTTCCCCGTGTATAAATTCCCCATTTCCTACCCCAGGTTGTAACAGTTTACTGAAACACCCCAGCACTACGAGTACTTAAGGAGTCTGGATTTTCAGCACTGCCACATGTGGCTCCCACTCATGTTTTGACCCTTCAGCTCATCATGGATGAAAATCAAAGCCTTCTAGACCCACTGAATAAATTACTGCCCTTATTATAAATGTATGACTAATATATTTCTAGTCAGTTTTGGAATAGTTGGAAGTATTGCTCATGGCATTGCTTCTGGATAAAAATAAAGGTTCAAACAGTTTCATCCTCCAGCATGGTGATATCTCTGTGATGCCTCATCCTGGAGCCACGTAATTATGGAGTGAAACTAAGGCACATTTTAAGAGACTTTCTTGCTCATTTCTCATACATGTCTCATCACTCACACATGCATGCTCCCTGTAACTGCAGAACTGGCATTGTGGCAGTGCTGTTTTGACACCACATTCTAAGCAATTTGTTATTCTCAGGGAGTTTGGTTTTTTCTTTGTTCTTTCTTTTTTTTCAAAAAATAAAGTCAGACCGACCTAATGACCCACTGTGCATCGCTCCTAGCACCATCCCAAATAATCAGTAAAAGGAAGCATCACTGGGGCGTTCACCAAACCTGCTGATGGAAGATGCCTGGGTGGGAGGGATACAGCCTACAACACCCAGCCCCACAGCCCAGCAGCCTGCCCCAGCTCAAGGGCAAAGAAACCACAGCTCGGGCCAAGACAACAAAATAAAAGGGCAAAAAATCAGTAATAAGGTTGTGGCCAGGCACCACAAGGCTGCCCTTGTACCCCAAACCCAGGGCTGCCCAGGGAACCTTCCTGAGGGGGTGGGCAAGGCCACTGCAGTGCTCCCATTGCATCTCTCCCCCTCCCAGTGCTTTTTGACTCTCAGCCATTGTATCTGCCCAAAGCTCCTCTTGCAGGAAGGTGCACACCTGCCTGCCCCACTTTTTGGTGGCTGCCATGGAGCACAGAGCCACAAAAACTGGGGGCACAGAGCAGAACCACCTCCCACTCCAGAGCTGGTGACAATCAAGGCACAAATCACTTGTCCAAATGATGCTGGACCAAGGATGTAGCACTAAAGATTCCACCTTCTGCCCAAGCACCCTTGCTAACCCCAGACCCAGAGCTGAGGGGTGTCAGGATTTGGCCCCAGAGCCACTCTGATACAGGTTATCTGTCTACCAAAGCCACAATCCGGAGAGGTATCACCAGATGCACAGCACACCAGGCACAGAAATCAGGCATTATTTCATGCTGGTAAGTATTTTACAGCTATATGACCAATCTCTCTTTTGGATTTCAGTAAAATCTTATCAAAATAAATAAGTCATTTATATGCAGGATCAT
The DNA here is from genome assembly GCA_020800305.1 of Porphyrio hochstetteri. Classification (NCBI taxonomy): domain Eukaryota; kingdom Metazoa; phylum Chordata; class Aves; order Gruiformes; family Rallidae; genus Porphyrio; species Porphyrio hochstetteri. The sequence goes on along the minus strand of CM036919.1, from coordinate 2,454,702 downwards.
AGAAACGCTCTCCACACTGTCTTTGTCTTCCTGAGAAACTGGCAGGCAACGTTTGCCTCTCAGTTACCTGGATAAACAGATTGTTAATATAACCAATATATGTGATAATATTCCTAAAGCATCGTTTTACAAAAGGGCAAAATTATTTGACCCAAACAATTCCCAATATGCTTTATATGTTACTGTTGATAGAAATCTCTCCTGCCTTTCACCTTAGCATAAATGAAAAAACAACTACAACAAAACCCCTTCAAAATACATTTTAGAAAAATAAATAAAAATCTGCAAGTCTCCAGAAATTACTTTCTCACCAGCATGAGCAATTTTGACCTCATCACAGGCCTGAGAAGTTCTGGTTCTCATTTTAGAAACGGCTCAGATCTACAGACGTCTGTTTTATCTGAAGTTTGACGTGCCAGGTCGGTCCCCAGCTCACGAAGTGCTAAGAGGGGGATTTGCAGAAGTATTTAGGTGCCTAAAAATGAAGACAGGCCCCCTCATGGGATCTGAAATGAGTAGGAACTGGGCTGGTTTGGTCAGGCTCTGCAAGAATCCATCTGGGCTTCCTAACAGCCAGCAGCACAACCAACATCTCCAGCACGGTTCAGCACAGACAGTCCAACACCCTGTGTTCCACACAGCCCGTGCCTCAGAGCTTGAGGGCAAAGTGGAAAACCATGAGCATAGCACATACCCATTAGAGCCCTTGAGCTCTGTCATCCCTGCAGGAGATGCCACGAGAGGCCACTGCCATTGCAAAATGGAACCCCTTGAAGATGCATGCTGCATACACAGTCATCATCATCAGTGGTACTTCATTAGTGGGCCCTGCAAGCTGATAGCATGGTAATCTCTTGACCAAATTCTGGGACTTGTTTCACATCATCCACAGACATGTAGATAGATTTTAACAAGGCAGGATGGACCAGAACATTGGCTTGGCTTCCCATCACCCTCTATCTGCTACCTCAGCCTACCTCCAAAGCACTCCTGCCAGCACGGGCTCCCTTTCATGTACCAGTTAGTACAGAAGGTGACTCCAGCGCTGTATGAGACCCTAAAGTCCCACTGCAGCTTCACCTGTGAGCTGAAAAAGCTCTCACCAGCACTGAGAAGAGGCTGGCCAAGCCTTCATTGGGAATTACAAGTTTGGCAATCCTAAAAACGCTCAGTACTGACTCACGGTCCCATCCCTGGCTTGGGTGGGAGCTTGTGTAGCCAAAAGCCACAAGCCCCCCACTGCCTTTCCCCCCCAGCACATTGCTGGGGCAGCATCAATCAAAATCAGCCTGAAATAATGAAACTTGTGTTGGGAATACGAATTCAGCTTCAGGAAAGGCAAGGAAATGGTGGGAGGGATCAGCACTGCTCGGTGCTGTGCTACCCCAGGCAACGGGGCACACTCCCCATCACTTCAGGACACCCACATGGATTCATCCTAAGTAAATTAGCCTTTCCCCCCACCCCCAATCTCATTTAGCTTTCACCCCTGAGGATGCCAGTTCGCTCCCCACTCATCCCAGACACTGAGAACAGACTAAGCCGCATCTCAATCATTTCATACCCGGCTCATTCCCCTCTCCGTGCCCAGGAGCAGCCTTGCGATAGCTGCTTCTGCTCTTCAGTAACATCCACACCCCCACCCCAAAAACCCTTCTCCGTTTCCTAATTATTGACAACAGGCCCGTGCCAAACAGCTCCGAGTTTGCATTGCAATCAGCTGGAGGAGAGATCTTCCTCTCTGTTTTATCTCCTGTGCAACGTGTGCCACAGCCTAGAGACAGAAGCCGGGCAGCGAGGAGCCCTGCATCCCAATCAGGGGTCTGGCACGCAGCGGCTATGTGTGGAGAATCCTGAACATGGGAACTATAGAAATGCTAAGTGTGATTAACCTCCTCTCCCCTTCCCTTCCCCAGCAGCCTCCACCGAGGCAAATTTGCACATGCTTAATTTTCATTAATAAAATCAATCCGTGGGCACTTGCACAGGTACCTTAGCTTAAAATAATAATAATAATAACAACAACAAACTAAATAATAATGAAAGTCCATGTGTGTTTCTTCCCCACAAACAAACTCTTGGAAAATTCTTTCTCTGGCTGTGTTCTGCTGGAGTTGTTGGACCACCCCAGAGCTTCAGCTGAAATGTTCAAATCTGGGTGCTAAATACAGACACTTGGATTCCAGAATTATCCTTAACGAAATGGCCCCATTTCTAAACAAGCCAAACCCAGGAGATCCCAGGCTCACATTAAAGGGCAGTGTTTACGTGAGGAACCAGTTTCCCTCTGCATTTATTTTTTGCCATTACTGTGAGCATTCTGCAGGAAGGGCTTTTGTCCTTGGCATAATGATATTTAATAACCATAATGTCACTAATTTGCCTAGCTTTCTAACGAGGCTAGTCTGAAAAATCTCAATTCCTTTATTCCTGCATTTCCTTAATGAAACAAACTTTGTTCTCATCCTGTCGGCTTTGCTGGGGTCTTTTATCTGCTGTTCAGCTACTCTGGAGCTTTTCAGCCCATTTCATATACACATTGCCAGATCAAAAAATAATGCTGCATTATCACCTCCAATTAAGCAATCAGGCTAAGTGACCACACTGGGGAACAGAAGTGTCTTTAGATCCCTCAGCCCAATGTCTCTGCTCCCTTTGGCTTTAAATTTTCATTCCTTGGGTTGCCACAGGTGGGTATAGGGACATCATATGGGATGGGAATACTGCCATGGGTTATCCCAGCCAGCTGCCAGGGCAAGGAGGGGCTGTCTGAAGGAAACCCTTGGTGCATCACAACTGCTTCTCCATAAAAACCCTGACTATCCCAGTGCTCCACCAATCCATACACACCTAAAGCTGCTGAGTTTTGTATGTACAGCACTGAGCTGGGTCGGAAATATTAAGTGTGGTGGGAAGCACAGTGATGGGGAAACATGAAGCCTTTAGGAAAACCATCACTGGTCTCCAAAGCCACCAGACAAGGCAAGTGCTGGCCCCTTTGGCAGCATCCTGACTGTTGCCATGGGAAGGAAAAGGGCAGCCAAATTGTAGCATCAGTGACAGCTGTGATGTGCTGTGATTGGGCTTTTACAGCACATTCTGACCTTAAATAATTCATCAGGCTCAGAGCTGGATAACCTGAGGTCCCAGCTCCAGGAAAGACACGTGCCCTTTGCAGAAAGGACAAAACGAAGGTCAGGAGCCTTCTCCCTGCAGCAAGACCTAACATCTCAGCATCCCAAATACACCCTGAGCTTTACCCTCTCCCCTCCCTGGGGATGGCATCACCCACGCCTGATCCCACTTGCACACTGAGCAGCTTCTTTTCTTTAATATCTGCTGGAGTTTTACATATCCCAGAGCTTTTCTTTGTAAAAATCACAAAATGCCAGTTGAGGTGCCATTCGTGTCGAAAAGCTGCCTCTCTCCATCAAGACTCCTTGGCCTAAACACAACAATATAACTAACACTGGCCATTAATAATTGAGAAAAACTCCTTCCCCACACGTTATTTTTCACCAGAATGATCTGTTATTAGTTTTTATATATATATAGGTATATAGATATATTTAGCTGAAGGCTTTTTTGGCAGCAATTTGGCCTTCACAATAATGGACTTTACTGTATGTAAAGCCTTGGAAAAATGATGGTTTTTGAGAGAATCTCAATAGTGAATGAACTTGGCTTGGAGAGGGAATTTGCTGTACCGTGAAGTAGAAAAATAGTGCCATCTTTTGGCGTTCCCCCACAGCATCCTGGATGTGTGTTGAGATGCCTGAAAGCCCAGATCGCCTCAACACCCAGGTACAGGTCTGTCTATTACTGCCTCAAAAAAAAAGGTCTTGCTTTTCCTAAAGCCACAATAATTTCTGGATTCAGCACCTCTGCAAAGGAAAGAACATTTATCCTGGCTCTGCTCTTCATTCTCCCCCCCACCGTGCCCAGCCTCACCCATAACTTAACACAAATACATGTTTGTGTGCTTGAAAAGCACTGCAGCAACAGGACACTGGGACATCCACCGTGTTCCCTGGGGTCTCACATACCTGAGATTCCAGCTGTAAACCAAAAGGGCAAATACCACATGTTCCTGAGCAGCAGGGAAAGACTAACAGCTGGTTTACAAGCATTTTCCCCCAAAACCACTTCTATTCAATACAGTCCAAAGTTTTTTTCCCCCTCTCTCTCTCCATCAATCCATCAACCTATTAGACAAGAGCAGGAGCTGAGTCTTTAGCCCACTAAAGAGTATTTAGCCGTTCAGCCCCCACAGAGCTGGTCCTGCCCCTCACTCCCTCCACACCAAGAAACCAGCTTCAGGGGATTTCAAGCTGCTGGTTTTCAGACCCAGTTTGACAAATTTCCAGGATTAATTCCAGTGCAGGGCTCTGAAAATCAGGGGAGAGAATTTGAGCCTCAGCTCTACGTTCAATTGCCAACTGATTAAGGGTAGTAATAGCTCAATAATCAGCTATGTAAAAGGGTGTAGTCCCACAGCACACACCCAGTATTGAGATATTTTGCATTCATCTCATAAGGACAAGTGTTGCTTTTAATCAGTATTTTTGCCTATACATCAGCTTTTCCTTTCTGGCCTCACAAATTAAAACCTTCACATCTTTCCCTTTTATTCTACAAAACAAGCTTAACTGGAGCAATTTGGTAAATGTTTATCATATCAAGGACATATTTTGGAGCTCCTTCTCCGGACCACTGAACATTGCTCTACACCACTGCATTTCACACTGTTATTTTTGTTTCCTAGGGTCACAGAGGAAACAATACTCTGGTTTTTACTCCAAAGATGGGGAGTTATTTGACACAGAAAAAATCGTAGGTGAGCCAGCATCCAGACATGTCCTGCAATTAAGATCCTGAGTTATTGACTTTACATTGACATCAGGAAGTCTATTAAATGCTGCTGTAGGCAATATGTATTTGACATTGTACAGGTGCACAACACACTGGCAAAGCATCGAAATGAATGACAAAACCCTACAGAGCTGCAAAAATACCCTCCAGCTAGAACGGGACAAAGCTACATCTTGATTAGTCAGCAAAGGCTGCTAACGGCGGCGATGGAGAGTCATCGCCGAGGAAAAATCACATTCAAAGGCAGATGACATCTAATAACAACCCCCAAGAACCCCAACAAATAAATATGTATTGAATTAGATAGATATACCTATAGACACAGTTTAAAGACAAAACACTTGAAGGACAAAAGTCCTCGTGTGTTTAATAGAGTCGTTTCAACTCCTGAGCTCGGTACAGATGCTCATATTCCAAGGGGGGAGAGGGGGGAAGACAAGTTCCTCCACGATTCAGCTCTCCAAACCTTCCCTTTTTATGCAGGCTTTTATTGTGTTGTTTAGGCATCAGGGTTAGCTTGGCTTTTTTTGGTGGAGAGTTTTCTTTTTCCTCTTACACAGATAAGCTCTGGTGGGGAGTTTCCTCTGACCTTGGAGACATTACCACCAGCTTAGCAATCATCTCGGATTTTATTCAAGCTTTAAAAGTGAGCGGGAGTGTTTGCACAGACATCACTGGGATATAGAGCCAGCTTCTGAAATGTTTGTCCTATAAAGACTCTAATGACATTGTGCTGGTTTTACTGCTGCTACAACACTAAACCACATCCCAGCCGACACCAGACTTTTATGCCTGTAACGGCTGTCATCTGCCAGCTCTACCCAGAGCCTGATTATCTTGCTTAACCTTCACTTCCAGCAATTAGGAAAAGCAATATTAGAATTCCTCCCTAGGCGTGTGCTTCCCAGAGAAGACAACTTGAAGGTTCAAAAACTGCTGGTTGCTTTTACAAGAACAGAAATCAGAGGAAAAAATCTACGATGCAAAAGGAAAGAGAGGAACACTGAGCAGCATCAGTCATTTAACTGTTTCAGGTACCGCGGCGCTTCTTTGTTCCTTGGCTAGAACACATCCACAATGTTTTATCTTTCTAAACTACCTTTTAGAAGTGGCAGTATCTAAAATCCAGCTGCACTGAATTAAATGAGGCATCTGGAGTAAAATCATAAACTCCCCTGTAAGCTCTGCACAAAGTTCGTGCCACGGGATCGTCTTTGCATTGGAATCACAGGAATGCAGGAGGTGTGTCTTCTGAGGGATGAAAAAAAACAAGCCCAGATAGAGATCAAATATTCTTCTGATGCATGGCAAATATCATCAGCCTAAGTGGAAAAGGAGCTTACCACAGATCCTGTCCATAAGGCAAGCAAATTCCCTGCAGCTCACAGAAGATATTGCAATGTAAAGGGATTGCATTCTCTATCCAGGGCTTATTTCTCTTGGAAGAGAAAAGAAACTCCTAATAGCTGCTGAGGTCCTCCACCACTTTCCAATCTCCCATTTACAGCTCTCACCTGTATGACCACTGATGATGAGCAGCAAAGGGAACGAACAGCAAAGTCATTTTAGCCCAGCCCTGGTTCATTGTAGCTCTCTGCCTCTTGAGCTCACGAAGCCTCTTCACGGGCAGCAGATGATGCTGCACACAATCGCTTTGTGTTCCGCTCTGGTTGTCTTTTAAACAACATCCTGCCTACAAATAGAAATATTAAGAACAGGGTAACGCATCTAAGTGACTTTAGGAGCCTCAGTTCCTGTCTTCAGACATGACTTAGTCTTTCAGACCAGAAGTGCTGAAGTGCCTTGGGAAGCAGATATGTGATGATGGGGATGCAGGCACCACCAAGAGCAAACACAGGCAGCTACCAAGACCAAGTCTGTGTTGGAAATCCACTGCAGGTCCCAAAAGAGCAGATGTGCTTACCCTGATTGGACTCTTTGCCATTCACCCAGCCACCATGGAGAAATTCAAGTGACTTGTTGCCTTGGGAAACTCCTCTGACCCCTGAGCCTTACAACCAAAGCTCCATCAGCTCAGTATTACCACTCCCAGTCACAAAATCCCCATCAAAGCATCGCACGGCAGGAGTGCCGGGGAGGGCTTCCTCCCCTTCCCGTGCCATTTCCTGACTCACCTGAAATTGAGATGACAAAAATCAATGCTGGGGAAACACAACCCAAAACCCTGAAGCATGTCAAAACACATTGCACTTTGCCATTGAAACACTTGGTTTTTGTGGGCAGCAGACAGGGTGTAAGGGTAGCACTCCATGATGTCAAATGGCACCTATTCCCCTGGACAGCACCGCTCAGTGCATCACGGTCTTGCCAGAAACTGGTGCAATTCAGCTGTTCCTCCCCGCCCCTTCCAAAACAGAGCTAAATCAGGAAAAACCCTGACATATTTGCACCTTACTCACTGCTGCTTAACCTGCAATGTATCTGGAGTAAAGCTACCCACACACAGAGCATCTTGGAGAGGCTGCTGATCTTGGTTTTGCAGACTGAGGCAAAAATATAAAGGAGGGGTGATGAAGATTAGAGCCCTCCTGATTTTCTTAGAAATGGCTTTACATCCTCCTAATTTTCTTAAAAGCCCCTCCCACTGCTGAGGCCAGACCATATGTGTGATGGTGACTGTGATGACTGGATATGGCACCATGGTGGCAATTGCTCCCATCTCCCATTCCCCAGCCACTGGCAAGTCCAGGAGTCCAGCGTCTCCTCTTTGCTTGTCACAGCGCCTGCACACACGTACGGCCTCATTCCCCCACAGCACTTAATATTCACACTTACAACCCTGACACGGTGATGGAGCTCAGCAATTCAGGCTCCGGTGTTTCTTCGATCCTTCGCAATAAGCAGAACAACTGTGTCGGGCTTAATGCTATTTCCAAGTGCTCGAGCTGCCTGTCACTGAATTATTGATCCAGGGAATTCAAGCTGGCCACACATCATTTGCTCATTGAAAAGAACCTGGCACGCTATTGATACTCACTGCACGCAGCCCTGGCTGCCGGAGGCATCACTGGTGATGGAGAGGACGCCCCTGCCTGGTACCCAGCTGCCTTATGAAGCCGAGCCGACCTGAAACCTGAGTCAGTGGCAGCACCACAGGTAAACCTGGCTTAACACCTGCCACAGCTCTTCCCAGGACCAGTTGAAGCATCTAACGATACCTGCAAGTCATTCATGTCCACATTACTCCTCCACACACACCCTGTAACTAACCTGGTGTCAAACACTAGCACGCTGACCGCCGTGCTCAACGCCCAGAACTGGTGGTGCATTTAATTGGCTAACCTCTAATTGACCAGGTTTCTGAGCTTTGGGAGACCACACTGTCACCAAAAGCCAGATTTTTAGTTCCAAACCATACAATTGGCTGACAATTATGTTATTTTTAACATGCACTCCAGTCACTAAGGGCTCTTCAAAGCAGCAAAGCTTTCACAGCGAGGTCAGCAGGGGAACATCTCCCTGCTGGTCCCTGTGCTGGGAGCCCTGCCTGGAACAGCCTCCTCCAGAGAAAGGCCAGCACAGACCTGGTGCTGGGATGGATGCCTGCACAGCAGCCCCCAGGCTTGGCTCAGGTTGAAGCCCCAGCATGTTCCAGGACCTGCAGCAACCTCCCCACATCACCCTCTGGTCCTCCAAGCAGAAGCCCGGCTCAAGACCATCCTCTCCATCAGCTTTGCTACTAACACAGTAAACAAAAGCAGAGCAAGCAAAGGAGGCATCACCCTGCAGCTGTACATTAGTGCTCCACAGTCCCCAAACTAGGAAACCCTGAGGTGGAGACAAGGCGTGCTGGGGCAAGCTGGCCCCGAAGGTCTCCATCACCCCCTGATATCCCAGAAGAGCTTTCCCCAGGTGTGCAGCCCACTTTCCCAACATTCATTACCTGTAACTCCCAGAGGACAGGAAAAACACCGACGCCTTTCCAGGAGGGTCAGCACAGCCCCCCTGGTCCCCCCCAGGAAGAGTTTTGTGGTGTATCAGCATCCCACAGACTTCAGCCACTCTGAATGCACTTACCATCCCCAGGACTAATGCACTGTGGTGTTGCTCAACACAAGTTGTGCTTACTAATAAATGAGTTTGAATTTATAATAAACTTGATGGTGCCTAACTGATAGGTCTAAAAAAAAGCCAATTATCTGACACTCTCAGCTATGATCCTAAAACAGATGTTTGAGTATATAAAATCATGTTGTGAGGTTTGAAACTGCAGATACAATTACAACCTTCATCTTTATTGCTGCTCATAAGCGCTCGATGCAACTACATCTACGTTTGAGACTCAGTTATTACCATTTTTCTTCCTCTCTCCCAAGCCAAGATTGACTTGCAGCGTTGTCACACTGGTAATTACTCTCCTGCTCTGATGAATGCAGAGGAATGAGCAGAAATGGCCATGGAACTCATTTAACATTCATCTTCTCCAAATAACTTGTTTCTTCTTGCATTTCCAGGAGTGTTGGCCAAAAGCCTTCAGGGCAATACCAGGGGAGAGACATTGCACTTCCAGGCTGCCAGGGATACAGAAAGGCAGCACCCCGCAGTGAGGAGAGCTGGGGGGAGGTTAAATAAATATGGGGCTTCATTTCCTTCCCACTTATTTTAATTCTTTTTTTAAGAATACTTTTTCTAGTTTGCATTGTCAAGGTTTCCTTCACAGCACCAAGAGCTGCGTTACGTACCCGAAGAACCCATCACCGGTTCATGTCATCACGTGCCTCCAGGACCTGGATCTTTGAGAAAGCTAAAAATACAGCAAATTCTGGGACAAGCCACAAGACCTGATGCTGCAGCCTTAAAGCACCCAGAGAAAATCTCACGGGCTCCCTGCGCTCCCCCTGAATCCAGGTCAGATGAGGAGAAACACTCTTTCTCCAGCCCCAAAAGCACAGGAATCTGGCACAGAACAGCATGGTGTGGAGCTGGTTTTAAACACTCTGGGTCCTCCAACTCTCTGGTGTGTTTTACCCTGTTTATAAAGGTGGAATATGGAAATATCTGGCTGACTCTGGCTGCAGACCCTGCTGCATGCCACCACCCTGGGCAGGGGGACATCTCGGGCTGTGCCAGTGGGTCTCCTCACTGCTCCTTGCAGCACACAGAGCCATTTTCTAGCAGGAGACGCCTCCAAACGGAGTCATCTTCTGTGCTAGAAAAGGGCACGAACCTCTTCTCATGGTCACTTTGAAGGGACAGTCCTTGACTCCCTTTGGAGCACGCGACATGCAGCATTGCTGCAGCCGAACTACCAGTAGCTAATTCTTTCCAACAAAACCTGAGTGATATTTGTTGTCTAGCAGAAGATTAGGAGATGTATTGGGGTCAATGCTCTTGGTGAGTGGACCTCAAGATCCAGCCATCAGCTGTTTCTGTGGTGCACATCCATCTCAGATGACCTGGAGCTGAAGGTGCAGCTCTGCTCCCATGCCACTGGGCTAATCCAGAGCCCTGGGAATGGAAAGGGGAGGCAGGGCTGAGATGCAGCGTGTTGTACTCTGGGTTCCCACCTTCACAGGGTGAAGGAGACTTCCCACTGGACGGGGGGGTCTCGGGAGCTGCTTCAGGCACCTGGGGTCCAATGGACCTTTCGGATGGGCAGTCATTCACTGCCAGGTCTGGGCTTCCCTTGTACTGAGCCCAGGATGTATGACGGTGACCTGCAGCCTGTGAAAAAAGGGGGGCACTGCCCACAGCCACAGTTTTGTAAATCCTCACAGCCAAGGTGCAGCAAGGAAAGCAGGATGGTGTCAGAACTGCGTTGGGGTGCAGGTGCACCCCTTCCACCTCTTTGATTTTGGATGAAGGGCAGCAGCTCAGGCAGTGCCAAACAGCCCTTAGCGCCACTAAAAGGAAGTGTTTTTTGGGGGATAGGTAACGGAAAAGCCTGAAATCAAACTACCTCATTAAGCAGGAATGCTCACTAATGAAGCTGCTGCTTTTAATTGGGTTTTACCCAACACACTGTTTTGGTTTGACACTGCGCTTTCCAACCAGGCACAAGTGCTACTGGCTGCCTTCGCTTGCCTCACCTGGTGTCTAGAGTCTCTGTCACACAGATCTGGGGGATAAAAAACTTTACAGCCTTCTGGCACGTCACCAGGGCTGGAGACAAGGGTTTGCAGGGGGAAAGGGCACAAGGTAAATATTACAGATGAAAAGGGATCATCCAGGCGAGGAGGAGGAGGAAACACAAACCAGACACCCCTGGGAAGCCCAAAGTGACCCGCTGAGACCCCGCATCTTGCCGTGGCCTCGGGAGCCTGATGTCCCCCAGACACCACCGAGGGTACCGGGGTGTGGGGAGCGATGGGTGAACCCCTAAATGTCCCCACTGCCACCCCCGAGGGCAGCGGGTACCGGCTGAGCATCACAGGCACCAACCTGCTTCGGGTCCGCTCTGCAAAGGGGATTCCAAACCAGAGGCAATGCTGCCCTCTTGTGGCAGCTCCGTTTTTAAGAGCAACGGGACGTTTCAGACGTCTGAAAGAATTTTTAAAAACCAAAAAAGCCTCCCAGAAACCGGCAGAAATCAGATCCCGAGAACGAAACTAATTCCCCCCGGGTGGAATGAGACAAAGCTCAACGCTCAGCTCACCTGTGCTGCTGCATCCCCGCATCCCGGGCAGGGAAAGGGGGAGAAGGAAATGCCATTCGGTCTGGGGAAGCAAGCAGGCAGCTCCAGGCTGTGAGTGCCAGGCCGGACCCCTTGCAGGGGGGCCCGTGCTACCTAAAAAAATAAATATATATATTAAAAAAATTGTATTGATGCACAAGGTTCCCATGTAGCTCATTATGGGGTGATGAGTACACAAGCAGAGGGGAAAATGAAGCTCCAAGCTGGCCCACCGCCAGGGCTGGGGGGGGGCGGGTGCAGGTCCTGCTCCCCTCACCCATCCCACGCCGGAGCCAGTCCCCCAACTTGGGGGAACATGGAGTGTTTCAGGTCTGCAGTCCCACCTGGGCCCCCTGCCCATGTCCCCTGGTCCTTCATGGGGTGTGATGCTGGGCAAGGCACAGTGCACACCAATGGCAATCTGACATCGTCTCGCTCTGATGTTGCCGAGTCAGACACAGTGGCACTGGGAGAGGGCCCTGGGGAAAGGGGCAAGATGGGAGAGTCCCTGTCCAAAAGCAGAGCCCACACAGCCCTTGGCCTCCCTGAAATGAGTCACCATGTCACATCCCAAGGAGCTGTGACAGATGGAACTGTGAAGGACAAGCCTCCTCCCTGCACTGTGGGGGGCTCTGATGCTGCCAGGGTACACACACACCCACGTCTGTGCACCAGCAGCTCTCCCAGCTGCTTCTCCCACACCACAACCTGAGATGAGATTGGGGGGAGGGTAAAAAGCCAAAACCCAAGAGGCCACCGCTCACTGTGAGGACAAAAAAAATAAAAAAATCACATAGTGGCTGCTCCTCACCAAGCCCAAGGTGGGCAACGCTCCTGCCAGGCTCCCCCTGGCACGGCACCACAGCTCCCATCCTCCTCAGGCTGCCAGAACAGAGCTGCCAAAATCAATTCATATATGTAGATTGTTTATTGATTCCAACATATTAATAGATTGGATAATAAACAGTACTTTTAAACATTCTCTTAACCAAAAATATAACAAATATTTACAATCACTCAGTAAAAATACAAAAAGCATACAGAGGCAGTCTTTCTAAAAGACATAAGTGTAAGAGGTATCAAAAAATAGGAGACAAACATTGCTTGTTACAGAATACTTTACAATCACTGACTTGTGCAGTACAATTGCTATTGGAATATCGTTACATCTGTGCAGTTTTGCCAATATGCTCACATATTTAGAATTTAATTAATACCAAGCTAAACTGCATTCCAGGTATATCAAAAATAAAGAGAAAAACAATAAAAAGCACAACAGAAGCAAAAGCTGGGTTGGGAACTCAAGGTAGATTACCCTCTATACAAGTGCTCCAAAACATAATGTGTAAAGCTTTTCTAAAGAGAGAGTATCCCTTTTTCCTTCTGTTTCTGCCATGGCAGTGCTGAGTTTACCCTTTTTAATTAAAAATAAAGCCCAAAAAAAAATCTGACTTCTGATGTTTTATACAGACCGAAATGGCAGGTTCTTATTTCCACTGCTGCCAGTGCTGAAACAACCGAAATGAGGGATGATGGAGGAGGTTTTGCAACCCCAACCAATGCCCCACGGGCTCCTTCTGCCATCACCTGCCAGGTTCAGCGTGCAGGCAGCCCTTGGTGCACCCCACACTGAGCAATAGGCTCTGACCACCTCCCAGTGAAGCATCACTCACCTCTGTGTAACTCCTAATGTAAGTAAAGGCAAAGCCAACGAGCTGGGTAAGCAGCACATAGCACGTGTACGCTGCAGGTACCCACGGGCTGCACCTTTCTGGCTGTGGAAAGGCTCAGCAGCTCTGCAATCTCATTTTCCCCTTCCTGCAGTTGCAGAGGCCACTCCAAGCTTACAAACCCCGCTGGTCTTTGAGGAATGACTTGGGAGTTGAAGATTTATAAAGCAGAATGAAATAACCGTAGGGTTAAATCCCAAAGAGCTGAAACCCATCGTTCACCCGCAAGTCAAGAGCAAAGCAGCAGTGGGAAGTGAGCAAACCAAGGGATGGCAGTGGAAGAACGTGGCATGTGGCATTTCAGCTGCCCCTCAACATCAGATCCTGCGTTAGAACAACCCAGTTGGGGATCCATGATGCAGAAGCCATCACTTCAAGGAAGCAGCGTAAACAGGCACTACCCACCATCCTCCTTCCATTTTCATTACTGAAAAAAGGGATAATGTCTCCTCAAACCCATACCAGACACACTACATTTGGCTACCGGCCCCGATCAATGTGATCGGTTGATTTAAAAAACAAACAAAGAAACAAAAAACAAACCACCCCAGCAAGGACGAGCACAGGAAGCCACACCGCGCAGGGCAGGGGAAGCAGAAGTAGTAGCTCATCTGTCCATAGTGTACGCATGATTTATTTACACCAGCTGTATTGGATAGTAGGAGAAGAGATGGTTTGCAAGACTCACGCTCATGTCGGGAAGGCCGCAGCGCCCTGAGAACGCTGCACAAGAGGCGGGCGCTGCCCATGTGCAAACATGGCGTCTCTGTGGCGGTTGATTCAGCTGCCTGAGGAGGCCCCGGCCCCTGCGGGAGTGTCACCGCGTCCTCACAGACAGCGCTCTCGGCTTCAGAGGGTGGGAGAAAGAGGGGTCACTTGAGTAACAGCCCCTCACCCCTTACACTTTTGTTCAACGGGCTGAAACAAAGTACAGCTCAGCACCTACAGTCAGGGGAAAAGCATGGTTTCGTTTACCAGGCCCGACACAGACAGTTTCCTGACAGAACATGAAGCCGGCTGCGCGCTCCGCATAGAAGTTACCAAGCAACTACAGCTGACAGCAGGACTGCTAGGCCTTGGGTTTCTATCCCACAGGAATACTGATTGAGCAGTTACATTATGTATCAGCGTTACACATGCTGAAAACAACAGCTCTGCCCCGCATTGCTCTGACACTTGCATTACTCCTTATTCGTTAAGGCCTGTACAGGCTCATTATATTCGTTAAGGCCTCAAAAGAGCAAAATGAGCTTATTCAGATATACTTCAACTGATTTTTAATGGGGTTTTTCCAGACACTTGTGCCCAAAATTCAGCCAACCAACCAGTGGGTTAATGATGGAGGTATCCCTTCCCCAGCAGGGCTGCTCGCTCCCAATCTGTATGGGCAATGGATCATCAAACCCGGCGCCGCTGCAACCACGGACACAGGCCGGACACAGTCACCCAGGAGCATCAGCCCCAAGGTGCTGTGGGGAAAGCACATCGAAGGCTTCGGGTGGGGTTTGGGACTCAGGTCATTTTCCAAAGGCGGCTGCGTTCACCTCACACCCCTGCACACACAGAGGACAGAACCAAACCAACCGACCTTAAAGCTCTTCACGACTATGGATATAGAAATCATTTCTGAGGCACTGTAAAAATGACAAACATCTTCCTAGCTTAGGCTGTAAACATCACAACAAAGATTTACTAGTAATTGTTTAAATATATATTCACACATTCATGTCCAATTTTAACACTAGGATAGGGCATCATGTGCAGAAAGAAACAAAAGAGAAAGAAAAACATGGAAAACTAACTGCAGGTACTTCCAGTTTTACCCCTCCACGCTCTGGCTGGCTAAGCAAACCGAAACAAGCAATTTATTTGACCATAGGAAAGCTGGATCCCACGTTAATACTGGCTGGCTGCAAGTCAAAACTCTCACTGGCATCAACCACTCCAGGAGTTTTATCTGGGGTTTAAAACAATGTTTTAAGATCATCTGGATTTTCCAGATCAACACAGCAGGGTTTTTTTAACCCATCATAAAATGCATTATGCTCTTATCCAAGCACTATGTCATTTAATATTCAGTTTCACAACTTTTACTGTGAAATGAAAGGGATTTTTTCTAATTTTTTTTTTTTTTTTTTTTTTTTTTAACAGATAACCTTTGTACCAAAATCCTGTGCAAGTCTGGTAAAAGGCCAGAACATGTGGGCTGATCTTAAAGGCCACAACACAGGGGTTTGGTTTGGTTTCTAGCAACACGCTTTACATGCTGAACATCACGGGGCACAGCTGGGTTAAAGCTCTTCTGGGAAAGCTCCAAACTCCCCAGCAGCTCTCTGCGAGCCACGGCTTCCACACTGCAGAGGATCACTACACAGGGAAGGATAGCACCAACCATTCCCTTAGTTGGCTGGCAAGCTTAAAGCCTTTCCCAAAGCACTCCAAGGGCAGAGGGATTTTGCTGTGCCCGGGTAGGAGTGGCAGAGGATGGGGCTGCCTGCTCACCTTGCTGCTCCACAGGGCTTTGTGCTCTGTTTATACCGAACCTAAAACCACTCTAAAAATCCACGTTTCAGCATCTGGTAACATCCCATCTCTAGTTTTCTGCCTTTCCTTTGAGCTCACAACAGCTTGTGTGTAGCTAACTCACTACCACAGCAACAAAGCATTTAATTAGCCAACCAGAGCACTCTCCCAAGACAAATAAAGGAAATTCCCATCAAAAAGAAACCCCCATGTTTAAATTAATAAATTATTTTCAGATACTTCAGCAATGTCCTTCGCTTTTTCTGACATTTTGATAATTTATTATTTTTTTTTCTTTTTAAAAGTTCATAAAATAACACTCTGAAGTCTTATCCTGGTCGCGTAGAAAATAACAACGATGGAAAACTACCAAAGGATTATGCATTATCATACAGAACGCTTCCAAGGTGAGAAATGGTCCTCCCAAACACACGAAGCATGGTCCATCTCCAGATACCAGCATCGGCATCCAGGTAGTCTGCAGGCTCCTTGAGAACAGTTTTCTATCTCAGAGACAGCATTAGCTTTTTGAAGCGGTGGTAGAGTGAAGTAAGGAGAGATCCAACCCGTTCCATCTTGTCCATGACAGAGGCAAACACCAAAGTCTGAGGTTAGTAGCAGCAAGGTGTTAGCAGTCGCTAACAGATCGTGTGGGTCCTTTCTCCCCATGTCCCTCCTGTTGTGAAGTGGTTCCCATGGATAGCCCGGTGATTAGACTGCTGATACTTGTTCATCTTCTGCAAAAAAAGAAAGAAAGAAAGATAAAGTGCATTATCCCACGGAGGGGGAAACCAGAGGGCACAGAGCAGCACCCAGTTCTTTAATTACAGCGGTTCTGTGAAGACTTCACTGCTTCAGCGTGATGTTTTCACTGTCTTAACAACTGACCGCAACATATGGGGTGTCACTGCTTAACGAACCCCCCAAGAAGCTTGAGGTATTACCAGATCATGTGCTAAAGACATATTGTGAAACAGAAAATCCCAGATCCTCCAGCAATTCTTAGCATGCAGCTCCCAATATCCCAAAAGCCACCAATCTGGGAGAAAAGCCAGTGAATTACTTTGCAACATGCAGTATCCCAAGTAAAATTAACCAGGCACTTTAAAAACAGTGAAATAGGTGTTGCTAAAAGTGTATGGTTAAATTTAGTTCAGAGAAAATCCAGATTAAAATGTTTGAAGCAATTACTTCCTTATTTTTTTAAATCAAAACCATTTAATATCACAACTGGATTCAGGTTGGGCAGCTTTATGTTTTATCATAGGTTCAAACTGCAGTACCACTATATATGTTAAATAATGTTTACATATTTTAAAAGGCCAAGACAGAATCAGTTTGCATCAGAAATTGTTTTAGTCTAAATCCACGCTCATTTTAAGGCAGACTGAAACTGAAGGAGCAACAACAGCATTCCAATAAAAAAAACAAATCCCAAACAAGTTCAGTAGCAAAGGGGAGAGAGAGATCACATCGGTGCATCAGCACTGGGAGTCAATCAGCAGATAATTCCCCTAACTGGAGGTTAGAATTAGACACAAAATAAGAGCAGTCTTTTTCAGGAAAAATCTCCTGGGTTTTGGTCACCAGGAACAGGCCGTGCTCAGCACTGCTGGCTGTTGCTTCAAACACGATCATGAAGAGTTTAACTGGGAGAGACACTGTCAGGCCAAGCTGGGCTGAGAAGTCAGCTTGTATTAAATGCACTTTTCAGAAGAACACAAATTCTCTGTTATTTTGTTTGACATTTTTTAACCCAATCTCCCAAAAGCTCTGCTGAGGGGTAAGGCAGTGTAACGCTGCCACGTTTAAGAGTTGCACAACACCTCTCCAAACCCAAATTCAAAACACTGGGCTCAGGTCAGCATCCTGACACCATCCTAAACCAGTGGGATGTTGGGTATCAACCCGGCAAGGCTGGAGCTGTTCTGCATGTCACTTTTAGCCTGACAGTGTCCCTTGAAGTCACCGTCACCACTGAGAGAGGACTGGTTTTAACGAACAAAAATAGCATCTACATGCTCTTAAGCATCTCAGTTGTGCTTTGGGAGATCCCATACATTTTTATACATACTGATTTACAGATAACAGAAAGCCTGCTCGGTGTCAACATGCTTTTTCTAAAGGGAAGGCATTCTTTTTCTTTTTTGCAGGTGTATATACATGCATCCATCCATCCATGTATATGCAGCCATACAAACAGACTCGTACATCTAGAGATTAACCAAGTTTTAATCTCCAAGAGAAAGCCCAGACCATCGTTGTGAAGGAAACACTGCACAGACCAGATTCACACAGCAGTTCACTTAACATCTACCGAGTGAGGTGTTGCACATACCATCCTCTTCACTATCTGCGTCAGTCATATCTGCTAGCTTGGGGTTGGACGGCTGCCGACTATGCCACTGAGGCATCTTCGATGAAATACAGGCCACTGGTTCGCTACTGAGAGCAGCTGATGAAAGTCTAGAGAGGTCACTGTGCAGCATCTTTGACCTCTGCACTGCCACACTATAGTCTGGAGGTTTTAGGTGTGGGTGGTGGGCCGATCCTTCCTTTATGTCCGCTAAAGAAATCCCCATATATCCCGGAGGGGTGGGCGGTGGCTCC
This sequence comes from Porphyrio hochstetteri, assembly GCA_020800305.1. Lineage (NCBI taxonomy): Eukaryota > Metazoa > Chordata > Aves > Gruiformes > Rallidae > Porphyrio > Porphyrio hochstetteri. Next base: position 2,436,333 of record CM036919.1, on the reverse strand, counting down.
CTATACCTATCGTCCTTCTTAGGTGAGGTGACACAGTACACTGGCACAAGAAATAAGCAATGGAAATGTTAAAGAAGAAAACAAAGGAAACAAAACGTTAAAAAATCATGAAATGTTACAATGGCAAAACAGAAACTGATACAAAATGCAAATGCAGAAACACTGGTTATAACGACAGCAGCAGATATTTACGCTTTCATTCATGTTTTCTGCTTATTTTAAGAAGTCAGAGTAGCAAAAGAACCCAAGAACTCATCAGGCAAAATGCCAATTGAGTGGAAAGGGGACTATACCCATCTCTGTGTTCTGCCTGCAATCACAGTGCTCGTTACAGTCCCTACTCCTGCGGCACTGCTGCACCGCGGGATGCGAAGGACTATGGATGGAGAGCCAGCACGGCAACGGGGCCGGCCAAGTCTGCTCCCACTCTCCATCACAGGCTGGGAAATTGGAACAAAAGAAATAAAGGCAACTGTCCCAAATTACATTGTGCAATGTGCTAGAGACCAACAGCAAGAACTGTGGGTTGAGCTCCACAGCATCCACTTCATCACCTGTCGGTGGCTTAACAGAAACTCCTTATCATAAAGTATCACTGTATCGATTCATAGTAATGAAACATTAAACCATCCACTCAGCTACGCTACAGGAAGAAAACCAACCCCAGTGTCACAGGAAACTGCTCCTGTGAGTCCAACTTCATACAGAGCCTGCATTATTTTGCCTTTTCTACCAGTAAACAACAGCTTATCGTGTCCACAGTTTCCTTCCCCCTCCATCATCAGCTCAGGTCACGCTGGCTCTCAAAGCAGAACTCAACTGCTCTTACATTCCCTCCCACCCACCCCCAGGTCTGGGACTCGTGTGCATGTTAAATTGGGCTTCCTTCATGTTCCAACAGGAGAGTTTCAAAGCTAGGGTAATTTTTTTAATGTATTAATTGAGTGAATTTGCATTCTTCTTGTGGATACATTACAGTTCCTTTCATTTCAACGATAACACCTTCTGATCTTACAAGAACATGAAAGGGGGGGAATAAAGGAGCATTGCTTAGGGTCTTGAGGACCTGCAAGATTCAGGGTGCTGGTAACAGGAACGAGAGCTGGTTCATATCTGATGGACTCAATTTATGTTTGGACTTACAGGAAAATAAAGACACCTCAACACCCCCCGTCTGGGGGTCCGTGTGGGTACAGGCAGAGGTTTATACTGCTGATTTATAGGAGTCATTTTCAGTGAATTGGTATTTAATGGGGCCCCTCTGAGAAGGCAGGGGAAGCAATGGAAGGTCTTTCCCTCCTTGCAGGGATGAGGAAGGGCTGGATCCTCCAAGCCCCCCTCACCTTTGGTCTTGTTTCGCAGGACTGACAAGGGTGGGTGCATTCTCCTTCGAAGGGAAGAGCTTCAGGCTTCCCAGAGCTAACCTACTCTAACAGCCACAGCAAGAAAAAAGTACCCTTTTGTGTGCTTCTGATTCATAGTGTTCTACAAATCCTACCAAAAACACCCAAAGAGCATTGTCCATAGCATGAAGTGTCCGTAATGCCTGTCACCCACCCAGACAACGCTTAGGAGGTTACAAAACCCTTTCACAAGGAATCCTCCTTCCCAAGTAGCTGATTACTCACACATTCCATTTGTAAAGAAAAAAAACAGGGAAACTTGCCACACAGCAGCTAAGGGAAACCCAAAAGCCAGGCAGCACTGTAATGCTCATGTCTCCTGCAGGTAGAAGTAATGGGAAAGCTTTTCCCATCAGATGCACAGCGATGGTACATCACCATTCCACACCTCCTCTGCTGGAAAAGCCAAGGTTGTGGCAAAAAGCCTTCAGTGCTGCAGAGGTGGAAATGCAGGTGAAGTTGGGATGCTCTGGCATTTAAGGATCCTGCCAAGACCACACTCTGCCATCACAACGTGGGCAGCGCCTTTCCGGCTCCGCTCAAAGGGTTTCAGGCTTGTGCCAGTCCTTCTGGAGGACTATTCCACGCCAGCACTCATTAAGCAAGCGAACTAAAGATTCATGTTTTGTTTACAATATGCTGAGCTCACACAGTCCTTACAGACTCTGACAACGAGCTGCTTGGAGAGAATAAGCAAATGGTGAAATTAAGTGAAAATCTCTTTGGCAGATCATACAATGGTGAACAGTCAACAGATCTGCATTTGCAAACCAGAAATTATATCCACCTTTATCAGATCTGTGCTTCAGGGGACATGTGTGGGCTGTGCTGAAGCACAACGCTGCTTCTTCCCTTCCCAGCGACTGCACCAAGGCAGCCAGCAGAACGGTGCAGGATGAAAACAGAACTCCAGAGCACAAACTGAACCCACCATCTCCTAAAACTGCCCAGAGGCCCACAAGCAGCTCCAAAAGGCTACAAGGGCAGAGCACATGCTCAGGAGTGAGCTGTGAGCAAGTTTTCTGCAAGGCTGCACCATGCTGCCTTTCTTCTACAAAGCCAAGGAGGAGGAAACATGATCCAAGACCTCCACCCTGCATGTGATGTTTATTCAGGCAATTACCTTTGATAACAAACCCCTCTAGCAATGTAGTCAGTAATTTAACTGAATTTCAGCTGCAGCCTTGACTTACAGTCTAGAAAGCTGTGCACCCCATGTTTATCTTGCTCCTAACCCAGTTCCTTTATTTTGGCTGCTGAACTCACTTGGACAGGGAAAGAACACCTTCCTTGGAGACCTATGCACCTTTGGAAAAACTCTCCTAAGCTTCTCTCCTTTCATATGGAGCCAAACTGCAGCTGTATAACCAAATAAATTGGTTTAACACAGCAAAGACAGGAAAGGAATCTGCTTTGCCTTCGAGTTTCCAGAGAGCAAAGCCCTGAGGATGAAAGGTGCCCTGGCTCTGGGGAGGTGGGAGAGCTCTGTGCCTCTCAGCTGTCATGCTCTTCCCTCTCAGGTTTTTGGAAAGCCTGTTGTCATACAGACTTGAAGCTTGTTGCTCCTTTCTAGAGGAACATCTACAGCGATGAGTGGTTCCAAAATTACCCCCAAAAAATGAAAGGCCATGTGACAGAGAGGAACCACCTGACATTTTAGGAGGACAGCTCTCCTATGGACTTGTGCAGGGATTGGGAAGTGGGCTAGGGTCTTGCTTCAATTTTCCTAGTGCAAAAGAAAGTGGTTTGAGAGCACACTGTCTGCATAGTGTTCTGATTAAAACCACACACAAGCTGAATTTAACATGCCATCCAGCCCCAGACCTGCTGATGTCATTTCTCAACAACTTAACATCCAAATGAAAACCAGATGTAGAAGCTTCCATGAGCTGTTGGCTCGGCTTACCTATCAGGCCTTTTTCTGTACTCGAAGTTACAGTTTTGTATGTTGTATCAGCGCCTGGTTTAGAGTCCAAAACCTCTGTCTGCTCTGCTGTAGAGTTCTCCAGCCCCCTCCGCTTAATTGTCCCATAGTTTGTTTCGTAGGTGTCCGAGAGTGAGCTGGAGGAGGCCCAGCTCTGCCGGGACTGATCGAGCTCCACACTGGCTTTCGACTGTCTGTTGGGTTTGGAAAAGGCATCGGAATACAAATAAGCCTCCTCGGAGCAACAGTTTGTGGGATCGACTTCAGCTATGGGTCTGTCCAGCTGCGTGTGGCGGAAAGAATTGAGGACATCCCAGCTCTTCTGGTTTGGGATGTTCTGGAAGTTGTCATGAGAACTACTGGAGCATGAAGTCCAGCTTCCCCGGCCGCTGTCTGCTGCCTCGACCGTGATATGTTCGTGGGAGATCTCCTCGCTGCTCATGGAGGATGTGAACGCCATCCCTCTGATGAGAGCAGGCCTAGGGATCGACCAGCTACATCCAAAAACAACAGAAAGCAGAAAAAGAAAACCTCATCAGCTTTGAAAGTGAGAGTGGCACACGCTCAGAGACAATTACCTGGTCTTAAAGGCAACTGATGGCTAGACTTGAAACAGGCACCCAGCAAGGCCATGGCACGTGGGAGCACTCCCAGGAGACAGTTATTCCTGACTCATTACTGCACACAGTAGCTGGGCAGTTATTCCCAAGGGAATAACGAGTTTGCAACAGGCAATTACAGGCTTGACCCCAGATCCATAAAAACCTGCTCCACAGAAGCCTTCCTCCATCAACCGCAGCAAGACAGTGAGAGAGCAGAGGAGCAACTACCTCCTAGTTCTGGGCTGCCACCACCTTTTTTTTTGGCATTTATGAACTAAACCCAATATAAATATTTAGAATAAACCCCAACCCTTCAGTGGCAGCAATAGAAAGTTGTTTAGACAGAGCAGAAGTAGTTGTGTTTCAAGAACATTTGGAAATATTGGGCATAAATAACATTTGTGGGAACGATCTGGAGTGACAGATTCTGAAACCCAAGCACAAAATTTCTCATTTAAAGGAACGGCTGCTAAAAGCCCCCATCACTGTCAGTGCATAATTATGGGGGGAAAACAAAATTAAAGCCAGGTTTGCATGAATTTAGAATACATGAAGTTACAATTGCTAGACGTTCTTCGAGTCTCTCAACTATTTCTAGTTACATGGACAACACGGCATTAAAATTCAACACCACCCCTCAGCAGTTTACTGACAAGTTGTGAAATGGAGGAACACTTCTCAGATATGTGAAAACAAGGGTTTTTTCCTCTTGCTTTTCCAAGTTCTAGCACAAAAACAGCTTCCTTCCACTGAAACTAAAGCATAAAGGAACAACCATAAAAGACCTGCTAAGTCACACAAAAAAATGTGTGTAGATGGCAGCAGTGTCATTGTCACCACTCTCAGCTCTTGGGCCACCGCTGCAGGTGGGTTTTCACAGCCAGTAAGTATCTAAGGTACCCACCATAACCTGGCCTGATGGGGCATCCTGCTCAGGGCCTCAGACTGTTCTGACTAAACATGCTTTCAGCATGTGTTACACCTTTTAGAAAAGGGAAGCAGAAGACATTAAGTTGGACTCGATCTTAAAGGTCTTTTCCAACCGGTGATTCTGTGAATCCTTTTGGTTTATAAAGCACACCCTTTAAATTCCCCTTTCAGCACAATGAAACAAACCAAATCACTAACACACACCTTGAGAGCTGCAGCTCGTTAGCAAAGTGTACACCAAGAAGCTTCTTTTAGAGGGGAGAGGCCACCACAGAATTAAAAGCAGTTATACAGAAACAACACAGATCTGTCCATAGAGTTCAGTCATTTAAAAAATTCCATGGCTTTAGGATGAGCTGTGAAGACTGTAAGGAGCATCTCTTACACTTAAAGCCACACCTTTTGAGTACAGAAGGTGCTACCCTAAGATGATTCCTACACAGTAAATCTTACAGATCAGGGCTTAACATCTAGTAAGACAAACCCAAAAACTTCCAGTTCAAAGGACAAATTCTCACTGTGCTCAAGTAAGGAAACCTCAAGTAAGGAAACCTCTTGGTGTGAGAAGCAGCTGACAACTTCCAGTCAGCCTAAGCCACAAATGATAATACTAAAATTCCTTTAAAAATCACATGGATGTATGCTGAGTGATGGGCACTGCTGGCTGGGAGATAATCAATAACATCCTGTTCTGCTGTCTCTCACGACTGCATTAATTTGTGATGCATCAGCCTAGCTTTTAACAGCCTCCTGCAAGAGACATCCCACCTCAACCCTGCTGCTGGGAACAAGCAAGGAATACTCAAAGTGATACTCTTCCCACACAGAGCAGCCAGGACTCCAGCTTCTAGCAAGAGCTTCATAACCCCAGGAGAGTCCATAACCACATCCTGTCAAAGCTCTGTTACTGCTTCGGACACAGGGCACCAAGCCCAGCCAACACCAGTTACAGCCTACCCTGGGCACGGCTGGCCATAGTCAGCCAGCGGCTGAGGATGCTCCTTCCTCTCTGCCCCCGCTGAATCCACCACGATGAGGGACTGGGACAAACTCCGCTCGTCCTGCAGCGCTGCTGACATGGAGTCCACCGAGCAGTTGCTCACGATGCTGGACCGGGATGAAATCTCACTGTGACTGGAGTCCGAGAAGTTATCGGATTTAGTGGAAGGTATGAGGGCATAGCCTAAAGGAGAGGAGAGCACAGCTTGGTCAAAGAGCAGCTTGAGTTTATGAGGTACCACAACAAAGTACTGACACGTGTGTTTCAGCAAGGATATTAAAAAAACATAGCCAAGCAAACCCCATTTGCAGACACTGTCCACTGAAGTTCTTAGGGCACTAAAGCTTTTAGCATCTATCAGCACCTAGCACTGGCATTTATTAATGCAAGTCTGGGGACACCGAGAACCTACCTGCAACCCCACCTCTGTCCAGACCAGGTTAAACCCACACAACCAGGATCAACCCCTGCAGCACCAACAGTGGGGAGGGCAGACCAAGTCTTTCTGATTCCGCAAGCGCCGAGCCCTCTAGTACAAACACAGTGCTGTTCCCACTACCCATCCGCCCTACTGCTGTGTGAGCCTCATGGAAGGTTTTGGCAGTGGATGAGGAGATGCTGACTAAGGTAAAAGGCAGCTATTAGCACCCAGGGATGAGCCATATGGTCCCTCTCAGTTTTACTGCCTGTTCCAACATTAACAGAGAGGGAAGCAAAACTGGGAAATATAACTTTGGTAGGACCTAGACCAGACACCAGCACTGCTCTTGCAAAAGGGGAACAGCTGAAGACCTGACCAGCTTCAGAGGAAAATCTATGATGCATATTTTCTGCTTGGTTTACCCCTCACCCTGAGTAACCTCTCTCTCACACTGGTGATATAGACCCCCATATACCAAACACCTCCCCTCCCTGGTACCAGGGGTGAACTTAGAAAGAGACAACGATACTGGGGACTCCTATGGGCTCCAGCTACGTATATCCTGTAGACACTTCAGCTTCAGAACTTCTTCCCCAGTATCCAATCTGCACTTCCAGCTTTAAGCTATTCCCAGGTCTCCTATCTCAGCACACCAGGGAGAAGAGACCAGCACCTCCCTCTCCTGAGGACACTACAGACTGCAATGAAAGCATCCTTCAGTCTCTTCTGCTCTAAGCTTAACAAACCAAGTGACTCAGCTGCCTCTCAGAAATCACACCCTCTAGTCCTCTCTCCAGCTTCATTACCCTCATTTGGACACATACCAATATTTTCATAACCTCCTCCTACTATGGAGCCCATAACTGCAAACGGCACCCAAGGCCCCATCGATGCTGAACATCGCAGGGCAATCTCTTCTTTCAACCAGCTCACTACACCTCAGACTTACTCTGTCCTAGGGGCAGAATCTGGCATTTGCTCTTGTTATACTTCAGTTGGTGGCTCTCATCTATCAAGATCTCCCTAAGGCCTCTCTACCCTGGGAGGAATCAACAGCTCCTCCTAATTTAGCACTGTTTGCAAATGTACTTGTGTGCCCTGTGTCCAGGGGAGCGCTGGCCCTAAAAATGAGTCCTGAGGAGAACCACTGGTGACTGGCCACCAGCCAGATGGCACCCCATTTACTACAGTTCCACAGGACCAACCCTTCAAAGCCAACTGTTCACCCACAGTGTTGTGCAGACACTGAGCATCTTGTCCAGAAGGTCACTGTATGCAACAGAACCAACAGCTTTGCTGAAATCCCACATCTGCCACCTTCCCTTCACCTTTGAGGTGGGTAATCTTGTTTTAAAAGGATATGAAGTCAGTAAGGCATGGCCTTCCCTTCATGGACCCATGCTGGCTTTGACTCATACCTCCACTGTCTTTCAAGCATTTTTCATCAACTCCCAGAATATAATATAATCTTCTCCATCACTTTATCTGGCACTGAAGTGAGACTGACATGCTTATATTAACCAGGGTCTTCTTTCTTGCCTTCCTTGAAAACTGGAATAACATTTGCTACCTTCCAGCTGACTGGGACCTTCTCCAGAGCCCCAAGATCACTGGTAAATAACAGAGGGGTCTAGCAGTCATATCAGCAGAGGGTTTGTGCTGTCAGGCAACAAAACCAGGTGGTGTCTGTCAAATCAGTTTAACCCAGAGGGTTTCTCTACAGCAAATCCACTCCATGTCAGGAACTATCTGCCTGCCTTCACTAGGAGGACAGAGCCTATGACATGCCTTTCATTATGTGCATAAAATGACAACATTAGAACCTTTATTTGAATAACACCTGCTTCATGTATAGGTAAATGAGCATCTGTAAATTTATCAAAACATGGTCTTTCTTTACAGGAGACTGCTGACACAGTCCTCATATTAACATTTTATTTCCCAAATTCCTGCCAACCACTCAATTTCTCACTTCATTTCTACCCACACGTGCCTGTGAGCTGGACTGTCACATACTAACACTGATGAGGTGACAGTGTGAAATGACCAGGCAGTGCAAAAGCCATTCCAGTAATACACACACCTTAAGGCAGAAGATTGGTGTAAAAAATACAGAGATCATGTAAAATGGCACCTGGAGCCCCTGTATATGGCTTGTAATTCCAAACATTTCACAGCTCCAGCTTGATCATTGCTCTAAGATTTCCAGAGCATTAAACATCATCATTACCAAACTAAAGAACTGAACCTTATGAATGAAAAAATGTACTTAAGACCAGTATGTTTGAGATCAAGTTACAGTTTCCTTTCCTTTGACAGTAATTACCACCTCATATTCTTCACTTTATCTAATGAACTCCTTAAACCAAAACAACAGTGCTGCAGTAAGAACTGTTCTCACAGCACATCTTAAAATCAAGACACTCTTCAAGAACTTCAAGAGAACAAACAGACCTCTCTGTTACAGAGATTTAACACCATTGGAAAGCTCTCATTAAGCAGGTGGATATAAACAGACTGAATGAGTCTTCAGTGGACTGAAAAGGTTAACAGAAGATGTGACCACCATACACCAACGTTAGAAGTGAGCATTCGACTCACATCATGTGAAGGGGCTGTCTAAAGCCTAATTAAGAGGAACTTACTGCTTCCTTGGCATTTGTGAAACACTAAGTACCAGAACTGTCACTGTACCTTGTCCTTGATTTTCTAAACTTCACATTATTGTCTTCACTGCACTGTGATAAGCTATAAATAACTGACACAAATATCTGGAAGGTAAGCACATTAAACAGCTTACATATGTAAATGAGTAATGTTAAAATAACTGATAAAATCAGTAGATCTGACACGAAGTGGACATCATAGTCTTCTTTCTAAACATGCATCATAGTGTCTTCCTTCTCCTCCTAGACTTCATGCACAGGCAAGATGATGTCCACAGATCACTGTTGCTATAGATACTTGCTGTACTCAGAGTATCACTGTCTTTCTCCTTTTGGTTTTCACTCCTTTCTGAGGCTTCAACGTGCTCTGCCTCCCTTTTTGCAGTAAAAGCTGTTCTTTCCCTGGAGAAGCTTCTTTCCCTAAGTCTTCTACGCCAGGTTCCCTTGGAATTCCCGTGCTCACGTTCAGCTTCTGCCTTTTCTCTCTCATCCTTTCTTTCTCCCTTTTCACTTACGCCACAACTGTCTCTGGCTCTGACAATCATCTCAATTTTCTTTTGTAAATAAGCCCCACCTATTCCATAGCTGCGCTGGCCACTGTTCTTGTTGCTGGTTTCACTGGCGAGCGATGAGGAAGAGCCAGAGAGGTTCATCTGACTGCAGTTATCCGACCTCTGGATGTTACCAACTAGAATAAAAGTACAGACAGGCAGATCTTGATAAGTGAGGAGATAAACAACAGAAAAAATAACACCCTGACTTTAAAGCCTTTTTTCCTTCAATGCTATTTGCATATCACTTGGGTACAGCTCAAAAGAAAATGAAACCTAGCTGAAGTGGAATGTGTTCATGCCTAAAACGGCGTCTTTCAGCTGTCTGTGAAGCACCTAATTTTAGTTCAAGGAGCTGTTAAGCAAGGTAAGGATCACCTCAATCAAATGAGATCAGTGCTAAAAATATCCTGAAAGCAAGCTGAATTCATTAAATCATCCCGAAGAAACTAAGTATTATTGTCAAAGAACCAGATGAAAGGTAACAAAATTAACACGTTTATAAGCGATGCTCAGAAATCTCAGTGGAGCAAGGTCTGGCAACCCAGGTAATTAAGCTGCTCATATACATATGTGCTGTGTTTAAGTTAAACAAGTGGCATTCTCCTAAAGGAAATGGTATCTCGTGAAGGCAGAAGTGGACAAACCAGCACGATCTCCCACCAGAAAGGGTGAGAAGATGCAGGAAGTCACCATTCCATGCCATGCCAATCCAGTGCCTTTGGGCTGTCAGTGAGTCAAAAGCAGCAAAGAAGGGAGGGAGAAATGCCTTACACCATCCAACACTGACCACACTGGCTGCCTACAAAGTGGTGTTAAGAGATTTCAAATGAATTCCCATCCAAGGTTGACTAATGATGAAGTGATGCAGGTCTTATATGACGAAGACATCAAAAATAAAGGGATTCTCGGGGCATCATGATAGACAGGGACGTATACAAAGCCCTGTGCACAAGAACAGAAGATGTGAGTAGCGACTTGAGGGTTCAGATGGATGCACTACGATGGCAGGTACCAAAACCATCCTGTCTGGAGAACTGCGACAACATTTTATCTCCAGCTGATCACCCAACATCCCAGCTACCTTGGGCACAAACAGCCACTGTGTCTGTGCAACACTGCTATCTTCCAGAAATCCCTGGGTTTGCAAATCCCACTCATGTAACCAGACACCTAAAACCTGAACTGGGAAGACTGGTGGGTGTCAGCACTTAACTATTGGGAGCCCTGTCAGAAGCAGGTAAGTAGTTTAAAATAAAGGGGGGGGGGGGGGGCTTAAGTTTTGGACTTAAGGTCAAAACTTGCAGATATATTGAAAACCCACATTTAATTCCTGGATTTTATTCTTGACACGAGTATTCTGATCTTTTTCTCCTGCATGTCATCACCAACAACTATTCCCACCATTGCCCACCCCGGGTTCAGTTCAGCACAGGCAGGAGTTCCCGAGGCAGATGCTGATGCACACATGGGGAGCAGTCACACAGCACACATACCTTTGCGTGGGGAGCCCTGAGGAGAAGCAGGTGGGCTGGAGTGCAAAGAAGATGCCATGGACATAGTGTCATCTGTTTGTTTCTTACTACTTACTTCCTCAGACAAGCTTAACGACTTCTGTGGGGAGCCTGTGCCTATAAAAACAAGGAATATGCATTTACCTCATTTTATTCTCTGGAGTTGGTGATACCTGTTTAAACTCCCAATAAGCACCAAAACAATCCCTGGAGTATTCCACAAGGAGTGGGATGGATGCTCAGATAGATTCTGCACATGGTGGCAGTCTCCATGCCCAACTTAGATCAGATCAGCAGTGGCCACTGCTACTGCTGGCAGCTGATCTGAAGCATGCTGAAACACCCAGATCACAGCCAGAACCATTGCAACAGACTGTTGTGGTTTTGGCAAAGGACTGGAAACCCTGTAACTTTTAAAGCTTTGAGGAAACCCTTGCCCATGACACCTGGGACAGTGTTAAACAGTCTGCATCACAGCTGACAAGCCAGTTCAAGATCTTCACAACCTGGAGCTCTCAACACTCACAGACACTACACACACCTTAGCATGAGGAGGTCACTTGTTAGATCAACACTGATCACTTCACAGCCAGGAATGACAAGATCCCTGTCAGCAAAACTTGTAAAATGAATCAGGTCACCCAGGATTTTTAAGAGGAGACCTGAAATAACTACTCACTGGAAACACTATTTTGAGAGCTGTTTTCTGAAGGTTTTTAACAGATATTGATCATTTAATATCATTTACTGACTGTAACTAACCCACCACCGCAGCTTTGAAGTGACACAAGTTATGTAAATAGGTCAGAAGCATTTTTATGTAACACTGCTTTGCAACTAGCAAGGTTAGAGACAAAAAAGTGATGCTCACTGAGAGCAACCAATAACAGATGTTGCTCCATTAGATGATTACAGTGTTCCAGTGGTTAAAATATTAAGTATCAGCCATTTTTTTCAACAATTTCACCTAAATCTATTATATTTTGTTTATCATGAAAAGAAACAAGGAATGCTGTTCTGCTCTGGGCAAGATGCCTTTAGAAAGCAGAAGCACACAGTAAAACTTGAGTTAATACCTCTGATCCATTTGAGAGATACACTAAGGTCACGTTATGTAGAACATGTTCTTTAGTTCAAGGAAGAAAAGAGAAAAAAAGAGGAAGTGGCAAAACAAGTGCATATTTGGAGACAGCACAATACCTCTAATTGTTTTAATAAGTTATTAGAGTTGTGCAGATGAGCAGCATGCTCTCTTAAAGCACATAGTATGCTTCAGGTATTTTAAAGTCATGATGCACAATGGTATCTCCAATAATCCACCCAGCTGCAAACAGCTCCTCCCTCTTTCTTACTCCATCTACAGAGCTCTCCAGGCAGGTGAACTGAAGATACTCACTGAACGTGACGTGATCCTTCGCCAGTCCCTTTTTCCTACTGGGATATAAATTCACAGTCGGAACCTGGAGAACTTGACTCATCCTGTTTTGTTGATGCTGATGGGCTTTGGCAGTTTGGCCAATGGATCTCATGGGGACTGGAGACATCTCTGAGGATTTTGCTCCTCTTCTCTCACTTAAATTCTTTGTCACTGTTATGGAAAAATTGTATATAAATATCTTACCCTTTGAAATGCACAATTATCAGTGTCAGTACAACCACCTGGGCAAAGTAACCATGGTATGAAGCAGCCAAAGCTTATTTGAAACCATTTCTATTCCAAACACACCTAGCTCCTTACACTGAAGAGGCTGTTAGGTGAAATGGCATTAAAAACCCCTCAGCTCTTCACAGTGTCATAAAGTGCTTCACCAAAAGATAAAAACAGGATTTATTTCTACCACAACTCAAGGCCATAGTTTAGATGTGCATACACCAGGTGCAAAAGCAGAACAGCATCACTGGACCCGATGATCCTTATGGGTCCCTTCCAACTTGGAATGTTCTGTGATCCTACGATTCCTTCCCACATACAGTACGCTGCCCAAGGGAGAACCACGGGGTCGTTTGGCAGCTGGCACCAAACCTTCACTAGGTGGCACAACTGATTTGTAACACAGGCAATTAATAAACTGAAGCAAAGGCAGTCTGACTTCTTAAATTCCCTTGAAAAGTCTGCATGGCACCATTACTACCGAGATAAAGAGACTGGGGAGATGTGCCTACTACTTTTCTGGATAGACAGAAAAAACCCCCTTATCTACACAAAGCCAATCAGCTAATCCACGTACCACGCTCCCTGGTGAACATGGGAATGGGTACAAACCCACTAAGAGCAGAGAAAATCCCTCAGGAGAGCGGCAGGGGCAAAACACACAATGGGGGTGGCAGTTCCCTCATGCTCCACATCACTCCCTGTCCTTTCTGCCAGCTCTGCAAGCTAGGAGCATAAGCTCAGCCAGACCAATTACCTGGGGGGGTTCAGTTTTGGGGGTTTTCTTCCTCCAGTTTTTAATAACGTGCCACTCTGCTATATGTTTATTCGCATATCCACCTAACCTTCCTTTTCCTTTGTTGAAATTTAAGGAAAAAAAAAGGACTTGATTTAACTACATGGAGTAAAATAGTCAGTATATATAATTCCCTGTTTTTAACTTCCAAGTATCTGTGGATAGCACTTTGCAAACCAGATTTTAAATTATTTAAAACAATTGAAAAACACCCTCCTAATATGATAAGGGACATAGCACTGCCACACTTTATCTCTGCACATAAATCATCTACCAAGAGCTCATCCTGAGATGCTTTAACTTATTGTATCACTGGGGGAGCAGAGCTTAAAACCCACAGTGGTGTTACCTCAGAGTAGAAACATTCTGTGCTAGTACATACAACACCTCTACTAGCAATGTACTACAGCATGTGGCTTTCTGTTTGGTGCTACCTGTGGATGCTGGTGACCTCAGACACACACCCGTGTGGACACAGAGGATTTAACATTCTCCCAGAGGGAGTCAGGTATGGCCATTTCCAGGACCCCTACACCAGGGTAGTGTTAAAAAAATCTGTATAGGAAAGCACCTGACAAAGTAACTTTCTTAATATTGAATAATGGCAAGGGCTTCAAATTTTATCTTCAAGATGCTGTCTCCAAGCCATGCCCTGAGCTAACCTCCTCAGAGGAAAAAGGGAATTTGAGGACATGAAACTGAGTCTTCAAACGCTGCATTTGGACAACAGACAAACACAAGATGTTATTTTGATCAGCAAGGTTGCTACTTTTCCTATTTTGCAACAAGCCCACCTGTCAAACAAAGGACAATTTCTAAGGATCAAAAGAAAACACAATTACCATTGCTCATTTTTAAGGAGAATTTACTGAGCTGGGTAAGACAGCAGGTCAGGTAACAGCCTGCTCACTCAGACAGCTGCACAGGGGTTCACGTTATGAAAACTGTCCCACTGTAGCCTTCAATTTTTGACTGTCAAGCCTTGTCAATCCCATCAGTCAATATTGACCTAACTTCTCCTTCTCAACAGTCCTTGTTTATTCCAAGCTGTAATCCATCGCCATTTCTGTATTGATTTTGTCTCTTCATTTTCTTGCTGTTCATATAGTAAACGTTACTTTTATCCTTCCTAATTCTATACAAGGACAGCAGGGCAGGAAAAGAGCTGATGTACTATTGAATTTCCTCCCAGGCTGATGAAATGACACACAGCTTCAGAACTATAGGTCAATCCAAAAAAACATTGCTGAAGTTTTCAGAGCTCAACCAAGATCAGAATGTAAAAGCTGGCTTGCTGAAACCATCAGCAAATGAATTGACAAACAAGCATTTACTGATGTATTTTTTCTTGTAGGGAGAAAAGAAAGATACTGGGCAACCTTGTGTAGCTCCAGGCCTGGAGGTCGATGGCCCTGCCTGTGGCAAGGGGGTTGGAACTCTGTGATCACAGAATCATAGACTGGTCTGGGTTGGAAGGGACCCCAAGGATCACAGAGCTCCAACCCCCCTGCCACAGGCAGGGCCACCAACCTCCAGGCCTGGAGCTACACAAGGTTGCCCAGGGCCCCATCCAACCTGGCCTTGAACACCCCCAGGGATGGGGCATCCATCCCCTCTCTGGGCAGCCTGTTCCAGCCCCTCACCACTCTCTCTGTATAAAAACTTCCCCCCAATATCCAATTTAAACCTTCCTTCCTTTAGCTTTAATCCATCCCCCTTGTCCTGCCATTATCTACCCTTTTAAAAAGCTGATTCCCCCTCCTGTTCCTCTGCTCCCTTCAGGGACTGGAAGGCTGCAATGAGGTCCCCCCGCAGCCTTCTCTTCTCCAGGCTGAACAAGCCTCTCTTCATAGGGGAGCTGCTCCAGCCCTCTGAGCATCTCCGTGGCTCCTCTGAACCCTCTCCAACAGTTCTACATCTTTCTTGTATTGCGGGCCCCAAATCTGGACACAGCACACAGATCCTTGGGGTCCCTTCCAACCCAGCCCATTCTACGATCTTTAAGGAGTATTTCTAGGGAGGGGAAAAGAGTTTTCCAGATTTCACTGATCATGCCACCACTCTACACCACTGTACTTACAGGTGCTGTACGCAGGCTCACACTGAAGCGACAATAATTGGATTTTTTCCTCATCTGTCTCCACGTTCAGGTTGGACAGGTACTGCTTCACCTTCCTCGCCATCTGGGCGTCCTCGTACAGCTTCTTGGCGTTCAGCAGCGAGCTGCGACGGGCACGTTTTTTGTGAGCTCCTCCTTGTACATCCAGCATGTTGGAGTTGGTGCTGCCCTGGCTCAGGGACCTACAAAAGAGAAGAGCAAAGCGCTGAGTTTTTAAGTTCTCAACAGCAACGAGGAGCTACAGTAGCACAGGCCAAAGCATATTAATACCAATAGTCTTCAGTTAGGGCTAGTGCATGCTGATGCAAATGAGTTAAAAGGATGAACACAGCATTAAAACGTTTGTCTTGGAATATTCTGGTAAATTGATAGCAGCGATTTGAGTCTGGAAAGGGATTGAGGAGGAAAGTGTGGAACTAGCAAGGAGGCGGCGCAACGCTGAGTAGGGTTCAGCTCTGCTCAGGGCCTGCAGGCTTGTTCTGTGAAACCAACTGAATCTCCTGTCCACACCTACTGGGATGCACACAGAGCTCATCACTTTCTTTGTTTAAGGTGGTTGGTACAAGCAGCACCATCTGCATCAGCCTCACAGCAGCAGCTTCCTGTCATTCTGCTGGGTACAGAGTGATGAGTGTGACCCTCAGAGAACTGGGCTTCTGACAGGGTTTGAATACGGGGGGGAAACTCCATTCAATATGCAAATACATCATGTTACACACTTCTTCCTCCATTTAAATAAAAAGTAACATTTGCAGAAGAGCAGCTCAATAAACATATCCCAACAAGAGTCAGGAAGGCAGCGATAACACGTGTGTCCAGGCTTGCAGCCCTGGAAGATGACACTCTTCAATGCTCCTAATTTTGAGCTGCCAATTCTATCAGCAACCAAAGGAAAAATAATCCATCCCCAGCCTTTCAGGACCCCAGTGACTCTCCCTGACAGCAACTCCTGTTCACACTGGAGCAGCGACCCAACAACTGACCTGGGCAGTTCAAATATACACATCACCTCTTTAAACCCTCCCACGTCCTATGGCCACACCAGTCCTCATCCATTCTTTTAATAAATCAAGCCCATAGTGTGTGTTACATGTAAATTCTAACAGAAAGTGTCCATAAAGCTGTTTAAAGTAGGTTTGGGTAAGGTTTTTTTAAACATTCAGAGGAATAATTTAGCCTTTTAAAATCAAATTATTGGTAAAGCTGTTTATAAACATCTTGGGTGCACTGAGAGAATCACAAGTGGCAGAAAAACAATCTCCAGCACAGAAGAGCTGTAACAGAGTCAGAAGGAGACGTGTTGTCCAAGGAAGCCTGAGGAATTGAGCATTCTGAGCTTAAAAAAAATCAGAAACAGTGGGAAACAGCTGAGTGCAGTATTTTCACAGATGTTAAAAGGAATTAGAAGCTTAAAATAAGTTTAATTAAATACAAGAGTAATGCTATTCCAGGCAAAGAGCAGCAAAAGGCATGACGGGCTGTTCACACCTCTTCAAGCCAAGGAGGCACTTCTCTCCCCTATGGATTGGCAGAGAGCTCCCATCTTTTACAGAATGAGATGGGAAGCTACATTACATTTATTTTTAATGATGAATGTTTCATTGCTTACATACACAGTTTCCCTTTTAAGTCTGGATTTGATTTTTTTAAGGCATTTTAATCCACTGTCTTTTAAACTTGACTATTCCTTATTCCCTTGCCTTCCCAGTAATCCCAAAGGCCAGAAATTAGGATGCCTCCAGGTGAGTCCTCGATCCTCACCCCCATGGGCTGCACTGTGAGTAGTTACTGCTGACCACAAGACACTGCCAGGGATCAGTATCCAAACCTGCTCTCCCCAGTCTCTCTAGCACAAACCCTGGCACTGTTCCCCATCACTACGGGGAGGGTAAATCTGTTCCCTGCTCCAAAGCACCTGGATATCCTGCCGATAAACCATGCTGTCCCACCAGGCTTCCTCTGCGATTTGCAGAGGGGCTGTAGGGAGGGCAAAGCCTGGTGAGCATTTCTCCCTCCATCCTCTATGCAAGGTGCTGACAGAGTCACTTCAAACCTGTTTTACACCCCAGTATGAAGAGAAGTTCCAAAGCACAAAGGCACACAGGCTCAGCACACAGGTAACAGTTCACGGGCAAAAATCAACACAAGAACACATAAAATACAGCTACAACATCATCTTAAAACCACTGTCATGTGTCAGTCAGGAAGGTGTTGTTACTCTCCTCTGTAGCCACCTCAGCACTCGGTCCTCACACAATCCAGAGTCTTGGTGAGATCAGTGAGGACTCTGGTGTGAGACATTTTAAATACAGACTGAAAAGAAACACTCTGAAGCTTGAACTCAAACTTCAGAGAGAAAAGTCCTGTATCATTACCACAATTCAAAGTGTCCTTGCTGTTTAAAATGCTTAAACTTCCCTGTTACACATTAAGAAGCCAGTTATTTCTTTCCCCAAACACTTTACCTTCCAATACAATTGCACAGCAGGTTTTTTTAATGCATAAAGCAAAAACTCAAACAACTCCTCTAGTACACAAAAGCAACTCAGGATTCTTATAGCTGCAGACACCGTTGACTGTAACCCCTTATTCCTGTTTTCCAAAAAAATAGGTATTGCAGGGTTAATAAAATGCATGCTGTATTTCAGATGCATGCACTAACGAGGAGGATGCAGTATGTTAAGAGTTGCATAATCTTTATTTATCTTAGTTGCATTCATCTCTACACTTACCCCAAACTTCTCCACCTCTTCTTCCTGTAAGCAAGAGCCATATACATTGAAGCATGTATTTGAACAGAAAAGCACAGGAAAAAAATAAAACAGTTGAGAGTCAGGAAGAAAGATGTGGACAGGAAAGAACAGAAAAGAAAAGATTTCTATACAGCACAATTCTTCTCAAACAGTAACACGATGTTTTAATGGAATGTGAGGGCAGGACTGGCTCAAATACTTTAAGATGGAAGAACATCTATCAGTTTTCTTGTTTATTAAGCTTAATCTATGAATTTAACACTCAAACTTGCATGAAATCACGTTAAGTGTTGCCCATAAGACGAATTCCAGTTTGATGGAGCAAGAGAAAACAGTTTAACTTCTTTACTTTGCAGAAAGTGTGAGTAAATTCATTTATTCTTTGCATTAGGGTGGCAGTAAGAGTATGAGAAAGCAGCAGCAGCATTCCAGTTTAGGCTGGTGTTTTCTCTTGCTTGCTTGTGGAAAGCAAGCTAGCTGCCAAACACATGCTGAAAAGCCAGCAGCTCTATACTAATTGGTAATGAACTTGCTCCTGAGTCTCATGTTGCCACTAAAACACCTTTTCTTCTTCATTTTTAATTTTCTTCAAAAGCATCTACTGATGCTTCAAAACACAAACTGATAGATCAAACATCAGAGGCAATGGAAATGAATATAAATGATGTGAAAACATGGAATTATTTTCTTTTAATCTCTGGCACTATCTCTAGTATCAGATGCCTGAGCACTCTATGTCAGTGTCCACATGTTAAATTGTGGCCATTAAAATGCAATCTGTAATGCTGAAAAATATAGTGAAGGTAACTATTTACTATTAAATTCATTTGATGATTATAGACTTCATTAGGTCTTAAAGTGCAGAGGGAAGTTTACTTAGAGACTGATCTCATCTATGAAAGCCAAAGCTTCTGAAAAGCTGTCAGTGATTTCTCAGTGAGCAGCTGTGTAACTTTACACTAGAAAGGAGATTTTGCTAATTGAAATCCAACAGCACGAAGCAGACATTGCCCAAGCAACTGTCCATAAAGCTTCCTCCACCCTCAGCTTGACCCAGGGTGCTCAGTGAGCTCTGTGCTGCTGGCCAGGCTTGCTGGGGATGTGCGAATGGGCGACTTGGAAATCTAGTCTGTCAGGTTTTGGATGTAGAAACTGTGTAGTGGTTCAGCACAGGACATGATTAATCAGCACCAGGTTAGAAATCACTGTGCTTTTATACAGTTTGGTAACTCTGAGCCTGATGCCATTATGCATCAGGGAAAAATTAAAGAAGAAAAAACACAAAAACATTCTCCACCTGCTTCCAGCCTGAACACAACAAACACTATGTAGGTGGAGCAAGCTGTGGTTAGGACAAATAAAAGATGTTTTGTTGTTTTTTAATGTTATCTGTGGAGTTTTGTTTTGAAGCATCATTTCAGATAAAGCACAGGTGATAAAGGTGCTGTATTATATACACCTTCATGACATTATATCCTCCCTAATATCAAACCTCTCCTAAAAACTACATGTGAGCATTTTATTTAGCAAAACTCTGAATCATTAAAATTAGAGCCTATTCTTCTTTGCTTTTTCAAGCCAACAAATGGGTTTAGCAGTCACTAAAAGCAGGTCTCAAGAAGCAGCAATGGTATTGCTGTAGCTTGATCAAGGTTGTGGCTCTGATGGGAAACGTCAATGGTGAGTTACACGATGAAGTATTAACACACTGATGCACACACAAACCCAGATCCCTACCCACTCTGAGACAATCCTACTGTCTTTCTAAATTGCACACCTTTGTCTGAACATTACAGCTGGATCCATGTTTGCTGAGGTCATTCGGACAACTTGGCGAATTTCTTTGGCAATCATTCTGAGTTTCTCAAAATTTACCAGGCCCTCCACTTTGGAATCATTTCCTGCAAGATGGAAACACACAGAGATGAGAACACAAAAGAGAGTAAGCAATTGGCAATGCATTCCTAAATCCCCCACATTACCTTTCCTCCCTTTCCTCCTCTCCATCACCAAAACTGTTTTAATCACAATAGTGAGAGAACAGGAAACTGGCAAAACCCAAATGACAATCAGGCCCACTCAGACTACTGCTCTCCAGCATCTATTTCTGAAGTAAATAGTATCAGTAGGAGGAAAAAGGAGTAAGTGAACTAAGCCCAAATTCACTGGCACAGATGTTAAAATAATATAAACATACAGCATCATCAAATATGTGGTATCAACAGCACTCACATTCTGAAGTGAGTTTAAATGCTGCTGAAACATCATGGCCAAGAATTGGGCACATTTGGAAACATTTAACACCTTAACTAATTGTGTAAAAGTTAAAAAAATGGGTATGTTGGAAGAAACCCCCCTGGAAACACCGAAAGCAAGAGTAGGAGGTGTCGTATCAGTGGAGCTGCCTGAAAGCCACAACACAGAATGAGAACCTGAAGCATCGCAGCAACAAGTTTCTGTAAGCAGCTAGCACACTCATCTACTCTCCCACCCTAAACCTTAGGGCAGCTGATGAAGATTAAGCAATGCTTTTAAAATATTAAAAACCTGCATTTAGTTTTCCATTTTTGCCTAGGATCAGTCCCTTCCATTGTGCACTCAGAGTCCTGTTTTATTTTTCTCCAGCTAAAGACGCACGAAAAGCATCCTAGAAGGGATGGCAGCTTCTTTTAGGCATGGATTGAATCCCAGAGCACAGAAGGAAGGGCAAAAGCATCCCCAATGCTCAGTTTATCACTCCAGCTTGACATTACCTTCATGCAGAAAAGTGATATCCTTCTTGACGACAGGGAACAGTGGGATAATTGGCGGCTGCATGCTCTGGCTGCTGAGGATGTTGCGGTATTTTGCCATGTTTCGAGACGGATCAAAAAGATCTTGAAGGTCTCTGAGGTGCTTTTCATACTTGCTAGGTAGCTTTTCCCAAGTGCCTCTGAGTCTTGCTACAGGTGCCAGGTTTAACCCACTGTAAGGCAGACACATTGCAGTGTATTAGCTGTTTGCAGCACTGTTACTTATCATAAAGTAAAGGGTTGGGGTTTTGCTTTAAGGAACCTAAAAATAGGTTCCACAAGGTTAACTGCACAGCTGGGTGAATGGCAGGCTGCAAGTTCACTGCAATAAAGCTCTGCTCTTCACTCCTCTGAGCATGTGAAAAGGAGAACTGTAAAAAGGACAAACACTTCCTCTTCACGAGGTACAAATCTCAAGTTAGCCTGCCAAAACTTCTCTCTAACTCAGTACTGAGGCCCATTTAAATTAAAAACTGTTTATTTCCTTTAAAAATGTACACCACAGCAAGGAGAAAAGGGGTGAAACATTAATGAGGTGAATGCACAGCTGCAGGAGCATATGAACACAGTGCAGAGAGCATCCCAAGCCAGGGCAGCAAGACTTGGGAGGAGAATGCTTGGGGCATTTGCCAACGAGCACCAAGAGACTGAAAATCAGAAGCAGCAGATAGGCTGGGACTTGTTATTGTGCCCTCATCCTCCTTAAGTAAAAATACATCCAGAATTATCTGAATGCAATAAAAATATTTTACACAGTAAAAACCAACCATCGTCCCCCACCATAATGTGCCACCAACTCTGCTCAAAAAATCTTGCAAGGGCTGCAGAGCCCTTCTAGCTGCACGAGGGGAAAGTCATTCTCCAGCATCTGTTATTACTAAATCCAGGATTGTAGAATTACCAAATTTGCTATTCTGAGATATTATTTTCTCATTCTAAAAGCTTCAAAAACTTATTTTGTATTTGTGGGGTTTTTTTAATACCAATTTCTCTCCACGCTCTTGTGAAACCACAAACAAAGCCTTCTCTCACATGAAAAAAAAAAAAATCAGACATATGCCACCACACAGCTCCTCTTTTACATGCTACATTAGGACAGTTACTTCCCTATTCCATGAAACATATGGCATTGTATTGATATGCAAGGCAAGGCAAAAAGAGAACCCCTGGGGCATATGCTCACAAAACCAGAATTGTCTGGAAATAAGGGGAAAAAAGCTAATTTATTTTGGTGGGTTATTTTTTTTTTGGACCCAAGACCATTTCAGTCATGGCCTGATTAGACTGAACTGAAGTAGGAAGAGTTGTTCTCCACCTACAATACACCATGAGAAATCAGGAAGCAGAACACAGGAATTAGATTCAGAATCCACACGCAGCTTCACCGTGTAATGAGCAGCCACACTACCAGTGGCTGCCCGGTACCCTTGAAGGAAATTCATGAACTCATTAACATATGACTAAACAGAAGTCATTACCATTTGATAAACTGGCTAGACATGGAAGAAAATACTTTAAAATTATATTTTCAGCTATAGCAATGGTGCTGGGCTATAGCATCAATCCGGCTCTCTGAATCACAGCGCCTTTCCACCCCCCCAAGTAAAACCTGGGTGTAAGATAATTGCAAATAAAGGAAATGCTGAACTCACACTGTTAAAGCAGCAACATCTTGTATAAAATCAGAAGAGAAAGTCTAAATGTGCAAATGAAGGGAAAAAAATAGTAGAGAAGCAAGCAGATGACAGGAAAGAATGAAAAGGAAAATTAAACTAAAACAAGAGTGATTTGAGGAAGTCCTCACAATGAAAGGAAGAAATAAAGTAATCTCATCACCGCAGATATGACTCAGTGCACACTGCAAAAGTAACAATGGCTGGGAAAAAAGAAGGGAAATTGGGTGCCAGAATCATGGCAAACGACAGCAATGTTCAGGCAGGCGCCCGGCAGCTCAATCAATCAAACTGCTTTTGTCCAGGTCTTCTCATCCCCTGCCAGGTAACAGGGAGAGACAGTCACATCAACCCCTGCAACGAGACTGAGCTTCCCAGGCTGAGGAGGGAAAAGCCTGCAGCAACAGCACATCTCTGGACAGCCTGGCTCTTGGAAAGCTTGGTAATTCCCTTAAAACCACCCAGCACCAGCAGCAATCCGCTCAGGAGATACCAATTCTCAGCCTAGAGAGGACTAAGGGGGGACCTCATTAATGTTTATAAATATCTTAAGTATGGGATGCAGGGGCAAATGGCCAGCCTCTTCTCAGTGTCTGTGGGGACAGGACAAGGGGCAATGGCCTCAAGTTGGAGCATAGGAAGTTCCACACCAATATGGGGAAGAACTTCTTCTCGGTGAGGGTGAGGGAGCCCTGGGACAGGCTGCCCAGGGGGTGTGGAGTCTCCTCCTCTGGAGAGATTCCAGCCCCGTCTGGATGCTGACCTGTGCGCCCTGTCCTAGGGACCCTGCTTTAGCAGAGGAGTTGGACCCCATGGGTTCTGGAGGCCCCTTCCAACCCCTGTGATTCTCTGAATTCCTTTTCCTGACGCTGGGATGAGCAGCCTTGCCCCTCACACACCCCTCAGAGCTGAGGCACAGGAAGGGTTTTACCTTATAACCGCGAACATGGAATTGAAGTTCTTGCACTCCCGACAGTGGAGGGCAATTTTAATGAAATGCTTAATAATCTTCATCCTTTTGAGTTGGTTGGGCTCTGCTAAAATTTCCATGGCAACCCAGAAGGTCTCTTGATTGATGACATCCTCGAACTGTTTCAGGTGAGCATTTCCTGTTTTGGAATCCAGCTTATAAAGGTCATCGATGTACTCGGTGGGCTCGATGTTGCGAAACAATTCAAAGTCTCTCATGGAGAGCTGAGTGGCCACCTCAATGGTGCTCAGCTGCAGGAGGGAAATCTGGCTCTCCCTCAGTAGCTCTTGAGCATCCTCATCAGAGCATAAGGTCTCTGTCTCCATATTGTTTTTTAGGTAATACCTAAGGAATAATTGAGGTACAGTAAAACGTGAGAGATGCTCTTCAGAGGGTTTGTGAACACAAAGACATTGACTGAGCCAATCAAAGTGGATGTTACTGACACCACAAGGGTGTTTTCATGATCACATTTCTGCCATAGTGTTGACAACCAGTGCAAGAGGCAAAGAAAGAGGCAAGGGACAGTGTAACCTTGTACTTCAACTAATATAAAATACCACCACTGAAGTGAAGTAACATTTCAAAGCTGATTTAATCCACCCCGTCACTACTGTGCTCAGAAACATGCTGTAGTTTCACCTTCACAAAAAGGTCAGTTACTTTTCCATTTGCAAATTCAGTAGCAGAATAACACTTTAAATACACATTAGTCCTGAGAAATCTCTTGTTAATGTATTTCTCCACTCCTTACACAAATCAAGTGTGGTTTCTTACAGAAATGTAGTGTGGCATATTAATATTTACATGAAGCACATGGTATTCAGGGAATGAAAATGTATCTGGAAAATTCATTTCCCTGGTCCCAAGCAGAACACTTCAGACATCCACAACTTTTTTTCCTCATAAATTCCCTCTGTTGCCTAGCAAAGATGACTAAAGAATTTTATTTAATAAACTTTCTTCTGGTATGGATCTGGTCATCAGATAAAACTGAAACACTTAACATTTCAGAAACATTACATAAAGATGGAGGAATTTATCTCAGGTTAGTATCAGGTCATTGCAACATGACATCACTGAGAAAGGAATTAATTGCAATGCTTTAATCCTCAAGTACATGTGGAAAGTGTCAGAACACATAGAACCTTTTTCCTTCTAAGTGTACATCACTATATACATTAACCTGATCTGCAAAATGTCATTGTCATCCAGCAAGCTCGCTGCAGGTTTAAGGGAGGGGATTTTTGGGTGCAGAAGAGGAAGGAGAAACATGGAAGAGGAGAGAAGTCTGAGTTATTGGCATTTATGCACTTGGCCTTCTCACAGACCCCTGCCTATCTGCATTACAACATCCCTCCCCACTGTTCCACACGGATGTTTCAATCCCCCAGTGAGTCCAAACCCAAATCACAACAAGGGCCCGTTTACCGTCCGTTCAGTTGAATCCTGTCGGCCAGTTTTGAGAACTGGTCAGGGAGCCTCCGTTGCTTGATGACTCCCTCGGGGCTGACAGACACTTCACAGAGGGAGTAGGTCTCTGGGGCTCCTGTCAAGTTGAACTCGTGGACAGCATGACTCACCACCTCTTTTGCTGTAGTGTCTTTGCTGATGATAATGTAACAGCTCTGCTGATCTGCTTTGAACACTCGAATTACTTGATCCGGAATATCTAAAACAACAGAGTAACAGCTTCAGTGTATGAAGCTGCTTGTGCCTTGGAAAGAGACAAGGTCATTTATGGTCCCATTCAACAGCCAGGAAACACAGAGCAGCTTAGCAAGAAGAAAGCCATGCTGGACTCGACAAGTATTCCTAACAACACTCAGCCATTTCCCTCAGCTTGGCAAGGAAAGAGGGCTCCTCTCTGCATTTCCACAACTCAATTTATTACCCCATGATCACAACCAAAGTACAAGGCATCCAGATATACTGCTAAGCTGTACCCTCAGCATGGCTCAAAACACTGTGGCAGCATCATTCCTGCTTTGGGGCTTTTGTCTTTGTGAAAGCAGGATGAACACCAGTGCTGGGATGAGGGAGCCATCGACCACCCATGGGTGGGCTGTGGGCAGGAGGACACAACAGAGAAAGGAGATTTGGTTGATCCCATAACTAGCTGCAAACTTTTCCTCTCATGTTGAAGGAGCTAAGCTGCTGCCAGCAGTTAATTCTTTGGCAAGTGTACTTATTTATAGCACGCTTTGTGTATTACAAATGCACTGGAGAGCAGCTTTATCTGAGGCAGCCTGCAGCAGGAAATAAATATCTAAAAGAAACACACGTTTAGTCTACAGCTTGATGACTGGAAATAATTCGCTCTATTAGTTATTACAGAAGCTTCATCTTCAAAATAAAACTGACTGGAAAAAGATGTCAAGAGTCAGAGCACCGACTAATTTAACACTCTGGGGAGCAGAGTTTTTCCCTTTCCTAAAGTCTGAAGATTAAAACTTCCCAGGTTTTCTGCACCCCTGAGAAGGTGGGAGGCTCTTGCTGAGCCCTCAGCCACTCAAAAAAAGCTATTCCAAAAACCCCACGTCGGAGGCAGATGTGGCACCAACTCCTGCAGCAGGGATGCCCAGCGAGAGGAACACAGGGCTGGTCTGGAGGCTGTTGCTGTTACCCAACCAGCCTTTAACAACAGAGGGAAGTGCCAAATCCACGGGCTGAGGTATACAACCTGCTACCCAAGGGGAGCCCCCACATCTCCAGGAGCCCCACATCTCCCTTCTGCCATCCATCACCCAGCTGGGTTGCACACCAGGGACCAGCAGCCCTCTGAGCTTTACATGCTGCATACCCCATAGCCTGTACAGCAATTTTTCTCTGTTAAAATCCCCTGTCTAAGGAAGAAACAAAGATCTCTTTAATAGGGCAGTGACCTCGGGGTTACTTTTTCTGTCATTGGGACTTAATGGTGTCACAGGGGCAAGGAGCAGGAATTTCTGAGCAGGAGGTAAGCAGGTAATTTGTGATCCTGCACCAGAAGTTGCCCCCATGGGGAAAAAAGAAGCCTCAGCAGCAGCTATGAATAAACTAAAGAGTGGGAGCAAACAAGGTACTAGAAAAAATCTGACTGAAAACTAACCCTACTAAGTGTTTTATTCTTGTGACTATCACATACCAGAGCAGTCACATCAATAGTGGGGGAGAAGGCGAATTTGAAAAGCTCTGTGAGTATATGAACGGGGGCAATAAAAGGGATCAAGAAATATTATGTACTCATCTCAGAGCAAGCGTGGTGAGAATGCCACACTGAGTAATTTGGGAAATGCCTGCACTCATAAGAAGTGTAATTAATCAACAGAAGAGTCAAACACTCCCACCCTGGTGTTAACAGAACTACAAATCAGAACATATTTGAGGTATAAAATCAAAACTGAAATGTTATTTGGAGAAAAAAAAAAAGAAAGTCACCATGCAACCAGACCAGAGCAACCTCTAAGTGACAGGAGATGGACACTCATATCACAAGCACGTGCCTATCTTCATGGTCTGGGCTTTACAGCAGGTAAGTGCTAATTAAAAAACATTTTTTCCTACTCATAATTCAGCTTGTGGCTCCAACACAGAGCACACTGCAAGTCTGCATGCAGAGAATTAGTCACACTGAGTTCAACAGAAGAACAAACTAAACCTCCAACTGCATTATGAAATAAAACTGGGGTTTCTATGAGAGGGGAAAGCAACCTCCTTCCTTCCCAGGCCAGCACAGTAACCTGCCCAAGGTCACTCAGTGCATTGGTGGCCAAAATGGGAAGAAAACTTGGGTTTCAGCCTGAGTACAGCCCAAGGGAGCTGCAGGGCACACGACTGTGCAATGCCCTCACAGCAACAACTACATCAATGCAACGGACCAAAGGGTTAAGTTTAACAGGCAAGCCATGCAACATTAAGGTCTTCAGGATGCTGTATGTCAGGATACTTACAGTAAAACCCAACAGCTGCAGGCAGGAAGAAAAGAAGAAAACTATGTCAGCACCAAACTGAGATTTAGGTATTTACAAAAAACTTATCAAGTGTATGCAGTAGGCAAAAATACTTTCACTTTTCCCTGTCATTCAAAAGCAATGGCATAAATGTTACAGCAAACCTAAGGACAAGAAGGTTTAGTTGCCTACATTTAATATTATGCAGTAATTTATGTAATACTAAATGAAGATTCCTGGAGAACATGTGTGTAGCTCTCCTGCAGACAGCAAAAACCTGGATGTGCAGCAGAAAGGGACCTTATTTGCTATGGATACATTTGTTTGCTGTATCTACCTGCATTCCTTCCAAAGGGAATCTGCAAGTTTATATAAACCTAAGTCACAGCCACAAGGCACTTTGTAGAATATCAAGCACAGAACTTATGCTGGAAATAGGGAAATGGGACTCTGACTCAGTGTTTACAGGCACCTGCATATAACAACAAATACCTCCTGCAGCCTCCCCACAACCTGCAAGAGCCATGAGGAGAGACTGTGCCCCTCCAGATCTTCTTCAGGCATCCAGCTGAATACACATAATGCTTGTAGGGTAATAAACTTTAATCCCACTGTGTTGGTACCACAGTGGTTCTGCCCTATCCACAATACTGCTCTAAATATATATTCCAAGGATGGACATGTCAAATCACTGGGAGTGCTGGTATTGGGAAGGGAAAGGTGCAGACAGGGACAACCTGCTTCCACCAGAGCTCTGTTAGCCTCCAGTAAATCAGATACACTCAAGGGGGCAAAATGCATTTCTTTATAAAAAGCAGCAGAGTTTCACATCAGAAAAAAGCAGGCAAGAGGGGCTCAGGCAGTCTGGATCACCAGCCAACCTCCTCTCTGGAGCTGTGAGGACCACAAGATAAACAGGTAACCGCACTCGGCGGTGTGATGCTGGTAACAGATGTCACCTTCCCCCTGAACCAGCTGCCTTGTAATCACCCTGTAAATCGTTTTACCTGAAGGGTTAGAGAAATCCAGAATGCTAGTTGTAGGCTGCAAGAGGTCAGGGCTACTGGAGGAGAGCGTTCCTGGGATGGGCATGATGGCCAGGCTGTGTCTGCACTGGCGGGTCCCCACAATGCTGTCGTCCTGCGACTGGCTCACGCTGCCATCGCTGCAAAACAGGGATGGTTCAGTTACAGCATTAAACTCCTTATATTCACCTCAGGATGAATTAATTACACATTGCAGACAACAAGGACAGAGGAAAAGCAGGACTGAAAGTGTTCCCCAGGAGAGAAAAGGCATTTTAGTCTTGTTCATAGAATCATAGACTGGTCTGTGTTGGAAGGGACCCCAAGGATCACAGAGCTCCAACCCCCTGCCACAGGCAGGGCCACCAACCTCCAGGCCTGGAGCTACACAAGGTTGCCCAGGGCCCCATCCAACCTGGCCCTGAACACCCCCAGGGACAGGGGATTCTGCATTTATGGGTAAGATTCACTGCTTTTTTTTAAAGAAAACAAAAGTAACATGGACATAATGAGCAAAGACACTAAATTAGTGAAGTCTAACAAGGTAATAAGGAACAGTTACTGTTTGACCACAAGTGTCTGACAAACCTGAACAGTTTTGGAGGCAAGATGCTGAACCGGGTCTTGTCCAAGATTTTCCTGATTCTGTTTCTCCCCCCAGACACAGTGTTTGCTCTCATTTTCTTGTTTCCTTTTTCCCGGGGAAACATCTGTTCCACATCTCCAGGCATATCTGGGATGGAGTAACGGTTGTTTTTCTTTTCTGCAATTTTGGGGATATGTGGAATTCCGTTCTTCTCTTGCCCTATCCTGCAGAGCAGCTCCTTAAACACTGCAAGAGAAGATAGCATCAGTGTGATTTACATTGGCACACGTAAAACCTCACAGTGAATTCTTCTTTCCCCTCAAACCTTTTCCTTCCCCCATCCCTGCAGAAAAAGCAAACCAAAGAGTTACAAACCAGGCAATGCATCACATTTTAATGTTTATCCTAACAGTGTGGGGCTTGTCCCATTTAAGTTTTGCTTTCAGGTACCTTGGCAGAAAGAGGAACCCCAAAACCTTCAATAAACCCAGCAAACATTCTGTCTCCTCCCGAAACCAGCACAGAGCATAGCAAGCTTGACAGCCTGAGTCTACTGGTACCAGACAGGTAAGAAGGAAGCACAGTGCCCAAGAAATCAGCTCTGTATTTATTATTGATTATTTATTGACTCTCTTGTCTGCATCTTCCAGGTAACAGAGTGCAGATACTTCCTAAAGAGCAACTGCAAGACAGACTGGCATTTTCCAAAACTGCCTTTGTTTGGTTTTAGTAATACTACTGAACAGAACCTGCATCAAGTTTCCTATTGCATGTATCAAACTAAGCCAGTCTACTACAATTCTGACATTTCCCAAGGCACAGTTCCATGGAACAGACAGTGTTCATGTTCTACATGTTTCTTCCCACATATATAAGGTGAAAATAAATCATCCAAATTGATTTATCAATGATTTTTTAAAAAAATCCTTTGAAATCACTCAAGTCAGGAATTCAGTGTGTTCTGTCCAAGCCATGGTGATACTGGGGGAACGCAGAGCTCTGCGGAGGGAACTGCTCAGATTGCCCTGATGAGCACAGCAACCAGGGCGTTCAGTGCAGAAAATCTTGGTCAAATTGTGTATTTCTCTTACATAATGAAACTTAAGGCAGTGTGGATTCAAACAGAAGAGCAGGAATTGCTCATTGTCAGCACCAGGCACTCAATTAAAAAGACAGGATAATACATATCACCATTGGCAAAAAGCTTCAAGACATGAATTCATTAAAATTTATCAGAGGAATCACCTTGAAATTCTATCAGCTAGCAGGAAGAGAAGATATTAAATCCACTTGTAAACGTATGTTGCTTACATTTGCAATACAAATGAACCATCCATCACTGCCTTAGTTATGACTACGCTCGATTTGATGTGGTTTCACATTAGCCTGGACCACCCGCTACTGCGGCTGGTTGGTGCTTTTTAGGGGGAGGAAATTGTGCTAATGAGCAGCTGCTCAGAGCTTCAAGCTTTTTTTACCTGCACAATGATACATAAAAAACAATAATTCTAAAGAAAAAGTAGTGAACAAGGGTGGCTAACTGGAGGAAGAGAACAAGGAACCCATCCGAGGGTCTGGGATACAAGCACAGAGGAAGGAGCTGTCTCACTCCCTCTGTAGCTGTGGTTATTCTGCTGCCTGAACAGGATTATGGAAGAAGAACAGATGGTTTGACCGAGATTTTAAAGAGGTATTTATGTGTTTATTTTCACATTGACAATTAAAACCCAACATTTCTATGTCATCCAGCTTTTTATAGTCCCTCTTCAATTTTAGATAGAAAGGCAATTTATCCTATCGGCCTTACAGCCCTCAAAAAGTTTTACAAAAGCCCAGTTTTACATTTTTTGCTGTTTCTTGGCAAAAAACAATCTTTTGGCCCAGATCCCCTGGCTGTGTTTCAGCCTCATCGCGTTAAGGGACACTAAAGCCGCTTAAACAGTCAGCTGAGGATTTCTCAGGGAGTCAAGAGCTGGCTACACTGGCTTTGTGCCACCCAACACACAGCCCTTGGCACACAGGAACTTCTCTGAGCAAGTGGAAGCAACAATGAGGGGACTTCTGCACAATGTCTCACTCCCAGAGCAAGTTGGGAATAAAGGTGGGATCTTACTGCACTTGGAAAGGCAGGAAGCATGGAGCTATCCTTCACATGCACAAAAACACAGCATATATCAAGTCTACTCACCAAAAATGTTTGTTTTTACAGTAATGGAGAGATGAGTGTTGTTCCTTAAGATTTCCAGAGCTTTCACAAAGGTAATGTTCTCAAAATTCTGTCCATTTACTTCCATTATCTGTAGGAAATAAAAATTGGACTATTAGGAGTGTAACTGTTTACAACAGGCTTATCACCTTTGTATTAAATAATACAGGCAGAGTAAGAAGTTTCCAGAAGTTATCAGATTATCTTTACAGCAGTCCTACAGTGAAAACATTCCTTGTAAAATAACCACTCCCACCATGCCAGGGAAGTTATACTTATACACAAGCCAGAACCTCCACTTCTCCCTGACAAACACTTCAACCAAATGTATTTCCTGTGATAACAGGACATTCCTGCCATTAGGAATCAAAACTGGTGATCAGGAACCACTTATCAGGACTGATACCACACCAAAGGCCAGATCTTCACCTGCTGTGAGCTCACTGCTCCACCAACCAGAGTAACTGGGATGAGTTACACCAGGTAGGAACCACCCCAACAAAACAACCCAACAGCTTCAACGTAACCTTGCCTATGGTCAGAAAGTTTCCTACAACAACCATTTGGCTTTTCTACTCTGTTTTGGAAATATTTAAATATTTTAAAGTGTTTTGAAAGCTATTTAATACCCACAACACACACAAGCTGAAGCTGAGCTGTGGCACTCATGGAAGAACATGAGCCAGTTGCTTGCTTCTAGTAAACATCACATTCTTTTTCTTGGAAACACAACAGTTGGTTGAACCAGGAATTTATTAATTAATAAAGAAGTGGATATTTCATAAGAACTTTAATTTTTTTACCTGATCCCCACGCTTGAGTCCAGCTTCTGCTGCTTTACTGCCCATCTCCACAGTCTCTACAAAAATACCAAAGCCCTTGTCACTTCCTCCAAGGAGGCTGAAAAACAGTGGTGAGTCTCTGGAAGGCTTTTGCAGGGTAATTTGTCTCCATTTTGCTTTGGCAGCACAGGCAATGTTCAGCAATCTGAGATGTCCTTTCATTTTCTGTAACAGAGGTGACAAAAGGGAGGGCAATGAGGTTTTTGTACTAGAAATAGGAAAATAGTAGCAAAATCCCCCTCCCCAGTGCCAGAAAAAAGGACTTATGATGCCACAGAGTGGAGATTAGGAAAACATTCTTCACCAAAAGAGTGGTGAAGCATTGGAACAGGCTGCCCAGGGAGGTGGTGGAATTGCTGTTCCTGGAGTTGTTCAACAAATGGGTTGATGTGGTGCTTTGGGAGATTGTTTAGTGGTTACAGTGGTGTAGGGCTGATGGTTGGACTTGATGATCTGGAAGGTCTTTTCCAACCTTGATGATTCTATGATTCTCTGTATCCAAATCTACTACATAAACCTTGTCCTCAACACAAAAACACACCAAGGAATGCCATGTGTACCATTTTCTGGGGGCTTTATCTCTGAATGTGCACTTAAGAACAAATATGTCTGTTAAAGGCCATCTTTTGGTGGTCAAGGCTTCCAGACTGGAGTGTGTTAGTCACTGGTACCACACTGGAAGAGGACAATGCCCAACATTGGGGAGTGAGAGTGTCACTTTCTTGCTCCTACCGTATCTTCCAAGTTCTTTTCAAATTCTTCCAGGAATCGAGTCATGGCAGGATCCCCTTCAAAGTCATTGAAGTGATTGTTCACCCACAGCAAGACCACTCTGGTAACCTGCAAAAAAACCAATTATGTGAATAAAAAGGTACCAGCAATTCTTCTCCTACCAGCTTTAATCTAGGAGCACAGAAGAATGTGAGGACACAGCAGCATAACACATGACAGATTACTGAATCTGGTCACAAACAGAAGCAGAAGACATTTACACTTGAGGTCATCCTCTCTTATGTGTGAAAACAAATGAAAAATAAAAAACCCAAACATTGTTGTACCTAATTGGCTACACCACCCAGTACTTACTGGTGCACAGATCCATTTCAGTTAACTCTTCCTCATGCTGTTCATAAAACTTATCTCTTTAAAGCATCCCAGTGATGTCCTTAAAGAAAGTTCTAGGAAGAACATTGTGATAGCCAAGATGCATGGCAGGATGCTGGCCAGAGGGACCTTGACTCAAAGCTTGAGTCCAGAAGGGCAAGGTCCTGCACATGGGTTGGGGCAATCCCCAGCACCAGGACAGGCTGGGCAGAGAAGGGATGGAGAGCAGCCTTTAGGAGAAGGACCTGGGGGAGTTGGGGGAAAAGGAGCTCAACATGAGCTGGCAGCGTGCGGTCCCAGGCCAGAAAGCTTTGGGCCACCTGGGTTAGTGGAGGGTGTCCCAGCCCATGCAAGGGTGGGACTAGATGGGCTTTGAGGTCCCTCCAACCCCAAACACCCTGGGATTCTGTGGTAACAAAAAACCCCTTTCTTTTAAAGAACTTTACTTAAAACCTCAGGTTGCTTTTGTAGGTGCCACACAGTTACTGTCATCCATGATAAAGTCAGTCTGACCACAGTTTTATCCATCCATGTTATTAAGAAAGGGTTAACCTGCCTTCTCTTGTCTAAAAATAAACCATTTCCTCTTCTCTTTGCTGAGACAGTTTTCTTTTACTTTTCTTAAAACACAGAAGCTGCCAAAACGAACAGGATGGAGAAAGGTAAGGAGGGAACCAGCAGCCACAGGGAAAGACCCCAGACAAGTCCCTGTGTAGAGAAGTACAGAACCCTGAGAGCCTCTTGGGTTTCCTTCAGCTCAAAGCTCAAACACAAAACCACTGGCTAAGAATTTCACTGCTGGAATTTTTAACAAGTTGGACACAGATGCAAATTCCAGACTATGGACATTTTTCATGTCTATGAGCAGAGTTACACAGAGTTGAACCTGGTTGTATTTACAGAAGCATTTTTATCAGCTGCACCTGCCATGAGGAGTTTATTTTAAGTACAGAGTTTGTAATAAGCTGCTCAAACAACATGTGCTCACTGCACTGGAAAACTCTGCAGGAGAAAGTCATGGAAGACAAGCTTAATGCTGCTGTGAAAAGCAGGATGGCATTGTCCAGGAGATCAAGAACACAATTTGCCTGAATTTTTGGTGAAAAAGGATTTCAGAGACTCACATTAACATCTAAATTAAATAGAAAACAGGGTTTAGCTCATTCTGCAGAAGAGCAACAGTGACACACTTAATCCAGGGTAGTACCCTATACACATCCACCACACTGGAGAATCTTTCCTTGATGCCAGTGAGAAATACTTTACTTTAGGATAGTTCTTATAAAGCAGCTCAAGCATGATCCTAGTCTATCAGCAACAGGAAAAGGAATCAATTTGGAGACAATTTCACCAGAAATACTAATCTTTTAGCCTCAAACTGACCTTATCCCTGAGGCTGTCCACTGTGAACCATTCCAGGAGTTTATTTCCAACTTCCAGAGGGCTGGTTAGGAATGTTCTGTATGTTAGAAGGAAATCTTCAATGTAGGTTGGATCCACGACAGAATGTTCTTCTATTAGATGCATGATGAGTCGCTCAGGTGTTGCCTTAAAAGTTGAATGCAAAAAATAACTGATACCTCTTGTCAGTACCTCTCCCCAGAGAGTATCTTTATGTAAAACCTTGCCTACAGCACACTCCAGCAAACTCAGGAGTAAGCACACTAACATGTTGAAATCAGATCTTCATGGTTCTCTCTGCCCAATGTTTTGCACAGGTAATAAATACCTGGCTAAAGCAATTAGTAACTCACCTTATTTTTAATAAATGGTTTAAGTTCCTCTCTGTGATTAGAAAATACAGGTCAAAGGAGATGCACAAAGGGTGCTCCTAGTACAAAACTCAGTGTGTGTGCTGAACAGGTGCAATTTTATTAAAAGGGAGATGGAAGTAAATTGGTCAAATAATACAAATTTTTTTCAGACAGCTTTTTTGAGCTCACACACAGACAAAACTGAGTGTGTGTCTTAAGTTCAAACCAAAGTTGTATTTATTTTTCTAATAAAGGTTTAGTAGATTAATGGCAAGTGTAACAAGAAATTTACCTTGATAACTATGTGTCCTTTTCTGGTTCCACTGCGATCCAGCTCCCTGTGCTCCTTCACCATAACAATTTCTCCTTCTTCCTCCACTTTGTGAGTGTTTTTTTCCATGTGGTTCAGAATCCTCCAATAGTCTTGCTGGGCTATACACACAAACTGCCCCCAAAGACAACAGGATTGTTACTAAACATCCAAACCACAAAGGGATCCCTACACCTCCGGGCTGCTTCGACAGAATGATGATAGCAGAGCATTTGAGACCAACATCCCACTGTTCTGTCCAGCTACACCAAAGTTTTAAGTGTAAGACAAACACAACTGGTCACTTTCTTACATCTCCTAAAGGTTGTTCAAATGGACTATAAACTTATAGAGGACAAAGCTTCTAAGAAGTCTGTACTGAACATCAGTCACGGTCACAGGGGTGGACTGAGCTTACATCCCAGCACAAAGCAGAAGTTCTGGTTTCTCACACAACAGTGTGAAATAAATCTCAGCTACCTAGGAGAGCACAATTCACATCAGCAGAGCCCTTGACCCAAAAAATACCAACCTCCTTTTCTCTCCTCCTGGAACAAAGACCATGCCTGAAGAGGAAAGTAGTCCATTTTAGAATCACAAAACCATAGAATGCTTTGGGTTGGGTGGGACCTCAAGGATCATCTAGTTCCAACCCCCTGCCACAGGCACTTTCTTTTAACAGATGCTTCAAACTATGAGGTAGTGGTACAGAACTGTCATCTTACCTGACAATCATCTACTTTGGTTTTGACCACTCCACTCATGTACTGTTTGTCCAGAGAGGGAGTAATCCCAAAACTATTTCCCATACAGAGACTCTCGCTCTTCCCATCAGGGTAGGTGATTTCCACTGTGCCATTTAATATCACGTACCAGGAGTCAAGCTGGAGGAAGCAAAATACCAGATTTAAAAAGTGAAGTTAATTGAACAACTTCTCTAAGCTGTTCCAATGCTCTTATCTCAGAAAGGCTCATTCTTGTAGCCTCCAGTTTGTTGCCACCAGAGTTTTGCCAACATTTCATTCACTGAAAACGGGCACTGGAAGCAAGCAATGAAGTGACTGAGACAAGACTGCAGTTCAGCATTCCTCATTCCTTTCAGACCCAATTTGCCAGGGAGGAATGCTGAGGAATAGATCACTAATCACTACAATACGTTTACACCTTTTAGGGAGAACAAACACTCTTCCCTGGGGTACCCAAGTCGGTCACCACCACAGACAAGGGGGATGACCTGCTATGGCCATTCCAGATTCCTGATTCAAGGACAGAGAGAGATTTCAAGATAACGATTCTGACCACCTTCTGGGAGCCTGACAGCTGAGTAATTTGAGCATGTGTGTCTCCCACTGAACCTGCATGGGAACTGCACCTAATTTAGACATTTATGATACCTACACATTGTTGGGCATTTTAAAACCCTGCATTGTAAGAAGAGAGATATTTCAGCAACGGAAGTGATGGATTCTTATGCACCATAAATAATCTTCAACATGAACTCCTCCAGCCACTGGCTCTTACCTGATAACAACACACTGAGCTGGTGTCTGTCTATACTTGGCCATGGTCAGGTCTTGAACAAGACAGTAATACATGGGCAGAAAGTCCCAAAGGGATGAGCTAGGCTTTGGGGATTTAGGACATGGGTCACGATGAGATAAGAATTTTCTAATTTTCAGGTGCAGAACTGTAGACAGGGGCAAGATTTTTTCCAGCCCTTCACCCCCCAGACACCCTGGCTAACTTACTGCCTGTAGTGCTCAAATTGTCTTGTAAGCAGCAACTTACTTCTTGGCCGTCTTCAAGTATGATGGCTCCTGCTTGCTCTACAACTTCAAATATCATCACTGAGCAGAGCTCTCTTCTCACAGACATGGTCATGTTGGCAAAGGCAGGAAGTTGATGCATAAATTCCAATAATTGCTCTGTTAGACAAAGGAAATATTGGCATCAAGACTGCAAGGCCCAGGGGTTCCTTAGATACCTTCCCCTCCACAGGTATATTAAATCTCAGTTAAATTCATGGAAAACTTGCTCAGTGGTGCTACAATCCCCATTAGTGCCTGTGGCTAAATGAGCCCTGTATGCACTTTGTCATCAACCAGCGGAACTCGGCTCCACAGTCTTCATCATGTTCTGACTGACTCTTAGGGCAGCAGTCTGGCTGGAGGAAAAAAACACTTCAGCTTCCAACATTTAGAGAAATTAAATCTACCCTTGCAGTACAGTAATTACAAGGCTTAATAGGTGAATGAAACAGCTTTCCAGAGTTTAGAGGAGGAATTTGAAGACTAGCATAACACAATTTTTACTATTAAACCAGTGCAGATTTCTAGTTAAACACTGCAGTACATTATTTGCCTCTTAATTGTTTTCCAGTAACTCCAGACTGCAGTACCAATATAGTTGCTTTGATGTTCAATAATTAATTCAACAGTTTCAGGCAGTCAAAATTACCTCACTACCTATCCCCCCCTCAAATCAACACACCCAATGTCTGTAATACTTGACAGCTGAAGCATCTCAAGGACTGTTTGATAAAACACTTGGTTTCTCTGAACAAATACTCTCTCAGTAGGAGAAGCCATTCAATTAACAGTATCACCAGAGCAAAGTGATCTCTAGAAGGCATTATTCGTAATTATGAGTTTATACATTTAACAGTAGCTTGTTAAACAGTTTTCAGATATGCTTCTCTTACAGATGTTGTATGATAGAGCTTTATGTAAAGATGTTTTAACTGTTTTCTTTTCCTCCTCACCAATATCATCATCAGTTTTATCGGCAGGCTCCTTCTCAAGGCACTCTCGCACCACATCCCGCCCAAGCAGTGGGTCTGAAGTTCTGTCAATATCTTCATCCTCCTCCTCCTCTTCATCTTCCGAGTCTACAGGTGCTTCTGGAAGACCTGTTAAATCAACATCTCCCATCTCACTTTCTGTAGCCTACAAAGAAAACATCCACCAGACAAAGAGATCAGTGTCTTTAGTTTAGCGATGGGTGGTTCAGCTTCAGTAGTTAATGCAACAAAAGAAACTAAGAATTCAAACCAGAAATTGTAACAGCTCCTGGAAAAACCCGTGTTACACAAACCCAGAGTCACAGGATGACACAAACACACACTGTGCCATGGGTGTTATGATGGCAAGTTGAGAGAACAAAATGAACATACTGGGACACTTGTTCTCTGTCTTTACTTCCCTCCCTGTCCCCAATTAACTACAGGTGACAAAACCCCATCAGTGTTAACTGTGCAACACAGGATCAAGTGCCTAAAATGAAAGGGTTTCAATCTCACTTTTCATTTTGGTATCATAACATGGATTTTAATCAGGACACAGAGCAAGGAACATATAAGCTGGAGGCAGGGAGAAGGAAATGACTCTTCTTCCCTCTACAGACTGATTCTCCTATTATAGGATCACTCCTTCTTGCAAATTCACACAAACAAAATGGTTTTTTCCCAACTCAAGAGTCTGTATTATTAATGAAAACTCTTAATTGTTGAGTCACCTTCCCTGGACGTGTTTAAGAAAAGGGTAGATGAGGTACTTAGGGATATGGTTTAGCATAGGATGGGATTGGTTGGACTTGATCTTCAAAGATCTTTCCCAACCTTGTGATTCTGTGATAATACAACCCAGTACCACCACCCAGTGCTCACAGACACATTGCTCATGTCATCAGTAGATGGCAACAGAGACATCACACTGAGCAGACACGTGAAGCAATGCTGAAGGAGAACGCAGTTCTGGCACCAAACACCACAATCCTATAGGCATCATTTGCAATAATTCCTTGGGTAAAGTTTAAATGATGTAATTGCATGAAAATAACTTTCCAAACAGATGGAAGGCAAAAAAAAGTTTGAAATTTCTGATTTCCAAGGAGTAGTTGCTCAATCACATTTTATTTTATTTTTTTAAGCCAACATGCAAATCACTTTTCAGTTCAAACTCAAAAATTTGAGCAACAAGATGTGTCACTGCAAAGTATATGGTGGTTTAGGTAGAGACTTGTAGAAAATTCAGGGTTGGGCTGGGTTGGGTTTTTAAAGGAACACATTCACAAGATTCACTTTCACTTTAAAAGAAATCCTGGAGCTTTTCCAGGAACACTGAACACACCAACACATCAAATACTCTGTGTGTTCATAAAACCTCCAAAAGGAAGGCTGGGGTCCTGTCCAACCTGGCTTTGAATGCTTCCAGTGACAGGGTGGCTACAGCTTCTCC
This sequence comes from Porphyrio hochstetteri, assembly GCA_020800305.1. NCBI lineage: Eukaryota > Metazoa > Chordata > Aves > Gruiformes > Rallidae > Porphyrio > Porphyrio hochstetteri. The sequence continues at coordinate 2,396,574 of CM036919.1, read as the reverse complement.
TGGCAACCTGTTCCAGTGGCTCAGCAACCTCACCATAAAAAAAAAAAAAAATTTTCCTCCAAGCTAAAATCTTCCCTCTTTCAGTTTAAAACTGTGTCCCTTGTCCTGTCACTAAGGGGTTGGTAAAAAGTCTTTCTTATAAGCCTCCTTTAAGTCTTGAAAAGGCTGCAGTGAAGGTTCCCCAGAGCCTTATTGCTCCCTTTTCTCCAGCCACCAGGCACCATGACCTATCAAACAAGATGAGAAGTGTCTCAGCAGCTACATCAGCCCACTGTACCTGTGGAAGCCCTTCTGGTTACTCTCCACATCTGTCAAATCCAGCTCTGACTGCGCCTTTACCCCTCCTGACCCCAACCCTACACACCCCACAGCGTCCCCATATTCCTCCTGGGACACACATCCCTGGCTGCACCAAACGCTCTGGTCTGACCAGAGGTCCTTGCCCATCCACCCTGGCCTCCTGCCTTCCTCTCCTCCTAACAAATAAGGCTCAGTTTCAATGATTTAATCCCAGCAGACTGCACTGCCTCCATCTTCCTACACGCTCCACATCAACCAGCTTCCACGAGCCCCAGCGCTCCGAGCTGAGCCTCATGGCACTCCTCCCCTGGGTAGAGCAGTACTGGGGGTTAAGATATAACCTTGGGCCCTTGAGCTCCTCCTCATTCTCATAATTAGCCAGCTAACCTAATAAGGCTTACATGATTTAACATAACTACCTCCTTCAGAGCAGGGTAATGATACATATAGGGTTAAATCTGTTTTATATTACATCACTTTACTGGCTTATGTAGCTCACATTAACAGCTTTGGAATTAAGCCCAAGTGCAAATTGTGCTTGGAGAGCCTCAGCAGCACATGATCAGTACAGCTTTTTATTCAAGGACTTTTCTAGCATTTCTTCATCCAAACAGTCACAATTTTGTATCAACTTTTGCAGGCAGAGTAAGACAGCCTGCAGCACTAATTCCCAGCTTGATAACCTCACGCTAAGGTAACAAAACCAAGGCTGCAGGTTCTACAGCAAAGCAATTCTTTAATGTTTTCATTGTATATCCTATATAGGACAATAAACTGATCTTCTCTTTTCTTGATAGATAAACTGGCATTTGATGAAGCTATTAAATAAGAGATGGTCCCCAGACTGAGTGCCAGAGATCAGGCACAGATGGCTGACAAAGCATTGGCAGGTCAGGCAGCGCTGGGAGGAACAGGAAGGGCTTTGCTGGTGAAGCTCTCTGCAGAAGTAGCTGCTGTTCCCAAGCATGATGCCCCAGCTGTTTCCATTATCAAATATCAAAATCCTTCTTTGCAGCAGCATTTATTAACTACTCACATACAGCATGAAACAAGAAGCTGTAATCTTAGGATCTTACACAAATAGGGATTTTTCAGGGCAAGAGCATCTATTGGGAAGGCTGCAGGAACAGACTCAGATGGTGTCTATCACATGGGTCATCTGGAAAATTAACACCAGTTTCCTGTCAAAGCATTTGGTGCTATTTTTAAAGTCATGTTATTATGACCAGATAGCTCCAGACAGTTTGCCAATCCCCAGGTTTGGGCTGTGCTTGTGAGCTGCTGATCATGGAGATGTACTGGATGCTGCCCTACTCTTTGGAAGCCAAAGAGACATAGAACTGGCTTCTGCAGAGTTTTGGTGGTAACAATACATGTTCCATTTGTAAGTCAGAAACATGAACTGACAGGAAAAATGTATTTAATACCCCACATGTCAGAGAGTTCCTGTGCTGTAACATCTCCATGGGATAATGTATTTTAATGCTTGGGACTCCCGGTGTGACCCGCTCTCAAGAGCGGGTTTTATTCCCCATCCCTCATGACAATGCTGTCAGGGAAAAACCACCCAAGCTTTTCTTCAGAATTGACAGAAAACCCCTCAGTAAGGCCCAATCCCTGATGCATATTTTATAGATAATCCATTTTAATATCAAAACCTTAACCACAGTTGGAATTACTGCTGGGTAATAACGTCGCTGCCCACAAACAGTATATACTGCCAAAGTGATAAATGAAGGATTGGGAAAAACACCCAACCCCATGTGAAGCACACTGCTGACAGCACTAAATATGTAGGAAAAAACAGGCACAAATTGGTTAGTTATTAAGAGAAGAATTCAATTCATTATGGTAGAAGGGAGACCCTACCCACCTACATCAGGAGGTACGACCTGAATTACCTACGTTACCCTGGCTGACTTAAAGCCTGCCCTGTGAAAGGGCAAAGCAAGCTGTTTTCACTCTGTAATCCTGTTAGATAATCTTTCCCTGAACAAACCTATTGCAGCTCAAAGCAGCTGCATAACCCCCATTTCAACTTCTGTACATGTAACCCTAGGTCTGGCTGAACACCAGTGTTCCACCACGAAGCAGAGGGCCAGGCTGAATGAAAAAAGTTAAAAATAAAATTAAAAATCCACTTGAAGGCAGTTACAGAAGTTGTTTTAAAAATTACAGGGAATTGCTTTGGGTTTTTTTTCCCCCTATATTAAAGACAACTGCTCTGTGGTTTTTCCAAGCAAGCTGGGCTTTGCAATACCTCCACATTTGGGCATTTTAGCACAGAAATACTGAACGCTCCAACAGGGAGCAGTAATGGTCCAGGAGAAGGGAGAGAAATACCTTCATAAATTTATTTTCATGAGGTTGAGCAGCTAACTGAGGGTTTAATAACAATGTGTTCATGGCAGGGCTCCTTTTCTGCTGATCTCACCTTAAGCTTTATGTTCATCATTTCCTGTTTAACATCCTGGACTGAGGCAGCTGGAACAAGTGAAACCTCATTTCAACACTATCGATGAATTTAGTGCACACAGATGAATGGAAACCCTTTCCAAAGCTCAATAAAAAATTGTTTCACTCTTTGGTTCTACTATTCTAATCATATTTTCCTATTCTGGAATTACATTTGCACTACTTACTGTAAAAATTAATGTTAAGATACCATTAATTCAAAAGGTCATTTCGAGGCGACATTAATCAAAATTAGTCAAAAATGCTCTTCCTCTGCTGACATTAATGATGCTCCTAGAGAGTTTGGTACGTAACAGATCTGACGCCAACTGGAAAAGCAAAAGGAAAGCATGGTTTTCCAAATACTTAATGAAAAGCTGTATTTAATGTACCAAAATTGCTTTCAGTACCCAGCCAACGCCATGTACTCAAAATGTAGGTTTGCTGCACATCAAAGAGGTTCTCTGCCTTCATGATACCATGACAAATATTGGGGAAACACTTTTCTTTTTCTTTCCAAGTTCAAAATGTGTCTGTATCAATGCATCACTGCAGTATTCTGCCTTGTTAAATACTGTGCCAGGGCGTTATTACGCAGCATCCATCCATGCACGTCTTAACTGGGTGGCCAACGATAAGGGGCTTCTCCAAAACCAGTGCAGCTACTAAAGCCCATAAAGCACCCAGCATCCCTTGACAGGTTACTAGTTGCACATGATGCACACAAGGACAAGATAGAAAACATGACAAAATTAAACAGGGGGGGGAAAAGCCCCAATGGGTATTTCTACTGGTTTAGTTTTTTCTCTCCTTGTTGCACATCTCCCCTTCGCCCCCAGTTTAGCAAACGCTGTCTTTCAGGATTAGTGACACAGTAGCTATGGTCATACACTGCTGTAATATTCTCTCTTGTGAGTCTAAGTGTTAACCTGCCTGAGACACTGCCCTGGCTGCCTGGAAACTCTCACCAAATTTACAGACAGCCACGTTCCCCCCAGGATGGAAAAACCGACAGCTCATGTCACTGAGAAGGAGATTCCTACCTGAAAGGTCCTCAGCCCTCAAGATAATACAAACTTTGCAGTCACTTTCACATTAATTAGTATTTCCTTAGGGTACAAACCCACATTTCACCCCTGTATATTTGCTATGGTGCATGGAAATGTGTACTCTCATTTCTTTTATTTCTTTTATTCTCATTTAACAGTTAGGCTCTTTCAGCTTTTTCTGAGGAGGAGACATGAGGCATTTCAAATGCAACTAACCACACATGGTAGAGTACTCACTCACTACTGGAATGATATTTTCTTTATCAATAATATATTTTAAGTGCTTTTCACTTAGAGCAACCTCTCCCAAGTACTCAGGTAGAGACAGGACGGCAGACTATGGGGCAGCAAAGCTGCCCATCAGCATCCTAATATATGAGATGTTAAGGTACAACACATGGGTGAGTACTGGAGACTCTAATTAAATCAATTCCCTTGACTCAGAAGATTTAAATAAATAAATTGCAATACAGAACAAAATCTTCCAGCCCTGCCTCAGGAGCCAGAGAATTCACAGAGAGTTTTATAAAGACTCTACTGACCTAGCTGGTAGCAGGTAAACCTAAAGTAAGCTAACAGATTAAATAGGTCAAAAATGCAGAGACAATGTTCTAAAAGGGATTTTCTTTTAAAGGCTTTAAAGTGACCTGGCAATATTTCATCATAAAGAAGTTGCATCACTAATCTCTGTTTAGTGTGTAGAAATAGTACCCAGAAAGCAGCCAAGGGCATAAGTGTCTAAAACCAAGTTACACCTACATCATGCTCAAGAGCTGCTATATACTCACTATTGTAGTCAGATTTCAACTTAGAAGGGGGGAAAAAAAAAAAGCTGTGGAATTGCTCATCGAGACAAACACAAGATGAGCATCCTCATCAAGCAGAAAGAAAAAACCCCATGAAACCAGCTCTGCAATGTGACATCAGACAGGTAACTCATTAAGTATATTATCTGTAAACAAATGAAAGCTATCTCTGGATTTCAGTCAACTTCTATTCTCAGCAAGCAACCCCAGAATTTCTACAATTAATTGGTACAGAGGGTGCTTTTATTACCAGGCTTTTGTTTGCAGAACAGAACATCTGTTATTAACAAGAAATACAAATAATCAAGGAAGGTATTTGCAACACAAGAGTGATTTCATGAAACTTGTGCTGCTGCAGAACAAAGGAAAACGGTCCCATAAATCATCAAATGTGACTTTTATAAGCAACAAGTTTGTTTTATTTCTGTGTGGAGGTGGCAAGTCACAGGAGCAATGTGGGGATATGCAGAAGATGGAGAGCGCAAGTCTCGGATAAACAGCCACTGGTTCTGTTTATGGAGTGTTTAACATCAAGGAAGGACACAGAACAAATGCAATTCTACCTGATAAATATCAGACAGGCTGCTGCTCCCAGAATCACTGGCAATGCTACATCCTGACTGGCTTGAAGGGACGTGAGTCACCTGAGGATGAGGATTGTCGGTGAGATGCATCTTGGTAAGATCAGCTGGAAGCTGTAAATAAAACAGGATTTGGGGGAAGACAGGAAAAAGAAAGGAAAAAAGATGTCAGTCTGGTTTGAAGACAAAGTTATTCACAAGACCTTTGTTACACACGTGAACATCCACCTGTAACTTGACAGACATTGTGGGGAAAGGCTAATTTAGACCAGGCTTGCCCAATCCCACTTCGGGTTTTGTACATCTGATGGGAAACAATGCACCTTTCTGTGAAGCAAAGGTCCTGCCCCTTTACAGCTCCCCAACAGACACCAATGGGGTTAGGAGTGCATAAGGACAAACAGATGATGCCAGACAAATAGCCCACAGCCTTAACCATCAGCTGACGTTGCAATCCACTAAGCAGCAGGATTCCTGTTTATAAGGCTAGTTAATGTCTCATCTGAAACCATGAATGGCAGCACAGGTCTCTCCAAACCTTCCTCACACCCAGATAAACAAGGCTGAGAGCATCTCAGACATGCATACTGTAATTCTGATTATTGAAATTAGGAGGAGCATGGGGGATGTTGTGGCATCTGTAATTCCCAAAGACATTCTCATTGCCAGTCACTGTTCAAAGCCAACCTTTGGGCTCTAAAAGCCAGCACAGATTGTTACTCATCAAGTAACTCCAGGTACTGAAAGGCCAAAAAACTATTTTTCACTATCTTAATATTTACATGATTCTAGTGTTGTACACTGTTTACTTACAAAAAGAAAGCACAAAATATCCAACCTGCAGATTAGCACCTGGAGGAGGAGAAAGTCTGAAAAGCAAGAGACTGCCAACTTCCACCAACTCCCATACAAAACCCTCCAAGCAGTAGGTATAAAATAGCAAACTTGATCCAAACACAAAGGAAACACAAAGCTTTGAAGCCTATGTTTAGCCACCAAAAAGTTTTACAGGCTTTTAAAAAAATAATAAAATAAATCTATTTTCAGGATTTGAGGACAGCAAAAAGGTCAAAGCACTCAGCTGACAACTCCATCCAGGGACCAAAGGTACACTCGCTCCCTGTCAGCACGCACGGGAAGCGCTGACGTACGCCAAGGTCTGACCTCTTCAGCTAGGATAGAGAAGGTAGGAAAGCAAAGCAGGAAAGCTGAGACTGAATTCTGGTCTGGAGCACTAGCTGGGTACGTTGTAAACCCTAATGAATGCTTCCTATGGTAGGTGTTTGTGTGCCCTGTATAGAAAGCTGCTACCCCGACTCAGCAGTGTGAGGTTTACAACTGGGCTGAGTCTTGAAGGCTTTTTAGAACTGAAGCGATTCCACCATCTACTGCTGCTCCTGGACACGAGGCAGGGAACGCTGTGATCTCCCACAGAACCCATGGCAGTTCATACATTAGTTAAGCCTTCAGTACCTCAGTGATGCTGACCAACGATGAAGGTCATTCCCCCAGCTTTCCCCACCTGCTGCCCCTGTGACAGTGTTCCACACCATGGCCAAAGCGGCCTGTGCTGCAGGGTGACACTGCTCCTCTGCTCCCAGGAGCTTCACACGTCAGGCAGCTCCTCTGCAAACACACTGCAGTGCTATCGGCCAGGAGCAAAGGCACGGATGAGCAAGGTCAGCGCATCATCTGCCAGGGAGGACAACATCCAGCAGCAACCTGGTACTTGCCAGCAGTTATTAGGCAGGGATGCTGGCAGTCCCTGATGCAACAGAGGTCAGAGTTAACTGAAAAATCCAGGAATTTACTCAACTATGGAACACATCAACCCCTACAGATTCATCAGCCTTAACTTAGAAAGATCCCAGTTTAGCCTGTCCCTGCTTTTATAACATCCCTATTCCAACAACCTGCTCCAAGTGCAGCTTCAATCAGATTTCCTTTTGTCCAGGAGCAAGTCCCACGCTGACCGTGGTAGCACAGACACAAGGAAACCTAATTTAAGCTCCCTGCTATCCTAACTCAAAATGACTGTCAAACTTTCAGAGCGGCTCCAAGCAAAGAACAAGCAGAACCAAGAGCAGACCGAGCTCTGCGGGATGTCCAGAAGATGCAGATGCCTGCTCTCTGTCAGAAGGTGATGCTACCAAAGCCCACCCTGGCTCAAACAGTGACACACATACAGATAAATTCTTGTGTGGCAGTGTGTTTCTTCCTAACTCAGTTAAAACTTAGAGATTCTCATGACAAAGGCTCTTCAACATACCTAGTTTGAGAAGCAATGCTGGAACAAGACATGGCTCTCAAGAGAGTAAAGCTGTGTGTGCTTTGCGTGCCATTTTCACCAACGGACCAGCTCCAAGCACCACCAGCCCTCCCAAAGGAGTATTCCTTATCAACTCATTAATCACAACCGATCCTCATTCCCCCTGCCAGCGCTCCCATTCATTCCCATCACCTATAAAACACGTGGGCACATACGATGCTCCTGCCAGACCCTGCAATTCGTTCTCATAAAAGACATTTAATGTAGGTTCGAGGCAAGGAAACACCACAATATCTCTTTAAATTTGAGAGAGAGAGAAGGTTTATTTGAGACAAGTGACCTTTAAAGTGCTGCTTGCCACTCTACTCAATCTCCCAAAATAAATCACAGCTTCTGTCTTTTCTATGTCGTTTTTATTACCTAAACTGATTGTTCTCTCTTTCAGAGCTCACTAAGCAGCAATACACAGACAGGGTGTTTCTGTAAGAACAGGACAGCAGACACGGGAAGGGCTTGCTGGGTGCTGTAGTGAGGTTGCAAAATTGTCTTAACCATTGGTGAAAAACATTCACTGACTGACTAGGATATTTTTAATGGGTTTTTTGGTGTGAGAAACTTGGAAACTATTGCCCCAATCGCATCTGTATCTTGAAAAAGCATGTGTTGGGAAGCAAGTTCAAAATTGCAACGTGCACCTACATCCACGTTGGAGGCTTTCAAACAGAGACTGCAGGATCTGCACTGTGCCCCTGTACTGGGCACTGGTGAGGCCTCAAGTGCTGTGTCCAATTTTGGACTCCTCAATACAAGAAGGACATTGAGGTCCTGGAGCGAGTCCAGAGAAGGGCAACCAGGCTGGGGAAGGGGCTGGAGGGCAAATCCTCTGAGGAGCAGCTGAGGGAGCTGGGGGTGTTCAGCCTGGAGAAGAGGAGGCTGAGGGGAGACCCTCTCCCCACCTCCACTGCCCTGCCAGGAGGGTGCAGAGAGGTGGGTGATGGTCTCTTCAGCCAGGGGACAGGAGATGGGACAAGGGGAAACGGCCTCAAGCTGTGCCAGGGAGGAGGTTGATCCTTCCCTGGATGTGGTTAAAAAATAGGCTAGATCAGGTACTTAGGGATATGGTTTACCATAGGACAGGAACAGTTGGACTTGATGACCTTAAAGGTCTTTTCCAACCTGGTGATTCGGTGATTCTCTGATCTCCTGGCTCGTTGCCCTGGCAGCCACGGACAGGAAAACCCTGAACACCCATGAAATTCTGATAAAGGCTCAGAAACAGGCTACTCGCCACTTTAAACCATAACAATTTCATTTTTCTACAAGAAGGGATAATCTGGAATTCGAATACGGGTGAGTCTGACACCCCTGGCACAGCCAGTCCCCACGTTGGTGCCAGCACATCCTTGTGACTGACCTTTCCCAACAAAGGGATCCTGAGCACCGAGCGTCCCGCTGAAATGCCAGAGCTGCATGTCAAAGAAAGGTAAGAAGACAGAAGTTACGGTCTGTACAGCCACCTACAGCTCTGCCCTCCCACTGAGGCAGGGAAGTGCAGCTGGTGATGACATCGAGAAAAAACCTGCAGCAACAAGGGGATTTTTAAAGAGGTATTGTAAATTGCAAGGGGGGAAAAGGAAAGAAGGAACAGTAAACCCTTTGGAAGCCATTCCTAACAGCAGCATCCGTCTGTCTGAACAGGCAGCCACAGCCTAGGCTGCTTTTGTTAAGTGTGTGTGTGTGTGAGGTTTCTGAAGGTGGTAATGCAGGGGCATCCCGTCCTGCTCACTGGGATGCAGTCAGCAACACTGGGCAGAGGACAGGGGAAGGCAGCAGACAGCAGAGTGCAAAAGCCAGTTCTGAGTCATAGTTAAAACACTGTCACAGAAAATACTGAACTCTACCCTCAGCAACCCTGAAAACACCCGCGAGGGGAAGACTCCACGAGGCCCCACAGGAACCTGGCTTTTGCTATCTCTTCACAAGTGCAGCATTGAAGCAGCATCAGCACTTCTGCTGCTAAACCACAGACCCAAAAACACCTCTACAAGCCCCAAACCTCTTCTCTCCTGTTGCACAATACAGTGCAGGAACTCCCACTCTAAAAAAGCCAGACACAAAGAACAGCAGTACTCACAAGTGCTTTCTTTCCTCTCCGGACTGAAAGAATGCTCAAGACTTGCACATGTTGAAGACAAATTGGATGGAGAAACTGATTTAGAGGTTTGAAAGGAGGGGCAAAGCTGGAGCAGCTGAGCTGGGAGCAGCACCACTGCTCAGAACGGCTGGAAGAAGCAGAGGGACAAAAGGATGCAGCGATGGGACACCGTAAAAGCAACAAAGAGTGGAAGAGAAGAACCTCTGCTCAAAGCTGTCCTTGGGCACCCTTGGAAGGAAGGATGGTCCTTGGGAAGGGTGTGGAGGATGGTGGATGTCAGGGGTAATGAGTGAAACACGGAGTTTATGTGGGGGAGACGAGTAACCAAGCTGAGAAGGGAATAGGACGGGGACACAGACCCTGCAGCATCAACCTCCACCCAAAGGTGTCCCAGGGGAAACTGCTCACTGATGCTCTACGTGACACCAGGGGACATTTATGGGGCCACACAGACCCTGGGTCTGAACCAGCACAGACATTCCTTAGTTAGCTAAAATCATCAGCTAAAAACTGCTAAAGATGAAAGAACCACCAAAGAACTGCTGAGAACCAAGTGATGCAGCAAAAAAGCCATCAACTTCACTCACAAGCAGTTTGTACTTCAGTAACATTTGGGGGTTGGACTCGATCTCTTGAGGCCCCTTCCATCCCCTACAGTTCTGTGAATTTGTCAATTTCTGTGAATTTGTCAAATAAAGCATCCACCCTGTATTCCAAAATGACTGATTCACTAATTAACCATCCAAAAGCCATAATGCATTCCCAGAAATTCCTGTCCTTATTGTGACCAGTCTGAATGAGAAAAGGATGAAGGAAGAACATAGCAGGACAGGAGAGAGCAGTAACCCAGGGTTATACCTGACAGTGGCAGCTTGGTGTGCTGAGCTGCCCCTCGAGCCCAGCTCTACCTTCCCCCTTTCTAACAAGTTTTACTTGCAAAGAGTCTTTCATTTGATTATTGGTATTTTTTCAATGAGCAATCAGGACATCTGGGTTTAATATCAGACTAGTTTGATACCAAGGGCAGAGCAATGACATGACCATTTCTCCCAGCGACTGCTGAGCTTTCCAACAGTTCCCCAGCTAGAACTGCCATGTGTGTATGAAGTCTGTAAGGAAGATGTGCGTGAGGTCCTGCACGAGGAGAGGAATAGCCAAAGAGCCCAGAACAGGCTGGGATCCATGTGACCGAGGAGCAGCCTTGCTGAAAGGGCCCCTAGGGGTGCTGGTGGCCAGTAAGCCAAGTGGGATTCAAAAAGGAGATGGACAGACTGAAGAAGGTCCAAAGGAGGGACATGATGATTAACGGACTGAGGAACCTGCCCCATGTGAAGAGACTGAAGGAATTTGGTCTCTTCTCCCTGGAGAAGATTCATGGGGACCTCAGCACTTACAGGGCAGCTACAATGAGGATAGATGCTCTTTCTTCACAAAGAGCCACGTGGAGAAGACAAGAGCCAACAGGTCCAAGTTTCACCAGGAGAGGTTTCACCTTGGGTTGGTTTTTTCTCCTCCCCTGTGTGAGATAAGTAATCACTGGAACAACCTACTGAGGGACATGGTAGAGTCCCTGACACTGGAAGTTTTCAAGATGTAATTGCACAAGGTACTAGAGCATCTCATCTAGGCTGCCTTTCCAAAAGGGACCACGTTGGTACCAACACCGATGACCGACTCTGCTGCACGGTTACCAAAATCTCACTGCATTTCCATCACCAAAACCACCCCAAATTTACAGTGGGACAGTATTTTCCTTCTATAGCCACAAACACCTTGAAACAATTGACTATGCTCAATGCTTACACACAATTTTCAGGCTACCCAGTGCAGTCAGCTGAACTGCATCTCACCTGATCTCCTCTGAAAGTACCTAACTTCCAAGACATCCAGTTTGAGGTGTCTCATAACCAAAGATACAGGTCAGACAACAAAACTGCCACGCTACCAGGACACGTGTGTCCAGAGATTTCCCGAGTACCACGACTTTTCTCAATCAATACTGCAGTCAGCTTTGCAGCAGCGTTTCTCTCCACACCTACAGCCACACAAAGTGATCTGCCAACTTCCACCAAGTCCTGTGTCTGCAATGTTGACGTTAACTGGGGTATAAACTCTGACACGTGGTGTCTCTCCCGAGCTAACAGACCATTTCCACAGGCCCAAGCAGAGTGCGTCTGCAGTGACATTTCCTTCCTACGTCAACACCATTTACTCACAGCAGTGAGGTCACACAGAATACTTGGGAATTAAATTAAAAGCTAATTTTGGTGTAACAGATTTTTTTTAAGACTGCACATGCCCTGTACAACAGAGCAAATTACGCGATCTCTGACGAGATGACCACCAATTAGCTGTTATGAGAGGCACACCAGAAATGATTGCTAGCCTGAGGACATCTTTCCTCTACACAAGGTTTTGCTAAAAATTAAGGCTAGAGAGAAGTCACTGCAGTGTTTCTATAAAGACAATCATGTAAGTCATAACTGAAGTTACATCACAGGAGGGCTGAACTGAGAGTTTTGCCTTTCTGTTCCCCATTTTTCCCAGGGAAAGGGAGCAGAAGAACCTCATTCAGCACAGAGACCATCCTCCTCATCCTGTATTTCCTATGTGACTTAAGTCTGGACTTGCTGGTACCTTTTTCCTATGGGGAAATAAAAAGGTCACACCTGTGTGTCTGTGCCACAAGTGTTGAAAACAACTATCAGTGTTTCCTGATACCCAAAAAAACACACGCTGAAAAGGCAGACAACAGGAATTTGCAAAGACAGATGGACAGATGACCGATGAATTATCCTTTTTTATGTGCAGAAGCAGCTTCCCCATCATGTTTCAACATGTAGGAAACAGCATGTTTATTAAACATTCAGAAACAAGGGCCCTGACCAAAGGGCTCAGCATCAGAAACAAATTACTAAAGGAAGAACAGCCCACCTAATTCTCCCAGTGTAGCATCCCTTACAAATTGAAATTAATGGAAGGAAAATGGGCAATAAGGAAGCAAAAGTTTTGCCTCATTCTGTATTTGATACTCCTTGAGAGCAAAGTTCTTCATCTCTTTTCCTAGGTATGGATGTTTACAACCGATCGATCTAGTCTGGACACAGAAGCAGCATCAGTCTCCAAGGGAACAGTCTGTCCTTTTATAGGCTGTGTAAGCAGATTTTCTGTCCTTGGTTTTACAGATCTGTCAGTAACCTTAAAGCTTATTTGCTTTTCTCAAGTTCCCTGAAATGTTGCCAGCAAGAGCAATATCCAGAAACAACCCTGGGTTTCTTTCTGCCCAGCACCTGAGGACGAGCAGGGCACAGCCCCACACAGACATAAACCCCATCACCCTAAAAACCACCAGGCACAGCTGCACCAACTGCATGCCCAGTACTAAAAACACCTCTCAAACCCTAAGCCTAACAATCCCCATCCTACAGCACAGATAACTTATTTTGTTTATTGCTCGAGGTTTTCCATGATGAGGATTCACTGGTTTAAGCTGGAAGCCATTAACAGACCCTCAGAGCTCTGATAACTGTGATGACTCCTGGCAACCTTCAAGCTTGAAGAAACATTCCTGCTCCGCCCCTGTCGCTCCCAAGAGTTTAAGGGCAGTCATTCTCCTTCCAGAGCTGAACCAAACAGCCAGTCAAAAAAAACATTTTTTACCTTCAGTTTTAAAAAAAATGAAATTAAACAAAATTGCCAGCCTAACAAGAGCACTTGATCAAACAGCTGAAGGGGACTGCAGTCCCCCAAACCTCCTGCCAGCTCCCCCCTCCCCCTTCCAGGGACTATACCCTTCCTTCCCTTCATCAGCCTTTCATCAGTGATGCCCTTGACTGCAAATTTCTCCCAAGGATTTACATACGTCAGCTCTGGCTTTGGTTCACCTTTCACATGTACACTACAGTTCTGCTCCAGTTTAGAAATGTTTAAACTGCACTGAGAGCTGTGTTAATGGGAGTGGAGAAAGTGGCTCCTCTGAGAAACCCAGAGAGGCCACGTCACGTCAGGCAGGCCGAGCCCAGACGAATTACCTATGCTGACATCAGCCCTCAATCCACTTCAGGCAAACACACACATTTCCTCCTTGACCACTGATGTTCCACCAGCAGCACAAAAGATTTCTTCAGATTTCTAAGGAGCAATGCTGTCTTTTTATTGTTCTTTTTAAAGCTAACTGATGGATCAAACAGTTTCCCAACAGGCACTGACAGAAACCTGCAACCTTCAACATGGTGCAAAGAAAAACAGCACCTGTCCAGCTATACAAATTCCAGACCACTTTCCATTTGACAACATACAAATGGGCTCACTGACAATACTTATTTCAATTCATTACCCACAGTACTTACTTACTCCAGTAACTCTTAGTGCTGCAGCCACAAATCTCGAAGAAGTAAGGACCACCTCAGTGCCACTCCCAACAGCTTCGCAGTGCCCTGAAAAACCATCCTCAGAGCATTCCTACAATAACCCCTGGCTTACAAAACACACCCCAAAAAGCCCCACCACAACAAAACACATCTAGAGGAATTAAAAATCCCTAAAGGCTGTTGGATGCTGCTGGCAGCCAAGAGCTTCTGGTCTTCATGGCTGCTATGGCGTGTAGAAAATAACATCCTCTGAAGTATCACGTTTCCTTAGTTACAATGAGGTGACATGAGGACAGAATTTCAAAGTAAATTCTGGTGTTGCCTGAAACCACACATGTAATGCAATTTTAATTTGGTCTTCGTATGTCTAAATTATAGATTACTGCTATGCTTTAACTCATGGTAATGCTGAGAGCCTGGCACGCAAACATCTCTGCTTTGGAGGAGAAGGGGGGGACTTCAACTGTGAGAATTCACCTGTGACAAATGTACCAGCACTGATAAGAGCTCTGCAATACCAGGAATACCCAACATGTAAACCTAAGTTGTATTTTCACAACCATCAACTACAGATCAACTCTTCTCTGGTCCATTCACAGAGCAGCCTTTTTAAATTGCCAAGAATCCCATTTTCACAGTAACAAAACGCAACAGGAATGTTCAAAAATACTTATTTTTTGGTCCCAGTGTTCAAATTTGACTGTTTGTTCTCACTGCTGAAAACTAATACATTATAAGGCCAGGAGCAGCCTTCTCTAAACAATTATAGGAGAAAACAAACAGCAGCCAGTGATGCTCTGAGTTCTGTAAGAAGCTGAAGTTCCACACGTCATTAAAACTCTGGCAGCCAGGCTACGACAGCAGCCCGACGTTCAAGGAGCTATCATCCTGAGACAATACTGCAGGGCACATGGAATTCCAATTCTACACCGAGTTTCATCTCAGCTGAATAATTTATAAACTCTTATATACACCGGTTGGTAAAATAGAGCAGTGACAGTGGTGCCTCTCCACACATCCTCAGGCTGCTACAACCTCACTCCACAGGAATGACACTGGGGTGACAACAGGCTCCAGGGACACACGGTGTAGGGCTAGGGCACAGGCAGGGATGCATTACCTCCCAAATAGGTGTGTGAGGGCGCTCTCAGATCTTCTACCTGCCAAAAAAACCCCAAACCCACCCCACCATCAAAAGGAACACTACTCTTCCACCTACATTTTCTTCCTGTATTCCCAAAGAACAGCATTCATGGAAGGGAGAGGAGCAAAACAGGGTGCTACCACACTTGGGTGTAGCTGTAAGCAGAATGGGAACAAAGCAGACTTAAAACAAAGTCTGGGAGGAAATAAATGGACTGATATGTGTTTAATTGCATATCAGAGCCAGTTTCCAATAAAACAATACTTCAGGAAAAGGCCTTTTCTGTTGAATAGAAGTACAACTTGTCCTTGCATTTAACACCTTGCACTCCAGCACAGAACAAGATCCAAGCTGTCCAGAGAACACAGCCACCCTGCTCATGCTAAACCACTTTTATCTTAATCAATTATCAAGCAAAAAGTGCGTTTTAAAAGTTTTACAGAAAGTATCAGGCAAGTTGTTATAAAAGAGTTAAACTTTTATACTAAGTGTAAGGAAAAATGGGATTTATCAGTCCAAGCACTCACTCTCCAAGTGCTCAGGGATAAAGGTACTGAGTAGCCAAGATGCTGTGCCCTACAAATCACTTAAGATGGAGAAACAGGGCAATCCTGCTGCTGCTGGGGATGGAGGGGATAGAGATGTGAACATATGGGCTAGGAGAGGCCATAAAATACTCAGGGGAGCTGGCTGAAAATCTAGACACTCAAAAGAGAGCTGCACACCCAAGGGAGTGGGAGGGAAGAACCATCAGGGACCAGAAGAGAGGAGTTCACAGGGCAATCCCTGCTGCTGGCACGAACTTGCACGCTCGGGTGATGGACTCAGGTCCGGCTCTGAGCAACGATGGGGTGCTCTGCACAGCAGAAAGTCAGGCTGGAAGCTACAGGCATGAGCAGAGAAAGAATGGTGGGAGAGACAAAGCCAAGAGGAAGAGAAAGACGCTGTCAAAATCGACTGAAAGAAGAAAGCAAAGGATTAGTTACTCTATTTGCACTGAAAACATTTAAAATTCATACTGGCAGGGCTATGTTCCATATAAGTGCATTAGCAAAGACAAGGACGACATCGAATCAAATCAAGGACACACTATCCAAGCTCTGTTTTTCTTCTGAGGAGCTGAAAATAATCTTTAATTGCATGAAGGTTTCAACTCAAGATCCTGGAGACCAAAATCGATGCCCCTTGGAATCAGAAGATGGTGTTATACTGATTTTAGTTACAGATAACTAAAACTTGCATCACGTTCCTGGGAGACAACAGCAGAAACAGGAATGGGACTGAAAAACGACTCCAAGTCTTCTGCTCTAGCCCAAACTTTTACAGAGCAAATGTACCTTGTTATTATGCTTAGCATTATTAGATTTTATCTAAACAGCAGAAAGAGAAGAACACAGAAGCCTAGAGAAAATAAATTACAGTCTACTGTCGCAAGACAAGTTTAACACGCACCTGGGATCTCAAATGAAACTGTTTTCCTTCAGGAACAAACATTTTAGAAGCTTAGTTGTTAATTCAAAACCCCTTATTTTCTATAAAAAGCACATTATCTCAAAAAGCATCCCTTTTTAAATATCCTCCATAGATACATTACCCAATCACTCTGTATTTTCCCCATCAGACCGTCCCGTTACACAACCAGGGTAACTGTGGATGCATTCTAGGCTTGGGAAATTGGTAGGATGTGCATAAAATTTCTATTACAGGAGAACAGTATATATCTAAATCGTTACATTTAGAGCTCTCTTTCATAGTGACTTCCTAAGGCATCTATGTTTAAGAGTCTAATACCACAAAGTGCATTACAGGCAATTTCACAGACACTGAGGAAGTTACGACGAGAATTACAGAGATGATCAGAGTCTTGCTGAGATACATTGGAAAGATTTAATTTTTTTTGCCTTAAAATACCACATTAGTATCAGAGGAATTTAGTTTAACAGAAGTTGAATACCTCTTGTCCTCACTAATACAACCAGGCCATGGAAGTAGATCTCCACAGGACCGATGCAAAGGCCTCTCCTTCCTTCATCTTCCTCCAGAGCAGCAGCAGCTTGACAGCTGGGAGTGCTTTGATCCCTTTTCCACACTCCTTGCTGCTTATCATATTCACCCTGTTTGCTTGAGGATGCTGCATCTATTTATCTCCTCTCCTACAGCCTATCATTCCAGAGAGCAAACAGTCCCCAGGGCAGAGACCATCCCGTATGACGTGCTTCCAACATGGGCTTCTGCCCCGGTACCGATACCCCAACCAACAGAGGAACAACCATCATCTACCTGCAATGGCAATTTCTCTTGGAGGTGTTTCCAAGTATCAGCAGAGTCCTGGGAAATCCTGTTGACCTCCACAGTAGCCTGCGCAGGAGGGCTGAAGGGCTCCCACAGCTCATCTCTGCAGACATTCACAGCGCTCAGGCTCACTCTCTCCGCTTATCCCCCTTTCAGCAGCTCTTCATGCAGGAGAATAGCTCACAGTGATGGCTTTACAGGTGCCTGCTTTGACTTTCAGAAGCCCTTTTGGTTTCCCAGCAGAGCTTCTGGGTGTGAGGGGTGTGTGCCCTGCTCCCCAGGGCGTGCAACACACACTGCTACACACACGCCTTCTACTCAGAGAGCATCTCCCCAAGCTGGCTTCTCCCGCAAGTCCCTCCACAGCCACACAGTGACCCTCCTTGGGGCAAGGTTCACCTTCACCAGGGTTCTCCTTCACCTACCTTCTCCAAAGCTCACCTTTCTGATTAGTCATACGAAGCATGACTTCATTTTGCCCCCATTAAATGGATGTATCATTGCTCTGTCACATCCAGAAGGGCTGTAATTACAACTGAGTCAACAGCCCACTTTAAACTGGTGTAGGACAACAGTCTGAAAGACAACTGATTTAAAAAGAAGAATAATCTGGGACATATCTACATAAACCTTAGAAATTCTGAATTTAATGCCCAGGAAAGCAAATGAAAATTCCTATGTCCATTGCTCTATGGCAAGAAACAGTTCTAGTTTCAAAATAGCATAAAATGTTTGATATTTTCAAGTTAAAAGTTATAAATCTGCATATTTAAGATTCTGACATCAATTACTTTGCTGTAACATTTATTATAAAACATCTGCCACAGAAACAGGTTCATGGCACAAAGCTCAGGTAAAACCCAACTGGCACGAACTGGGGTGGAATTCAGCTCATCAGAGCATTTCTCTTCAGAGGTACAGAGCATCACGGACACACCAGTTTCAAAGTTTGTGGGGGGCTGTGGGAGTCTTGGGGAGCTCTGTGGGGGTGTGCAGAAGGGGGCTAAAGGTGCTTTTCCTTTGCAGTTTTAAAGATAAAGAACTTTTAGCTGTGGGCTGGAATGCACAACAGAATCACAAGGTTGGAAAAGACCTTTGAAGATCAAGTCCAACCATTCTCATCCTAAACTAAACCATATCCCTAAGTACCTCATCCACCCTTTTTTTGAACACATCCAGGGTCGGTGACTCAACCACCTCCGTAGGCAGCCTGTTCCAGGTCCTGACAACTCTTTCAGTAAAAAAAAAAAACAGCTAATTGGTTTTCTTCAGCCATTAAAAAAACCCCAAAAATAAAAAGCAAACCTTCCCCTCCACAACATTTGACATCATTTCATTTAGGAACAGTAATGAGTGAATAATTGGCTTGACTGGTACAGAAGCAGTCTGATGGGTGTTGTCCACAGCGGTCACAAGCCTTTACATTTTTTTATATACATTATTATTATTGTTATTTTGCTCCCAACAAACCCTCACTTGAGCACAGGGTTTCATGTCTGTGGCTTCCCACTTTTGCCCAAACTCTAGAGGATGAGCAGTCTCAGCTGAAGGACCAACGTGACTAAGCATCCCCCGTTTTTAAGCAATACATCACATGTCCAGCCCTCCTTAATAAGGGTGGTGTAGGTAAGCTGAGCTTAAGTAAACTGATCCTTTCCTATTTAATGTCTGGGCAGCAGGATGGGTAGAAAGCAGAGGGGTCTACTTGAGATACGGATGAGGACAGGAGCCAGCGGGAGCTCCAAGGCAAGAGCCGCAGTGACCTGTTTGGGCATCTGGAGTCCCTGCAGCCCCCTTCACCCCGGGCTGGGGTGGACAGAGCACACACCAAACAGCCAAGCATGGTCACACACATGCACACACTGATGTTGGCAGCCGTGTACAGAAACCCTGAAGCCCAGCATCTTCCCCCCAGACACCATAAGCCTCCATCTACCTTTATCAGCCATCAAAACCAACCAGGAAACCCCCCAGCACAAGGACTCCATGCACCCCGTGGCATTTCTCCCCACGCCACCGTGTCGCTTGAGACTCTCAACTTTTTGGGACCAAAGTCAAGAGCAAATTTCTTGCTCCAAAAATCAATGCTGAGTATCTCATGATGGGTGTCAGGAACACCAGGGCTCTGCCCGTTGCCTTCAAACCCCACCACCTTTCCCATACAAGAAAGTTGTTCAATCTCTATTCTATCCTGGATGAGCTGCAATATAAATACACAATCACACTAAATAATCATGAATATATGCCTGGCCTCAGGTTTCTAAGGCAATTCCCATTTCTTAGGTGACTACTTCTTGGCAGTAGCATCCATAAAACGCCAGCAACTCGGCTGATTTCCTGACTGAGCACACCAAATGGGAAGGGTCTGACAAACAGTATATTCTGTATTTTCTTTAAAGGCTTCTCTCTCAATGGGTAGGTTTGCTCGAATGTTCTAGATTTCATTACCCTCCTTTAAAAGCAACACCCTTCCCTCCCCAGTTTCGTAAAGATGCTGCATCTTCAGACACGCAAAAGAATTTGTGTCCTTTAAAGCTAATTACACAGTTCAGCTAAATAATTAACCAATTCCACAAGGCTGCACAAAGGGAACAAGCAGCACAGCATCATACAGCTCAGAAATCAGAACATCAGTGGGTTTGTACACCAGTACTGAAGTTAGCAATGTATGCAAGCAGCCAGAAAAACCTTACACTTGCTCTGTATAGTAATCAGCTAAAAAGCAAGCTTTACACATTCCATAAGCAAATGAGGTTTTTCCATACTTCCTGTTAATTTATAAGCTATTTGTATATGAAACAAACACCAAGATTTCACGGTTTCTCCCCCTTCCCATTCTGCAATGATCCCACACGAGCAGCCCATGCACAGCCAGGAGTGCAGCATCTCATCCGAGCAGCGCTCAGGGTTGGAGAAGTGAACGTTCCAACAGCCCCACAGTTGTCAATACAGGTCAGAGAAATGCAGCACAGACAAAAATCTTACTTACTTTGGAGGCCCAGGGCTGCAGGCAGTTGGCATAACATCGAACAAGAAAAGCCATTTCTTAGGCTGGGGGGGAAAAAAGTTTCCTTTTTGAAATAAAAGCCACAGAACTAAAATGTGGAGTAAAATCCCTTCCGGATTCTCTTTAAAAATCATAAACCAAAGCAGCACATGTACATGTATGCAACTTCTCAGGCTTGGATTTCACGCTGAATTCGATTAGAGCTTCCACTCTGAGTAGTTTTCAGTATTGCAGTGAGTTAGCAGCAGCAGCAGCTATTCCTACAAAAACGTTCCAGTTTTAACAAGCACATAAATTCAAATCAAAATGTTTCCTAGCTTTTCAAATACAAATATCCATACGTTCCCCCAGGCAAGAGGCATGTGCCCAAAAGGAGGTGCTGCTAAAATTGAATTAATTCTGAAATGGATTAGAACTGCAGGTTAAAGCAACAATACATTAAAAGGTAAGAGATGAATTCTTCAAATTCCTTTTTTTCTCTTCACTAAAATGCATGTACGAGTGGCTTATCTTCGGGTCCACTTTTCAGAAACTTCACATTCATACTGTAGATGAAATTCTGCAAAGGCTCTTCAGCATCTCCAGCAATTCAGGAATCCCACACCCTGGATATTAAAGTTTCTTCTTTATACTCCTGTCCATCGTAACTGCAAAAATTGAATTAGCATCCGGATCGTAGCTCCAGGATATATGCTCTAACAGGTTTGCAGCGTGGAATGCATTAAAAGCCTCTGCAATACAAACCTTTTTCCTCTTTTACCTCCCCCCCCCCTTCCTTTTTTTAATGCAGTTTACAACTCTGCAGTGTTGCTTAGTATTCTAATGCATCAGTCAGATACCACGGTTAATCCACGCCTAGCTTTCCCAATTAAAACATTTCTGTAATGCACAACAAAACAGTACATCCATGGCTACAGCAAGACTGACTGCTGGAGTCCTAATTCCTTACTATCTTTGCTTGCTTCTCAGCAGCTCCCTCAGGAGAAGCTCCCATCGATTGGATGCTCCGCAGCAAGATGAAATATCTAATAAGGAGGAAAGAGAGTGGGAGGGGAACCGAGCTAAAAGGATGACATCACCTGTATAGAAAGCCTTTAGAAACTGCATTAGATCAATTGGCTACTGTATCTGCAGATGCAGCCAACAGAGCATCTTTATTGACCTAATATAAACACACATATCGGTACAACAACTGCTCAGCAAAACACCCCTGCTCCACGTTAGATTTTATATCATTTTATGCTCTATTCATGCATATACTGTAACTTGGAATGCTTCTGTTTTTCTAAATATTTTTAAAAAATTAATCTCATGCAGTTTTGACAGCGTTTAGGTGGCTGATTTCCTACCTTGGCATCCAAATTTAGGAATAAGGACAATAAACATCTGCAGAGATTCCCCTGCACGCACACGGGGATACACCCACAATCAGTCCACAATAAAATAACTCCTGCTTTTATGCATGGATGTCACAGGAGCCTCAACAGTTTTATCTCACCCTATACACTCGTTAGCAGATTTCTGTCCAGAATGAGAAGTAGATTTCTCACTGAAAGGTGATGTTTCTAATTCCCATCATTTTAATGGCTTGGAAACCACGTTAAGTTTTGTGAGTGGGGCTTCCCCCCCACCCCCACCAATCAAGACCAATACTGTTTGTCACCAAAATTGCCTTAATTCTACACTAATCCATTTAGTTTTAGATTTTTTTTTCCCCCAACTAAAACCTGAAATCTTTGCAAGCAGCTCAGTGCCTTGGATGGCAGCCCAGCCTGCCGGAGAGCTGCTCTGGGGAAGCACCTCTGAGATCCCACACCTCCGGGCTGGGACTGCTGCGACACTCGCAGTTCCTAGAAGGCAAAGGACTTCTGCTACCACACAAGGAGGGAGGAAAGCCCCAAGGAGAGAGGGAGGGGGCTGTATTAGACCCATTATTTGGTACACTGGGTTATTTACTTCAGCCATACCAAGGGGCACTCACAGTTTCTGTTCTCCTCTCTCTAGCAAGAATTTTCATTGCCATCCAGCCCATTATTCCCAGTTTGCATCAGACTCAAGGGTGATTCTCCAAACTACCCCATGATGGCTGTGCCTCCTGTACAGAAGATGATCTTCCAGGACAGGCCTGGTGGCAGCAGGGGCCAAAATAATAATTAAAAAAAAAATCCTTTTTGTTTGTTTGCTTGTTCTTGAATCCCAAATTGGGCAGTTTGAGGCAATCCATAGAAAGCTTTTTCTCATCTGCTGTGCCAAGGGACATCTGGAAGAAGATTCTTACATTCTGGAAGCCAAGTTGCACCCAAGAAGACACCTCACCCCCACCTCAAACCAGCAGTCAGTTACCCAGAAGCTGGCTTTTTCCCAGCATATAACCCAAGTTTCAATGGGAGTTACGCCTTAAATAAGAAAAAACCTTCCCCAAGCACCTTCTAAACTTTATTAAAAGAAAAAAAAAAAAAGGGATTGATGCCTGAATTTCCTTAACCTCTACCAGACAATAGATGCAACCAGACTGCAGAAAAACTGAACTTCATCCCTGCGCCTGCAAAATTTGCAAACCCAAAGGCTATTTGATTTTTTAAAATCTATTTGATTTTAGATAATCATTTCAGATTTTTCAAATGCATTACTCCAGCTATGTAACTGTTTCTTTTGCTGTTCCTTCAATACTGAACAATAGACCAGACACATCAGCCCCCTCTTACACATAACTGTATCGCCTCTCTGCTAATAATTCACAAAACTCTATCCAAAAGCATCTCAAACATCAAACACCACCACACTGATAAATCCTCAGCAGCAAGGAGCATCCAGACACTTTTACACAGCATTACCTGTGGTACAGTTATCCCCATCATCATTTACATCTAGGAGAGCAGAAAACCCACCCAGCTAAAGGAAACCTCTCCCTGCCTGCACGCACACCGATAGCACACAAACTCCATCCCTGGGCTCAGTGGGCAGATACTCATCTCCCACCCCTGTTTTAAACCCTCTGCATTGTGCTGGAAATCCCATCCACTACAGATTTTGGCTCAGATGCCGTATTTTACAACTACTGTAAACACCAGCTCAATAATGGGAACAAAATTCTATTTCCTTCTAGTTTTGCCTTTAAGTGAAGATGACATCATCCCTCTGGCCGTCCCACCAATGAGCGTGGCGGCGGTGGTCCCAGGGGGCTGCAGGCAGCTCTGCGCAGCCCTGCCCGCCTGTGCAGCCCCGAGCAGGGGGGGAAACCTGACCTAGTTCCAAACCTCAGCTTTTGGGGCATCCCCACACCCCCCCACCTCGTTTCTGGGGTGCTTTGCTGGGGGATTTTTTTAAGCACACGCATTTCTGCAGCCCCAGCTCCCTGCAGCATGAGGCTGTTAAGTTTTTATAAATCACCTGGTTAACAAGAAAAAAAATCTCAAAACTGAAGCAACTCAGAGATGAAAGTAAAATAAAAAAATCCAATACAAAGGCTGCTCTGTAGCCACCACGATCAAAATGCTTGTGGAGAGCTGCAGCATCAGGCAGAATCACAAACAGTACATCACCGCTCTCATTTTAAGCCAGATTTCAAGTTTTCAGAGAATATTTTATGGATAAACACCCCCCCCCCTCGGTCTACAGTCTCTGAATTAAAGGTGGTCTTTGTTTCTTCACACCCATTTCTTTCCACACTTGAAGCATCGCTCTGTAGGTTTCTATGCATCCCTCCCTCCATCCTCCCATCATGCTATCTGAATCCTCCCGCCTGTTAAACAAATCTGCATGTTCTAATTGTCTTTAACGAGAGCAAGGCGCTGAAAAACAGGATGCTTTCCAAGGGGCAGTAAGGCCTCTCAGAATTGAAACACACATGTTCAGTTAAGCAGGATCAGCCTCTTCTCTTATTTAAGGAAAGCAGGAATTGGAAGTTGTGGGAAGCAGAGAGCATGGCAGAAGGTACCCGCCAAGCAGCACCACTTCTTCCCTGATCAATCAGAGAAAGAAAAGCCCATTGTGCAGCACCAGCAGGGAGGACAAGGGCTCATCTCAGAGCCAGCATGGCACTGGCTGACAAGGGAGAAGCCAGCCGCCTGCGTGCCAGCGAGCTGAGGGGTCTGAGGGTTGGGCTTGCAGACTTCTGTCCTTTTGTCCTCAGAGCTGGGCGAGTGCTGGCACATCATGCCCCTGCCATCCCCTGCCACATCCCCCTGCAGCAGTGCTCAGCTACGAGCAGGTACCTGGATTTGTGTGTGTCCCCCCCGTTTTGACCCCAGTGCCTAAGGTAGCATCCCAACTCCAAGCCCAGGGTGGGGGCTGGGGAAGGGGACCAGCTGCTTGGAAAGCAATCTGTCATTTCCCCACACTTGGGCAGAGAGGTTTCAGGCTCAAATAATTCATCTTAATCCAGCCTGGCGAGTGGGAATCGCCCAACACAGCAGAATAACGCTGAAATATTTTAGCATTACAGGCACCTGCATCAAGAGGTTATTTCAATATATTTGAGTATTTGAAATGGCTTTGAAAGGGCGGGTGGTGGGGAGCGTGGGGTGCAGCACACAGAGCCAGCTGCAGCACGAGCTGGATGCAGTCCCTGCTCCGCTGGCACAGCTTGCTGGATTCAGTGTCACTGGCGTGATTCTCCCATCTCTCCCTGGCATTTAACTTAAGCATCTTAAACGAATCGCTCTAGTTTAGTGGCAAGGTCAGACCCCTGTTAGGGCTTCTCAGGAATTCCTGTTTAAAAGGAAAAAGAAAAAAAAAGGAAAAAATACAACTCTCCACCCTGTTCCTGACCCCTTTAGGAAGCAGAGGCAGGGAAAGCAGCACCACAAGCTCCCCATTCCCCTTCAGGGTGACATTACGTGATGCATCCGCATCCTTATGCACATCCCTTTCCACAGTAGCACTTACTAATAGCCTGTAGAAAAATCCTACCCAAAGATCTGTAGGACTCATAAGTAGTATGAAAACACGATCCATCCTAAGGGAAGGAGCAGGGGAGAGCGGGAGGGAGCGGGAGAGGGAGGGCAGAGACTGTCATCATCCCTGAAGTGATGTAAGCTTCTAAATATAGCACCAGCAATACAGAAGGAACAATAAAAAGGCACCATGTATTGAATTTCTCCATCGCTTCTGCACTACCCCGACCATCTTTTTTCAGCTGTTGTGTTAAGCACAGAAAGGTCATCTCCTATTTGCAGCAATTCAGATTTATATGGTTTATAATACTTTGTTGGATACGTTTATAAATCACAGCTCTCTCCTGCAGATCCCTGTCTGTCGGTGCACGCTCTCTGCAGCAGCATGCTCAGCATCGCAAACAGGGATGCTGCCAGCGTGGGGGGAAGGGGGGAAAGCCCCCTCTGCTACATCCCAGGTGATGAGGAGGAGTGGATACCAACCCCATAAGGGTCTGTCTGGGGGATTAAATCCACCCAGAGGTCCTGGAAGCATGAGATCTCCCACAGCAACATTCCCCACACACATGCAGAATTTTGCTCACTAAACGTTACCTCCACCTGGTCTCAGAGCTGAAATCACAGCACAACCCTAACACAGACCTGGCTGTAACACCCTCAGCTCCCACCTACCCAGGAAGCCAGCTGGAGTTTCAGTTTTGGAAATCAGGAAGCTCACCAACATAAATATTCCTTTTCATCCCCAAAAAGTTGATATGAAGCCAATATAAAAATACCATCTTTTCTCTCCTTGTTTATAAAAGCTGTATCTCAAGTTAAAACAGGCAGATTAAGACTAGACAGAGCACAGGGATCAGCACACCTCATGCAAGAAAAGAGCCCTCTGATTAAATGACCTTGAGAATAACACATTATCTCCACACATGAGGTTAAAAATCATTAAAATGTCACTTCTGATATTTCTTCGGTCGTTCTCCTTGAGGGTTAACACCAAACTGGAAGCCTGAGAGCAGGAAGTGAGGAAGGATCTGGCTCCTTCTACCAAATGTCTAAAGTCCTCTCTAAGCTGGGGTGATTTTGGGCGGTCAAATCTCACTTGTTAGCAGTCAGGGCACCCAGCTTGAAGAGCGTATGAGACATGAGTATCGTCTCAGGCATGACATCTCAGGGGCAAAGAGAGCACTGAGCAGAAAGTTACTCTCACCTGACCCAAGAAACCAGCCTGAAAGGACAAAGCAAGGGGTGGGCCAGATGCCATTCGTTCACTCCAAGCTGACCAGCCACCATGGTTAACCAAATTTTAAAGAAATGAAAAAGACAGCCCAAACAGTGCAGCTACATTGCTTCCAACTAAAATCTTAAACACTAGAAGGCAACCCTGACTTGCAAGAACAAAGTATCAACAAGGAATGAGGCTACAAGGACAGCCCCATTCACCCAGAACCTTCATTTAATCGACTATTTCAAGTATTTCAACTGTCAAATACATCCCCATTAAGAAAGTTTCCACTTATCAAATGTAAAATTACAAATGCAGTTAAATGTCATTAGACAGCAATCAGTTCTATGCCAAACCCAGAGATATTCTTCTAGCTATTCTCTCGCTCAGACAGTGGTTTCCATGCCAAGTTTTTCAAGGAAAACAGGGCATCCAAATGCTTGCATTATGCACTGACATTTCCTGATGGCGATCACATCACTGAAAATCGCTCTGATGTTCTCAGTCCTGACTTGGCCCAGAAGGCTGCTGAAGAATCACAGAATCGTAGGGGTTGGAAGGGACCTCCAGAGCCCATGGGGTCCAACCCCCTGCCAAAGCAGGGTCCCTAGGACAGGTCACACAGGTCAGTGTCCAGACAGGGCTGGAATCTCTCCAGAGAAGGAGACTCCACACCCCCTGGGCAGCCTGTCCCAGGGCTCCCTCACCCTCACTGGGAAGTTCTTCCCCAGATTGGGGGGGAACTTCCTGTGCTCCAACTTGAGGCCATCGCCCCTTGTCCTGTCCCCACAGACACTGAGAAGAGGCTGCCCATGTCCCCCCTGTGTCCGTCCCACCCTTCAGATATTGATACCCATTGATCAGATCCCCTCTCAGGCTTCTGTTCTCAAGGCTGAACAGCCCCAGCTCACTCAGCCTTTCCTCACAGGGGAGATGCTCCAGGCCTTTGATCATCTCCATAGCCTCCTCTGGACTCTCTCCAGGAGATCCCTGTCCCTTTTATCCCAGGGAGCCCAGAACAAAGCCCAAGGACAGGACTGAGTTTACATGCAGTGCTGTACTCCACCCAGAAAGCCATTTTAACTTGAACACAAAGCTGAAGACACCACCACCACCCTTTAAAGAATTCCTTCAGCATTAAGGGACATTCAACCCAACAACCCAAACCTACAACTCTGGAGGTCAAAACACACGATGACCCTTTGCACAACCACAACTTTCAACAGCACAGGAAGCCCAAACCGAAGGGAAAGGTTGAGTCTGCTACAAACATGGATAGAGCCAGGCTGCTACACTTGGGTACAGCATATTGAGCAGAAACAGTCCAGATGGAAGCCAGGAAGTAAAACACACATCCACGCACACTACCGTCTCCCTGCATGTGGGCCACCAGCTTGCTGGCTACTACCCTACCGGCTTCCACCCAAAGCCACTCAGTATGTCACTGCAA
Source organism: Porphyrio hochstetteri (assembly GCA_020800305.1). Lineage (NCBI taxonomy): Eukaryota > Metazoa > Chordata > Aves > Gruiformes > Rallidae > Porphyrio > Porphyrio hochstetteri. Next base: position 2,368,583 of record CM036919.1, on the reverse strand, counting down.
AAGCCTGGAACAGTAATGTTAAAAAGAAGAAGAACTGCAGCTCATACACAAGGGGTTTGTTTGTCCGCCCCAAAAGACCGAGGTGCCTTGCTTGGGGGGCAGAGCACTGCTTTTTACCATCAACCACCTGAGTGATGTGCTACAGCCACGAGCAGCAGGCACAACCCTCACACATCATTCTCAGTGTAGTTTGCTAAGAGGCTGCCTATAAAGAATTAATGACTTTGGAACTGCCACCCAACCCCTTAGGGCTCATCAAAACAGACATTAACCCTCTGAACATGCTACATAAAATATTTTCTCTGGCATTTTCCAAGAAAGCAAGTTCATTTCTACCATGTCTATGCAGTGAAAGGGGAAAAAAACAGGTAACTGATTATTTTGTGGTGAGCACATTGATAATGACCCAAATTTTTGTTTCTTGTGCATGTTAATTTGCAAAACATCTAGGATTTTTAAAGGTCCTTCTGCCACGGAGCAACAGGAGGCACAACAGCACAGCCCTGCCAGCACCAGCTTAGGTGAAGGTCAGGAGCACCTCCAGTTCATCACCAGTTAACAGAGCAGAGAGGACGGACGGTGCTCAGGATCCACTTCCAGATGGTTCCACATTTCCTGGTGAAAGTGCTCAGTTGGAAAAACACCACTGCATTTGGACTGCCAGGAGGAAATGAGTGTAAAAACATCCGCAAGTTTTCTCTTGAGTTCTCCCCCAGACAAGAGCTGAGCAGAGCAAGGGAGGGAAACACAAACCTGCTGCGGGACAGTCCTGCAGCCCAGCTTCACTCACCTCGGGAGGGAGCAGCTCTGCAGTGAAGTGCTCATCTTACTCGAGATGGAAAAAGGTTTTAAACATTTTGAGACATGAGAAGAACAGAAGAGCAGAAAATTATGGTGTAAGCACATGGGGAGAGAAAGAGAGATAGAGAAAGTTTCTTTAAAGCCACTGGAAAAATGTTATGCGTCCACGTGGCAAAAATTTAGCAGCTTCTTCAGCTGTAGAAAAGGTAAAGGATGGGTAAGGTGGGTACGTCAGCCCTGTTAGCAACCTCACAGCGCAGCTCTCTGCAACAGCAACTCAGAATCTTGTTCCAGGATGGAAGCTGGCGGAGCAGAAGATGTCTGTCTGTCCCACAGAACAATTCCACATCCCAACACTGCGCCGTCGCACACCGCCATGGCTCTCCTGGGTGCAGTGAGAAGGGCTGTGAGCTACCACCAACAGCCAGATTTGAGCATGTACAGGTGCTCACTTAAAATAAATCCTCCCTAGTTTCAGTTTGATGTGTTTTCGTTTGTGCGTTGCTGTTAAACACTCTTCAGCAGCTGCACATGTCACCTCCGAATTGAGACGATTCCTGTAATTCACAGTTTATATATAATCTGCTTGTCAAGTCTGGAAGATCTTCAGGAAAATGCCTGGATCTAAGTTTGAATAACTACAACCACTTTCATTATGGATGAACTGTGGTATACATGTTGCATACATTGCTATTTTTAAATAATTTAATCTGAAAAACGTATTTTTTAACCAAAGGACAGGATTTTCAGTAAATACTTTCTTATTTCATGCACTGCCTATCCAAGTCTTTGCTCTTTGGAAACCACAGACACTATTGATTTGGTCTGGGAAGCACTGGTGGGTGATGGCAATTCCTAGGGAGATGAGTAATACACAACACACTTTGGGGACTGGGGTTTTGTTAGTGACAGACTTCCAACAAAACTGGCAGACAAAATCAATATGCAAAATAAAACAGAAGGATGATGTACTTGGCTTACAAATGCAGAGAGAGATGCCCCAGGGCAGGCATCTCAGCAGACCATGGGGTGCTCCGGGTGCTGGACACCAGTGGGACCGTGCCAGAGGCTGCTCCCAGCTCTGCAGCATTTAAGCCATGGAAGTGGTCACCCATGACATCATTAGTTAACACAGCTGCTTAACCAGGACATCATTCACAGCCTCTTCCCCACCCCCAGAGACCAGGCTTGGCCATCCAACACTGATTTTCCTTTCCAGAAAGCTGGGTGCTGCAGCCACCTGTGCTCCCTGCTCCCCTCCACCCTGAGTACTGGGTGCTGCATCTGCACCTTCATGCTCCAGCAAACCTGACACTGTCTGCTCAGGAAGTGAACTGCAGACACAAGTTTCTTTTTGGTCACAGAAGCAAGAGAAGCACTAAAAATGGCAGAAGTTCAACAAAACTGCAACCAAGCAACAGCGCACAAGGCTTTTACCAAGGTGCTGTCCTGCCCAGAGATTCCTGCTCCTTGAGAGCACAACCTGGGATCTGATCCAGGCAGGATTTCAGATGAGGATTAGAACAGAGAAAATCTTCATGTTGTATAAACCGTGTCAGGAAGAAGAAACTTCCATTACTCTCCTTGCATCACACAATACCTCCTGAAAGCTATCAATGACAAATGTCTGTACCTACTAGTAGCAAGACTCACTGATTTCAGCAAGACCCAAATCTTCTTCTGATACATTAGTTAATAACACTAAAATTGTCAAGCCTTTCTTTAAACCATCCGAAAAGAGGAAGTGTGGGCATAAACACATTAAAAAACAGCAATGAGCTGCAAAGAAAACCATCCTCCAGTTCAAGAACAAGTGATTTCGGCCACGACCTCATTAAAATGAGCTGATACTAAAAATAAACAGATGCCAGCTGATGCTGAGGCCAAGTTTAACAAAAGGCAGCCAGAGGCATGCTTTAAGTCAGGCTTAGTTGGTTTAGATCAATAAAAGGTACCATTTCAGCAAATTTACCTGGTAGTTAAAAATAGATAAGAGACCCATAGTGGTTGATAGCATTTAAAAGGGAAAGGATTAGTGATGGTAAAGAAAGAACCTAATGGGTTTGATCCGGTATATTGAAATGTGACTTAACTCCCCACAACTGCAAGAAACCCTACGCCAGCTCCAGCCTCTGACAGGATTACATTAAGTAATGATCAAAGAACAAGAAACTTGCCACTCAAGCAGTCTTCAGTGACAGACTTCTCTGAAGATAAATGCTTCTACAAGGCTCCAGGAAAATTTTTACATGATGGAAGTATTAAGATACTGTCGGTAAAATTTAATATTGTAATAAATCTTTTAAACCTCATCATCCTCTTAAGAGAGTTTTAAAAAAAAAAAAGGGTAAATTTGCATCTCAGAAAGGGGATTACCACTAAGAGTTTGGTTCCAATTCCTTTATTCTCTTCTACAATAACTAACAACTGAAAAGATTCAAAATGTTGTCACAACTCCATAGAAATGTGCATTACATCACACACGTACTGGTTTTAGATATATGAATGTTCATTTAAAAAAAAAAATCAGAGATAAGGGAACTATCAACAATGCAAGTAGATGAGAAATTACAAAACTCTTTTTCAAATGAAAAATATTTCAGTTCACAGGTTTGTGGGTCATCCAGAAATTTGTAGCAAATTTTTAAACCCCGTTTGGTTTTGATCACTTCAAGAAGTACGGGTGCAAAATTCACCATCTTGGGGTTTATTTCATTGTGAAGATAATTACTTTGAACCATTTGCTTTCAAACTACTTGATCAAAGATCAAAAGAGCAGTTTAACCATTACATAGCCCCAGAACTACCATGAAACGTGTTTCCCAGAAGCACTAACACTAAGTCACCTGTCATTAGCCTGGCTGTAGCTCTGTCTGTCCTGCTGTACGGGCACAAGACTCAGGACATTGCTGAACAAAGATGATTGCAGCTACCTTGTTCTTCTGTAATTCAGAAACACAGTTGCATTACTTAGTTATTTCTAGTTTTCAAGGCAGTCAGTATTTATCTCGGCCGTGGTAATGCCCTGCCGCATGACTCTGGTTCCTGTCTGGATTCTTATCAGCATTACAGGCAGTACTACGCACTGGGCACGTATCTCCAAAGATACACAACCACACCAACAAGTGAGATTTGAAGCAAAAGCACGTATAATTACATACCAATGGCACATTTGCTTCTACTCCATTACATTTGAGTGAGAGCTTTCTCCAAATGACTCCAGCCTCGCTCTTCCCCTCACACCAAGGCCTCTCTCCAGGGCTGAGATGCGAGACGCAGAGTTTTCACATGACAAAACACCAAAAAAAGGCAAGAGAGGACAGAAACAGAGTGATAAAGAGCTCCCACATAACTGCAGAGATGCTCAGGCCTGCCTCAGGCAGAGCACCAGCCAACGTGGCCTTGCACTTCACCCTCCATGCCAGAATCCCCTCCTCCATCACTTCAAGGGCAGCAGAGCTATTTTACATCCTGAAAAACACATTTGAGAAGTGTTTCGCCAAATACACATTTATACCCAGGATCTTGCCAGCTTAGGGAAAAATCCCAGTGCCAGAACCTCTGGCACCTCTGCAAGTGGAAGCCAGACCTCAGCCTCACCTAACGAGAGCGAGTGTAGCATACTTTGTTCTTGCAGTGCGGATATAAGAAGTTCATGTCATTGTGCACTTTGAAGCTATGAACGGAAATAGAAGCCTGTTCAGTCTGAGCAAGGAGCAGGAGCACTGTCAGCACACGTCCACTGCAACCTGCACCAAACCATCCCAGCTTTAAACATCTATTCTGCAAGAGACCAATGCTCTTGTTAAACATTGCTCTGTGAACCACAAAAACATAGCATAAGAGTCTAAATGGAAGTTCCTCCAACAGGGAAACCAACCAGATGATCTGTTTTTAACATTTTTTTTTTCATTCAAGCTCATTTAAAATATTACTTAAAGTATCTGTACAACAAATCTTCACTTCACAGCCCAGCAGAGGGATTGACTCTCTGCAGCACCAGTCCCAGCAGCAGCAGGCAGGGAGCTCCACATGAGTAGATGCAAACTCACGTCACAACCTAACGGGTAATGTTTTATAAAAACAAAGATTAACCTTAATCATAAATACTAATCATATTTAATGCAGAGAGATTTACATTTTAAGGAGTTAACAGAGATTGCACAGATTCACTCCCCTTAAAAGCAGAAACAAGAAATCTTCTATTTAGTTGGGATAGGAAAAAATCTGAGCTGGGATGAGCCACCGAGTTTCAATACCTATGGGACTGAAGTTTTCTTTAGACAGCAAAAAACAACTGGTGTCTGTGAGATTAGGCATTTAAAGAATTTACAAGAGCATCACACCAAGTACTTCAACACTGAGCCCAAGAGAAGCCCTTGCAGATGGGCTGGCAGCCCACACAAAAGGTCCGTCAGGCCACGCATGGCATCTGTCACCAGCACTTACACACAGGCTGGAGAGCGAAACACAACACTGCCTTTATTCCCTAGCACTACACCAGAGAGGAAATCTGCTGGAGAGTTTGTAAACAGTTTTCCCCACTCTGGCAGAAAACGTTATTGCAAGTTCTTGTCCAATAAAAGTTTCATTCAAAGCCCCTGCTCCTCATCCTGCCCCTTCTCACATGGGCTGACGTGAAGGGCTGCATTATAAAGCTGGTTTTCAAGGCCATCAGGAGCCAACAGCCACATATGAGCAGACTCACACAGTTAAACCCAGGCACAGAACAAACCATACCTCAGAAAAAGCCACTATTTTACCAGATTAGGATGGAATATGGAAAAATACAGGCTTCCCAATCTTTATTTACTTGTCAAACAGGCAGCTGGTTTATCATGTTTTGATTTCTTAAGTCATCTGTTGCGTTAGAAATTACTTCTCACTATACCAATACTGGGAGTGTGACACGTCCCAATTAGGAGCTCACTGCCTACTAAGCAAGGGCTGGTATTTCAGTTCAGACTGCTGAAAACCCAACAGCTTGCAGATTTTTCGATCACAGGTAGTTGTTTACTCCTTGCCACTTAGCACTTGCTCATCCAGGAAAACACCTAGCAGTGTTAACAGGACTCTTTAGGTACTCCTAATTAACTGGCAGGAAAAGTAGGTTTAGGAATATGCTGTCAGGTTTATACTATTGCCTCAAATGCTGATCTAAATACATATATTCAAAAATCTGAGGAAGACTACAGATCTGCAGCGTGAAGCTCCACATGCAGACACACACACACACGCTCCAGGGGGGTCGGTAACAGAAGTAAATGAACATGAAGAAAAATCCTTAACAAGGACACAATTTGCCATCTGATCACAATCCCATGGGTCTACCACACCAACTGCCTCGTATCAGTAACTGAAAGCCTCTGACAACATCCAAGAAGGCAGAACACCTCAGTCTTTGAGGCCAAAGCTGCCAGAGTCCCTTCTCCTGTGGCTCCCCAGACAAGCTGCACAGGTTCCTGGGATTCTCCTCCTGTTGGCACTGAACTCAATTACTTTCCACGTGCTTATTCAATGTCACAGAACACAGAGGAGAACGATACCAAGTTTGTCATGTATAGTCTGGAATTTAATTCCTAATAAAGCCTTACACATGACTGCCCAGAGCACGAGGAGCCAACATCTCATCTCAGCAGTAGCTAATTCAGATGACTTACGATAAAATCCAACCATGACAGCTCTTGAAATGAGATGGCAGAAGATGTTAAACCTCAAGCAGCATATCCTCATCCTACCACAGCAACAAGAGCTTTTCTGCTGACCAGACCAATGCCAAGGTAACCTCTGTTCCGAGACAGGCTCAAGCCATGGAGAGCCAAAAATCAGCACCTGCGACCCCACAGCTACCAACACACAAAAACCCAGCAGTTTGTTCTGAAACACAGGAATCCTTTTAAGTGTATGTCTAACTGCACACTTATTGTGAAGTGTATCGACCAAGAGAAGCTTTGTACGTTTCAGGGAGATGAAAAGCAAGACGGAAAAGGAGGGGAGAAACAGAATTCATCTCATTTTTCCCGTGAATGAAGACGGCGTAAGGTTTGTGTACTTCAATGTTAATGCTGTTTCTTAACCTTTGCTCTTCAAAGCAAATCCAGGTATCCAGAACAATTACTTTCAATTAAATAATTTGTCTAGATCACACAGGCGATCAGCTACCACGCAGGAAGTCTGCATGTAAAAAGAAACCTTCATAAAAGCATTGTAGCCTTGAAACCACAGCTGTACATGCCTCCGCGGAGCGCGGATCATGCCGTGTGTGCTGTTATTTAAGGCTAGCAAATGAGTTACCGTTACTCTTTTGGATGCTTGAGTTACCACCACACTATTTTGAAGCGAGGAAACATCACCAAGTACAGCAGCAGCTTTAGTACCACATTGAACTGATGGGTGACCAACTCCATTCCAAACCAGAGTTCAAATTTAAGAGGGGAAAAAAAAAGCAAACAATTAATCCCTACATCTTAGCAAAGAACTCCAGGTAAAACCAACGAAACCCAAGAAGGACCATTGCTCTGTCCAGCCCACGTGCTAAGATTTATTTATAGCGCTCCACTGAAACCGCTGAACTAAAAAAGCCTCTAACTAGGACCTGAATCTTCACATCCACCCAAACCCAAACTTGTTCAAATCAAAAGCACCCTCACTGCTCCCCCACAAGAACAAAAACACCTTTTCCCAAGTGCCAGACACAGACTCCTTCATCTCACCAGTGCTCCTCAGTAAAACTTGATGCCAGGTGGCCACGCAGACAGTGTGATGCCCAGGAGATGGGCCAGGGGAGAGCGGACTCACCGACAGGTAACTGCTGGAATCCACGTTGTCAGTGATGGTCTGACGCTCGCCCCTCTGGTTGATCTTCCGAAACCTCCGGCGGGACTGCCTGAGCGGGATTTCCCTCTGCAAGATGTTTTCCTCATTGTCTTTGGAGTTCTCCACCTGAAACACACGTTCAGGCTCCTGGTTAAACATCCAGTTCTTCCATAGCACCGAAAGCCGGTGGAACCGTACGAAGTTCATGAGGAAGGAACAAGCATTAAGTTCACAGCAGTTAAAGGCTTTTCTTGAGAAAAATGGGTGCAGAGGTTTCAGAGAACTGCTGCTACAGCCCCAGCCACGTTTCTACAATGAGCCGGAAGCAGCAGTTTCCTTCCAGGATATAGGTTTAAAAAAATAATAAAATGGTAAAAAAAAGGTACCAAGGCACACGTATCCTCTGAATAAAGTGTGAGAAACCCTTCTTACACACACATGCCATACAGTGTGAGTTACACTTGAAACAAGCAGCATCTAACATTACTCTGAGTATTTACAGCCTGGTAAAGGCATTGAGTTATATCCTATTTTTATTGGTGTAATTTTTAAAAGCGTAACTTATTTCTAGTACCAGTCAGAGCTAAACAACTTTAAATATTCCAGCTTTTTATAAATAACTACTTCAGCTACATCATACTGACTTCTAATCACTTCCAGCAGATTATGAAGAAATAACTGGAACTTGATTCATGTCTTGATATCAAACGTTACTTGTGACTACACCTTAAAAAAAAAAAAATCAGTAAATTTACCTTCCTAGTAAAAGCCAACATAAAATCTTTTTATCTCACTAGTTACAACTCCTTTTTCTATAAAAAGCAGTCTCATCCTTTCCCATTTCCTTCTGATGTTTTGGAAAAACACCTCCTAGCAGGAAGCAGAGCAGACATGCATGCAAATAGGCTGTGGCAGGGTAAGCAGCTCCTCTACAATACATTTACTGTAGAAGAGTTTCTACCATCCTCAATGATTTTTATTCCCTTCCCCACACCCCCTCAAACCTCACTTTAAACATCTCAAGACTACGTAGCGGAACAGGAGAACCACCTCTACGTGTTGTTACGCTTCACATACGCGGGTAAACGACCTCAAAGTTAAAACTCAAAAGGTATGAGACCCAGGAAGACCGAACAGGCAGGAACAAGTAACCAAAGTATCTAAACCATCACAAAAGCAAGATCACATCTACTTTCCACATCACTTTTTCCTAACAGCGAAGTCTGAGATCTGAAGGTACAAGCGGCAGCTGAGCTGCCGTGGGGGTTATTTTTAATTCCACAGAGAAAAACACAGTGGCAACACAGGTTAAACATACAACAGTTAAAAAAGAGAAGAGTGTTCCTCACAGCGGAATGTTACCAAAAAAGCAAGCAGAAAAGCAGAATTCCCCTTCCAAAGGTCAACCTCACTTTTCACTAGAATTTTACTACCCATTTGCAAAGGACAATGAGCAGAGCCATCTAGGAGCAGTGCTGCTGTAAGCAGGAGGGTATAAAGATACTAAAACAAACCATTAAGCACGCAGGCAGGAAAAAACTAAACAGAAATCCCTTTTAAACTACTCATTTAGTAAAATTCAACCACGGATTTCTAGGCAGCAATAACATTGCTCCCAAATTCTACGGAAGACTCCCCAAGTAGGAAAGCTTGGTTTTGTACAGTTACTCAGTTAAATAACCAAAATTGGATGGATCTCATTTATCATTTTAGCATTACACATGGTACAGTACACAGGCTCCTTCAATAAAAGAATTATTTCCTTTTTTTCTCTGTGTGCAAACTTCTGGAACTATAGGAACTAAAGCAAAGGTTGAGCTTCTCCTCTGTAACAGACTGACCTGGACGCCAAGGGCTCGCTCAAGTGGCCAGTGACTCTTCCCATGCTTCCTTTGGCATTAGGAAGTCCCAAAACTAATAGGTATTTTTAAGACTAAACTAAAACAAACAGTGAAAAAGTGAAAGTTACTTTTCTTCCACAATTTACCTGAAAACGAAGAAGTGAGTATAAATGTGTTAACACAAAAGCAAACCAGCCAATTGCTGGGGGAGACTCAGCAAGGAGAGCACCTGCTTCCTTCAGTTAACACCACTGCTGCTGACAAAACAACCATCAGAAAATGAAGGAGGACCTCATGCCTTTGAGCTTCCAGCTCAGTGCCACCAGCACAACTGGTATTTTGACTGTCAGATTGTTTGTGCTGATTATTTACAGTAACACAGGCAAGCGGGTTTTGATAGGCTGCACATCAGCAGGACAAGCATGCCAGGGTGCCCTCGCACCGCTCACCACTCAGCCATGCTTTCACCTGGTTGAAACTACAATTTTCTGTTGGCAGAGTGTATTCAGCCTCCTCTCAACACCCCAAGGGAGATGCACACCCCTACGGAGAAATTCAGCATCTCTGCAGACACCATGAGCTCAGCCCTGGCATGGGAGCACCAGGCTGCCAGAACAGAGGGAGACCCCTGCCCTGTAGCCTTCTTCATATTATTTCATTCTCAATATGTAATGAGAAGTTCAGAATAGCATATTAACTGGCTAGTTTCTAATTAAGGCTGGTGTTTTATTAACCTTGAGTTACATACAGACAGACAGCAGCACCCACAGCGCTTGCTGCCACGTAAAAAACAAGGAGCATGAGAGAGGATTGTCCTCAAGTTCACTCTGTAGCCCATGCCAGCTACGAATTATTTTCACCTCCAAGTATCACACTGCTCTTCTGAGATCTTACACTTCCATCTGAGGAAGAAAATGAAAGCACCAAGGAACAGCAGAAAGGACACTGCAGTACACTGTGATACACTGCATTCTGGGCCATTTTCTTAAGTGATAAATGGTCTTATTATTAATTCAATAGATTTTTCAGCCTCCAAAAATATGAGCTACAATGCCCATTCACACACTGTTATCCTCATTAACTTAAGTTGACCACATTTTATGGCCTTTAAAATGGGTCAGTTCCCAGAGGATTCCTGCTGCAAACCTGATTTACATTCTAAAAAAGAGGAAAAGGAAAAATCAGTGAGCAGCAGGACAAGGGTGTTCTTTAACTACATTAACTCACTCTTTCACTTTAAGATAAACATTCATTATGTACTAAACCTCATTAGTATGCTGCAAATTAAAAAACATATAAAAGAATTAGGATCAATTACTCAGGGAAATGAAACTCAGGTACACCTTGTGTCCACACAGAACAAGGCACCTGCCACCACAGGGATGCTTTTTTCTCTCCAATTTAAGCCCTACCTAGAAAACTGATGGTTAATAGTACCTTTAGCTATAACCACCTACAAGACATGAACATAAGAATAATGAAAAAACAACTTTGCACTTTTAATTCTCTGGTTTTCCTACAGAAAAAAAAAAAATACTGAAGGTCCAGAAGAGGATTTAAGATACTTTCAAAAGTCTCTATGCTCTCATGGGCACTTAACTGCAATTACAGAAAACTCAAGAGGTTTCAAACACAAAGCACAGTGGTCCAGGCTGGGCTTTTGTCTCCAGGACCATCCAGCAGTGTTTGATGTTGTCAGCACAGGCTTCTCCAAAGAAGTAGGTTCCTCTGAAAAAACTCAACAGTTTTGGCTACTCCAGTGACAGACACAGTGAACTCTGGTTCCTTCTTAAGGCATTTTATTAAGGCCCGATTCTCTCCAGTAGCACACACTGCACAGAAGTTATTCTTCTAATTGCATCTTCTTCTGGGTTTTATTTATTTTTATCAGTGATGATCAGGCCAGGGAAGGCCAGATGTGCTTCCTAAGAATTTCACTTTATCCCATGTTTTGCCCCTGGAATGTATGTCATGTAAACTTGCAGACGCATTTGCAGTGAGTGGCCAGCCAGCCCTGGGAGGGACATGGTGTGCTTCCCACGGTGCTGCAGACTGCTCCTGCTGCGAGCACCAGCTGCAGCAGCACCTACCAGGCTTCTTGGGAAAACAGCACACCAGGTTGGGTGATGTCTGCAGTTTGAGAAGGTCAGAGCTGTGTAACTCGTTTGTTAGTGAAACTGGTCCAAACAGAGCAAATTCTTCTCTCTTACATCGGCTCAAAGGATGGTTACAGAGATACCACAGGTCTGGATGTGCTCAGGTGAGTGAGTGTGGGTTGTTCTGTGCTGCAGGACACCAGGAGTGTGGAGGTGCAAGGCTCAGCTCTCTCCAGGCAGCAGACACAGGCGTACTCAGCACACCAAGCAACAGGTAACAGACAAAAACACAAAGCAGCAGCAGCAATCTGGAGTGCCTGGGGCATCCACATGACATGGCAGCATGTATCTCCTGTGGCATCCCCCAAGGCATAAACTCCCCCACCCCAAAACTCCAGCTTTGAGAAGAGACAGGATAACTGGGAATGCACAAATGAACTATCTTCACTCCAGAGGGCTGAGACAGGCCTGCACTCTTACCTGTGCTTACTTCACGACATGGCAGGCCATAGCTTACATCATCTGCTGCAGCAAAGAGCATGCTACTGATGATATCAAAGCCCGTGAGCAGCACTGGACTGACACTGCACAAAGAACAGCACAGAGCACAGCAAGCACCCTCGGTACAGGGCATCTCTGACGTCCACGGCTGTCAGCATGCTGGGAGAGGCAGAGTTCTCATAGAAGCTGCATATTCGCACACTCAATGAGGAAGAGACATCAAATACCAGTTTTAATGTTACTGTATCTAGCTATCAATGCAGTTTGGAGATCTGAGCCTGCTTAGCAGGCAGGTGGCTTCAGAGCAACGAATGTTTTTGTTCCAGCTCCATCAGCAGCATCTCGCAAGATGAAAGTTAAAGAGACATTTCAGTCCCCCAGCAAGACTACTGGGGTACAACATCAGTCTGAACTATGGAAAAGCAATCCCAACATTCCAGCTGCTGACAGCATGTGTGCATCAACCTGGAAGGACCGAGCTACGATCTGTAAGTAGACATAAACTTGGCAGTACAGTAACTGCTCTGAAGCAGCAGAAAGAAATCTGGACATGGAAAAGGTTGATTACGACTATGTTGAAAGCCTTACCTTTCAAGCTTGGCTAAGCACTCTTACGTTCCTTCTCCTCTCACCTGAAAGCCTTCACACCATGTGAAACCACAGCAGCCAGGAGCACAAGGGCCTTTCGTGCCCAACCCAGCACAGCCGGTAAACAACAGCGAGATGGGGGTTGGGGACATCAGTAAAATACAGCAGTCTATCGTTGCCCGACTGAGGAATGCTCAACCCAGCCCTAACTGGTAGGATTTCAAAACTCAAGTAGGCATAATTTTAGAAAGAATGACCTAATCATCATCATCATTTACCCATCTAGATTAAATTTACATAGCTATTGCTGTTACGATAGCAGCCATAGGTATAATTGAAATCAAGGCAATTCTGCTGCAATTTTATAGAATACTTTACAATAAGCATTCTGCTATAAAACAGAAAGAATTTGCTGAAACCAGCAATAGATTTAAATACATGTGAAAGAAAAGAATCTGTCTTACCACAATCATTTCTGAAGGCTCCAGTATGATACACTCGCATCCTCGTTTTCCTCCAGACTGCTTGCCAAAACTACAGTGGGATGGGGAAAAAAAGCCAAATGAGAAGAGGAGATGAGCAGCTTATTTTACCTATTCAGTAATAAACATAACCAGCAGTGGTGCATGTTATAATATCCTCAAAAACAAAAAAAGGACAAAGAAAAATTAATGAAAACTATTGCATGAAAAAGTCTAACTGGACAGCACCACTGTAAGAATTGGTTTTATTTACTCAGCACCTCCCTCCCCAGCTGCCACACAAAGCCCAAGTATCATGAACGTTCTTTTGTAACATCATTATTACTTGCAGACACTCAAAATCCCTCACAACATGTTTCAGTGTTGACAAGAAAGCATTAATGCTTAATTAATATTTACTAAACAGGCTCTGTAAAAACACACACAAATAACAACAACTTCAATGTACTATTCTGCATGGCCCCTCCACCCAGCGAACGGGAGGACTGAGAACCTCTGATCCAAAACTGAGCCTTGACTTTTGAGCTCTGCCTTTACATTGCAGCCTGTACCATCACAAGGAACATCATCATCCTGCCTGTTTGTATGTTTCTCACCCAGAACTTCAAACACAACAAAAAGCAATGGACAGTGCAATGCAGCCACTGAGGAAGGAGGCTAAGAGCAATCTGTGTGCTTCAGCTCATTGCCTCTACAAGGACACCTAAGCCAGAGGTGACTGCAGAGGAGCCAGCTCAGGAGAAGGTACCACCCCAGCAGATCGGTGGGTGCCAGAACTACCAGCAAAGAGCAGAAGTAGATACTGCTGAGGGATGAGTCACAGACCAAGGGCCTCTTAATCACTCAATGTGTGACTGTAGCAGCACCTACAACAGAAAGTATCTGACTTCACACAGCAAGTTTGTCTTCAGCACAGACCTGATGGCTTGATTTCGGTGCAGCCCTCCTGCCCCTTGAGCTCCACCCAGCTCATGTGAAAGCAATCACGTTTTTTTTTTAAAAAGCCAAACCCCAACACACCACCACCAAAACCACACACACACCCCCCATCAACAGCATCATGGCTGGATGAGCCATTCAGCAGTTGTAGCTGCAGTGTTACAACCTCAGACTGGCAACTGCAATCACATCTGAACACAGAGCAGCAGGTGAAAGAACTGAAGCATCAGTTAACTCAAAGCAGAGATTAACATGTGAATTAGGAGGAGGATGAAGACAAGTGTGGAGACAGATCTTGTAAGAGCAGGTCAGCTCCATCTGTTTTCACTAAGGTTGGGTTTGGGAAGTACATCTGGCCCTTCAGGCACACTGAGCACTGCAGCTGCACTCACAGCCATCCCAACAGCAAATACACACTGAGACACAGCCACCTTGTAGACAATGGTGGTGGTTACAAACTATGTGTTAGGGAAGAAACAAAGACTTTGGCAGGATACATGCATCTTCAGGAAAGGAACATAAGCAACTGAACTGTGAAGTTATTCAAGTGAAGCTTCAGATGATTCCAGCAGTGACATTATCAGTGTCATCATCCAGTTAGCATGGCAGTTTAAACTGTCAAGTTTCAGTTCAGCTAACAGTCCGCTGAAAAAAACATAAGTCTTTAAGTTACACAGCTGCCATGGAGCCATTAAGAACCGAAGTTCTCCTGCCCTGTGGTACAGCAGGCCAGGGAAGGACAAGTTTCACACAGAAAACCAGCATTTTCCCCACACCTACCGTAACTCACAGCTAAACTCTTCATGCCCTCCCCAGCAGTGATGGAGACAGGGCAGCCTCCTGTATCTGCAATGCATCCAAATTACCAAACCAAACTCCTCCCACTGTTACAACAGTGAGTTTAGTTCAGAGAACACAGAAATGTCATTTTTCAGATAAGCTCAATGGGAGCTCTAACTTGGAGAATGAATCACAGAGTCACCGGGCTGGGAAAGACCTTTAAGATCGAGTCCAACTGTTCCGGTCCTGTGCTGAACCAGATCCCCGAGCACCTCATCTCCCCATCTGTTAAACACACCCAGGGGGTGAGACTCAGCCCCTCCCTGGGCAGCCTGTGCCACAGCCCCACAACTCTGCCAGGGAAGAACTTTGCCCTCCCAGCTGAGCTGACCCTGCCCTGGGGCAGCTTGAGCCCATTGCCCCTTGTCCCATCTCCTGTCCCCTGGCTGAAGAGACCATCGCCCACCTCTCTGCACCCTCCTGGCAGGTCAGTGGAGGTGGGGAGAAGGTCTCCCCTCAGCCTCCTCTTCTCCAGGCTCAACACCCCCAGCTCCCTCAGCCGCTCCTCAGAGGATTTGCCCTCCAGCCCCTTCCCCAGCCTGGCTGCCCTTCTCTGGACTCGCTCCAGGACCTCAATGTCCTTCTTGTGGTGAGGAGCCCAGAACTGGGCACAGCACTTGTAATTCCACGTCACTCCACAAATCAAAAACCAAAGTGAAAACAACCTTGCTAAAAAAAGAAAAATAAAGAAGTTGTAACAGTTCTAATCCCATTCCCTACACCACAGAGTCCTCCCTGTATAACAATTTCTCAAACTACTGGAGGTTGAGGGAAGGTTGTTTCTTTTTGGTTTGTTTTATGTGAACGCATCCATGAAATTCAGCTACTGTCAAGCTCCCCTCTGCTTGTGTTGCAACACTCACTAATTAAGTCAGGGCAGCAAACAATCATGCTCAGAAAGAACATCACTCACAACAAAGGTCAAGCTCCCAGCGCTATCATTTCTGGTCCATCAAGCACTTTACAACAACCCAACACTCAGAAAATGATTAGGTTCCAAAGACAAAACTCACCCTTCTGATCCTAATAAGCAAGCTACTCATCTTTTCAAGTCATTAGGTCAAGTTTAATTATTTCCTGGTGCACATCATGGGATGTTTCATCGATTATACCACAACAAAGCTCTTTCAAAGAGGCAGTGTCATATGTTTTTCCCCCAGCCATAACCACCAGTGTTTTCAAAGTACCAATTTTTAAACATTCTTGTTAATTAATGTTTTAGAAACATTGATTTTAACTTCCTTAATGACTTATTCCATGTTTTCCTCTAGAATACAAGCACGTGGCTTCTCCATCAGGTGAGAGGTTTGCTGACATCCCTGTGTTTCACCAATCTGCCAATTTTAATCAAGGCTTCAGAGCAACGTTTGCTCCAACTGTCTTGTAAAATTACATAATATTCAGAACAGACACTCTGTCCTGAAACCACTGACAAGGGAAGACTTCCTTCAGTATAACAACCACCGATATTAACAACAGGCAACAGGAAAATATCATTAGCAAACACGTAAGCAGAGCTGCACACGTATTTCTCTCTCTGATAGAAAGTCACAGTTTATTTCCTTTATAAACTAAAGGCCATTAATCAGCATTGAAGTTCAACTATTTGATTTACTGGTTTACTGCCACAGATTCAAGAGTCTTCTCTAGTTCAGGCAAATATATTAGGAGAAATTAAAAATAGCCAGAACCAGAGTGTGGGCACATCCAAGGGAAAGACTGAGAGGGAGGAGATGCGGGGGGGTGTTAACAGCCCTGGAGTCACCCAAATCTGGTCTGAAGGATGAGTCAAGTCTTTGTGGGAATTTCAGGTAATCAGCAGTTACTTGCCTTTTTTTTTAAGAAATAACTTCAAGCAATAAATTAATTAACAACAAGTATTATAACAGCAAAAGAACAGAATTATTAGGTTTTGGAGTCACCTCATCAACTTCTAGTTCATAAATATTTACATTTTAAAAATGTACAGTAATTATAAAGGTATGAAAATGCTTGAGATCAATTGAGCACAGCATCAAAACGTAAGAGGACGCTTGGAAGTGGAAAAGGTTCAATTGAACAAAGCTTTGGAACTGGAGGAGACAAAACCTTGTTTGGAAAGCCAAGGGTTAGCTTTGGTACAGAGCCTTCTTCCATGTGAGAAAGACACTTCTGTGACAATGGTACTGGGTAAGTCTTCACAGTCAGGTCATTAACACCCACCCAAACCTAGAACCTGCTCCTCCTTGGAGGAAAGAGCTCAGAGAAGCTGTACACACATTCTGGAACAGAGAAGGCCCTTTCAGGACTAATCTCTCCGTGGCTGCAGTGCCAAGAACTCGTGGCGCTGTCACCTCGGAGCTGCGGTTACCCACCACCACCGCCCCATGGGACCACGGCTGTGAAGTCACATCCCGGGTCTGCTGCCTGGGGAGGTCCGGTCAGACAAGCTGGGTTCACCAGCCATCAGCACCTCTGCTCACACACCATCCCAGCAGCTCCTCCTGCCATAGCCACCTCCCTAACCATGAAGTCCTCATTGGAAGCAAAGCAGGAAAGCCTCATTAGGGTACAGTGTGTTACACGAGCTTTGGTGCTTTCAATCAGGGAGAGGGAAAAATAATCCCATTAGAATTTAAACTAACACAAATAGTTTTGTGTTTTCTCACACTTTAAGTAACATTAATTAATTGCCTCTTACAATGCAGTAAAAACGGTCTCAAAGGACATGCTGCTAAAGATAGAACCACTGAAGATGTAAACGACCTAACAATTTCAGTTTTGTTTGTTCTGTATATTTAATCACACATTTTTTAACAGGGTCTTAAATTTAACATCGTTATTCTATAGCTTCCTACTGCTGGAAGCCCAGAAAAGTCACTACTATAAACTACATTATGCTTTTTCTTATTCATAATTTTATTTTGCACTCCTGACACTTAATATTCATCTATTACATCTGCATCATTAATTTTCAGACACTCGCTGGCTTGCAACACTGTCATAGGAAAATAAAAAGGTCTTCCCATACCACAGGCAGCTTTGTTTACCCTTGATTTATGGATGCCTCACTTGCAAGAAACCTTGTTTTCCTCCTGATTCACTATTTGTAATTAAAAATGCTTAAGCAATTGCATCATATGTGAAAGGAATGTAAGCTGGACTGGTACTCCACATTTCAAGCTCATCCCCACTCCCCAAAACACTGCAAGGCATTAAAACTTCTCTAAGGCACTGGAGCTATTCTAATAAACCTCACTTTTATACAGCAAAGGACTTCAAAAAGCCTCCAAACTCCGATACTGTGAGCATAACAAAGTAGCTCTTTAAATAAGATGTACACAAACACTTCCAGCTTTCTAAACACAGATGTTTAAAAATGCTTAATAGCCAGCTGTTAAGAGACCTTGGTGCTGAAATACATCTGGAATTTGAAGACTGGCAAACTTAAGGAGTGTCAAACATATTTAACTTGATCATTTCTTGGTATCAATTCCTGAAGTCATTAATTACCGATGGTTTCTCATTATGCAATACTTAAAGCACAGGACATGCTTCAAAGGTGAAAAGCCACAGTCTGTCCTGAAGAGACTTTCAGGCCACAAACAGGTGGAGATTGAGACTGAAAGCCTTATTATTTGTATGAACAGTAATTAGCTGGCATCTTCTAATTTACAGTATTCTATTACACCCTGAAAGAATACTTTCTGATATTTCACACATCAAAGCCATTGACAACGAGATGTCAGGCACTTCAAACTTTGCTGTGTTCCAGAAAGGTCAAAATCCTGCCATCACCCTGGGGCTGTGTAAGTTGGTATCAATAATGCACACTCTTAACTGATCATCAACCACTGCCTGCAGTACTACTTGATACAGTACTACATGTAGGACTGGGCTAGGATGCCAATACTCCAGTTCATCAGCCAAACAAACAAAGGGTTTTAGTTTTTTTGCAGGTATTTTGTTCTTTGGAGTATACTTGTGTCTCAAGCTGCCTGTCAGGATGCTTTCAGGAACACAAAGACGAAGACAAATTGTATTTTTTGCCACTGCAAAGAGAACTCTGTGGCCCCACGTGCCCAGCGACCTGGCTGGACTTCTCCAAAGCAGGAAGGTTTGGCCTGCAAGTGATCAACCTGGTCTAGAAGAAACACATTGTGTAAGAAAAGGACATGTTTTTTGGCTGGGTTTTTGACAGATGAGAATGTTTTTATAGTTGGGGTTCCCTCCTACACTTCCCCCCAAGCCAGGGCTTACCCCTGCTGTGAAAAGCACCACACTCTTCCTCTCCACAGAGTGCCTCCGGTGCCAAACAGCTGCTCCAGCAAACACCCAGGATCCCTACTCAATGGAGCTGCTCTTGGGATCCAAGGTAAAACCCATTCTGTTACTGCTCAATGTACTGTACATGTCATGAATGGCCTGGAACAGCCCTCTCAAAACGTAGCCCTTGGAACTACCCCTCTAAAAATGTCATTTTACACTGAAAATTCCTTGTCATTGGCTGGGAAGTAGCAGAGGGGAAAAGCTGCAAGGGCTCATAGAGGGCAGAGGAGCCACAATCTGCCCTTCTTGCATGGCAGTCATGGAACACAAGTGTGAGCAACACAGATCCCCACTGGAATGACTTGTTTAGCTGGGCATCTGCACAGAGGTCTTAATTTCTCCAAGATTGCCCATCACCTGAAAAAACTGGGCTGCTGGGCAGACTCTGAGCTCCCAGAAAGACTCTGGGCTCCCCTTCTGGTCCCATCAGGAGCCCTGGCAGCAGTTCACAGCATTTCCCACTGCGCTGCAAACTGCCAAGCAGCCCCAATGGGCTCCATCTGCAAAACAGAGCAAGGAGATGTGCTGGGGGGAAGAAGATACATGAGCACTGACCAAAAGTTGCAACAAACACACGTGGAAGAGGTTTTTGTGATGCTATTTGCACTGCAAACCCTGAGCATTTCAAAGTAATTTAATTATAAAAATATTAGAACACTTAACTCCATCAGAAAAGGTTTTAGTGGAAACGTGAAACCACCAGATACATGGCTGAATGCAAAGCACTGATTTCAATTAATGCTCAGTCATCAAAACCCATTTATGCATTACCTCTCGACAGCATTTAGCAGGTTTCTCTCTTAAGCTTACTCAAAGTTTTAATTGGGAATGATTTCAGGGGCTGCATAACAGGCTACACAATTTGCAGGCTGCAAGCTCAAGATGTCTGTACTAATTACCTTATACTTGGAACATGATGATACTCTGAGGCAGGCTGTAACTTACCTACTGCTTTCTGCAAAGCTGTGCAGCCATTCCAGGCCATGAGACTAGATAGTCTTAATAAAATTGTAGATATAAAGAAACTGCACATTACCCTTCGCTTCCAACTTCACATCTCTTGGACTTTATTTTAGCCAATATAAAACTATCTGTGGGGCAATCAGCATCCCCTATAGTCTATAAAACCTCTGTACAGCAGCTGTTGGGAGGAACTGTGAACACAGAAAAGGAAATTGCTGGGGAATAGGTAACTGCAGACAAGATTATCTGATCATTTAGTTGTGACAGGTCCGAATACAGTCTTTCTTCACTACAATCTCTTTTGGCTTTCTTAAGAGGATTGATCCATGTCACAAAGTGTGCACGTGCTCTTAGCTTGCAGCCCCTTCCCAGCACAAGGAACTGCAGTTGGGAAACGAGGCCCCTCTGCAGCACCCTGCCTCCTCTCACCCCTTTTCCTCAGAGCATTCTCACCCCAGCACCAGCACTGCCAGAAGAGCTTCAACACAAACGACTGCCTCTGAATTCATTAGTTTTACAAAATGCATTTACTCCTAGCATTCCCAAGTTGTAGTGGAGTGCTGGTTTACTGACTGGCTGCCAGGCTACAAGCTACAGCCACCACTTAGAGGAATACCCAGGGAAAACAGCGCCGCATCCAGAGCCTCAGCAGTGCGGAGTAAGCACTGCCTCCCATCCAGCAATGGGTACACAGTCTATCCAGTCTCGATGCCCACGGGGATGTAAGCCTACAGCTGTCTTCTTGAGAGCAGAAAAACAGTCTGCAACAGGAGTTGCAAAGAGCTTTGAAGTCCAAAGCGAACACACACTGATGGAGCATCATCCTAAGACCTCTGCAGTTTTTGCAGTCACACAAAAAGCTTTAAATCACAGTTGTCTGAGCTCACATCACAACTCAGAACCTTAGTCTGCCCAAAATTATGTTTACTGCATGTCAGCAGCAGACTGGCACACACCTGGATGCAGCATCCCCCACATCTGGGATGGAGAGGAGAAAGAGGAAGAGCAGAGGCTAAGAAGCACCAGGACAGAGCTGGGATGCAGCAGGCACACTCCCAGCAGAAAGCAGCATTTAAAGTTAACTCTAAAAGGAAAGACCAGTGGAAGAAAAATTACAGTAACCTCTTTAAAGTGCTTCCAGCCAAGAAAAGCACAACCTGAACAGGACAGCGATACCCGTTCTCCCCACTTGTGAGATTTTGGAAGGGCTGTTCCTGGATTTCCTGGAAGGGCTCCGAAAAAAGAAGTGTTTGTTTTTAATAAGATGACATCTTGAATGTTTCAAGACTTTGTATTTTTCCCTTGGAGGTTCAATTCTCACAGCTGTAGGAGGCTGTCATCCACGTAATTGGCTTCAAAAGTTCCTCCAGGCCCCTGATGTATTTCCTATGGCTAATCTTGCTGTGAGTAATCTCCTTCAAATATCCTGTTCACATGAATTATCTTGATTAACAAGCAAGGTTAACACAAAAACTCTTTAGCTTGTTGACATGATTTTCCTTCCACAAGATCTGTCAATCCTGCCCTTTTGTTCCAGCCACTGCTTTCATGTCAGAAGCAGATTCTTTTTCTGCTATGCCAAATCTATTGACAAATCCATTCTCCAGGCAACAGGGTAATCAAGGTTACAGCATCTTTGTACCAGCCTTACTGATTGAGCTGCTTCTTACCTTAAAAATCTTACAGGGCTTTTCTCATTATGATCATCAGTGTCAAAATATAGACTAAGTTTATCATACCTGGGTGCAAGTTTCACTCCTCTAATTTTTAAGTCAACTCCTGAATTGCAGCTTGCATAGAAACTCACCCAAGTGGAGTAAAAAAGCCCTCGAGCACAGTGAGCCCCAGCTCACACCAGTGCTCATCAAATACTTCAAGTACCTAAGGGGGTCACTGCCCACCTTCTTGTGCCTCCACAGGGCCACATCTCTTTCAGGTTGATAATCTATAGGATATTTTCTTTCTAAAAGATCTGGGGAAGAAAATTAAAAAGTTTCCCTAAAGCTCTGTTAACTCTGAAACTACCAGATAGTACCCAGCAGATAAAGCACGGCATGGAAAAGCAAAGAGAATTTAGCATCTTAATCAGGTTCAGTTTACAGTCGTCTACTAAAGTCTCCTCTATCTGCCAAGGTCACGATGGGGTAGATGATAGAAGGGGGAAAAGTTTTGTGAGGAGGGACCAGGAAACAGTCAGAAAATTATCATCCCCTTCCAGTCTCATTTACAGAGACTGAAAGTACCAGCAATCAATTCTAACAGCAATTTCTCATCTAATTATTAAACCAAAGCTGCTAGGCAGTTAGTTTGCAACACAATCCTGCATTCTGAAGAATGACTGCCAAATAAAACAGATTAAAACCACCTATTTTACAAGAAAAGGGGGCCTTAAAACCCCCAGACTGCCCAGGAAATCAGCTTCCTCTGAAGCAAAACACACTGATAGCTGCTTCTCACATTGGGTAAGAAAATGTTCCAGTATTCCTGCAAAGAACCCTAAAGTTCTTTAAATACAAAGTGTTTGTGAAATGCTTCAGGTCACATATAAAATTAAGATTACCATGTCAACATGACAAAGGGGTAACTGAGAAGTGGGGGTTGTTTTGTACTACACACAAGGACTGAGTTTCAAACTGGAGTCCATTTGATAACTATTAACACCTCTGTCTATCCAGTTCTTCCAGAATGACAATTACTCAAACCTGGCTCCTGACCTTTCAAAGCACTAGGAGGTCTCCAGATTAAAGCCTCAATTCTCCTTGTTGGTAGTTACCACCTTCCTCACATCAAGGGTCCTATTTTGGTCTTCATCCATTTTCCTCCCTGGATGCCTCAAAGCCACCATGTCTCCTGCATCATTCCATGCAGATGACACCTGTCTCCCAAGCTCGCTCCCCTCTGCTCATTTACTGACACATTTATATCACATTTAACAATCCAAACAGCTAAGTTTTACCTGATGCTGGTGTCTGAGCAGCTGTAAGCCTACCTAAAACCTAACTGGCTGGAAAGACATCTCAATTCTTCTCCACAATCTCAGACCACTTCAAGCATTGCTTTCTTCCCCACACTTGCCCATCACTTTACTGCTGGGGAAATAAATAGAAATCACACATAAATCAGCATCACAAACATACACTTCCATAAAGTTTATTTCACTAATATTACACAGGTAAAGGATCAGATGCTCATTAGGCACCGAGAGCGCAGCATCCCGTTCTTCAAAGATGAATTCTCTGCATGGACAAACATCCTTCAAATCCTCTTTTAAACTCCTATGGTTTTCCTCCTATCACTTTAAACCATATCACCAAAGGTGGTGAGATAAAGGTCCAAAAATACAGAGAACTGTACTTGGAAGGTGATTTACTCCTAAGGATACACCGTGGGTCACTTCCATTGCTACAGCTCACACAAAAAGGTAAAACACAAGCACAAAGCCACACACACCACAACAAAAACACCCAACTAACTTATTTTTGATTCCTATCAAAAAGGATAGTTCTGGAACACCCGAGGCAATGAGAACCAAGGCAATGTTGCTTCCTCACAGTCTGTATCTGTTCAGAGTGACTCACAATCATCAGGAACTTGGTTGGGGACAAGGAATAAAGCAGAACACTAAATACTACTTTAACTGTAATTAAAATGGTGCTAATTACAATTAAAAAAGAATACCACTAAATTATTCAAGTCCCTGTTGCATATGGAGATATCCTGTGAGTATCTGGTGACTGGGCAGCTCTCTCAACTGAAAGTGTTCTATGAGGACCTCAGAGCATGGAAGTGGCTTAAGTGTACCCCACTGCCAGAGGGCATTAAGAGAAGTAGGTAAAAACATCAACAAAGCAATGTATTTTAAATTATAACTCAAAGTTGGACGATACGTGTGTTTGACAGAAACAGATCAAACTGCACTTTCCCCTATTCCCACATCCAAGCAGCGATTCTCCTCACCCACCCGTGTGCGTGCCCCGAGTCCCAGGGAGGAAGCAAAGGGGAGCTGGAGTTTGCAGGTGGCCCCAGAGTCCAAAGTACTGGGAGAAAGAGGTTCACAGATATTTCAGCATCCCTTTGCACTCCTTAACTAAGGAGCAATAGTTTTAGTTCATTGACTTGTAAGTGCACACATTCCTCCTTCAAACCTTTAGCGTTTCAAAGCTCCTCTGACATTTGAATGTTCCGCTCCCCCCCTGCCCCCAGCAATGAAGACACAGACAGAACAGCCTGGCTCCCCAGCAGAGGAGTGCCATCTCTAGCTACACAAGGGACAACAGCCCCAGGAACCACACTGCCTACACCGCGACCTGCCAACAGTGGCATCCAACTGAACTCTGTGACTCTCTCCCCATCTAGCAGCTATTTTTCCTCATTATCCATAACAAACCTAGCTGCAATCTTGGGAACTAACAACAACAGATGTTTTGTTTTTCATTTTCTTTCCTTTTTTTGTTTTGAAGCACAAAATGTGCTTAAGTGACTTACTGTGCAAGTTTAGCAAAACAATTTTCCCTGGGTTTTATGCAAACATCAAGTGCCCACATCCTCACTTCTGGCATTGCTGAGCTTCAATCACTCAGAAGCATCGAGAGTTTAACACCCAGGCCATGGAAAACGGAGCTGAAAAACTCAGTCCTACGTGTTGTTATTAGTATTTACCATGAAATTCAAGTATTCAGCAACACAATGGAGCTGGAGTTGGCATTAAGTCTATTGATTTGTGGTCAGCTCATGCTGAGTAAAGCCTTTACCTCATTTGGTAATCACATCAACACTTTTATTAATCACATCAAAAACTATCCAAACTGGGTACCAAGATAAGGCTAAATCTGGGGTTTTTGAAACCATTCCTACCTAGCCTCAAAGTGCAGCTTGAAAACAAATAACACAGCTTCGAGACAGACTGAAGTGTGATTGCTGAGTGATGGACAAGATCCAGGCAAGCATTACAGTGCAGCAAGGTCCAGCTCAAGCTAAACAGGATGCTTCAGTGGAAGCACAGCACAACGCTCCCTGTGTTTCAAGTTAGGAGATGCAGTCAGACTCCTGTCATGCTCTCTGCAACTGCTGCTGCCAGCCTCTGCTCTCCTGCTTTGCATAAAACTCTCACAAGCCACTAAACACAACCTCAAACCCAACAGTAGCAGCTGTGTGATCTACAGTCAGATTTGAGACAAAACAGTAACACAACAGGAATTATTCTAAGGGCCCCAAGTTAACAAGCTCACTACAAAACCTCTTACAAATTCAAAGAGCCAAAGGAGATTTAAAAGCCATTAAATGCAGTATTTCAGAGTATTTCAATGCACAGGAAGAGTGAAAGGGAATTTAAATTGAGTTAGCAGAACGCTTCTTTTGCTACTCCAACACTTCTAACACTTGGGGGTGTTGGTGGACAAGAAGCTCCACGAGAACTGGCAATGTGTGTTCCCAGCCCAGAAAGCCACTCACGTCCCAGGCTGCATTCCCAACAGTGTGAGCAGCAGGGCTGGAGGGGATTTTGTCCCTCTGCTCCCCACTCCCCTCTGGGGAGACCCCCAACAATGCAGGACTGGGTCCCGTTCTGGGGTCACCAGCATGCTGGAGTGAGTCCCGAGGGGGCCAGAGATAATGCAAGGGCTGGAGACCCTCTGCTCTGGAGCCAGGCTGGGAGAGCTGGGCTGGCTCAACCTGGAGAAGAGAAGGCTGCTCCTAGGGAGAGCTCTGAGCCCCTTCCAGAGAGCTGGGGAGGGGCTGGTGCTGAGGCAGGGAGGGCCACAAGCCCAGGGGAACAGCTTTCAGCTGCAGGAGGGCAACTGCAGAGGGGCTGGGAGGCAGAAATCCTTTCCAGGGAGGGGGGAGGCGCTGGCACAGGGTGCCAAGAGAAGCTGGGGCTGCCCCTGGATCCCTGGCAGGGCTCAAGGCCGGGTTGGATGGGGCTTTGGGGCTGCTGTGGGGATGTCCCTGCCCATGGCAGAGGTGGCACTGGGGGGGCTTTTAGGGCCTTTCCCACCCAAACCATTCAACAGTTCTAAGAGTAACGAAAAAGTATTTTAAAAATAGAAAAAAAAAAAACTTAGAGCTGCATTAACAAATAAGCAATCATTTATTAAAAATACATTGGCTTACCTAAACAGCAACAACTTTACATACCTGCAAGGTGGTAAAAACATGGAATCCTTCACCAGAACAGATCCAGAAAGCAGTATGTACCAGCATCTTGCAATAGTTTCTGAGCTGTAAGAAAAGAAAACATTGGTATCTACTTTCTTCTTACAGCAACTCAAAAATATATTATCCAAAAAGTGTTACTGCAGTAAAATAATGATCTACCACCCTACCAACCTGGTATGTGGACATGAATCTGAAGAATGCTACCAAGAATCAAGACTTTAAAATGCCTATACCCAGAATGCCTCTCACACCTTACTATTTCACACAGAAGTCAAGCTAAAAATTTACTTTAATAAAATGAAATTATTACTTTTCAGTAAAACCCTTTCCTTCCAACAAAAGGATAAATGAAACTATAAACACAGGACTGTTTTTATTCTGTGCTAAGGTTGATTAGCATTTCTACACAGACAGGAATGTTAATACAGACCTGTCATGTGTTACAGATAAAATCCAAGGCTGTACACTGGACTCCTGGTTTGTATTCCTCCGTCCCTGCACTGGCACGTGGTACTGTCTCCCACCATGGGATCTGCCAACCACCCCATCCTACAGCCTGCAGCAGTCACTGCCTTTCCCAGCAGCAGGTTCTGCGCTGACACTTCCCAGCTCCAGCCCAGTGTCATCCAGTGCACACAACCCCACACCTACACCTTGTCCTGGCACTGGCAGGGGTCTGCATCACACACATCCACCATGCACACCAGTTGGTGGCATCTCAGCCTCAGGTGCCCTGGCTGGTGTGCCTTATACAGAAAGCCAGGATTAGCTGTGAGAGGATAAATAATCCCCGAGCAATGCTAAAATATGAGGGGGGGAAAGTGCATTTACCTCCAAGCAGGAGCCTGAAAAAAAGCTCTCAGCTAAAACAGCCACTCTGGCAATTTAGAAGAGCAGCGTCTGAGCTCCATCACTCCTGCAGCACAGGATGCAGAGGCAGTGGGTTCCTGACCAAGAGTGCCACCTACTGAGTCATCACCACGGCTCTCAGAGCCGGAGGTGACACTACCTGGCTTGTAATTGTGTGCACAGACACACCTCTGATGTCCGGGGTAATTCACCTCTCCAACGTCAGCACCACGCTCCTGGCACAGCAGCCTCCTCCCCCCAAAGCTTTTTACCACACTGAAGCCTGGCCAGACTCCTCCAGCCTGACATTTACAGCTCCTGAGAAAGCCAAGGATCCACTGCAGCATGCATGGGGACAGTGGGGCTGTTTACACCTACCAGCCAAGCAGCACCTACTTACCAAAAGAGAACTTGGTTGCCCTTGTACCTTTCATAGCGGGCACTTGATGACATTATTCTGAGGGAGGAGGAGAAGTTTAGTTTCAATTTTAATCCCCAAAGATCATAAGTCATTAATCACCACATTTCAGTAGAACTGCTTTAAGGCTCTAAGAGCTCAAATTCAACTATTTCTTTGTTCTAAACAAAGGATGTGCTTAACCAGAAAATTCAAATTATTACAGTGTTCCTCATTATCCAAATAGATAATATACAGCATGTTCTCCAAGTGTTTAAATCACTCCCACGCACTGGAATTACCCATAGCAACAGAACTGAAGGTACTAAAATACTTCCAACCCACTTTTCGTGCTTTGTTGGCCTCTCATTTTATGTATTCTGAGATCATCCAAATGTCTGAAGCATTAGAAAGCTTTTGTAATCTCAAGTTAGCACAGGGCACTGTCTGCACAGCCCTCTGCAGACAAACAGGAGTAAGCTCTGCCTTCACTATTAGCAAAGCTAATTAATCTAGATTCCAGGCCACGTTATTGTGAGAACTTCAGTCAGCAATGTGCTTGGTCAATGCTTTGCCACCTCAAAGTGTGGGCAGGCAAAAGCTTTGCTCATCTCCACAAAAACACGGTCAGAGGTACCAGTTGTGCTCAACAACACCAACCAACTCCATCATACCTTACCTCAGCTGATGTTCCCTGAAATGGGAGAGTATGTCCAGTCCATGAAGGAAAGAATAGATAGTATTTAGATCCTAAAAGAAAAAAAGGGAGGGGAAGACAAAGAAACAAAAGACATGAATAACTCCATTCTCAGCATCTAATCACTTCAGCACTAACTTCCCAGGTTCTGCAGCAAGTTACAGACTTAAGAGACATTGATTCTATAGACAAAGCCCAAATTAGCAGGACACATGACACATGCAGATTTGAAGAGCCCTGTCCACACTTAAGCTGTGGAAGTGAAAAGAGTGAAGTCCAACTGATGCATTAACACACACCCAAAACGAGATTTATTAAAAATATCTCTGAAAACATCATTCACATGAATGGATACAGCAGCAAAGCAACATGTGGAACAAGCAAGAGAGGACAGTCCCATTCATCTAAGGTCAAAAACCGTTGAAACCTTGCAACACCTCCTGAGAGAGGGAATTTTGCAAAATTACTTTGTTAATAGCAAAGGACCCTAGTGCAAACCCAAACCACGAGGTCTAGCCACAATGTATGGTGCTGAGAACCACCAGCACCTTTTCACAGTGAGAGTGTTATGTTTAGACAGAAAAAACCCCTACTTCGTGTCCACTTCAGAGCTAGCTGGTGGCCCTACTACAAAGTCCACTCCATCCTGCCTTACCGAGTCTGGTCCCTGACTGCAGTGTAACATTGGAAGTTACTCCAAAAAAATTCTTCAGCAATGATAAAGGCAAAGAAGTTTTAGATTTGTCTCCCACCTTCTGCTCCTATGTCTCAGCACCATCCATTAGCAACCACTGAAGCACTAATATTAAAACATAAAGACTATTTCATTTTTTAAAAAACAGAAGTGAATGGACTCTACATGGAAGCTGTAATTAGGAGATACAGCTGTTTAAACTGCTCTCTACACAGGGTCCTCTTCAGTCACAAAAATATCCACACTGATGGTGCAGACCACATGCTAGGGAAAAGCTCACTGGGGCTATTCATCATTTCATCTACTATCCCGAGCAGGTGGGCTGTTAGCATTAACTACACGCCCAACAAACTCATTACAGGCTACAGAGCAGTGTCTCCAGCTTGGCTGTGGAAAAGATGTTCTGAATTTTCAAGTGCTGCATTTTCCCATTGTTTACAGAGGATTGATCAATATGAACATTAGCCTCAGAATTTACAGTGGATTTACCATGGAAAAGTTCTTTGGCTTAACAGTCAATGTTTAGAAGCATAGAGGATAGAGGCTGTTACACCAAATGAAAGGTCACACGTAATTGCAGGACATGTAAACCCAATAAACCCCTGATTTTATTTTTAAATGTCATTACCAAGAGCCATGAAAATTAAACCAAAGGCCTGAATGCTTAACACACACATTATAAAACCCCCATTTCACAGAGTTTTTCGTTTTAATCCTCCAGCTGTGAACTGCCACAAACTTGAGTTTCTGAGCAAAACACCCAAAAGCAGCAGCTACGAACCACACTCCAAACACAGCATGTGCTGTGGTGCTCTGGCCTGAACACAGAGCCTGTAGAAGATGCTACTGGGCAGCCAAGGGGTCATTCAAGGTACCAGACCAGCTTGGTTACCCAGCGCTCCAAGCCAGGAGCTGCCCCTACTTCCCCACAAACATCAGGCACACAGGAACAGCATCCGACCCTACCGTGTCACAGCAGTTAATGGTACCTTGCTAGTCAAAGAATTTATGGAGCAATTGAAATAAAATCGTGCTCCACATTCTTC
This sequence comes from Porphyrio hochstetteri, assembly GCA_020800305.1. NCBI lineage: Eukaryota > Metazoa > Chordata > Aves > Gruiformes > Rallidae > Porphyrio > Porphyrio hochstetteri. Next base: position 2,338,572 of record CM036919.1, on the reverse strand, counting down.
TTCCTCCACCCAGTCTGCCTCTGCCAGCCCAGAACAGCACTTGGATAGGTGGGGAAAAAGAGGATGAGCAGCAGATGCTCTCAACTCCTATGAAGCTGGGCTACCAGGCAGCTGGGGGCAGTCAGCACTTGGTCCTATGAATAAAGCTTCATCTTTCAGCCTTCCTAATTCATTTTGTCTACATACATGTTCCTACATTTTCTGGTATTTCTGCATAAACATGATTAAAATAAAACAGAATGCCTCCAAGTAAGTTTTTGATAAGCAGCTATATTGTCAGGAGTTACACAACACCATAAGCAGAGCAAAAGCCAATGCTCACGTTTAGATCAGAACCTTAAGTTGTCCATATGAAAAGTGACCACATCCTTACTGGAGAGTTACTCTCTACAAGTCCATAGCACAGCCCCTTCACAGGTTAATTCAGCACTGGCCATCTCCTGCCCTCTACCTGCAGCCAGACTGAGCAAACAGGACTCCTGTAATGACCCACCATGCTTATTTAGGATCTTGATGAATAAACAGTCAGTAAATTAAAGAGATAAACATTTGCTTAAAGGGATTTAGGCTTGGAAAGCATCCCTTACTTCATGCACGGCAGCGGAGAGAACAGCAGAGTCAGGGCATGGAACAGAAAAGGGAAGGCAAAGCTCTGCATTCTCTCATTGCAGCAGAAGGCATCTCACTTCAGCTGGACTGTATCACTGCTTTGATGATGTTAAAGGAAACAAACATGATGCTGCTTATTACCCAGCCAGGCGGTATTTCAACAAGCTATATACACATTGGCTGCTCACACATCCATTTCACAGAGTCACCAGGTTGGAAAAGACCTTCAAGATCATCAAGTCCAACCACTCCTGCCCTATGCTAAACCATATTTCTAGAGATGTTTTTTAAAGCAGGATCTGTACCACTCAAACTGACCCTTCGAGCAATCACCTCCCCTCCTCAAGCAGAGCAGGCAATGCTGCCAGGTGCCACCAAGCCCAAGAGCCAACTCAGAGATGGTGTCTCCAGGAAGGTCTGCAGGCTGCCTCTTTCCTCCGGCACACCAAGTGTACTGACCCAACGTGTTTCACACGTCTTGGTGAAATACTACTGGGTCTTTTTGTTTAAACAGACTCTTTACACCCAACCAGGTGAAATTCTTCCTCTCCCTTGCATGCCACTTCAAAGTCTAACAAGGGAGGTTATGTGCAGCCAATCTAGCCCATTTTTTCCTGATAACAGGAAGATTCACATCAATCATATTTTGTGAAGTTTCTTCCATTAGTCCTACCTTGTTTAAGAGTAAATGCTTATAATAGCATTGAAATTATGTTTGAGAGACTACATTTAGAGGTTCATCTGAAATTTTTACAAGCAAAGAACATCATTTGATCCCAGTGCAGCTGTAGGCAGCAGACCCAGCCAGCCCAGCTGCACCGTGCACCCCAAAAAAAAAAATTACACACCACCAGAGAGGAAAGCATTCCTTTCTGAAATTCAAAGTTCATTAGCCTGAAAATAGGATTAGAAGCTGTTCTTTTTAAACCCAGATTTATGTCACCACACCCATTATAAAGCACAGATGAACACATAACCATGGTACAAAGGGTAGAGATAACTTTTGGAGCTGCCCACCCTGAAAGGGAGGAGCTTTCAGAGGCCAGTGCCAGAGGGCAAAAACTCACACTGCAACAGCAGAAGGAAGAGTTATTTGCAAAACATTACAGGCCCTTTCCATACCCATCCCTATAAATCCATTTGTGTACCTCTTTCTGCCACAACCCAACTGAAACATGATTATTGATGAAAAACAATTGCTCTGCACGCTCTAAAGTAGGGACCAAGGTCAAAATCATTTTATTTTGTAATCTTTATTTTCAGAGCTTTTTCATCAGCTGAAATAACATCTGAAACTAAAGCACAGTATCTAACTTTAAATGGTGTGCCCACACATGTTCTTCCATCCTTGACAGAAAACTACCTTGCCTAGGTTGTTTAAGGAGAAGTTAAAACATATTTTCTATCCAGCTGGCTGAAACTGCAACTCCAGGGAGTCAAGGGAAGGAGGGGAACTGGGCAAAGCGTGGAGAGAAACAGGCAGGAGTTGTTGATCTTGCTAGGAAGGGGAATTTTTATAGATTAAAGGAGAGACAAAACATGAACACTGCAGCCACAGTGATGCTGCACTAAGCTGCTCGGGGTGGCTTGTCGTCTTTGACCTCCAGTGCTCACAGCACTCAGCTCCTGAGCAGAAGCCTTCTCAGGTGCTACGCTCAAAAAGTAGAGAACATTTGTTTCCTCACACTCCTCACATGAAAGCACCCTGGATAAAATAACATGTATTTAAGCAGAAGTGCAGAAATCAAGGGATGACACTGCCCATGGCACTGTTCTCAAAGCCGGGCAGAAGGAAAGCGTGGCCCAGCTCCATTCAGCTGCAGCTTTTATCATCCCTGACACACACATCCTTCTGACAAAAAGCTGAACCAGCTGCTAAACCAGGGATGGTGTAAAAACATGGAGATGTTAGTAACAACACTATATTATGTAAGTCAGCTTTCTTTTATGGTTACATCCTCATCCCACGTGGTATGATGACAGCCACGCCAGTAACTGGACCACTTCTTTTCCCTGCCAGTTGCTAACTCACATAATCCCCACAAGATGCCACAGCTGTCAAATAAGAGAAAACAAAGGAAGGACCAGGAGCATCAACTGAAAACTCATCATATGAAAGCAAAACAGATAACTACTACCATCACTCATTTACCCCAGAACACTTTTATTTGCAAGTAATTCACTATCTCCAGTTTTTACAAGGACGACGAATTACTGATTTCTTCACTGCCAGGGCACAACTGAAAGACAATCAGCCAGAACATAACCAAGCCTCAAAATTCCTGGGGAAGTGCTGATCATCCAGAGTTTCATTATCAGCGCATGTTTTTAAACACAACCAAGATCTAGATGCTTCCAAACAAGTACCACAGCAGAAACACCAGACACTGCAGGAAGCAATCCTCTCCCTCTGCAGCCACCTCCACTCCAGCAACACACCAAGCAGTACAACAGCCTGTGTACCCTCTTAGTAATCCAGGAAACTTGCTGAAGCACAGATTACTAGTGTCCTAAGGCTAAAGTGATTTACAGAGCTGCTTTTGAAGTTTATTTGAATGGACTTAATTTAACATCCACTCTCCATAAGGAGCTTATCCCTGTCTCTCTGCACCTGAGCTGATGAGCAAAATTTGTCAGTTTATATCGTTTCCTTCTATTTTACCCTCTTATCTCCCATCTTTCACCTTTAATCCAAGAGGCAGCTTTACAAAGCTGAGCCTCAAGGAGCTAGAAGGAGGATGGTGTGGAGTGTGGAGTTCTGAAGGCAAAGGTTTCCAGCCAACCAGCAGCCACAAATCCAGCCAGGTCAACTGGAACTCACACACAACTGGAAGTCTGCAATAAGGTACAAGACAAATTCCCCTGCAGTGTTGGAAGTGGACAAAAGCAGTGTGATGCTCTGGAACAAAGATGAAATTATTGCATCAAGAGCAGCTTTGCTCTTGACAAACAAAATGAAAACCTGATGCTTTACTTGGTGTGACCCCAGCCAGGTGTACCAGTAACACAGGACTAAACACTACGTAGGAAATCTATTGTATTTCTAAGGAAAAGAAACTGTTCCAAAGTGACCTCAGAGTTGCAAATTCTAATAAATCTCTACAAAAAGCCACTCTCAGCAATTGCACTGAGCTACCAGGGAAGCTGAGGATGCCATAAATCCCTGCAGACTCCCTCTAGCACTGCCTAGTATGTCATGTGGAAGGGGAGAGGCAACACAGTCCCTGAAAAGCTGCATCCAGCCCCAGCACCAACCCTGGAAACCTGGGTCGTGACTCAGAGATCTGGCAGACTCCTTCCAGCTCCCAATGAGCTCAGCCTTGATAGATGCCCTAGATCCACACTGAACTTTAAATGAGGGGGTCTCAAAGAATGCAAACAGGCAGGTATTAGTCAGTCAGTCCAGAGTTCTGCCCAGGGAACAAGGAGACAGCAGAAACCTGCGCAGCAGAACCAGCACTTCAAAGCTGCACGGAAGAAACAGCTGTGTCAGCAAGTTCCAGACAGATTGCTCTCACATGCAAACCTGTCCCGAAGAGCCACGCAAAACCTGTCTCTCAATTCCACCCCAAACACATTAAATTCCTGTTGCAAGAACATATGCTTGGCTCACTCGAGGCTCCCCACACCCAGCCCACGCCAGCTGCCAAGCCACCCAGGATTCCCCGGTTCACATACACAAGAACCTGCTCCTTGCGGAAGCCAGAGACCAAAGGAGAGGATTCTGCTTTGTGCTTTTTCCAAGGTAAGACGAGGCAGCTGCCTGGATGCATATTTTATAAGCTTCAGAGCAAACAGAAACCTTAGTGTTTTCTAAAGACCTGTTACATCGCAGCTGTACTGCGGATAATACACCTTAAAAGAAGCAGAAGCTTTCTGCCTTTGAAACAACAGTTAAACCATATGGTAACAGTAACAGCTCCCTGAACTGACATTCAAAAAGACCATCAGGTACAAAGTCTTCCAGGGAAGGAAGCTGCATGGCTGAAAGCTGTCACAACCTCCCTATGCACTTGTCACGGAGATCTTCTTTCTCCCCAGTGCTCTGACCAAAATCGCTGAGTGGGAAACAAGGCTGGAAGACTTCAGCAGAACCATGGGGCATGGATTTCAGCACGTTTTTGGACAGTGGCTGAATTTCCCTGTGTTAAATTTGTTATTTAAAGTGCCTAGATTTCAAGGAAAGCAAACAGAAGTAATCCTCAGAGCGCGGAGCTGTGTAAGCTGTAAATTGGAGGCTCTCCTCCAGCCTGCTGCCATTACTTGCTCCGCAGTGATTCAGCAGGCTCGCATACAGGCTGAATGCATCTTTTATTAGGAATCCTGTCAGGCTCAATAAAGACTTTGTCACCCTTGGGGGGGTGTAGCAGAAGAGAGGAAATGTTACTCAGCATGGTTTATGGTTTTCATTGCTTCCCTTCCTGTTAGTTCATCGAAGGCTGGAATTCGGGCTGTTTCCTTTATTCTCTGTTTAAGGCCAATTGTAAAAATAGTACTTCCAAATTCTTTCCTGATAGTGTAATACCAGGAATAAAAATACTGAAGCATGGTTAAGTTCTCTGAACCACGTTTTACGCACTCAGGTATCTATACAGCAAATTCACCAACTGTAGCAATGCTGGTTCAAGAAGCCCAACCTACACACTCGAAGCCAGGTGAGATACACCAGCACCTACCCCTGAACTCTGTGGGAGGAGCAGCCACCTGCAGTCGAACATGGGTAGCAGAGCTAGCAACCCTTTGATTGAAAGAAGAGATAAACTGGGAAGCAACTCCTCTATCTTCATTATCTACTTTCCCTGTGCAGTGGCATCAACTTTGGATTTTCATTAAAGTGCAGGAAATGCAAAAGAACTTCAGCACAGGACTCTCCACTTAGAGTGGACAGCAACAATTCCCTTTAAAGTACCCTCCCCTGCTTGAATGGAGACCTTTAGAAAAAATATATACTTAAATACAAGCATTGAGACACCTTTAGGCAGGAGAATGGATGAATTGGTCAGTTAGGTGAACGCAAGTGTTCTCAAAAGATTTCACCTTGCAGAGAATTGCACTGTCCAAATAGCACACACAGGGACTGAAGCATTATCATGCCATGTAAGAAATACCACCAATGTAAAAAGCTTAAAGTCCTTCCCATTAAACACACCAGTAGCAAAGTCCCATGTGATCTCAAATCACTGCCTGAGACTGCACCCGCTAACATTTGTACACAGTGAACTGGTTTGGCTACTTTAGAGCCATACTCTATCGTTCAGAAGCAATAGTGTATATTCCATAATGAAGTTTACCATTGATGGCAACAGGTGAAGGTTTTCTGGCCTGAATTGCCTGTTGACTCACTACAGGTATTTTGAGCACTGCTGAGTTTTCCCTAGGGCCTCCCCAAAATCATAATTCATTTATTATTTTGTAGTATAGGATCACTACACCCGATCCATCCAACTGCTGCAAGTGACCAAGAACTTGATTTCTTAGAATGACAGTCTTTCCTACATGCACAGCCTCCTGGAACCAGGACCAGCTGTGGATCATGTTATGACCACGACACAGGTCTCTGCCCAAAGTCTAAAATTTACATCTACCCATATAGAAGACAGATACCATTTTTTTCCAAATGAAGAAGTGTCAGTCTAGTTATAATATCTTTATATGGGAGAAGAGAGAGAAACAGGGACTTCGTTTCACTGTTCTGCATATCCAGGAAGCAATTACAATTGACAGAACCAGTTAGTAACAGGATAACCACAAATAGGAAACTAAAATCTGGCTTTTTTGTTTCTGCAGACTGTCAAAAGTAACATTTGCATGTTTGCATTTAGATCTTTTCTATTTTCCTGCAAAGGCAGCAAAGTCTTTCAATGGGGCTAATACAGTTTCCTTATACATCACTTCCTCCTAACACACAGGCAGGGCTACAGGCAATGGAAGTATCCTTGATAAAATCTGGAAGAGCCAGAACAGAGGCCCTAGAACCCCTACTACAATTTATTTATAAGCTCCATTCAGCAGAATAATCCTAAGAATAAAGGAAGCAAAGGATCTCTATATGAAAAGAAGTTTCTCTACCCACCAATAGCTTCCACACCCAACACAGATAAACACCTTCCACCTAACAGCCCTGGACTCTGTTGATATAAGACTTTGGCAGAAAGAAAAACATTTAAAGGAATGAGGGAAGGGAAATTTTATATTTTTTCATCACAGCGAGTCAGCATTTCTGGAACCCTGACTTCACCAGACAGAAAACTTCCTTTGGAAAAGCTGATTTTGCAGAGTGAAACACTAAGGGCCCCAAACTGGAGAGACAGGAACATCAAATGTCACTGCTTCAAAGCGAGCAGCTCAGGGAGAGTTTTGACTATCTGAAGCATAGTTCAGCCCTTATCACAGTTCAGAACAAAAGTACAGCTATGAGAAGGTATCTTCAAGTAAAACATTATCATAAAGTTCCCAGACACTCATTACTTTGTCTTAAAATATCTTTCAGATATACGTGCTGATAATAGGAAAACAAAAGCAGGCTGCCTTGCACACTGAGCAGAGAGTTCAATAGGATGGGAAGACGAGAATAACCAAAATTAATCTCTATGTTTGCATCTATTGAAGAGCAGGATTTTACACAAAGCATTTTTCAGTAAGATATCAGAGGCTGTAAAAGCAGTCTCCTTTCCCAGCGCCTTGAAAAGTCACCCAGCAAAACAGGCAATTTAGACTTCTAGTTCAACTGATGTTTTGCTGGTCAGGCAGCTGACTACTTGACAAGATTAACAGTCTCCTTTCCAGAGGACAAGCATCCATCAAATAGCAGTACCTCGGTTAAGCCTTGCTGTAACTCCAAAAACATCAGCTTGCCTGATTCAGAGAAGCTCCCTGATCTCTTAATAGGAGCAGGCAAGAAAGTACCAGCATCTGAAATCTCCTCTTAAGAAAAAAAGGAATCATGGTAGAAAAGGTCAGGACACTGAAACACTAAGAGAAAAGGAAGGCTCTTACTTAGTAAGAGACCCAGGGATGAGGGGAGAGGAGGTAGAGGATGAAAACCAAAGGTCAATCTTATGCTGCTCAATAACAACAACCTGGGATTATGCCTGTATGCAACTTAGTCGTGTCAAATGTTGGGAGTTTGTTATCTCTATCTGACTTTCTTCTTATTGCAGAGAATGCTCCAGACTTTGAACTCATTCCTTGCACTTGGACTAGAGCACTGCCGGCTGCTAATGAAGATTCAAAGTGCTTTATTTTTTTACTGTAAGCCTGTTAACTCTGAACTAACAGATTAGCTCTAGGAGAGGTGCTGCAGGAGGGCACAGGGCAGAGGTAATGCTGTTTGCCCCAATACAAGCTGGTCCCACACACAGGGCAGGGAAGGACAAGCCTACACTAGCACACAAGGCAGGAGATGTGCTATTCTGCAGCACTGCCTGCTTTCCCCCCACCATGCAACTGCTGTTCCAGGTTTAACACACACACACAAACACTCAGCCATAAGGGTTTTCCTCACTCATTCTCATCAGGCTCATACCTTTGGAGCCCATGAGCATTACTATCAAGGTCCAAGAACTACAGCTCCTGTTCAAAGGGAATCTCAAGCAGGGAAACACCAACAGACAGAGCAGTGACACTGTACTGCAGTTTGTTTCCACCATACTAATTGTCATATTTTTTGTATCAATGGCTGTTATAATGGCACATTTACGCTTTTGCAATATATAATTTCCCGTTTCTCTGTGAATTCGAGCAAGCAAAGATCATGTCTGTCAGGAAATTAAGCCCTGCTTAATAAATAATAGCAAAGACAGAAGATGATCTCTTATCAAGATTGTAACCAAAGTCACGCACTCAGTATCCAGGCAATGGAGAGGAATACAGCCCTTCAAACGGTCTCAAAACACTTTGGTGCATCAGTAAAATATTAGTCACCACACTGGTTCCAACTAAAGCATTCTGTATTTTCATTCCACACAGAAGACAACACACCGGCACATCAGGAAAAAAAGCTTGAGAATGATACAGTTGGAGAATAAACTAACACACAAAAGTAAAGCTCTCCTACAGCCTTCTTCAATAAAAGAACTGAAGGAAAAAAGAAAAATCAAGCTCCAGCTATTTTATTCCCATGATTGTGTCATTATGGAGCACAGAGGAATTCCTGTAGAGGACAACAGTAGTATGTTTACTAGCAATTCCTCCTGCATCCAGTACTGGGATACCAAAGCACTACCAAGTAGTGCAATCCAGGAAAGTTACTGTAACTTACAGCAGGCTATATCCCTTAGAGAAGCTGTAAGTTATCTCAGTGCAGATTCCCACAATTAAACCCTGCTCACACCCAGAGAAATGCTAACACGCCTGCGTACATGCGTATCCATACATTGGCACACATATCATATCCCTCAGAGAGGTGTGAGCAGTAGCTTCTAGCATCTTCATCTGCAGCAAAAGCTAAGCTGAATTTGCTCCACTGCTACAGCTGAATGCAAACCACCACAGCAGAACTCTTAAAATCTGACTCTACCACTGCTTTAAGATCGACTTTTGTATTTCTCAACACCACCTGTGCCATAAACCACAGCAGAGCTTGTGGATCCAAACTGAGGAGCTACATTCTGTGTGTGCATATTCACGTACCTGGGTTAACGGTTTTAAGCTTGAAATCAAATCAACATAAATATCAGAGGTCCAGATACCTGTGCACTTCCCCAGCAATTACAGCTGATCATCAATGCATAGTGTTACAAAGGGAATAATTCTCATTAAGAAAATTAACAGCTTCAACATTATGAGAAACAACAGGCAAGTGTATTGTCAAGGACTGAATCAACCACGAGATCACACTGTTACTCAGGAATTTCTAGCTCTGAATTCCACAGCCTGCCCACCAAGCATCCTGCTTCCCACAGTGCAAACAACTTCATGACTAACATCACAGAGCTACAGACAAGATGCAGAGCAACTGCCTTCTCCCCCTCCACACTAACTGGTTACACGTGAGACGTGGGCTACCTCAGTTGGGCGGTTGTATACGATATGGAAACCTCTTCTCCTCCAACCAGACATTCCATCCCGAGAGAGACCAAGAACTTCAGAAGCTGTAATTACCTTTGAATACAAACCTAAAACAAACCACTCAACTTTCTCATTCCTACAAAACCACGATCAGCACTAATTTGTAATGCAACACGCCAGAGACTCCTCCAACACCTCACTTCTCCAGTGTTCCTCAACCGCAGCCTCGATGGAGGTCCAATAAACCCACTGTTAAACAACCAGCCTATCATCTCAAAAGACAACTTCAGCTTTCAGAGAGCAAGACTACCACTATTCATTGGATAGGAAAACATAAACCAAACTAATCCTGAGCTTAATCTCAGTATCAAACTTGAGTTTGTAAGTAGCAATGCGATGCATTAATTTAAGTCTCAGACTTTTGACTCATCAGCTGACGCTAAAGGAGAAGATTCGTCCAGGGTCACGAAATGCAAAGTCTGGACTCAGCAGCAGAATGCTGCAATCCAGTATTACAACATCAGTCTCTGGACAGTTGCGCTTGTGACTGCAGACATGGAGAACACACACACTAGACTGCAGCCCACACCCCCAGCCGAAACGGAAGGACCCAGAGCTGCAGCACAGACATTTTCAACAGTCACACTGAGAATGAAGATCACCCCAGACAGATAACACCCCTTAATTGTACCAAGGCTGCCCATCAATTAGGGGTACCACCACATTTTGACGACTCCACTGAGTCAGATGTAACAGCCTGGACAGAAAACTTTGCTGAAGGAAGCATTATCACACAAGACAAATGGAAGCGACAAATCTATCTGACAGGACTCTCACACAGGACTGCCAGTTTCCTTCCTACTTCAGATGGGAAACAGGAACAGAAACTCCTTCTGCAACAATGGGGAAGGACACTTCAGCTTAGCCAAACCAACACAGCCTACTTTGGGCTGGATGCTGTTACACCAAACCCTGAGAACACAGGGTAAAGTAAATCAGGTTTAAACAGAATATTCTCCCTAGATAACCCACAGTATCTACTGGCCACCACGAGCACAACCCTTTGTGCCAAGACCATAAAAAACCTCCCAGAATCAATGTTCAACTGCAGAAGTGATCCCATCACCTTCCAATGTTGAGTACTCAATACAGTTTAACAAAGGCAGACCTCACTCTCCAGCCCTTTCAAATGCAAACTGTCAAGGTGGAAACGCATGACAAGAGCTCTGGAAGGATCTCTTTGGAGGAATTCATAGTTGGCCAAAAGGCCAAATCGTACATGCCTGAAACACACCACCACACCACAAGAATTCCTTCCCTCCAGACCAAAAGGACCAAAGTTTGAGGCTTATTTTTAATCAGTCTGTGGAGGACGGACAGCTTAAATGTCAATGCTTTAATCAGGCACAGAAAGATTACAAAGAGAGAATCCCCCAAGTCAGTTATTTTTGTTCTATTCAGCAAGAATTTGCTAGACTCTCTCAACATGCTAAGAGATAACCAATAATTACCAGAGCTAAGGAACCAGATGCAGAATGTGAAATAGCCTGAGTGTGCTTCTCTGAACTAAGGGTATTTCCAAAACACAGAAATCATCAAAAGAGGAAGAAGGGTGTATGACAGTTTCATCAAACAAGGAAAACCCTCTCCATTTCAAACCTGAGGGCATTGGGAGACGAAAGCCTCCTAGCTTTAGAAATTGCTTTGCTCAGGCTAGTGCTGCCATATAAGCTATTTTATGGCAAGAACAAGCCTCTAACAAAGGACCTCGGAGCTCTGGACTTATAGATCTGTACTCAGATGGACTTCTCAAGGAAGACAAAGTTTTTGCATGCCTCAGTGAGGGGAGGAAACCCTGCAAGCTGGAATTTCATGCAGACTGCATGGTCCTCAGAAATGTGCAGCTTCCTCACTAGCAACAAGAAGCCCCCTTTTAATGCCAAGACACTTGTTCCCACCTGAAAGCTGCCAGCTCTTTACTCTCTCATGAAGGGACAAGCAGAGAAGGGGTATTAGATGGTGCCACATCATGGGGAAACACCCACTGCACGTCAGCTGTCCTTGAAACTGCGGAATGTTGAAGATGATGCTTGGACAACCACATAAAGACACAGGGCTTCCTTCCTTCCGCTCCTCAGGCACGGTGCCTGGCAACAAGCAGGCAATACCTGGGTCCTTTCACCCCAATTTCTCCTTCAGCATTAACAAACAGCATGTGTGCTGCTGATTTTTCTTCCTCGTGCTATAACCGACACCCAGTTCTTACAGGCAGTGATGCAAGAAGCAGTTCTGTCGAAGTAAATGTTACAGAAAACCTCCCCTGTAAAGTTTCAGTACACTACTTGAAGACATTTTTCTTTTAAAAATTAATTTAATAATTGTGACAACTTTTATTCAGTACAGTATTTTGGGGACTTTAATACTGTTTCCATGAGGAATTTAACACCTATATGTCCTGACCACTTTCCCTCTGCCCTTTGCAGTTTTGGAGAACAAAAGCAGAAATGTTTTTTTCTTCCATTTAGTAACTTTTCTGAATGCCAAGTGTACTTGCAGTTCTCTCCCACCTCCTTCCACACCCTCTTCTCGCCCTTCTTCACTATTCCAACATCCCCAAGGAGTTCCTATTGCAGGGTCAGTATCAAGGCACTGGGCTTGCCTTTTAGCTCAGAGTTTTGTAAAACACACCCTTACTACCCAAGAAGTCCCTAAAACTCATTATTTAAAAATCAAATAATTCAACAGAAAACAGGGTTGGGTTTGGAGTTTTTAGGAAAAATGTTACATTACATATTTAAATTTTAATTCATTGGTGAAAACTTTTAGTTAAATTATTGTTCTGCCAACAAAACCAAGTGCATGACCCCACTGCACAGGGAAAGGCATATACTGAAGGAAACACCTTCCAACCAAGAATCCCAGGACTCCACCATAATTTCTGGTTTCACTCTGAGCTGTCGCAGCTGCCATTAAAATGAAAAACCAGTTTTTCAGGACCAGTAATTTGGAGCAAGGATAGGGAAAATTAACCTTGGAGCAACACCACTTTACAAGTTCCCTGGAAGATCACCGGGAAACAGCCACCCTGATCCACTCCAACTTCCTTTGTTCTTTTAACAAGGTTCATATGAAGCAAATAATCAGAGAAGAACTGACCAGAGCTTGACACTGGAAAGTTATGAGGGTACCAGAGCACCATGTCCCCAGCCTGACCACGAAGGAGGAGACACCATCACTGCGGCACGCTCACTGGCACACTGGATCCCCAGCGCTGTTCTGCAGCTTTGAGTCTCTGCCGTGGCAGGAACGGTCGGAAAATCAGAGTCCTCTTCCAACCTCCTAGGAGCCAAGTTCACCTACACCCTAAGATCACAGTTTAGAGAACCAGGCCTTGAAATATTTGATCAATAATAACATATGACCTATTCATCTGTTGAGCCCTAAATCCTGCCTTTACTGGGAAGATTATCACAAAGCAAGCTGCTGCGATCTGTTCTTAGTTACAGTTACTTTAGCCAACCGCCTGAACAAGATCCATAAATACTATCTATCCATGTGAGCTTCTAGCATGCTCTGACAACCACGCAGGGAAAACAGCAAGCTTGTTTTACAATAACCTCCCCAACACAAAAGCCTTGTTGACAGCTACATCATTAGGCCAGAAAACCCTAGAACCACCAAGTGCATCTTCTAAAGCCAGCCTCTTCATACAAAAAGTAAATAGGAAAGAGGCACATCACTTTGGGGACATCCCAATCGCACCCTGAGAGCTCACTGATACACAGAAAGGGGCTGCACACCGAAGGCAGATACACAGCAGTGTGACACATCCCAAACCAAAGCAGAGCCTACCAGAAAGAGCTGCCCAAAAGTGTGGGTCTCTGACCACAGGAACCCACTGAGCCAAGCCGTGGGAGCTCTTCCCAGGGGGTTGCTGTCAGGATACACCAAAGGGATGAAGCAGCAAGAGCTGTTTGCAGCACCGTACGGTGTGGCATCGCCAGCAACAAAACCCTTCTCCAAATACAACCAGCCCTTGTCAGAGATGAGGCGGCAACACCAAACCTCCCAGCTACACTTTCTAAATGGAGGGGAGTGGAGTGAACAGTCAGAGACTTGGGGAAGGCACGCAGAAAAACTATGAACTTGATGTATTCTGAGATGTCTGATTAAATGTTCTGACCTACACCCACACCAGTCTCAAATTCCTTTAATCAACAACCAGCAGTGAATCAACAGGCACAATGCTAGTAAAATCAGAGCTGGGTACCTCTCTGCATTGAGCATGTAACAGAATGAGGAGCTTAAAAACAAAGCAAAAAAAGCAATTAAAAAAAAAGATCAAACGCTGGTAATAGGGATTCAGACAAAGCTGTTCCTACACCAACTCTGGACACACTGAAGCAGGACACAAAAAACCCAGAAGCATTTATTTTAGGCTAAGGGCCGCTCTTCTAGCAGGAAGGAGAGTGAAGATGTCACAGTCTGCCATCGCCATGCAGGGAAGTTCCTCCCCCCCCAAACCAGGAGCAGAGGTCCTGTGAGCACCCTCCCATCTAGCATGCTGCTCAGCAGAACTGGCCATACACACAGACCACAGTCATCTTTTCTCCTCCCATTCAAGATTCATACATATAAGAATGTCTTAGAATAGAATTTCCTTTAAAATCCTTATTTTAATATGTTATCTTCCAAAAAAAGGTACCTAAAAATTATACATGTGAGGTGTGCAGTAGACACCCATGTATACGCACATGCAGAACAGTCATACAGAGTAAGCGACACTGACACACCAATACAAAGCCAAAATGTTTTGTTACAGCTTTTGTTGTGGCCTTACTTCCTTCAGATGAATCCCAGCAAGCAGCAGCAAGTAAGATTAGGCAACAGCCGCCAACTCTTTGGTGTAACTACACGCAAAGATACACCCTGTTTGTTACACTCGATTAGGATGTTCGTATTCAACTACTCTAGAGAGTTTCAGACATGGGAAGTGCTCGAAGCCATGGCACCAGGCACCACACAACCCAATCGTGCTCACCAGTTCTGGTGATGCCATTCCTCGAGCTGCCCAAGGCCCAGACCCACAGCTCTGCTCAGCCAAACCCAACTGCACCCTCTTTTCTTCACTAAGCTGGACTAGTGAGACAGGAGCACTAGACGTTTCAAAAGGCCAAGACAAAGCTTGAAGATGCCCATTCACTGGTATCCCGTAACAGAGCCACATTCCTACTCACCGCCACATTTAAATGAATCAGAATTGGAAATTACATCCAGTAGACAAACAAGGATGGTGGAACTGCTTTTCACCTTGTCATATATAACTTGGTGACTCACTACACACAAACCTCGAGCTTTCTGCAAACAATGCCAATACACATGAGCCATTGTCCACAGAGTTATTAACACTCTGTAATTTAATCTTCTCTTTAGCACATCCATGTTCCGTACAGCAGGCTTTACACTACATCAGTTAGTCATGGCTCGAGAGCAGCAGCTGGGAATTGAAAATGAAGCATCAATCTCAGCAGGCCCTGGCTGGCTGCTGAACAGAGGAAGGGGCCAGGGCAGCTAGCTCACAACCACCCTGTGATTCCAAACACAAAACCAGAAAGCATTACCTGTCACAGAGGCAACATCCGTACATATCTGCTCTCACCAGGCTAATGAGGTACATGGTACTGCAGCACACAGCACCAGCACGGGCAGAGGTTGAAGCCTGCCAAGACTGACTGGTACCACTGGGTACCCAGCTGCCTGGTTTAGAGACGCAGCTCTGAGCAGCCCCTGCAACATAAACCCCTGGCTCTGTCCACACCGTGGGAAGCAACCAGCACACAGTCCCAAAGGCTGCACAGGCCTGTGTTTAAGAGAGGTACTTTAGAAACCAGCGACCCTTAGTCTAAACACATCAGTTTAAACATCACACCGAGCCAATCACCGAGCGCTTCCAGGAGTAACGCCAACTACTTCAGACCACAATGACAAAAGCACCAGCAACTGACCTAACTGATGGAAAAGCCTTGCCTGGACCTCAGGAGCCATAAAGTCACAGCTATTAGATGGGAGATCTGCAAGCGTCATTACCACAAATCTAGGTGATGAACAATGAATGTTCAGTGGAACTTACTTTTCTGAGATTTTATGACAAGCTTACTGGGTTTGGTTTTTTTTAAACTCCTTTTATTCCTGCCCAAGTTCTCCTTCCAAGGACAGTCTCCAACATCCTTACCCACAATCTGGGTTAACACAGACTATCAACAAAAGACTCGCACCCAGCACAGCAACATTCATGTTATTTTCTCTACCTATTTAATATTAATTTTTTTTTAAACTCAGAAATTTTGTTAGAAAGACTCTAAGTTTAAGACAAATCTACCTGTCAGTAACATTTCAGTCAAGCCAGTAGATTTACTCAAAGCTAAACCATCACCCTGAAACCTGATTTATTTGGTAGGGACCATGAAGCTGTATTTGACTGAACTCAACAGGCCTTAACTGTTATGAAAGCTAGAAAAAAAAAGTATTAATTCCTATGAACCAGTAGCAAAGTTTCCTTGCAGGTATTCCAGACAGACAACAGCTGCAGAACAGCCAACCCAGAGCCCACCACCATGAACATAGTACCTTGTCCAAGGCTCAACACAATATTATTCATGCCTGAGACATAAATAAGCAAAAGACTAATATGAGCAACACATTCACTCTTGCTGCACAACAAAAACAAGCACAAAGAACCTGATCAAAAACAAACAAAACACCCCTCCTAAGACAGACACTGAAGCTCTTATAGCTGAATATTTACATATATTAACATTTGGTTAAAAACTGGTAAATGTTCCAATATTGTATTTTGCTTCATTTGAAACAACAGATGGGTTTTATTTTTTAAGTGCAACTAATTTAGGGCTGATTTCAGCTTCAGAAAGTGTGTTGTACTTAAGGTTCCAACTAGTGATAATCTTAATTATTTAGGTACTAAAACATATGCCACCTACTTCTGGCCAAGAAACAGGCAAAACTGACTGTGCGTCACAGGCGCAGAGCCGTGTCCACACAGCAATGAGAACGACTGTAGTCAAACAGCCAAACACCTGATTTTAAGTAAGACTTTGTGAGTTCAAAGTCACTCCTGCAATCAGACACAGATTAATAATGGAAAAGGAGGTTAATTTTAGTTATCCAGAAGAGAGATCTGACCCTGCCCAGCCTTGGGGAGGGGGACGCTGCGTTTTACCTGCCCCAGTTTCCCAGGGATGCTCTGTTAAGACTGATGACAACCACCAAACACACATCGATTGGTACCAACTTCCATTTTTTTAATAAAAGATTAAGATGCATCTGTGATGAAACATCATTCTTGCCCTTCTCAGAGGACAAGGTACAAACATAAAGTTTATGCAAGTGAATTACAAAGAAGCATTTTAGTGAGGTAGGACAAGAGTTTGCATGCTCGGCTATTTTATTAGAGGAAAACCACCAGTGTAATTGAGATGAAGACTCACAATACTACACTGTGTGAAGAAACAATAATAACAGACAACTACCCACCCAAAGCAACTCTTTGGAGACAAAGTAGAGGAAAGTGTAAGCACTAAAAACTTCCTAACTCATCAAGCTGGCAGATGAAGAGACGCAGCTCTCCCAAAGCTCGAACAATCCTCCAGGATTGTCAACACTGTATTTATCATGAGCTTAAACACATTAATTAATGAGCAGTTTGGAAAAAACGTGTTTTTGCTTTACCTTGAACTGAAAGGTATGTGGCAGGGAAGCACAGGAGGAGGAGAGAAGGTTTATTCACATTTCATTGAAGTAATGAAGACTTTCAGGACCTTCCTCGTTGACAACCAAACTATTCTGCATGTGAGTAAGACTAGAACAACCTTAAGAGCTGTCAGCCACCAGTATGATATCCCACGTTTCACTCCTCAGGTACTGCTGTTCTGAACTTGAGTTTTACTAGGCAGATATACAAAGGAAAAAAGCTGGCACATTTTCAAGTGACTAACCTAATACTTAAAGAAAACCTCACAATCCTAGGTCGCCTCTGGTCTCAGGAAGATGCTGACAGAATACAGCATCAGTGAGGCAGCACCAGGACCAGAGCTTGTGCATTCCCATCTTTCTCTACACCTGCTGCTTTCACTAATAAGCAAACTGATTTTTCAGTCATACAGAATGAAAATAAAACTGTACCTGTTATTTCACAGGGCTGCTTATAAAGCATTCCTAATGATACTGCAAGGTTTTATGTTCTTGTAACTGTAAATAATAGTTGTGGCCACAGGAATACAGCAAGGCAATCTGCACAGGGTACACAAGGACCCAGCCAGGAATCTCCTGGTAGTACATTGCAGGCTTGTCAGTACACATTCCCCACCACCTCGCTTATCACCCAGTGACAACCAGTATATCAACCTGAAAGGCTTCTTCCAAGCACAGCCACATGCAAAGATGGATCCCTTCTCTAGCAGAGACTTGGATCCAAGTTACATGGCACCAATGCACCCTTAGGAGAGTCCCTATGGCAGAGATAGCGAAGCACTGAGCAACAGAACAACCTCAAGTATTGTACACCAAGGAACTGCTGGTCAATTTCAGTGTGAGCTCCAGAACGAGTCACATGACAAACTCCTAGTATAGGTCAGCTATAAAAGAATATATATCACTAACAACAAAAACGTAGGGCAGAGTTTAGGCAATAGAAAATTATGGCAGGAGTCAGGTTTCCATCACTCTTCTCTGGCCATTGTGGAGGCCCATGTACTAACCATGAGGAATTTTTGTTAAATACAAACCAGCATCTCCAACTTCATTTAATACAAGTTTCTTTTCAGCTCTGAGATAATTGCAAGCATCTACATTTTTTTGTAGTAATTCTACAATTCTGATCCTGTTAAATGGCAAAGCCAACACCGCTGTTGTATTAACACTGCTAAAAGCTCACTGCAAACCACATACTCAATGGATTTTAACTAAGGCTAATCCCCTGTTTCACCTACTGAGTTTCCAGAAAATTATTAAAAGGATGAAAAAACCCCACTTCAAAATACCAGTTATTTCTGGAAACAAGAAGCAGATGTTCCCCTCTGTTTGGCTCAGCTGTGCTACAGTACAAAAGTGCCTTTGTTATGCTGTCAGCAATAATTTATTTTTGTTATTACAGCCATTTTATAATGCCCATCAATGTACTATTTGTGCATGATTTAGATTCACGCAGATCTATTTCTCTCTATGTAAGCCATCAAAGAGCATCACATACACCCTCCCAACAGCAGACCCTGTTATAACACAATTGTGCAAATTAGGGTTTTTTTTCTTTCCACTGTATTAATAAAGAGAACAGGAAGCAAAAGAGGAGTTAGCATTGCCAGATAAAGTTGAATTAGCGTTAATTGAGAATTACTGAAATAAGACCTAGTACAGAGTTCAGAAAATACAAGAGCTAAGAGTATAAAAATAAGCCCTACTCTTTGAAGTCCAATAAAGGCAAAGCTTTCTGAACCACAGCAAGGAAATACTGTCTCCAACAGACCCATGAAGAGATACATGGAGATTACGTTGGGAAAAGGATCCACTAAAAAGGGAAGAGCACATAGTCACAGGAGGGGGAGGAGAGCGCATACTCACAGGAGGCTATTTGTCCTATCAGCCACCCAGCCCTTATCTGCGTTAGGCATTAAACCGCTCCCCAAAAGACTAACATCATAGCCTTTGTATGGATCTGATAAGGAATTCTGGGCCTCAAAAATGAAACCTTTAATGAGAGCACATACACGGTGCGTAACACTCATCCTTCCCTCCCACTGCTCCAAACAAACCATTTCCTTCCATCAAAATATCCCCAAATTACGGCTTTAATATCCCCACCTGCGACACAAGGAACAGGCAGGGCAATGTGTAAGGCAAAGCTACAGCCCTGCACAGAGGGCCTAAATCCCCTATCCCCAACCTGCACGAACTGGAGGATCTGCATGTATAAATACTCCCAACATTTAACACCACAGAGGTATCAGCATAACCCTGGAAGACAAGTTCAGTGTTTGAATGCCTGCATTAGTGCATGAAATCCTACAGTTTAAATATAGGTATGATTTTTTTTAAGTGATTAAGCATCCAATTACTGCAAAGATTTCCTCGATCTGACAAGGCGGTGTGCACAGAAGAAGTGATTTGTTAGGATAATCTGTTATCAAAACCAACATCTGAGAGAACCTCTGCATATTCTGCACTTTCAGGCTGAACCTGAGAGGCAGACAGACTCCTGTTCCCTGTCAGTACACCCTCAGAGTCCACCTCTCTAACCAGAGTCTTAAATTTGACTGAAGTGGGACTCTCACCCTAGGGAGGTATTTGGCCATGAACAGGGGCAAATCCACGAGCAAACATTTTGAAAGACTCTCCATAAGAAAGGCCAGCTTGCATCACGTCTCTACAATGTTATCATGCACCAAGGCAGAGGGAAGAAAGAAAAGAAAAGAATCCAAAAGGACCAGGCTTGTGTAGTATTCAAGAGAGTTTCTAGATGGAGTAACAGATCAGCAATTACCTAAAAATGTATATACATCATTAAGTGTTAGCTACCATCTCCAGGAACTCATCAAAACAACCCCCTCCCCCCCAAAAATAAAGATTATAACACATGAAGTACCTGAGCAACAACCACCAAAAAAATAAATCATGTGTGTACATGTCTTATATGCATAACTTATACACTTTAACAATTAGCACACACTGGAATGTTACCACAACAGTGGAAACTTGCCCTAACAGAGATTTACCAAACACAAATATTTGCAGTATCAAGAATGAAAGTTTTTTACTTTATTCCTCAAAAGATGTAAATTACAAAAATATTTTAATATCTCCCTGCTTACTTCCTTCAATTTTACAAATTAGAACATTCTGTGGAGAGAAGACTCCCAAAAGTCAGAATCACATGGATAATCATATCTCTCCCAAGCCAAATTTGATGTGTGGATTATTTATCTGTACTTTTCCAGAGACTGGCTGCACAGATGATAGTTATGAAGCACCAGACTGTGCTACTAATCAGTGCCACTCTAACCCTGTAATTTGTGATACCCAGGTAAACTGCTCATACAAACTGCAGGATCAGAAGAGGAGGAGGGCAGAAGGTGACTGAAAACTGTTGAAACTCATGTAGTCAAATGGTTTTGGCTCATCATCAAATACCAATCGTGGTTTGGGGAATTTTCACGGGGGGGGTTTCCATTTCCCCCATATAAAAAACACAGCCAAAGTGCAGGAGCAGCACTGAGCAGCTGATTGCGTGTGGGAGGAGCTGATGATACCTTTCTATGGGAGTAGGAGGAAAGAACAAAGCCACACATTTTGTCTCTGCACAACGAGATACCTGAAGACAGGTGTCACCAGCTCATATACCTTGTGTAGGGACACCTGAAACCAGGGTCTGATGCTAATGGCAGTGTGAAGCAGGTTTCAACTTCTCTGACCTGAGTCTTACAGCTTTAAGAACATTGACAAGTCAGGATGCTTAGCACAATTAAAAGGAAGAGAAAAATGACACTGGCATTGTTTTCCTCCGCTTCCCTTATCACCCCACATCCATGTGTCATCAAACCTCAGAGCATATGCTGGGGATATCTGACAGGATGCTCGATTTTTATAGGTAATGTTGATCCAGAAAGAAACCCCCCAGACACATCATGCTACTGAAACAGGGAAGCACTCTTCTTGAAGTCACCTTAGTTTCTGGATGTATACAAATAAAAGTACCCCAAGAAAACAGAAGTGATTTGACTGTAATTATCCACTCAGCAATAAGAACAGAGGTTCCCATCCTGCCAAGTTTTAAGTACATGTTTAACTTTAATCACGAGGAGTTTCACTGCTCAGTGTCTCTAAATGCCTGCCAAAAAAAGGCCAGATTAACAAGGGAATTAAGATAGATATTTTTAATCATTTTAGAGGTGTTATTAGTTAGATTAGTAAAGATTAGAATTTTTTTTTCCACAACTGAGATACCCTGGCAAATTCAAACCTGCACACAACCCAATGGGAACCCACACAGCTCGACACACAAGTACAGTCCAGTGCAGCTGGACATCCCAGTATCTGACAGTTTAGCATTACCAGGCTAAGCAAAATATTTATTTTAAGGTAGTTTTAGCCAAAATAAGGTGACAAACCTAAAGGATTCCATGGTAATTGCTGGGGGGATAACTGGGGATCCCAAAAACAAAAAAAAAAAAAAAACAAGGAACCAACAGAAAGCCCTACACAGCTGTTGAACATCAGTAGTGCAAGAAGCAGCAGCAGGCAGCTGTTTCAGGCCAGGCCAGCTTACCTGCTCCCCAAAGCCAAACCTATGACGAGCCAGTACGGTATGCTAGCTCATGAATGACACTTCTGTGATGAACCCGCTTGCCCAACACTGCAAACCACACTAGCAAAGGAATTTTGCTAACTGAAGACTAGAGCTGAAGAAAGAAAGGTCTGAAGCAAGAAGGGAAGAGATAAAAAATAAGAAGACAGAACAGAGAGACTGCCTCATCGTTAATTCAGGGACCAGAGACACAAGGAGGAATGTACTGGGTATCCCAAGGCAAGTAAGCATTCACTGGGGATGAACTGGGGATTTCACTCTGGAGACCAACTCAAAAGGCAGTTGGGGGTCTTGGTCCTGCTAGGACATACGCTGGAAGAGTCTCTGCCACAGTCCACCCTGAGAAGCCTTTTGATAATTAACTTATAAGGAAGAAGAGGCAGGACATTCTGCTCGCCATTAAGTATCAAGGGAGAACAGATGTTTCCCAGTCTCAGAGGGACAAACTCACAAGCGTATCATTTCCTACCACTAATTCTTGAGCACATAAAAAAAAAAAAAAAAAAAATCACAGTAAGGGAAACAAATAATAAAAAAAAAGCCTGGGGAAAGCAAACAAACTTCAATGAGCCTTTCACTGAAACATAATGAAATATGCTTGATAGCATTTATGAAATTACTGCTCCATGACAGTGCTGTTCCCAAAAATACACAGCTGATTACAGCTTATGGGTAAGGGGCAGAGCAGGCAGGTAAGTGGAAAACGTGTTTTAATGTAGCTAAGCAGCCTCACACATTTCTACACTCCCACTGACTGGAGAAACAACTCCTTATGAAGTCTGCAAAGCATAATTAGCTGGGTTTTGTTTAAATCTGCATCACCATACAGGTAAGCAAAGCCTTCCAGCTCGCTAACTTTTCCCAGAAGTTTTGCATCACCGAAACACGCATAATTTTCCTTCCCAGCGATCTCCCCCTTCTTCTTCTTCTTCCTACTGCTTGCTCCAAGCAGATGAGAAACCACCTTATGTCTGTATCCAACACCCTACTGGGTGTTTAAAACGCTGCCGGTCTCAAGATGCCCAACTTCGGAGAGCAGAAAGAAACAGACCCGAACTCGACGCGTAGAAGCTGGCGAGCAGCAGCCCGGCCGTGCCCTGCGCACACCGCGCCGCAAGCCCGCTGGAACCCAGCTCCGCTCCAGGGAAGAGTCGAAGAATAAATAAGCCCTTACCTCCGGAGTCCTCTCTGCTGGTTTCTTCCGCAAAGCCTGTTTAATCTTGGGGTCCACAGGAGAGGTCATTCTATTCCTCTGCCCCTCCCGGTCCGGAACGCTTCAGAAACAGCTGCGGGGGGCGATGCCTCCGGGCGCGCCGGGAACACAAAAACACACCGCGATCAGCCGAGGATCCGCCGCCTTCCCGGCTCGGGAGCCCCGCAGCGGAGCACGGCCCGGCCCCGCTGCTACGGGCGGCCCCTCTCGCCGCTGCCCCGTGGCGAGGCAGGGACGCGCCCCGAAACTTTCCCCGCGTCGGGAGCCGGGGGAGGCCGCGCTGCCTCGCACACCGCCGCGGGGCAGGCGGCGGGCCCGGGCGGGGAAGGGAAAGGAGAAGGCCGAGGAGGGAGAGGGGACCGGGGACGCGGGGAGGGCAGGCCCCGAGCCGGGCGCGGTGCCCGCTGCCGGGCTGGCTGCTCACCAGGCGGGAGGCTCCTCCGCGGCGCTCGGGGCGCCTCCGGCTCAGCGGCGGAGCGCGGGGCAGGTGGCGCCGGCTCCCGCCGCCGCGTTCCCCCGGCGGCCGGCGCCGCTCCCCATGGCGCGGGCCCAGGCGGCGGCACGGCCCCGCCGCGAGGAGAAGTGCGGGCGGGCTGCGTGAAGTTACCGGTCGGAGCGGGACTCCCTGCGCCCGCCCGCTCGGCTCCGCCCGCCGGGACGGCACAAAGCAAGGCGGGCGGGCGAAGAGTTTCGCGACGCGGCGCCGAAGGCTCCTTCGTCTCACCCCGCGCCCGGAGCCCAGCCCGCTCCGCGCTTCAGGCAACCAGTAGCCACCGCCGCCGTCCTGACCCCCAGCCCCCTTCACCCACCGCGCATCCCCCCGGGGGCAGAAAAGTGCGAGAGCGGGCCTTGAACCCAGAGAATCAGCAGGAGGGGCGGGGCGGCGGGGCGGGGCTCGGGCTCGGGCTAGCCCCGCCCACAGCGTGCGGGGGGGAGAGGAGCTGCGCGGAGAGAAGGCTCGCGAGGGCTGGGAGGGGCTGCGCGCATGCGCGCTGGGGGTGCTGAGGGGGCGCGGCCGCGCGGGCCCTGGGGAGGGCGGGACGGGCGGCTGTGGCAGCGGGCTCGGCGCCAGTCGCCGTCCCTGTCCCCGTCCTTGTCCCTGTCAGCGGCGAGCGGAGCGAAGCCCCTCAGAAACACCTAACGTTAGGAGCTGGAAGGGACCTCGAAAGTTCATCTAGTCCCACCCCCCTGCCAGAGCAGGATCACCAGACTGAATCCCAGAGGAATGCGTCCAAGGCGGGTTTGAATGTCTCCAGAGAAGGAGACTCCCCAGCCTCTCTGGGCAGCCTGTCCCAGGGCTCTGCCATCCTCACAGGGAAAAAGTTCCTCTTGACATTCACATGGAGCTTCCTCTGCTCCAGATCACACCCGCTGCCCCGTGTCCTATCGCTGCCATCACTGAGAAGAGCCTGGCTCCGTCCTCCTGACTCGCCCTTTACATATTTATAAACATGAATGAGGTCACCCCTCAGCCTCTTCCAAGCTTAGGAAGCCGGGGCACAGGCAGGCAGGCGGCAGCAAGGGATGGGTGTCCCCACGCTCTCTCCCTGTTGCCTCCTAGGCTGCCATCCTCAGGGCACCCACTGATTTTCTCCTGAAGACCCCTTCTGCCCCACCTTCACAGCCAAAATAACTCATGTTCTGTAGTTACTGTGTTTCGATGTCAAATGGGACATACATACTTCTCCAGTGGGAGTTTCCATGGGAGTAGCTCCTCAGGACACCCGGTGTTAGCATGGCGCTTCCTCAGCGTTACTCCCGTGCTTCCCATGCATGTCCACCTTTTCCTCACAATGAATGTTCATGGAACATTGACGTACTTGGTGCTTCAGCTACTAAAAGAATTTGTCGCCAGGCCCTGAGCTGCGGGGTTCAGCTCCCCGGAACTCAGACCCTAGGCCCTGATTTTCCCACCAAGGCCTCACAGCCCGGCACAAGGGCGCAAAGACCAACTTACCAAATTTGGGTCTGGGCCCCTGGTGTAAAGCAGCTGCTCGGCTTGGAAGGCTTGGGGCTTTCACAAGCAGGCCTGGGCTGGTTCCCAAGCCCCCCCTGGACCCACACTTCCCGTGACGCCAGGCCCTCCGGGACAAGAGGCTGCAGCCGTGTGTCAGAGCAGCTGTGGAAGGTTTCCTTCCTGACCCCGAGCCCGGTTCTGTAAATACAGGAGATCAAAGCCACACAACTTGAGTTTGTCCTTTTTTCTCCTTCCTTGCTGATAAACAAGAGTGTTCTTGTTTCTTCCCTTTCTCCAGCTATTCCTTCCCCTTCTCTTTACCACTTGCCCTTTATGGCACAATTGTCTTTGTTGTACTGAAGGACTTTATTGACCATTCCGAGCTGTTTTATAATATTTCTAGTGTTTCCTTCAAAGAAAAATCTGAGGAAATTTGACATTTCCTCAACTGTAGACTTTATTTGGTCTTGTGCCTAGTACCATGGCAGGGACAGCAAGAGATGGACAGCCCAGATCTTAAAAACAACTATTAACACAAAGTCAGCACACTGCTACCACTAGAGAGACAATATATGACGCTCTTATAAATGATGCTCAGGTAAGGACACGGTTTCAGTCCCATGAAGTCTACCAAGACTTTAGTTTTTACTTAATTTTGAACGTCCATGGTAAAATTAACATTTCCAAATACCATGTCTATTATTGCTCCAAAGGTCAGAAGTCTGTACAAGTTATTTGGCAGAACACATTATCCTTTTTCAACTTCGGTACATAAAATATTATTTCCAGTAGTGTGGGAATCTTCTGAGATTCCCTGCCAGGAACCCAAATTGAAAAGCTGGAGATAAAAAGTTCTCCTGAGTAACTGAGGAGAAGCAGCTAGAAAAGAGCTGAAGCATGAATCCTTCCTTATTAAGAGATTCGTGTTCTTACTATTTTCTCCTTCATGCTTGGGGTTTTTTCCCCCCAGAGACGTAATAGCAAAACAAGTAATTTTTCTTTACCATGTGAAAATTTAGTTGATAATCCCCAAGTGCAGGTGGCTGGAAAAAACATTAATGAAAGACTAGAATGAAAACATAACTGAAATCTAAATCTGTGCTATGACAGTTCTCATGGATCTGTAATAATTTAAATCCTAATCCCATTTTTTTAAGAAGGTAACTCATTCTACCACCTATTCTATCTATTCAGCATTCCTACAATCAACACAGGAATAAAATCAGGAGCCTAAGAATTCTGTTTTCTTCATCACACTGATTTCTTGTGCATCAGCCACAGACACACATGGAGCAGTGAGGGAGACAGAGGTACTTGATAGGCACCAAGGCTCCTATTCAAATTTGCTTGGCTCAACTGACCATGAAACAAGACCTTCCTCAGTCCAAAAATACCTGAATTTGGGTAGGTAATGGCTTTAATAGTTGTAATTATTCCAAGGGCTATTTTAGCTGTCAGATTTATTTTCCCAAATACCTGGAGAACAATGGAAACGAGTGTCATGATCCTAACTGCTTACTGGTGTTACAGCCTACGCCTCCATGTGGTAAAGCCTACCTAGTTAAACACAATTAAGACGCTTTCACAAGTGAGTAATTTCAGGGCTGGGATTAAAGGATGTGGCCAAGCAGGATGCCTATTGTCTGTTTGGAGGGGGAAATTTGCTTCCCTTTTGTCTGAGTTGTATCATGCTGCCCAAATAAAGCATCATTACTTACCGTGTAGTTTATTTATTGAAAAATAACAATATATGTAATCTCACATATAAGAACTGAAGGTGTTTTACTATTTATACAGATGAGTTGTGATTTCAGAAGATTAAATGTTTCTGCTTGAAAGATCCGTGAATTTGAGAAGATCAGCTAAATTACGAAGCACATCTCCTCCCAGTCCGTTCCCTCAATTATTCTGGTTCACTGGCACTCCCAAAGATGTCTTTTAATCTCACGCCTTTCACCACCATTGCACATCCCAGATTCTTCACGATAAAACTCAACTTCCTCATCTCTCCCAGTGGGAAAGATAAACCGTCATCATACACAGCAATATTTTTTTACTTGTGTTTTTATGGATTCTATGTGTTTCTTGTTCCTATAAGTTTTATTACAGCCTGGCAATTTCCTTCCTGGCGTTCTCCAATGGGTCTGTTAGGCTATTGTTTTTGATTTCTTAACTTTGGAAAAAAAAATTCCCCTTCAGAGATTCATTCACATCACTGGCAACAGCTCCTAGCTAAGTATGTGGCTAACGCACCGCAAGGAAGGCAGACGAGCTCATTTTCTGCCCAACTAGAGGAAGACCAATTGCTCTGGAATCCCCCAAATTGTTCTGGGATCCCCCAAATTGTTCTGGGATCCCCCAATGGGATGAATCTCTTCAGATGATTTTACCGTATATGCTTGCTCTGATGATTAATTTCCCGAATCAAACATGCTTGTGATAGGGCAGTAAAAGCCCGTGAAATCCAGGAGGGAAAGGGGTAATTAGTGATTCTGTACAAGAACACCTTAAGTGGGAAAGTCTCATTTTTTGTAAACAGCACAAGACTGATCAGGTACCCAGCTAAGAACATTGATCTGCCTAAAGCAGCACTTTGCAGCTCAGAATTTCAATTTCTGAAATGCTGTCCCAGAAAACATGATAGATAAGCTATTTTTGCAAATTCAAAAGCAGGAATGAAATGGCCATTTTGTACCGTGCCACCAATTTTGCTCCTTCTGAGGCAAAGTTCCCCACTGTGCATGTTCCTGGAGCTCCAGGACGAAGGACAACGGTGAAATGCAGGAACGCAGCATGACAATTGTGACATCTTCATCTTTCTGCTGGAAGTCTTTAAAAGCCAATCTCTTCTCTTTAACTCGGGGCTAGCATGGCTTTCCTTCCACCCACAGATCTCTCCTGAAGGGTAAGGCTAGAAAGCCATGGACATGTAAGCGATAGCAACAGTCAAACCCTTATTTCCCAGCCTTAATCAACAGGACTGCAACAAGGAGGGACACAGCGCTCCCTCTGCTTAGGCTTTACATTCAGGGGTGATTTTCCTCGCTATTCATGTTCCCTGTCAGGCATCTTTGATGGTGTCTAATGTGCTGAGTGCTGGTGTGAATCTACTGTGAATACAGTGAGCCTTGAGATTGAAAGGTTTTAGGATTGTATTAACATGCAGAGAGGGGGATGACAAACCCCACCTGCTCCCTGGAGCAGACTGAACCATAGCTCCAGCGTGGAGAGATTAACCATTTCCTACATCTTAGCTCCTGACCGAAGGGAATGTCTTCTCTCGACTGAGGGGACGTTATGGGATGTCCACAGGAAAGGTTTCATGGGGGACAGGTGGAACTTCTGAAATAACAGATATTTGATGCTGGAGGGTGTGTAGCAGGCTAGGAACATCACACCCCGGCCGTCGTGTCAGGTAACACCCAGCCAGTCGTGCACCAGACCGCTGCTGGAGTCCTCATTCCCAAGTTAGGAGCGATCTGCTAAAGCAAACAGTGAATTAGGTTATTTGCTATTCATTTACTAAGGTTTCTGTGAAAACAAAGACGTGCATTGATACAGCCTCTCTGGAAGTCGCCAGTGAGGACACTAGAAGCTATTTATATTGCACCAGCGCTGGCTGTCCCGTGATGCTGACATGTATGTCCTCATCTACCTCACTTCCCCCCGTTTCCAAATGTGAAAAGACATGTTTCAAGCAGGATGTTGCTCTCCCTCATTGGCTGCTGCGTGGTGAGGAGCATCCATCTGCCTGTCCCACGCCTGCCGTTGAGTTACCAAGCCCTGTCGAAGGTGAGAGTGTGGGATCAGGAAGGAAAGGACTCCTGCCAAGTACCAGAGCATCCAGCCTGCCCCAGGCACGATATAGTGCACAACATTACCCCAAGTGTCTGATAAAACAGAGCATGAACTGACAAAAACATCCCAAATTGTTGTAAAATACCATCTAACGTAACGCCAGCTGGTTTGCTCAAAGCCAGAAGTTCTTGCCCCAAACAGACACACAGTCCGCAAAGGAACAGCTCTCTCTTTCTGTCTGAAACAGGCTCCTCCATCGAACGGGCTGTCTGTCTCCTGCCATTTCATTTCTACTACGCACAACCTACAGATACTCAATTCCAGCCCCAGCACTTTGCTGGCAGAAGCTGAAAGAGCATATGGACCTGTCTAGATATCGGAGGTATCCAGCAACAGTATACAGATGTCCAAGCTCTAGCTTGAAGAACTTAAAGATGGGGGTGGTGGGGGAAAACCTGCCCTGACAGGAGGC
Source organism: Porphyrio hochstetteri (assembly GCA_020800305.1). Classification (NCBI taxonomy): domain Eukaryota; kingdom Metazoa; phylum Chordata; class Aves; order Gruiformes; family Rallidae; genus Porphyrio; species Porphyrio hochstetteri. Next base: position 2,309,141 of record CM036919.1, on the reverse strand, counting down.
AATCTGGAGTGTAGCGACTACCCCATTTGCAGCTGCTTTGCTGTTATCACAAGGTTACACTGAAAAAAAAAGTCTTCATTTGTTGTAGGAAACCTCGTGCCAAAAACCTTAGGAAGGGGAGGGTGGGTAAAAGGATGGGCTGGGCAGAGAAAAAAGGCTTAAAAACAACCCAAAACCCAGAACGCTATTGCTATGGGAAACTCCAATCTGGAATCAGCAGCCAGTTGAGCTCAGAATCTCATCCCAGACATGTCATGTCTCTCAGAAATCAAATATCATCGATTTCTGAGGGTCTGCTTCAAGTTGTACAACAACTCTAAGTTGCAAAAAAGATTCCACAAACAGTGGGGATTATGTGACTCTGACCTGTTGTAACCCAGCAAGAACTTGCAGTGGTGTTTGTATTTTTCTACCAAGTAGCTATTTTCAGAGGCAAAAAGCCAAGCACTTGCATAACTCGGTGTTATATTAGGATTCTGTGTGTCTACGACACTTGTCAGTGGACAACGCTTTGGCTGACAGTGAAAGAACAGGGCCCACCGACGGAGAGCAGCCAGTTTAAATATGATAAAGATTAGAGCAAGTAGGGTTTCAGTCCTCTCCCTTTTTTAAGCAAACAGAGTAATTCTCTGAGCATGTGGAAAAATAATAAACAACCTCTCTGCTGCCAAATAACTGGCCCACAGTCTAGACTTTTTCTTAACTGGCAATCGACTGGATTAAGAAATTGTGAATAAACGCCTGACAGGCTATTTCTCTGCTTTATGCAGTTGGCTACAGGCTACTTCATTGTGAAAGCCTGTGAGAGCTGTTACAGCATTGGGATGAGGATGGAGGCTGGGAAAGACTTGCAGTCCTTCCCGTCCTCTTGCTGCCCTATCTGTGTGAGGGTCCTTCACAACCATGAGCATCGCTCTCGGAGCAGAGCCTCATGCAACAACACAGCCAGCATCATGTCAGCTCTCCACTCTACACATAAATTTTGTACATTAGTAAGAAAATACACCTCTGTGTGTTTGTGCTTCTGTGTGTATAAACTATAATCAGATTCTGAGGTGATGTTGCACAGTGTAGTGGGCCCAGTTCAGGCCTGGGAGCCAGGAATGCTCAGTGAACTCACTGCACAGTTATCTAGGCCAAAATTCCCTGTATCATCCTCTGGTTTTAGTCACATTTTGAAGCTGTCAGCCTGATTTTTCTGATGAAGAGAAAATAAACAGCTCTCACTGACACGAGTGAGTTAGCGAGCGCTCAGCTCCTCCACGCTGTTAAATTAGGTCCCCTCATGTCGAAGTGCTCAGCGTCAGAGGCAGCTGCTTTTATCACCTCTCTTCATGCAATGACATACGTCCTTATTATTCCTTATGATCTGTTCTCCGGCTTTTAATGACCCCACAGAGCTAATGAGATGTTTAGTTCCCCCACCCAGGCACAGCCATATGGATGAGATGATATCAGGCGGCTCGGCGATACCATTAAATCCCAGGCATGCAGAATAGCCAGAAAGTTCCTGTTTTCAGGGTGCTGGGTTCAGTCTTCAAATGCAGAAGCGTATGGCATGCTCACATGATGTCAGCAGCAGAACAGAACAAACTGTCAGCTTAAAAAAGCCCTGCAGATGAATCTTCAGTGTGTTTTTTACCTCCATTCCACCCCTCTTTCTGAGGCCCTGGCCTTGGTAACGTCACACCATAGTCCTGTATGATGGCAGAGGTGATGGCAGGGCACCTCGATTCACAGCAGAGTCCCAGAGCCTGTGCTGGCTTCTTCCCACCACCCCAAAGCTCTCCTGCACTGGACAGCTGAGGGTAGGAGTGAGGGGACAGGGAAGCAATACTCCATCCTCTGCTTTCCAACTAGATGGTTGTACTGGTTGGGCTTTAGAGTGCAACCCTTCACAGGCTTCCTTGAATGAAAGGAAGCATTGTGCCTGGAACACAGGAAGAGCTTCCTTTACTGTAACTGGTAGAGAGGAAAGGAAATAAAAGCAGAACAGCAGCAACATGAAGGTCAGATGATTGTATGAATCATCCGGTGATGCAAGTTATCAAGCGCATGGCTCAGTGCACCACCCAATAAAACCAGATGCCACCTAAGTTCACAAATATCACTTACCTACAGTCACTTACCCACGTGGAAGTAGTTTCTCTTGCTCTGAGCAGAACAAGCAGCTTTCATTTGGTTTCTTACGATGATGCTGTGAATCAGGCAGGAGAGTGACCATACTGAGGCAGAAGCAATTTCTTTAGATCTTTAGGTGTTTCATCCCACCTCGGTGGAAGTTGGGATGAAGTATTCCCCAGTCCGAGTCACTGAAGAGGTGACAGGGGCTGCTGTCATCGTATGGCAGAGCTGACCTTGCTGTTGCCATCAGAAGGGGGAACACAACGAAATTCACGGAGAGAGCTGGCTGGCCCATAGGAAACACACTGACCTCCACAAACACTGTGATGCCAAGAACAATCTTGTCAAGGAAATTTAACATGATATTTTAATGACTGTGCATGAAATGACCACACAGCTTGAACCAGTGTTTTGGCACACCACTTAAGCTGTCCAGGTGCCCTGGCTCCCTCCTCGCAGTGTGGTACCAGCACGCCGAAAGCCAGGGGTGCTACCAGTGGGTATCTCAGCATCTGAATTTTTCCAGCTGTTTTAGTGATGAATCATTTTCTAAGAGCTTTGGCCGGTGGGCAGATTGTTGGTCCAAGGCCCAACAGCCTTTGCAGGAGAAGGGGTTCCTTTGATACAAACAATTGCTGTAGCAGCTGCTGTTTTGTGACCTGGTAGTTGAGCCCATTTCCAGGAGGGTATCACACGTGCTGTGCTTTAAAAGAAGGTACTGAGAGCAGTGGAAACGTTTTGTGGTCTTTCAGTTAAGGAGACCTTGATGTAGCAGGAACTGCCCCAGAGCTTTTTCCAGTTGTGGTCTAAAAGAAGGATGTGCACACAAATGGTAAAGCATCTGCAATCAAAACCAGCAGTGAGAGCGCTGCAGTGAGAAACGGGGAGAGCTCAGCAGAAGCCCATGCCCAGGATGGGAATCACCAGCACCTGCAAAAGCATCTCCTGGGGTCTGGCCAGCAGCCGGCACGGATGGGTTGGGAGTGGAGATGCCACAAACGTGCTGGCACAGTGCACAGCCCAGCAGCTGGACTGGGGGTAACTCCACCAGTAAGAAGGGGGTTCCAGCCCCGAAGTATTTTCCTCATGGAGACGCGAGACTGCCACATGCTCCAGCAATGATGCTCAGCTGCCTTGTGAGCTGACAGGCTGAACAGGAAACAGCCAAATCACTAATTAATTCGAAACGCTTAATCAGCTCCCATGCTTTGCTGGTAGGTGATGAAGGCAGAGGACAGGCGCTGCCTTTAAAACTGCCTCTGCTGTACGTGTTCTGAAAACAGGGGGGTTGACCCCCTATTTCTGAGTAATGCCTGGCTCCAGACAAAGCCACACAGGCTCCCACGGAGCTGCCTGAGCTGCTGCTTCCCTCACAGACTGAAGGGTGACCTGATGCAGGAACCCTCCAACCCACCATGTCCACAGTGAGCAAGCCAGGGAAAAAACAGATGAGGACGTGACACTCAACTGCACCCTACCCAAAAGTTCTGTTTAGGTTCAGGATTATTTTGACGCTAAAAACTGGGGGTGCATTCATGGCTGTGAAGAGCTGTCCAGAGCAGCAGGGTCTCCCCAGCCCAGGACAGGGCCCTTGGTTTTAATACTAAATCAGTTCAAGCCTATGGTTCTTAAAAATCTGTATCCGTTTCCATGGGAAGGGCCTGCTTTTCACTAACCTGTAATTTAAGAAATGGTTCACAGATTTAAACTGTATTTAGAAAAACAAATTTGCCTCCAGGCAGACGGCTTTTACAGCCTGAACCAGCTTCAGAACAATGTCACGTGAAATGACAGGGATCGAGACCTTTAGTTAAACTGTTGGAGCTGTACAAGAAAAACAAGCTGGGAGAATAAAGCTCACCCTCATTAATTATTGCAGCACAAGCAACACAGCTGTAATTATCTTGTTCACTGAGAATGTCTCCCGCAAATTTTATCAGTCATATTGTTAATACATGCAAACAGGAGCCCTTGTTCTTTCTGCTCTTTCCGTAGTGATCGAAATTAGATAAGATTTCTAGTTACAGCTGCTATTAATAAACCTGCTCCTTGAAAATTTGGTGGTTAATTTCTTAGGATTCAGTGCGCTCAATAAGCCATTGAAAAATATAATTGCTCGTGGCTGTAATTTTGAAGTAATTATAGAAGAATCGCTGAACATAATCTTTTCAGATGCATCAAAGTTCTGCAGAGTGAAAAGCATCTCTGGCTGGAAAAATCTAGCACAGAAACTCACTGGTACCCTCTTCCCAAAATTCACTCTGCCTGCTCACACTGCTGCTTTCCGTGCCGGCCCCGGGCCCTTGACAAACCACTTTTCCTTTGGTGACATCAGTGGAAACGTTTGAGAAAGTCATTCTGTTGGCCAAGAAACCCACAATCATGTGCCTGTAGGAAGTGAGATGCTCAGTTCTCAAGGAAGCACCCTCACCCATCTTTCCCAGCCCCACTACGTGCACTTCCATAAGAAACACTGGTTTCGCTTTCCCTTAGCAGCTGGGACAAACTCCCCCTTCAGCTCTCCCAGCGATGCCACGAGTGATGCAGACATGTGTCCCAGGGATGCCACTTCAGCCCGTGCTGCTCGGGAAGGAGATAACACCATGAGCAGCCCTGCATCGCACTGACCGCAATGGCTCAAGGCAGCCGAGCCATGCGGGACATCACCACAGCTCCCCGCTCCTCCTCAGTGGTTTTACTTAAAAATCAGCTGGCTCTGTCCCACCAGAGGCATCAAAACTCACACCAGGCAGGTAACAAAGAAGAAAAAGCAAATTCCAAATTCAACAGGAGCTCTGGTTACTGCGGCGAGAAACTGAGCAGCAAGAGCAGCCGAGGACACGGTGGTCAGACAAAGTTCCTCTCTCCGTGGCTCAGAAAGGGCAGAAGGGATGAAATTTTGAAACAAAAAAATACCAACATTGAACAATGTCTTTACAGGCTGAAACTGGGTGAGCCCAGGGATGGCCCCCAGCATCCACAGCACCATGGGGCTGCCCCGATCCAGCCCTGGGCTCCCTGGGGCACATGGGCTGGGACCTGCATCCGAGGAGGCAGCCTTGCCTCGTTCACACCAAGTTCTGCTTTTGTAATGGGGAGAAGATGGGCCAGGGCAGGATGTTTCCCTCCTGATAACAGTCTGAGACTTTTCTTGGTCTGTAACTTTGTTTCCAAGAAGACATATGTACAGACTGTTACCAAAGAGCTGGTTGCAGCTCTGTAAGGAAACAGCAAGGCTGAAGGTGTTCGGGGAGTGAGGGTGGGTCACCCCAGGACCCCCCACCAGCACCCAGACTGGGCTTCTCTTCCCTGCCCAGGGCCCAGCCAGCGATGGGGCGCTGGCAGAGCCGTGGTGTCATGAGAAACAGGCTTCTACTTGTCTCCCATGCTGCTCTGGGTGGGATGTCCACCTCTGGCTGGCAGATCTCCCAACGCCCAAACATCTCTGGATGTTGGGATGAGGACCTGCTGGGTGGTCCCAGGTGCCTCGCCGTCCTTCCCAGCTCTGCCCAGGACTCACCACAGTTCCTCGCCCCAGGCGGGAGCAGAGCACCCACACGTATTGCAGGGCTCCAGCACTCAGTGTGGCTGCAGATCTGCCCTCGAGACAGCAGCGAGTGTCTGCGGCAGCAGGAAGAAGCAGTGTGGCTGGGCTCACCCCACAACCCACCACGGCCGGTTACTCAGCCCCACGCCCACCACAGCCAGGACCATGGGGGCTGGCGGGACCACCTGGGTGCAGGAGCTGCTCTGGCCACTGACCAACTGCCCAGACCCACAGGGACCAGGTCAGCAGGTACCAGGCAAGGCAGTGATACCGTGCTGGCATTCAGCTGACATCACGGCACGGGGATGGGGCCCACGTCACCATGCTGTGGCTCCGAGCTCGCTCACAAACCAGGATCTGGTGGGGCTGCCCAGGGCTGCCCCGCCTCACCGCAAAACACGTGGCATTCCTGGGGCACCACTTCCTCCAGCAGCCACTCCTGGAACCACAGGACCGGCTACGTACTGTCACCTGTCCTCTACTCCATCGTCAGGGACTGGGCCCCAGAGCTCCAGGCTCCCGGGCGCAGCTGAAGGCAGGGGCTGGGGCTGTGACTCCCGCCCTCGCAGCAGATGCCTTCGGCTCCAGCTGGGAACAAACAGCTGGAACCAGCTGAGGTTCAGAAATCAAATTCTGCCGCTGTACAAATATTTCCAGCAATGAAAATAAACAAAGACATGGGAGCAGCTTCTTCCTCCTGCTACTATGCTTCCCAGGCGGGGCTGGGAGCAGAGGGCCCGCGCGAGCCCCAGGCAGGTGGGATGGCTGGCGGCATCGTTGCGGCAGAGGCAGCTGCCCTGCAGTGCCTCTCGGGAGGGAGGAGACCCACCACACACCCCACACACCACCCCAGCTGCTCACCTGATTCCCATGGGAAGCTCTATGAGGCTCCATGTTGGTGCTTTCTGGGTAGGACCTCACACACGGCCTGTGGTGATGCCACCAGAGCTGGCATACTGAAACCTGGTGGAAATAGATTTCAAATGGGGTTTTTCTGTTACAGACTGGCCCTGGGGCAGGAGTTACCCCCCCGCCCCGTGTGGTGCCTGGGCTGTCACTGCACCCAAACGCTGTCAGTGTTTCTCTCACCCCCAAGGCCACAGGCACTCACAGCACCAGCTGCGCGGTTTCCTGCCCCACTCCGGGGAGGGGGACACCCCCATTCCTTCCCCCTGACCCCAGGGAGGGGGAGGATTAACCACCCCTTCAGGGCAGCCACCCGGCACGCTGGGCACAGCTGATTTACCTTCTGGCTCCTCTGCTGGGAGCGGACTTGAAGCAAAGCCCACATTAGCAGGGGACCAGGTCCTGCTCCAAAAGCCTGGGTAGAGCCCCCAGGATTTGAACTTGTGGTTCTTCAACTGCCCCAGCTGAAAAGCACCAGATCCAGTAAAGCAGCAGCTCCAGCAGCACTTTGCAAAAGCCCGAGAATGGGTGAGTTTGTGTGTAGCAAAGATAACATTAGGGCAAGAGAGGCTGCTGTGCCGAGCCTGAATCTGTGCCTGGAGCCTGTCAGAGAGGAGGAAGGGACAGCTGGAACAGAATGTGCCGCTGCGGCACATAAACAGGCGTTCGGGGCTGGGCTGACCTCCATGGTGCATGCTCCTTTCTAACTCCAGCTACAAGGCTTCTGTTTTTTTAATGATCGTAAGTCTCATCTGCAAGAGAGAGAAGAAAGCAGGGGTGGCTCAGCAGTCCTGGAGCTGCTTCAGAGCTCTGGGTGTCTGCAGTTGCAGCAACACAGCAAGTGGCTCCACAGGTCCAGAAATCGTCTCGTGGCTACACTGCACTGAGCCATGCAGAAAATAATCCCCTCCTCTCCTGCAGCCTCCTGGGAGCCAGGCAGGGGATGGGAGATGCTGGGGCACTGGGAAGCTTCTGGCTCACTCACCTGCCCTTGCCTAGGCAAGTGCGTTGGCTCTCCCTTTTGTGTCAGGGCCAGTGCTGGAACTGCAGGAAAGGAGTAGCGGTGCACGCAGGACATCAGCTGGCAAGTGCTGTCCCCGCTCTAGCTGGGGAGTTAGAAAGGAAATCAAGTCTGGGCATTAACATCAGCATTTTCTGGGTGCTGCAGCAACGATACTCCTCATGGTGCTTGCCAAGCGCCCACGCAGCAGCACAAGCACCAGCACCTCACACACCCCAACGGGAAGCCACCTCCTGACCCCCTACTCTGGTTACATGGGATTAATTCTCTGCCCTCTGCTCAGCCCCCTGAGTCCCAGCCCCCAACCGCTGCAGCAGCCCTGATGCTCCACTTACAGCAGCGGTGCACACGCATCACCGGGTCGCACAACCGCATCACCAGGACCCTGGAGCGGGGCCTCCCGCCTCCCCTGCCACAGATGCTGCCAGTGCCCGGACTCAGTGGGTGCAGCCCACTGTACCCCTCCAGCCCTGCTCCAGGAGTGCAGCCTCTGCCTTTTGGATCCATCACGGCCGAGGAACACCCAGCCAGGAAATAAACCCCTCTGCTCTAATTATTAAAAGGTGATTGATTCTCTACTGATTGCTTTTACGTGGCCCCACACCCATGGAGCACTGAGCCGGTTGCCATCAGGCCACCCCCAAGGGGAGCCAAGAAGGCACACTCCCAGCTTCCCCCGTTTGTTCCCTGCTCTCAGGGAAAGCTGGTGCTGGTGGCTCAGGACCCTGGTTTAGACACCCACGGGTGCTGTTACAGCTTCATTCCTCCTCGAGATGAACACCCCCACCTCAGCCACGGGTATCTTTTTACAAGAGGGGACTTGGCAGGTGTGAGTGGAAATCCTGGAAAGCTCCAGGTGCGCCGTGTCGCCGAGTCTCCTGCCCAGCAGCCGATCTGCCCATCCCAGCCCTGCTCCTCATGTGTGTCCAGGGCACCGTGGGCAGGTACATGCTGTGACAGAAACCCAGGAGGAAGCTTGTCAAACCCTAGGGATGCAGCTACTCCAGGCACCAGTCTTCCTCCATCTCTTGCCGATTAGTTACTCCCTCCAGGAGTTCAGGACCTGTACTGATCTGAACGCTGTACATACACTCTGCTGCATCTTCCCAAGTTAAATTCTTTTTCCTGTTGTAGGATTCTTACTCCACTTCTCTGGACAGCACCATATCGCACTTTGAACCTGGGGGCAATGAAACCTTATGAAGATTTCTCAATAAGCTCCATTCCTGGGCAGCAGCCCAGAGCCAGAACAGGGATTGTAACAGCCACAACACGGCCACTTGTAGGAGAGGAATTACACTTGGCTGGTGACGAACTGCTCCACAGGCAAATTTGGGAATGGATGTACAAGACCAGCTTGATGGATACGCTGCTTCTCCTCGTGCAGCCACACCTGGGTATGGGTGCTCAGCATCACCCTCCTGCCCGACTACCACTTTTCGGGGGCCAACAGCATCACAGCTGATAAGGACAGCAAGCACAAACACAAATTCCTGTCTGAAATGACCAAATCCTTAAACGACCCCAAATTAAATGGCTGCAGCACCTCCGGACACAAGGAAGTGAGGAGACAGATGTCAAGTGCGAGAGGGTTACAGCTGTACACTCACCAACACCCCCACGCCACACGTACAAAAAAGGGACACAAAATGTACCAGAAGTAAACTGACATACTGTATTTATTGCACAAATTTCCCCTAAAATCGGGAATGGTTATTATAATACAAGTGCACATCTTGGGAAATATATACAAAAACAGAAGCGAGAACAAGTATGTACATTTTACCCAGCATTTTACAAGTACCACCATCTAAATAATTTAGAGAAAGCAAAAAAAAATTGTCATAAAACATCTACAATAACTAACAGGAGAAGATAGGCAAGGTGTAAAATCCTCTCTTTTAAATATCTCTTTGTTCTTAGCAGCCCAGCGTTTGCCCATCGCAACGAAGACAACTCTGCCAACCTGCCTGCCTAGTACACGTCGCTTTCAGCCAGGGAATTAAGACATGTTAATGGAGATAGGTCAGAGTGGAAGAAAGAAATCAAACATTAGTTTTCTATTCACATAAAAATCGAGATATACTTGCAAAAGTCGATGCTGTAGTCCTGTAAAAGATCCCTTTTTGGGTTATTTAACACACGTACCGCGTGGTTCACGTACCCTCAGTCACCTCACAGCATCGCTTCCCATCCCGCCAGGGTTCTGCTTGTGTTCTGACCACAATACTGCTCGCTCCAGAGGGTGTCACTGCGCCGAGAGCTGCTGCTCAGACCTGGGGGCTCTGCAGGGATAAGGAGGAAGCTGCATCCATGGCTGCTTCATCTGGCACTGACCCAGCACATCCTTAGGATGACGGTACTGGGCTGCGTTGGGCAGACAGCGGAAGGTGCCACCGAACCGCCGCCATTCTCGGGTTAATCCTCATCTCACGCTGCGCAAGGGCCTTTCTGGAGAGTCAGATCTGTTCCCAAGCGACACCAACAACTCGCCTCATCCTGGTGAAGTGGCGGAGAAGCTGTTTCCCTGTACGGATGCGTTACAGGCCTGGGAGCTGCCAGGATGCCGGGGCTGCAGGCGGCTCCGCAGAGGAAGGGAACCTGCACGGAGGCAAAGGCAGGAGTGCGTCCTCGGGTTCCTCAGCTGGGACAACAGCCCCCAGCAGCATAAACATCACCAGGTTACAGATCTATGTGAACGTTCAGAACTGTAACTACTGGCTACAGAACGGATCGCAGCAGAGTCAGAGAGTCATCTTCTGAGCTCACTCCTCTATCTCATTAAAAAGGTGTTTACACAACTGGGCCCCTATGGTTTGTGCTCCTTCCAACAGCCAGAGAGAGGAACAGAACTCTGTGGCAAAGAAAGGACATCGGAAGAGGAGGGAGAAACGTATCCTCAGACCAGGCACTGAACACATTTTTCCTCCCTGTGGGAGTCAGCATTGGATTTTACACACAATGAGTTCCCAACGCTGCCACCTTTACCAAGGTCTGGTTTGTGCACTGCCACAGGCTCAGTCCCACATGGAAAAGGGTGTGGATTGGCTGTGTCGCTCTTCCCAGGAACACAGTCTGAAGTTATAGGTTTTAAATATTACCAAAAAGCCACTCTGGGTGAAAGCCCAGCTCGGGAAGGAGGGAGGGGAGTTTCGGCGTCACCAGCCGTGGGGCAGGGATCTCTCCTATTGTTTTCAAGTTTATCAAATGGTTAAAATAGAATTGCTATTTAAAATAACTCCACCAAAAACAATAGCAGGCGTGCTATCCTATTGAAAAGATGATTACAGAACGATGTATTTATGGAACTGTTTATAGAGTTCAGCGACCAAGCCAACACGTACCTCCTACTACTGCGCATAACCCAGGAGTCTCAATACAGATGAAAACAGAACCTAAAAATCAGCGACATTAATTGGCTGCCAGGCCAAATAGGCAAAGAAAAAAGCCTTAATGAAGTGTCCAGTTAAACTGAGGTAGTAGAGCCTTTGAAAACAAAATCCGCCTACCGCCCTGTATTTACATTACTTACACCAGCCTGGGTCCATGGGCTGTTCGTACAACTACTGTATATACACTGACAAAACAGGGATGGCTGAGGAGAGGAGAAATGCTGAGAATAAAACAAACAACATTTCCTGCTGGTAATTACACAAGTGAGTAGAAAAGGGATCGGTCGTCTGCGCCAAGGGTGTTTCTCAAAAAACAAGTTGCTGTTACTACACCCTGGTGTAACCAATGTGCATGTGTTTTTGTAGACTGGTTTTAAAAAAAGGTATCAATTAGTTACCTGAGCAATTAAGGGTAATAGTCTGTTCAGTTTTTCCCCGATGCTTTGGTACAATTCTTTCTAAGTTCATTATTTCAATAGCTGACTCACTGCTGTAAGAAGAATGTGACACTGCAAGAACATCAGAGACTGTAGAAAAGTCAGAGGTAACAGTCCTGTCACTCTGGGAGCCCGTGGGGACACTTCAGCCAGCAGTCAGTTGAGATTTGTTTATTGTTCTGGGTTTTTTCCCCCCTAAATGCTTCGATTTCGTTGTGGAAGAAAAGCATCATTTAGGGTAAAGCAACATTTAAACATATAAACATTTAATACTGGTTACAACATCTGGCCAAGAGAGAGAGAGAGAGAGAGAATCTCCCTCTAGTTTGTCTGTTGGCCTCTTCCTGCCTCCTCCCTGTCATGTGTCCCTCCTGCTATTCCCTCTCCCCAGGAGAAAGATCATAAATAATGTTTGGAGCTGAGCATCATTAATAAGCTTTTTACAAAACAAACCAACCCCCCCCCCTCCCCACCCCCCTTCCTCCGCTGGGAAGTATCCAGAATTGGACTGTGACATGACAAAGTCATTTACAAATCACTGCAGCTTGAGAATCCCAGATCTTAACGAGCTCCTGATCAGTGGCAGCCAGAGGAGGCAGCTGCCACGCTCCTGGTCAGGTTCATAACCAGCGACAGCATCATGGACTCCTCAGAGCTGCTCTTCCTCACCACCCCACAGGAATTACAGTCAGCCACTGTGGCAGAGACTGAGGAAATAATGCAGATCTTCAGCTTTTGCTCAGATCTTCACTTTTCCACGGTGGAAATCTCAGGCTCACTCACTTTGCTTTTTTCCTTTTCTTTATCCTTTCTTTTTTCCTCTCCCAAATCACCACCCAGGAGAGGGAACATCTCAGACTCTTGGCATTCCAGACAGTCATATATGGAGGTGCTGCAGCTCCATGAGCAGTTTGTTTTTCTTGGTTCAAAGAGAAAGGAGCCAGAACAAGCTGTCTTCCACTTTGTTTCCAGAGGGGAAAGAAGGCAACGTCCCTGGCCTCTGGCATTTTACAGCAGTATCTGGGCAACGTACGGAGAGTGAGTGCTTGCTACAGCTGCCAGTAAAGGGAGGTCGCTGGATTCGATCCTAAAAGGAAGCAGAAGAGGCACATTTAATCTGAGCCCAACTGTAGCTGGGAGAGAGAACATGTGTGTCAGCAACTGCACTGCCTGCTCCAGGCCTGTGAGTGTGCACAGCTCCAAGCAGCAGGCTGTTCCACAAGCAGACCTGAGGCCAGCCATGGTATCTCCTCACGTGGCCCTCACCCACCAGACTGTCTACCATCCCCTCCTGCCCACACTGACAGGCTGCAGCTCTGCACTGGCAGCACTGCCTTCGCTCCTGGGCTGGGTTTTTACCTTGCATGGGGCCAACAAACCCGTGAGATGGCAGACAGAGGGGGAAAAGCCACAGATTCCTTCCCACCCCAGAAGTAAAGGGAGCACTGGTCAGGGGACAAAGCACAGGAGCAGGGGACTAGGCTACACCACTTCTGCTGCTGCCACAGAAGCCCTGGCACTGTGCTACAGCTCATCCCGCTGCAGCTGCTGCCCCGTCTCCAGCTCCACACGTGCTCCATGTGCCTTCCTGCTCAGCCTGTACTCCTCTGCACAAACAGATATGCAGAGCCTCCCTATAAACACCCCCTAAATAGCTTCTGTGCCATGCCCCACACCCACAGAGGAGTATTATGTGCCTCCACCACACAGAGGGTGATTTCTGCCATGTAAGGCCGGTCAACCTGGAGCAATCAGGTGCCTCACGCTGTTCAGCGATGACTGACCAACTAAGGAAGGAGCCTGATGAGCTCTGGCCTGCTGAACCCATCTTCCTGCCTGGAGGGAAGGGAGAAAGGCCAGGGGATCCTCGGGATCCAGCAACAGCTAAGGAGGAAACAGCAGCCCCATGTGATTTATGCCACGCTATGGTCCCAGTCCCATTACAGAATCCATTTCGCTGGGCTTGGAGCAAGAGCAGGTGGAGGATCTGGCACTGGGAAGCCCAGGGGAGCACTGCTCAGAGGGAGTCTGTGATCTTACCCGAGCACCACACCCAGCTCCTTCACGTGAACTCTCATCTGGCCCTTGAGATACTCAGACAGCATCTTGCTTTTGAAATAGAGCTCCTGCAGCCGATCTTCCAGGTGCATCACACACTAGAAAGCAAAGGGAGTCATGTCAGGGAGGAGATCTTCTAGGTCTTTTCCAACCTTGATAATTCTGTGATTCTGTGATTCTGAGATAGCGCTATATCCTAACTTAAGGAGTGGAAGGATGCCTTAAAGCCATCACCCTCTCAACTGTCCTTCATACTTACAAAGTTTGGAGATAAATTATGCTTGTAAAGCTGAAGAGTGGAATGAAGCAGGTTGGAGACGAGACTCGAGACTAACACTTCTTTTCCCAGCTTGTTATCAATGATTCTCCTCTGGCTACTGGCCACCTGCACCGTCCATTTGTCCGTGTCTGCAATAATGCAGACAGCTTCTGCGATGGGTTCATCCAGAACAGGATGCTAGAAACACACAGAGAACAGCAGAACCCTGAGAATGGCAAATCACAACCGTCTTTTCCCAAACCAACACCGTCCTGGGCAGCAGGGATAGCATCCCAGGCACTGCTTCACCTGAAATACAGGAACACATGGATAGAACTGTGTTCCATCCAGCAAAACCAGAGCTTCACTGCACTCTTGGAAGGACAGTCACTAGTTTACATTTCCTCCCAGGCTTTGGAAGCATGTCCCTGGCTGATAACTGTACCTTCTGTTCTCTGCCAGAGAGCTCTGACCCAACTGAAGTACACCTTAAACCCCTAAAGCTGCTGGTACCAGAAACCCAACTTGCTGTTCAACATGGCTGTGGTAGCGAGTCGGTTTATTCCCAGTTCTCACTGGTTTCCTTACAGGAGTGCCAGCAGAGGGAGTCCAGGACCAAGCCTACATCCAGCTCCTCCGATCCTTCCAACCTGTCACCTCTCTGGAGCCAGGGAGGTTTGGAAAAGGGGAATGTGGAACCCCACTGCCCTCTCCCAGTAGTTTTGGGGCTGTGCTGTTGGGAAAAGTCTCCTTCCCAAGGATCCCACAGGGAATTCTCACAGCACAGGGGGGCAGTTATGGCTTTACTCGAAGCCAAGCACCTCAAATCTCACTCTGTCCTTTTGTACCCTGTCAGCCTTGAGCTTCAGCTTCAGCCTGCAGTGTCCCCAGGGTACAATCACCACAGGGAACATGCTCTGCCCCACAAGCAGCACGTTGGTTAGATGCACATGGGAGGAAGAGTGTCCTGAGGGAGCAAAGGGAGCCTCAGCACTGCAGCAGGGCTGTGTGCCTGCGAAGAGACGTATGGCAGCCTCAGCCTTGGGTCCTTCCTCACACCATTGCATCCCGTGGGCATGCAACCATCAGCAGGCTGACGTGCCTGCAGAGGAGTTCTCTCCTGCTCAGTACCAAGATCCATCTCCTCAAGGGCACAAGCCTCTCAGCTGCCTTCAAGTGGGACTCTAAGGTTTTGTGCTCCAGATTTGCAGTGAAATAATGTTTTTCAGACACATAATTGAGAGGGAGAAAAAATTGGTGAGCTGGGACTGGAGGAACCTGACGACAGCTGCGACAGTAAATATTTCCACTTCCAACGATTTTGTACATTCAAAAACATTTGCCTTTCCCTACTGTGACAAATACATTTACCAAATATAGCTTAATTACCTGCACAGCATGAGACAGATCTGCCACCAGACAGTGCCTCAGCTTTTCATCGCTTCCTATTCCTTGCAAAACGAAGTCAGGGACATAAGATGAGCAGTAGCCACCTAGCAAGGATCTTCCAAAATTGGCAATACTGGGCTGGACAGAGTTCACTTCAACTAGCTTTGACCTGCAGGAAAGGCATGGAAGAGACATACAATTGTAAACACCAAACTCCACTCACAGAGAGGGTGCATTCTCACATCTGCTGGATCTCTTCTAGCTTCCACGCAGGTACTTTTTAAAGAAAAAGAGCTTCAAGCCAGACCATTGTGGAAGAAAAGTGTGAGGGCCAAGATCACAATCCACAATTAGTATTTTTTTCCAGACCACTGATCTCTCTATATATTCCTTTACAACCAGTGGGCTCAAGAGACACTTTTCCAACCACCGATGCCAAGTTAGGCTACATTCCTCCACACATGTGACATGGGAAGAGGCTCTATCTTTTTTAGGCTCCATTACTGGTGCACTTACCCAGGGAAAGGAATCTCATATTCTTCTGCCCAATCTTCTTGCTCTCCTCCATAATAGTTACTGCTTGGTCTAGTTAGATCGTGACCTGTATCCTCACTCTCGCTGTCACCCAGGGCACTGTCTGAACTCTCATTTCTTGGAATGTCCCAGTCAATTCCTGGGGCGACTTTTTTCTCTGCGTTCTCCCTGTCCCCATGGGGGACACGAATAGAGATTTTCTCTCTTTGGTCCTGCTCACTAAAGCAGTTTTTGTAGGTCTCTTGTCGAACAGAGTCCATAAATTTACAAAATTCACTAGGTGGTTTGCTAGTCTTTGTACACAGCTTTTTAGAAAACTCTAAGCTGCTGCTGTGAGCAAGAAGGTCTGTAGCTGCTGGCCCTGGAATATCATCAATAGTCCGGGTTTCAATTGAACTGTCATCAGTAAAATACTCATCAAACAGGCTCATGCTCTCGGGGTATTGGTTTGGATTCCAGCTCTGATGCTCGCTAGCAACTTGAGGAAAGGGTTCAGCTGTCCCACAGTCTCTATTTTGGTCCTCAACAGTTTGTTTAGCTTCACAGTTCTGATCAGCAGACACTCCTTCCTCCGTAGCTGGCGGGCTGTGGTGCCTAGAGATTTGTTCCACTACTGCCTGACTTCTGAGTTCAATGTCTGAATCGGGTGACATGGAGTCTCCGATGAGGAAAGTCACCTTTGTCTGAGCTTCAGCAGCGCTGCAAGGGAACACAGCACCAAAGAGCTTATCTGGGGGCTTCTTCTCCACTGCTATCCCAGATGACCTGGTCACACCGACCGCCTGGGTGCCCGACTCCAGCGAGTCTTTGTCCCTCCACACATTGGCTGGTGGCTCCAAACCAGACTCCATCCCTACACGTTTCTCTGGTGAAGCTGAGCCCATGCACACCACGGGCTCTAGTTTTGCATCCAGGCAGGGTCTGAGCTGCTGAACATCAACAGCATCTTCCTGGCCATCGTCAGGAACAATCGTTCTGTTCTCATCTGAAGAAGACTCCAGCTCTACCTTGGGAGTGTTCTGGGTGTCTTCCCTCTCTTGCTGTGACCCCCCTTCGATGTTTTGGGCGAGGGAAGTGGGACACTTGCAGTATTTACAGCTGCAGTTGGGGGTTCTCGTTTCTTCCGACTCCGTCGGTAGCAAATTGCCCCTGTTCTTGTGCATTGTGACAAGCACATACTCAGACTCCTCCACTTCTCCTTTCTCCAGCGTGGTGGTTATAACAGTTCCAGGCATCACAATGGCTTCATCTTCCCCATTTTCTAGAAGATGAGTCTCTTGGAGTTCAGAGCATCTGATGAAGTAAGTGAGGAAATAAAGCAATCTCTGTACCAGGTCGTGACGTTTGCCAACCACAACTGTTTTTGCCAGTCTCACAGGTGACCCAATAGCCCCATACAGGTCACCTAGAAGAGGGAACAGAGCAATCATTTTGCATCTTTAAAACAAATTATTCTTCTAACAGACGATTCTTGTGGCCAGTTTCCAAAGGCCAGGTCCACAAGAGAGAAATGCTAAAGCAGAAGAGTGAGGACAGCTACGCTAGGATTTTGTTTTCAATACAGAGAATCCCAAAGATGCTGCTGGTATCACATGTAAGGTGACACGCTGGTCAGGGAGACATCTGATCTCAATATTAGGGAGTATTCACACCACCTAACTTCAGGCCCTAGCTTCAGGGGCTCATCTCCTGGGTTCCTTATATAGCCATGGGAGAGAGGAGGCATCTGCTCTGAATTACCCCGGATAGTCTGGAAACCAGGCTGAACTTTTACCCACCAGGAGAAAGCTGCAAGGAGAAACAAGCCTATGCCAAGACCCAGGGCAAAAAGTGACAGTGGCGGGTGCAGAGCTGAAGCCAACCTTCTTCTCTTCCTTCCCCTTGAGCTCTGCTATGGGTTGAGTGGGCTGTTCTGACTGTCCTCCAGACTCACCTGGGGAAATGCCTGTGCACCTGTTATTGTGGAGGGATGAGGTCACCACACGAATGTGGGGATGGGGGGACAAGGCATCCAAGAGGTCTCACAGACCAACCTAAGCCCCGTGGATCCCTGGAGTGCCACGAGCTCTGAAATCAAATCTCCTTGCCAACTCCTTGTCCTTCCCTGCCTATCCTGGAATAGGGCAGCCTCATAAAACTTTCCATTCCCTTCCCTAACCACCGCCATGAGAGCTGGTGTGCAAAGCAGGACACGCAGACCAGGGAGCAGGAAGCTCATCTCCTCCACTCAGATGACTAGCTGCTCAAATCCCTCAGGCTTTGAGACCCTTACCCAGGGGGTTGCCTAGCCATGATTTCCTGTATCGAGAGTATGTTCATTCCTTAACAAAATATGGATTTCCTTGATTTGATTTTCCACAATTTTACTGATAGCAGCATCCCAAAACCCAGAAATTCCTTTTCCTTATGGAGGCAGAACCAGAATCCTCCATCATCCCCAGGGCATTAGACCTTAACAGACCTGCTAAACATGACTACCATTTTTGGCTGCCACTTTACAACTGATAATACCTTAAATTACAGCACAGATAAAAAAGCAGTGACCACCTCCAGGCTTGAAATACACACTTTTGTCTCATTTTGAATTAAAAAAGAAATGATATCTAACTTGAGTGGGAAGTAACAAGCATCCCTACAACCCAGCACACATGTAACTCTTGATGTGAAGCCTTTGGGTGGTTTACAGGGGTTTGCCACATACCAAGCTGTGCCCACAGGGGGTTGTATGGATGAGTTTTGGCCAGCATGTCCACACTCTGGGAAGAATGCTTCTCCAGGAAGATCCTGATGGGTGGCTGGCCATTGGGCATGACGGTAGGGACCCAGGCCAAGTGGTTAGTCAGGACAGCAGTCAGTAACGCGGGGAGAAACCTGGAAGCAAAATGTTCAACATGAGGGTTTTTTCCAGGTACGGGCTCAGGGTGTTACCTAAAAGGAGTTCTACAATCTAGAAACAATCTACAATCTGCACAGACCAAGGCTTGAAGAAACAACTTGAAGCCAGCAGAGGTCACCCCTTTGGTCTTGCTTCTTTGGGGAGAGAAGGGGGGCTGTCCCCTCCCTCCCTCCCACCCTTGGCAAAGCTCTTTTTAGAACAACATTTAAAGTAAAATGAAATATTTAACTATTAAATATTTTTTAAACTAGCAGCATCTCACTTCCTCTGTTTGGCAAGAATTACGAGGCTTCCTATTTTGCAAGCTTTGTGTTGTAAAAGATCTCAAATCCAACTTGTTTTGGTCACTGTAAGAAAACAGTGGCACTGTGTGGCCTCTGTACCCCAAGGAGGAGATCCCAAACCCTTCAGATCTCCAACTGATGATGAAGGCTGCTGCTACAGAGCCTGCAAAATGTCTAGGTGCTGTGTTCTTTCATCTAAACACGATGGAGTTTCAGCACACGTGGCTGCTCCTTTTCTAAAATAACCCCCCCTCCCCAAAGTTCTGTAGCTCAGGCAAAAGTGTTCAGTGAGCAAGCAAGTAGAAAAGCCTTCCTGAAAACCCTGAACTGGTTTATCGTCACAGCAGAGCACGGTTTCTGCTCCGTGGAGGACAGACCTTCCTCCCAGTCCCATGTGCCGGCAGGAGGAGCGTGCAGAAGCGCAGCCCAAGGGCCTCCCGTGTGCCGACAGATGGTGCTGGCGGCCGCCGCCGCGCTCAGCTGCGCCGCGGAGCCCGCGGATAATGCCAGCTGAGGACTCCACAAGCACGGGGAGCGCTACGGTGTAAGCTCAGCCCCGTTTCCTCACTGGGGACCGCTCAAGGGGGGTGTAAAACTGGATTGAAAAGGATACAGGGTTCGGTTTCCCTCTTGCTTCCACCAGTGTGCATCTTACTGGATTGAAAAGCAAGGAAACCAACCCAAACCCAGGACCATTTCAGGGGAGCCAAGGTGTACAGGGCTCAGATGGCAGGGACTGAGGGAATCCATCCCAGGAAAGAGCTTCCAGGGAAGCAGGGAATTATTTGAGGAATCCATTTGAACCCCTCACCACTGCCTACAGTTGCTCCCTTTACACTGGCAGGTGGAGCACACTGACCACTGTCACCCTCCCACCTCGGGAAGGGACAAGATGACAAGGCTGGTGGGGGAGCTGGAAGAGGGTGAGCAGCAGCCCCTTCCCCACGCTGCAGAGAGCAGCTTCCCCAGAGCCAAGGGCTGGTCTTTCCATGATGTTCCCACTCCAACTTGACATGTTTGTGCTTGTTTTAGGGCTTTAAAGCTTCCCCTATCCATGCCCTGGGGAAAGCAGATGAAGTGTTGACAAGAGAGTAAATTTATCAGATTCTCAGGTGTTTATCTAGAAGTTTCTTTCTCAGTTTTTAACTCAGGGCTTTGTCCTGCAGACACAGAGGTGAGTGCTAATGAGTGCTTCTTTTGTGGCATTTTACAGAAGTCAGGTTTAAGAGCAATTTGTGGTCAGACAGCATTACAGCCAGGGCTCTTACTGAGTGTCTAACCTCACTCATCATATGATAACCGATTTTGAAAGGTAGATTAATGCATTTCATAAGGTATGTTCAACCCCTTCCAGACACACACGCCCATCACGCGCTTCCTATGGACAGGTTTCAAATGTTCAGCCTCTACTACAACGTGGAGGCTTGAGGGAAAGCAGGCATTTAGGGAAATACTTCCTTATTCCTTTTTTTGTTTGAAAAAGAAGGTGTTTGTGACCAGCCTTTTGATGACCAGGATTTTAAACGCCGATCCAAAAAACTGGGTGTGAAATAAAAAGGCATAAATACACATGGAACTTAAAAACTGAAATCCACCATACTGGTTTTTAGAAGCATTTTCCATCAAGAAAGTGAATTCCTTCATGAAGCGATGGCAAAGCTGGTTCTTTTCTGGTGTCCCTGACATCATGGTAAGCCAGACAGGCTCCCCGATCCGTGGCATCGTGTACAGGTTGCAAATAGTCGTTCTGGAAAACAAAACCCAAAACATCCATAAAGCCAAAGCAAATATCAACAGGCAGAGACCCCTACTCACAGAATTTACCACAACACTTCAGTCCAGCTGTGGTTTCTAGCAGAATTATCTCTCTCACCAAGCCTTCCCCAAACCAGCAGGAGTTCACCCTTCCACCTCAGAGTCAAGCCTCACAGGTTCTCCACACATCTCCCTGAACTGGTCCCAAGCAGAAGGAACAAATGGCTTTTGGTTGTCCCCATCAACCTGCTTTCTCTCCACTTCATCCCAAACACGTACATCCCCCATGGTTCTGCTTGATTTATGACTAGGGCAAATTTAGGTGCACGTGCCTTATGAAAACACCTTCCTTACCTTCCTCCTTGGGTTAAAAACCTGCTGTATCTCCAGGCCAGACCCACCAAAGTGTGGGTGTGTAGAGCTGGGGACCAGGTCACTTCTGAGCTTTTAATACAGCTAAAAAGTTCCCCCACGGACCTACCTACCTCCTTTTTCACTTTAGAGAGGACAGTAACTGTATGATTAAAACTGGGGCTCTGCAGTGAAACACCAGATTAAGAAACCCCTTCTGATACTGCTGGACTCCTCTACAGTCCAAAGCAAATGGTAGTTTTAAGCCTGGCACCTACATTGTTACACTATGGGAACCTGTAATTTCATCACAGTAGAAATGCAGCCTGAGAAAAGAGACCAAACCAAAGGAAATGCCTGATGAACTCAGGTTTGTCCCCACCTAATGCATCACCTTTACTACAAGAGATATTTCTGTTTTACAAGACTCAGGTTTACAGTGTCCCACTGTCCCTAGTACCACCCCTGATTCATAAAGATCCTCTCTGGACATGCCTGTCTAAAAATGTATGGCCACTTCCAGAAGTAAAGCCATGGCTGAGCACGTCAGGCACACACACTCCAGCAGCAGCTGCCAGATCTTCCACGGTTTAAACTCCCAAGGAAGCATGAGCAGGAGAGCTCTTGGGAGTGCTCAGGGGAGGAAGGAATTCTTCCCTGGTTATCTGGCCTGGAATAAAGTGGCTGTTGGGTGACAGGACCCCCAGAGTGGCTCCCCAAAGGGTGGCAAAGGTGATTGTGCACTGTGCCGAAGTCACCAGGGCTGCTCAAGAAGAGAGAGGGTAAAGGGAGGCAGTGACATTTGCTGCCTTATTTTTTCTATTCCTTTTCATTAAATACAAAATCTACCCTGTGTGTTCACAACAGTCAACCCCATCCTCCTCAAAGGTCAGGTTTTCAGTTGCTCCAGTGCCACAGGCACAATGGGAAAGCTGGAGAACAGCCAACAGGCTGGAGAGGGGAAAGTCGAGTCACCTTTGCACTCACCAGCCCCACGGCACTCAGCGGGCTCTGCTGTCTGAGTGAGTTTTGGGCAGCCTCAGCACTGCTCTACGTTACCATCCTCTCTTGGGAGGCAGCACAGCCTGGTTACAGAGCCAGGCACAAGCTGGGGAGGGACAACAGCACCGCTGCACCGTGAGGGAACAGGAGGGTCCCCACAGCGCTGGGATCTCGTGCCTTGGCAGGAGCAAGCTGGGCTGAAGGTGGGATTATGAAGGGAGAGCTTTCTGTTGGCAGCCCATTAACTGGAGTGGATGTTGAAGAGGCCCAAAGAAAGGGAGAAACCCCAAGGCCAGGGACTTCAGAGCTCTATGAGTTTCAAAGCTGAAAACAAGTATCGAAACCTACACCCCCCAGGCACAGCTGACCTGAGAAGCTGAAAGATAAACTGCACAACTTCACATTAAATAAAGCTTATTTCTCCTCCATATGCAAACTAACCCAAGCTGAGCCTCTCACAGC
Source organism: Porphyrio hochstetteri (assembly GCA_020800305.1). Taxonomy (NCBI): domain Eukaryota; kingdom Metazoa; phylum Chordata; class Aves; order Gruiformes; family Rallidae; genus Porphyrio; species Porphyrio hochstetteri. Next base: position 2,286,724 of record CM036919.1, on the reverse strand, counting down.
TCGGCTGGTTTGAAAGAAAAACACCACAGAAAAAAAAAAGAAACTACTTTTACACTAAACCCAACGTATTAAAATATTTGTTTTTGTTGAAAAGATAGACTGAGTCTTGTGATTCGTTATTTACTATTCTGGTAACCCTGGCTGCATCTGCAACCGATAGTGTTTCCTCAGCCAGAGATCAGATTGCCCTGGCTGGCAGCCAGCAGGCATGTGACTGCAGAGCAGGGAACCTCCATGCCAGCGCAGGCAGCAATGGCACACACCAAGGGCAAGGATTAACTACTTTCCAGCTCTGCAGGCACGGAGGGAAACGCTCTCCTTCCAGTTAGTACAGAGCAAAACCAAAAATAAAATGGCAACAACACAACCCCCCCCCTCAGAACACAAGAGGGAAGTTAACTGGATTCACAGAGCTACCACTGAAACGCCAATTGAGCTCTCCTGGCTGGCTGCAGCAAGCAGCCCCCTCCCCTCCCCAACCCCAGAGGGGAGTTCAGTTAATGAGAGACCCTGCAGAACATCCAAGATGGTTTCTGTTTGGAAACGCTGCTGGGAGGCTGAGCTGCAGCCTGGAGCTTACGAGCACCTCGGTGCCAGCGATGGGTGCAGCACATCGGGGGCCAGGGGAGCTCCTCAGGAAACACCTTTGCATCTTAACAGCAGCTTGAAACCAACACTCAGCCGGGGCAAAGGAAAATGAAGACCTGAGCAAAACCTCTCCTGCAAACCCTCTGGGGTTTGCCAGCTCTGTGGGCACAGATGGCTCCGAGGCGAGCAGCCTGGCGGGTTGCAGACCCAACAGTGGCTGCCCTCAGCATGGCATGGCTGCAGCCAGGTGCTGTGCTGCTCCCTGCTTCACCCAAACACACCCACAGACCTCCCCAGCCTTTGTCCTGCATTTTAGCACCAGTGTGAGACACCTTTCCCTGGTGCTGCACAAACTGAACAGGACAGGCGGCTCCTCAGGGATGCGAGCATCCCTCTGCAGCACCCTTCCTCCCCAGGGGAAACGCTCCTGACCCTCAGCACCTCCTGACCCTCAGCACCAGGCTGTGAGAGCTGCCCTGATCTTTAAGGGCTGCAATATAAATAAAGGCAAAGCTTAGGATCTCTTTGGGAGCTGTTTCAAAAGAAAAAAACCCATCAGTGGCTTATAAAACTTAATTCACATGCGATTTCCTAGCCTCATTCCTTCCTAAGATGAATTTTCCTTAAAAAGGGTAAGGAAAATTGAGGCAGGGATTGCTGCAAGGAGTGCAGGAGTGGGGCTGTCCCACACAGGGAGCCCAGGCCCCTCCATTCACAGCAATCAGGGGCTGCTGAAAAATCACTGGCATAAAACAGGACCAAATTTAGCTGCCAGAAAACAGTGTGAGGTGTTTCCCTAGGCCTCCTGCTCAGTGTTTCCTTGCCAGGCTGCGTATTTGCCACACAGGTATTAGTCAGATGCATAATCTGTATTATCAGCATGCTGCACTGGCCTCGGGGACCGGGGGAGTTGAGATGTTTATGCAAGTACAGTAGCTTATTTCATAAGTCATGTGTCTGCACAGCTGACATCCAAAGAGAGTTTTAAGCCTCTAAGACAAGTGTTAATAGCTAAACCCATCAGTGCTTCAAAAAAAATATTAAAAGCTGCTGTGAAGTGAGTAAGGATACAAGGGTAAGCCTGGAGCTGGCAGATCTATCAAATTCTGCAAATATCAGTTTGCAGAGGCAGCCCCAGCCCAGGCCTTTCTGAGAAGGCAGCTTTGTTTTCCCAGGATGAAACGATAAGAGCAGAGGGAAAGGGCCTGTTTTGCTGCCTTTTCTCCCTCTCAGCCCTCAGTGCTAGCAGGGAGATGTCTGCAGATGCTTGGTGCCCCCCAGCACCCAGCTCACAGGCTGGCCTACAGCCACAGCTCCATCCCTGTGGGGTTGGGGGGCTTTTGGGTGGCAGGCAGCTACAATAACCACCGCCACGCTCCTCCCTCCCCTCTCTGATCAGCTGGCAGCATGTAGCCAGACCCCTGTGCCCCAGGGATTTGAGGTTATTCTCATCACCAGAGGGGTGCACATCAGCTACACTGAGAACCCCTGGAAGTCTGGTGTTAAATAAAAATTAAAATTAAAAAAATCCTTACAAACCAAGAAACAAACCCCAAACCAAAATTCCCCCAACACTGCAATGAGTTAAACCAGCACAGGGTTTAGAAACACCAACCCACTGCAGTCAGCACCCTCCTTCCCTCCAGCACAATGTGCTAGGAGGGCAGGAATCAACCCAAGTCTCAGGTTCACCAAAGGACTAAGGCTCCTGACTTCCCCGTGACTTCAGTGGGAAAGCAGACGCCTCAAGAGATAATGGTGGCCTAAATGGGTTTGCTGAATCTGTGCCAAAGGATTTTGCATCCAGCCTTCAGTATTTAAATAATACGCCTATTTTTTGCCTCCTTTCCCCTTCTTACCAGGCACATATTGTGCTGCTTGGAAGAGTGAGTGGTTCTTGGTTGCTGCAGTGATGCTGTTCGTGACAGCAGCACACACAGCCACACCGAGACACGGTGATGGCACGAGGACCCTGCCCACCAGTGGGACTGGCCCAGGCTGGGGGCACCAGCTGGTGCACAGTGCTGAATGCACTTGGTTAACCCCCCCCTCTCCCAATAATTCCCCAAGTCTGCTGCCCCAGGAAACTGGCTTATATGAAATTAAACTGGATTTAATTTACCTCGACACACTATTAAAGGGTAATATTTATATCACCATGGAAACCTCTGCATGAGGCTGGTGGTTAGACACAGGCTCCCCAGTGCTGGTTACGCAATGGCTGTGTCATGCGGGTGACGTGACTCTCAGAGGCTCTGGAGGGACAATGCCAATCCTCCTGTGTCCGGTCGGACCTTATTCTCCTGCTCAGCCTGGTGAGAGCAGCCTTCCTCATCCCATCCCAGCTCAGCACCGCAGAGCTTCCCTCCAAGGAGGAAAAAGCCAGCCAGGGGGATGTGGCCTGGGTTTTCAGGGTTGTTTATCCTACGTTGGACCCGGGATAGGCGCCCCTCCCCACCACTCTGGAACTGTTTAACTTGGAAGGACAAAGGAGACCGGGCAAAGTCCACTGAACGTATCTCGAGGGGGGAAAGTTTTGGGAAAACAGCTGGGGAGGTGGTGTTACCGGGGGTGGGAATGCAGAGAAATGGCCTGGGTGAGAACAGGGAGAGGCAGAGCAGAGCTGGGGGGGGGAGCGGAGGAACCACGGCGGCTGCTCAGAGTTGCTGAACTCGTCTCAGGCCCCTGGGCAGGATCAGCAGCTCCCAGCAGTCACGAGCTCCCTCTGCTCCTTCTCTTGGCACTGCTTATCCCATGCACCTCTCACCACAGGCCCACGTGCTCACTCTTCTCTACCTCCTGTCCCTACTGAACACGTCCTCTGCCCTCCCTCACAACTGCCTGAAGCTGAGGTGCTCAAAGAAATTTAAAAGAAATTATGCTGTGCCTTCCCTCTGCAATGCCACCTCATCTGTGGAGCTGTAGGAAAATGAGTGAGCCCTCAGGATCCTTCACTGCTCAGTAAAATACATCCTGATGTCAGGATGGTCTTTGTACAGCATCCCAGCACTGTCTTCTATAATGTCTTTAAAAAAGTAGCCCCAACGCTGGTTGTAAAAGGAAGCACCCTGCCACTCCCATCTGGGAGCAGATGAATCACTTGAAACAGAAGGATTTCATCTTAATTCCCTCCCCATGACTTAAATTATGGGAAGAAAATACAGTTAAATGCCAGGCATGTGCTTATCTGCAGTACTCTGAATGTTAACTGTTGAATAGAGGCGCTCTGCAGGTACCAACAGCAAGAGATTGCAGCACTGCACTTCACTGTGTGAAGAAGATAACCAGCTGCTGCAGAGGACTATCTGAAACGCCTTCAGAGAGGAATTAAGAGCAAGGAAAAGGCCTTGCTTTGCTCACACATTAGGAAAATACACACTAGGGGAGGATTTCCCTTACATGGCTTTGCAGTTCTTCCCCCTTCTCCCCCAATAAAAGAATTTCTGAGGTTGCCAGGAGCTTCATTACCACCAAAAGCACAGAAACCCTCCATCATCTATGATCTCTTCAGCCATGGATACACACACTTGTGAAAGCCTAGAAACACAGATTCTCATGGCTTGCCATCTCAAATGCCTTCACCATACTCACTTCTGAGATGACTGGAGACTTACCAAGTCATAGTCTTGACTTATACACAGTCACTTATCTGTACTAGCGGGAAGATGCTTTCAAAAGAGACCTGAGTGCTTTTGAAGGCAGAGACACAAGAGAGAGGAGACAAAGTGCTCACCTGAATTCATTGAGGGCATCAAGGATTCTGTTATATGCCAAACTCCGCTGACTGGCATCAGCTGATCGACGACTCATTTTCATAGCCTTGAAAACAATCATTAAACAGATAAGTAACACAGAGCTACAGCAGCCCAGAAAAGGGAAAACAAAGTCATGTGTCTGACTATCTTTCATGCAACTAGTCATGCAAATAAATTTTTTTAAGTGATAAAACAACGGTCCAAGTGCCAACTTTCATATCTGGGGAAAGATAGGTGAGGCACATGTGTTTGCAGCCTCTGCTTCTTCCGTGCTTTTCATCATTCAAGGCATAAAAGGGGTCAAAGTTTTCATTGCAGTGGCAAAGTAACTACTGAGTCTTTCCTAGAAGAGAGATTTGAAACAAATCCAACCACACATTTGAAACTTTGATCTTTGAAAAATTCCAACAGAGGGAATTTTAAAAACATTAAAATATATATATATATATATATAAAAAAATAAAAAGCTCAATATTTATTTACAGCCTGGAATGGCCTAGAGATAGGCTCTGCCCCTGCAATCCACTCCAAAACAGCTGAGGTGGGGAGGTAGATGTGGCCTTAAAAGCACCTTTCCCCTTGGCTAATCCAGGCTTGCTGGGTGCTCACACAGCCCGGGGGCTGTTGGAGCTTGCAGGAATGCCTCTGCAGCATGCTCTGTCCTCACCCTGTGCTGTGCCTTTGCTAGCACTAAGGAGCAGCATCAAAGATGAGGAGCAAAGCTCTTCTCTGGTGCAATTCCAATACCCAAGGGCAAGTTGATCCCACTTTTGTAAACTTGTAGGAAGAGCTAGGAGTTACATCTGACAGGGCTGGGGGGACATGGACACATCCAGCAATGGAAGTGCAAGAGTCAATACTGTGTGTTTACCTGTTCTATTGCACTCTTCAGTTTGTTCATGTGACTCTCAAAAAGAGGGAAGTGTGAGAAGAAGAACTCATTAAATTTGTTGTTTTCATCTTCATCTCTTGAGAGTGAAAAAATAACTCCAATTGCTATCTTCTTCTTCCTGACAATTCCTGGGCTAGGACCAGAGCTGTCATCTGACAAGTTAAAGCTTTCATCCATGGACCTAGCAGCATGGAAAAAACAGAGAGTTAACACAATCCACAGCTTAAAGCTGTGCCTTGGTTTCCTGTGTGTTTCAGTTCTTGAATATTTAACTTCAGTAAAACCCCTTTTATTTGCCTGTGCTGTCAAGTCATCACCTTTGGCTGCATACACTTCACCAGCAGCCATCAACTGGCCCTGCAATCACAGAAGCTGGAGCCAGATTCAAAGTGTTTGTGGGATTAGAATACAGTATTCTAGTTCTTTCCCATCTCTGCCATGAATTTGTGTTTGGAGTAGGGCTTTAGGGCTCCTTATCCTCAGAAGTACAGTCTACAGGTTTATGTTTTGCTGAAGGCTTTCTAGCTAGTGTGAAACGAATGCCACGAAGAAAACAGATCCTAAAAAACATCAGGCATTGAAGGTGCAGCCTGATGTAAATACCCCACAGAAAGCACCAGCAAGAACAGATCATAGAATCCCAGACTGGGCTGGGTTGGAAGGGACCCTAAGGATCACAGAGCTCCAACCCCCTGCCACAGGCAGGGACACCAACCTCAGGCCTGGAGCTACACAAGGTTGCCCAGGGCTCCATCCAACCTGGCCTTGAACACCCCCAGGGATGGGGCACCCACCCCCTCTCTGGGCAGCCTGTTCCAGCCCCTCACCACTCTCTCTGCAAAGAGCTTCCCCCTAATATCTCATCTAACCCTTCCCTCCTCCAGCTTCACTCCATCCCCCTTGTCCTGCCAGTCTCTGCCCTTTAACAAGCTGATTCCCCTCCTGTTCCTCTGCTCCCTTCAGGGGCTGGGAGGCTGCAATGAGGTCCCCCCACAGCCTTCTCTTCTCCAGGCTGACCCAGCCCAGCTCCCTCAGCCTCTCTCCACAGGGGAGCTGCTCCAGCCCTCTGAGCATCTCCATGGCTCCTCTGACCCCTCTCCAACAGCCCCACATCTTTCCTGTATGTCTGACTGCAAGAGCAGAATGGAGCTGCCAGTGGTGGAACAGTTCTGGGCAGCACCCAGCACTTTCACTCCCAGCTCACCATCGAGGGAAGACCCCGTTCTCCAAGCTGGTGGTCTGGCTGCGCCGCCAGCGCCGCTGGTAGCTGCTGGCACAGCTCTTGTTGAAGGAAGAGCCCGGAGATGGGAAGGGAGTGATGAGCAGACTGCTGAGAGAGGCTGCAGTAACAAGAGGAACAAATACAAATCTCTTCAGAAGAAAGAGTGTGTGGAAAATCATAGCAGCAACTAACCAAAGCCCCTCATAAACCTCAGATAAACTGGTGTTGCTTCTCAGTTGCCTTCTCTTTTGCTTAACTATGGTTCTTATCTAAAAGTAACCAGTCTGAACTCACATTAACAAGATATACAAGCACTGCAAGGGTGGGACAGTCCTGCAGCTTTACATAACAGGCAACATGCAGGCTGCATCAACCCTGAGTATCAGGAAAGAAATTCTTTGTGGGAAGGACAACATTCATCCCATCCCTTAACAGCCTTTCCAATCCTTAAGTGCACAAACCCCTGAATTTTGGGGGGAGGAGAGGGCACTGTGGGGGCAAATTCTCATTTTAACATCACCATCCTCCTCAATTTGGAAACAGCTTAACAAGTATCATTTAAGAACTGCTGCAAACTCATTTCACTATTTAATTTGGCTTATTTGCAGCATGCTTTAATGAACAGCACTGCTGTTCAGATCCCTTCTGTGAGGTTCCTAATGCAATACCCAACACCTACAACGTTTGGAGGCTTACATATATACATATATATATATATATATATATATATAAGCCTTAATGCACACCTACAACAGCACAGGGAAATCCTATTTCAGCACAGGAAAAGCTATTTTGTGACATACAGACATTTCAGGAATGAATATTACTGAGTGTTTTTGGAGTCTACAGGGTTAACACATGGAACTGACATTACCAGATCTTGCTATACCGCTGTCCCTGTCCTCATTCTGCTCCCTCCCAGGCATATCCATAGGGTTGCTGTGAACTGTAAAACAAGGAATACCAATTAGCAGGGGGATATACAGTTCCTTTCTTCTGCGCAGATCTCCATGTAATTAATGAAACAAAACCATGCTCATTAATTCAGATCAACAGCACTGCACAAGGCCATCACCAAGAAGGGCTGCTTAGCTGAACAAGCCAAAAACACTTCTCTGAAAAGCCTGTATGTGTTTTTCTGAGGTCCATACTCCTATTCCAGTCCAAACTAAAATGAGTACACTTGTTTTGAGATGCAGATTATTTTAAATGACATTTTAATGTGTCAAAAGGACGTTGGTCACATCATAGTATTCACTGTATAGACAAAAATCACACCAAAATCCAGTATAAGCATGATTTTCACTCATACACCAGCTTTCTCAGGTATTATATATATAATTTAGAAGGACTTTAGAATGCTTGCTTACAGAAAATAAACCATTTAAATTGTGAGCAGTGCCTTGGTTGTTCAGCTGAGCTGTAAGCCATCCAGATTCAGTCTGCATATACAGAAGATCAAAAGTGTCTGAGGCTCAAGAGTCTTTAAAAGTGATCTATTTTACAACTGTGCATGTGAAATAAAAGCTACTCAGCCATGGAAATAAGACCCAGCTGCTTAAGAGCATGAAACGTCCAGTTTAGTTAAGCCTAGCTTTACTTTCCACAGTTTGGTTGAAACAAGTCCAGATCGAGACAGCTTCACACTAGTGTGAGGTATTATTTCCAGAAATGTGAAAAATATTTAAATTCAATATATAGATTTCCAAAACAGCCCCAAAGAGGGCTATTTAAAAGCCCACTGTCCCCATGGGATGTAAGGCATGTACCCAGAAGATAAGTGAGTAGATATCACCGTCCATTTCGTATTACAAAATGAAAAATTAATTTAAAAAAATCTTATTTCCAGGGCTAAACTACAGATGCACACTGCCCATCACACCAGCTAGACTAGGCACACAGCACAGCACACTGCAAACCTGCAAAGAAAGAGGCGCTCCGGATCAGGCGGAGCGGACCTTGCTCTGAGAATGCCCGCCTGGGGCTGCAAAGCTGTGAAAGACCTACATGGCAAAACGTAAAATACACATGAAAGAATGAGGTTAGTAAAGCAGAACAGTCTGTAGGGAAGGGGGCCAGGGCAGGGAGAAGATACAAGCCAACGTAAATGCAGAGTAACGTATGCAGGAGGAGAGCTCTTAGGCAGAACAAGAACGTTGATTCACAGCTCACAGTTGAGCTGTGTAGTATTTATAGAGTTAAAATAATAGACCCAGCTTTGCACTGTCTCCCATACAAGGATGGGGGTTCTCTACAAGGGGGCTTTTTTGGGGGGCTTTCTTTCTTTCCCCCACCCCACTGAAAAGTGATTAATTTATGCAGGCTCAAAGCCCAACTTGATGACAAACAGGAGATTCATCGTGGAGTACAATGTGTGTTTTAACATCCAGGCTGGTGGGGTGGCTGAGGAACACTTGCTGAAGGCAGCATGGAGGAAGGGGGGAGAAGGCAGGCAGAAATTTGGCTTAGTAGAACTAACAGAAAATTACAGGCTGGAGGGGTTGTTCTGAGAACAGTCAGTACATCAGTGCAGTGACACGATCATACAGCAAATAAACATTAGTGGGCTTAGTCCATTTTAAAAGTAAAACAGGATTGTAGATATTCCAGGGAAAGAGTGTATTTATGGTACACAGAGCCAGGAAAAAAATCATGGCTATTTTTAATGAGTTAATTGCCAGTCCCCTCTCCTAAATTTGAAGCTACTGCTCAGAGTTTTCTGATTGTAAAACAAACGTGAAGCCTGGACCTCAACAAAGCTCCCTTCCATTCTCTTACGTCTTGACTCATGAAAGAAAAGGACGTGACCAAGTGTGTTTTATTTGGCTTTTTAAAACCAGCATAGCTAAAAAAAGCAGCTAGTAAACAGTTCCCAACCAAAACACATAGACCCTTCTCCTGTCACAGGCTGGTGAGAGCCGGTGAGTCAGGCAGCCTTTGCGAGCCAGCGCCGTTGATCGCAAGGCTGCAGTTACAGATTAACTTCTTTACCTGCTCTGCCCAGGGTTCCCTCTGCTCTGAAAGGGGAACTGCAAACACACACTGCAGAACCGACTGAAAACCGACTGAAAACATGGGCAGCTCAACTGCAAAGAAAGTTTCAGCATCCTCTTATAGGAGGCAACCTCCTCACTTCTCCTTGCACGCCCCCACACCCAGGTGCCTCCAGCTCTTGGGCACTTAGCCTCTCTCCTGGGTGGGGAAGTCACTCTGGTGACAGAGCTGGATGTGATGAATGTGTGGCACTGGCTACATCTCTATCACACTGAGCCCACACCTTATAGCTCCATTATCTGCACTCAAACTTGCAGTTTAGATCACACTGGTGATACCGCAGAGTTTTGCCAAGCACAAACCACAATAAAACCCTAAAAGTAGATGAAGTCAGTTCCTCTCTGTCAGATCAGGCACCTCATTCACTCATGCACTGGGAAAAATCACAGGTGAAGCCTGAAAGGAATGCTGAATATTAAGGGAAAAAGAAAATAAAAATCTTAACTTTCCCAACTTAGTAAAGTCAGGAAATATTTAATAGATAAAAGGTTCTTCCAGCTTTAATTGGCTTCCCCTTATAAATGGACTGTTGGGAATTATTTTAATGAGGTACATGGCTTTGGAGCCTGAAAAACATTTTAAGCCCATGCTTAGGTGTAGTCTTATTGAAGTCAGTGTGAAGGAGAGAAGTAAACACACCCAACAAGGGTTAGGGCTGTGTCAAAGCTAAACACTCAGAGTAACAAAGCCATCAGCTCTGCTCTTACACCCAGAAATGTGTTTTTTTTACACACAACAATATTCCAGAAAGCAAATGTATAAAGTCACCCCATGATCCACCTATTACAAGAGACATTTGCTTGGAAAGTCAATGAGCTAAACCAAGGGAGAGGGAGGATGTGCCGAGGAGCTCATCAGGCTGCTGTATGGGACAACCAAGCCCCAAAGTACAGTATCTTTACTATCAACTCTACAGTTCCCCCAGGCAAAAGGCCAGACCTTCCCCTCTTTCTGTAGGGGAATGTTCACAGAGCCTTCACCCACGGCTCTTCCACAAAGGCTGAGAACCAGAGCAGCCAGAGGAGCTTTTCAAGACTGTTTAGCTTCCAGAGAGGGAGAAAAGAGAACTAAAAGCCACTCTGCTGTTGTGATGGAAAACTCCAGTGCCACTGTGGAAGGTTAACCCAGCCTGGCAGGGAGCACACAGCCCCGTGAGCTCAGGTGGCCAGAGGACAGAACAGAATGACAATTATTAACGGGAATGAAACCAGGGAACTGACCCAGGCAGAGTCAGTCCTGCCCGAGCTCACATACACTGCTCAGAAACTTCCACAAGCTCTTATTTCCCAACTATTTCTATATTCAAACTTCACTGTATCTGAATAGTTCTCCTGTGTGCATGCACAGTGCATACACATACACACAGCTGTGTAATAAACCACTAATTCCTTCAACCATCCCATTTATTTTCCTCCAATCCCCACTAACTTTTTGTTACATCTTTAGTTTTCCTTTGTCTTTTTAATTTTCATTCCATATAGAAGGCCTTCATATTCTAGAATCTGATTACTTAGTTAAACAGACCAGGAAATGAAATCAAATCTGTTTGTAATTACCTATATTCCCAAGAAGTCCATTCATAATTGTGCTGTGGTCAGGCTTTAATGTATTGCTGTCTTGATTAATGAACTCAAGACTGTCCTGCAACCTACAACAAACACAAAACACAACAAAACCAGTGAATTGCAGTTCAGCAGAATACAGTGTTACTTCACTATAGCTGGAATGGAACAGACAAGGGAAGAAGGCAGGCTTCCACCAGAAAAAGCTTTCACAGCCTAAGCCATGGTCTTGAGGAGGGTCAGTAAATACACAGACAGCTGAACACTGAACCTTCTGAAGCCAGATGGTTTAGTAATACTTCTTTCTTCATCTCAGACTGAATTCCCCAACTCTAGTGTTGTGTCCTCATTCATTCTCCTTTGGTGGTTGCAGGCACTTCTCTACCTTACAATATCAAGCTCCACTGTACCAGCATTAAAGGAATGTTCATCCATCACTGAAAGCTACCCGAGGTGCAGACAACCACTGGGAAAGGCGAGGACACCACTGCCAGGGTGTAAGATTGGGGAACAAGAAGACTGGGACAGAAACTGGGGGGTCCAAACCCCAGCCTTTTGTGTTCCTGCATTCACCTGCTTAGCCCAAGAGATAGGATTTGTAAGGGACTCACGTATTCAGACTCCCATAGATGCTGCTTCCAGTGCGAGCGGTGAAAACCTTGCTGAGCATGAGCTGAGGAGGAGAGCTAGAGGGGCAGAAGGAAGATGTGAATCAAACACAGTGCCAAGACAGGCTTTCCTTCCCACTTCACAGCCCTAAACACAACCTAACAGCCTTTTGTGTCGAAACTGGCACCACAATCACTTTAAAGCAAAGCCAGACATTCCTTTTGCTCTGCACCTGTGGTGTTCAATTCCTCACCCACCAGCACTGAGGAGTAAGTCTTTGGAAGTGACCAGCAGGAAAAAAATTAATCTTACCGGATCTGGTGAATTTTGAGTGTGGAGCCTTTGTAGCTCATGGCCACAGAGCCAAACATCATCTCTCCAAGCATGTTAGCATCTGAGGAACACCGAGAACCCTGCGAAGAAAGAACCACCACCATTTGTTTTTAGGCATTCTAGAAACTTGCATTAAGGCAATGTAGAACTAAGGAAAATATTCTTTATTTAAAATATGAACATGCAAAATCCCTTGCTATAACACTGCTGAACACTTCCATAAAGATAATGCTAGCATAGAAAGTGATCTTGACACTGGCTGTGAGGAAATCCACTAACACCATCCAACAAACCCAACCCATCTCCGGGGCGAGGGGAAGCAGATTCAAACTGTGCTGAGTCAGGGGACTACAAAGTTCTAAGAACAAGAACCATTAAGCCTAAGCCTTGTGTCTGTTTGACAAGAACCACCAGAAGCTCACTGGAGATCTTTGTACCAAGGCTAAGATTGAATTCTCAACTTCTCCGTGGATGTTACTCTGTATTTGATGCATCTCTCCCTGGTGTGTTCCTGTGCTGGCACCAGCAAAGAGCTGTAGCATCATGATGCCAGGTTTAAGTTGTGCTACTCCTGCTTCTTGGCAGCGAGAGCTTGCTGTAAGGTGCACTGGCTAAATGCAAAGCAGGAACATCACTACACCACATCACAGGCTGGATCAAATACTGCAAACAAACCCCTGAAATTAAAAAGCTACTCAGGGCCATCAACTGGAAACAGCTGCTCAGCTGACAGTCATCCTGTTCATATGCTTTCACTGAGTGAGATTGCTGTCCCTTTATCCAGGGCTGTTTCATCTCTAGGCTGGCTGAGTATCAGTGCTGGCTCTGCAGTTGTGCCTTGCCCTGTGTAATTTAAAATACCATGCTCACCCCCTGACAAAGCCCAGGCAGCCCAGAGATGATGTACTTGGGTACTGTGCAGGAGAGCAATACATCTCCATCAAGGTGCATGATAAATCAGTAACACCTCCTTGGAGTAATCCTTCCAAAAGGTCCCTAAAAACAGTCACAGAAATAACCTTGTGCCTGGAAAATGCTGTGTTCTATCTCCATATCCCTTATCTAAGCTCTGAACAACCAGGATCCTCACCCAGCCTCCTGCACAGGCTTGGAACAGATCTAAACGTTCTTCCCAGCGACAGGCAGCGAGCTCAAGAGCACACCCAAGGACAGGGTGTCCTCACCATGGATTCCTACCAGTGGTAAGGAGCCAGCACTCCATGTTTCTGCTCACCCCAGCCCACAGGAGGAGGGCAGAGACAACGAAATGCTCATCAGCCAAAAGGCAGCACCACACTTGTAACACTTTTCAATTTTTAGCTCTTCTCAAGCACTCTCAATTAAGATGATGGTACTTCAACAGACACTATTAACCTCTGGAATCTGCTATCAGTGCAAGAAAGAGAGAGGGTGAATAAAAGAAGCAACCACACTCATAAAAAGAAGGATACAATTGCAAGGTTTGTTCATGTGACAGAGTAAAATCCCATGGTTAGCCGGGTCCTGGAGAAATTTCCATCTTTACCTCCCTCCCAGGGTTGCTGCCTAAGCACACCACAGGCTGTACAGGAAAAACCAGACTTTAAAATCAGTCTGTATGACCCAGCAGCTCCAAGGAAATACAGGCACTGCTGTTGATGGCCCTGGGAAATGATAGGTCTGCCAGCATCATGAAATCTTCAAGTAAGAACACTGCAAATTACTACAGCCAAACGTTATGATTGTTCCTCTGAAATCTGCCCATCTCCAGCTGAAGGGCTCATTCTGAACCCATGTCAAGCCCTTGATGGTTGGTTTTGGTTTCAACTTTCTGCTGTTGTGAAAAATCTAATTCTAAAGCTGGGGAAAAATGCTTCAAGATCAAGTATTGATTTTCTTTGTCAAGCAATCAAATTAAAAAAAAAAAAGCAAGTGAAAATCAGCTGCTTTCAAACTTAATTATAGGGGGTTCCCTTTTCTCTGAAAGGCAAAGACAAGGAATGCTGAAGGCAAAGAGCATGAGAAGATGCACCCATGGCCTGTTTTGGTCTGGCATTTCATCTGCATTTAATAATTTCACCATGTGTAACAGAAGGTGCACATATTTAATGCATTTATTATGGAAACACTGCAACAGCTCAACTCTCTGGGACTTTAATGCTGCAAAATAAAGGTCACTCAAGACCAAAGTAGAGTGCAATCAACTGAGGAAAGGGGTTAAATATTAAAACCTCAAACAAAAAATAGCCAAGGAGCATCTGGCAAAAAAGCTGCAGCCTCCAGCACTGACAGCCTGGACACAAACCAGTTCCCTGGGTCGTATTCACCAGCTCCCATAAAACCTGATCATAACATGCCCACAATGTTTGTTGTTGCACATTAGCACATCAGAGGCAGTGGGATTTGCATGATTTGGAAATCACATCTCTGAAAATAGCATTTATGGCATTGGGTATCCCACTGGTACCCAAGAGCACAGGTAAATGAGAAGGGCAGGACAGAGACGTATGTCACACGTCACGATCAGCAAGAGCCTTTCAGCCCCAACTCCAGTGACAGGCAGGCACAGAGGCAACACCTCTGCTACATCTCAGTGTGCAAATAGTTTTGGGCAAGCTCAGAACCAGGTTCAGCCTCATCTTAATGGTTTTTCATTGTGTTTGTGAGGGATCAGGACAGGACATAATTAAGTGTGGAAGCATGGAGCAAACCCCTGTATTTCAGCTTCCAATTAAACTTGCTTTTATAGATAAAGTATATTTAAAGAAGGAAGCAAAGAGCTATTCAAAAAGTACTACAGCCTTGCTACAGTATACATACAATAGTATATCTACTACAGATTTCCATTTTACTGCTAAAAAAATTAAACCCAAACAATAAAGGGACTTGGAAATACTGCCAACACATGAAGTCACTTCTGAGGTCAGCAGACAGAGCAGTCAGAAGATGGGAAATGCCAGGCTGGCTGGTGTCGGCACAAACTCGCTCTGGCCCCTGCTGTATTGTGCAGTAAAGAGCTGTAGTATTTCCTGCTCCCAGCTCCCTCCTGGGCAGGCCTGGAAGGGGAATGGGGAAGACCAACCTAGGCTGACAGTTTCTTGCATGCTTTCTGAGCCAGTCACACAGCTCCAGATCATTTCAGTTCAACTGGGGAAGGTTTTGACCAAGCGACACTCATGAGGAAACGGGGGCTGGAAAGGGAAAACTTTCCACAGCTTTAAAAGCTGCTGTCCTGCCAACCACTGAAATTAATTTCCTTCAATAACTTTGACCATTGTTTGCACAGAGCCTGCCCAGTAGGAGCAATAGTTTCTGGATAGCAGGGGAGCATCGTTTTTCTTGGTGACACAATGCACAAAGGAGGTTGTTTTGCTCTGGAAGGAAGCTGCTGACAGAAACGTCTCTTCCTTTCATAACCACAGCTAAATGCCCTTCCAGGAAGGGAGGAATGGAAAACACATCTTCAGCCACCTTACTAAAGCTGTGGAAAAGCCTGTGATGAGAAAGGGAAAACAAGAATACACAGCTCACCAAATATAGCAAGAGCTAACGTGCCAGTGGGGAAGCCAGCACTGAAAGGTTCTTCATTTCTATCTCCGGTAGATTAAGACATCAGTAGTACTGTACTTCAAAGTAAGTCGTGGAGATAGCAGCTTCCCTCAAACACACAATTACTTCATTACAAAGAGTGGAAGGGCTTAGTTCTATTTTAGGGAGGCTTAATATAAAACACTTGTGATCCATGGAAGGAGAGATGACAGAAATATATCCGTGTCAGATGACTCTAGCTACTCTCCTGGCCAAAATCTCTTATGTAAAATGTAACTCAAGTGCACTGAAGCCCTTGTTATAAAGCTGTTACACAGGCCATCCCTACAGACAAGTGTGCTTCTCTCTCATTTCCCTGGCATTTAGAAGTAAAATATACTACCTCAACTACACTGAGGTGAGATACTTGTGCCACGTCTGATCATACCAAATAACACCTGGGTCATAAGACAGAGCAAACGCCCTGGAGAAATCACCACCACTCAAGACACATCCTGAGAGAACCAGCTGGCTGGTTTTAGACTTGTTCAAACCCAAAGCTACAGAATTAAACATTACTGAGTCAGAACTAAAGTCTGATTTTGACTGAAAACTGCTCTCCACTGCCAGTCTCTAATTTCAAGCATTTTAAAACATTCAGTACCTCACTTGCCATTAGGCTCTGCCATGGGTTATGGGAAAAAACACATTAAAAAAGGAGAGTGACTCACCTGGTATTTTGGGCATTGTTCTTTTGGATCAGACAAAGAGGAGGATGAGTTGATTGAACTATCCAAGGAAGAAGAGCTGTCTCCTCCAGGCTTGAGTTGGCAACATTTCCCAAAAACTCTCACCTGAGCATCGCTGCAGAGTTTCTGCAATACAGACACCACGTGTGACACACTAAGACACAGGACTTGAAATCACTGCTTAGGAGCATCATGCTTCCCTGTGTAGGTAAGATATTGAACAGCTGGAAGGCTGATGCCCCAGGAAAACAGGTAAGAGAATATTTAGCAGTGTCTCTTGCAGCCTGGCTGTAGGAAGTAATGCTGAGCTGTTTTACTTCCAGTACGCCAGGAGCTAACAGGTCACTCCAACTCCATGCTCCTAATTAGCCATCCATCCCCAAAGCTTTACAAAATGACTTTTTTTTAGACCTAGGATTAGGAGAAGGGATGGTACCGAAGTATTTAAAGGAAGAATGGCAACCATCAGCTCCAGCTGCCTTCGTCTCTCTCCCTGTGCCCACTGGGGCAGAGGGGATGCAGCAGTGCAACGGGCACAGCCCTCCAGAGCAGCAGCCAGGTCACCCCAAGGAGCAGTTCACAGTGTACACACTGATTAGGAATAATCAAGTGAGAAGAACACAGAGTGAGAGAGGGGTTCTCGTTACAAGGATGTGAGGAGAGAAAAGGCACCATTTTTATAGGTCTCTCCCCAGCGGCGTCCAAGTCCTCTGGTCTTTCTAGAGTGGCACAGAGGTGACTCTTGTGAGCCTGATAATGGACAAAGCTGAAAACCACAGTTAGTGCTACACAGGAGCCAGAAAACTTCCATAAAACGATGCAGAAATGGTCCAAGAGGTAACTTCTGATGGAGATTCAGGCAGAAAGAATAGCAAAAAACAGGAGTTAGGAGGGCTCAGCTGGAACTGACCTACAGGATGGGTAGGATCTGTGTCCAGCCTACACACACAGGGTTATCAGTCTCTGGCACAGGAGATGCCCCACTCCTGTTTCCTTCACTATTGAGAGCCACTTGTGATTTTCCCCTGCCAATCTCAGCCCCCCCAGCAGAATGTCAGCCCCATCAGTTAGTGCCATTTACACTACCACTGGGCAACCCTCCCCACCTAAGGTCCTCAGTGTCCTGTTCATAAACTCCTCACTTCAGCACACCCACCTAAGGTTGGCATCACTTACACTTGCTAGTGGGCAGCACTAGGAGACAGGAATAGTCTACAGTGCTCAGAATTACATACTAACCCTGCCCTAAGACTTGCTTAATTAACATTTCCTATGCAAGCACCAAACGAGCAAGAGCAAGCTGGAAGCAAAGCCCAGCTTTAAGGGACAGGTGGAAGTGCAGAAGGGCTGGTTTATGTCACAGCTTCATGTCTGGACTCAGAGGTCCACATCACAGGCTTCCCCTTCATTCAAAAACCCAAGTATGTCCCAACCCTGAGCAGCTATGAAAGAGGAAAAGGCACAAAGAAAAGTGTGAAATAACCACAGCACAGGGCGGTCACTGCTCGACTCTGCTCAATAATCAGCAACAGCCAGACAGCAAGATGAGCCCAAATGGCTGTGGAGGGATTTTGATGAGAGCCAAGGTGGGAATATCCTGTGCCTCTGTCCTAGGCTGTGCAGGTCCCTTTTCCTTTTGCTAAATCTCACCCACTGTTAGGGACAGGGGACTCTTATTTGGCCCTAACGATGAGTGAGGTTAAGCAGAAGAGCAGAAAACATCAGGGATTCTGGAGCTCTGGGGCAGCCTGAAGGAAAAATGTGCTGCCAAGTCAGTAATGCCACAGCAGAGGGGAAGGAAGCACCGAGTCCCGTGCTCTGCTGACACACACAGCCTCCCACAGTAGTATCCTCCTCTTACGACACCGCGGCGAGTACGCTGCACCCCTGCACTGTGTAGATTTGCTAATGGCCAGTGTCTGTGGCTTGAGCACAGTGCACAATGGCTGGAACATGTGAATGATCATCATATGACTTCAGTAGGAACTCGTGAACCAGAATTGCATTTTATCTCTGACACAAACAACAATGTCCTAGGCTAGGCAAGCATCATGTGATAAAACCACATAAAATCCACAGGGTTACAGCAGCTTTTGCAGGCAAACCACAGTTCAGCTTGCATTTTCCAACAGATGTTGAAAGTTCCTTCTACAAAGTTACAATTATAACTAAGCTTCCTTGAGACTGTAAAGCTGGTAACTGCATTTCTGCAGGTGAAAAAAAAAGTCTGAGTTAAAAAAAGCAGGCTGCATTTGCAAACTACTTACTTTTAAATAATTTCATCTAATCATGGCATTTTTTTCTGCACAGCAGCTGCCCCCAGATCCACTGGGGGCTCTGGTATCTCTTAAGTAAGAGTTGCCTAATTTAAATGGCAAACCAGGAAAATGGCTCTTTGGTCTTTGCAGTGGAGTTTAATGAGCCAAGACTCCTGCAAGGAGTCTGTAAAGGAGGTCAGGAGCCCTCAGATAGCACTTCTGAGAACCCTGTCAACAGTAAAGCCCTCCTAAAATGCAGATTCCTGGGGAATTTTGGTGTTTGTTCCTTTACGAACTCAGCACATGCTTAAGAATAACCTGTTGGACAATGAGATCAAGTACCTGCAATGGCCCCTCTGTGCTTTCTGACTCCAGAAAGGTGGATGACAGGGTGACCATGAGCCAGCCTTGTGTCCTGGGGGCTGAGAGAGCCAATGGGATCCTGGGGGGCATCAAAAGGAGAGTGGCCAGCAGGTGACAGGAGGGGATCCTCCCCCTCTGCTCTGCCCTGGTCAGGCCCCACCTGGAGTGTTGTGTCCAGTGCTGGGCTCCCTGGGATAAAACAGCCAGGGATCTCCTGGAGAGAGTCCAGAGGAGGCTACGGAGATGTTTAAAGGACTGGAGCATCTCCCCTGTGAGGAAAGGCTGAGTGAGCTGGGGCTGTTCAGCCTTGAGAAAAGGCGGCTGAGAGGGGATCTGCACAATGGGGATCAATGTCTAAAGGGTGGGGCACAGGGGGACATGGGCAGCCTCTGCTCAGTGTCTGTGGGGAAAGGACAAGGGGCGATGGCCTCAAGTTGGAGCACAGGGAGTTCCACACCAATCTGGGGAAGAACTTCTTCCTGGTGAGGGAGCCCTGGGACAGGCTGCCCAGGGGGTGTGGAGTCTCCTTCTCTGGAGAGATTCCAGCTCCGTCTGGACACCGACCTGTGTGACCTGTCCTAGGGACCCTGCTTTGGCAGGGGGTTGGAGCTCTGGAGGCCCCTTCCAGCCCCTGTGATTCTGTGATCCCAAATATCAGTGCCATTTCAGATGCTACGCATCTCATGGATCAAAGGAGCAGGATAACTTGCATACCAAAGCCAGTCCAGCCAGCTTCCCACAACTCAAAAGGTAACCAGCTATTTAAATACAGTACAAGGGAGACTTTCACAGCTCTCTATTTTCTTTGCAAACAGACACATTTGCAACAAATCCAGTCCCTGGGCAAAGTGCTGCTGGAGTCCCCCGAAACGCTCCCTTTTGCTGGAGAGCAGAACATCTGCTGGAAGGATGCCGGGGGCAGCAGCTGCTCCTGGCTGCCACGCTGCTCTCCCCGCTGTGGTCACACTCTTTGTTCTTTCTCTGCCAAGTCGCTGCAGATACCTCCCAGCTCCAAAGGCTTCCTGGCAGTCACAGCTCTTACATTAGAGGTCATCATTTGCTGAAAGTCTCAGAGGCCTACTGGGTAGCACTGAAGACAGAGTAAAATGTCTTTATAGTACGACAGGGTACAAAGTAGGTTTCCTCTGCAGTTCTGCTTCTGGAGCCTCTTTTCTCCACCTCTTTCACTCTTTGCCACAAGGTCTGTAAATGCCTTTAAGTGGAAAGAACCTACCCAGTGCTGTGCACAGGAAGAGGAATCTCTGCTGGGTGAGGTTCAGGTTGGGGGTAAGAAAGTTGAAAGGAGCCTGGTGTGTGGAACTAAATCCAGACTGTGTGCATGTGTGTTAGGGCTGGGAGTGACAGAAGGAGAGAGAAATGTCATCATATGCTTTACTCTTCTCTACCCCTCCACAACAGCAGGTGCTCAAATACCACTGCGGTGGGAGCGACAGAAATCTCTATTCCCAAGCAGAACTGCTGCTCTTCAAAAGCTCTGTCCCTCCTTCCTGGAGCAGGTTTTTTCAGAAAAGCTGAAGAAGTATTTCAAAATTGATAAAGTAACCCTTTTTCTATATTCATATCTGTTGGTCTGAATGTGTAATTAAACATATGCATCCACCCAGGACATAAGGATAAACTGAACTGGCATTCACTCCTTCCCTTCAAGTGCTGCTGTAAAAATCCAGCTATTTTTCTTAAAACACAGCTGTCAAGGCTGCATTCTCCCTTTATTTTCAGAGTTGTCAAGTTCCTCTGTTACTCAGAGGTCAGTGAAATAAGGTGAGACTACCCTATGCTCACCCAACTCCACCACTATCCTTCCATTTCTGTTTCAAGAGAGTAAGCAGAGCTAAGAAGGTGGGACTCCGAGCTCACAGCTGGATCTGTCTGCTCAGCCTGACCTGGGGGGGAAACCTGTCCACCCAGAGCCAGATACAGAGCAGAGTCTCCATTTCACACAACTCACCTAAAAGCAAAAGGCTCACTATCCAATTACTAATCCCTCAGAGCAATTTGCTGCTCAACATTTATCCAGCGCTGAAGTGTATTAGAACACGTGGCTAATCCTGGCTTGTTTAAAACAGCATGCCATTTTTCTACTTTGGGATAAATATGACATTTGGAGTGAAAGAAATTGCCCCAGTAGGAGATCAAATATCATATGACCTTTTGGTTAAGTTATCTCAAAGACAATGAGGTTACACGGCACGTGAACTTTGCTGCACCTCTGGATCCCAAATCCCACACCCCTGGCCACTCTTTCTCTTTCATTTCTGAAAAAAACAGAAGAAACCCTGATTCCGAAAATCCTCTTTTGACTCTGGTTCCTGGGAAGAAGCCACTGCCCTTCTGATTCCTCGGCTGTCTCCCTTTGCAGCCAAGCCCAACCTCCAGATCCCCGCTCAGCACAGTGCACAGCTTGGCTCTTGCTCTCCTTCCTCCCTCCTCTTCCTCGTGGCTCCCTGACATGCCTTCTGCTTCTCCCCCTGGTCTCCATGCTTTCCTCCAAGCTGATCTTCAGGCTTAGAAAAACCTTTTAGCTTCTTACTTTTCCATCAGCACCTCTCTTCAGTTGAAGCCCTACTGGCAAACACCATCTCATCATCAGGTCACTAGTGCACAACATAAATGAGAATGAGCAGTTGAACTAGACAGCTAAAAACTGCCACCCCATCCCTGACTCCTCCAGCCTGCTCTGAGGAAAGCCCTGACACAAGGATCCCCTCCCCAGCTTCTTCTCTGCTTTACTCCCCACTTCACAGCACCATTTCTGGGGCATCCTTCTCCCAGCCAGCTGGGGGCCTTGGGAGGAAAACTGCTCATGCTTCACTTGGCCTTTGCACACCGATGTAACTCATGTACCACACAGCAGCACAGTACAACACAACGCAGCTTTCGTGTAAGGTTAGCGTGAATGCAGTGTCAAGGTTGAGAAGCCAAGCACACAGGGGTCAGGAAAGGCAAAGCCAGCACTGAAAGCTCAGCCCTGGCCTGGCCACTTGGCCTCTGCAACTTAAAAAGGAAAAGGATCTGCTTGTAGTGCTTGATTTGAAATTCAAACCAGGCCTGGTATCAGAGCTCTTGGAGAGGCGTACCTGTGTTCTCACACAGCTCCAGGCTGGGAGACTCAGCACAACCCAATCAGGTTGATGCCATGTGAGACCTCTCACGGCCACAAGCACCATGCAAGCAGGACAGGCGTAGTCTGAGGGGAAGCAGGAGGGGAGGTGCGAGAGGAAAAGGAGCAGACAAGCAGAGAAATGAGTCTACCAGCAGAAATCAGTCACAGGTTGTAACGCTGTCACCTGCAAATCAAGTAATATGGTCTCAGAAGAAACGAGACCCTTCTTAGTATGAGGAACAAACTCTGGAGTAACTCTCTAGAGGAGACCGTGGATCAAACCCACCAGCTTGTCTGTACAAGTACTTTGATACCCAAAAATCCACGGGATGTGGATGTTTGGGTGTGGACTGAGGGTGTTTAGTCAAGGCATCAGTAACATCTACTCCTCACATCACACGCTGCCTTGGTGCACTGACTATGCAAATACCTCTTCTGATACATTTGCTCATGACCCAGTGTCACCAGGCTGGAAAGAGCAGCCACTCTTCTGGGGATACCCTGGCAGAACTCAGGCAGGGGACCTGCCCAGTTTTCTGATGCTCAGGAGGCAGCAGCTGTCCTTACAGAGCCGGGCTGATCAATAGCCAGTCCCTTGGAAAGCTTGAGAGGAACCTCTCCTGCTCAGCACCAAAAAAGGTATAGGCTTCACAAAGGGGAATCTCTCCGCTCGCCCCCACAGCGGGTGCCCACAGCTGCCTAGCGCGGGTCTCCGCCTGGCCTCGCTGGAAACGCCTGGCAAGGCCTTCGGCCAACATTCCCAGAGCGGGGCGGCCGCCAGCCCTCCGAGTCACCAGACTGCTTCTCCTCAGCTTTGCTGGCCAAGTTTAACTCTAGCAAGGCCCGAGGAAAACATCACTGCTCCTGCGTGATTAGAATACATAAACAGCCACACTGCAAAGCCTCTCAGCTACCTTCTGTCTGTCCCTGGGCAATACCCTCCCCCAAAATTCTTGTTTACCTAGTATTTAGCTTTACTGAAGACATGAAGAGGCTGATTTAATATCCAATGTAAACAAAACAAATCCTTATTTGTGTTATAGTCACATTTCCCTCATGGATAATACGAGCCTAGCAACGCTTTAATAATTAGAGCCCAGCCTGGTGTGAGAGCACAGTCTCTGCTGTTTTTACTCATCAGGAAGTCAGAGCCTGCCGTTTTATTCCTTGGAACATCTGTGTCTGGAGAAGTTTGCTCTGATGCTCCTTAAATTTTATGGCCATACCTTCACTTACAGAATTCAAATGACTGAGCCACGTTCAGCATCAGTCCACAGTGCACACAACTCTGCATACACAGAGGTTAGATATATAAAGTAGAGCAAAGTATACCTCACCTTGCTGCAGGCATGCAACTCTTAAATTAGACTGTGTTGTTACACGTCTCAGAAGCATCAGAGAATAGGAACTGAAGAGCATGGCAACACAAAGCAGACTGGGACCCTCTCTGTTCTCTGCATTAGACTCATCAGGCTTCAACCAGAATGGCTTGCAAACCACCCTCCCTGTGTTATTTGCAAATCCAGAGGTACAAGTCATGTTAGGAAACGGGGTGGGGGAAGAGATGCAGGAAGCCTTGGCTTTTTTGAGGGGGTGAACAGACACCCTTTCACAAGGGAGAGTGCCCAGCCCACACACACGTCTTGCTGCGAAAGGGCAAGAGTGCCTTGGAATGTGCTTAGAGCCAAGATCTGGCTTTGTATAGGCAGGGTGTGCCTCTGTTAATGAAAATCATGATAAAGAGCAAGAAAAATAAACACCACAATTCCTTGAAAATGGCCAATACCTACTGCTAACTGCAGGAGCCTGTGCTACGCTTGCAGCAAGCCAAGCTGAGAACTCTCCAGCACGTTTTTACCTGCACAGTGTTTCTGCTCCTGCAAAGTTCTGTTTCAGGAGGAAAGGATTGCCTGACATGACATTATCTGAGAGCTGCAGAAGGCAGGCATCATGGCAAGCAACTGTTTCAATATGTGCTCTTTGAAAGTCTCCTAACACCACAAGAAATAAGAAATGTATCGCGTTGCTAGAGATGAGTACCAGGCATTTCAAACACCCTGGGCACAGCCTTCCCCCACCAGTCTCAGAGTCACTTCACAGAGATGGTAAATACAGCTATTTCCTTGCCCCTTTGCAAAGAAAAATACAGGAGAGATTAATAGGAAATCATATTAACTTCATTATCAGCCATTTATTCTGTTGAGCTGTCACAGTCAACTATCTTTCTGAAATAAAGCAAAGCAGCCAAGTTTGCATGTTCACTGTGGAAGTACAGATTTATCCTAAAGCTTTCAGGAAATCCACTGAAATATGGCAAAAGGATGTATACTGTACAATGTCTTTTTTATTAATGAAGTAACGCTTAATAATTAATGAAGTCATAGCAATAAGCACAGCCAGCAATTCGTGCCAATAAACTTCTTCTAAAGATCTCTTGTCTTTAAAAACCTGTTTTTCTGGCAAGAACGCCTAGCAGAACAGGAACTTATAAATTAGAAAGCCATTCTAACAAATTAAAATTAGAAAGAAGATGTGTTTTGCTCCACATCTGTGAAACTCACTTTACTTCCCAAATCCTCAAAAAGGAGGAGGAAATTGGCACAGAGCACTAGAGTAAGTGATGGAGCAGCCTGGAAGTTAGTGCCTGATGGGACATAGACTCACTCCCTGAGCACACGGACATGGGAAGCACTCAGGAGCAGAAGCATCAGGCTGGCAGCGTTCAGCAACAGGCTGGAAGAGTCACCAAAGCTGGATGAAGAATCTTCTGGCTGTATTCCAACACTCAACATGAAACCCAGGGCTTGGGGGTAACATTATTTTGTGTACTCCTACCTACAGAACTTGGTTGGTTCTATGGGTAGGAGCAACCAGCATGATACATTTCAGTTCACACTGTGCTTTCTGCTTGAAGAGCTTAGGAGGGTTTGCAAATGTTTTTAGAGACGGTGAAAAGGAAGTTCAAAGCACCAAGTAAGTTGTCTGACCTCACACAACCACTTACAATAGCACTGTGGCTAGAAATTAATCTTCTGGCCAGAGCCCTTAGAAGGAAGTATCCTCATCTGACTGCAGCCATTAGAGTTTCAATTAATAGATTACCACACCAACCATGCCAAAAGGAAAAGTTTTCAAGTAACTTTGTGTGAAAAAGCCAAAAACCTGTCAGCAAAGCATAGAAACAATGATTGGCAAAGGCTAACCAAACAGGACACAGGAGGACACGGGGCTGGCAGGACCTTCCCATGAAGAATGCAGACCCTACCATGGCACAAAAGCACACCCATAAATACCAGCTTACACCCTGCCTGCATCGCCTGCTGCTGCTTCAGGAAGGAATCCTTCACTCTGACAGCTCAGAAAGTAGACGAGCTCAGGAGTAGAGAGATCACTATAGTATTTAAAGCTGTTAGGAGTGAAATCACTGAAGCCTGAATAATTTGCAAGTTCAGAGGCATTTAAATAGAGCCCTGAAATGTTAACATGAATAAACCAGAACATTTACAATTTATCAATCTTGCCATTTTTAAAAAATACAGACTGTAATCAGGTAAATTAGCACCACACTCACCGACACTGAAACATCCTCTATTTTCCTTTTAGCACTGGAGTCAAACAAGACGTTGCGTCCCCTTCTCTCGCAGTCCTGATACACGATCAGCCGGATCTGGCTCGGGTCAAACTCGGGCAAAGGCCAGCTTTAATTGAAAAATAAAAAAGCAGAAGGGTCAATTACCACTGCTCTTTATGATGCTGTTCTTTCTCATGTTCTGTATATACAACTTTATTAAAACATCAAGTCAAGCAAATGCAGTACCATTTCATCAAAGCCTTTGATCCTCTAGCCAGAGCTGTGCCCTACACACAGGCAGAGTTTTTTCTTCCCCCTACACTTGCCAAGTGACATTGGCATAAACGACACCAATCCACTATGACCATACACAATACACACAGCCTTAGTAGCTCCTGCGTTGTGTCTTGTGATACTTGATGTTTTCTTCAAGTTCCAGCTTTTTGAAATCAAAGTCATAGAAGAATTCAGCTTTTGTTTAAAGGAGGAAAAAAAAACAAAAGAAGGAAAAAAAAGTCCCTCCCCATTGCAAGCTTAAAAGCATTCCCAACTCAAAAACACAGAGAGAAGGTATATATTCACACTGGGTGTCCCTTAAGCCAGGACTTTCTGTCTTACGGGCTGGCAAAGCACTGAACTCCCCAGCTGAAAAAAGCAAAGTACCTTTCCTACCCTTCTCCAGGCTTCACAAATCATAGAATGGCAAGGGTTGGAAGGGACCCCAAGGATCACAGAGCTCCAACCCCCTGCCACAAGCAGGGCCACTAACTTCAGGCCTGGATCTACACAAGGTTGCCCAGGGCCCCATCCATCCTGGCCTTGAACACCCCCAGGGATGGGGCACCCACCCCCTCTCTGGGCAGCCTGTTCCAGCCCCTCACCACTCTCTCTGGAAAGAGCTTCCCCCTAATATCTAATCTAAACCTTCCTTCCTTTAGTTGTAATCCATTGCCCCTTGTCCTGCCATTGTCTACCCTTTTAAAAAGTTGAATCCCCTCCTGTTTATGCAGCAGTAAAACACTGTCTGGGACTAACTGCAGCATTACTAACTACAATACCCATACTAGTAACAGCTTGCATGCTGGGAAGGTGAACACCATGAGTAGCTGCTCCCTCCTGACTACACAGTCGGGGCCCCGCAGCAGTCAGAAACCATCCCCACGTCAGGCACGGTGAGTCAAGGCCGTGCTGCTGCATGGGTCAGCAAACCACACACAGCAGCTGGTTCTGCAGTCTGGGACAAGGAAAGGAGCTCCCAGCCTCTGCCTTCCCTAGGCACTGGAGGAGCTCTGCAACGGGAGAGCTTCCAGGGCTCAGGCTTCAGTACCATTGCATAATCTTGCCTTTAGGGTTGCTTTGGAACCATCATCCTGAATTTCCATTTTAAAAAGCCAGCTATCACTTTAAAGCCCAGAGAGAATCGTTGCCCATGGGCTTGGGAATCCATTTCCACCGATACCCTCTCAATTCTTGGAAGATAGGAAACAAGATGCCTGCTCTATCCATGAAACCAACAGGAATCATCTTTCAGCTAGTTACGAGCCATTTCCTAGATCAAGTGAAATTCTATCTTCCTTATCCTTGGCTTTTAGGCAAGCAGCACTAGCACCAAGCAGGGAGAAGTGGAACTTTCCAGCCATTAATGAAGGATATAGGCTCCCAGTTGACCAGGAGCTATACATTTATTTCAGCAAAAAGACACCCATAGACGATAACATGGATTTACATAAAGTGGCATGCTAGACTCAGACTATGGTCAATTTTACTCTTTTCTGTCCTCCTCCTAATTCACTGACCACAGGGTCTCCTTCTCTGTGCCCATGCTTTATGATCAGTACGCTAATGACAATTTGTCACCTTCTGTAATACATCACAGCAGAGAATCAATTTTATCCCCAAAGCCATGGTTGCCCATCAGAGGCTGCCCAACGTATTTCACAGGCTTTGCAGCTAGCACAGTCCCGCTGCGGTGGGATTGAGCACCGAGTCATGCAGTTACCAGATCTCCTGTGAGAGGAAATCCATTTCCTCATCTGCTCAGCCCCACCATTTAGCAACAGGGGAGAAAAACAGAAGCTGCTGAGAAGATAGTGTGCAACTAATGTCAAAAGCGAGTTATTACAAGGAAAAAGCTTGAGCAACTTGAAACTGAAATGTCGTGATGTTTAGAGTGGGGGGCAAAGAGCTTTGCACCATTAGGGCACCTCAAGCTAAGCACCATCCTCAGAGGGCCAGGTCCATGCAAAGAGCAGACTGAGCTAAGTCTGTACCAAAACCCAAGCACAACAGCAAACTCTGAGCAGAGCTTACAGTTACTGGGGGCTTTACTCAGTGAGCCCCATCTTGCATTTCAGAGAACCTACGAAAACAAAAACCCAAACTGTTGGATGCATGTTTGGAGAGTGTTACCAACTGAGAGGCTCAAAGGCAGGAGAGCTGGGACAATTCCTTGTAAGACCTCAGCTGGAGGTGAAGAGGCAAGTGAGACGGCTGGACAGACAGGCTTCCTGGACGAGCCATCGCCGTGCGTTCAAGGGAGCTCAGTGGAAGTCTGGAAAGTCATTTCTGGTTCCAGATAGGCCACTGCGATTCCTCCAGAGAAACAGCATGTGCCAGTAACAACAAGCCGCTTGCCAAAAAGGTGCTATCGCTCACTCCACCCCTGCAACGCATCTGAATTTCCTTCACGCTCAGACAAAAGCACATCTTCCATTACCTACTGCTTCTGATATTTGACTTTGGAATTACTGGCAAAGAAGGGCAGTAGCTGTTCCAGATCTTAGGAAAGTCTACTTATAAAAAGCTCCAAGAGCAGATTACACACTAAGAGGAGAGAAAGCTAAATATAAAACTCTTGCTGTATTCGGAAACATATTTGATCAAGGTAATGAGAGCTTGTTTACTGCTCAGCTCCTTCCCTTGACACTTTAACTTTCTCTGGATGAGCGTTTATTATCCACGGCAATTTGTGATAACTCCAAACAAGCGTTATCTCTGTTACATAATAGAGTCCTTAAGCACATTTCAGCCTTGCAGAAACTTTCCCTGGCAATAGCAGGCCACTTCCCCAACCAGCAGAAATTTTATGAGAGCTGGGGGAAAGTTCACTTAGACAGACAGTAAACAGAGGCAGCCTGGCACCTCCGACTCAGCCCCACCACCTCCCAGCCAGGCACATTTTTCTGGAGGAAACGGGACACGGAGTAGCTTTGCTGCTGCTGTTAGCAGCTCTAAAATAACCAGTAAGCTCAGCACCTGGATAGATTATCCCCAGAAATGTACAAATTCCTGTGTGTGATACACAGGGCAGGTTCTCAAAACAGATGTAACAGGGCAGCACTCCAGCGTTGCTCTTCAGCCAGATGAAAACTGACCTAGATCTTCTGAATATAATTAGTTCTGTTTATAAATGGAAACTAACTTTGACATTTAACTGATGTTTTCTTGAGATTCTTAGATGAAAACCAGGAGATGCAGAATCAGATGTTCTAGCAACGTCTCATTAAGGTGAGCCTCCATCTCTCTGGAAATGACAGGTTTCCTAATGAGGACTTTTTCCTGCGTGACCTATCTAACATTCTTTGATCTTTCCTCAAAACTAATCAGTTTCAAGAAAACAAACACAGAACAAACAAACCTAAAAACCACCACCACGGAAACCCTGATGATTTTTTCACCAGGGGAAGTGTTTGGGACTTCACTGCAAAGTCAGTGCTCCGAGTTCCCATGTTGATTGAGAGAAAAAAGTGCTAAACAAATTATTTCTGAGTCCATCACCAGCCCCATGGACATCTCCACCACACAGAGAGAATTCCTCTAGAATAAGATGTTCAGCAATACCTATATGGATAGAAAGGGGTAGAAATCCTTGATGTGTAAATGCAGTGTGGGATATTTCAGAAACAAGTCATGTAAAGTCAGATCTGTGGCAACCACAGATGGGCTGGAGCTAGAAGGGACCTGTGGAGGACCTCTGGTCCAAGCCTCCTGCATGGATGTTAAAGCAAGTCCAAAGCACAAAAGGAAAGGAATAATTTGGAACAGAAAGGGAAACTTCCATAAGAGTAACAATGAAATTATTAGAAAGTAGTAATAATGAAACGAGGGCCCCAAAAGTGGTACTTGAACCCATGTTCACCACATCAGCCCTTCTGTTGTTGAGCTCTTCTCACTTTCACCCATTTGGTTTTTCTGCCTTTTTTACATTCCACCCCAGCAGCATTAGTTGCTGTTTACATTTACAGACCCATTCCATGCTTCCTGATATCTCTGCTGTGAGTGGCACAGCAATCCAGAACTCCAAATTCTCTCCAATTAAAACACAAGATTTCCCTGTCACTGAAAGGAAGCACGTTCCTTCCTCCTCCCCACCACACCAACAGCGCTTCTTCGTTACATTAAGGGTTGAGTAACACTATTGTTCCTCCTGCCTGAGACTTTACTTTTCGGGCCATTTCATACTAACACAGTTCAGGTAGTACCCAATTCCTTTTTAATAATTAACACAGATATTTCCAATGTCTTCAAGAAAAGCAACTGAAGCAAAATAGTCAAGGTATT
Source organism: Porphyrio hochstetteri (assembly GCA_020800305.1). NCBI lineage: Eukaryota > Metazoa > Chordata > Aves > Gruiformes > Rallidae > Porphyrio > Porphyrio hochstetteri. Next base: position 2,256,577 of record CM036919.1, on the reverse strand, counting down.
AAGCAGTAAGAACTGTAAAAGAGTTTGCTAGAAAGTAAAGTTGCTCCAAACCAGAAAGTAACTAATCATGAAAAAGCTGAAGCTACCAGTCAAACTATTGTTTTCCCACATCATGTTACCCATAGTTATAAAAACTGCCTGGTGATGAATCACTTCCAACTATTTTTAAATGCATCTACGCAGATGATATTTATAGTTTATGCTAGCTTATCTGTTCTGCATGGTTTTCGTGTTAGCACCTTTTTAAAAGGCTGACAGGAACAGCCAGGGCAGAGCAGACAGCAGGTCCACCTTGCCCCATGCCCTCCTTACAGGGCTCAGCTGGGAAGGGAACATCTTGCTTTACTCCTGTTAAGATGAGCATCAGACCAGAGGTACAGGGATCCCCGGGGCTTATCTCCAACTCCTGCAGATGATCCTCTTCCCGTCCTGCTTTGGTTACAGTGGCACTTAGACCCAGCCAATTTCTACACCAGGGCTGGACAAAGCCTGTCTCTGTCTTGAAGAGCTTACACTGTAAATATGAGACCGCTCTACTGTGTGAATTGGGATATTTTGGACACAGATTATCCCCGTGCTCCATGGAGATGTACATTCACACTGAAACAAGCTCACCTGTACATACACAGCCCAGCAGCATATAGGATCCCTCAGCTGCTCTATTATAGAGAAGGGTGATCAGAAGCAGAAGGTAAACAGTCCTTGGCTAGCCCAGCCAGTATATCATACACCTCTCACCCCTGGCTGAGATGCTTTTCCCATAGGGATTCCTTTCTCCTTCCCAGTTTCCTCTGTACATGTCTATCATCTGTTACTAAACTTTTTCTTCATTATACTCAACAAAAAGTTGAGTATATAGGACACAAGGGAAGGGTATTCTATGTATTTTAACACCTTCTTACTACAATTCAATAATTTGCTTATTATTTAACCATTACTGCACAAAGACAGCTGCATAGGCTCTTCTGAAAAACCACAACTAATCTGGAAGCAATGAAAACAGTCAGGTACATGGTAACAACGCTTTCGCCTTCGGAAGACTGTCCATCAGCCTTTTTTGAAGAGGAAAGGGCAGGTTTTTGGGTTGGGTTTTTTTTGGTTGGTTGGGTTTTTTTAGTACTAACACCTGAAATGCAGAAGAACTTTATCAGGAGTCACATGCTAAGGATGATCCAGGCTGCACTGCCAATGTGCAAAGCTGGCATTTTCAGCAGATTCCATTTAAATACTGGTGACATAACACGACCATGAGGCTGTAAGGAGGAAGAAGATCCCTAAGCTAGAAACCACGGGACCTATACTTAGAAAAAAATTTTGCAAGATAATTGTCTTTACAAGAGTTGAGGTCACTTTGGGGTTGTGTGACTGTTGTGGTGAATGCCTGCTGATGCTGCAGGGAAACATAGCATTTGTGACTTGACCAAGGCCATGGAGGGAGCCCATGACACTGGATTGCAAAGGCATTTACCCAGCACTCTGGGTGATGCTGCCCTGGATCACTCTGACCTCAGTTGTGGCTTTGCAAAAGTCAACAGACCTGTTGTCCTCTGGGTAGCTTGGAAGAGCTGACAGACGGTGGATCACCTCAGGGACAACAACTCACAACAGATGACTGCTTGTAGCAGCTACATTTTTAAGGTTTATCACAAGGAAATCATGTTTCTTTAAAAGGAAAAAACAAGAATTCCAAGCCACCCTCTCTTCATTTCTTGGAAGACGGCGACAGGTCCAAAGGCACTGTAGCACCACAGAGGTCAGCTCCACGCTGCATCTATAAATCTGTCTCATTCACTTACCAGCTTAGCAATCCTCACCTTGAATAGCTGCACTGCTTGAGCTCCAGGAAACTTCTGCTGCTTACACTAAGCGCATATTGTACACTAGGCACATATTCAGTCAGCCAGCTATTTCACACTCAGTCTAATAAACTTGGACCTAAACTTCAACTGGCTTCCAAGGACCTTGGCACCCTCCAATTCGTTAACTGTGTATGAAGCTGACTTGAGTTTGTTTTCATTTTTTTTCCTCCCTTCTACCAAGTCACTTGGCTCTCACTGAGGTACCTGCTTTATACTCTGAAGTCCAACACATGAGCCAGATGCCTTTCCACAAGCAAAAAGACATAACATATCCAGGTGAGGTGCAGTCTAGTCAACACATTAATCACAATCTGGAGCATGATATTGAAAATAAGTAGGTTGGAAGGTTTTGTTAGAGACATGCAGTGCGTTGAGTAACTTTGCAATTTGCATGGCTTCAGAATTGACAAGTAGTATTAGTAATGTCACAGAATATTTTCAGGACTACCACACATGTTCTTTCAGAAAGCGCCTGTTCAGCTGTCAGCTGATTTCAGCACACACATGCACGCAGACACATGCACACACATGCAAGCTGTGCTCTTTGGAAATACCCATCTTAATAAAAATCACACACACAAACAAGACACAGTTCCTTTCAGTTCAATTCACCACCACTGAACTAATGGGTTTATATTATTCAAGTAGATTGCATTTCCCTTAGTAAAATTACAACCAATAGAACCAATTCAGGGGGGTGGAGGGGTGGGGGGGTAGTAACCTGTACCATTTAGCATACAATTGTAAGAATAATCTAAAAAAATCTCTAATGTTTTTGCAAAAGAAGTACTTTCATGGCAATGAAAATATTAAGCTTTCAAATAATGAAAATAATCTCAAGAACTGTGCCGTGACCGTACCTGGGAAGCATCTTTGTCCCCCGAGCAGCTCCACTTTTCAAAATCCCTATAAACTCCTGTTGTGCCCGGCTGCCAACTCAGGTTAATAATAGCAATGAGCCATATTCATCCAAAACCACAAGACTGTCAGGTGACATATCAAGAGGTCTGAATTTAACTCAAACAAAAGACTCTCCATGCTGCAATGCAAAAAAAGAAGGCTTAATCCTAGCAACAGGATCACAAAAACCACCTTAAAGAAAGCAGCTCGCTGAAGCGCAGTACAGGGGGTTGCACCAGGCTGGGTTTGCACTGCCCTGGAGTTTCATAACCCAAATCCTGCCCTTCCATTCTGGTGCTCAGCCTGGGATTGCTGCTCAAGGAAATATCGCCCGTCTTCCCCCGCTCCTTTGTCTCTTCCAGTGCATTGCTGCAGGGGAGATCGATCTAATTCATCGGGAGGCTAAGTGCTGCTTTGGCAGCCGCCGGAGCATGCATGTCAGTCCCATCTATCCTCCTCCTCCTCTAGCGACTGCGATCGGAGTTGAGTCTCATGACCCAAGGCCCCTGGCAACTGTGGCTGCCGTCCTGCACCTCCTCGAGCTGCCACCGTCGGGAATTCAGCCTGCTTGGACAAGGGAAGGGAGGGTGGTGGTGGTGGCGGGGGGGGTGTGAAAGAAAAGCGGCCTCCTTCCAGACTGCACCCCCAGCCTTCACATTCCTGGAAGCGACGGGATGCTTGTGCTGGAGCCCGAGCGAGCGGAGGCAGAGGGGTGGAAAAGGGGAGCGCTGACAGCCCATCATGTGACCCAGCTGTCAGCGCGTGCCACCTGGAGCCGCCATCCGCCGCTACCAATCCCAGCGCCGCCGCCGACCCCTGCGCACCATTTCACCATGAAAAGAAAGGCCTTGAAATCTTTAACTGTACAGGGTCTTGTTTGCGGGCTGGGCTGGGGGAAGAGGCCCCCGTGGCTCCCGATGCTCGCTGCCTGGCTCTGCCTCGCCGGTTCCTGGCTCTTCGGCGCGTTCGCAGGCTAAGTACAACCAGCTCCGCTCCGTGCATCGCAGCGGCACCCACTCCCCCTCCCCATCGGCTCCTATAAGGACAAAGAAAGCTCTGTGTGCCCTGTAAGGGCTCATTAATATTACAAGTGAAGCATCAGGATCGTGCAAGACAACTGGATGGCAATATATAGGGCTGGTGGGGTGTTTTTTTAGGGGGGAAAATACCCCCATCAAATAATACCCACACAGAAATCCTGACCAACCTGATAGCTGTAAACAAGGTTTGATGATTGCTCTTGTGGTACCCCAGGATGTGCTAGGAAGGCTGCCTGGTACATCACAAAAGCAAAGAGCTTGCTATATAAAGAACTTTTTTTCCTCTAAATTGTGGGGGAGGAGCAAGAGAGATGGACAGGGAACCAAAGAAGGAACCAGGCATCCAAAAAAGCAATGTACATTAAAAGCCATCAAGTGCTGTCACAGGCATTTATGGGGCCAATCATTCATACTATTAATTTTGTATTATCTTTGGGCAAAGATCAAGAAATATATTAAGGCAGGAGACTAGAATATTGCAGCTCCTACTTAGTTTCTTTCTGAGTCTGAAAACCTAGAGGTTTTGCCAATGGTTCAAATGCACAGGCAGCAAAACCCCATCTATCATCAGGATCTCCTGTTCCACTGCCTCCCACAGCACAAAGTTTAGGGCCATGGATCATTCCCCTATACCCCAGAGAGGGTGAGCTGATGCAGTTGCTCACAGACTCTGGTCCCAGAACCCAAAAATCCCAACAGCCCTGTTGATGTTGTGCCCTCTGGGATGGATTCCTCCTGAGAACACGGAGCTCCCTCTTCTGCTACACATCTCCTGGATTAAGTTCAGGGGGAAATCCTTCATCTATTGACACAACAGCAGTCCTGCTGCTGACTTAGAGGAAGGTCATATTTTTCTGTGTGGTGCTGGGCAAGTGTTTTGACACACACACAGTGAAACTAAGATAGATACTTATTTGGTTCCACATCCAAACCTGTTACCTTTTGTTTTACAGAAAATTTCAACACAAAAATATAAATTACAGAGCTGGCTTTTCATATACAACCAGTACCTGGGAGTTCAAAGGAATTACTCGCATGAGCAAAGTTGGGCATGTGCTGTTTACAGGATCCATGCCTTAAAACCCAATTTTGCCTTTATAGCTTAAAACACAGAGCTCTGGGAGTTGTAAGCAGTAATGTTTGACCTCTGCTACCTTCTTGATCTAGTGAAAGGAATGTGCTGTGCACGGTAACTTTCTTTACCTGTGTGGCACTGCATCACTCTAAAGGTTACTGATGTCAAAAGTGACGTTTTTTCTTAGACATGCAATGGTGAGAAGTTCAGAGCAATGTATTATGTAAACATTTATTTACAGGAGTAACATCTAAGGTTTCCATTTTACCTCAGGGTAACCTGATGCGTATTACAGACAAGTGCTTTGAAAGTGGACCCAGCCTCCATCCAACAACTGACCAGGAAAAATACTGGAAGGAATTTCTCTTCAAACAGAGACAGACTCAAAGCGTACAGAGAGTAAATAGTGCTTTAGCCAGATCAGGGAGTATTTATTGCTTGAGGAAGGGCTGCGGATACTCGGTGCTGGTTCAAACACACTGTCACCATTCCCACATCCAAGAAAATACGCAGGCCTCTCAGATTAGACACACACCAATCCTTTCTCTAGGTACAGCATATACCCAGGCACAGCAAACAAGCTATTTACTGATCTGGAACATGGGAGGCAAGTTTTCAAAACAACTCCTGATCCTAAATTTCTGAGGACAGTGAGTCACACCCAGACGTACCTATGGTATGTTAAACCTGGGTCCAAAGCTCCTGGCTGCCAACTGCAGGCTCAAAGCCATGCTCAGCCAAGGCTCAGGCTATGCAGGGATGGGGGAACCATATCCCACCCTGCCTGGCGTGCAGAGGGGCAGAGCACAGCCCTGGGCCACCACTCTTCACTGCCCATCTGCACTGTTGGAGCCGGGGGGAGAGGAATAAAAATAAAACCTAAAATGGGCCTAAAATGGCTTAGTAAAAAAGTAATTGCAAATTTCATTGTACTCCAGATACAGTGACTTGTTCTCACCTGTGCTGTGATAACTTTATGGGGTTAGCAACCAGCCTGTGGCATCTATTGTTGAAAGATACCTCCAGAAAGGCAGTTTGGTTGGGGTTTTTTCAGTTCCAAAAAAAAGGTCCTTCTTTTACCACTATTTGGCTTTGGCAGGGAATATTATAGTCCATCTCTCTGGAAGGGTGCAGGCTTTTTTCTCTTTTTTTTGGAGGTGCATGTGTGTGAATTCAAATTTGGAACACAGAGCTGGTAGTACCTAGCTTCAGAAAAAAATAAGTTTAAAAAAAAGAAGTGATCAAAATTCCCTGCCTTAGCACATCACCTTCCAGGGACATCCCAGGAGGCCACTTGGGTATCCATGGACATCCACCCAACTGCAGATGGGAAAGATGTGGGTGATGGTTTCCAGCCACACTGAACAGCCAAGAAGGTGAAGGACATCCCAACCCAAAGGGTTCTGTGCAGACCCTGATACCAGACTGGGGCTCTGGCTTGTTCTTAAACATGCAGAGGCAAAAAAATAGTTAGCTACTGTATTTTATCCAAAAGCATCTCTGAAGACATTCAGCATTACTGTAAAAGCCCATACGCACCTTTTGGGTATAAAGCTCCTAATTTTAAACCAAGCAGACAACAGCTCACTCAACCACAAGCTAAAAAAGTAATGAAATGATTCACTTCTGTTCCCCGCTGCCTTAACGAGCTTTTTTAGTCCTTCTCCTGAAAGAAGGTTTCCCTCACACATTGCAAACACACACAACAAAGAAGCAGTAAGCAAGCCAAGAAATGTTTATTGCTTAGTAATGCAGGAAGGTAGGAGCTGGAAGCCACACTAGGCAACACGAGAGGAAACCAATTGGGATTTTATCTGAAATCTGACTAGAAATACTTGGATACTATTTCTCTACAAAATACTTGTCTTAGTAGGATTACCACTGAGCTAAATTAAACAAAATAATCATTTCTGTGCATTTTTGTATCCCTAAAAAGTCGTCCACGGAATTCCTTGCTGCTGGAGAACAGTGGACAGCATCAAAGCATAAACCCTCTGTGTCTGACAGGGACACACACACATACCTGCACACACCACAGATGTGCAGGCACAAACATAAGCTCAGCAAGAGCCAAAACGATGAGAAAGAGCTCTGCAAGCAACCTGCAGGATTTTCAAATCCTAGGCCCCCTTTTCTTTAAAGGAAAGCAGACTTTTAAATAGAAGCAAAAGTGCTTTTCATGTGCAAGACAAAATTACCTCTCCCCCCTGAAAAAAAACACAACAGAAAAAAAAAAAGATCAACAGAGAAACAAAGCTTATAAACTCTCCCTACACAGGATATTCTCACTAGCAGCAAGAGGGCTCATGACTGGAATAAACTCTCTACAGGCAGCATAAAGGAACATCAGCCTAACTCTGGATCTGCCTGGGAGCATTCCTGCAGGGTGTGACACAGAACATTATCTTTCTTTTAAGACCGTGGATGCTGATACCTCAGCAGATTGACTGTCCCTTCACTGTTTTAACTTTTCAAGTCATGATAAAAGATGCTTAAAATAAAGATAACTATTAAAGTAAAAATCTGATGCATGGTTAAGCTGCTGGAACATTGGTGTTTGTTTTGTATCACATTTCCAATTGCAATCTACTATAAATAAGGCACCGAACAAACCTCCATAATACCAACTGGTACTGCAAGACAAGAGGGCATTTTCCCCAGCCAAACAGTTATTTTATTGTGCAGTCTTGAGTGTGCAGAGCAAAATAATCTTTGCTGTAGCTATTAAAGTGTAAATAGTTCAGTATTGTGTGTGTTTAATAAAAAGTTGGGAAGGAAAAAAGTTCCAGTACAAATTGCAGACCACCAGTTCTTGGAAATAAAGCCTTTTCTAAAGTTGTGCTTTTCTAGCGTAGCAGAGGAGGGTTAAGAAGTCTTTTTCTTCCCCCGTTATGCTGTGTTAATTCTGGAGATGTCTAGGTAGGTTCTTCAATCCTTAAATCCACACATAAAACTAATTCCTGCTTTCCATCCCCTCTTCCAAGTGTGAATGACAAGATGAAAAGCATCTATCTTTGCCCGATACATGAGTTTCCAGCAGACAATAAAGCAAACTTCACCCTGAAAACTAGCTTCTATGTTATATCTTAGCTACCACTGTTGAGAATTACTCACAGGATATAAAAAGTGCCTGTTTCACAGTGCTGGACAGAACAAAGCCAAACAGGCTTAGCTGTATTAATGCAAAGTTTCTTCCACAGGTAACTTACTGGTGAATTGCTGCTTTTTGTTTTGGACATCTGTGATGTTAATAGATGACAATGAAGAGAAGATGTATATACTAGAGTCAAGGTTGACTGCAAGAACTCTGTTGCCATTAAAAGACAGACATCTTAGAGGGACCACTATAGATAGCTTCACTAGCACTATCAATTCTAGTATTAATAATAAACTCTTCAATGACTCCCGATGTAACAAGAATATGTTGGTTGAGAAATCCCAACATTCTCATTTTTTAATAGACAAACGTTGAATTACCTGTATTTATCTTCATATTAAAGAATCTTTAAGACCTTTACAGTTCCCAGCAACTGCAAGGACCAGAGCAGTTTTCTCTGTACACCGGTGGAAGCTGAGGTTCCCAATACATTACTTCAGGTACCCTGCAAGGTGCATGAACAACTTGCTGGTGTGTTCCAGCTATGCCTTAATGTCATGTGATTTCTGCACCAGCACTGAGTCAAAGGAGCATTTTTTAAAATGAGACAGAGACATCAAGAAAACCCTAACTTTTTAAAGGCTAAAGGACTAGAATGGAAACAGCTGTGTTGTTTCATACCATGCTTTTTAACCCCACGAGCTGTGCAGCTGGGGTGGTGCTGTGCCCATGGTCCCAGGAGGCAGCGGGTCCCTGGGGGCTGGACCCCATGCTTACCAGCAGAGCTGAGCCCCGAAGCCCCTGGACCTTGGTCCCTAGGGGCAGAACCCTGCATTCACCGGCGGAGCTGAGCTCCGAAGCCCCTGGACCTTGGTCCCTGGGGGCAGAACCCTGCATTCACCAGCGGAGCTGAGCCCCGAAGCCCCCAGGCCTTGGTCCCTGCGGGCCCGGACCCCGCGCTCGCCCGCGGAGCGAGCCCGAAGCCCCCGGCCTTGCGGCGGCAGGCCAGGATGACCCCTGGTGGAGATCCTCGGCCTGGGAAGGCCGCACCGAGCGCCCAGACCGGGTTCCATGGCAGTAAAACCGGCGCCATAGACCCAGCGCATCCCACCTGCCAGGAGGGAGCCCACTGCGGTGTCAGGGTGCAGGGAGCCATCTGCTTACGCTGCTTAAAACATCCTGTAATACTCGTTTCGTGAGTTTTATAAGGGGGGGGAAACATTGCCTTGGCAGCGAAAGTCATCCAGCACGAGCAGGCGGCGTGGGGATTTGAGCATTCCTTGGCCATAGGCCATGCCCATGTAATTGATTAAGGTGGCTGCACTTGTGACTGAGTGATAATTGAGAGAGAGCCCAATAAATCTCCACACAAGTATTTGCCATTCAGAGATGGGAAGCAATTGTTACGGTCCCTTCAAAACACCCTGCGAGCTAAAGAATTACAACTAAATTACAAACACGAAGAATCCCCCCCACCAGACCTCTCCTATCTTCCTTCCGCCACATTCCTATTTCCAGTTAAACTGCCAGTCAAGTCATCCCCAGCACAGACTGAAATCGTTCCAATTTCTCAAGATTTTGTGCAGTACTTGCAAGTCTTCTCTTTCCCCCTACCCCAGGTGTCATTTCTCTGCAGACAGCATTGCTTCGGCTGAGGTTTATGTGATCTTTTTTTCCCTTGGAGGGTAAAAATAAAAAGCAAAGCTGCAGCTGTTCAGGGTTCCTTGGAGAAGGAGGAAGACAGATGTAAGTAGTTATTCTCCACAGACTCACAATGATCAGTGCCTGAGCTGCATTTTACTCTGTCCCTCATGTGACTGTTTAATTAGGTGTTGATTCACTCAGTCATGAGACACAAGGAAACAGGGCTGCAAGCCCTAACGTCAAAGAAAAAGTAATGCCTGTTCTGCCAGTTTCTGTATTAGCAAAGCACAAAGGGGACATCCAGTTCCGAGAAGCAAAACTCATGTTTCCTTGCCCATAAGCCAAACCATCAAATCACTTCAACCTTTCCATGTTAAAAAAAAAAAAGAGACATCTCAGCTATTGTGAACTCCCCTATTATCCTCCACTGTGAGAGCCGAGACCAGCTTGAGCATTTGCAGTGCGAGCTCCCCAGCCAAGCTCTGCGAGCAGGGTGTGCCTTTCCATCTGGTAATCCAGGTCCAAACCGCTTCAGAGTATCAGGCTTTCTTTTGGGGTTGGTTTGTTCATCTGATTTTAAAAAAAAATAATAATACAAGCTATTTTGCTATGGCTTTATTCCTGGTTGTAAACTGAATTTCTTAGCCCTCTTGTTACCAAAAAGCTTTCCTGTTATGGGGTCCAGTTGCCATAGCAACAGCTTTTAAAAATATCATAGAAATTTTCAGCACATGGTAAACCAATTTCACAAACTGTGTATATCTGTAATAGGAAGAGCAGGCGGACAATCATTTGTATGTACTCAGTTCAACCCAGGTTTGACGTAGGGATAATCCCAAAATGCTGCTTTCAAGTCTAAAGCCTGGCGCTGGAAAGGACTACACTGCACTTCAGCTTGCTATGTTCCCAGGTCATTTATAAAGACACTCACATAACATTAATGTATGATGATCAAATGAACGTACAATGCTCGTTTTTCAAAAAAAGGCTACATTTAAGATCCATGTGTCACTAAAATGCATTAAGTGCCAATACCTGAAGAATACTACCTTAAACCTCTGAACTGTAACATTTTAAACACTGTTTGCAGTCTCACCCTTATTTGTGTAGATTTTACTCCAAAAAAAAAAAATAGACTCTGGATCAGCAACTTATTTAAAACACATGGCTAATGCTAAGCACATGAGCGGTTTCATCAGGAGCAATCAAACTACTTACATACTTAAAGTACAGCACATGGCTTAAGCAGAGTGCTGACTCAGCCTTATTGCCCCCTCAGATTTCACCAAAAACCCCATCTCAGTTACACAGGAACAACTGCAAACTAAAGGCAGAGGATGATTGTATCAACAAGCAGAACAAATTAATATCTGTGGAATGAAACCCCAGGCTGGCCTATCTGTACGTGATGCTCATTTATACTGATACCCACGAGCGCTAATGATAGATACTCCCCATGAATCAACAGCTATCTGACACTGCTGTGCTCGTCACTTGTGGTCTGAGCATCCTCCGCCACCTTCACAAGTCTGATGTGATGCTTGGCTCAACCCTGCAGCCTTTCTGCACGCAGAGTGGTTACTCGCTTCCGGGACAGCTCTGTGCCTGGGTGCCTTGAGTTAACCCCCCCATAGTTAACCCTCAGAACTACTAACCAGGAAGTTCACTGTGCTTCAAGACTCCTGTCAGGCTCCGAACCAGCAGCAGTTAGCTACACTTTCACAGATCTGCCAGATAACATTAATGAGTATCTAGGTGGACTGGCTCTGTCCTACGGCTGCTTTTCAGGAGCAAAGATTTTGCTACCTTAGCTCCAACACGTGGACTGTACATCCCTCCCTTACTGGCTCTACAAGTTGAACAGGCCCCTACTTAATGTGCAGAAGGGATGAGATCTTTATTTGCGTAGATATTGCAAGAGCCCCAAGACTACTTTGAGGAGCCCAGACTGCTCAATTCTCCAAGGCAAGAGTCATGCTGCTCAACTGTTTTCCAAATTAAGCATGCAAAGGTGACCTGAAACTATTTCAGGTAGATCTATATAGAGCAGACACTAAAGGCACTGCTTGACTTCACTTTTATGTAACTTATAAGGACATGAGGACAAATAAAAATCAGATGCTTGAACAAACAAGCTACACGTCCATACAAATTCATTCAATATCTGAAAAAAACCCCTGCGAGAACGACAGCACATCCTGGCACCTAACAAGCAAATGCACTACAACTGTGAGGTCCTGAATGCTTTGGTTACCCAAAGCAGAAGAGCACTTAAATATGCTTTTAGCTGCCAGCCAGCTAGCAGTCCCTCTGATTTTAAAGGAGCTGTTTAGCCTTTAAACCAAGCCTAACACAGTGCTCTACTAGGTTTGCAATAGGCATGCTTTGCTCGCTGCCACACTGAGCTCTGTACTCTCACAGTTCATCTGTCCCCTTTGGTTTTCTAAGTCTTGCTACATGCTCACAGCCTTGGGTTTCTAGGAACAGAAGGAATGGGATATAGAGCATAAGACTGGCCACTGCCCTGAAATGGTTAAACAAAATGAAAAATCGTGTTAAAAAGCTCATCTAGAGGGGTTTTCAGAACAGATGAACTGGTCAAGTCGAGGTGGGAACTCCACAGGCTCTGAGCATCTGTTGAAAACAAGCCCTGTGTGTCCACACAGCTTTTCTTCCTGTTAGAAGTCTTCAGTCTGTGATAAAGAAATTGCAGGTTCACTTTGGCATGCCCTCCCTGGATATCAACACTGAAACTCCCTCCAAACACACACCTTCCTTATCACAGGATTGAGCTGGAACACACACTCCAGCTCTGCCTCGCAGCTCACAGAATCAACAGAAACGCTTGATAAAACCCACACTGTTACACTGCAAGAGGCTGCACTTAATCAAGAGATAGATATGTAGACAGACTGTGTATGTTCAATAAACCCCTTTTTGCTGGTGGTAACGAATTTGATGAGAATGCAGTTCCAGGCACTCCCAGCCAGCGCAGCCTGCCAAGGGATGCGGCTGGGGCAACACCTGCCTGTTTCCTAGAGGGACTGCACTGGGCTTGCAGTGGAACAAGCCACCTCCCATCTAACTCACATCAGCTCAGCACCAGCTCTTGCATCTTCTGTAGCTCATGTCTAACATGAATGACAACCCCCCCACACACACATTTATTACTTCCTCCTCTTAAGTGGCAGATTCAGCTTTTTTCTCATTCAAAAGTATTTTCTTGCCTCTTTTTTCGCCCTATTCAGCCTGTCCACAGGAGCATCTGTAAGACACAGGAACCCGAAGCATCCTGCACTGAGGGCATCCTGCTGGGAATCCGTAACAGCACCACATGAAGCTATTTATTCTGCAGCATCAACAGGAAAGAAGGGCTCACGTGCTGGACAGCAATAGCTGTCAATGCCACCAGGACACTTTGGACTGGGTTGTTTTGCTGGGTTTTTTTTCCTAAAAGGAGCTGTTGGCACAGTAATCACTCACTTGGCCCTTTGTTTCCCTTTCCCCTTCTCATGCTAGCCCATGTCATTTCAAGTGACACAGCAGTAACCCCAAACAGGATGCACCCTACTGCTTGTGGCAGGAGGAGGAGGGGACAGTACAGCACCCAGGGGAAACTTTCAGGAAGGAGCAGGAACACTGCAGGTCTCAGGACAAAACTAAGAGGAGAAGAGAAAGATGGAAGGGAAAGTAAACTGCACTTTAAGTCTTTTCTTCCTCTCTCTCTGTGCGTGCTTAAGTGTAAATACTCATTTCCAAAGCAGAGCACCAGACAACAGGGACAGTGATGAAGAGGGAGGGCACCAGGAGGCTCAGGGAACACCAAGCAGATATAATCCCATAAAATGTATGCATCAAATCACAGCAGCACCATCCACTGCTTCCAACTACACTTGCATATGTATCTTCCTGAACACAGAGCAACTCTTACCGTGCTACCAATTTACACTCACTTCATAACCAGCCTTTCCAGCCTGACTTAATTTTTGTACTTCACAGCTGTCGTTGTTCATGTTATACCTTCCAAATATAAGCCCACTGCACCCCTCTGCTTCACTGCTGCTATGCAGAAGGTGGAGCCAGACCACCCACCAGCTCCAGCCCCGTCTCTCCATTAAGCCACAGGAGCGGTGGTCTCCAGCTGCTCCCAGCCCTGTGATGGCAGGGAACAAGCTCTGTTTGTGGGCAAGAAAAAAGGGAAAGAAAATAAAGATCATAGTTTTCAAAAGTTGCTTCATCTCTTCTGTTGCTCATATCTTACTTATGTCTATACAGCACCTATTACCCCTCTAAATCCTAGACCAAATTCCTTAGAACTGTGGTGATCTTTTCTCTATCCATAAAGAGCAATAGAAAGTTTTACTTTATCTTGCATGTTTTTCTTCTCTAGTGTCTATCTGGCCTAATGTCATCTCCTGAGTGTAATTTAGCTATTTGTCCTGCTGGATACTAATAAAAAAAGACCAGCCTTTAAATGAATGCATACCAAATCCAGATGGGAAAAATTTTTTTAAAAAATAAAAATCTAACACCCAGCATCTTACTGCCTGACCCCTACATAAGAAAATCTCACACAACACACAAACAGAAGCTGGTTAGCAGCTTTGTGAGCACTCTTGAATTGCAAAAGTAAATCTGATGACAGATTTTAAAAGGTGCACTTCCAGACCAACCAGAATTAATCTGAAGATAACAGCACATAAAATAGCAGGAAAGCCCACTAAAATTTAAAGCAAGTAAATCAGTCTTTAAAGTAGTAAAAAAAAGTTTGATAACATTTCTGCTTATGTAAAGATCACATTCTGCTACAGTCTCATAAGAATTTAAGCTGCTTTGATTTTTTTTTTTTTAAATTTCATAGTTTTTAATTATGTCTGTTTTGGAAAAAACAGGTCACGAGTTCACGATTAGCATCTCTTGTATGACTAGAAAATACACGTAGTTAAGAAACCAACATGTTCATTTTCACAGCTTCTTGGCCCTCCATGCTGTCAGTAGAACAATTTCCTTTTCTACTAAGTAAGTAGAGTAATTTCCAGTAACTCACAGCAACTGAAATACACTTAAGTACTGAAAAAAAAGCACAACCACCTTTTCTGCCTGACTCTTTAAGCTGTATGTCAGAGTTTGGGCTGCCTTCAAACAGAAACACGGTTAGCACTAAGCTCCAATTCACTGTCCTAACCTTTGAGGCATTCCTTTCACTCAGCTTAGGGGGCAATACTGTTATTTTTTCCTGAAGGAACAAGAAAATTCTGGCAGGCTTCTTCCTTACCAGGTTCTCAGATGTTCAGATAACGTCAGTCAACCAGAACAAGTTTCTGAGAAGGGCATCATGCTCCCCCCCCATGTTTTGCAGCCTCTTCTCCTCACACACAACCACAGACAGCTCATCACCTGCACCTACTTCTCATTAACACCTGAGCCAACACTGTTTTCCTACCAATTTTTGGCACCATGTTTCATGAAAAGGAGTAAACAAACCATTCAGCCATCTCAGCAAGAGCATCTTCTAGTTCCCTCTTGGAGCTGGCAGAGAAAGAAATCCCAGCAAGACTCTCATTCCTGTCTGATAGCTTGTTCCTCAGCTGACTGCTCACACATGCTTCCTTCTGACTTACCCTCCCTTCACGTTGGCCCCCAAACGTGACCAACGAAGTGCAGAGTCCACACTCTTTGGAGGGCTGGTTTTTCCTAGGCATAAAGCTGAGCGATGAACACACGTGAGACAAGAGAAACGGGGGTCTGTAGCAGTGTCTACTTTAGTACTAGCTAGAGAAGAGAATAATTCAGCAGAGACTGATATTCTGGTATTCACAGTGGTGCGGGACTGGCCTTTCTTGTGGTCACACTATAGCTGTTCCCTGAGCAGCCTCTGAAACCACACATCTACTGTCTTCTTCCAGCATGCCCATGCTCTGGCTGTCCCCACGTCTCTTCTGATGTGCCCACTGGAAAGTGTGACACAAAGAGGTGTAGCCAAGAGCTCCATGGCTACAAAAGGGCAGGCTACCCAACAGCACGTGCAGGATTTTGCACTGAAGATACAGAAACTCAGCTCACTCAGACTTCTGTCCTCACAGTCTCCACCACACACGACTGAAGTCAACCAAAAGGTTCAGAAATTACTAAGAGGGGAGTGTGAGCCACCATCTCCATAGGTGCCAAGGGTAAAAACACAGAGAAAGCATATAGCAAAGCCACCACATCAGCAGGCAACACTCAGCCAGCCAACCGACCTTCTTTCTCCTCAAGTGGAAAACGACACAGGAACTGGGATGAAGATACTGCTCTGGCTTCAACAGGCACAGTGCCAGGACCTAAAGTCAGGGTTGAACTGAGCTCAAAGTTTCTTCATTTATCAACTAAAACAGATGGCAGAGAACAGTAATTTGGCTCCTGTTTCTTTCCAGTTATATCTCACACGAACTGAAATGGTAGAGGGTTTGTGGTGCTATTACCAGCCTTACGTTTTGTTGACATTTTAGCTGGAGCAAAGGAAAGACATTTGAAGACGCTGCTAGTGAGGCACGTGCAGGTCTGGAGGAGTGTCAAATGCCACGAACGCAGAGGGCATGAGCAGCACCTGTATTAATGGAAATAGATTGTTTCTGTGATGTATTTTACTTATTTTAGGCCAAAATCACTGTTGACGATGCTGTGGAAACATCCTGGAGGAACAGACCATGATCAGTGGTGTGATCACCATGCTTCAAGAGCACTGCCTTCAGTGAAAGCTGCAACCGAGCCTGGAGAATCACTGGGCTGAAGTCAACATGGGGTGTCTACAGCCGAGCTTCTTGTTACCAAGTGACACTGGTGTCACCATAAAGTGTCCTCACCCAGACAAAACTGGGGGGTCCTGCAAGGCCATAGCTTCAAAGATAGGTAAAAGACACAAAAACCAGAGGACACACAGATTATCACCACAAAAGCATCAGACAAGACTGTTTAAAACAAAGAGCTTTCACATGCAGCCAAACCACTGAAGTCCAGAAGTTAAATCATTTGGTAAGGGCCAGGAAACACGCTGTACTCCTGCTTGCATGCTATACACACACCATCAATATTCTCTGTGCTGTCTGTGTAGTATTTTGTGCTGCAATTCACATGTTTGAACAAGTTTCTCCATGCTGTATTGTGCTCCAAATAATACTATCTGCAGAAGCTATCAGTTTCAGAGCAGAAAAAGGTCCTACTTCTTACGCCAGTGTGCAGAATTACCTTAATTAAAAGCCTGGGTTGAGCACCAAGCGACAGCGCAACACATTGTTGTAAAAATAAATAAATCCTTTCTGATACAAAGGCTGCATAATTACCGCTCACACTTCTGTGGAGCAGAGCACATTTGGGCATGTATTTTTAGAAAGAAGTGATTAATCCTGCAGAGAGAAATGCCCCTTTTGGCTGTGATTGGTACGGTCACATTCCTTGGGCACAGAAGCAGCATGTGTGCATTTTGTGCAAATGAGGTTTTCCAGAGGAGTATTTCCCATACATGAATTCTGTTACTAATCAGAGGGAGGTGGAGTAGCTGGCACATTAGCAAGTTATTTACAGATGACTGAAATTACTTCCTGTTTTTAATGGGCATAACTTCTCTTCCCTCCAGCAGATATTTTATAGAATAAAGTTCTCTATCTATACCACAAACTCCAATTTGTCCTTGGAGACAAATTTTGCTCCCAGCCGAGTTTGGAAGCCCAGCACAATCACACTGTGGGTTCGCTGGTGCAACTGAGCTCTGCATTTTTCCCGAGGTTACTCACCAACATGTGATCGCGCAGACATTCTCCTCCAGATGTAGCAAGAGGAGGGAACACGGGCTCTGAGCATGAAACCACCATGTGCGTTACTTTCCACTCATAAAACACGCTTCTGAAGTGGTCACCTCCAGCGTTTGGCCAAAATTACAACACAAGTTCCAGGCTCCAAGTCACACTGGACCAGTTTATTCCAGAACAGAAGCCTGAATCCATCTAAGCTGTCACCATGAGCATACAGTAACTCAGAGGCATACACACAAAGGATAAAGCTCTGAGAACACTTCAAGGACAGTCCATCAGTCAACCAGAGTTGCTGAACATCCCAGGAGAGTGAGGTTTACAACATGAGATGTGTAAACACACCTTCAGTCACAAAAACACCAATGGTGGAATTGTTTCAGAAAAGGAGACCTCAGAGGAGACCAACCAGCACATACACCCTGTGGTCTTTCTTAGCACATCTATGGCTCCATCAGAAGGAGGGGAAAAAACAATACCCTTAAGCTTCCAGAAACACCTCCTTACAACACTTGCCAGCATAACCAAAGTGTAAAGAAGCATTTTTACTCTAGGACACCTATGGACACATTTTCAGACACAGAGAAACCGTGGCAAGAAGTCAGCATCCTCTTTCTCCCACTGTGGAGATGACAGGCCAGCTCACCATGCCTCCACAGAACAAGCAGAGGAGCAGGATCTGTCTCAGTCCTGTTGGGCCAAACCCACAGGGAAGACAACAGCAGACATCCCTGCCTTCCAGAGGGAAAACTGCCACACTCACTTGTCTGGCATGTAGTATTAGAAAACCAGGAAAGACTCAGAGTAAAATCAGATTCACCTGACCAGCTGGTCAGATCCAAACCAGTACCACAGCCTAACCAGCAGAGATCCCAGTAGTAAAAAGGCACAACGTGATTCACTCACTACAGCCGCTCCTCAAAAAGATCTCTAAGTTAGAGGAAGGAGTTGAAAAGCTGGAAGGGGAACCAAGAACACGACTGCTCCAAGAGCAGCTTCACGAGGTAAGAGACCACAGGCCATCCTCAGACAAGCTGTGCCATCCCAGGGGGAGGAAGCGACACTACAGGCTGGGAGGAAGCCGAACACACGCAGACAGCACCAACCTTGTGATGTCCACTACGAGCAGCGTGACCTCGTGATGTCAGCTTCTCAGCTCAGCACAAGATCCCAGCCACCGCGGGAGATGCCAGTATGAAAGGCAGTAAGGGTGACCCTTAGCCTGGGTGTTAGCTCTTTTTTACCTTTAGTTCTTTGGAAAAATAAATAGATGAAAAACCAAGCAGAGGGATTTTCTGCTCCGCTCTCTGTGTTCCCTGTTCCACAGGCAGTGGGAAGAACCTGAAGTGAAGCCCTAACCTGAGGGCCAGGCAGGGTGTGCTCCCACCAGGGCAGAGGAGAATTTTCCAAGGAAAATTGTCAGGTGGCCAAGGAAAACTGTCAGGTGGGCACAAGCACCCCAACAATTTTCATAGTACTTGGTCATTCTCTGCACTCACATGCACCAAGCATGAGAGGGGTACTGATCCAAGTTAATTCCTTTGGGTCTGACCATAGTAACCATCACTGGCTGGATGGCCAACCCTCTGATGTGCAGCTCCTTCCAGCACTGCACAGACACAGGTTGCAGCACTGCCTTAAAGCCAGCATATAATTTTCAAGGACACGCTGGATCCTCTAAGCAGCAACACATGCTCACCTGGAGACCTACAGAGTGGTATCAAGGAGGGCTTGAAGAGCAGCCCCTTCAGCAGAAATTGTCCAAACTCTCTCCATGCTCCAGAGGTGCTTACTGGAACCTATTAATTTGTATGCCTCTGCTTCCAAGATGAAAGTTGGCTTAAAGCACTAGAAGGTACATAAAAGCTCAGATGACAGGAAACACAAAACAGAATTTGGCAAAAAGCAGCACTTTAGGAAACAGCAATATATTTCAAAGCACAGGCCAAAGTCATCACAGCAATAGAGAAAACTGCATAAATCAAAGTGAAATATTTATTAAAGCTTGCTACACTCAAGCTAATGAATACAACCAAAAAGCCAAAAACTCTTCCAGAGATAGAGAAGAGATGGATTTTTTAATAAAAAACCAGAACTGAAAGGATGTTAAAAGGGCAGAAACAAACTTAATAAAAAACACAAGAACATTTGTGATGTTTAAGGATTTGAATTTTTTTTTTAATTATGGGACAAAAGCTTTTTCAGTTAACCAGATAACTGGAAATGATGAAAAGCTGGAGCCCTTATAAAATGCCAGCTAAAGCTCTTTGTGAAGATAGAGAATGAGGTGGTGAAATCCCAGGAGTTTTACAACTACTGGTGAAAGACATGCAGAACACCACCCATGAACAACTACCAGAACACACTATCTCATTGGTAGCAGGTTTTGGTGAGCCTGGCTCGATGCACTGACACTATCACTGAGGAACACCTTCACAAAGCCTCGTGCGGCGCTGTGGGGATAACGAATTTGCCAGCTGCACTGCTCACAAGCCGGGTAAGAAGAGGTCTGCTTCCCCAGGCTCAGGCAGGCTGTGCACACAGTTACCTGCTTTGACTGGGTGGGGTGGCATAGCCTGTGTGCTGTGGAAGGTTAATTCACTAAGGATTTTGGCAGAGGCTTTATCAGTTAGGCTGTCTGATGATACTCCAGTGTCCAGGCACGGCTGGCTCTGAACTCCTTCGGCATCTCACCTTAAAGGCAGCGTGGCAATCTGTGTGGTCTGAGCACAGGAGGAGCAAACACAAAGCAGCCCCTGAAACACCACCTCATCATCTACGTCACCAGCACTAGTCACCTTCAAAAATAGTGTGAAAACTTACCAAGAAGTTTTGTGGGTACAATTTGACTGGAAAAATCGATGTGAAGACAACTTTCATGTTCCTCCTTCACCTTACAGTAAGAAGTCCCCAGCTGTATGTCATTAGATGTCTCAGAGTCATTTCACAGTTTATTTCAAGAAATTAGCTCCTGGTTCAAGCAATAATTATGCTTGGTAAGAAAGCATATCACATTTGTACTGTGCAAGAACAACAGATCTGCAGAGGGACTGGCTTGTGAAGCATCTTTGCATCATACTACCCAACTCCAACTTAAGGTTTATTGCAATTCCCTTGATGAATCCTGCTGCCAAAAGTTATATGAAAGGAACCAAATCTCAGGATACCATTTAAAGTCACACAGAGAACACAAAGGGGGAGATTTCAGGAAATACTTCTTTGCAGCCAGCCTTAGGATGGGTGTATCTCAGGAACCTGGCAAGCTGTGCTCCCAACAGGGAGGCAGCAGCACACCTTACAGAAAGCACATTTCCAGGGTGACCAAAAACACCCTTCTCCATAAATAAAGGAAAGAACATTTAAAGTTAGTTATCCCTGTGCCTCAAAAGCACCCAGATAACCAAAGCAACCCCCTGAAGGAAGAATGTGCCCAAAGATACTGTTGTAAGACTCAACTCTCAAAGGGGTTCTTTCAAGCTTTAGCAATTATCACACAGCTGTACCTCTACAACAGGTGCTTTAACTAGAGCAAAACAGTTTGCAAACATCGCTGGAATGCCCCTCGGGGGGAGATGGTTCTTTAGAGCTCCCCAGATTAAAACAACTACCGAAAAAAAGGAGACACACTGAAACTTTTATTAAGCTGTAGTGTAAGAAGAACTCCTAATTAATAATGCCTCTATCCCCCAGCTAGGTGGGAAGGATGTCTAGAGATACAAGGGAACAAGTATTTGAACTTTATACATGAGATGGAAAAACCCATGTTTCCCTCCTACATACAGTCCCCCAAATGTACCAGTCCCTTTGTTCAGCATCACAGGACCATCCCTCTCCCCCCACAAGAGGTGAACCGTGCTCCAAGCCCAGTTATTACCTCAACAGACACACTCTCCTGCAAAAACACCGCTGCAGTCCTTACAGCTGTATTTACCCTTGGCAAGGCTGCCCACACAGCTCAACAACAAAGACAGAAAGCCTGCGACCTCTTGGCAATTTACTGAGCTTTGGGCTCATTCTAGTGACTTTGAAGAGGAGAAAGCTAGTTAGAGGTTTAGCAGCTCCCTCTTCCCCAAAGCCCTGGAGCAGACCCCTGCAAAGCCAGAAAGAGTAGCTGCAATCAGGATCTATGGCAGTCCATAAGGTAAAGGTGCCCCTGTAATATTTAGCAGAAATGCCTGGGTGCTTCTGCTTAGTTTAACCAAGTTTTTCTATGATTGGTTCCATTCTACTGGGGAAACTGATCAGAGAACTGTGGAAGAGGGTTAATTAAGTTGCTATGTTAAAATATATACACATTTTAGACACGAGTCACACAACACTCATGTGAACAGCTTTATGTGCTTCAGAACCAAAGCATTCCTTTTGTAACAACACACCCCAAACCTCATCTTCCTACTAACTGTAAGAGCCCAAGCCTGGGCTGAGCTCTCCTGTCACCAGCAGCAGCCAGTGCCAGATGCTACAATACAGCCAAGAGCTCCTATTTATAGTAAAAGTTACCCGCAGGGAAAATCCACTCACGTGAGTAGCATTTGCAGCAGGAGCCTACTCTACACCTTGGAACTTAGATCTGTCTCCTCTCTGGAAGACTTGCAGGTGTTCCTGTGTTTCTTGTAAACAGATTTTACCACTGAAGGTTTGAATATTCCTCTTCACCATATGAATGTTGAGCTGTACCCAGCAATCTCTGTCTAAGGACCCAGCCTGCCAACTGCCCTGGTTAAACTGAAGAGCAACAATACTAACACATAGGAGATCTACTGTCACTTCCTAAGGCTTCTTCTGTAAAAGAAACTGCTAATATATATATTTTAATATATATTTTTTATATATATATTAGCAGTTTCTTTATATATATAAATATATTTAACATATATATTAACTATAAATATATAGAGCGCACACGCTATATATTATATATAATATATGAGAGACAAACTGGTACTTTACATCATTAGAACAATTAACCTGTCTAGTTCTGAAGTTTTTTTACAGTTTGGCAAGACCCAGGCTCAAAATTTCCCACACTCACAGCACAGAAAGAGATTCTGGGCAGGAAAAAAACCCAACACAACAGAAGAAACAGCTAAACAAAATACATCTCTCCCCTAAGAAGTATTAATTTTCTTTTTGACACACTGTAAGCTCAGGTTAAGTAGAATTTATGCCCTGATAAATTTCAGCAATAAGCCTGATGGAAATGCAAACTATATTCCAAAATCATCCTTAAATGTTCTGCCATACTGATGTCACTGCCAGAATAACTGGGCTTTTCTCTATAAATACATATTATTCTCAGAATCTATTAAAATAATTTATGTATTTTTTTATGGTTGCTCTACCCAATCTCCTCAGTAAGAGGAGCAAGCTTTCAAAGCTAAGACAGTCAGAAATAACAGGGCTTAGAATATTTGGAAAGCGTTCTGTTCTTTAGAACATAAACAGATAATCACACATCAATCCATAAACATAACCCTGCCCCACTGGAACTGATGAGGCTGTTGCCTTCAGGTTTACTGGAACCAGGAACAGTCTAAAAATGCTGAGTGCTTGTTTCCAGTCTCTGAAGACACAACTGTAATAAACAAACATCTTTATCGTGTGTATTATCCAAAAGTTTCACTGGTAACTGACCATACATAGCGAGGATTAACTACGGGCTTATCCCCATTTGGAAAATGAGAGTAGCCATTAGGAGAGCCACGTGTTATTTTTTGAAGACTAATACAGATGCCCTCTAGGCATGTTGCCTAAGCAAGAGCCAGGTCTCCCATCCCCCAAAGCCTCAGTCGGAAGAGCTGTCAGCCTCCTCCTGACATCTGTGGGCCTGCCAAAGAAAAAAAAAACCAAAAGGCTGCAAATTCACTCCTTACCAGCTGACAGGTCACATCACAAAGCGAAACAGCACGACATAAACGGAGGATGGTAAGAGCAGACAGCATGACGTTTCTTTTTGAAGGTTTGCATCCAGCTTGGCACAGAGTGATGCAGGTGAAGAGAAGAGACCCTGCCAGAACTCCCTCTCACTCCTCTCAACACAGGCGTGATCCTCAAGTTTCTGCCCCAGGGTCTGCACCGCAGCTGTTGAATTAACTATCAGCCTGCTACACAAATCCATCCCTAACAGATGTCTTTGGGTGGGAAAGGCAACGCAAAGATAGAGAGCAGCCCTAGCACCCCTTCCCCACCACGAGGTCTGAGCCCAGCGTTAAGCCAACTTTGAAAATGACACAGACATCCTTAAAATGCTTTGTCTCTTCAAAAAGATGATTACAGAGAGGAACCACCTTCCCAGTAAACCACCTTCGCCAAGGCATGTGAGCGGCTGCACTCAGCATCTCCAAGAGATGCACTGCTAGCAGCTGAAGCACCAGACTTCAGGTAGCAGCCAGGAGCGTGTCCCAACTCAGTAAGGACACAAAAAGACCCATCGCTATTCTGTGAAGCTGTGATGCTTCAACTGCCCCAGATACACTGTTAAACACCGAAATCGGGACACCGCATCCCCACAGTCGGAAGGAATATCCCACCTGTACAGTGAAACCCACGAGCCAGAGATGCGCCCTGACAGAGCCACCCAAGGGCCCATCATTTGTAAGCAATAAGTTTCGAGGCAGCGGGTGGGAGGAGAGTTTTACCGCACTGCTAGAAGTGCTTCAACAAGTGCGCTGCTCTGGCTAAGGAAGCACGCTGCGTGTGCATCCCAGGCACACAGAGCTTTAAATTGATTTTGCAGGTTACCTCCTCACGCCGCCAGCCAGGGCCGGGGCCGCATCGCCTCTCCATCATAATCATTATCTGCCCGTGGAGCAACGCCTGCTTTACAGACACAAAACCTACCTGCTTCCAAGCCAACCAACCCCCCGGGAGGCCCTGGGTAGTTTCTAGGCCCCGGTGCAGAAGCACCGAGCGGTGCCTCTCCCACAACGCCAGCCGAGGGGTTTCGTGAGGCGGCAGCCCCCAGCCCCGCTGCCTTTCCTGCCTCCCCGCGTCGTGCTTGGCGCCTCTCGGTGGATCCGGTCTCGTTGCGGTTGGAGCAGGGTAGATTTCACGAGGAACCCTACGCGCACCTCTCTCGGCAGCGCCCAAAACTTTGCGTTTTTCTCCCCCTCTTCCTCCACGTTTCCGAGGTTGCTGCCCGGGGACGGCAACCCGCCTGCCTGCCTCAGGCGGAATGGCGCCCTCCCCTACCCTTCCTCGCGCCCCGACCTGCAGCATCCCCTGAGGGAGCCGCGGGGGGCCGGGGGCCCCACACCCGCCCCGGGGGCGGCCGCTGCTGAGCGCGACAGGGAGAAACGTACGGGAAGGCGGCGACGGGCCGACCTGGGGCTGAGCCCCGCTCGGCTGCGGGCTGCCTGGGCCGGGGCGGGGGGAGCAGCGGTGTGAGGGGCCGCCCTGAGGGGAGGCAGCCCGGGGAAGGGAGGAGGGAAAGGCACGACCCAGCTCTGAGGAGACGCGGCCCCAGGCGGCGGAGGCAGCCGTGAGGGGAGGCAGCCCCGACGTGGCGGCCGCGAGGGGCTCCCGCCCAGCGCCAGCCTGAGGGGCCCGGGCCGGGGCATCTCGGCGGCCCCGCGGGAGGGCGGGGGCACGGAGCCTGGGACCGGCAGTACGAACGCGGGTGAGGAGAGCCGGGGAGCCGCGCCGAGCAGCCCCGCCGCAGCGCGGGCGGCCACCGAGCGCGACGGGAGCCGCGGGGGAAGGGGCCGCAGCCCGCCCTCCCGCGGGGCAAGGCGCAGGGCAGCTCGGCGCAGAAGTTCGGGCGACGGGAGGAGGAGGAGGGCAGCCCCATCCCGGTTACCTGAAGACACAGTCGTCCCTGGCGTCCCTGGCCGGAGAGATCAGCCCGTGCTTCTTGTTGAAGAGCTTCTGGAACAGGGTGGGCGGCATCTTGGGGCGCCGCCGCTACCCCCTGCCGCTGCCCCCCGCCGCCGAGGCGCCGGGCTCCGCGCAGCGCCGTCCCCTCGCCGCGGCTAGTTCCGCCCGCCCGGCTCCATTCGGTGTCACAGTCATATGACAGGCGTGAGTCACCCGCGCTGCCAGAGGGGAGGGCGGCCGGGCGGGGCGGGGCGCCGTGCGGGGCCCCGGTTGGCTGCAGCGGTGGCCCCACGTGGGGAGCGACGCGGGGGCGGCGCGGCTGGAGCCCCCCGGGGAAGCGCCGAGCGGCCCCGGGCCCGCGGCCGCGTTCGGCCGGGGAGCGCCGGCCCGGTCCGCTCCGGTCCCGCTCCATGGGCCGTTCCCGGCGGGGCGGGACGCGCCTGCTCCCCGTGGCGCCCGGCCCGCCGCGGTGTTTCCCCAGGGAGCCGGGCGGTGAAGGCGCGGTGTGGGGCTGTTTCCCTGCCTCCGCGGGCAGTCGAAGGCCGAAGCGGTAGAAAGGCGAAGAGAGGTCAAGAGCCGGGCATGGAATCCTCCTTCCCCTCCGCTCCGAGGGCTTCCCCCGCAGGGGGCATGAGAGCCAGGGGCCCCCCCTCTCACCCCCAGCCCGGACACCCAGCCCCTGTCGCTTCTCTTCCTCCCGGGCACAGGGAAGCGATTCCCCCGCGGGGGAACAGATTTGGAAGGTGGGACACAGGTATCTGCTTGCAGAGACAGCCATCGTTACAAATAAAACATCCATGAACATGTAACGTACCCGGGGGATGGATTCAGAGGCGTGACAGGGAAAAAGAGATAAACGTGGTTTGATCTTACAAAATCCAAAGGACCTACACTTTACTAGTGAGTGTTTAAATGAAATGGAAACATTGGGACAGGCAGGAGTCTCCTTCAACATCTCCTGTTCAGGTACAACACTGCTGGGACGTTTCATTAGGAAGTGACAAAACTGACTCACCCGCTTTCCCTAGAAAATGGAATTAAACAGTGTATGATGTCAGGTGAAATTAAGTAGATTATTTTAGAAGACATAATTTCACATGTAACATCTATATTGTGATTCCTCACAATCAGCCATCTGTAGGAACATTGGTTTTCATCTACTAGAAGTTGAAGGTAACTCCAGTGGAAAAGAGGAATTAATGTTTAGCTGCACCTCTTCCCCCTTCTTCTGTAGGTGGGATACACCTGCCTGCCACAGACACATCCTGTCACCACATAAAAGCCTCCTTTGCTTCAAGACGGACATGGAAATAAAGCCTCAAATATAAAAACTCCTCAGTGAACATGAAGTAACAGGATTTTGGCCAGGATACACAACTCAGCTTTCAATAGTTTTGCAACCTACAGCACTGCAGGTTTAGTTAACCTCCAGCACATTACAACTAGAGCTGGCAGAATCCCCTTAAAAGTAAATATCAACCTGTTCCAAAACTCCTAAATTAATAGCAAGTGATTCTGATGGGCGTGATTGACATACCTTCATGGAGGGAATGGAGGCTGGACAGTAAGAGAAAAAAGGATAAACACAAGTTTAACCATCCATCTCCCTATAAACCCATCACTGTAGGATAATCTTCACACCCACACAGAGAACACACATTTCAACTTCACCCATTCAGCCCCCAAACCTTTCCCTTCCATGTGCAGCGACTGGGGACCGAACCAGAACCACTCACACACATGGTCCTTACCCCCCAGCAGGCAGTACACCTACTCCCACCCCTACAGCACTCTGGTGCGAGTGGCAAACACCCCTCATCATCTCCAAGCACTTTAAGTCAAAGTCTCCTAGAAGTACACTTCAGATAACAAAACTAACTGAACAGTGTTAATG
This sequence comes from Porphyrio hochstetteri, assembly GCA_020800305.1. Classification (NCBI taxonomy): domain Eukaryota; kingdom Metazoa; phylum Chordata; class Aves; order Gruiformes; family Rallidae; genus Porphyrio; species Porphyrio hochstetteri. The sequence continues at coordinate 2,229,469 of CM036919.1, read as the reverse complement.
AAAATCCTCTTACAGATTTATGTCCAATGCATTTACTAAACATGCATCTGCCATGCACAGCTCCCAGCGATGAAGGGTTATCGCGGCTGTCGCATGGGCTGACTCACTGTGAGCGATTCCATTCAAGCCATTAAGACTTCATCATGTCTAGGATGTGACAGAGCAGCCCTATTGACACTGAACAGATTTCTCTCCTGAATCACTCCACAAATAAGCTCTTCTGTACTGCCCATTAAGTGCCTGTGACCCATAACCTTCACGCACTGATATGGAAGAGCCAGTTTCCACTTCGAAGGAACTCTTACGAGGGCATTCTTCAGTCTAAAACCGAAACATGGGAAAATGCCTTCCCTTTGAGACAAGGGGAACAAGAGTGGATATTGTTGCAGCCTCAAAATGAGTAAAATTTCCTTCCCTGGGGCAGAGCACTCATCTGGTAATTAATTATACTTTCTCCAAGAGTCAGGCAAAAGATGAAAATAAGCAGCAGCACTTTTGCAACGGAAGGGAAGAGAGACTGAGGTTCGTGGTATTTCTGTCCTCCTGTGTAGCCTCATCACATCAAGGGAAACAAAAGCAAAACTTGGGAATATTCAGGCTGCTACAGCCAACTCCACAGCTACACACTATATTGTCTTCTCTTGTACTCTCCAGATAGTTTAAACTGTCAGTGTTTCTTGTATAGAAACTACAAAAAGGCTTGGGGCAATAGAAGTGGTTTTTTCCTACAACTCCTAGAACGCCCTCACAATAAACACTTCCTTTATTCTGGACCATCCTGTCCTTGATCTTTTAAGCAGAATTGAAAGCTATTAAGTAAATCTACATCCAGGAGCTCACCTCTACCACCTAGGGGCTGGGATTCCTGTGCAGTGACCAGTGGCTTTGGATTTGTCACAAGGGTATCAATAATCAGAAACACACCCAAGAGGACTCCAAGGAGTTACTGGCAGAATTCATTCTAATGCTTAAAGGAAAAATAATGGCACCACCTTGAGCCATACAGTAAGCTTATGCAACACGTGTTCATAGACTGATCTAGCAGCATTTATTTTGCACCTCCTTTTCCCCAGAGCGATGGCAAAAGGCTCAGGGTCTAAACTTTCACAGATCTTTCCAAATGCAGCTAAACAAATTAAAGTTGTGCCCCTTAGGTATCTTCTTGACACACCTTTCCCTTCCATTGCCATGTTCAGCCAGGCACAGAGAGGACAGGGAATCCAGGGAAGGCAGGGTGCAATCCCAGTCATCTGGGTCTCTCTCAAACTCCCTGACACTCCTCAACCTATTCACCTCCTCTGGTAGAGGCCACCTGTACTGGTGTACGAGCAGGACACAGCCTGTGGCCCAGCACCAGGGTGGCTGTGCCCGCCCTCTAGAGTCCCACTGTGGGCTCCCAGCACCTCTCTCAGCTCCCCTGAGGTCCCCCCGTTTCAGGAACCCCATGTGCATCACACTGGAGCGCTGCACCACAGATCTACCAGCACAGAAAAATGCCCAGAATGAGATCTAGTTGCTTGTACAAAACAATTTTAATAAAATAATACTTGAGTAAAGTATTTTCAAGCTTACACCAAAGTATTATTCTAAATTCCAAATAATGTACTTGCAAAAAAAAAAACCAAACCCAAAAGGGCCATTAATTCCTGGTAAGTACTTCTGTTTCACCTCTCTGCCACAGCAGCAGGACAGTTACTTCTTCTGTTGACTCCACTCCTGAAATCTCATTTGCGTTTACAGTAGATCCAGTTTTTGGTGCTTGTAATAATATCTGGGGAGAAAGCGATAAGTTAAACACTGAAGTGGCACGTTCTCAAGTGTAAGAGAACACCTGTTGATCTGACAAGCTGTGCAGATGCTCAGTAGATACCTGTGCTCTCATTTGTAGGAGCCTGAATCTTGTAGGTCAGTTGGTAGCGAGAGCAACAGTTTTGAGTGTACGTACATTCCCAGTGAAAGGGAGCATGGTCTGGAAGACTCCTTGTCCAGAGGTGAAACCATCCAGCACAAAACCCACCACCACCACCTTTAGGCAGTCTAATTCCCAATTCCCAGGCTCCTCTAAAAAAGCAGCAATGAAACCAAATTTCTGTCCTGACATCAGAACACTTGCTGGTTTCTGCGATCCACTTGCCTGCCAAGAACAACCTATATTCTCTATTACCACAAGGACTTAACATCCCCCTCATCCTTGTTCCCTGGCCTGTCCAGAAGCATCAGATGATTGTCATTTAACACAGACACACAGTTAAAAGCACTTCTCTGTATTCTAGATGCTGCCCATGCTCAATCCAGAATGAAATAGGAGAACATTTGGACTCAGGAACCTGCAACTCCATTGGAAATTTGTGTATATTCAATATTTTTGAAAGCTGTTATGCTTATGCAGTGTCTTTGTATTGCATTAAACCAGCACAAGTGACAAATAAAGCTTGCAGATTTGCTGACATGTCTGTGAAGAGCTACTTTAAACTTCGGAAGACATATGCCATCCAGTGGCACACGGAGAAACTTCACGAGAGATTAGAAAGGGAGAGGATACCACCTCTCTGGTTGCAATGAGAGAGTTTTGTACTCAGTTCTCATTTTTTGTTTAACAAAAATCTAGGAAGTGAAGAAAGGAGCTTCCCCTGTGTTAAGGGTCTCAGGAGAAAAGAACAGAAACCTCTAGAAAAAAGCCTGACCGTTTTTAAAGAAAAACATACCCTGTTACATGAAGTGTTTGCAGGGCAGGGAGGAGGAGGGGAAATACTGGGTGCCAAAGAGCTGGGTTTAGCTGAGAAAGACAGAAAACACACCAATGGCTGAAGGCTGAAGTCAGCCATACTCATCCTAGAAATAAGGCACAGTACAATTTACTAAACAAGGCAGCCTCTGTTCTAGGGAGTCTCCACAGCAGCAGTGAAGCTCAAAGTTGTGTTTAGGAGTAACTTCAGAGGTTCAGATATTCCCAGAATTAGCCTGTAGCACCTTCTGGCCTAAGAAACGGCTGGACTGCATTAATTCCTATGCTAAAGGACCTGTAGGAGAAAGCATGAGTGTGGATTGCTCATGCACAAGAACACTGTTCAACCAGAAATTTGATGTTTTCAACATCTTTTCCTCCTTGGGATTTTTGCAAGTATTCAGAGTTTTATAAAACCAAACCACCTATAAACACTTGACAGCCAGCTGCTGTCTGCACAGCAATCTGAGTGGGTCTTTATTACCTTCAGGCAACCCTTGGGGAAGGCAGAATGGTTTTGTGTTCACGGGGATTCGGCGATGCTGGGAAGGCTTCTGGCGCGGTGAAGTCCTGACAATGGAGCAGATCTCTTGTGTGGCACACAGGGGCTGAAAAGGTTAAGGGACATTTCATTCACACAGCTTCTTCCACTGGAGAAATATTCTTCTGGGAAAATTAGAGATGCCATGCAGGTTTCAAGGGATGCTTAGAAAACAGGTAAGACCCTTGGTGCACATTCTGTATGCTATTGGAAAGGGTGATAGAAAGCTTCAAAGCTCAAGTGTTTTCTTCAGCTGTCTGCAATACTGTAAAGCTTTAATATCTGGTACATTCCATACTAACAATATCTGAAGGGTGGGACACAGGGGGACATGGGCAGCCTCTTCTCAGTGGCGGTGGGGACAAGACAAGGGGCGATGGCCTCAAGTTGGAGCACAGGAAGTTCCCCACCAACATGTGGAAGAACTTCTTCCCAGTGAGGGTGAGGGAGCCCTGGAACAGGCTGCCCAGGGGGTGTGGAGTCTCCTTCTCTGGAGAGATTCCAGCCCCATCTGGACACCGACCTGTGTGACCTGTCCTAGGGACCCTGCTTTGGCAGGGGGTTGGACTCAATGGGCTCTGGGGGTCCCTTCCAACCCCAACAGCTCTGTGATTCTGTAACATGCCAAAACTGGATTTTTAAAAGTGTAATAAAATTAGAACCTCTAAAATAGTCTTTTCTTCTGGACTTTGAGGTGTAGTTTTTCTTTCTGAGCTCAGAGATGCAGCAACAATTTCTTCAGAATTTACATCTGGCCCTGTGGTGTTCAGGAACAGGCCTTCCCCAGGTGAGGCTTTGCACACTGGTGACAAGCTAAGCTACAGTTCCATCAAAAGGCAAAAAAATACAGCATTAACCACCCAATTAAACAACAGACAAGTCAAATCGGCCAACACTTGTTGGCCTGTGCAAAAAAATGTTCTAGTGCTTATAAATATGACTCAAGACTCCAGTGATTCCTTTGTTCAGCTTCCAACAAGGCCCTGATGTTCTCTAGTTGTTAATCTAGTATCCATAAACCCAAGGATGCTTGCAACAACACTAGGAAAGCCCTGCCTGCTTTCCTGCCACATAATCTGGTGCAGGATTAATCAGTCTTTCTATTGTAACAGTTTACCTTTTCCTTTAAAAAAAAAAAGGTACAATATGCTGATTTGGTTGGGAGCTGTGGCATGAAAGCAGAGACACATCACTTCCATCGCTGCAGAGAGAAGTGGTACTATATTATCTTTACTGACAAAGAATTCAAGCTGGTATTTAAATATCCAGTTTGTTTTCATCAAAGAGTAGTACAAGTAAGGTGACTAGGTGCTGGTTTTGCATTAGAAGATGTTGAAAGACTACAAACTATATACCTCAGGTTCCTATTGTAGCTTAACTGTCCAACTGACTGTATTTAACGTGCAGTGTGTTGTGCAACTTCCATTATCACATAAGTGCAGCCAGAACTGAACTGTGCCACAAGAACAATTTGTTTGGTTTTACTCATTAAAACACATCTCAGGACAGACACTCACATCTAGCTGTGCAGGCTGAGCATAACCAGGATTTTTCAGGGCTTTCTTTTCCTCCCCAGTCAGCATGGTGGAGCTCATCTGCCAAACAAAAACAGAGAAGAATTCAGTATCATTTTCCAGTTCTTTGCTCTTTATTATTAGTCCTACTGTACTCCCCCAGTGCACCATGCTATTTATAACTACTCTGTTTAGAATTACTAATAGTTCTTAAGGTTTAACTACTGAATCCCTGTCATTCCCTATTTTTTTGGTCTTACACTCTCCATAATTAAGACAAAGAAGCTGTTTACAGAATACACACATTTCAAGTCCCTTTCACAACTAGCGGATAAAGCACTTCCTACCACTTGTCATGTTTAATTGTAACTTCTGTCACAACTGCAAACTCCCACTTCAATGTTACGCCTTTGCTGTTCAGCAGGGCACAATGGGAACACTCACCACCACAGCATCCGTCTGTCTGGATGGCAGTACTTCTGCTGTCAGCCCCACTGATCTGGCTGAAGCATTTCCCAAGGTATCAAGTGGACTGAACAACGGTTTCCCTTTTTCTAATACATTAGAAGCTTTTTCCTTTTCCTCCTTCTTACACTTCAGCTTTTTGGGTTTAGCAGTTGGGTTGTCAGGCTGAAGGGTGAAATAATGACATTTCATGTTACAAAGTGACCCTCTGTACCCTGATAAGCACTAACAAAGAGTCACAGTCATACTGGAGCTCTACATTTGGTACAACTGACTAGAGTCAGTCTGGAAAGCCGTGAGCTCAGGGGGCACCCACGACTATTACTGCTATCCTGAGGCAGAGCCAAGCTACATCTTCGCTCTCTGCCCCTGCCTGCAGGCTCCCCTTTCCAGGGCACTGCTGCTCTTCCAGGTGGAGTCTTCCACCTTACAAGGAAGGAGCAAGTCATCTCTCTTGTTTACAACCTGGCTGATTAAGATTATGAAAGATCTTTCACCTTTCCTTCCGGTCCTAAAGGTGAAGGACAGCGCATACCAGTTTTTAGGTCTGGAGTTCTCTCTCTTGCAGCAGTAATTTTACAGACTTTTTTCCCTGTGATAAATTTCCAACACATTAATTAACTTTGAGACAAAGACCACAGCTTCTCTCCAACCCATGTCTTACAGGATGGTTTTAAGGGATCACTCCAGAGCCACCCACGTAAAGACACTTCCTCCCTTCAACATAATCACTGTCTCCCTCTCCCAGCCAACAGGGCTGCTTTGCAGCTCTCCTTTTCCTTCAGGAAACGAGGTTGCTTATTAATCTTACGTTCACCTGACTATTTACTGCCAGACACACGTCCTGTGGGAGCAGAGGAATTGCATAATCACAGTAGACTTTGCCAATGGCAACTTCTGCTGCTATTACAGTCCAAATTAAGCAGGGGAAAATTATGTGGTACCTGGGCCACAGCCAGAATTGCATCAGTCACAGTTCAGAACTGTAGTTACATGAGGGACTCCTAATAGTATTTGTGAAGCTGATAGGAACTAAGTTCAGGTAAGGAGTGAGACACAAACAGTTCTGTTCCTGGATAAGTTAAAGAAGAAATGCTAATTTTCACTGAGCACCACAGGTGATTAAATGAAAATAATCAGGGTTTGGGGTTTTTTTGTTCTTCTCCTAGCATGTTAACTAGAACCAAGTCTTATTTACAGGGAGTATTTTCAATTCACACTTTCCCTTCTAGACACAACTTGGCTTAGCCTGTGCCAGGGGGACAAATGACCCAGCACAAGTCCGGTTCTGATGTTTTGCCATTATTTTTTGGGTATTCTGTTGTCTCACAGCTAGTACAACGGCTTCAGGTCATATTTTACCTGCCAGAATAGTTGAAACATTTACTGCTGAAGAACTGTAATTGGGATTTGATGGTCTCTTTCTAGGAGAGGAGGAAAAAAGTGAACAACTATTCTGAGTGAGTCTTAATGTTAAAAAAAATGTATAACGAAATCACAGGAAAATACAGACTGAGTGAAAAGGGATAAAGCATATCTTTATACCATTACTGAGTTACTTTATCACACTTTATAGTTAATTTATCAAGTCATACAGCATATTCTGAGGATGTCTTCTGTGGGTCTTAAGCTGAAGGTATTTGGTAAAGTACTCAGCACTGGAGCAGACTAGGATTGAACATATTTAGGAAGAACACAGGAAAAATTAGGCTAGGAAAACAATTCAGATTGTTATGGATCTCTACACAATTCAATAGGACTGGTTTAATGAGTTATGAATTGAACCACATACTTAATGAGGGCTTGACAACAGGTGCCCTGTGTAGTCTGTACTGTTCAGACCACCCAGGCACACACATGGGGCTGCCTATGACTGAATGGAATCTGACAAAGTGCAACTGGATAAAACCAACTTATTTAGGGATAAATGGCACAGTCCCCTTCCATAAAATCCCACACTGATTCTCCCTACAGCTGTAAGACCACAACAAAAGTCTGTAAGGCAAACTCCTAACTGACTGAATACACCAATTTCAAAGTTAGTGAGGACACAGCTGAAACTCAACACGTACATCTGCAGGATCAGAGGCTTATTCATCCTGGCTTTTCCTTTAAAGATCACTCAAAAGAGAAAAACCTGAACATTTAGGTGCATCAAAAGCCTGCCTGGCTGATTACCTTTTAGGGTACTGGTCTTGAAAATCCTCCTGTACAGGTTCTAAAAAACATAAAGGTTAAACTTTAAAAGAAAAAGCTAAGTAGTGATTCAATGGTACATAATAAGGCTGGTCCAGACACTTACAGACCAGACAATTATAAAGAAAAATACTACAAGCAAACACAGACCACTAACAGGAAGCTGTTCTCCACTTTGCAGATATGTCTTAAATGAAGATTACATATTTTATACAGGTTCCTTGCACTAAAGTGAAATTAATTTGTGCATAAATTCTTAAGTATTGTAGAAAAGAATTACCTAATATTGATGAAAGATTTGGGATCTGTGGTATTTTATCTATGGTCACCGCTTTGCTGGAGTCCAGGAGAGTAGAGTTCTTGCACTGTCCAGAGTAAACATTACTTCTTTCTGGAAATAGAAGATGTAAAACACAAGCTTGAGTTATTAAACATGTGACTAAACTGAGAGCAATTCATTTGCCAGACAGGAACTTTAAAGCAAAGTGAAAGCATTGTCTTGGCTCAAACAGCTGCAGAGAGGTTTGGGAGGAATTGTACTTAAAGCAGATTTGCTGGTTGCCCTCAATAAACACCTTGTGTCATCAACAAATTACTTTAAGTTTACAGTGTGATTCAAACTACACCAGGAGCATGTTACCCAGAGGCTGGCTTACAGCAAAGATCTGACACAGACAGTCATGGCAAGAGAGGCTGTTCATCTTTCTATTGTAGACAGTCCTCACACACATTTTCTACATCAGATAAAGTTCAAAAAAACCCCAGAAGTCTCACCTGAACCATCATCTCTGAATGTTTCAGGGGATGACCAACTGCTCAGGCTGTCATTAGCACCTGTGTTATAGTTGGCAGTTGAATCTGCATCCAAACACTCTAAGAGAATGGTTGAAACACCTGTGGGAAGAGTCATTTCTGTACCTAGAGAGATAAGAGAGGCAGCTACTAAACAAAAGGCATCACCTTGTACAAGCCATCAGGATTTCCTTATCTATGTTTCATTCCTGTGATGAGCTAAATATCAAGTCAGTGCTTTATACTGATTCACAACACAGTTAAAGGCACAAATAAACAAAGGGCATCCTGAAGCCAAATTTACACTACCATAAGCTAACAGGGGACTAGAAACACCTGAGGAATTTTACTTTTCCTCTGCTATAGTAATTCACAGCCAGGTTTGTTTTCAGAAGGACAAACTATTTAGTCACTAGCTTTTAAAGGTGCAGGTTTGAGTAAACTGAAGAAGTTATGTCAACAGGGTTTTCAATCAGCCGGGCTCAAGACTGTCTCAAGGAGCAACTATCCTGTTTGTGCTGCCTACAACCCATTCACATGAACCAAACCACAGCCAGAGGAAGAGCCAGAAGTCCAGAAAATGGTCTCAAATCCCTCACTTTGTAACATCACACAGTCAGAACCAGTACAAGAGCAGCACACCAGTGCTTTTATGGAAATGTAGGTAATTTTACATTTAGTTTTATACAGATCTAAAAATACAGTTAAGGTAACGTGTTGCCATTCTACTCACCTGAAGTCATTTCAGCATTTTTCAAACTTTCCAAGTTCATTATTTGGGATTCCTAAAAATTAAATTACAGATACAAACAACCTGAGAGAACTGGATGTAGACAAAGAAATGCAATTTAATGTATTTTTACATAAGGAGATGCTCAGAAACTTACTGGCTGGTATGTCACTATTTAAAATTGCTATTCAGATTTGTACCAGGGTTTTCATGCCTCGTTAACAAGTCTGAAATCTAATTTATAGTCCTAAAATTCATAACAAATACCCAGTAATTTGATCCTACAATCTCTGCTGGATGAGACTTCCAGTGAAGGCATAGTGACATCAACTATAGTATGCATAAGGCAACAGCAGAGTAATGAATTTCCCCATCTTTACTGTTTTTTAAGTAGCACAATTCATGCTTCTCTCTTTCAGACTCCTCAACTACTCCTATAAATGCTAACAACTGTGATGTTTAAGTAGTACATTCAATGAAACTAAGCCTCTGCAGGACATGTAAATAATTGGAGGACTCTAAATAAGAGGTAACATTTCAAAGAAAACTAGTTTTACACCAATATCACTCAAGCCCTTTGCTGTAGCAGGTTTCAGTTCAGACACACCTGGTGAATGATCTTCTCACCCCTGCAGTACTAACTGTCCTGTAACACCTCTGCTCAGTCACCTCAAAGTACTTTGCTCTGCTCATACAAAGGTGAGGAGGAACACAACAGTGACTTGCTAAAGGTCTGTGCCTGAACTAGAATTGAGCAAGTCTCTGGAATCACACTCTAATGAGGTAACTTCTAGACAACACAACTGCTACAGCCTTTCCTTGTTATAGATAATCAGTATTGATGTTTTCCCATGCTACCAATATCCCCAAAAGCTTTTATTCTGGCCAAAGACTCAGGAAAATGTCACCAAAACACAGGGTCAAATTCAGCCTGAAAAATGTGCCTGTGCACACACACCCCTCATGGGAAATTCTACTTAGGAAAGGATTTTGTCATGTCACATTTCTTTGATTCAGCCTCTGTTAAGTCACTAAAGAGCAAGGCAGCATTCTCACCTTCAGCATTGCAGTGCTTTCTTCTATTTCCTCTTCATTTTTTTCCAAGTCTGTTGCTTCTTTGACATTCACTTGATTGCTGCAGTGGAAGAACAGAGCAAAGCTGAATACACAGAGCTACACTGTTCTACAGGAGAGAAAAACTACAAAATGGCTTTATCTGGTGTCAACAAATAGTCTGGCAGACATCAGTTTACCAGCAATTTGGACTGTGTATCTCCAAGAGACATCTCATGCAGGACAAACAGCATCAGTGATTAGTCAGTGCTAGTAACAGTGTTCTAACAGACCTTTGGTTGGATGAATGGCTCACTTCGGACACATCAAGGTTTTCTTTAATTTTTGGTAGGGTTTTCACACTGAACTTGCCCTTCAGGCCTAGGGAGAAACACATACACAGTTCAGTGATTTTAGTTTTAGTATTAGAATTTAAATGATTATTTCTAACTGGGCACTTGTAGCTGTCCCCCCTCTTCCATGCTGATAATTCTGACAAACACGGTAAAGACTGAACATGCTTTATTATCTTTTCCCCAAGTTTTTTTATAAATCAGTGTATCAACAAGACCCAAAAAACAGCAGACTTCAAGTACTACTTCAGGTGGTTTAGAAACCTCTAAATTGAAAGGAAAAGTTCACCTTGGGAGTGACCATTACTATACTGAGGTTCAAAGTAATTTGAGCATAAATCAGTTAAATGGATGTTACTAGGAACACCATAAGAATTTCAACATAGGCTGATCATCACTGTATATAATCCCAAAGGCCACAATGACACAATTATTTAGGAAGCAGCAAATTTCAGAGATGTACTTTCTTATCCTAGAACCAATTTTATAAGTTGTTTAGCTTTATGTTTTATTTTCAGTAGCCAGGAGCTAGAAATAGCCAAACTTTCTAGAGTTATGCTTTTACGCCAGCAAGTTGGTAGAGCACCCACTCTCTCCCTACACCATGGGTCTGACAGGCTGCAGCATTCCCCCAGCACTGCAGAGAGCCCTAAAACTCAATGGGAGCTCAGGACAGGACAATGCATGAGCAGGACTCATCCCTTTCCTGCTTTTTTCCATATACACGTAAGTACAAAAAGCAAACAGACCTCAAAGGCTGCTAGTTGCACCCATCAGGTGGGCAGGAGTTACTGTACCCCTACAAGAACACGACCTACAAGAGCTGAATCACACCAGAAACTGTTCATCATGCCTTGGACAATTACCCAAATCAGCGTGGGACCATGGCTGGTCTTCCCCATTCACCTCAGCAAGTTACACCATTACTGTCAGCCTTCACTTGAATCCCACACCTTCCCTCTGATCACTTTTCTTCCCTTAAGGTCTCCAATTCCTAACACAAAACCTCCTACGTTGCATTCAGCAATGAGGCTGTTCCTTTTGAGGAACAATTTCATAGGGCATCCTCTCAAAGGTGGGCAAAGGGTTTGCCACGCCATTTCGGGGTGGGAAGAATACCTCACAAAAGGAAAACCCCTTTTTTTATTACTAATAGCTAAAGTTGAAGAAACAGCCGCACTCCCAGGACAGCTGCCTGCCCTCTCCAGGCTGTAAGGGGCATGGGACAGGCCGCACTGCCCCAGCTCGGCTGGAGGCCGAGGCACCCAACGTCCCAGGACCGCGAAGCCACACAAGGTTTAGCAGCCCCTGTGGCTAACAACCGCCCCAGAGGGCGAGTTAACCTGACCGACACGCTCAAACCGCCACGGAAACACAAGCACCGGGCACACCGCCCCCGGCACCCCCCGGCCCTGGCCCAGCCGCCTCCCCGCTGGTGCGACGGGCCCTCCCGGCCCCCGCGGCGCCTCGGCCCGTCCCGGCGGTGAGGGAAGAGCGCTTACAGCCGGGCTGCGGCCCGCGGGGCCCCGCGCTCCCGAACAGGCGCCGCCGGCCCGGCTGTGAGGCGCCGGCCCGGCTGCGGGGTCGGCCCACGGGAGCGGCCGGCAGCGGGGACAGGCAGCGCTTCTTCGACGATTCCTTTCCGCCCCGCAAAGCGCTCTTCCAGCGGGACCGCTCCATCTCCAACCCCTGAGAGGCGGCAGGAAAGAAGCGTCGCCACCGCCCGGGCTGCCCGCAGGGAAGAGCGGGCTGCCCCCGTGCCCCACCCCGGCTCCCTCAGCCGCCGCAGGCCGCCGCCCCGCTCCCAGCCCGCATGCGCGGCAGCACCCGGGCCCGGCAGGAGGGGGCGCTCCGCCCCGAGCCGGGCGTGAGGTGCGGGGAGTGAGACGTTGCGTCCTCTGCTCCTGGGTCCGGTCCGGCGTGAGGGAGAGTTGCATGTGGCCTGAGGGGGTGTAAATTAACGCCAGGTGAGCCTGGTCGAGAGTGAGGAGGGCCCAGGACGGGCCCTCGGGTGCAGAATCCCGGAGGCTGCTGGCACCGGCCGCCGATTCCTGAGGCGAAACGACAGCACATCCTTACCGGGAACAGCCCGGGCCGGTACTGTTCGGCCGCTGGCTCTGCCACGGGCTGTACTGAGTTGGGCTGAGAAACACACCGAGAGGCTTGATATGTAATGCTGCATCGAACCACTGAAATCAGCAGTCTGCATCACGTTCACTGATCAGACCTGAGCTTCAGCTTAAGTTCCCAGAGCAGAGGAGTCTCTTCATGCTCTCTTCATTAGTCTTGAGCTAATCCTTCACCGTGGCTGATGCTGCATCCATCAAACCCTGAAGTGCTGTGTCCAGCTCGGGTGTCCCCGGGACAGGAAAGACATAGCGCTGTTGGAGTTAGTCCAGAGGAGGCCATGAAGATGATCAAGGGGCTGGACCACCTCTGGTTTGAAGCCAGGCTGCGAGAGCTGGGCTGGTTCAGCCTGGAGAAGAGAAGGCTCTGGGGTGACCTGATTACAGTGTCCCAACACTTTAAGGGGTCCTACAGGAACATGGAGAGGGGCTGGTCCTCCAGGACCAGGGAGTGCAGGGACAGGACACGGGGCGATGGCTTCAAGCTGACAGCGGGCAGGGGTAGGTTAGATATTAGGAAGAAATTCTTTACTCTGAGGCAGTGAGGCCCTGGCACAGGGTGCACAGAGAGGGTGTAGAAGCCCCTGGATCCCTGACAGGGCTCAAGGCCAGACTGGATGGGGCTTTGGGCACCCTGGTCTGGTGAGGGTGTCCCTGCCCATGGCAGGGGGTTGGAACTAGATGATCTTTAAGGTCCCTTCCAACGCAAAGCACTCTGTGGTTCTATGATTCCATGCAAGTGCACGCAGAAACTGGAATAGAGGCTGAATGCTTTTAAACTTTATTGTTTTAGACACATAGTCTGAAAAGATACTATTAATTCCCAATTGTCAGTGCATATTAAACAAGCATGTACACTTGGTTATATTATTATTGAATTAAATTGAAACCATTACAGAAGGACTGCTGCATCTTCAGAGAACTTTGCAACAATTTTTTTTCGTAGAAGATTGCTAAAATCAATCTCAGGTTCCAGTATTGCTTTGGTCGTTATTTTACCTTTTTTTTTCTTGTTTTCTAACACCACTTTTAGTCTAGTCACGCGATCTGAGCGACGTCATACCGATTGAGAGGACAGAGTGCTGGAGTAACAGCAGGTTTTGTAAAAGAGCTTTTATTGTTTGTCAGTCCACGAGAAAACCCTGTGAGCTTTGAGAAATGTGACAGTTTAATTCTTTACAAAAGTTGCCATAGATGACTTTTTGATGTACATGCTAATATACCAAAACTGAAAAAATCTTTTAATTACAGTTAAGACTTCTTTTTACACAAGTGTATATATTATATCTTAACCCCTTCACTTCCAGTTGAAAATAGAACAGGCAGCTCTTAGGAAGTTGCCTCATTTCTTTGCTGCTTGTACTTCGCTAAAATACATAACAAAAAGCTGAAATGAAGTGAAGGCCTTAAAGGGGCTCTAGATGCCTCAGAAAACATTTTATTTTGGAACAATACCAGGGATCCAAAACTTTTTCCCTCCCAGACTACAAGCATCCAGATTTCTCCTCCAAAAAGCACGGCCTCCACTTCACCATTTAACAGGAGTGAAGGTGGTGTAGAAACCATTGAATGTGCGTAGGACCAAGAGTGGCAATTCCAAGAAGAAATGAAGATCTGATTAGTATTCTTTTTTTCCCCCAGACAAAACCAAGAGTGAGCTAAAGATACAAAAAGCACACGAATAGAATTGCCACTAAATAAAATGCTTTTCCAAATTCTCTGTAAGGCATCAAGAGGTCTTTAAGTAATCTGTTACCATGCAAAAATAGTATATTCTTTCCCAGTTTACATTCATCTTGTAGCAGTTTATTTACATAGAGATCACCAGCTTGTGCTTTTAACACATGGAAAATAATAATAATTAACAAAATGCAGTTAATTTGTTTCATTCCAGAAGATTAAGTCAGGTTATTTTCTGTTAAATGCAAGAATTTCATGTTCATGGCAGAGGTGATGCTGGGCTTTACTGATGCTGATAGATACTTCCTAACGGTGCCGACAGATTGCAGAAGAGTACTTTTACCAATGAACAGCTCACCACCTTTCTCACCTGGTGTCTTGTCAACCATTTTCACCTGCAAATGTGCCTTTCAGGACAGAATATCGCTGTGTGTTTCCTGCCAAGGTGGAGTTAAGACTGGTATGGTTTCTGCTCACACTCCTCTGTCTTTGACCGCTGCTGTGGCAGAACAGTATTTTCTCTGTGCAATATATTGAGCAAAGAGCATACAAAATATATGACCAACCAATATTCTCTTCCAGGAAAAGGTATTTTATTCTGGTTTTATGTATATGGGCACTGGAGAGAGTCTTCCAGTGATTTCAGAGGCGTAACACCAGGCTCAGGCAACCCTCCAGTGTTCAGTGTGGCAGCGTGAAAATGGCTTTGGCTCACCCAGCAGCCACCGTGCTTTGGGGTTCAGCCTCCTGCCTGACCCCTCCAGCCCCACAGCAGAGCTGTGCTCGTTGCAGTGGGCTTGCTGCAGGGTTTTTTAATTAATTGATGGAATGAACAACCAGATGAGAGTGATCAGTTAAAAGTAGTCACCCAGAAGCCATCAAGAATAGAGAGATGGGCAAATAACACTGCCTTTTGTGCAGTGGTGCTCGAGTCTCAGCACTTTCCATAAGATGAATATTAGAAATTAATTCTGTAATTAGCTGACTTGAGGAAAAAAACTGCCCTACTGGACAGCCCTGGGGATTTTTTCTTGGTGGTCACAAGCAGTATTTCAGTTTAAGAAATGTCAGTGCAAAACAAAATATTCCTGGAATTTGAAGAGAAGCGTGTGTGTGCCTGGCCTGTGCATTACACACATATTCTTGTCAAACTTTAATCTCTTAAAACATCGTTACAATTATGATGAGAGAGTGACCTCCAGAGGAAAATCAGATTACACAAGGAAGTATTCCAGAGATCTTTTAGTTTACTCACACAGTTTTCCACAAGTTCTGAAAGTATTCACACTTCTGGTGCAACAACACAGTTCCTCCCAAACCATCCCAGTGCAGCCAGGTCTCTGGTTTTTTTTCTTTCTTACATGTTTGGCATTCACATCTTTGGCTCTAGTGCATCTGACATTTTGCATCAACTACCAAAAGAACAATACAGATCTATTATTCAGCATGACATATTTAACAGCCACCTGAGCATAAAGAAACTAATACTGGGATCTTCTACACTTACACAGAGTTTAATTTCCTAGAGAAGTCTGGTAAACTGAAATCATCGTAGGAGAAAAGTAAATAAAAAATGTGGTAGAAAAAGGTCAGTGGAAAATAACTTTTCTGTACTTATTTAGATGATTAGTTCTTTTTGTCATTAGAAAACCATGTTGCATAAACAGGTAATTGCACTATTTCTTCATTGCTTTGAAGTGTGTGTGTGTAGTGTCTGTCTTCTGGCTGACACAAAAAAAAGAGATGAACTAGACTCCAGAGAGAGTAAAATCCTTTATGACTTGACCTAAAGAGCCAGGTTTTGTACAGTAATTCCTGTCCCCTGCAGACGTGGCAGATGCAGATTCCCGAGGGATGCTGATGCTGTTGCTGTGCACATAGGTGAAAAATGACTGTACAACACCCTGGGATCGTGGTAGCGGGATTTCTTACTTGCTTTAGGCTGACACAAGTCATTGCACTGGAATCAAAGGTGGAATCAGGCACAAAAAGGGACTCAGACAAATCTTTCCACATTTGATAAAGCGTTATGCTCTTTATATGAGTGATTATGTTAGCTGATACGGTTTCCTGTGTATTGTTTTGTTCTGAAATTACTGCAATAAATCAGTCTCTGTGTAACACTAACTCGTTAATTCCATTTATTTCATTCCGATGCATGCAATGGAATTTCAGAGGGAAAATAA
The DNA here is from genome assembly GCA_020800305.1 of Porphyrio hochstetteri. Taxonomy (NCBI): domain Eukaryota; kingdom Metazoa; phylum Chordata; class Aves; order Gruiformes; family Rallidae; genus Porphyrio; species Porphyrio hochstetteri. Next base: position 2,213,108 of record CM036919.1, on the reverse strand, counting down.
GAGATCATTTAGATTAAAAATTTTAACTTTTAGCTTCAAAAGTCTACGGTAGATTCCAGTTTAAGAGAGAAAAACGTGTGCTTTCACCATCCTAGCAAAGATCTAGCAGGCACAGCTCCATGCTAGTATGCACTGGCGCAACAAACAGCAGCTATTACAATACACATAGATATTCCAGACTCTGTTTAGCAGAAGGAAGCCACCGACAGTCCAAGTATTCAAGCGACTTGACATTAGTTTTCTCACTGGTTTGTACTGTGCCTTATTTCAGGAGCGAGCTCAGTTCCCATTCCCATGGGACTCATCCCCTTTCGAACGGCTGCAGCTGCCTGTGAGACCTCAGCTTTCATCCCGACTCCTTGGTGGTAATTCCAGAGAAGCCACGGGAAGCGATGACAGTGGGAACTGGGACTTCCAGACATCTGAATGTAAAGCTGTCTTCTTAGCAGGCCTTCCCACAACCACATCCAATGTTTTGCTGCACCGTGACAACAGCAGTGGCTAACACAGCCTTTCACCCATCCCTGCGGGCCTTCTGGAGCAGTGTTCCTCCCTCTCCCACAGCCAGCCAAAGGATACCCTCCGCTGCCACCTCTCCTTCCTCCCAAACTGATTTGTTTCACTAAGCCCCACTCAGAATCGCAGCTCAAACCTCGTGCCCCCTTTCTTTAGCACTGTTTCTGAAAGGGAGTTAGTCCAACTGGACTATGCAGTATTAGCAGCGTGTCAAGTAATAAATTAGGGACCGGGAGCATGTGGGTTAATGAGAACCCCCACGGAGAGATGCTACAGAGCCAGTGATGCTTTTGCAACCTTCTGGGTTGGAGTAGTTGGGATGTCTGTGAGTGTGCTGTGCTGAAGGAGGCCCTAATGCAAAATCAACATGCCATGTATGAACTGAGTTCAGGGGAAAAGGAAACGGAGGGAATTCTATCCTATCGCTTCCTAACCGCTTCTTGCCATTTCAGCTTAATCCAAAGTAATATACTAATAGGTCTATTAACTACAACTAGCAGGAGATTCATTCCTATTTCTATTCTGGTTGTTAGTTAGCTCATTAATGATTAAATCAAATCAGTGTCATTTATGTCCTGGAAAATATAAACCCTATCACTTAATATATAAACCCATACCCAGCTTGAAGTTCCAGATCAGGGAAAATAGACTTTCACCCTCAGTCACCGATTGTTTGAGGTAGACCACATTATTGAATTACCCACAATTTTAGTCTCTAATGCACTAGGTTATCAGACAGACATACCTGAAATTTTCCCCATTTTAATTAGAAGTGTTTGGAGTTATTGATAAGGTAAGTTTCCAGAGTTTACTCAGTCATAGATTGAAATTTCCATGTACTTTGTGGCAATTTAGCATAATTCTTAGTAGTACCCTACTGTCTACGTACAGTAAAAAGTAAGTTGTATGATGCGTGATGGAAAAAAGAAGGAAAATTATGATTAGTGGTGAAATCCTGGAACAATGAAAGGCTCAAATGTCAGATTCAGGTGCTTATCCATTTCAGCTCTGTCATTCTGGCTCTGTACTTTTGAGTATTATTCTAATATTGCTACGAAGTCCATTATTCAGAAGATTCTTCCCGTGATTTTCAGATGGAGATGCTTGAATATAGCTCTTCTATTTGTTTTCTGAAGTAATCTCTTAGTTCTGGTCTCTTAGCCTTTAACGTTGGTGTCAACAAACCGTTTTGTACTGAGAACATATCAGAGTGAATGTAAATGGCTTTGACCTGAAATAAAGAAGGGATAAATTTATAGCAAAAATTAGGGCCATGGCACTCAGTGAGCATCGCTTCGCACGCCAGCCTTGCTGTGTCGCTGTGCCTGGTCCCCGGGACTTTCCTCACCTTACCAAGTTTTCCAAGGTGACACTAAATCCCTCCATCCACCACCCCTCACCAGTCTCCCACTCATTTTCCCGTGTCCGTGCTGACCCCAGAGCCAGCCAGTGCAGAAGGGAGCTCTCCAAGAGAGTGAGCACATAAACCTCCTTCCTGGATGAAACCAAGGCCAAAACACAGCCAGGTGGAGCACAAGGGACAGCATCACCTTTTTAAAAGGGTAGATAATGGCAGGACAAGGGGGATAGAGTGAAGCTAAAGGAGGGGAGATTTAAATTAGATATTAGGAGGAAGTTTTTTACAGAGAGAGTGGTGAGGGGCTGGAACAGGCTGCCCAGAGAGGGAGTGGGTGCCCCATCCCTGGGGGTGTTCAAGGCCAGGTTGGATGGGGCCCTGGGCAACCTTGTGTAGCTCCAGGCCTGGAGGTTGGTGGCCCTGCCTGTGGCAGGGGGTTGGAGCTCTGTGATCCCTGGGGTCCCTTCCAACCCAGCCCAGTCTGGGATTCTATGATCACCACATGCGATACTGCAACTGTGGCGTTTCACACGGTTGAAAGCCTGTGGAAGAGCAGGGAAGGGAGGGAGGGCAGGGGGTCCTGTGAAGAAACAGCATCGTAACCAAACAGCAAAGAAAGCCAGCAGCACTGATTCGGCCTTGCAAGATTGCCATAAAGCTTCACACGTGCAAAGAGCATACACGGTGATCATCTTTTAGAGGAGAATTGGTGCTGTTTTACTGGCTAATTAAAATGATATAAAATCATTGGTCCTAGGCAAGCAGGATTTCACAAGGCTGCCCTTGTTAGCGGCGGTGTCTGAGCACAGCGGGAGGCTGGCAGCGCAGATGGGAGCGCGCTTTTCCTTCCAGCGCATTTACAGGACCGCTGGTGTGGGAGAAAGCAGAGCACTGCTGCGTGGCTGGTCACAGTCCACTGATTTAAGACAAAATTCCCCAGCCATCTGCTGCTTTTGCGATTCCCCAAGCCCGGGTTGCATTTCATTAGGCTGAGAGTTGCAGGAACATGGACCGAGAATCAATTTTTTATTCCCATCAGATGTGATTCATCCTTCCCCAGTCAGCAGCACAGTCCAGTTCCTCCCCCAGTGATGTCCTGCACTATTAGCTCTTCCCCAGCTGTCAGAGCCCGCACCCTGGGAGCTGGGAGCTGTCGTTTCCATGCTCAGGCCTCCGGCGTGGCAGGCACAGACAGAGATAAGAGCAGCTCTGCCATATAAAGGGGATCCTGCTCTACAACAGCGTTAGCTAGCCAGCCTGGAGTTTGGTTTCCAGATGAGGTGTTGCAACAGAGATGCTAATTTTTAAGCCCTTTAGTTTCGAGATGCAAAGTATTTCTCTTCTTAACTTTCAGAAGGGTGGCAAGGCTTTCCACACTGCTGCATCAGCTATTAATTCAGACCACGCTGGGGTATTTCGCACTGTGAAGTCCATGGCAGGAGCAAACCAGCCTTATTACCCCAGACAACGACCTGCTTTATAGCATGGGCTTTATAGTGAGCTTCACTGTTAAATTAATCCCTTTTCACCATCATTTCATTCCAATATGTACCTGAAAAATGAAGACTAACGACTTTATGCTTAGTGGTGCTTCTGCTGGGCTCGGATATGGTGTGTCACTCAGTAAAACTACCACCCAAAAACAGTCTCAAAAAAGCGGAAAAAGGTCCTTGCTAATTATATGCAATGCCTGAGTTTTTAATTATTTTAACAGAAAGAAGCATTTAGAAATTTTTAAATCGTGGTGGATTATTTTTTAGTGTTTTTAATGTGGTGTAATCCATGGCTGATTTCAGAGCTCTCCTCCTGAAGTGTTTGCAGCCCTGTTGCAGAAATATTTACACGAGCACCAGAAAAGAATTAGCACACAGGCTGAAAATAAACAAACCAAGAGCATTTCCTAGGTCAGTTATAAGAATGGTAATTAGTGACCCAGTTTCTTCGCAGTGCTTCAGTGGCAGCAGAATCAGAGCCCTACAGACGTTTGTCCTGAGCCCTGGTTGTCAGACTGCAGAGATTATCCACATCCTTGGATTAGATTTTTACCTCTGCCCTCACAATTTTCATTAAATTTAATTTGAATTTCAAGCAGAAGTGGAATCCCAGCCTATATATTTTCAAACACCACCTGCCCCTCTCAGAAAACATTGCCTGCAGCTGCAACGAGGATATGTCCTAACAGACCAAACTCCCACAAATCCCCAGTCAATGCAAATGGACCAACTGCCCGTCTGCCCACACCAAATAATGTCTGAATTGTTTCATTTTACCTGCTCAAAGGAATGAAGTCCACTCTCCTTACCTAACCGTACCATGTCTTCCATTATCGCTTGCTGCAGTTCCTGGGTTAAAACACAGAAATTCCTCATGAAATATCAGTCAGCCTTGCACACAATTAACGTCGTTGTTCATCAAGAAGACGTGCTTCTGAGCCAAGTCCAAGTGCCTTGTTGGTAGTTAATACAGAATTAGCAAATATTCTATTACAGAAGCCTGCAGACATTAAACTGAAGCATGGTGATATTAATCCTTTCCTCAGCATGAAAAGTAAGGTTAAATTTGGAATCCTTCAGCCACATGCCAGACTCTGATGTGGAATCATCTTCCACAGACACCAGTGGGATGATTCAGTGGCACTAGAATTCGTTAACATGATCCAACTGCCAACCCTGCTTAATTTTCAGCGAAGAAGTAATTCTTGTCACTGAGATCTTTAGTAACAGACACCCACTGTAACCACGTTATGCCACAGTGAAAAAATGTCTGTAGAGCCATTAGATAGGAGGACAAACCTTATTTTTACAGAGTTCTGGATACGTTCCATCAAACCCTCTTTTCCTTGCCCAGCCTGGCATGACTTCGGGATCAGGCACCACAATTCCCACCAGAAAGGCCTGCAGGAGGAGAAGAGAACTGCAGGCAGAAGCTGAACACCATTTAAGGCCCCACATCGAAGTGAATACACAAGCTGGTTGAATTTGCTACGTGTTTATCACTCCTGTTTAATTACATTAATTATTTGCTAACATGACATAGCAAAGTATATTTTCAGTGTCTGTTTTCCTCAGATAAAATGGTTCTTCTGTGGCTGTTCCTGCATTTGCCAACAACTTCTAACACCTTCAGTTGGGTTCATGTTCTGCTTGGATGTTAATTAAGTTTATTTGCACAGCCCATGTTGTTTATACACACACGGTCCGTGGGCCTGTGAGTCTCAAGCAGACCCCGAGGCCAAGGGTTGCTGCCAGTGAGTGCAGAGGGATGACCTGTGATGCTTTCAGAAGCATGTGTGTGTGTGTAAGCATGTGAATAAGACATCTTCACTGCATTTGTAGCTGTGAGGGATGAACAGGGCTGTAATTTGGGGAGAGGGGAAAGGCATAAACGGGACAATATGGGCCAGAGCAGGTAGGCCGGGGTTGTGAATGAGCCATGGCTTTGCCGTCACCTGGCTTACCACAGGCAGCATGGCAAAGGAAAGCGTCACAGACACAAAGGGTGACACTAAGGCAAATTTTGAGGCTTGATCTTTGGCCACAGCATCCTCCAAGCTGCTTTGGGTCACACCAGCAGCTCAGCCCCTGCGTTGCTGCCAGCCAGCTCCAAAACAGGAGGGAGATATCAGGGCAAAACCGTGGCGTGACCCACTCACACTTTCCCCTACTTCACACCCAGGTCTCTGCCTTCTGGTTACAAAGAATAAAGTCGTATTTTCTGCAAACTGGAGTTCTTACCTGCAGGCTGTCTCCGTGGACGTAGATCTGGGCAACAGGGTCACTGCGGATGTAGATGTTCTCTATCTTCTCGGGTGCGATATACTCTCCCTGAGCAAGTTTAAATATATGCTTTTTCCTATCAATGATTTTAAGGGTCCCATTCTGTTAGGAGAAAGACATGAGAGTTCCCAGAGAAGTTATTTAACCACAGAGACTCCAAGCAGCCTGCTCTGAACACAGCTCCTAAAACTGCCAGGAAACACTTCACTGGTGTATTGAGCTTCCTCTGCAAAATATAACCTTGAGCCTTTGTAAAGATCAATCTGCTTGGAAATCTAAGTTCAGCCCTTCAAAATGTACGTGGGATATCACACAATTAACACAGGAACTACACATCTGATCAGTACGCACAGGTAACCATTTCCCGATGTCTCCAGTGTGAAGCCAGCCCTCCTGGTCCAGTGCTTCAGTTGTCTTCTCTTCATCTTTCAGGTAACCTTTGAAAACATTTGGTCCTTTCACACATATCTGCAAAACAGCCAGAGGTGCTGATAAACTCGTTTATTAGTCTGCTGTGAAGAGTAACAAGCTAAACAGTGGTGCACTACAATGGAAATATTTTATAGCTTGACTTTATGACTGTGCACAAAACTAAGACATATCATGTTATAAAATTGCCTCTGGGGGTTTTCAAACCCTATATGAAGTAGGGAATGCCAGAGTGATCTGTTTGAAGTCGATTTGCATCCAGCTTGTGATTAATAAAAGTTTAATTTGTGTGCAGTATAGAAACACCAGCGCTGTGGCAATCGCAGCCATTCGGCTCGTCTGAGCTGAACTCGTTTGTTTGGTGCTGCCACAGCCCCTTATTAATTAACACGTGGCTGCTCTGATGCCAAATCCACATTCTGCTTTCCTGACTGTAACATGTAACATGCACCTTACAAAGGTAAAATGCTTCTGTAACTACAGAACTACTTAACGCAGCGTTAACTCCTGAGAATCTGATAGAAAAACATGATGTGCTACCTCTCCTTCTCCTTTGGAAGCAAAATAATTCAGCTCCTCCACATCCTTCAATCTGATTAAGTTACAGGGCAAAGGGGCTCCTACATGACCTGGAAATCAAAGTTATCAAGTCACTTGCGATCAATAATTAGCATTTCATTGTTAGTCCCTTGCATAGCTGTAGGTACACTGATGCTTCTGCAGGAGCGAGGCAATTTCCTCCTTTTAAGGTTTTGAGCTACTGGACCCCCAAACCTCCTGTTTGGATACAAACTCTATTTTCCAACATGTTAAGTACATCACCTGGAAGAAATAAACCCTTTTTAAGCTTAACTTGTTATCAAAGCACACTAAGCTCTGGACTCTCATCATTTTCATCACCTGGGAATGCCACAGTGACAATATGCTGACCACGGTCCCCTCATCCCTACGGCTTTCTCCAGAGATGAAGCAAGGACAATGTCTGCTGAAGCTGACAAGTGCAGCTGGGTCACCACAGTGAGCAAACCAAGCCTGTTCTCCCCAAAAGTACCCACTAGGAACAGTGGACTGGAAAGAAAGCAGTCACAACTCTGTGTCCCAGCACTCACTCTGCAAAGGAGCCAGATCAAAGCACAGTGAGTGAAGATGAGGATGCAGAATTGGAGCGTGAGCAGCGCTTTGCCCAGTGCTGGGCACAGGCAGTAAGCCCTGGGGCACACCAGTTTGGTTTGAAGAAAATCAAACAGATGGCTGCTTGTGCTGGGAGAAGAAAGCACGTGCTCTTCTCCAGCCATGGAAAACCTGGATTGGAAAGGAGGAACTGTTTAACAGACCAGACCCATTAATACCTGACATCCAGGTGTGCTACTAGTATTTATTGGAATACAAAAGCCATTTCAAACCATTTTATAAATAGCAGTGAGTTATATTGAGAAGAAATCACACTGCAGTACTTGTATGTGCCATCTGAGCCTTGCTGACTACTAGTTTTTATTGGATTTTGTCAAGAGCCAAAAGTTTGGAAATACATAACGTGTTGAGCAGTGGTGGATCTGTATCCACAGCCTGGGTTTGCTCACCAAGCACACAATGTGTGCATCATTTCCTTGCTCCACTCTTCACTGTAACCAACAATCTTCTGAATTCAGCTCCGCAGGGCCAGAAATGTGGAGATGCGAGTCACAATTAATATTGTTATCACAAATAATAGTTACTACAAATAACAGTATTATTTGCAGTAACAGTATTATCACAAGTAACTGCTCCAGGGACAATTCCAGATCTCCCCAAGCAAACGTGCCCCCCATTGGATCCCTGTCTGTCTACTCTGGACTGGTCCCACTTCCAAGAACATGGCATTCGCTGGAAATTGTTCCCATGGTAGATGTTCCAGCCCAGAACTTTCAAAAGAAATGGTGTGCTCCTTTGCTTTCTGGAAGTGGGGGGAGAAGATCATTACCTGACGTCCAGTCTCCTGGGGTGGTGAAGGTGCACCCAGCCGTGCATTCCGTTTGGCCATAACCTTCATAGACCTGGCAAAGAAACGGGTGGCTTGAGAGCACTGCCTGAGACATCACTGTTGCAGAAGAGACACTCTCACAATCACCTTGTGTTGCCCAGTCTGATGAGCTAATCCCACCTGCTGCAGTGCACAGGCGCATGCCTGACACAGGGACACCCTCCCTGGCTCTTGGGGCCTACAAAACTTCTTTTACACAGCTGTGAATTTGCTGTGGCTCAGAACAGTGAGAAGTTCAGTGATTAGCTTGTGAGTCAGGAAGTACGGTACCCTGTGGAGGAGTTTATAAGTGGGGAAGAAAAAGGTATTTTTGTGGGACACTGGAAACAGACCTTTTAATGTTTTTTTTTCACCTAATTTTAGGCTCTTAAGTGAGGCCTTTTGCTTGCCCTGGGCTTCCTCATCAAAGAAAAATGGTGCAGCAGACCTTACATGGGTTCAATGGCCATCTGAAGACTCTCTTTGTCCATTTATAGACAGAAAAACCCTCCCGTAGTGAAGTTCCCAGCACAAGCACAACCACGTTTGATTGCACATGCATAGCTAAGTGCTGAGAGCAGAATGAGCCTCTGCTTTTCCCTGGCAGCTGCCTGCAGTGAAAGCAGCACTTGCCTGCTGCTCACATCCCAGGACCACCGGTCATTCCCACTCTGATCCCAGAGCTGCAGGAGCAGAGCTCTGGGGACACCAGGGCTCTGTGCCTGTCCCCAGCCCCGCAGCTGCCGCAGCATCAATCTTAAAGGAAGGTCTGAGATCCCAACCCATCTCCTCTCTCAAATGCAGCAGGTTTCCTTGCTAACAGCAAACAAACACCTCCAAACCGGCACGGGAGCCCACCTGACATCCGAGAGCTGCACGGAGGAAGCCCAGGACGGTTGGAGAGGCAGGGGCAGCCCCTGTTACTATCATGCGAACGCACCCGCCGAGACTGGCCTGTGGGACAGCAGGAGAAACACAAGAGGAAGCACCACAGGTTATTACAGGGGGCAGAAACAGCAGCGCCCACGAGTACTGCTTATCCAGAGCTTGCATGGAGCACTCACTCGAGAATCACAGCATCACAGAATCACAGGGGTTGGAAGGGGCCTCCAGAGCATGTCAGGTCCAACCCCCTGCCAAAGCAGGGTCCCTGGGACAGGTCACACAGGTCAGTGTCCAGACGGGGCTGGAATCTCTCCAGAGAAGGAGACTCCACACTCCCTGGGCAGCCTGTCCCAGGGCTCCCTCACCCTCACTGGGGAAAAGTTCTTCCACATATTGGTGTGGAAGAACCTGTGCTCCAACTTGAGGCCATCGCCCCTTGTCCTGTCCCCACAGACACTGAGAAGAGGCTGCCCATGTCCCCCTGTGTCCCACCCTTCAGCTATTGATCCCCATTGATCAGATCCCCTCTCAGGCTTCTTTTCTCAAGGCTGAACAGCCCCAGCTCATTCAGCCTTTCCTTGTAGGGGAGCTAATAGATAGAGCAGGCCCTGAACCTCTCCTTAGGGATAAAAAGCCAGCTAAATCATCAAAGCAATAACTATCCCTCTCAGAGGCAGAAGTAGTGCCCACAGAAAAATCCATTCGATGGATGGGAGCGGGAGTTCCACGTCTCTCAGAGGATGAGCTGCTCAGTCTCACCCATGCTCCCTGCACCCAGGCAGGCTGCAGACATGGGGGGACACAGCCTCCGCCTGCATGAAGTGCATCTGGGGCTAAAAACCAGACTCTTTCCCCTTCCCCTTCCCTTTGCTTATTTGCACCTAGTCGTTTCCTAATGAATTGGTTCCCAAGGCATCTAAAACAACACTGCCCCTTTCTCAAGGCAGATGACCTTCAAATATTTGCAGAGGGTATTACATCGATTCCCATGTCGCATTTCACTTCTTTTCTCCCCTCCTTCATTTCCTTTTCCTTATTCTAAGAGTGAAAAGAAAAAGCTGGGACAAAAGGAAACAACTCCTGGCCGAGGCTGCCCGTCTCGCCAGGACCCGAATCAATATGCAGCCTGGCTTCCTCATGTCTGGGCTCTGTGTGAGCTCGGCTTGCTCTGTGCTCTGAGGACAACTAAGCTGCAGATGAAAAGTACAGTCAGTTTCCTAGTTAAAAATGAAACAGCATGTCTCCAGAGAAGTTATCCCATTTTAAAAAAATAAATAAATGAAGTAATCTAGAGCCTCCTGGTGTAGTACCAAAAACCTGGTTTAAAGCCAAATTTTTTTTTTCTTTATTTCTTTTTTTTCCCCTTTTTTTCCTTTTTTCCCCCTTTTTTTTCTTTTTTTCCCCCTTTTTTTCTTTTTTTCCCCCCTGTTTTCACTGGGGAGATGTATGGCACACAGCAGGACATTCCAATTTCTTTCCCCTTTTGTTAAACCTTGATTTACACAGGCGTTTCTCTCTACACCCTTATCCTTGTTTTCCTAGGAAAAAAACCAGTTTTGAATATTCCCAACTGAAACCTGCCCCTTGATCCAGTCCTGCCTACAGAGAACTTGAAGAAATCCTTGGAGCAATATCTCCTTGATCTGGCTCCTCTTTTCACCAGCACCTTCCTGAATTTCATCCCTGCTGGGAGGAGGAGGGAGCGGGTTCCATAGCATATTCTCCCCTGCCAGTAGCTGGGTGTGAGCAGGGAGAAGCCATTTACCGTTCCCCAGTCACCATATTTAAGGAAGGAGATGACAGCAGCCCTGGCCTCAGGTCTGAGAGCTGTGAAAACCAGGTGCTGTTCTGTGAAAAGGTGATTTCTCAGGGCTGCAGAAGGAGAGGTGTGGCAAACACTGTCTCACTCTGCCTTGTGTTCCTCCCTCCCCCTCTGGAAAAGTCTCCCCAATAGAAACAACATTTTGGCATCAATAAGTGCTTAAAAATAAGTACATAAATAAAAATAACTGTGGCAAAAGTTAGTGGAACAACAAATCGTGCTGCCTTTTTCATCGGATTTTTCACCCTACTATTCACTAGTATCGAGTGCCCGCAGTTCAGACTGCACTGGCTTGAAGGGAAACCGTCCAGTGCTGGAAGACATGCCAGGTCTTTGACTTCAGGTTCATTCTGAACAAGAGAAGGCTGCGGGGGGACCTCATTGCAGCCTTCCAGTGCCTGAAGGGAGCTTATAAGCAGGAGGGGATTCAACTTTCAAAAAGGATAGACAATGACAGGACAAGGGGGAATGGATTAAAACTAAAGGAAGGAAGGTTTAGATGAGATATTAGGGGGAAGTGCTTTACAGAGAGAGTGGTGAGGGGCTGGAACAGGCTGCCCAGAGAGGGGGTGGATGCCCCGTCCCTGGGGGTGTTCAAGGCCAGGTTGGCTGGGGCCCTGGGCAACCTTGTGTAGCTCCAGGCTGGAGGTTGGTGGCCCTGCCTGTGGCAGGGGGGTTGGAGCTCTATGATCCTTGGGGTCCCTTCCAACTCAGACCATTCTATGATTAAACTGCTCACCTGTATTTTATTAAAGAAAAGCTTGTCCCACAGGCTGTCATTCCGTATGATCCCGTTTCGAACTTCGGCTTTTTTCCGTTTTGCAGCGAATTCCAGAATCCAGCGCTTGAGGGACGTGTCTGCCTGGCTGAAGATCTGTGGGAGCGCAGGGTGGCAGGCAACACAGCACCCAGCAGAGGGAAAACATGGATCAAGAGCCAGAGCCAGGCAGGGTACAGGTACATCAGTTAAATAAGATTACAATTGGCTTTTGTAGTGGTGGGGGAGATAAGAGGAGTGGTTTGTTTCGCTCCATTCACTGTTGTACATCCTGTTCCTTTGGGGAAGTGAGGGAGGGTGCTGGGGTAGGATTTGGCTAGATTTCTGTGGTATTTCTGTGTGACTTTTACAACAGGATTTGGTGAAATCATGAAATCTGAGCAACTAGGAATGAGCAGCTTGGCTACCTGGCAGCTGGAGCAGGTGTTGGTGTGGCTGGTGAGGTGATGGGGGCTGGAGTTAGCTAAGCTCAGACACCAGTGTGAACTACATCTCTGCAAAGGAGAAACCCCTGGTGTCCATCTCTGTAATGAGGCAGCAGAACCCCTGACCCAACAGTCCTGACCTTGGGGGAAAATTCAATCAGTAGCTTGTGCTTAAGCTCATCTCTAGGGGATAAGTCTTCTGAGGAATGAGTGTTCCCAGCTGGCCTAAACAGATTTAACACAATGACCAGGCGTGTCTGTCTTAAATACCTTTCTAGACCACCTCTCCAAGATTTCCAGATCCAAAAGCCACCCTCCCACTTACACTGCCTAAATTCTCACAGTCTTTCTGCAGTCCCTCATTTCCAGCTGTCATTGCCACCAGAAAGGGAGACCCAAGATCCAAAACTGGCTGAAGGGCACCAGAAATCCTAGAGCATCCAGGCTTGACTGGTGTTTCTGTGATGAGAAAGCCCCTCATCTCTGGAAATGGTACTACTAGTAACCTCGGTGAGAGCAGGGTGAGGGGCTAATGCTGAGGGATTTCTCAGTGACATGTAACAATATCCGTCTGTGTGAATCAATGGGATACACAGACTTTGGGATTGGAGCAGCTGGGTGAGTTGCACGGGGGAAGAACCTGTTTGCAGTCCAGCAGAACCAGCACAACCTGCCTGGGAAATCTCTGTGGCTGTGGGGACGCTCCCACATTCGGTGCTGAAGGGCTGCAAAGCTTTATCACTACTACAAGAGCAAAACGAAACTCACCTTGTCATACATCCTGTTCAAGAGCCGTGGCACAACGGGGAAGATGGTGGGACGCAAGGCTTTCATGTCCTCTGATAAGAGACGGATATCTCCTTGAAAGAACCCGATCCGCCCCCCGTGGCAGTACACTACAGACTGATGGGGAGAGAAAGCAACACATGTAACATCCTGGGGTTTAGTCCCCACGGCAGAGCATCCCTCCCAAGCACAGAAGTGCCTTTCCTCTAATGCTACACTCCAGGATGGTAAAAACGGGGCTTTAGAAATATGTATTAAGGTAACAGTGAATTTTGCACTGAATAAAAATATATGGATAGTTCTGGGCACTCTTCGGTGCTGGCAATTCAGCATCCACCAAATTTGCCATTGGTTCTGGCAGAACAAGCAACCAAAGCTTTTAGAAGGGATTTCCCTTCATCCCCTGCATACAGGGATGGAGAAGTCCAAGTTATGGTCAGATTCTGAATCTGAACTTCTCCTCTGAAGCCCAGACCTACCATAGCAGCTCATAGCATGAGGACCTACTGTCAATAAAGAAAGGCATATTAAGAAACATTGTAAAACATACTGAGCAGCAGCTGATTTTTAGATGTTAATACTTTAGTTTTGTTTAAATACAACGATAGAGGCTACGTTAGCAGTACAGTGCCTGATCCTGTATCCCAGAAATAGAAGCCCGCTTCATCAAAGGTGCTTTACTTGGATGGAAACTGGGGATCCAGAAGTTTTGTGCTTGAAAAGACAAGAGGCCACGTTCATCAGGTCGGAATGGAGCTGGATGTGTGGATGGGCAGGGCAGGCTGCCTGTTATGAGCCAACTGGCAGCTGAAGCAGCAGCTCTGGTAGTTTGTAATACTGCAGAGTATAAGTCACTAACTCGGTTAAACTGGTGTTTTATCTGCTTTGCTGCTGCTGAGGAGTGCCCAGGGACCAGCATCCCAACCCTGCTCTTAGGGCACAAGTGTGAGGAAGTAGCCTCAGCGATGCTGGGAGCTGAGCCCAGCCTTCCTAAGCCTGGACCAGAGCAAGGTCCAATTTACCAGGGGTAAATCAAGACCATCAGCTCCCTTTGGAGTACTAAAAACTTCTTAAGAGGCACCCAAGTCTTTTTGTGCTGCTCCTGAAGAATCTGTACCACTTCTGAAGGGCTCTTACCACTGTCAGCCAGCCAGGGACTGTCTCTCCATCAGCTGAAACCACTGGAATTTGATACACGTGATGCTGGTTTGGCAAACACCACCCTGCCAAACCCACAGTTCACACTGCATGTGCACACACAGAAAACATAACCAGCCTGCTCACTGGGGACTATAAATAACAGCTTAATTTTCAGCTTTCAAGAATGTATCCGTATTATTTTAACAGTAAGTTCCAGGCACTTGTAATGTTGGCTAAAACTAGGGAGGCTGGCACAGGGCTTGCTGGTCAGAACAACTTTAAAAATTATTCTTTAGCCCCTTTGAAAAAAAAAAATCTTTATATTAATGAACATTTTTTAGCAGTGAGGATAAACCTGGCTGTTCTTTGGACACCTGCCCCTTTCCATACAGCAACATCCTGCGAAAGGACGTTATTTCAAACCCCTCTAATTTTCTTTTCCCCATTAGATGACTTTTTAATAATTATATTCTTGTTCTCTGGCAAAGCAGATTGCCTGAGTAATGGCACCACACCAACTAATTTGCCTTTTAAATTAGATTTCCAGGGGAAGACAGGCTGGGCTGTAACTCCTCAAAACTTTCATGGACTTTCACTTCCAATTTGCATGTTTTTCAGGGGGGTGGAATATATCATATCTGGCGTGTGTGGGAGGCTTGTATTTGGATGCTTGTCTGACTCAAAAAGTACACTTTCAGCCCAAACCAGTCCTCCCTGAGGAATTATGGAGCTGCAGTCAAATCCAGACCCAACCTCCATGTGTTGGATCAGTTTTTGGTTGGCAGCTTCTCAGGGGAGGGCTGATGTGGCTGCCCCATCTGCCTCTAACCTCATCTAACACACAGACTGCGGCACAGACCATCACCTGGCTTTGCAGAGAAGATGTGACAAGTGAGTTCTGCGAGCTGGCACGAGCCAGCACTTCTACCTGCCAGCATTCCCAGGGCACGCTGCCTTCCAGCTCATGCCCACCTTACTATGCCTTGCCAGGAGGATGGTGTCTGTCATCCCATGATCTTGGTTTCCTCTTTTTCAGCCCCCTTCCCTCAAGTTTGGGGTCTTTTTGCAGATCTGGTTGCTCGTGCAGCAAAAGCCTTTCAGCTGATGCAGACACCAATTGTATTTACACCACGATACCTGACCCTGGGGGGGCTTTAAAAACCTGCCCCAAAGTTGCACAGGTAGGTTCTGCTTGTTGACAAAGGGACATTTTTCCAGTCATGGAGCCACCAGCATAAGTGGGACGGCTCAGGAAACCTCTCCTGGGATCGCTCTGGACTCTGTCACCAAGACCAGAGGCCGGGCTCTGGCGTTACACGCGTGGCACTTCTGGAGTACAAGCTTTTTTTAGTGCTATATCACTGGTTATTTAGTATTTTTTATATATATATATATATTTTTGGGGGGGACGTGGAAATAAGATGCTTTCCACTGACACCAGGACCTTACCTGTACCATTCTCTCAAACATGTGTGCTAAAGGCAAATAGGAAATGTGTACATCCTCACAAGTAGGAGACCACTGACTCTGGAAGAAAACACAAGGAGCCCCACGAGGCCTCGTCAGTTCAGGCAGGCTTCTTACCTGTATAACTCTTTCAAACATGTGAGCCAGAGGCAGGAAGGAGATGAGCACATCGTCCTGTCTCGGAAAGATCACTTTCTGCAGGTGAAGGGCATGGGAGACAGAAAGGAAAGAAACACTGACAGGAAGACAACAAGAAAGTCATAAAACAATAAAAGAAAAATGGCACCAGAGGAGCAAAAGGGGAAAGATTGTCAAGAGAGGAAGGGAGCAGCGTACGGAGGGAAGCGTTAAGCCACAGCGTCAATGGAGCTGGGTTAGCAGGAGGAGTGAAGAGCACGGAGATGTACACAGAAGGCGACGGAGAGGTCTCTCCATGACAGAAGGCATATTGTATCCACACAGCTGGAACCAGGGGCTCACCCTGACCAAGAACCCGATTGCTGTACTCTGCTTTCAGCCACGGTTCATGCCCGGCAGCGTGCAGACCCCTCCTGCAAATCAGCGGGGCTCTCACATCGTTTTGCCCAGAGCCCACCAGAGATTCACAGTGTTACTAGAGGCAAAGCTATAGATTTATATTTTCCCCTTTTCCTTAGGTCAGTCATCGATTTGAATCAGAATATGTTGGGAAAAGCATTGATTGTTTTTCCAGCTGCAAAAATTAATGATTTCTGTTAGAGTTTCTCATCATTTTAAGGGATTAAAATGTGATTTTAAGGGCGTTATCACTGGCTGGTGCAGCAGAGAAAAAAAAGATGGCAAGACAAATTTGGTGAAAATTAAAATGACCCAAGTCTCCAGTTTGCTGAGGTTTGAATAAAGTCTTACAGCCTGGGATAAGCAAAGGCCCTGAGAGCCTTACCTGGTCCATGCCTCAAAAGAAAAGTCACCTTTCCACCTGCATTTCCAAGGCAAGGCTTGCCATCATCTTAAAGATTAGGAAAAATGAGAGCTTGATTACCCAATAACTTGCACCAGGGCCAATGGGAAATGGGTATACAAATCAATTAGCTCACAGAATTAGCAGCTTATACCCACTTTGCATCTCCACTGCTGTGACAGGATCAATAGTCCGTGACCTGGGACACAGCAGTGGGTGGAGGCACAGGAGTTTCTTCCTCAGGGAATATTTTATTGGAGCTAACTCTGGGCAAGTCAGATTTGGGCATGCCCTCCAAACCATTACCTAGTGAAGTCAAACATGACTGACCACGTGGGTGTTCTCAGCATCCCATTTCATATTATTTTACGTGTCAGTCTGAATTAAGCCATTCAGGCCTGCAAAGCTATTTATACTCTATTTCAAGCTGGCTTCATTTTCTGGAAGCCCAGTAAAGCCATTAGCATCTCTAGCTCTGCTGCTTGCACTGCTTTAAGTGCCCAGGCAATGAACAGTTGGGTTTTAAATCAGACTGGGATGAGGACATGGGATGGTATTTCACCAGTGGCACTGCTGTCCTGGTGAAGGTAAAAATGAAGACAGCTCCTTGGCATTTGGGGCCAGCCATGTAATAAAGCTCTAGGTACGCCTCAAAAAGATGTTTCTTTTATAAAAAATAATCACTGAGCTAAGCAAAACTGGCACAAGTCTGTGTAAACAGCAAATCTACAGTGCTTCCAGCTTCAGGGATTGCACTGGGACCTCTTCCAGGCACTCTGATGGCTGGGGTTAGACACTGCCCTCACCGGGGCGACCGGCTCCGAGCGGTCCCGCTCTCACCAACAATACTCCAGTGACAGGCGACTGAATTTACAACCACTCACACTAGACTTATGTCTCAATTTGGTACCTTTGGGATTAATCAGAGTCCCATTGCTGTCAGCAAACTCTAAATCCTTTTCCGTGGGCTGGTCCTGGAAGATGCCCAACTTCCCTGAGCTCCCTTCTAAATCAGTTCTCTTCCAAAATAAACCTTCCTGCCCTTTGAAGTCCAGGCATATCTACACATCAGCTTTCAGTCATGCTTCTTGCTGCCTCTGAACCCTGCGAAAGCTCCACGCTGCAGCCAGCTGTGGTACAGCCATTTCAAACTGGGAATGCCTGGAGTCACAACCCCATGGATGCTCGAACATCTCTCACATCACACATCTGAGTTTCTTTACAACAGTGGCCTGGAACTCTCAGAAAGGTCAAGAATAAAAAGACTGTGGTATTTTCAGCACCAACAATAAGACCAGCAAGGTAACAAACACACATCTCACGTGCTCAGTGCTACTTTAAAGAACTACCCGTTTACTACAAGAAGTAGATTCTTTAGATTTGCTAGGTACAAGCTGCCTAAAATCCTTAATATGTTGGGCAAAAGGAATTCTGCTTCCTATATTGGTTCTAAACACAAGTTTATACATTGCATGAAACATATTATAGGGGTAATTGGCCCGCACTATGCTCTTTTAAAAATACATATAGCAGAAACCAAGATATGCTTTAATATCAATTAAATTAACCGTGCTTGTAAAAATGTATATGCTCTTTTATATATATACACACACAGTCACACGCACACACACTTCATAGGGAGAGAGCTCTCAAATAAATGAGGGCACTGTGTGGGCACAAAGAGCACAAGTAGATCCCTGTACTCTTTTTCAAGCACTAGTTACAACCATACAGGGCTTGTCTGTGCTCCTGCATCATCAAAAGGAGTAAATTAATCGATTACAGAAGCCAACATTGCTCCTCAGAACCGCGCTGTGCCCAGAGAGCCCGGGCTGGAAAGGGGATTTAATGCCCTGCAGTGCTGTAACTCAGACTTGCTCCCATCTCCATGGATTTGGCCCTCAGAGTAAGAGAATTTTCAGCTCTTATCTGCAGAAGCACACTTCCAGCCCATGCAGGGACACAGCGTCACCCCCACGGCCTGCTACATGTTCTACATCAGGGTATTCACCTCTGTCACTTTCAAAAAGCCTGAAAAATCAGCAACCACGTTCCCATGAGTCAGCATAGCACCTTTGGGGTTTCCTGAAAGGAAACAAAGAGTGATTTCAAAAGATGAGACAGTAGGTCATTTCCTAAAGCTTAAGAAAAACACACACACACAAAAAAAACCTATCACAAAGAAAAGCAGTAAATGGTTAAAACATTAAGTTCTCTTTTTGAATTTTAAAGCTCAATTTAATTTTTGCAGTGATTTTTGGGCAGTTAGGGGCACCAGAAGCACTTCTTCCCATACTCAAAATGATACTGAGAGCATGATTATTTTATTGGAGACTGAACGAGGGTTTCTACCAGAAATACCCTAACTGCAATTTATGGGAGCACTCACATGGAGCCGCTCGACATTCCCAGCCTCTCCAGGAGGATTTACTTCAAACAGATTATTGACTAAGAATGATCTTGAACACCACCAAACCCCACTTAAAAGGATGTTAAGCTCTTACTCAGCCAGTGCACTGGATAACCTGAGCAATGCAGGGGAAAAAAAGGCAATTCATGGTAAAAATTAGGCTGCAAGAAGACCCTATGTGACTGCAATTAGGGGAAATCATTAACTTTGTCAGTAGTGGAGCAGAAGTGTCCCAGAGATGGGGACAGGGAGCTGGCAAAGCCTCAATAGATCTGCCCAGCTCCGAGCACTGCGCCTGCAGCGTGTCACCCATGGGCAGCTCCACACTGTCAGCGTCAGCTTTAGGACCATCTTTTCTCTTCCAGGCTGAGCATCCTCCTTCACACCTTAATGTGATTTCTGGATTTCACTTCTGTTCTTACACCATGATATGGGGTTGGTTAATCAGTGAACATGCTGGCTGACACCTCCAGGCACATAAACCAGAGCAGAGGGTCCCACGTGGAACGCGCTCTGCACATCCTGGTGTCACAGCACTGTCTTTTCATCACCCCCAGAGGATTGAAATCCAAATAGAGGGTGTAGATCAGCTTGAATAAAGATTACAGAGCCACCCTCCTCTCTCCATTGTGTTGTTAAACAGGTTGGTTTAACTGGGTCCCACCACTGTAGCATAGCTCCTGCCACGCTTGTGGAAGTGGATCAGAGGAGCTTTACCAGCCCTGGCACAGCGGGCACAGGGGTGTCTCCAGCAATGCTCTTACAGTGAACGATGGATGCAACAGCCTCACAAAGCTGTCAGACAGAATTTCATGAGGAAGGGGCAGTGGTGGTTAATCCTCTTGGTTTCAGAGCAGCTCACAGGCTGTGTTGCTGGCAGTCCCACCGACGTGGCACAGCCCAGCAGCACTGAGCCCTGTGCCGTGCCGACTTCACTGACATTGCTGCTACCCAGACTGTCAGGTAATTAAATAAAGGCCCAAACATACCAGTAATTGCTGCAGACATTTATTGCACTACTACAGCAGGACATCTTGGACACAATGTGCTTTACCAAAAGCCTGTAAAGCATTCCAAGAGCCTTCAAGTAATTCAGCCCCAGGAGCTGCCGTGGCCCCACAGTTGTTTCTCTCCCGAAGCTCAGAGGTGAAGGTAGGGCTGACATCTTCACCAACCACAACTGCTCCTGTCCCAACGTGTTGTGCACACCCAGACAGGCTGGTGGGCACCAGTTCAGCCAGGCAGCTTGTGTTTTGAGGCACTTATTTTCACAGCTGGGTGCACACATGGATCCAGACCTCAAGAAAACTCTGTAAACCAACACAGGTTGTAAATAGGTACCAGTGACCCAGAAACTGCTGGTCTTAGTTTAGATGTGTCTAGCCAAACCTGCATGCTGGGCCCCTGCAGTTCCACAAGCAGCTGTACTCCTGCAGTGTTCCACAAGTGTCTCTGTGAGGAGAAGACACATTCAGCACTGGTTTGGAGGTTCAAACCTGCACCCTCCAGCTGACCCAAGGGCAGATCTGGCTCCTGCACCGTGACACAGCTCTTCAGGCTTCTTGGAAGACTTCTCACATGCTTTCAGACCTCAGGCTCATTAAATCACTCCACCTCTGACTTCTATTTTTAATACAAATTCAGCACTTCTCCTCAAATCTCCATGAGGTGCCTGGCAGCAGTGTGAGCATCCTGGCTCCTTCCTGAGTGTCCTGCCTGCAGCAGGTTCAGGATCCTGGACAGACGGTGGTGTTAATGGGGTCAAAGCAGAGCAGTGGTGTTAAGAGCCTTCAGCAGGAGAAACCCAGAATGAACCATGCTCCCACAGGCCAGCTGGAGTTTTGTGGGCTGGGGGATTCCTGTAAATTCTGACCTCCTTTAGCTCTTCTGTTTGAAGAGTCAACCCTGCAGAGCCAGTGCCTCTTGCTACAAGCCTTCTCCCAGAATTACCACTTTGAGAGAACAAGGTTGGCAGTGATCCTCCTTTTCTTTTTTAAAAATCAGGGCTAGAGCTGCACTGCTGCTCTTGGGTTGGAATTTCTTGGGAAGACACACCTCAGGAAGACACCTCGTGAGTATCTTGTTACGGAAACGACTGTACTGCGATCCGGGGCAGCTAACAGCCCCGGGCACGGCGATGTCTTCTCATCCTGGTGCCAAGCTGGCTTGACAGTTCCCATAAGCAACAGGAGGGCCTTTCCCACAGGGCAGCTGGGCATTTCGAGCAGCGGCTCCAGCACTAACCCAGCAGTGCAATGTTTTGGGATGTAAGCACTTTACCCACCATGGGAGCCTCTGGGAGTCATGGATGTGCAGGACAAGGTTGTAAGAAGCCACTGGGAAGCAATTTTTATCCAAGTGGTTATATGTGGATCCTTAAGGAAAGGATAGTTTGCTTCTCTGAAGAAGCCAGCATGAAAAATTGTGTCCTGATGGTTTGGGGACACCCGAGTGCGTCTGGCCCATTCATGCATGGGTGTGGATGGTTTCTTGGTACCACGATAGCAGTTGGTCTTGTGATTTGAGCTCAGTGATCTCAGTCTCTCCCTTCAGCCTGTGGAGACATTTTGTCATCTGACCCTATTAAAGAAAAAGTACATTGAAGTCCAATTCTCTGTGTGGTCGGTTGTTTTTATAATCAGCTAAAATAGCTTCTAACTCTACAACTTCCAGGTTACAAACTCTATAGCAAAGACTTATTTCACACTGTACAACAATATTTGGAGCCCTTCAGAATTGAAAAAAAACCCTGAAAATATAAAAAGACTCTAAATCTGGTCACTGAAAATACCCCAATGGGCCTTTTGTGTGTGGAAAACAGACCTGGGGGGTGATACCACCCCAGGGAAATCCAGAAGGTGAGGTGCAATGTTCTCCACAGGCTGGTGGTTCACAAAGCTCTGCTCTGCAAGAGTTTCATTTGCAGATGATCTGCAGGACTTGAAGCCTCTGGTCTGGATGGGCAAAAGCATCTGAGCTCCCCAGCTGTCCTATTTCTGTAACATCACACATGTTCCTAACTGGCCCCTGACTGCATTTGCAAGTAAAAGGACAATCAAAAACCCCCTTCTCTACTCAGAATTTCTTATTTACAAATAAAAATGGCAAGAAAAATGTGACTGGGAAAAAAAAAAGCCTGTGCTGTGCTTTGAAATCACACCCCATAGCCACAGGCACAGGTCCTTGGGGTTCCTACAGTGCCCGTTTGTGCCCGGGCACAGCCAGAGCTCGCAGCGTTACATGGCTGTGATGGCCATACCCTGCACTGTGTTCCACCTTCTCCTTGTGGGAATCCCCACTGCTGGAAGTGAGCAGGGTCACAGGCTCCTCTCACACAGTGCACTGCCCTGGGTACTCTGAAGGGCACGGATTTCAAAACTAAGAATGATACATGACAGTAAAAAGAAAACCAACCCACAAACAGAGCCACCTAACACGTGCTGAGTGTGTACTTGGAGCTGATGAAGCAGTTGCCTACCTGATCTGTGGTACAGGTCTTCTCTGGGAGTTGGAAGATGAAGATGTCCCCTCTTCCTCAGCCTAACCTGCAGGCTTTGAGCTCTGCAGGCTGAGTGGCATGAGCAGCTCCCTTCTTGGAGGGCAGCTTGGCCTCAAGCAGCATCTTCTGCTTGCCAAAATGAGCGGAGAAGGCCAAGTCGAGGATGCTTTGGGGTAGGACCAAATGTCAGGCAATCCCAAGAGCACCGATGAGCTGCTCCAGCAGTTCCTGGAGCAGGGTCCTTTCCCACAGGCAAGTATAGAAGCAGTTTCCCAAGCAATCCTGCCTCGTGCCTGCTGTCTGCCCGTCTGTTTGTCCTGCCTGTATAGCTTTCTGGTAGATGTGGCAGAGGCTGAGTTCTCAAGAGCAGGAAATACCTGCAAGCTGCATGAAAGCCAGAGGCTAGAGAGAGGAGAAGGCCCTGCTGCTGCTAAGCACAGGCAGGAAAACCCTGCTGCAAGGCAAAGGGGCCAGCAGCACACGTGTACCGCGGGCTGCCAGGGCTTGTCCCGAGCCTGCCCCAGCCTGTGGTGCCCCGAGGCCAGCCCCAGGAGATGGCAGCAGGCTGAGCCATGCTGCAGAGGACACAGCGGTGCTGAGGATGTTTGTGTGCTTGGGATACAGAGAATGGAAAGTTGAGGACCCACGTTTCTTTTTTTAAACATCTGCAGAAGATAAATACCCATCAATCAAGCACTTCATGACGACACTGCGAAATGGGAAGTGGAAACACGGGGAGGGGGGAGCCCAGGCCACTGCAGAATCATACCCCAAAAACTGTATTTCAGGGAATTCAAATGAAAAATAAATAACTATTTGTAATTTGCGACCTACAGAAACATACTTACATATCTTTTCTTAATTATTAAAAATGCACAGAAATATCACTGCTATATCAGTATATCAGCATGTTTTGCATACCAAGGAGGTATTAATAATTAATTTAATATTCAGTTCTAATATTCTGAGATTAAAATGCTGCTGGTTTTACCTGTAGTGCCACTAGTAAAACAGACAATCGATAGATCTTCAGGACGAGGAGGCTAGAAACACACAAGGAGAATAAGAGTATCACATCAATCAAATGCAGAAGGGTCCATCATAGACTTGTCATTGTAAGCTAGAAGATCAAACCAATTATATTTCAGCTTTGCTATTAAAAAAAAAAACCCACCTTCACCCCCCTTGGCAAATATAAAAGACCATCATGAAACTCTTTTTATTGTGTTTCCTCAGCTGATGCAGGTTCTGTTCCTCCCTCATGTTTTGCTCAGCTGCATTAAGGGTGTGCTCTAGTGTAAGAAGCCCTGGGTGGAATATTTGGGTCTCACAGTTCTCATTCTCCCAGACACCATCTATACCTGTAGGTGATGGGGAAAACCTGGGACAACATACTGATTTCCAGATAAATTCTGGAAACACTTAGTTATCTGCAACAGGAGGGAACAACTTTCCCGAGCTGCTAATTGCTCCCGTTTCCAGTGTCATCCCCATACTCCCAGCACCACCTGTGCTGTTTCCAGAGGCTGCTTTTGAAAGCATGAGCAGCCCATGAACAACAGCAATGCAGCTTTCAGAAGCTGCCCCAGAGAAACACTGCCAGGTGGTGTCTCTGAGCTGTGGAAACCCCACTGGAAAGCCAAGGGTGCAAACACGTTCCCGCAGTGCTGCCTGGGTAAGGTAGTGGAATTAGTGTGGCTTAACAAGGGCATTTAATTACTGGCCCGTTAACGCCTTCAGCAAGGATGAGCTCTTGGTTAAGTGTCCCACCCAGAGGGCACAAGGCAAGAGCTGCACATCTCCAGCAGATGGTATGAACGGCTCCTCCATCACCTCCCACATAGAGAGAGGGGGTCATGGAGCACTGCCCTGAGCCCACGCCAGCTTCCTTCCACCCAGCAAACAGAATCACAGACTTGTAGGGGTTGGAAGGGACCTCCAGAGCCCATGGGGTCCAACCCCCTGCCAAAGCAGGGTCCCTAGGACAGGTCACACAGGTCGGCGTCCAGACGGGGCTGAAATCTCTCCAGAGAAGGAGACTCCACACCCCCTGGGCAGCCTACCCCCACCATTAGCAGTGAAATAAATGCAACGTGGTCAGCAGCAATAGTCAGTGGGAAAAGAAACACTCACCACAGGCACGTGTCGGCTCTCACGGCCACAGTCCTGAAAGAGATTGAAGCACCCAGGAGTTAGTGGCCATCACTAACCTCCTAATGATCTGCAGACTGCTAAGGGAGAGTGAGCTGGGGCAGAGTTGTGGCTAATGGCTTTTCTATCCAAAGCTTCTTGCATTAGTGGGAATGCCATCCTTGGATTTCAACTAGTTCTTGGGTTGGTTGAGCTGGATCCAGGCTGTTTTGGCTTACATATAGGACAGCGTCTGGAACAGCAACCCCACTTTGCAGGCTTAGCTAGAGGCTGATACCTTATTCGAGCAGGAAGGTTGGAAATCTCAACAAGTAACACTAAGAGGCAACAGCCCTGAGCATCGGGATTATCAGCCACAAGCTGCTCCCCACACACTGAACCTGCCGCGTGGTTCCCAAGTGCCTGTGTATTCTGCTGGCTGGAAAAGGAGAGGGAGAGCGAACTCACCTCCACCTCCTGCATGGTCTGGATGCGAACCCCACAGCACCTCCCTCGCTCCGTCAGCTCCTTCTCAAAGGGGTCCATCAGGATGATGGAGCTCAGGCCTGGTGTTTCTCTCCTCTCCACGTGGTCCAGGAGTATTCTGGCTTTTTCAGGCTTGTCACAAATGACTGTGGAAATGTCAGCTGGAAGGAAAGCAGCCAGAGAAGTTGGTACAACAAGTCTTTTTCAATGCAGGACTGGCTGCTGGCTCATAGCTAGCATTGTACCAGTTCTGATACTCACTTCAGGAGAACATTGTGAATCCTAAAATATAACATACGTTTCCCTTAGAAAATCACTGCAATTTCAGCTAACCTAGCTCAGTGCCAAAGCTGTAGCCCACAGCTACAGTTTTTTCTGGGATTCAGTTCAAAATGCTGAAATTGCTCGTCGTGGGAGCTAAAAAAAATCCAGGAGGCAAACCATGAAGCAGCACAGGAGTGGGTGGCTGTGGAGTGATTCCTGCTGCTAGAGCAGCCCCATCCGTAGTGGTGCACAACCAGGCACATGGGAAAGGCAGCAGAGCCAGCCCTGACCCAGCGTGGGGACATGCAGCTCCCCAAAACCTCTCTAAGTGACTTCAAGACACTCATCGAGTAAAATCACCTGCCTTTTGGAAAAGAGAAGAAAATCATAGAATCATAGGGGTTGGAAGGGGCCTCCAGAGCCCATGGGGTCCAACCCCCTGGCCAAGCAGGGTCCCTAGGACACATCGCACAGGTCGGTGTCCAGATGGGGCTGGAATCTCTCCAGAGAAGGAGACTCCACACCCCCTGGGCAGCCTGTCCCAGGGCTCCCTCAGCGGGAAGAAGTTCTTCCACATGTTGGTGCAGAACTTCCTGTGCTCCAACTTGAGCCCATCGCCCCTTGTCCTGTCCCCACAGACACTGAAAAGGGGCTGGCCATTTCCCCCTGCATCCCATAGTTAAGATATTTATAACCATTAATAAGGTCCCCCCTTAGTCTTCTTTTCTCAAGGCTGAACAGTCCCAGAACCATTCTGAGCAATGAAACCCATTTCTGCAAAGATTTCATCATACCTGTGTTGACAATGTAACGGATGGCTCCAGGACCTAAGGTGTCGTAGAGGGGAACCACCACCATGGAGTAGGTGTAGCAAGCCAGCTCGGAAATGATCCACTGCAAGAGGACATCAAAGCAGGAAGGTGAGAAGGGGGCCACAGAAACAGATTTAATGCACTTGAGAACAATCTTCCAGGATAAAGCAAGCTCCCAAGTCAGAAGCATTATGAATACAGCACCAAACTGAACTTCAAAGCTCACCTCTGGCCGGTTTTGAGCAAAGACCCCAATGAACTGCTTCGTGGATGGCTTGCAGCCCTGCTGAAGAAGCCCCGAACCCAGAGCTTCTGCTCTTTCAGCCACCTGGAATTTGGAGATTTAAAAAAAAAACACATAAAAAGGAGGAATAGAAGCAATACCAAACTAAGTGAAGAGTTGGCTTATACAGGGAGGCTCTCACGTTGTATTTGCCACCTAACCGCCCAGTCATTCATGTTATCACGAGCCATTGACTATAAGCTGACCTCTGGTTGGCAGTGCCCCACAGCTTTGAGCATGTCAGTGCCACTGTCAACAGTGACCTAATGGCATTGAGCTGATGCCCAAAAGCCAACACACCTCTATAACACCAGGACATGCTCAGCTGGGGTAACCAAGAGCCCTCACACTGTATGGTGGCAACCTCCTGGACTAGTGTGTGTGTGTCACTGATGGGCTCCTTATCACCCCCTTCTTCTGCTGGGCACAGGGAGAGGACTGTACAGGGGGGTCATTTCCAGCTCACCTCCTTGTAGGACAGCCACTGGTAGGGCTGCTTGGGCTTCCTGAACCCCAGGCAGGGGCCGTTTTCTGGAAGACACAAGCAGAGATGACAGTGTTATAGGGGCAGTGCCAGGAGATGATGTGCTGCCCAGTACCTGGGGACACAGCAAAGCCCTCCAAGGGTAAATCCACTGTTATCGGGCTGGCTCTCACTCCTGGGGCAGAGCTCAAGCCCCATCAAATCAAACTCAGGAGAGCAGCTAATGGGAGACCAGCGGCTGGGATCTCCCACTTCTGTCCTCCTCCCCGAGCTGCAGAGGGGACAGCAGCACTTTGCCCCCAGAGAGTCTCCTTAAAAGACACTTCTCCAAAGGCAGCATGAGCATCAGTGTCTGACAAGGCCTTTCATCCCAAACACCAGCTCCTGCTGCTTCCACTGCCTGTGGGTTTAAACTCTTCAAAGTGAAAACTGCTATTTTTAGCCCAGCCTGCTTTGGGGGAGGACAAGAGGAATATTTGAGAAGTTTAATTAACTTGCTAACTGTACTTACCTGCAGAAGATCCATCCCACCATATACCCACTGAGTTAGTTATTTACCTTGTCCTGGGGGGTGGAATATTTGCAGTTCCATCAAGGGTTTTGGTGGTACCAAAAATAAGAATCCAGCCATGAAACTGTTGCATTCGAGGTGGGAGGTTGTAAGCAGTGGACATGGAAATAGTTATGATAGAGCAGGGAAGAGTCATCATGGCTTTTTGAAATAGTTATGATAGAGCAGGGAAGAGTCATCATGGCTTTTTGAAATAGTTATGATAGAGCAGGGAAGAGTCATCATGGCTTTTTTGAAGCCGGAAATGATGTCTCACGAGTGCATGAGAGCTCTTTGATGGTACCATTGATCATGGGGTAAGGGTGATGGACTGATACACCACACTCAGCTTTCCTAAGAGCTTTTGGCAGGGTCAGGGATAAAATAAAAGGTAAGCTGGAGGAGTTACTGATGAAAAGGCAGCAATAAGCAGAAATAGGTATCAACGTTTGCAGCAGAGGAAGAGCTCTGTTGGGTTCCACAGGTCTATGCCTGGACCTATTTAATGCATTCATAAATGTTCTAGAAATGAATAATATATGATGAGCTTTGCTGATGCTGCAGAATTCAGGACATTAAGCTGTCTGCCAGTGGCAGCAAAAAGATCTCATGGTACCAAGAGACTGCACAGTAACATTCTATGGTGTTATGGGACAAATAATGCATGTTGCAAATAATCACCCTAACTAGAACCCCCACGCTCCAAAAGCAGCACCCGTGCCACCATGGGCAGCAGAGGCTTCAGCACCCACCGTGCCCTTCACTGGGCCTCCTCCTTCCTTGGTCTCCACTCCTTGGACCTCCCACTCTCCTGACCTCTGCCCCTCAGGCCTCACACCCTGCTTGGGACTCCAGCTCCGGGTCTCCTTTCACTTTTTTCCCCACTGTTGGCCCCCACTCTTTGGGACTGTCCTTCCCTGAGATGTCTACTTGCTGGGCTTCTCAGACACGTTGAGCATCCCAATCTTTGGTCCTCTCAATCATCTTCTCACTCCCACACCTCTTTGGCATCTCTACCTTGTTGGGTTCCAATGTACTTTTCAGCCTCTACAGCTCGTTGGACTCCCAAACCTTTCTCAGTTTCACATACCTCATCAGCTTCCACAGCCTTTCAGCCTCCCATGCCTTTATAAGCCTCTACAACACATTGGTCTCTCACTCTTTCATCAACCTCTATACTCCCTTGGCCTCCCAATGCCCTTCCAGCCTCCCACTCATTAGGCCTCAACACTTGTAGTCCTCTCACACATTTTTTGGCCTCTAAACTCTTCTGGCCACCAAAACATAGTAGTCCTCTATAGTTTTTGGGGCTCTTAGGCCTTTGACCCCTCTCACACCACTGGGTTCTCTGCATCGTCTGGTCCCCCACCTCTCCCAGGCCTCCCTGTCACCATGCTCTCACCAGAGATGCTGAATCCCCTCCTGAAGACCTCGTACATGGTCCTGGCATCATCATAGTAGTGTGTCAGCAGCTGCGGGCTGTCCCCAATCACCGACCGGCGTGCCCCGTCCAGGCCCTGTGTGACATGACATGACACGATGTGACACAGCCATCAGCACCATGCAATGGGCAGGAGATGGGGAAACCCCAAATCATAAAGCAGCACACCCCGCCCCCCCAAATGCCAAAAGCACCTCTACAGGCATCATCAGACTCCTGCCCCAACACCCAAAGAGACGGGAGAGGTGGGACGTCCACCTTGGTGCCCCAGTAACATGAAGAACCAGCTGCCCACAGAGCAGCATCCGACTGGGCTCGTTGCCACGGGAGATGGTTGATATTTCCCAAGGAGATTTGAGGGGGAAATGGTAAATCTGCAGGTAATGGAGTGGGGATGTGCTAGGGGAGCAACTGCTCTGCCATTCACAGGTCCCCAGAACCGGCACCAGGGGCACCTTCTCGAGGACATGCAGACCAGCACGAAGGACAGACCGCAGCAGAGGCCAGGCTGAAGGCCTCAGATATTCATTTAAGTGGAAACGATTCTCAGAAATATTTCTGCTCTTTAAAATAGAGCAGCTTCATTAAACTTTAAAACCTTTCACAAGCATGAGAATGAATAACTCCTCAGCTTCTACACGTGGCTCCCAGCCTGCTTCCTCTTATCGCTACGGAGTTCACAGCAGCAGCCTCAGTAACGGGCAGGCACAGAAGGGCCGGCTGCTTTGAGGTGATATATCAGCTATTGCTGCAGCTCAGGGCCTGTAACTTTCGGTCATGGAAAGCCAAGCAAAGCCAAGACTAAAATGTTACTGAAAATCTAAGGGAATAAAGTAATGGTCTGTGTTACAGAGCTCTGGTTTGCAGGAAAGGTGAATTCAGGAGAGATCCCTGGCATAGCGTATTGCACAACTGACTTCAGGATGGGGTTGGGGAGCCCTCAAAACAAACACAAGCACCTCCTGTCAACCCCTGCACTCATTTCCAGGGATGCAAACCCGAGGTGAACCCCAGCCTCTCCATCTGACATGCCCCTGGCCTCACCTCGACTTCCTCCGACTGCATGCGCAGGTCGCAGGGCGGCTTCACGGCCTTGGGCCGGCTGGCAAACCAGTAGGCGACGACAGCGGCGAAGGCACCGATGCCCACCAGTGCCGTGGCCGGCAGGTTGCGGAAGAACTGGCTGAGGTCGTCGAACTCGGGGAGCCTCAGGCTCCGCAGGATTTCCTGAGCCTGCATCTTCTCCACGAGGGAAACGGCAAACTCTGCAAGAGCCAGAACCACAGGATTACAGGGGCTGGAAGGGACCTGGAGAGATCATTGAGTCCAACCCCTGAAGGATACAGTCAGGTCACGCTGTGGGGTGGGTACAGGCAACGTGGGTCTCTGTGTGATGAGGGATGGGGGGAACGTGCTTTGCTTTGTCAGCCGTGGTGAACACGCTGCTGGCTGACCCATGGGGCTGCCTACCAACATCCACCTTAACAGCATCACCTATGGAAGAGATGTGAGGATGGAGGAAACACCCGTAGCAGGGTGAGCAGGAGCAAACTGCTCACTCCAAAGGACAATGGAGTGAAAACGTAGGTTAGGGGAGGTGGCTGCAGTTATCTGTAGCAGCCAGATGCTGTGACAAGCCCTGGGATCCAACTACAGCTGTACCCTCAGGGGTACAGGAGCTTGTTCTGCCATCCCTGAGCGGAATGGGGCTGTGGGATGTGGGGGCATGCTGCCTGTTCCAGCTGCAAGCCCTTGGATACCATAGAGCAGGGCACATCCAGCCTCGGTGTGCCAAGTGCTGAGCGACCATGCTCTGAACCACTTTCTGCTTCATGTTCTCAGCTTGGAGTTCCTTGTGGTTCACATCAGGGGAAAACAGATCATGCAAGTCAAGGAAAGTTTCCTTTCATCACTTAGATGTTTCCTGGAAGAAAGAGTAAGTGACTGCAGATAAGGGAGTGCTGGGGTATCAGGCTGAGAGCATGCCACCACAGAGCCCCCACCCCGCAGCCCCGCTGGACACGATGCACCCGAGGTGCTCCAGAGGGGAGGTGGGCAGCTCCCAGGAGAAGTGCCAGGGCATTCCCCAACAGACAGTCCCAAGGGTTTGGCACCAGAAGCAATGGGCTGGAGCCTGGCAGGACAAGGGGGCTGCTGGGAACACACAGCCCAGCCCTGTGCTGCTCCGATGGCGCCGAAACTAAAGGCAAAGAGAAAAACTTTTCTCCTTCGCTGAGAAGGGGGCTGTGCATGGAGCAGACAGGGGAGGGAACAGGTTTTATGACAAGGGATGGTAACATAACTCCCTTTACACCTGCTAGCATCACTTCGCTGCGAGCGCCGGACGGATGGGGTGAGAGCTCCTGGCTGGGAAAGCAGAGGGCACGCAGCTGAGCGGGCGCAGCAGCTGCAGGGTGCCTTGCTTTTCTCCTGGGTGTACCCAGAAATGGACACCAGAGAGAGGAGCTGGGCACCCAGCTCTGCTCCAGGGCTGCAGCTGTCCTCAGGGGACTGCTGTCTGGGTGCTGGGTGCACAAGAAGCGTTTGAAGTCCCTGGTGTTTGCAGTAACAGCCTGGTATCAGCTGCCTGCCAGGGAGTCCCCAGTAACGGCCAGCCCTGTGAGGCTGCAGAGGAGGGGGCCCAAACGGTTACGGGTTCCTGTTAAGCCCCACAGCTCTCTTTATGACTTCACCAGCAGACAAGATCTCAAAGAAAAAGGCAGGAGCCCGGCAGCCCTTCTCTCACCCGCTGGCTCCGCTCCAGCCTCCAGCGCTGGAGTGATTAATGGAGGGGCCGCACTCCCATGGGGGGGGCAGGACTTCTCACACAATGGCACCACTGACACTAACACAAACCAGCTTTTTCCCTCCTGGGAACAGTGTCTGGGTTACGCTGAAGGTCAGGACTACCCTCTCACAGCCTTTTCCTGTAGTTGTGCCGAGGCCAGCCTTCAAACAGGGGAGCACCCCTCACACAAGGCTCTGGAGGAGGATTTTTCAAGCAAAAAAACCCACAACCAACAATTAACCTCACCCATTGTCGGGCTACAACAGGGTGGGGGGCAGCAGGGAGGGGTGGCTGTGGCACAGAGCCCACATTTGGGGCCATCTCCCTCCTGCAGGCTCTGGCTCGGTCATCAGCCCAGCATCCCGCATCCACCGCTGCTCCCCCAGGAGTTTCTGGCTGTGTGAACACTCTGGGACCACAACCAGCCCCCAAGAACAGCTGCAATGATCACAGCAAATGAAACAGCATCCAGGCAACAGAATTTTCTCCTGAGCTTTGAGCAGAAATCTCCACGTGGGACAAAACCCTGACTGAGGGACTGCAGTGACATTCAGAGGAACCGAGCCGGAGCGCTGAGCTCTCCCCTCCATAACTCTCCCCAGGAGGCTAGGAGAAGCAGCTTGCCAAACACACTTTTACTAGCAAACTACAGAAAGCAGGAGAGCTCAGCCAGGGAGCTATGAGGGAGCTGTTAATCTCCTGATGAGTTCACCACTGGTGTGGAAGCATTTCAGCAAGTCCCACTTAAAGCTGCCTGCTCCCAGGAACACAGCCCGTCCCACGAAAGGTTACTGTGGCTGCTGGGCAGACTGAAATCTTGAGAACAACTCCCTTGACACCAGCCCCTGAGCCATGTTTTATATTCCCCCCACCCTGTGCAGCCAAGCTGAAGGTGGAAAGCTGGGAAGGTGGGAACAGCAAGGCAGCACTGCTATGGGGGGATGCTCGGCTGCAGCCACGTGTTTCTGCCCTCCTTTGCTGCAGGCATCCCCAGGGCCAGGCCCTTCTGTCCATCTGTCCAGGTATGGAGCATCCATGCACATCCTGAGCCAGCAGCACTGGCAGAAGGATGATGAGAGTCAGGGCTGCAGGAAAAAGAATGGGAGCTGGAAGCCAGACCCTACATGATACAGGAATAAAGCTATTTGTGTTATAAATCAGATAAGGAAGGTACTGTGATTCCACCTTCACAGCCTCTGCATCCCTCTGATGTGTGTCTGGTGTCATTTATATCAGGACCTGAATTTTGGAAAACTTGCTGTAAAGATACCCAAAGCACCCTTGTAATCTGCCCAAGCAATCAGATGCTTAATTAACACATTAATACATATTACAAATCACTTATAGTTGCCAGGAGGTGTTTGGCTTGAGGAAAGCCATGGGCACATCGCTCTGTGAGGTTTGCAGGGAACATACTCCCCTCACTGGGGTGCTGACAGGGACATGAGGGACCATCAAGTGCCACGAGCAGGATGCTGCTGGCAGGACCCTTCGCTGCGCTGAGCTACAACATGCTGCAGCAGCCAAAGTTACACCAGCCTTACAGGGAACCGACTGAAGTGGGACCTGTTCCACCCACTCCCAGGGGAAAAATCAGGACATTCATCTCAACCCAGTACATTTATTCTTCCTGAGCCACATTCTGCTGCCTCCTGCTAAATTCCCACTGACCTGAAGCTGCTGTGCAGGAGATCGTACCCCTGGAAGAGCTGCCCAAAGCCCCCATTCAGAACCACGTCAGCTGGATAAAGTAAGTGTGAGTGTAAGGCAGAATTTCACTTTTCCTTGCTCAAGGGGAGCTGCTGGCCCAGGGAGGTCAGCACACATCTGTGGTGAATTTAAGAGATTCCCATGACCATGAAGTCCACCGAGATTTTTAGATCATTTATGAATAAATTAAAAAAACCCCAAATAAAACCCCAAAACATTAAGTCATTCTTGTTAGTGGCTCGTTTTAAGTACACTGCAGGGCATCTCAAGGGATGCCACAGTGATGGAAATGTCAACAATGGGGAATAATCTCAGAAAATACACTGGAAAGCAGAGATCCACTTAGTTTTCTGCCAAATGCAGCAAGTGTGCTGACAGCCCTGCAAGAGTTAGGCAGAAGCACTAGTGTGGTGAGGAGCAGGTTCACAAACTCATCTGCTCATGTTTTCCTACTTCCACTTCGTAAGCAGAGTTCAATGGAGACATAAACAAGAGCAAATTTACCCAGCCAAGGGAACCTCCTGGCACCTTTAAATCCTCTTATTCAGCCTGAGACCTGTAACTTCAGCCAGTGCACCCCCGTTTCTGATCATGGTCCATTTTTGCCCCACAGAGCTCACAGATCATGCCTTTCCCAGCAGCTGATCTGATTTCTGCATCCCAAAGTGATTCATGATGAGCCCGTACTTGATGTGCTTGGGGCAGCGAACCTGCCCCAGGAAGGCAGCCAGGAAAGGTGCCCAGGCATGTTTGGGAGGAGCAGAATGGTTCAGAGAGAAGAGAAACACCCCAGCACCCTCCTACCCCAGGGGTGCTCCTTCTCCTTCACCTGTGGAAACAGGGCTTGGGGCTGCCCGAACCGCAGCTCCAGCGGGTCGAGCTGAGCTGGTGAGCTCCTCGTGATCCCTGGCTCTCCATGAATAAATTCCTCATGTGACCAGGAAAGTTAATAACATTTTACAAAGGCAGCACAGATGGGCTGGGTTTCCCCATCAGCACGGCACCATCACACCCCAGCACCACGAGCGGCTGCTGCCATCGCCTCCCCATCGGGAGCAGCGGCAGGATACCCTCCACACCCCTTCTCCAGCAGTTCTGCCCCATTTCTGTTACCTGTGGGGTATTCACCAGGGTTTGGGGCAGACAAAGCTCCTGCAGCCAGTCCCAGAGGGACTGCAGGCTTTGAAGCAGCCACCAGCCCTTGTGAAGGGGCAGTCCCGGCAGGGACAGGGTTTATTTATTTATTTAGACACAAATGGCACCATTGTGCTGTTGGGTTTTGATCTCTTCCTGCTGGAAGTGATTCTGTAACTCCAGTCAATGGAGTTTTTTGTGACATAAACCAGTGTGGGAACAGCCTAAAACTACTGGTGTGTGCATAATGCAATTAAAACTGCACCAGTCCTGCGCAGCCGTGTGATCACATCCTTCCTGCCACCGCACCAGCACTTGGGAAGGAGAAACCCTTCTCAGATGCCTTCATCTTCTTGCCCACCCCAGTTTGCAGCAGGGTAGGGAAGAGGCAGGTGATTCATTTCACACCGGAAACCGGGCAAAACATCTAATTACTGTCCCTATATTCAAACACACACACACAAAAAGGCTGTTTGCTTCACAGCACCAAACCAACATCCCACCAGCAGCTTTCCAGCCTGTGAGAATTAACTCTTTGTGGTGGGGAACCACAGGACACAGCCAGCAGGCACCAGTCAGCTCAGAGCCCCCAGACCCACAGCTTCCCTCTGTGCCACTGCAGCGAGAGCAACATCCCATCAGCCAGCACTGTGTCCTTGGCTACAGTGGTGGCTGCTCACTCATTTCTCCAAGGAAACAGCATTTATGGGATCTAAACCATCCCAGTCCAGAGAGGCGTGTTGGAGGGGTTTCACCCAAGTGAAACAGTACAAGCTTCTTGAGCCTTTAGAGCTGTGTGTTCTCACATCCAGCTCCCCAGACCCCAATATTCGTGGGTGTTTTCCTGGAACAGGCTTGGTGCTGGAACATCTGCCCCTGCAGAAGGAAAACCTTACCTTCACAGTAAGGGTGAGGGAGCCCTGGGACAGGCTGCCCAGGGGGTGTGGAATCTCCTTCTCTGGAGAGATTCCAGCCCTGTCTGGACACTGACCTGTGTGCCCTGTCCTAGGGACCCTGCTTTGGCAGGGGGTTGGACCCCATGGGCTCTGGAGGTCCCTTCCCACCCCTACAATCTGTGATTCTGTGAAAACACACCTGTGGCCCTCTGTACACAAGGTTCAGGTGCCTCAGAGATGAGGACCAAAATCCTCTTGTAGCTGTTGCCACACGAGTCTCTGCTTCAAGAGGTGAGGGGCCACCTCAGCATCCTGAGGGACACTGACCACGGGCAGGCGTGAGCCAGGCTGCGCCCCGGGACCCACACACTGATCTCAGCAACAGCTACTGCAGCAACGAGTGTGTTCCTGAAGATGCAGGGGGAGGGGGCTGCTCCAGCAGGGCAGGCAGAGGGCACTGGGGGTGCAAAGCA
Organism: Porphyrio hochstetteri; assembly: GCA_020800305.1. Lineage (NCBI taxonomy): Eukaryota > Metazoa > Chordata > Aves > Gruiformes > Rallidae > Porphyrio > Porphyrio hochstetteri. The sequence continues at coordinate 2,177,428 of CM036919.1, read as the reverse complement.
CTACTTACAGAGTACAATTCTCTTTTTTAACCCTTTTCCCAAGCCTCATGCAAGCAAGTGGTGGGGCAGCAACCCTCAGAGGAGCCCGTGGTTAAACACAGCTCAAGCACCACTGACTTTCCCTAACTTGGCCAGGAGAGCAGCTCTTGAGAGACCACAGGCTACGAATTCCTAATTACTGCTGTAATTAAACCCCAAGACAATGCCAAGCCAGCCTCCACCATGCACCTCTGCAAGCTTTTCCTGTATGGGCACAGGAGATGAGGAGTTGGATGAACCTCCCGTTCCCAACCTCAGCCCAGGAGGGAGGAGAGCGGCCACACCACAGCCCACTGGTCTCACACATGCAGACAGGCAAAAGAGCCCATGAAACACTAAAGATTTTATGAGAAGTGATGCAATAACCACAAAAGCCAAAATCCAGCCCTTGTGCTTCAGCCACAAATACCCAGTTTACCCCAAACCTGGCAACTTTTCCTCGTTGGTTTTAATTAATAGGAAGAAATTTGGGAAGCTCAGGGCACTTGGCTGCCTTTCTGTTTTCAGCTAGTTCTAGATTAAGTCAATTTTATTCTCTGTTCTAATAGTTTTATGCCATAGTGGGTTTGGGAATGGTAACACCAGGCTTTGTGGTGGGGACAGAGCCAGCTGAACGGTACTGATCAGCAAGGAGGTGCCACAGAGGAGATACTTATTGGTCCTGATGGACAGGGACTCTTACAGGAGAGCTGTGCTGCCATGAGATGGGAAGCCAGACAACCCACCAGTCTTACCAACTGCTTGGGAAAGAGTAAAGTGGGTGATAAAGGGAAAATACAAACATCAGAAGGATCAGAAACCATGAAGGAATGACCATGGAGCAATCCAGTACAGAGCCCCACAGCAAGGAAGATGAGCAATTCTTGGCTCATGTACTTCTGCAGGACTCCTGTCAGCTTCTGGCCTACCCTGTAATTGTGAGAGAAGTGCCTGGCCACAGCAGTGCCCCAAATCCATCCTTACAGGGCTGCATCCCTCCTTGAACAGCTCCAGCACCGGGACCCCACAGCCCTCAGCCATCCCTAAGCACATATAGAGGGACCCTCTGTACTCTGCAGGGATTAATTGCCTGTAACTGCTTGGGATTCAGCAATTATTGGGATTACCACCCAAGCCAGGGCTAATGCTATTTAAAACTTGCTTAAACTTTACCTGCTGTTGCTCCTGTGAAGTGACATGCTTCACTCCAGCCCTTTTCTCCAGCTAACATCTGCTTTAATGTGATCTGAGGTGAGAAACTCCCACAGCTTCTGTATGATGCATCACTGCTTGGATGCTCTGCACAGTATATAGTCATGAAAACCTAAGTCTTCCATTAAAAGAATTGGCCCATACCCACCAAAACATACTCCTTCAGGTGCTTAATTTCATCCACTGCAAGTGAATTAATTTACTGCCAAGCACAACAATATATAAACCCCAATTACTGCCTTTTACTTAGCTTACACAGTTCTTTGTGGAGTCAAATCATAATTTTATATCTAAGAATCAAAGCAAAGGCATTAGTCCTCACTGACTCTGGTTCTGGTGTAACACAGTGAGTCATAATTTGAAATAAAAAGAGAAAAATTGAAAATTAACCTGTTTAGAGAGAAATAAAATTGGGGTTTTTTTTAATTATTGTGCCAGGACTCAGCATCAGTAGGTGCAAGAGGAGATGGATGCAGGACATGGGATGCAGAAAGGATGCTCTGGGATGTTTATTTGCATGGATAGCGAACATGGGAGGAAAGGCACACCGTGCCTGAGAGGCTGTGGCATCTCCCTGGGGAGCAGACACTGGGGAAGCACACAGTGAGCAAGAAATGTAATAAAAGGAGGTTAGAACTTTTATATTTTATCTTCACTAATGAAAAGCGTCCTTCTCCCTTCCCTCTGGGAAGCAGACCTGCCCAATCTGCTACACTGGCCGCTTGCCAACAAGACAATTAAAGAACGAGGTTTCAGTGGTCCCTGAGCCTCTTGAGCTCAAATTGCTTTCATGCTGCACCAACTGGCTGGGGGCTCCGAGCACCCCAAAACGGGTGTCTGGAGAGCAGGACTGCAGCAATGCCATGGGGGACCATCCCCATACCACTGCCTCCTCCCAACTCCCCCGTGCTGTCCCTCCCTGCTCAGCAAGGCAGTTATCTTGCCCTGGAAAAGGCTTTGCAGCCTGGCCAAGCCCCTGATCCACCAGAGGGGAATTCGGCACAGTGAGTTCACGCTGAGGGAGACGGTGATGCTTCTGTGTGACCTCTGCTCACTGCGTGGAGCAGGGAGAGGACAGGGATGGATGAAAGGGACCAGTTCCACTGTGGTACAGACAGTGATGTATGCTAGATTATTTTTTTGGGAGGGGGTTGGCTGGTTTTGTTAGGAGAGGCAGGCTGAGGTGTGGAAGGTTTGTCTCAGAGGGAAGCTGCCATACATCTAGATCTATGATCTGGCTGCCATACATCTATACATCAGCACTGTGGATGCACGTGGGCATATATACATGCAGAAAAGACTTTCCCCTGCTCTGGGTGGCTGATGATTAACCCTTGTGCCACCAGCATTACTGTGGAGACATCTCACACTCCTGCCATGAGCTCCAGCAAAAACTCCTTCGTACTGAACATCCCATGTGTGAGCAGCACTGGCTGCTCCCCAGCACGACTGTGGCTCCCAGGGACCGAGCTGGTGGCAGAGCTGAGGTGGGCATGGGGACCCCCAGCCTCCTCACCACCCCAGCACCAAAGGCAAGGCACACACAAAGGATGGGAATCTCCAAGCAACCCGGAGCAGCAGCACTGGCCTCCACTCCCTCCCTCTCGGTGCTGCCTGAGAAATGCATTTGCAAGACACAAGAACTTTGCAAGCACCCTCTAAAAAGGGGAAAAAAAAATGCTAACAAGGAGCTCAATGTCCTCAAAGCCCAATTTTAGAGAAGGGGCACAGTAACCGTGCATAAACAGAGGTATTTAAAGTATCTGAAATATCCACAGCATCCCAGTCCTTTGCCAAGGGAAATTATTCAATAAATAATTCAGTGGCTGCGTGGAGATCTCACTTGATATGCTCACAGTGTTTCAGAGAGCAGAATCCACCCCCCAGCTGGCTGGCAATGCCCCATGCACAGAGCCACTCAGGGACCACGCCACCGGCTCATCCCTCTGCCTCAGGTCCACCCATTCGGCTGCTGACACCCAACCCCTGATGGAAAGCCTCTGCTGCAGCCCCACACCTCCTTGCAGTGCTCAGGCACAGCTCATAGATGTGAACCAACCTAAAAACACCTTTCCCAGCCCCGAGCAGGTCAGCACAGCAGCACCCTGAAGCCACTGTGACTCACGGGCACAGGAAAGCTGAGACTGGGATCCCAGTCCAGCTCTGCCACTCTTCTGGGTAACAAAGCAGTAGGGAACCCGTGGAAGTATTTCAAGTTCCCTACTAGAAGGGAGAACTCAACAGCTCAGCTCTGTTGCCTCTGAAGTCTATCAATTGCCTAATGCACAGCGATGGAAAAGCCCCTCTACCTGCTGAAGCATCCTTAAAACCTGTGCTAGCACGTGAGGAGCCATTGTCATGAGGTCTCAAAAAGTCCCCAGCCTGTGGTTGCTGAGGGTGAAGTTCAGGTGCCAAAACCCACATGGGATATTTCTACACCCACCATCACACTCCTCACCCCTCTCTCATGCCAGTGTGTCTGCAGTGGGCTCATCCCAACCGGGCTCAGGTGATTCCTCTGAGCTAAGACATAACCCAGCCAGAAATAAAGCAAGCGAACCCCCAAAGCTGTGAGTTTTCCTGGCTCTCTGGTCTTTTCCCTGCAGCTCTATCGGGAACACTCACCCAGCACTGCCAAAACCAGCTCAGGACCTGCAAAGTTTCACGTGGGGCAAGCACAGCATCATCCATCCCTGCCCACACCCTGCCTGTTTCCTTGGCTCACAGGCAGCTTGGCCAGTGGGAGCAACCTGTGGAGGTGACCAAAGCAGGAGAGAATTTTCCCCTTGGCCTTATGGAAAGGTTTAGAGGTGCCAGTGAATCCTGTTCGTGTTTGCTGGGGCTCCTGTTTAAGCACCATGCCCTGCAGGCATCATCAAAGCAGGGCATCAAGCTGCTGGGGCTGGGGTTCAGTTCTGGAAGCTGCTTCCAGAGCATCTGGAAAGCTTCTCTGGTTCCTAGAGGTACCCAGCTCACTCGTACATCTCAGTCCCTGTGAAAAAGGGAGTTTCTTGGGTTGGGGGGGGAGGGTGTTGGGACTTTTTGAGTGACTTTGATGGTTGATTGTCCCATATACCGTGTTGTTCCTGAATGCTGCGTGACAGGCAGCGAACAAACAGCTTAAAGAATTGCACAAAAATAGTTATCTGGGGCAGAGTACAAAGAGAGGCCCTGAACGGAGAGGGAGAAGGCAGCTGCACCCATGACAGCCAGCCGTAGAGAGCAGGAGAGACCAAGGTGCTCTGCAGAGAGCTGGGGGGCTTATTGCCAGGCAGAGCTTTGACATTCACCTTCAAATATCCATTGGATTTAAATGAACCTTAGTGCTGCTCATAGAGGCCGTGGCCCCTTCAGACCCCCAGAAACCCAGAGTCTTTGCCACACAATCAATACAGCAGTGCAGGGCCCAGCATGGCAGGGGAAGGAAAGGGTGCCCACCCACAGCACCCAGTGGGCTGGGTTCAGCTCCAGACCCTGCCAGTTCCCATGTCATCACTCTAGTTTATTTTTCCCTTCTCCTTTCTTTTATGAAGAACACACCTTTAGCCACCCAGCAGAGGCTGCAACTCACAGTTGTGCTGCGTGTCACAGCACTGGTGGCATCAGTATCCCCCAACCCAGGGGCTACCCAGAGCCTGGGGATCACTTTCTGTGCCCCTGCAGACCTCATGCTGCCCTTTGATGCACCCAGGTGGGATGTAACCCCCTCCACAGGTTTCAGCCTCCCCACCTTGACAGGCTCTCTGTGGTCATCTCAGCCTGCACAGCCCCTGGGTGGGGGCTGTGTGGAGGAAAGGGGATTTGGGGTGAAGCTTTCTGCTCTCACAGGCAGGGAAGAAGCAGGCACACACGTTCCTGCAGCTGCTGCAGGCTGGCTCTGCTCTGTCCCCGCAGCAGGTCACTGCCAGGACAGGCCAGGCATGCAGGCAGGTCCCCATGCTGCCAGGTCCCAGCCTGGCTCAGCTCCCCATGACCACTCACACCCAGCCCACAGCCAGTATGTGTGAGGCAGGTCACAGTGATGCGGTGGGGTTGAAGGGAGACCAGGAGCTGCTCTCCTACACCACACACCTACTGCCCCAGCTTTGATTGCTGCTTGCTGTTCCTGAAAAATCTCCTTCTCAGCAGGCTAGGGTGACCCAAACCCAGCCCACTGCTGGATGGGGCTGTGGGGCTCTCAGGGCTCCCCACCACTGGGCAGTGCCCCACTCTGCCTTGTGCCCACTCTGGGGCGAATGCCTGATGCATGGAGCAGGCAACCGAGCAGGCACAAAGCTCACTGTGCTGCACAAGTAGCAGGAAAAATGGTTAGTTTCCAATCCCCATCTGGGGTGACTGGGTGGCATCAGAAGCACCGGTGCCATGATGGAGCCAGAAGCGTGCATGCAGGGGGGCAGCTGGACACCATGGCAGCAGCACGGCTCAAGGCTGGAACTGCACTGTGTGGTCACAGGGACCAGCCTGCACTTCGCCTGGCCCAGCTGATGGGAACAGGGCAGCTTCCCAACCACCACACACCCACCTCCTGCCGTGCTGGGAGCAGACCACAGCCGAGCCCACGCAGGCTGTGACACCCCACTACATCCCATGACACCCAACTACATCTCAGGCCACGTAACAAGTCCTGCCCGTGCCAGGAGCCCCCCCTGCCTGCCCCTGGCATCATTCCTACCCCAACCCTGCCTTTCCCAAATGTTTGTGCAGCAGCCCAGGGAATGGCCCAGGGCTGGGGGGGGACACGATCCAGCTGCAAACCTTTCTGGGTGTGTTGCTGCTGTTTCTTTTGGCAGCAGCAACAGCTCAAAGTGGTTCGTGAAGCACACTGGGAGCATCCTGCCTGGCCATGGCATTATGTTCAGGCAAGTCTGGCAGCCCTGGAATGCATCACCCAAAGCGACAGAGAAACCTAAACAAGCTTCTAACAGACAACCTTCCATAACACTTATGAGACAATGCAATGGCCCACTCAGAGCTGGTCCTGCACAGGACAGGGCAGAATGGGAATCTTGTGTACACCAGGTTAACCTGCATTGTTTTGCTGGCAGCTCAAACTGGCCTGAAACTCTTTTACTTGGTCAGATTTCAATTTCACATCACCCTGTATAATATCAACAGTTACACAGAGTCACAAGGTTGGAAAAGACCTTTTAAGATCAAGTCCAACCATTCCCATCTTATGTTAAACCCTATCCCCAAGTACCTGATCTACCCTTTTGAGACAGTGTTTGCAGCAGGACTACAGGTGCCAAACTGCAGCTGGTGCTGCTTTCAGCCATGAAGATCCCGGAAATCCAGCCTGTTGCTGCCTGTGGGATGCTGCCCATGAGCATCACACCACAGATCTTCATCTGCTGCTGCCAGAGAGACACAAACTGAGGCTGAGACCTGCTAGTTCATACCATGTAACAGCTGAGCACTGTCCTTGTTATAAGGAGTGGTATTCTTTAAGCCCACACTACAGCTTGAAGAGCTCCAAAACTTGCTGACCTGCCACCATGGTAAGAGCAGAGCCTCCCAAACAGCAAGCAGGACACAAGGCCCTTCAGGTGCAGGTCACACACGTGCCCATGAAGATGGTTATGAGTGTCACACTGGAATCTGAGACTAGAAAGTTACACTGAGAAGGGGAGCTTAAAAGAGGGAACAGCCGTGTCATGATCTAACTATAATAAATACAGTTGCATCCCTCACAGTAAGCTGTCTATAATTAGACCAAGTTAATTACCAACCAAGTGACCTGCAAGTTGCAGTGCCTTTCTGAAGGACCCTGCCTGTGCAGATGGGAAGGGGTGAGGGGACCCCAAAGGTGTAAGTACACCCAGAGAGAAGGAGGGTTAATCCAGACCCTTCACAGATAACATGACCTAAAACAGGCCCAGGCTTCAGCCCAAAACAAACTAGCAGCCAAAGAAGGTTTTAAAAGTTGCTCAAGGCTTATTTGGCAACCTCGTAGTGCAATATGGGGCAAGAAAATAAGGGTTAAGTAAGAGGTGGGTCATGTGCTAAGAGACCTGAAGGAAAGCAACTTCCTCTGGCTGCTGCAGGTGGCCCAAAGGCAGTGGGACAGGGACAGGCAGGAGAAGGGCGGTGTGGCAGGGCGGCCTTGCCCGCTGCACAGGCCTGCCGGCTCCTGCCATGCCCTCGGCCTGCCCAGGCCCCGTGCCAGCAGCCTCCAGCCACCACCAAAACACAGTGCCAACAAACAGAGCTTCTCAAAATAATATATATTATAAATATATATATATAAAATATGTATATTTTCTGGGTGCAAGAACGTCACCGGCTGTAAAAGGATCGTAACTTTTACGCTGCTGTCTTGCATGTGAAATCAGTTAAAAACCAGACCACTCACTGCAGGAACGGTCACTGCCTTGGGGACCTCTCTCACCACACCAGAAACCAGCAAATAACCACGTTTGGTGTGTGCAGCTTCTCCCTGCAGCTGCATGCAGCCCCCCAGCAGCTCGTACCAAGCAGCCATGCCAGACCCACCATGCTATGAGCCACCAAGAACAAGCAAGGAATCTTCCACAAGCCTCTCCCAAACCCCTGAAAGCATCATCCTCTTCACATCCCCCCACCAACCTGTCCCCACCACACCAGAAGATGGGACACACACCAATGGCACTCAGCAAGCATCCACACTCAACATCCAGAGTGAAGAGGTCTCCACGTTGTATGCCCAGCGCCAGGACACAGAGCCTGGCAGGCTCTTCCCACATGGATGGAGCACACGTGTGGTGACACGCTTGAGCACGGTATGAATCCACAGCAGTTGATGAGGAACCAGCCACATTAAACCTCATCACTTTGACAAAGGCACCAACCAGCAAGGTCCATCCCAAGGAGCTGACCTTGCAGCCAGGGTGGTTGAAACTCAACATACATCAAGTCTGGAAACCCACATAGCATCCGTCATCACTGAACGAGCTTGCCGGTCTCTGCAGAGCCCCTGCGATGGGAAACAAGCCCTGATGCCGGGGACAGAAGATTTGGGGAACGGAGCAGAGGGCACCCCTAGAAACCAGCCTCTATCTCTGCATCCAAGCCACCTTGTCCCCCCAGCCGGTGGCCGGGCAGAGCTGCTGTCACTAGGAGCCCACGGAGGTGCCCGGAGGGTCCCCGAGCCCCGGCAGGGGGAGGTCCCGGAGCTGGAAGCTGCAGCCCGGCGAGCCCCGGCGGGACAGGCCGCCTTCAGCGCTACGACCTCCGGCCAGAGCCGGGCTGGAGCTTCTCCCCCCTCTCAGGCCGTTAGAAACATCTGAAACAACAGGAAACCCCAGAAGCAACCAGCAATTTCTGGAGCTGGGCTTTCAGTCCCCCCTCCCCCGCATCGCGACACGGCGGAACGCAGCCGAGACCCTCCCCCCCCGGGGGGGTCCCCTCTCTGCGCTGAGGGGTCTCACACACACAGAGGTTATTTCCTTCCCTCCGCTTTTTCTCGCGGTTTTCCTTTCCTCCGCATCCCGGAGCCCAACAACCGCAGAGCTCAGAGCCGAGCGAAGCCCCCCAGGGTCCTGCCGGAGCCCCCCACCCAGATAACAACAGCACACCCACGGCCTTACCAGCTGCTGAGACCCCTTCCTCTCCCGTCGCAAGCAGTCAGCTCATGGCTGGGTCTCCCACCGCCCGGGCTGGCGTCCCTGGACTTGTTGGAGAACTGCTGACTCCAGGACGTCCCACCCCCTTCCCATCTGCAAACTGCTGAAAGAAGTTAAGCTTGGCTAATATCAGCTTAGGCTGCATTAGCGGGGCAGCGGCGGTGCCCCGGTGTAACCCTTGAGGCACTGGAGGCTCCGCCGGGAGCCCCACGCCAGCTTCCCGCAGAGGGGCAGAACTCGCCCCTCCGCCGCTGAATATCGGCACCTCTATTGTGTCATCCCGGTTTGACACATCTATTTGTCACCCTGGAAGCTTTCCGGCTCCTGACAGGCTCAGGGGAAGGCGTTTGGATGTAAAACCGCACAGCCTCCCTGCAAACGCTCAGTTTAAAATGAAAGCATCATTTTTATTTTATATATATGTATATATATATTTTCCCTTTGGGAGAAGTCACGATAAAGTGAGGTTTCTGATGCTGAGGAAGCCTGTGTTGGCTGTCCTAGGCTGTGAAATCAGAGCTCGAGTGGAATAAATGTAAATAAATGTAAATCATCTGAACAAAGAGAACAGCATCCAGCATCCCCCTTAGGGTGTTAAGTGTGTTACAAGGAGGGGGAATGGCCTCGGAGCCAGACCCAGGTTTGGGTCATTTACACCGGTAATAACAAAAGAAATCCCTTGTGATTCATTTGTGGCCGTGAAGTTATTAATATGTAAGATTGGAGAGCCCTGGCTAAGTCGTTTATCCCAACTGAAGGGACCTCCAGCTGGAAGCTGCCAGGCTCTGATGGCTTCCAGCTCCCCACTTCTGAGCTGACACCCACGAATGTGCCCCTCCTCTGTGCTCCCCCCCACCCATTAACTGATTTACTGTTATTCCTCCTTCCAACTGTGGCAGTTAGCAAGGCATTTGAGGAATCCCTCCCTCCCAGGGATGGGTACCTGGCTCTGTTAACATTGAAATTAGAGCTTTTCTCACCTCTCTCCTTTTTCCCTGGGTGGGCTGGATCTCCCCAGTCCCTTGGCAGGGAAGAGGGGAGCACAGGGGGAGATGCTGTCTGAACACTCTCTCATCATTCTCAGTTAATAAAGTTTCTGTCAGACCTGTCCTAAATCGCACTTGTGGTACTGCACACGGAGACTTCTCAAAGAACATTTAACACTCAGCAGTGAAGGGGGCAGATATTTAATGAGGTTGCAGGCAAGCTCGTCAGACATCACTCCCTGGGTTCACATGTGGGTAATTCTGCAATCAGCCTTGATTCATCAGAATGCCAGGGTAGGGCAGGGAGTGCTGGTCCGGATGGTCTGCAGGTGTAAATGCACATCACAGTGCTGGCTGAGAGGGACTGAAACAACATCCACCAGCTCAGACTCTCCCCCCTTTGTTCCTTCTGACAGAAACTCTGTACTCAGGGAAATCCTTCAGGAGTGTGAGCAGTGTAGGGCTGGCTGGGTGCTTGGGTGCCTGCAGCCCACAGTTGTGTCCGTGATGGAGTGCTGCAGGTATACAGCTTTTAAATAAATATTGGACTAGGACCAAGTCACTGAGCTCCACTGATTTCTAAGAGGTCTTATTTCAGGCACCTGTGGGTAAGGGATGCTCTTGCTCACCTCCATGGAGATGACAGTGGGTGACATACCCTCAGCATTGGTGGTGGTGGGGGGAGATTCTGTAAAACAAGTGTTTCAGGAGAATTTGAGACCCTTCCAGCTCCCCAGGAAAAAGCCCTGAGCAGTTATTCCCTTTCTCCTGGACATGCAGCAGACTCATGTGCTGAAACAGCCACAGGAGAAATGTGGGACAGATCAAAGGGAGACAACTGGACTCAGGCTCCCTGCCTCGAGGGAAGATGGATGTAAGCACACTCTAAGTAACACACAGAATAAAACCTTCCCCAATGCCTCACATTTTCTGCCAGAGCAGTTGGGAGAGTGTGTTATGGAGACACAAACTCCTTTTTAGGATGCCCAAGGAAAAGCATGTGGTTCAGCACAAACAGGGGGTTGCTCTAAGAGCCTCTGGCACAGGAACTGGGAGGACAGTTCAAGATCCTCCTGCAACTGTTAGCTGTGCCCTGCAGAACGTGAGGCTGGGGGTGCTGAGCCAGGAGGTGCTGAGCACCCAGGACCTGGACAAGGCCAGAGGAACTACAAAGCCCTTTGTGCTTCAAACCAGGACTCAAGTGACTTCTGCTTCTGTAGAAAGCTGCCCCAAACTGACCATCCCCTTAGTGCCTTAAGTAGCAGGGGTGTTTATACTCTACAAGTACAAAGGAAATAAGACTTCACCTTTTGTGCTGATTACTGCTCAGTCTAAAGCCCAGTGAGATCCAACTACCAGTAAAATCAATGGAAAGACTTCAAAGGACTTATATGGGATATGGCTGAGACCCCACACCTGTCCACGAGAAAAGAAAAGGGGTATCAGTAAATCACAGTTCTTTAATGCTCACAGCACACACAACGTGAAATGTTACTGTAAGAGTAACATATTTCATCTCTCTATGCTTTTATACTTTATCAAAATGAATGAGAAACACTGATTAAGGCTGAGTTTTCAACAGTGATTCTTATAGCCAAGGGGGTGCAGAGCCCTGCAGGCAGCTAACCAACTGAGGCTGTACCACCAGGAAACCAGACTGGGCTCAGAGCTGGCCCATGAGCTCCTGGGCTTCATTGCTCCCCCATCCCACATGGCACTTCAAAGTTCTGAGGACAACTCAACAAAACCTGCTGCCCCATCCATCAGGACATCCCCCTGACCCAGGGCAATGGCTTCACCTACACAACAGAGATCTGCCAACAGTTCCTTATGGCTCATCCCTGGAAAGTCCTGCCATGAGTAAGGGCAGAAAGCATCTACCTGTTAAAATATTGAAGGTCATGTAAAAGATGGGGGAACTTCACTCCCTTGTGTTTCTTCTTATCCATCTCTTTTCCTTTCCAGTCTTTTGGTCAGGCATTATGCTTGTATTGATTATACAGCATATATTTTTGACCACTTTCAGTGAGCAGCAGGAAGGAGACATACTGTATGAATAGAGAACTAATTCACTAATTAGGAACACTAATATGAGGCTACCAGGCAAGTGTTTCTGCCTCCTCTCCCTCTAGCCCTCCATTCCCTTACACCACAGCGATGCCAAGGGATGGATGGCAAAGGAACAAAAAGAAACCCACGATGATGATTTTATTGCTTATGCATCTCTTCCCAGCTGTCATCCTCAAAACAGTTTACAGCCACCCAGAAGCACAGTCTCCATTTTGCAGCTGAGTTTGGTGGGTGCAGGGTGCAGTGAGGGGCAGGGGCTGTATCATGCCCCCGTCTAAGGGATTCCCTTCCTCATTCTGGCACCCATCAGCCACAGCCCCCAACCAGAGCACAGCACCCCCAGCAGCGACGGCCTGGCACCGACATGGAAAATGAGGGGGGAAAAGGGGGATTTGGCATCATCTCTCGGAAGGTTCTTGTGAAACCAGTGACTGGGCTGTGATTTGAGATGTTGAACATGGAAACTTCACCGAAACTCTTTGCTTCTGACAGCAGTTAACAAGTGGTTACGCCGTTTGACAGCTTTTAAACCCTGGCTGGATGTTTCAGGGTCTTTGCCGTTGCTGTGGGGTTTGGTTGTGGGTTTGGGGTTTGGCAGCAGTGAAGCTCGCTGTATTTTCGTTTCTAGCCCAGTTCCCTTTGCCGAGCCCCGCACCCCGCAGAGCATCTCTGTGCCAGGCTCTCGCTTTAGCTCTGTCTGCACGGCTGCTTCCCGGTCCTCAGGAAGGCACCGCCGGCTCTGCCCGGTCCTACCAGCCCTCCCCGAGGCAGCAGAGGGGCGGATTTTCCAGCTCGGAAGGATATGGCAACCTTCCTGCTGCCTCCTGGCTGTCAGGCTTCTCCCCAGCCCCCTTCCCTGTTGGAAAAGCAGCCTGTAAATCCCTCTTTCTGGGTGTTTTAAGACGCTTCTCTCTAAGACACAAGGACAAGGTTTCAAAGAGTTAAGGGGCGGAGGGGAAGGGGGGGGGCGGAGCTCAGACAACCCATTCTTCAGTCTCAATGACCCAGAGCTTTTGGCTTTTCAAATGTATTTAACCAAACGAAGTGAATAGGGGATATGCAAATAGCTTTTCCGAAAGGAAACACAGCCCTGAATTGTTGTTGGCAGGTCAGAGCATCACACCACCCTCAGCAGCCTCTCAGCTGCGCGGCTCGCACCGGCCGGGCCGGGGAGAGGCGGCTGCGCTCGCCCGGCACAAAAAAAAACCCTTTTCAGGCAGAATAAAACCGGGGCCCGGCCGCTCCGCAGGGGTACAGGGAGGAGGTCACTCGTGAATCCCCCCCCGTGTCCCCAAAACCCCGGCTGGTTCGTGGCGGAGGCTTCGCGTGGGGTGTGTGGGATGGGGATATCATCCTCCTCTCAGGGCTCGGAAGGCTCGGTAACCTTGCGCTGGCTGCTCACAAGTTGCTCTCAGCTGGGATGCTCGCAGAGACACTCGCACATGGGAGGATGTTCCTGAGCCTCCGTCTCTCCCCAGGCACCATCATCAGCCCAAATGGGTCAGCACGGCCTGGGGGCTGCTCCAGCTTGTGCACAGGGGGCAACCTCAGCCTCAGTTCCTCAGTGGTTGGTGGGAGAAAGAACGGTCATTTCAGCCCCTTTTCTGCTCGGCCATGAACAAACACAGAAGCTTGGCTTGTCTAGGCAGGGAAAGGGAGGCTGCACAGCTTTCCACCCAAGGGATGGCCCAATCGTGCCCTCTGCACCCCACCATACACTGCCCGTGCCCTCCAGAGCAGGAGAAACCCATCCTTTCCACGGGCAAAAGCTGCCAGACTGGAGGGGGGATGCAGCCCCGGGAGCAGGCAGGATGGGGGCAGAGAGCTGCCATGGGGGCAGCTGTCTCAGGGAGGAGGTCAGGAAAGAAACCCCAGGGGAAAACAGACAGCTCAGCTGAGGTGGCATCACCCAGTCCCTGCCACCCCAGCACTTACCTTTCAGCACTCAAAGGTACAACCCAGAAGGGATGGCTATGCAGTGACTGCACTCAGGCTGACAGCCTTGGAGTGACTGTGCTTCACCTGTGGTTAAAGCACAACCCTGAGGGATGGGTGTCTGGACGGAGCATCCCAGTACCCGTTCCCAGGTGTGGGACTTGTGGTCCCCTCCTTCCTACCGTCACCAAAACCCACAGTGACGAGAGCGACAGAGGCTGCCCTGGGGTTTGGCCATCAGACTGTGGGCTTACACAGGTAAGCCAGAGACAGGAGCAAGTAAAAGTCCCTTCCCTGGGGTTATTGTTCTCCTGAGTCACCCAGCATCCGCCGGCTCCTGCAGCATTCCCCGTCAGACAGGAACCGCTGGCCAAGTGACATGGCTGACTTCAGAGAGCGAAGCCACCTAACAAAACCCCAGGTATCTCTGGAGCCCATTGACCTCACCCAGGCCAACTCATCTGACACTGATTTCGCAGCATTATTTTGCACTAATGAAGTGGAAACTGTTCCCTGTAGCTTTACATGTGGTGGTTCTGAGATTGTATCTGCACCACAGCAGCCACATCGTTGAGCAAATGGAAATGTGAGCTGCAGTATTGCAACATCAGAGCACACAGGCCTAAATATAAAGACTTTTCCTCCCTTAATTGGGGGTTTCCTAGTGAGGTGGTGATTTCCACTGAATGATACTTGATTTTTGACAAGTGACTCTTTTCTGTGGCACAGAAGAAGGTGACTTGGACAAGATGGTTGACTTTATTTGCTTTCCACATTTTTGAGAGCAGCGTACCACACAGCATGAGAGACAGAGAAGCACTCTGTGTGGCTACCAGGCCAGCTTCTGGGTTTGTGGGAGAATCACTCCAGAATCTTTCCAAAGCCTGTGGGGAGCTCAGCCCATGCTGAGCAGGGGCTGTGGTTTTAGCCACACTTTCCCAAAGCATCAGCTACACATTGTACCTACATCACTGCTCGTAAAAGCCCAAGCAGTGAGTAAAGAGTGTGCAACGTGCAGTGTGGGGACCAGCTCCAGGGCCTGTAGGATGACCCCAGGGGCTGATCTACTGCCACAGCTCTGAGGTCACCAGCCACCAACTTCTCCCTGGCACAGTCTCCAGTGCAAAGGTAAAGTAAGGACGATTTTATCTACGTACGGAGCATAAGGAAGAAGCAGAACCAGCAAAGCCTCTGGCCCCTTCCCACCCCACCAGCCACAGGTCACTTTGAAGGCTCCCTGTCAATGTTTACAGTGGAAGGAGGATTTGGCACAGTAAACGACATCAATAAGCGCTGATAGCATGCTAAGCAATCAATCTGAGCCCAGCAGAACAGCCCCCAGCATCATGCTGTACGGTATCAGAGCTAAGTTACTTGGAGTCTCCAAAAAAAGGATCTGCAAAGGCTCTGAATCAGCCCAGCTGGGGAGGAAAGCCCCAGGAGAGCCAGGCAGGGCTCACAGCAGGAAGGGTGTGAGGGCTCCTGCTGGGGTTTCCTGGCTTTCACAGAGGTGTGCCAAGCTCGGTTTACCCATGTTTTAAAGCCACGTGCTCTCTGGTTCACCTTCCTCTGCTGCCTTTGTCTCATTTCTGGGGGGGTGTGCATGCTCAGGAGGTTCAGAGGGAGAGGAGGGAGAGAGGCTGAAGCAGTGGGGACACCAGTGCCGTCCCCAGAGGGAACAAGTCCAGAGCACTGTGGGTGACCCTCCTCAGAGCTGCCTGTGCTCCTGGCACCTGCAGGGACAGCAGCAGGGACAGATGGGACCTGCAGGGCTTTGGCTTCACACAGGAGCACAGGAGATATAAATAGCAGTGATGGAAGAAACTCATCACTGGTATTGATCCGTCACCAAAGGACACATGGGGAGCACTTAAAAAAACACAAATTGTATTAATAGAAACTCTTCTTTCCTGTTCCTTTCTGATCAGCAAGAGGGTGATTAAGTCAATCGGTTTGTTTGGGTCTGTTCTTCAAAGCCAAGACCAAAAGCCATGGGGAAATAGCTGCCCTGGATGCCTGTGCACCCACCAGGAGACAAACACCCACGTCACATCACCTACCATTGCTTCTCCAGCCTCACCCAGGCTTGCCTACATCTAGTTAGCTACAAGTGACTCTGTGCTGGTTGCAGCTGTGCTGTGATGAAGAGGGAAGAAGGCTCTGGTATACCTCTCAAAGAGCTCTCAGAAATGTAATAACGAGGAAAGGTTTAAACCCTGTGGTGCTCTGCAGTGTTTGGTGACGTCAAAACAAGGGCAGTTACCCTCTCACTGATGTAATGTTGCATTCCTTCGCTCCTGGCTTCCTCCCAAGTCAGCTTTCCTACAGTTTCTGTGGGTATTCACTTAATGCAGTTTACCATCTGTCTTCAAAGCTTTCCTCCTCTTTTCATTACTTGAATAGATCTGTAATATCCATAGTAGCTGGAGACTGGAGACAAGAAGCAAATAAATGTCTACATTACTCCAGAGCAGCAGAGAAAAACTGCTGTGTGCTGCCTTTCCCTGTGAGCAAGCAAGGGAAGCCAAATGCATTTGCTCTTTCCTTTTGATGGTATCTAGCAAGTCTTCAAATGGAGCAGTAATAGAGGGATGGAGAATAAAAGCAACTAAATATACCTCATCAAATGACACAGGCTCTGCCTCTTGTGCTGCAGCCAGCAACTTCTCCAGGCAGGTCTGAGCAGCCTTGGGCATCTGCTCCCCTTCATACACAAAGCACAGCAAGAAACATTTCTTATCCAGAGAGCCTGATTTCAGGGCATTGCCAGGACTCCTGTGTCACAGCGTGTCACAGCGAGCCGGGGTTGGATGTGGGGCAGTAGAGACTTATTGCAACTCCAAATGAACCTCCCACCTCCTTTAGGAATGTGCATGGAGAAGTGTTTGGAGATGTGCTGGTGGGGAGAAAGGGGCACCATGATGGCAGAATTCCCATCTTGTGCCACCTCTGCACAGGCACCTGCCAGGGTCTCCAGCTGCTGCCAGGCATCAGGGGAGCAGACCCTCCTCTTCCTCACTGCAAAACAGGGCTGACAGAGCGGGCGAGGGGCTGCAGCCACATGAAATGTGGGGGCAAGAGAAGAGCAGAGGAGCTTTGGGGTTTCCTACTCAAGAGGAGCAAGGGGTAAACTCTAACCTTGCACTGCTTCCACCAAACCAGCCCATGTGCACATCCCTGGGGGGATTGATCATTGGGTTCGTTTGCTTTATTTGACTATATCAGCCTGTGCATCTGCCCAAGCTGCACATTAGGGAATAATTAGCTTTGTTTTTCTCCCACTTCCACCATTAATTCATTGGGCTGAGCATTGCAGACCTGTTCTCAACTAGTCCAAACCCTTGTAATGGTGCCAGAAGAGCATTTAAAATAAACAAGAGGGCTGCACGGGGCTAGAATGGCCAAGGAAGCTCTCGTTCAGTAAACCCTCCGCAGCGTGGAGCTGTGTCTCATGGGATGGGGCAACTGAGACCACGACTGAGAGCAGCCACTGCCTGCACACAGCCAAGGAAGTGCCCTGCTGCCGGGTCTTCCAAGGGCACCTACTCTGTAGAGCAAAACACTGGGCTACAGTCGTGTGGACAGTGAAGTAAAAGGAGTCAGAGCTGCACCTCAACAGACACTCAGCTGGGAGCACAGGGGAGGCGCGGTGGGACGCAGCAGAGTAAACACTGAGATGGGAGGCAGGGGGATCAACACCACGGGGTGAGCTCAGAGGCCTCAGAGCAGAAGCTCGCACAACAGACCCATTCCCAGTGGGCCCAGTTCTCCTCCCGTTGCCATAAACAAGCCTGATGCATCCAGTACCGCAGCTCAGAGCAGCCCTGGGGGCCTCGGGGCCCAAACTCCTGTAACAAATGCTTGCCTGCAGTCTGGGAGCCGAGTCCAGCTTTCTGATTCACCCACGTAATTCCCTCTGGGCCACATTTGCTCTGCCTGAGTTTTGCTACAGTTCAGAAGCAGCTGATTCAAGCGGCTGATATGAGGCTCTGGGAGCCATCAGGATATTTTCAGAGGCAAAATTCAGGCCAGTGATATTAGATTCCCATTTTTTTTCAGTGTGAAACATCCCTTTCCATAATCAAAAGTAGCAAGGAGATATGAACATAAATAATCACGATATGTTTTCCATTTTTGGTGCTTCCCCTCCTCAAAAATTTACCTAATGGTGCAAAGATGGGGGTTTTAATAATCATTTCTCCCTTTGTACTTCTTCCCCTTGGAAGCCTGCTTGCCTAGATGAAAGCTGATAGATAAAGGGGCACAGGCATTGAACATTGCCTTCCCTTGGGAAATTCGCTTTACACGGATTTGGAAGACTCGATTTTGAATCGGGACAGCAGATCGTTTCACACTGAACCTTTAAACACCTTACAGAGAACCTCCTGTTTCAGACTTGTGATGATTTTCGAGTCCAGACATACTCTAACACATTGCCACCCGCCCACGCTGCCATGGGATGCCCACATTACCATGGGATGTCCACACTGCCATGGGATGCCCACATCACCATGGGATGTCCACACTGCCATGGGATGCCTGGGCCACCATGGGATGCCCACACTGCCGTGGGATGTCCATGTTGCCATGGGATGCCCAGGCAGCCAAGGGATGCCCACTCAGCCATGGGATGCCTGGACCACCATGGGATGCCCACATCACCATGGGATATCCACACTGCCATGGGATGCCCGGGCAACCATGGGATGCCCAGGCCGCCATGGGATGCCCATGTCACTGTGGGATGTCCACACTGCCATGGGATGTCCACACCATCGTGGGATGCCTGCCCTGCCATGGGATGCTTGGGCAGCCAAGGGATGCCCACACAGCCATGGGCTGCCTGGGCCACCATGAGATGCCCACACCGCAATGAGATGTCCACACCACCATGGGATGCTCACCCTGCCATGGGATGTCCACACCACCATGGGATGCTCACCCTGCCATGGGATGTCCACACCACCATGGGATGCTCACCCTGCCATGGGATGTCCACACCACCATGGGATGCCCAGGCAGCCCTGGCCAACACCAACGACACGCACACGTCCGAGCACTCCCCTGTGTCACGGACCCGCGACAGAATGAGCCAGGGATGGACGGAGCGCACAGACCGGCGGGAGAAGGGATGCCAGGCCGTGCCCGCGGGGCTCGCTGGCTCCTGCTGCAGCGCCGCCGGTCGTGCCGGCTCCGCGCCCGCACGCAGCGCGGCACCGCGGATCCATCTTTGCGATGCAGTGCGCGCTCCCGCCCGCCTTGCCACATCCAAGCGCCTGGAATACCCTTTCCCCCGAGCAGAGGAGCGAGAAGGGGGTGGATAGAGGGACCCAGAGCGGAAAGCAGCGCTCAGGGGTCGTTTCAGAGGGGTCCGAGGCCGGCATTTCCCAGCCCATCCCCCGCACGCTGCGGGGGAAAAGGAGCCGGGAGAGCCCGAGCGGAGAGGGCCGAGAGGGGGAAAGGGAGGAGGGGGGCAAATCCCAAACGCCGAGGGGGTCTTGTGGGGAGCACTCACCCAGCAGCAGCCAGCCGGAGCCCGCGGAGCCCAGGAGCGGGGCGAGCATCCCTGCGGCGCGGCCCGCTCCGTGCAGCCGCGCAGTGCGGCGCGTTCCCTGCGCGCCGAGGCGCGTTCCCTGCGCTCGAGAAGCGCGTTCCCTGCGCTCAAGAAGCGCGTTCCCCGCGCACCGAGGCGGCCCGGCCCGCCGGGCACCGCGCGTTTCCCTGCGCTCCCCCGGCATAGGGCGGTATTTTTAGCAAGCCGCCTCCTCTGCCCATCGCGCTCTGAGCCCTCCAGCTCCGGCTTAAAAGGGGCGATGCGGCTGGCTGGTGCGCGGGTGATGGTCAGACGGGAGGGAGAGAGCATCCCTTCCCCTGGGTACGGCCCAGGCATGAGCGGCGGGGGGAGCAAGGGGAGCAGGGAGGGAAGGGGAGAAACTTTACTCCATGGCGGCTGCGATGTGCCATGAAATTGTAACTGGACGGTGACCGGCGCAGGAGGGGTCTGAAGACCCCTGACCATCAGAGATGCTGAAACTACAGCTCCATCAGCAGCATCCACAAGACCTTCAAGACCTTGGAGAAACCACAGCACGTTAGAAGAGAGTTAATGGCTACTTAAAAAACGGGGACAAGCTGCGAGCGTGATGCTGAGTGCATTGGGGGGCGGGGAGGGAACAGCAGATTTGTGTTCTCAGCAATTCCATCTCTGAACGAGCTGGTTGTGGAAAAAATAATCTCTGTGCTTCATGCTATAAGAAGGGCTTTGCAGGAAAAGGCTTTAGAAGGGCTGCACCAGCAGTGAGAGCAGCTCTTGCATCCCTCTGGCAACCACAGTGCCGGTGGGGCAAACAGGACAGGAGTGGCAAGATGTAGGAGACACACAGTGTCTCTTCTATTTTTCCTTCCCCAGATCTGCACAGCAGGCAGAATGGCTCAAGGCTGCAATATGCAGCTCTTTAACTCTCTGTGAGCATGGGCCAAGATACGCCAAAAATCATTCCTGCCTGTGCCAGGGCTTAGCACTAGCTCAGGTACAGTCACAGCTGTCCAGGGCATGAATTTCCTTTGAAAATAAAGGCTTTTGGTTGTCTTAAAGGTAAGAAACCTTAATTTTTGTAAATGAAGATTTTTCCATTTCATGGCAAACAGTTTTTCACAATGTGGCTTTGTTCTGATTCACTGTGAAAAGGACCATAAACATTTCCTGTATACACAGGACCATCAGCTGACTACAACTGATGTCACTTGTCTTAATGTCACCCCTGCCCACTCCTGAACGCTGATGGAAAATTGCTACGTGCATTGACCTTGAGGGCTGTTGGGCTCCCCAGATCTAGGGTCTCCAAGAAGAAAACCATCACAAAGTGAGCTGACAAGTGAGCTGGGAACTGGAGACACCTGTACCTGGTTCCTCAGACTACACTTCTCATGGCAAATGCCTCTACAGCCTGAAGCAGTTGTGACTTCAGCTACACCTGGTGTCATAAAATCAAATAAACCAGCTGTAAAATAAGGCTTGGCAAAATCATCTCTACTGTGATCTATTTTACTTGAGTAAAACAGATGACAGATTAAATGCTGCACAATCTATTTTACTTATGAGCTCTTGTCTGGCCTATTCCTACAACCTTCTCTGTCATCATAAGGAAGAACAGTTTCCATCCAACGTTTTACCCTCCTCCCTGCAGCAAATTTTGTGTTGGAAGGCTGTTAGCATGTCCTGCCTTCTGCAGGCTACCCAGATCCTACAGTCCCTGTGCCTAAGAAAGCCCAGACATCTCCCTGTACCACCAGTGTCCTTTGCTGAGCCCTGCTTATGGGCTCCTGGAAACCTCTGTTAGCTAGAAATGGCAATACTGAAGCTCACTGACCGGGCAAATTAAGTTGTCCAAGTGATGTGGGATCTCTTGGTCTTTCAGGAGTTGACCCAGTTTAAATACTACTTCCTTAGGGGAGTTGAAGTACCAGTACACACTGGTGGAGCGCACCAGCTCCCAAAACTCCATGAAATAGATTTACAGTGGCCAGATTTGGATGTGCAATTGCACAACAAGCCCTGAAGACACCTTTCCTCCATCTAGCACAGGAGGACTGAAGACCATCGACACAACAACCACCACCTGGACCTCCATGCCTTTGCTTTGGGAAGCCACGGGGTGTCTGCCTCTGCTCTGCAAAGAACTTCCCTGACCTCATCTGCAGCAGCTCCTCCAATCTCTCTGCAGATTAAAATAAGACAAGGGACTTCCTGCGTTTCACCACAGGCTTCCTGCCTCTCTGTGAAGTTCTCATGAACCTTTTTCTCATTCTGGACTTTAGAACCTTTGGTAGCTCTCTGCTGCTCTCTGCACACCAGATCCCAAGGCCAACTGTGCCCAGCTGGTCACCGAAAGGCCCAGCTACTCTCTTCTCTGGAGCAGTTCACATCTCAGCAGCAGCCAGTCCACGTGCTCATAGGGAACCAAGCACCTTCACACAGCGTCTGTCACCTGGGAGAGCAGCAGCGGGGGTTTTGTCTTCGGGGGTGTCACAGTGACAGACATCTGTCATCGAGATGCTGAAACTTTCCACTGTAAGAAACAACCCCGAATGAGTCAGAGAAATGCCTCGATGGCTGCTGCAGCTCCTGCAGAGGATGTGCCTCCAGCCAGCAAGGCATCAGGCACAGCCAGAGCCCCACAGGGACCGTCCTAAAAGCCAGAGTGGAGGACAACACCAGAAAAGGCTTCCTGAGGAACCCTGAGCTCTCTAAACTCTGTTAAGTGTCCCAACTCCCCCCAAACCTGTTACTGCTGGAAGAACCCTCACCTCTGGGTTATAGAAAATACACACAGCACCACATCCCCACCAGTAAACAAACCCAGAGTGGCTCCTGCTTGTTCTCACGATCAGGTGCAACAACTTACTTTATCAGGGGTTTATTTCTTGCTTGGATACTTCCATCATGTGCCTATTCAATAGGCCAAAGTAACCTGCTTGCCCCGAGTAACACTGAATTAAAAATATCTTAGAAAGCATTCAATTCTGTTAAACCTTTTAAAAATAGATGTATGCAATATATTCCAAGCTGCAATTTGTCTAATTTTTTATATATGTATTTTTTTTTAATTTCAGGTTTTCCAGTTCTCCTCACTCCCAACCAGCTGGTAAATAGTTACTATGGCAGCAGCAAGTACAGAGTGACTCAGCACTCCCCCACCTTTCAGTAGCAGCTCTTCCTGCCCTTCTGGATTTCTTGTGATGATAACCTTGCCCTCTCTTTATAATTTCATTGCAGAATTATGATTTTTAAGAAGATCATTCTTCCCTTGTGTGTAATTCAGCGTTTATTGAGGGAACCAGTGCAAGAATCTGCTATATAAAGATCAGACCCATTCAGGATGCTATTCAGCTTTCTCTTTGGTTTGATCACAAAGATGTTTGAACTGTTTCCATCATCTTTGTGTCTCTTTGGAGCTTTGTATTACCCATTGCCAAGTGAGCTAGTCTAACATCAAACCACAACGTGCCCAGCTCCGTAACGTCCCAGTCTGGTTGACTGTGAGCAGAAACCTCCCTTCCCTTTGTTGCTGTTCAAAGTTCCTTGTTTCCTGTTCCTGGGCAGGAACTGGGGTGTGTTTGGCTGGTTTTGGTGTGTGAGGTGGGGTTTTTGTGAGGTTTTTTGTGAGTTTTGTTGGGGAGGGGGGGTTAATTTACCTTACCTTGCATTTACACCTTGAGTTCTGTCCTTCATCCTTTCTTTGGTCTTCAGAGGTGACCTGGTCATCCAGTCCTCACTCTTTCCAGCAGCACTGCTGTTGGAGTGCAGACAGAAGCCACACACCTTTCTACCTGTAC
Source organism: Porphyrio hochstetteri (assembly GCA_020800305.1). Taxonomy (NCBI): domain Eukaryota; kingdom Metazoa; phylum Chordata; class Aves; order Gruiformes; family Rallidae; genus Porphyrio; species Porphyrio hochstetteri. The sequence continues at coordinate 2,154,270 of CM036919.1, read as the reverse complement.
CTAAAGCAAAGAACATGAATCCGCCACCATCATCCAGTTTGTCATGTCTGAAAATATGAGCAGCTTTTGGTGAGTCATCAATTTGAAATAATTAATTTTAGTAACAGTGAAACCTGTGAAGCCTGTGGCTTTCTGTCTCATGGCTGGACTGCCCCAGGGCTCGAAAGGTGTGAACTCTCACGTCGTGGCTTTTCCTGGACCTGACGTGTTTGTTTTACCTTCTTCTGGCATGTGATACTACAGGTGAGTTGGAACTGGCTGGCAGGGGATCTCATCTGAGTTCATTTCTTAGATTTCACTTTCTGAGACTGTATTTGACACACTTACCAGAAACAACACGTCAGATACATGTGGAAGGGGTTAAGGTGCCTTTCCAGTGTGCTGGAGGGAGTTAAGGTGGTGTTTTAGACCTGCAATGCAACCCTGCACCCAGGGCAGAGCCATTCCTTTTTGTGTGAGGCTCCTCGGGTCCTTTCCCCTCAAACAGCCCCAATGTCCCATGCAAGGTGTGAAGCCCTTTTATCCCCTGTCAGCATCTTCTCTCGGGTGGTTTCCAAGAGCAAACAAAGGGGACGATCGCAGCCGGACCCAGGACCCGCTCGGTTCCAGCACCACGGACAGCGACACCACCGGCTGTTGTTAATTAAAGGGTGGTTGTTAATTAAAGGGCATTAAATCAATGATGTTTGTGATGGGGCCCCCACTGTACCGCTTGCCAGTGTCAAAGGTAGCAACACCCATTAACACGTTACCCTAGAAACCGTGCTGGTTCCTTCCCCATCTGCTCCAGTGCCCATCTCTTCTCTGGCCATTTCTTGTCTACCTGTGAAAGAGAAGATAATTAGGTCTGTGCTGTAGTTCCCAAGGGTCATCTCATGCAGATGAGTGTGGGCTTCTGACTGAGGGCTGGAGGCCAGCATGCATGTTCAGGGTGTATTTGGAGGAGGGACAGCCCATGGTGCTGTCTGGCAGCCCAAGTCAGGATGAAATGATGGGCCAACATTGCAATAAATCTATTCAGCACCTCACAGTCCAGAGAACAGCACAGATTTCTGCTGAAAGCTGTGTATGGTGCCAACTCTCCCTGCCTGCCTGACCTTCAAAGTTTAGAGAAAGTTATTTTGGCTAAAGGAGGGGACAAGGTCAGCCTTTGAAAGTCAAAGGGAAATTTTCCCTCACGTCAATAGAAACAGTTATTTCCTCTGACCACCACCCAGGTGCCTAAGGCATCCTCAACTTCTGCATTATTCCTATCAGCTTGCAGAACATTTTTGTTTCCTAGTAGCTCTTGTCTAAACTGTGTTTCTCTAAGTGTGCAGCTTAACCTTACTGCAAGTGTAGAGTTATGGTTCAGGGTGCTAACTGCACCCTCAGTGAGGGCTAACTGCACCCTAAGATAGAGGGAGCCAAGAGCCAAGCAGAACAACACGTCTGATGGGGCAGGGACCTCACCAGCCAGGGTGCAGTCCCATGGCATCTAAGCACAACAAGCAGGACAGGCCTCAAAGTGGCAACTGGGGGTCAACCAAAAGCCCAGACCTGGAGACTGTGTGGAGATGAGGCATGTCCAAGGTCAGGTCAGGACACGTAGACACACAAATTATAATTCTTGGACTCTGAAGCAATTTAATAAATGGGAATTTTTAATATGTCTCCTTAATTTTTTCAGATTTAACCTCTGCATGAAGGTTTGTTGAGATGAATGACCTTAGTGCCAAACACCTCCCTGCCTGTAAGGCTGGAGGCAAAACCTCTACTTAACCACGCACAGGGAAAATCAGTCGATCGCCTGTGTGAACTAGGAAAAACAGAATATTTCATTTTGGGGATCCAAAAATACCAGCAGGAGTTAGATCAGAACTGGTAGAATGCCCTACTTGACTCATTTGGTTTCTGGTAGTGTCCATTCATCACCATGAACTCTCTGAATGACTTCTGGCCGAGTTACATGAGGACAGCGTGGGTGCTGCTGCTGCTCTCCCGCTGCCCCAGCTGCCAAAACAAAGCCAGAACTTACAAGAGCTTTTTGAGAAGAGGCAAATCCCAGCCCTGCTCTTCCTACATTACAGTTAGAAATAAGGAAACAAGTAGTTCTATTATGGTTGTTGTGGAACAAATTAAGATATCAGAGCTGGACAAAGCTGGTTTCATCTCATAACCCTTCACACCAGGTATGCTGAAATCATTAAGGGAAGCAAGATATTCAGCTTAAGCTCTTCTGGCTTGGAGGACAGACATACAGCTTGAGTCCCAATGGCTCCTGTCAGCAAACAGGAGGGAGCTCTGCCTGCATGATGCTGCAGCCAGTAAGGATTCGTTTTGCTGAAGGAAATTCCATTACACCTCCATCCGACAGGGAGTAAAGCATCAAGCCCTTTATATAAATGCAAATATACACTATAATGCCCTTTGTTCTGTCATTGGACAAGAGCTCTTCTCTTTAGATGTGGGTAAGGGAGAGATACAGATACTGTGAAGTAAATAAAGGGCAAAGGCAATACCTGAGCACATCTTTGCTCAGTACTTTCAGTTTAAGTGGCATTGTAAATGATAACACCTATGAAATCACTTCGACACTGGTTTCAGGTGGAGCATTCACCAGAGTGTGAAGGGTTTATACTAATTGTTAGACTCCCACACGAGGGTCAGGAGGTGGGTGGCCGGGAAGCTGATGCAGACCTGTTAAGGGCAGTGCTGCAGTGAGGTTGTGCAGCAACTGTAAAGCAACAGCCTGTTCACCCTGTGAGCTGTGACTGTATTATTTAAAAAGCAGCCAGGCTCCTTCCAAGTAGAGAAACAAAGCGCTCTGCTTCCCCAACCCGGGCAAGAGGAGAGATGCTCTCATGGCCGAATTTTGCCACCCATCAACGCTGTGACCTCATCAACAGCAGCAGGCTGGCAGAGCAGGGCGATGAGGTTTGGCTTTGGTTTCCTCCTGCAGCAATCCCTTTCTCCCCTCTGGTTTGGAGGAAGCTGCCATCTGCTGTCAGCAGCTGATGCGGTCAGACACACGGCGCTGGGGATGGAGCCAAGGCCAGCAAGAGCAACACAAGTCCAAGAGCAGCAGGAAAAAGCCCTTGAAAGCCCCATCTGAGACGCGTTCATGTGTCACGATTATCTCCCTCACACATCTCTCATTACTTGATGCACTCAGCTCGTACGGAAGCGGAGCATCTTTAGGCAACGAGCTGCCTGTTTGCCTTGGTTTCATTGAAAGATAGATAGGGGAGGGCATGTAATTTCGTAATAGTGAGGCTGAGAGTTTGGAGAGCTGTTCAGAGAGACAGATAGAAGAGGTGTGAGCATCCGAGCTGAGCCTGAGCATGGCAGGGACTGTGGGAGTACCACAGGAGCATCAGCGCAGAGCCCATTTCCACACAGAGAGAACAGATCACTGTTCACCAAGGGGACAGCAAGAGAGGCTGTGAGATAGTAAACCTTCCCTTAATGATTTGAGTCAAAGGATGTATCTCTCAGGGGAGTAAAACACGCTGTGTGGGCTGATGAAATGGATGGAGTAGAAATGAATCCCAGTCTGAATGTGTGGATGCAGAATTGAATGTGTAAAAAAAAGGAGACATAAATAAACTCAAAGCAAAAAGGGTTTTGGATCCCTCCAGTCAAAGGGAAAATGCCACTGCACTAAACAATTAATTTAGAGGAATTACTCACAGGCACATGGGTCATCAGTGGGGTTTAAAGCCAGAATTAACAGCACATTAAAAAGCCAGAATGAACAGACCTGTGTTGTTTAATGCCCTCTGGAAATAAGAGGTGGTTGTAATGCGATAAAGCGTGGAGAGATGCCAAGTGCTCTCTGAGCTGAGTGTGAGGCATTCTGATAAGGTCTTGCAACAATGAGCAACTGGGCAAGGAAGCTGCACAGAGGTGTCAGTGCTGGTAACATGGGAAACTTCACATCACTATAAATAGCAAAGGGCTCTACGTGAGTCTCAGCGCAGCATCCTCGTGGACCATCCGCACGAGCATCGGCTCAGTTATGGGAAAGGCTGTGGGAAAAGTTAGTAGAACGGCCTAAATTCTTTGGAAATGATGTGAGTGTAACGAAGAGGAAAATGAAAAAGGCGTTGTGTGTGGTGGCTGTGTCTTAAATGCTGTTTATGGGTCTGACCACCTCTGAAAGGGCACTGCAGAGTGCAAGGGGGGGCAGGGGAAGCTGGGGGCACGGAGGAGCTTTCTGAGTGGGAGAGACTTGGGAGTGGTGGAAAGGGAGACACGGGACTTTGCAGTCAGGGGAGGCAAGAAGAAAGTGAATCATTGGTGGTACTTCATTACTTCTCAAAATAGAAAATGATGAAATGGTCAGGCAGCATCTTGAGGGGGAAAAAATGTAAAAAGAAGTATATTCTTACTTAAAACTTCGTTAAACAACAGCCTAATTGCTGTGGAGTATAATCATGGAATCATAGACTGGTCTGGGTTGGAAGGGATCCCAAGGATCATAGAGTTCCAACCCCCCTGCCACAGGCAGGGCCACCAACCTCCAGGCCTGGAGCTACAACCTCCAGGCCTGGATCTACAATGGAAAGAAGATGGATCTATAATGGAAAGAAGATCTAGATGTAAGTTCTAAACTGTCACCCAAACTCACAGGTCACAACCCCATTTGTAGAATTAAATTCAACAGTGGGGATCATCTGTCTCAGAGATTTCCCACACAGCCAAGGGCCAGGTGTCAGGAGGCCACGGTGGGGAAAGGCCTTTCTGTACAGTCTCAATAGATTTCCTTAGATACCCACTGCTGCTCCTAGGACACCATTAAACAGTTTCAAAATGGAGCAGTTCTTCTGCCCAGGGCTCCAAAATCCATGCTCGTGTTCCCCAAACCTGCCTGTCCACCTGCAATCCCTACCCACAGACACAGCGATGTGCTGGGCAAAGCTGGCGGCACCCAGGCACCGCTCATGTCAGTTTAGCAATTGAGAAGCTGCCTCAGGTGATACATCCCAAACAGAGACTCCTACAGAAGCCACGGCAATCATTCCTGTGAACACTGGGCTCAGAGAGCTCCAACAGCAGCTCACTTCGAGATCCAATGAGACCCTGGCAGTGACTGGGGAGTTACAGAATCACAGAGCGTAGGGGTTGGGAGGGACCTCAAGAGATCATCCAGTCCAACCCCCTGCCAAAGCAGGGTCCCTGGGACAGGTCACACAGGTCAGTGTCCAGATGGGGCTGGAATCTCTCCAGAGAAGGAGACTCCACACCCCCTGGGCAGCCTGTCCCAGGGCTCCCTCACCCTCACTGGGAAGAAGTTCTTCCCCACATTGATGTGGAACTCCCTGTGCTCCAACTTGAGGCCATCGCCCCTTGTCCTTTCCCCACAGACACTGAGAAGAGGCTGCCCATGTCCCCCTGTGTCCCACCCATCAGATATTGATAAACATTGACCAGATCCCCTCTCAGGCTTCTGTTCTCAAGGCTGAACAGCCCCAGCTCACTCAGCCTCTCTTCATAAAGGAGATGTTCCAGGCCTTTCATCATCTTCGTAAACCCTAATGTTGAGGTTGTCAGAAACCTCAAAATGCTGCTCATACATCCTCCTATTTCTTGGTTTTCAGCAGTTACCTGGATTATTCCGTGGGGACGTGCTTATTCACACATGTTCTGAGCAGAGTTTTCTGAAAAGAGGAATTAGCAGCACAGCTCTGGGTGGTGTTTGAGCAGGGTTTGAAGTAATGGCTGCAGGACCAAAGGAGGAAGTTGGTTAATGACACGGAAACTGGATCAAATTAACAGGAAAAACACATGAATAATTTTGGTCTACTTTCTATGAAAGAAAAGGAGAAATATAAACAGATACACCCTGGCTGTAGGTCTTTCCTTGTGCGTACTGAGAGTTTCCAGCAGTATTTCTGTGCTCATGAGCTGATATGGATAAATGTCAGTATTGTGATGTAGCTATCGACATGGATTTTTCAGACTTTCATAGCCAAGAAGCTGAAACACATCCCAGCTGAGCAGCTGGTTCCATGGTTGAACACCAGTGAAATGGGTGAGTATGAGGACTGATGATACAGGCATAAAAATCAGGTCTAAGAAATCCATAGAAGGCTTTGACTTTACATTTACATCAGTATTTTGAAAACACCTCTTGAATGCTCAAGCAGCCACCTTGAGGCACACAAAAGACCTCAAAAATCCTCTCCTAACCCAGGACAACCATTCCCTGGAGAGAGATGTTTCCCTCTGCCTTACAGAGGAGGAGAGTGGGAGCAGCTGGAGCTGCCAGCCAGCAGCACCCAAGCAAAAAAGAAGTGGTGCTGCCTGTGACACTTCTGGCTACCAGGGATAGAGACACTGCCTGCTGGCTGCTCTGAAAGAACACTCGTGCTCCAGACCCTTCAGCTCTTTCCCCAAGGGTGGGAAGTGTTGGGATGCAGTAGTTTATTAGAATCATAGAATCCCAGACTGGTCTGGGTTGGAAGAGACCCCAAAGATCCCAGAGCTCCAACCCCCTGCCACAAGCAGGGCCACCAACCTCAGGCCTGGAGCTACACAAGGTTGCCCAGGGCCCCATCCAACCTGGCCTTGAACACCCCCAGGGATGGGGCACCCACCCCCTCTCTGGGCAGCCTGTTCCAGCCCCTCATCACTCTTTCTGTAAAGAACTTCCCCCAATATCCAATTCAAACCTTCCTTCCTTCAGCTTCACTCCATCCCTGCCAGTCTCTGCCCTTTAACAAGCTGATTCCCCTCCTGTTTCTCTACTCCTTTCAGGGACTGGGAGGCTGCAATGAGGTCCCCCCACAGCCTTCTCTTCTCCAGGCTGACCCAGCCCAGCTCCCTCAGCCTCTCTCCATAGGGGAGCTGCTCCAGCCCTCTGAGCATCTCCGTGGCTCCTCTGACCCCTCTCCAACAGTCCCACATCTTTCTTGTATTGGGGCCCCAGCTCTGGACACAGGACTCCAGCTGGGGCCTCACAAGGGCAGAGCAGAGGGACAATCCCCTCCCTGTCCCTGCTGCCACCCCTCTGCTGATGGAGCCCAGGATCCCATTGCCCTTCCCAGCTGCAGGAGCCACTGCTGCTCATGTTCAGTTTCTTATCCACCAGAACCCCCAGGTCCTTCTCAGAAGACCGAATGAGATCTAGAAACCTCTTTCTCAGTGCCCAGGTAGGGAAAATGGGACTGAAATCCTGGGAGCAATGTGAAATCATCCCCTCTTTTACCTCCTCAGGATAATCTGATATATATTTGATTTCTCAGCCCCGTGCTGTTGCCATCAGTCTGCTTACAGCCATGGGGATGCTGCTGTGCCCCAGGGCCTGTTCATCACACACGGATGGACACAGGCTCTGTACCACCATCTCCACAGCTTCCTGGGGAAAACACTCGAGGAGGCATGGGGAAAAAAATTCCCTGGTTGTTTGAAACGGATGCGAGAAAAACTGTCTCTGTTTTTGTTTGTTTAAAAACATCATAACAACTCTGAACATCCACACTCCTCTCAGCTGATCTGGAAATTCCAGAAACTTCCAAAGGATGTGGTTAAACTTCCAGGCAGGGTCTTTTGCAGCTGCTGGGGAACCACAGAGTGCTTTGGGATGCTTTGCTCCATAAACTTTGTCCAAACTTCATCTTTAACCTCTGACTATTGGCATCTTTGTCATTAAGAGGATGGGAAGAGCTTCCATTGAGAAAGTCCTGCCAGCAGCTGGAACACGGATGGACATCACCTGGGTCCTGATGGGAAAACAAACCATGCCCTGAGGTGCAAAATGAAGCTTTGCTGTCTCACAGGATCTTCTCTGCTCAGTCTCACACATGGTTTTGGCCAAGCAGGGAACAAGAGAGTGGTGGGATCAGAGTGATTTCTCCAATGCTGCTCTGGCTGCCTTTCGATTCACCACCTGGAGCAGCACAAGATGTAGTTTCTTTTTTGCTAGTGATGGGGAAAAAAGATGTTAAAGCAGAAAGGGACATTCATATAGTGACCACTGCACAGAGCTGGAATCGATAGCTCATTGCCTGTAACCTGGATGGACCCAGGGAAAAAGAAGTTGGATGATCTTTGACCTTCTCTGAAGACTGCCTATCAGTGAGGACTCTACCTGAAACATGGTTATTTTGATTTTTCTAGGGATTTCCGTGGAGAAAAAAAATAAATGGGTAAAGAATAAATATAGTTTGTCATGTAAAAAAATGTCCAAGAGCTGGGAGGGACCTGAAGCCGACAGGAAACCAGCTCAGCAGGTGCTGGGAGTCCCGAGGTGCATCACCAGCTCCCACCCAGCCACAGGTTCTTGTAGGTTGTTTTTCCATTGCGCTGAATCCCACTGCTTTTCCCAGGTGGGCTGTGATGCTCTCCTTTCACCATGGAGCCCCACACGCTGCCCATCATTTTCCTTCCCAACAGAGACCTCTCAACGTTTCACCACCAAGTCAAAACTTTCCACGCTGTCTGGGAGCTGATTTTGAAGATGTCACTTCAGTAGTTTCTAAAAATAGGACTAAGTAAAAAAAAAGTTGCTTAGTAAGACTGAAAATGTAAAAATGACCTTTTTTTAAAAAAAAAAAAAATCTCTCTGTGGCCTTAGACAGTGAACTCAGTGAGGTTCACCGAGTTTCTAACCATGCTGGTGTCACTGTGACCCCACAAGGCACCTTGCCTGGGATTTTGAGGGGTTTTTTAAACTTGATAAAAACCCCCTCAAAATAAGGTAGGGAAAAACTGCCTCAAAGGATAATTGAGGCTGCAAAGCAACCACTTAAAAGCTAGAAAATGCTAAAACAAAGCAACCACTGGTGTCCAAGAGAGGTCTGCCCTGAGCGAAGTAGGGGCTGGACATATTTTTCATGGGAAAATGTATGCAAAATGTAACTAAAGAAGGTTTGAAATCATGGTGTAAGGCAATGAACTCCTGGCCACTTAAGCAAAATTAATTTGGGGGTTTTCTTGCTTAGGAATCACAGAATCACTTAGGTTGGAAATGACCCTTCAGATAAGCTTCCGAGTGTCCAACTATGGTCTTGTTAGAATAAGGTATAAGAAGTGGTTAGAGGATTCATTGCACAGGCAGCAGAAAAAGACAACACTGGTTTTGTGAAATCAGTTTTGGGGTCACTTGTATCCCAGACTACTGCAAACCTCTGAAAAATTCCCAGGTAAAACCCTTGGCTACGAGGACCCACCAGCATCTCTGGCTTTAGCTCATAGTTCTTGTCTTGGAGTTTGAAGGGTTATTTCATTACAAATATTTATAAATAAATCCCCAAGTACTTCTAAAAACTTAATTGCCATTCTCTCATGTTACAGTGCATAGGCAGCATCCTTCCTCTGAAACAGAAACTACCTTGCGGTCTGCTCTGCATCATCAGCTCACCACCCCTGGGAATGAGGAGTTTCCAGTCCCTTCCCACCACCACCCATGTGTCACCATGCCTAAGTCCACCTTCCAAATCACAGCGGATCTGGTAGAAAAAAGACTGATTTTAAACCCACTGGTGGCCCAAGGACTGTTATCAGTAATTTGAAACCTGGTTTGGATTATTATGTAAAATATCCCAAACTATTTGCCATATGTCAATCATTCTCGGCTGCCAGGTCTCGTTCATGGACCTTCCCTGATTTGTGTTTGTGGATTAATCATGATTATGGGCTTATTCCATGCCCCCCCCACCCTGGGTGCTATTGATAATGTCTCTCACTGATGTGATGCTGATGTAACCATCCCTAGCTCTTGCCAGGAAAGTAGTTACAAGCCCCCACCACACGTCCCTATCTGTATATGGCCACTATCAGCTCTACTGAATCTCTCACGAGTTTGAGAAGAAGGAAAAATCAAGACAAGCAGAGAGATAATCAATGGGTTCTTCTAGTTGCTGTGCACATTATCACAGAGCACCTTGAGGCGCTTCCTGGCCACGTGGGAGCGAATCGCATCAGCACCAAGTGTGCCCATCCCAGGCTCAGCTCGGGAGGGATGGGATCCCAACGGGATACAGGGTTGTGTGTGCAGCAGGATGGACCTCAAGGCTCTGTGGGGCATTGGGAAGATCCAAACTGAGCCATGCAATGCACCTGATGTTAGGGGTTGTATTTTTACTGCCTGAATAAACTTGCCTAAGCTTGTCTAAAGGCAGCCAATGGTCAGATAGCAAACACATCATAGAATTATAGAATGGTCTGGGTTGGAAGGGACTCCAAGGATCACAGAGCTCCAACCCCCTGCCACAGGCAGGGACACCAACCTCCAGGCCTGGAGCTACACAAGGTTGCCCAGAGCCCCATCCAACCTGGCCTTGAACACCCCCAGGGATGGAGCACCCACCCCCTCTCTGGGCAGCCTGTTCCAGCCCCTCACCACTCTCTCTGCAAAGAACTTCCCCCTAATATCGAATTTAAACCTTCCTTCCTTTAGCTTTAATCCATTCCCCCTTGTCCTGCCATTATCTACCCTCTTAACAAGCTGATTCCCCTCCTGTTTCTCTGCTCCCTTCAGGGGCTGGAAGGCTGCAATGGGGTCCCCCCACAGCCTTCTCTTCTCCAGGCTGAACCAGCCCAGCTCCCTCAGCCTCTCTCCGTAGAGGAGCTGCTCCAGCCCTCTGAGCATCTTTGTGGCTCCTCTGACCCCTCTCCAACAGTCCCACACCTTTCTTGTATTGGGGCCCCAGATATGGATTAAAACTAAAGGAAGGAAGGTTTAGATTAGATATTAGGGGGAAGTTGTTTACAGAAAGAGTGGTGAGGGGCTGGAACAGGCTGCCCAGAGAGGGGGTGGGTGCCCTGTCCCTGGGGGTGTTCAAGGCCAGGTTGGATGGGGCCCTGGGCAACCTTGTGTAGCTCCAGGCCTGAGGTTGGTGGCCCTGCCTGTGGCAGGGGGTTGGAGCTCTGTGACCCTTGGGGTCCCTTCCAACTCAGACCATTCTATGATTCTATGATTCTATGATCTGGACACAGGACTCCAGCTGGGACCTCCCAAAGGCAGAGCAGAGAGGGACAATCCCCTCCCTGTCCCTGCTGCCACCCCTCTGCTGATGGAGCCCAGGATCCCATCGCCCTTCCCAGCTGCAGGAGCCACTGCTGCTCATGCTCAGTTTCTCATCCCCATGAAGCAGCCAGACTCCAGCCCAGCAAAAGATTCGATCTCTGTGTTTGCAGGGCAGGCTAAAAAAAGAACCCCTGAGGTTTCCCCTGTGAAAACATGGAAACCTTCACATAACCCAGAGCAACTTTTTCAGACAACCATTTCATAGCAACAGGAATTTGGGTACAGGCCAGAGCCAGCGGTTGAAGCACTCATCAAACCATTGCATTTGTGATGTGCAGATTAGACCTCGCAAGGGATTTACTGAGGGTACTGAAAAAGCACTTGCTGCCTGTACTTGTGGTTTTTGAGACCAAGCATCTGCAAAACTTCCACAGGAGACTGGAAAGAAAAGCTGTGTGAGATAAATTAACTTTCTGACACAAATATTTCTGTTCCTCTTTAATTCCCTGGGGAGTTGGGTTCATTAAACCTAATTATCAGGATTATTTTAATCATGATCACCCAATAGTCAGTCTTGGTAGTTCCAGGAGAAAAAATGACATGTTTGTAAACATACACACACCTCAAAATAAGTCACTGAAAGAGGAGCAAATAAATGGTCACTACTGAGCATGGGAGAAATGTAACCTCACACCAGAGAGTGGGAATCCCAAAAACCCATTCAACGTCCAGCTCAGCTGAATGGGAAGCTGAGTGTGAGGGCAACTCACTGTCTTGAAGAGCAGCAGCAGACTGCTCATTCTCCTGTGTTTTGCCATTGAGTTTCCCATCAATCCATTGCTGTTCCATCAGTCTGTTGCTGTTTGCTACAGGAAATCATGGAGGAATATGTTTGCTTTCACAGAATCCCAGACTGGTCTGGGTTGGAAGGGACCCCACGGATCACAGAGCTCCAACCCCCTGCCACAGGCAGGAACACCAACCTCCAGGCCTGGAGCTACACAAGGTTGCCCAGGGCCCCATCCAACCTGGCCTTGAACACCCCCAGGGATGGGGCACCCACCCCTCTCTGGGCAGCCTGTTCCAGCCCCTCACCACTCTCTCTGCACAGAACTTCCCCCAATATCCAATTTAAAACTTCCTTCCTCCAGCTTCACTCCATCCCCCTTGTCCTGCCATTATCTACCCTCTTAACAAGCTGATTCCCCTCCCATTCCTCTGCTCCCTTCAGGGACTGGGAGGCTGCAGTGAGGTCCCCCCACAGCCTTCTCTTCTCCAGGCTGACCCAGCCCAACTCCCTCAGCCTCTCTCCATAGGGGAGCTGCTCCAGCCCTGTGATCATCTCCATGGCTCCTCTGACCCCTCTCCAACAGTTCCACATCTTCCTTGTATTGGGGGCCCCAGCTCTGGACACAGGACTCAAGCTGGGGCGTCCCAAGGGCAGAGCAGAGGGACAATCCCCTCCCTGTCCCTGCTGGCCACCCTCCACAATTTCCCATAGCCAACAGCAATGACAGCTGTGGTGGTGGGCTCACCTGCAACCTTGGGCTATATATTGAAATATCTGGATTTTTTCCAGTGTTCACCCTGCTGACAGTGCAAGGTTATCACGATATTCTCCATTCAGAGAAATTAATTTCATCTCATCTACATGACACCCCGTTTTGGGGTCAGAATAGAGGGCATCATTCCTTTCCCCGCCCCCACCCCACCCCGCTGTCTTCCGGCACTCTTTGACATGACCCAAAGCACCTCTCTCACTTTGCAGCTCTCCAAAGCACCTCTCTCACTTTGCAGCTCGCCAAAGCACCTCTCTCACTTTGCAGCTCTCCAAAGCACCTCTCTCACTTTGCAGCTCTCCAATCACCTCTGACTGAGCCTACCAAAAAAAGCCCATGGGCTGACGTCACTGCCACGGATGACTATGCATAAATCTTCCTCTAGATCGCTCTCCAATATAGGTCAACACTGAAGATCTACCACAGGTATTCTGCTTCCTAGAAGGGGCTTGTGGAGGTTTCTTAGAACAGGCTTGTGCATCGTTTTGTAAGGAATCTGTAGTTTCAGGCATTGCGAAAGCTGGCACGGCGCCCGGATGCTCAGGCAACACAAGGTGATTGTGATGTGAAGCTCGAGGCTTTGGGGAGATTTTCTTTGAAGTTCAAAGCTTTGGGGAGATTTTCTTTGACTACAGATATTTAACCTGAATGCACCAAGCTCTGAGATGTGTTTGTAGAGGATAACCCTGTCCGTGGAACTCTCTGTAACTGGGTTATCTTTGGTGACTCTTCCTTTGCCACCAACACAACAGCTGTTCTTACTCATCTGTTGCAGAAATTTGGAGCAAAGCTGCTGTAAACCAGGATGTTTGTGGGAGATCTGGTCAACAAAGTGCACTAGTTGTCTTCATAAAAAAAGAATATTTAAGTAAGATAGCCATAGATGAGTCTGCAGGACATGATGCAATTAAATGTTGAGCTCCTAAGGCTCTCCACAACGTGACTGGGGATGACTTCCAACAAACCTCGAAAACCCAAAGGGCTGTGGGAATTTCTGGGAGTAGCAAAAGGTAAACACAGCGTGGGGCCAGATGAAAACCAAGGAGCTTATTGGGCAACCAGCTCAGCTTGAGCTGCAGGAGGATCTGGGAACCAATTCTCTGTCAGTCTCTTCAACAACATAATCAGGCGATGGAATGAATTTTAAAACAGACAGGATGGGTTTGGGGGTGACACAAGCTGTTCCTCACAGGTAAACTGCTCTTTGACAGGCTGAGGGCCCTCCTGGGTGAGGGGAAGGTGGTGCTGGGCTCCTGGCAGTGCCTGACATGCCAGGCTGGAGCCTGAAAGGTGGAAATGTCTGAAGATGTTTTCTTCCAGTGCCAGCAGAAGTTACCTGCATGAGAGGGTGACACGTCTCAGCACTGTGGATGGTTTGCTACCAGACAGAGGGAACACACTGGGGGTTTCACAGCCAGGTTTCCTGGCCCAGGTATAATAGTAAAACAATAATAATAAAAGAGATCTATTTGAATCATAAAATGGGGACAATCCTTATCAGATTTGAGTGTGATGTGCTCTTGGGAAGACAAGGGGTAAAGTGTGACACGAAGTGAAGGGCCAAAACACAGGTGCAAAACAGCCAAGTGGGGCACAGGTTTTTCCCTTTTCCCTATCCCTTTTCCTTCTCCTTCTCCTTTCCTTTCCTTTCCTTTCCTTTCCTTTCCTTTCCTTTCCTTTCCTTTCCTTTCCTTTCCTTTCCTTTCCTTTCCTTTCCTTTCCTTTCCTTTCCTTTCCTTTCCTTTCCTTTCCTTTCCTTTCCTTTCCTTTCCTTTCCTTTCCTCTTTTCTTTCCCTTTCCCTTTCCCTTTCCCTTTCCCTTTCCCTTTCCCTTTCCCTTTCCCTTTCCCTTTCCCTTTCCCTTTCCCTTCTTCTTGCCTTGCCTTGCCTCTGCTTGCCTCCACTCGCCTTCTCCTCTTCGCTTTCCTTTCTCCTTCCCTCCGCCCCCCGTTTCCCATTTGGCAACGTGCAGACTCCCTGTGGGACACAGGAGCCGGCTGCAGAGCTGTGTGACACGCCAGATTCCCTGTCCCGCACATCCCTGTGCACAAGTAAGCGTCCCGCTGCTGTCCTGCACACGCCGTTCCAGGATGAAGCGGCTCTGCCGCGCGGTGCTGCCGACACCAGACGGCGACACTCTTTTTCCATGCCCCCCTCGGCACAGCTATTCGCTTCCTCTGACAACCCAGAGCGAATCCAAGTCAGTAACCATGGAAGTCATAGTCCTGGCATTTATCTCCGATTATCATCCCAGAGTTTAACGCTGTTTTCACTCTGGGAAGTGCCTTTGGTGGCTGGGCAGTGTGAGTAACTGCTGTCCTCTGGCCTGTTGTAAATCACTTCCTGCATTTGAAGTATTCTTATTAATATGTTTTACACCTGCTGGTTTTCCTCCTGGACTGCTCATCCCTCTCTGCACAGCCTCTCCATCCCACCCAAGCTCCCCCCCATCGCCTGCACGCCGTGTCCATCACCTTCTCCCAGAAGTATGCCCAGAATGTCAAAAAATTCATCCTGAAAGATGCCTGACCCTGACAGCTGCACCAAAAATGTTGGGAATTACCAGAGAAGTGTCATAGATTATCGCAGGAATGTGGGAGGAATTATTAAGCGTGGCTGAAATATCAGTGAACTTATGAGGAAGCTACAGCTCACTGTTGGAAACTACGCCTTAGATGAAAGATAGAGATACAGGGAAACACTGAGGTGGCTGGAAGAAGCCTACTGGTGGTGTACTTTCTCCTTTCCCCTCTAACTTCACATCTTTTCAAGACTGTAAACCCACAGTGTCATCTACAAAGTCCTTGTCACAGTGCAATCTCTTTGGTATTGTAACGGGGAGAGAAGCAGATTGATACAGTAGGGTTGACATTTCAGGAGAGGAATGTCTTCAGAGAACGTAATAAAATACCTCCTAGAGATGGAAAAAATGCAAACCCCACTGTGACTTGAGCATATCTGGTAGGGCTGGAGTTAAAGCAGGAGGGAGCGTCTGGTTCCCTGACATGGCTTTTGCCCAAGACTACATCATGTTTCCATAAGCAAACTAGGGGGGGAAATAACTGAAGTTACTGTGTTAAGTATATTGCTGCTCAAAAGAGCAGGTAAGCAACAACTCACCCTCAGCTTGTGAGGCTGTATCTCACCCAGGTCCCATCTGGGTCCAGCATCACCCAGGATTTTCACTGGCACTATTGGATTCAAGAGCAAAGCACAGTGTGAAGAAGATGTCTGGATGGCTGAGTGTGTGCTGCTGTTATCAGCTCTGAAAGTGAGTGAGGCATGAGGAAATGCTGAGCAGAGGATGCTTTGCCTTCCCAAGAGATGGCTGTGACACTTCCAGCACCCACAAGTGCCTTCCCAATAGCCCAGGAGGTAATAAACACCCTGATAACACTCTGATACAGAAACTACATTTGCAGGCTTTAAATAAAACATGGAAAACCACTTGGTTCACAGAATCCCAGAATCATAGGGGTTGGGAGGGACCCCCAGAGCCCATGGGGTCCAATCCCCTGCCAAAGCAGGGTCCCTAGGACAGGTCACACAGGTCGGTGTCCAGATGGGGCTGGAATCTCTCCAGAGAAGGAGACTCCACACTCCCTGGGCAGCCTGTCCCAGGGCTCCCTCACCCTCACTGGGAAGGTTTCCAGCTTCACTTGTAGCCCGGGGTCAAATCAGTGCAAGTGCCACTGACACCTTGTCCAGGGTGAAGCTGATCTAGCAGCTCTTTTTCAGCACTCCAGCACCCATGGCTGATCTTCCTCCAATCCCAGCCCAGGGGGCAGCTGTTCTAATGAAACCTGAGTTCTTTCTATCCACGGTCCAGTTCTGAATCATTCTTTATGAAATTTCTTCACTGGATATTTGTAATTAGTTCATCCTGTGCTTTGGCAGCTCTACCCACATTAAATGAAACTGGGTTGCAAACTTTCTCGATTGCTATCCAAGTTTTGTTTTTCTCCTCAGACAGCTGGGAGACCTCCCCTGAGGCTACAGTGCCTTTCCTAAGAGCCCCAACACCTTGGCACTTCTGGTTTGACTCAAATTTCAATATATTTCCCAATTTTACCCACATAATTCCCTGTAGAAACTACAGAGTAGCCACAGAAGTTTCGATATAAACCTTACAAAATGTAAATATTCTAGTGTTGAGTATTATAACCCTAGTTTTCTGGGGGACTCTGTGCAGTATCTTTACATGACCTCCACATATTTCAAAGTCCTAATGAATTAATATTAAAAAAGATTTAGTTCTTCAACATCTACATTTGTGTGTCTATCTGTCTGCCTATGTCCATAAGTCTGTATGTCCTGGTCTATGAATACAGACTCTAATATCTTCACACACGGAGAGCTACATGCTAAAGGGTTGGATAGCTCGTCTTGGAAGTCAGTAGTGCAAAGGGGCTCAGGAATGGAGCCTGTAAAATTGCTCCTGATGCAGAAAGTACGTAGACTCTTACTCATTTGAATCAACCAGCAGATTCCATTCTTCAGGTAAATCTTCCCCGCCTCCCCTTTAGCAACACCGTGTTTGTGGTGAGATATTAATCATTTCCTCCGGCTCTGTGTATATATAAGAGGAGCCCCAGGCAGAGCCACACACAGTTCACCCAGCTGAAGTGCAGAGCTGACTTTGCAATGCTGGGCCAGGTCGTGGCTTTGCTGAGCCTCGGGGTGCTGTGCAGCTCAGCACCGATGCCGGGGAGCAGTGCCACCCGCACCAGGAGTCACTCGCAGCAGGAGGAGCACCTCAGGACTTTGGTAGGATATATCATTCAAGAAGTTCTCCAAGACATGCAGAAACTCAATTTAAATGCAGTAAGTCCCTTTATTTCCAATGCCTCCCACCTGTCTGTCTCTCTACCCCAAGTTTGATTCTGAAGTTGCTGACTTTGTTTTCTCTTGAGCAGGCTCCCAGCATCACAGCTGTGAACGCCACGGTAAGAAGCTGCCTGCTTTCCTTCTGTTTAAAACTGTTGTTTCAAATCCCCAACTTCCTCATCCACTCCAGAACTTTGATAGCACAATGACAGATCCAGAAACACAAAAGTCATTTAAAGAACCTACAGAAAGTTGCTTCCAAGGAGATTACCCTCCCAAAGGCTCTCTCAGTACATGCACGCTGTGAACTCTGAGGTCTTGAACAGTCCAAAATGACTATTTGGTTTGCATCCCAAACACAGCCATTAATTTCACTGAGCTGTCCTGGAATTTGGGGGAGGAAAAAGAGCTTTTTACAGAGGAGATGAGCAGGACAAATGAGGAGTAGGGGCCCATCTCCAAAGTGTGTGGGAGATGAACAGCATCAGCCCCTCTGGCTGTCAGGGAGAAGGGTTAAAAATTGGTACCAGCAGCAATAATTATATTTCATTAAGACAATTCAGATCTAGTTTCAGCAGAGACACGAAAGTGAGGAAGGAAGCCCTAATGCAGGACTGGCATTCCTTTCCCTCGAGGAACAAACACCTCCTCTGTTGGCCACCTCCAGATTTTACCTGGCCAGGTTAAAGTGGCACCTTCCACCAAAGGCACTGGGATTTGTTGTTGTTCTTGTTCCTGGCATGTTTTAAAATGAAAATTACAGATTGTCCCATAGTTTCCTCAGTTTGGTGTCCAGTAAATTGCTGTGTGCAGATGTGGGGGTTGTACCTGAGCACACAGATCTTCATTCCTGTGGGATGCTGTTTTTCAAGGGCATCTACATCCCCGGGCTACGATGTGTTCCTGATGTGGTACCACTGTATCACACGTCTGTTGAAATAACCCCTTTCTGTCCTTGCAGGTGGAAAGATGTATGCACAGCCACCTGAAAACCTTTGCTGCCACCTTGGCAGCAGATCTCAACGAGCAGAGCAAATTAATCGCCAGAAAACTAAACATAGTTACCAACAAAATCACCATCCCCAAAGTAAGTTTGACTTTGCTGCATCCAATAGCACAATATTTGGCAAAGACTCTTCAATAACAGGACACAGCAGCTGGGACAGGCACTGACCTGGCTGCAGTGGCTGCTAGAAATCTCTTCTGGAAATAAATATAATTAGGAAGGGTGCAAATACATCCGCGTGCCTCCCTCAAGCACTCCACCTCAGGGAGCCACGTGCTGCCACGGTCCCCCACGGCAATCTCAATCTCCAGAAAGATAACCCTTATGAAAATCAAAACCAGATCTGAGTGGCAGCTGTGGTGGCAACGGGGCTCAGGACATCCTCTGCCTGCCGCAGGGGTTATCGGTTCCATCCGTGCATCGTCATCCCGCCTCGGAGTTTCCAGCTCAGGCAGCTCTGTCCAACACACTGGGGGATATTGCAGCCCACACTGGCAGGATTCTTTAGAAAATGGGTGTATCCAGTAACTCAGGCTTAAATATGATATTCAAGTTACAGGGCTGAATCATATTCTCTTTGTGGTTTCATTTTTTTTTGAAGGACCTTGATAAGGAATGTGAGGCTGTACAAGTAACAAGGGATGTGTTCCTGGAGACCCTGGACAGATTCTTGAGGCTGCTCTTTGAGAACATACAGAGTACCTAACTAGGACACCGACCCCAGACCCAAGGAGGAAGGAAGAACCTGAACTCTACTCCAACCAATATGTGATGTGACTATTAACTTATTCTAAGGAATATATCTATGCATATTTATAGATACTCATATGTTGTGTAGGTATATATATATATATGTTTTAAATATATATATATGTATAAAATATATATGTATGTATAAAAAGGGATGTTATGACAGCAGCCATACTCTCTATAATGATTGAAATGTGCTGCTCTGTTAAAACAAAAGTATTTAAAAGTATATATAACTCTATATATATAGTTTTATTATTTCAACCTATGTCATACAAATTCAGGATGGGCAACATTTTTTATTTATTTATTGTGTTATTGTCATACTGATTTATATAGAAAGAGCAATAGTTTCTATTTATTTATTTATTCCATTGCCATACTGACTCAAAAAGGAAGAGAAATATTATTTATTTATTCTATTTATTTATTTATTTGATGGCTACTTTGAGATATTTATTGTGATGATGCTGTATTTAAGGGTTTACTTTAGGGAAGGGCTGTTACCTGGTGTGTGAGGAGCTGCTCTGTGCATCCAGCCTTGGATGTGCTGTCACACTATTTCTCTAGCACACTGTCCCAAGCCCCAGCTCCAGGGCTGGGCTCTGCATCACCTGAGGGCTCAGAGAGCTGGGGCAAAGCCACCCTGAGAGATGGGGATGGAGACGGCGGTCGTGGGTGCCACCCATCACCTCCACCTCCCTCTTGGCCCCCAGAGAAGATTGAGCCCAGTTGTGAGCTCCTACCTCTACTCGCTCCCTGGGCATTGGGATCTGGGTCATATCTCCAACCACTACATGTTTTATTATTGACTAAGCAGAGCCCTGTCACCCAAATCCAACCAGTCTGCACAGCACAAAAGCAAACGGGGCTTTTACAGTCTTGTTTGCTTTTCCTCAAGCTTTATTCAGCTGATAGGAGGTGTTTCCCCCAACTCAGGCAGCTGAATTCTACTGAGCTGAATCAGGCAACACCTGTTTTTCAAATTGTTTAAGTATCCATAGCTAGGGGAGAGCTTGGAAATTGTGCACCCTTCTGCCACTATCAGGTTAGATTACAAAAGTTAATATTTAATAAAATAATATTCAAGTGGAATGTTCCTGCTCAGGCTGGTTTGTCAGGACACACACTGCATGCTGCCTCTACTGATGTGTTTGTTATTAAATGTCTGTAACCTCCCATGAACCATTTGAACCGTGGTCCTTTTGGACCTTTACAAAAATAAACCTTCTTCTGGAATTAAGTGACCTTTGTTTGTGAAGGGTGAGGGGTCTCCGAGCTGTTCAGGGGAGCTGGTGGGATTTCCAGGTGGGATGGACACATGGATGCTACCAGGGATAAAGGAGATTCACCCTGCTCAGGGCGAGCACCCAATGTCTGTTCTCACCCATCCAGGCACCTTCCAAGGACCTGCAGCACTCCTGCTCCAGTCCAGCCCCAAGCTCAGCTTTACTGAGCTGCACTGTGCTTAAGCTTTTAAGACAAGCTGCCCTCTGGCCTGCTGGGGTGGCTCATTCCTGGCTGCACCGTGTCCCTGCCATGGTTCATGGCAAAAGCCAAAGAGCTTTCACTTGCCACAACCAAGAAGTGTCCCCTCACCTTCCCTGGAGCAGGAAGCTCCCAGCATGTTAAAAATGAGAAGCACCCATGTCCTCTGGGAGGATGGGGATGCAGAGGACAGCTCAGCTGGAGCAGTATGAGTGCCCAAGAAGGCAGAGCCATGCAGCCACTGCAGCAAACACCGACAGAGCAACACACACTTCCACTGCCCAAACCACAGGCAGCCACGCTCTGCAGCCAGACAGCATCTCCCCAGTGCAAAGGGTGTGTGTGGCAGAGCCCAACCAGGTTGGACAGACAGACATCAACCACTGCCACATGAGGAGAGCCCCCAAAACCCCCCACAGCAGGGGATGCAGCTCCTGGAAGGGATGAGTGCCCCAACCAGCCTGGGGACCACAAACCAGGTTCTGTGGGCAAAGTCATCAGGGCACCAGTTTATATTGAACCCTCCTGGGAATCAAAAACCCCTGAAAATTAACAAAACCCACAAGTCTGGTTAGGAAAGTCAGAGCAATGGAGAGTGAATGCCCAGATGGACTGTCCCAGGCTGAACCTGGGGAGGAAAACCCCAGCTCCTGAGCACAGCCTCACTCAGTGCTGCACTAAGTTCAAGTGATAATATGAACCCTCTGAAGAGACTGCCACTGCCACTTGAGTTTAAAAGCTTCTATTAGCAAGGAGGTGATTAATTTTTCACATGGAGTCCTTTAAATGCCATTTCAACATTTTAAGTTGAATTTTAAATTCCCCCTTTCAGATAAATGGGATGTCCTGGAACTGCAGGTACATGGAAAAGAGGAAGATGTCAGGGTTTTCAGTAGAAAACATTAATCAGGCCCAGCATTCTTGGCATGGCATTCCAGGAAACTCTGACAATGAGACAAGAGGGAAAAATGAAACGTTAATTAAGTCAACACTGGGCTGGCTGTAGGCAAATGCAGACAGAGCTGTTGCCCAGGGCAGCAGACTGCTGGGGGAAGGAAAATAGTGCTGGGCCCACAGTGCTGGAGCCTTGTAGCATGATCCCAGTTCTGGATGGAGCCTCCCAGCACCATGCTGGCAGAATCCTCTCCAGCACAGCATCCTTCCATCTCATCACCCTGACCAAGCAAGGGGAAAAATCCATTTTGGTGAGGTTTCTAAGAGCCCATCACCCCTCATCCCACGCAGGCTCCTCAGTAACCTGAATACCAGCAAAGAGCAGTGCAAATAGGTGTGAAGGGGATGCCCAGTTTCGAGCAGGCGGTACAGGCTCCCCAGGGCATGACTGCACTGGTGTGCTGAGCACGGTTCCCTGAGCATGGGAACCACCACTGCTTCATCACAGCTCTATTATGGCTGCTGAGGATCTTGCATCACCGTAACACAGCATAACCTTGCATCACCGTAACACACATGCCTTCAGGTCTGAGCTGAGCCACAACTCGGGCTCTCCAGGGCTGCTGCAGACTTGTCCCTCTAGGAAGGGTGTTTTTCATTAGGGAAGGAGTGTTGGGTTTCTCCCATCGCTGGCTGGGAAAGCAGGAGCCCCACACAGCTCCCTGAGCCCCAGGTGGGGATGAGACATGTGAGACAGTGACACAGAGGAGGATTTACAGAGGCATGTTCCCCTTTTAGAAGTTGTAGGTGTGAGCTATATTTAGCACTCCTTGTTTGATAAGCTAGACATTGCTCTCAGTAAAATCTGTCTCCTCATTGTGGTGGCAGGAGAGCTGATCCCCCAGCCTGCCCAACCACTTTGAGGTGTGTAGCCCATGCTCAGACCTGCCTGTGCCCATGGGATGAGCCCCCCAAGGGTGGGAGAAGCCCATCCAGCCCATGCAGGACCAGTCACACTCTTCTGCCTGCCTTCTAAATCCTTAATGGTGGCAGTTGTCCTGGGAGATGGTTTGCAGAGATACATTTGGGCTCTGGAAGATCATGGGATACACAACACACCCCTTCTGGCACTGACACCAGCATCTCAAGGCCACGTTTTGCAGGTTCTTCTCCTAGACCCCCACTTTCCAGGCTGTGGATGGCTCTGGAAGATCTCCTCCTGCACAGGAGCACATGGTGGGGCAGCCATGAGGGAGCCAGATCACCAGCACTGCCTGCAGCAGGGCTGCCCCAGCCAGAGGCCCCCCCTCATTTATGCCAGGGCAGAGCCAACAGAGGCAGCTTGGACACAAACGCTGCCCCTGTGCTCCATCCCTCCCCTCCTGTTTGAGCACCGCTTCTGCTGCCATCCTTTCTCAGCCCTAAGGGTGAGAGGGATGGAGAGCTGCTGTGGCATCACTCTCCTGATCAGCTGTCTGCAGGGGACAGTGATGCCACCACAGCCAGCTGAAGGCAGCCTCAGCTCCACCGCGTTGCAGTCAGAGGCTACACCTGGGTTAGTGCTCTGCAAGTGTCATTGCCCAGGTTTCTTTTGTGACATGTTTGCTTTCTCAGTCTCTTTTGTTACTTTACTTCCTCCTTCACCCTCTGTTCTCTCTAGTCACCTGCCAGGATTCACAGACTCTTGCTGCTCCCTGCAGAGCACCGTCCCACTTACAGGACTGGGGTTACATGGCTTTTTCTTGCTCACTCATCCACTGTGTCTTTGCAGATGAAAAAAAAGAAGTTTCTCTTTCTGGCCATCCCCTCCCCAGAGCCAAATTTCAGCTGGTCAGTGGGTGGGGCATGAAAACACCCATTACAGCCTGTTTGGATTGATCATCTGTGTTTCCCTCAGACTCGGTTTCAGACGGGTGACTGAGAAGGCAATGAATCACTGTGAAACGCTGCCAGCCTTCTCTGGATGCTCACCACCCACTGCCAAAGCCACCACACACGTGTGGAAGGCACCGGCTTGAAGATGCCAGAGGTGCACACATCCTGCACCTTGCAGGGCGCCTTGGAGGGTCACGGCTGCTCCCAGGGGCTCCCACACAGTCCTTGGGGAGCTTGAGAAGGATTTTCACCATGAGGTCAAGCCCAGGCATGTCTTGCAGATACTCTCTGTGGATGGGAAGACAGAACAGATTGTGGACTTCATCATTTCTTTCCAAAAATAGGGAAGACTCTTTTATTTCCTCTGCTGTCAGGGCTGGAAGGTGGATGCAAAACGTGATCACCAATGTTGGCCCATGTGCACCAATGTGCCATCAGTGGGGCTGAAGAGGCACAGGGCTGCCTGTGACACTTCTTCTGCCAACACAGGCATCTCGTTTTGTAGCATTTGACTCAGACATCCTGATCTTCTCTCCTATTTTGCCTGGAAGGTAAGGAATCTGCTGCAGATCACCAGGACTTCTCTCAGAGCAAGCAGGGAGGTTTTCTTTGCTTTCCCAAACTTGGGCACCTACAAAAAGGTCCCCAAGTCCTAAAGAATCCAGACCCTATAAACCCCCTTCAGACATAGAGACCCTGGCAGAGCTTCAGAAGACAAAGGGCTTGCAGCAGAGGGCAGGGGGCTGGGAGGTTGAGATGTGCAGGATGAGCTGGCTTTGGACTCATTCCGGATTTCATCAGTCTGTGCAGTTCTGCTCTGGTCCTTCAGCAGAGGGACGTTTCTCTCTGACTCACAGACACTTTTTTTCTTTTCAGCAGCTCCAGAGGAAATCAGACAAGCCATGGGGAATACCTCCTGAGTAAATAAGGAGTCTTTCTGTGCCCAGAGTCTCTTTCAAAACGCTCAGCCTCTGCTCTTCAATTAACCCGACTTGGACCCGTGCTCCAGGGGCTGCTTGCCAAAGCTGACAGCCCCCTGTCCAGACAGCTGGCCATGGACCAGCAACCACAGCCAGAGCACGGAAGGCAGAAGGAATGTCCTCGGGTGGAGCTGAACATCTGCTGCAGATGCCCCAGCCCAGGACAGTCACCAGCAAAGGACCATTTCAAGTCTCGCTGCTTCTGAGCAGCCTTGGACGTCGCCCTGCAGCCCGTAGAGCAGCATGGTTTCCTTCCTTCTGCAGAGCCAGACCACAGAGATGCAAAGCTGTTTAACTCCTTCCAGCACCCAGAGGGGAAAGCGTTGATGCTGCTGTGCAAAGAGGTTTGTGAAGCATTTCAGCCTCCTGCCTTCAAGACTGACTCAAACTGGAAGAGATGGGGAAGGGCCAAGGAGGGGAAGGAAGGAGACCACCATGCCCAATGGTTTGGTCTGCTCAGAGGTGTATGAGCCCAACAACCAGCCCTAAAGGTGGCAGGGGCAGATATTTGGGGAGAAATAAAAGCATTTCAAGGTTGCACAAGAATGTGTAGATACAAACTGGACACAAGTGAGAAGAGGATATTTGGAGGGGTGGAAGGGGGAATTGATCAACCTTTTCATAGGGGAATGAGAGCAAGAAAATGATTTTAGTTGGTAAAACCACTTCCAAAAACCCATTTGCTTTCCCCCTAATATGACAGGAAATTTCTCAAGAGGAGTCCAGCTGGCAGCACTTCCATTCGAGTGGTTCACACATGTTGAGGATCATGTACTGATCACATACATGGTGGTGACCCAGCAGCTCCTTCTCAGGGAATGGATTTCTCTCCCAAGGGACAGTCTCTGTGCCACTGCAACACTGAGGCTTCTCACCAGGATTTCTACTCCACAGGTTCAGGGCTCAGCTCACAAAGATTCAGCCCATCGTGTTTCCAGGCTCAGACAAGTGCAAATTTCTGTTAGTTTTTTGTTAATCTTCTGTAAAGCTTTTGGTTCATTCTTAGTGGGTAAGGACATCTTCTGCTCGTTAACTTACTCTGTGCCTGACCAGGATATGAGGATGTGGTGAGCTGACCCTGGCTGGACACCACGTGCCCCCCAAAGCTGCTTTGTCTCCCCCCCACATCCTCAGCTGGGCTGGGGAGATAAGGACAGGGAGATCACTCAGCAGTTGCCATCATGGGCAAAAAAGAACTGACTTGAGAAAAACTAGATTAATTTACTACCAATCAAATCACAGCAGGGTAATGAGAAATAAAACTGAACCTTAAAACAACTCCCCTCACCTTTCCCTTCTTCCTGGGCTCAACTTCACTCCTGATTTCTCTCCCCAGGGCAGAGAGGGATGGGAAATGGGTGTTGGGGTCAGTCCATCACATGTTGTCTCTGCCATTCCTTCCTCCTCTGTGTCCCCGCCATGGGAGAGTCCTCCCTGAGCTGTGCCAGTGTGTCCCCCCCACAGGGTCACAGGTCCTGCCAGCAAAACCTCTCCAGCGTGGGCTCCTCTCCATAGCGTCACAGCCTCCTTCAGGCATCCACCTGCTCCACCTCCCCCTCCATGGGCTGGAGGACAGCCTGCCTCCCCATCATCTTCTCCATGGGCTGCAGGGGAATCCCTGCTCCGCCATCCCCCTCCATGGGCTGCAGTGGGACAGCTTGCCTCACCAGGGTCTGCTGCAGGGGAATCTCTGCTCCAGCACCTGGAGCAACCCCTCGCCCTCCTTCCTCCCTGACCTGGGGGTTGCAGCCCTTCCTCTCCCATCTCCTCACTCCTCTCTCTGGCTGCAGTTGCTCTTGGTCTTCGCTGTTTCTTCCCCTTCTCCACTCAGCCCAGAGGTGCCGCCCTGGCTGATGGGCTCCTCAGCCAGTGGCAGGTCTGTCTGGGAGCCGGCTGGCATTGGCTCTGTTGGGCATAGGGGGAGGCTTCTGGTAGCTTCCAGAAGCCCCCCTGTAGCCCCTCTGGTACCAAACCCTTGCCATGCAAGCCCAGTACAGGTTATTTTGGTTGGCTCTGCCTGGGAATGAAATCATATCAGCAATTTATCCCTCATTAGTGCAAATCCTCTTCACAACGTCTTGGCAGAGATGGAATTGAGCAGGGGTGCTGCTGAGTGAGCCCCTACTGGAAATTCCCTCCTGCCATCTCAGCATCCCACAGAAGCTATCCCCAAAGTGCAGGATAGGAAAGAAAGGTCAACGCTGCTCCTGCCACCAGAGCAGAGTGGTCACAGTGGTTTCATTTCTGAGTGAATATTTACAAATGAGTCAGTTTGTCAGACCAGCTGCTCGGTGTGCACACACACACACACACCCCAGTGGATGGCAAGTTCCATCTTCCTTTTTGATTTTATCAGGTCTTTCTTTTTCTTTCCACCATGGCCGCAATCTAAGAATGTGTTTGATGACATTAGTGGCTATAAAAAGAACAGTGAGAACAAGGTGGAGTCCCATTTGATGGTTCTGTTTTTTCCAGCAGTAAAAGTCCGTCCTGCCCACACCTTTCCCTTCTGCCCTTTCTCTGGGGAGTTTCATTTCTTTAGCCAGTTCTGAGACACAAGCAAAATCCCTGATGCTCACTGATAAGTTCAGCTGTGGCCCTAATTCCTACTGCTTCTTCCAAGGGAAGGAATTCTTCCCTGTGATTTGAACCTGGCTACAATATATGAGACCAGAATGCACTCTCCTCCATGTGATGCATACTCCATACATCCACAGCTTCCCTTTACATCATCCTGCATTCTGGTTTATCCCCAGCAGCCACAGTGGTGCCAGGGATGTGCACAGTCCTGAAGTATGGTCACATAGCCCACAGTCCCATGGACTATGAGGGCAGCAGGGATGGGGTGAGCATCTGTCTTGGGTGCAATTTTGCTTCCCAGGGTGTGGAATGTGAGGGTTCACCCCATTCCTGAGGTCATTAAAATGAGCAAAATGGGGTTTTCTTAATAGAGACCAGTTGTGCACCATGGTGACTGGTATCACAACTGTTCCCTTGTCACCTGGCTGAACTGATGCAAACCTCTTGATAGCACCAGGCATTCCTCTAGATACCATCCCAACAAGGCAACACACAGTGGTTTAACCTCAACTCCAGAGTAAAACCCATCTGCTGATTACAGGGGAACACTGGGAATAGCAGGGTGACTCCAGCAAAGCAGAAAATCTACCCCAGTTCCTGCAGCAGCAGAGTCAGGGCACAGAAGCAAGGGAGCATGGTCTGCTCTGCTCAGCTTGTGCTCCAGGGCAGCTCACCCAGCTCACAGTGGGACACGCTGAGCTGGGGCACAGCAGGGAACATGCCTCACCAAGCCACTACCAGATCATAGAATCACAGCACCCCAGACTGGGCTGGGTTGGAAGGGACCCCAAGGGTCACAGAGCTCCAACCCCCTGCCACAGGCAGGGACACCAACCTCCAGGCCTGGAGCTACACAAGGTTGCCCAGGGCCCCATCCAACCTGGCCTTGAACACCCCCAGGGACGGGGCACCCACCCCCTCTCTGGGCAGCCTGTTCCAGCCCCTCACCACTCTCTCTGTAAAGAATTGATAGAAAGCACTGAACATACAGCTCCTCAGGTGCCCAGCAGCATCTCTGAGACCTGGCTCCTCACTAACACAGCGGTGCCTTCTGATGTCATTCATACCAGGCAGGGAACGTGCTGGGGTTACGCCACGTGCTCAGCTCAGCTCAGGGGCAAGGAGGAAAACACCACGTGAGCTTAGGAAAAGCAGTACCTGGGCTTCACTGCCTGGGATGGCACAGTGTGTGTGTGGCTCACCTGCCTTTGCCTCAGGGCAGAGAACACCTCCAACAACACAGTCACTACAGCTACACACCACCTGGGGTTTTTAAGGGTAGGAAAGCCCAACGCATGGTAAAGGAGGCTAATTAGGTAGGAAAACTCCTGCAGTATTGACACAGCAAAAAATAAATCACAGAAAAGCATTTAAACAAAAAATCCTGAATTAAAGAATAATACCCTGCAGGTATAAATCCCAGCAGAGTGTTCATCCCCCTCGGTGGGAGCGCAGAGTGCAGCAGGGGCAGAAGCCAAGGGCACCCTGCTCTCCTCCCCAGCAGACTCTAGGAAGGGCAGGAGAGGGCTCCACACACCCGGGACACACCACAGCCACCCCAGAACCCACCCTAAGCTTGAGGAGCAATTCTGCCAGAAACATCACCAATGGGACACAACCCCATCACCCAAACCTCCTCCCCATGAAGCGGATGGAGACACAGGCCAAATGGTTTCAACCTCCTCTGGGGAGCATGGAAACTGGGTGAATGCTCCTCAAACAGCAGCAAAGGAGCAGCTTCTGTGCCCCTGCCAAGAGGTGCCCCAGCAGCTCTGGGCTGGTCCCTCTCCCTGGCACCCTGCAGGGCCCACATGGGCACCACAAGTTCTGAGGAGGGCTCTCAAATCTGTCATTCACTTGCAAGCACAAGCACAAGCATGGTGCCACTGAGTGATTTGCAGAGTTCTTCCTACAAACACATGGAAGGAGGCAGGAGCACTGATTAGCAGAGATGGGAGTATTACCTAGTGTAACTGTAGTATTAAGTAGGGTGAAGGTGAATGTGAATATCTGAGAGGCATTTAGGCAGCCCTGCATCAGTACTTAGGCAATGTCAGGTCATAAAAATGCACCTAAAACCAGAATAAGCCCAAGTATCTGAACGTCATAGCTCCTACTGAGCTTAGGGGGGAACCCTTATTTAGCAGCGTGTAGTTTCCTCAATCAGATAAGAAACTAAGAGCTTCCACTCTACAGGTGTCTACTCGCCTTCAGTTCAGGCATACTTGTGGTGAGGTATTAATCACTTCCTTGCAACAGAGCACACATAAAAGGAAGTCAGGAGCCAGCACTACCCAGTCCAAGGAGGGGAGCACAGACCTGTCACCACGATGCTGTGCCTGGTTGGAGTGCTGCTGTCCTGTGGAGCACTGTGCCTCGCCAAACCCGTGTCACCCACCCCGAGACCGGGCTGCAGTGCCACCTCCCTCATCTGGGAAACCCTCAGCGACGTCCAGACACTATACTCTAAGGTTGTTCCATTTTCTCTCTGTGTGTCCCACCGTTGACTTTTTTTCCTGTGCTTGTGGAGAATTGACTAATGTGATTTCTTCTTTGTCACCCATTTCTTTCAGGGCGGCAGCAAAATCACACTTGGGGTAAGGTGACGCTGTGGCTCGCGTTGGGACGGGCGTGCTTGTGGTGTGGGTGGTGTGCTTTTCGAGACAGGAGGGGAAAGCAGCTATTGGCAGAACCCATTCAGGAGGTCTGCAGACTTGTAAGCTCTTCAGATAGGCTTTTAGATGGCGGCCAGGTCACCCATGGGCTTTGTGAGAGCACTGCGTTGGAGGGACCGGAGCCTGTGTGTGCTGAGAGGTGATGGGCAGGGCTCAGCATCCCCGAGGTGCATCCTCCTCCATCCAGAGTTATCAGTGCAAAGTTATCTCCCTGATAGCTGAGGGCTACTGCCGTCAGTACGGCGGCACATAGAGGCTTGTCTCTGGCCAGTGCTGGCTGTCTTTCTTTGCAGGGGGTAGATGGTCAGAACGGACCATCTTCTGAGGGCAGGTGGAGGCAGGTGCCTTCCTGCCATTGGAAAGGGGGACAGGCTGTGTCCCCCCCACCTTTTCTCTAAGAATTTCCTGCACTGTTAGACACCCATGCCAGCAGCAGCATCAGCACCGTGCTTCCCAGGGGAAGCTCAGGAGAGGCTGAGGGTAGCAGGGTTGGAGATGCTGCCCAGCATCACTGCCCTCCTGAGCCTGAGCGCCCTTAAGGAGGCAGTTAAAAAGTGAAAGGTGCCTGACCCTGCTGGGTTTCACCTCCACAGCCTAGCTCTGTGGCTTTGGAAGGTGAGGCCAGCCTTCAAACAGTGCTTTCCTCCTGGTTCCCTACTCCAAGGTGCCCAAAGTTACTCTAAGATGTTGGCCCCAAACTATTGCGCAACATCTCCTCTTGTAGTAGGCACTCGAGCTGCATTTGCCTGGTGTGACCTGTGCCAGCAACAGAGAGCAGAACAGAGAGAATTCACTAAACTTTCCTCTTCCAGAAGAAGGTGGAGGAAGGAGCGAACATAAACAG
Source organism: Porphyrio hochstetteri (assembly GCA_020800305.1). Classification (NCBI taxonomy): domain Eukaryota; kingdom Metazoa; phylum Chordata; class Aves; order Gruiformes; family Rallidae; genus Porphyrio; species Porphyrio hochstetteri. The sequence continues at coordinate 2,123,839 of CM036919.1, read as the reverse complement.
CTACCTGGATGGATTTATTGAAGCCCTGAGAAGCAGCCAGCGGGGTTCGAAGGAGGCAGGAATAGCCCTAAAGCTTGAGAAGATCCTCAAAGAAGTCCTGCCATGCTTCAGCGGGATGGTACGTGTGGGCTGGGCTCCCTGCTTGCCCTGTCTCCTTGTTTAGATCGCTAGAGAAGACACCGTGGGGCTTGTGCTGGTTGCACTGAGAACAAGTGCCTGACTAAAGCACGTGGCTGCCTCTGGCATGGGTGGGTGATGGGAGCAGTTCCCAGCTGGCAGCTGTCACTTGGCACAGGCTGCCCAGAGAGGGGGTGGGTGCCCCGTCCCTGGGGGTGTTCAAGGCCAGGTTGGATGGGGCCCTGGGCAACCTTCTGTAGCTCCAGGCCTGGAGGTTGGTGGCCCTGCCTGTGGCAGGGGGTTGGAGCTCTGTGACCCCTGGGGTCCCTCCCAGTCCAGACCAGTCTGGGATTCTATGGCCAAGAGCTCTGATCTGTTCACCTCTTCCTGATGTCTCCTTGGAAGAGAAAGCCCACCATTTGGAGGTGCCCCAGTGCAGAGGATGTTTCCACTGTGGAGCAGCTACACCAGATGTAACTTGCTGTCCTACCCTGCTGTCTCCCTCAGAGTCTTTGTGGTCTTAAAATTAATTATTAAGGAAAAAAAAGCAGCAGTCAGGGAACAGAACACAACTTGTGCATCCAGATGCTGTTCTTTTAACTCTTCTCCTTTCTGTCTCTCCCAAGGAACAGGAGTGGGATGAGGAGGAAGAGGAAGTGTGGGAAGATTTCAATGATTTGGAATATTTATTAAAGTTCCTGAATCACAATGCCCCTTGGGACAAATAGGCTTCAGAGAAGCCTGAACCCCAGGTCCAGCTTGCCAGGAGACCTGAGCTTTGCATATTGTCACTTGCAAATCCTTGCTCCAAAGAGCAAGGTTACTGGGAGCTGTTATTTATTCATCTATCTATCTATTAATATTTATTTATTCTATGTATTTGTATAAACATCAAGTTATTTATTTTTACAATAAAGAAATGCAGTAATTATTAACTTTGGGGAAGGGCTGTTACATGGTGTGTGAGGAGGAGCTCTGTGCATCCAGCCTTGGATGTGCTGTCACACTATTTCTCTAGCACACTGTCCCAAGCCCCAGCTCCAGGGCTGGGCTCTGCATCCCCTGAGGGCTCAGAGAGCCAGGGCAAAGCCACCCTGAGTAATGGGGATGGGGGTCATGGGTGCCAGGCTGGAGATGCTGCCCAGCACCTTCATGTCCCACTCAGCTCCCAGGACCAGCCCCAGGGCTGGGATGCAGCCCACAGCACAGCCAGATGCCTGCTGGCCTCTGGTCCCCTGAGCTGCCACAGAACATGACCAAAGGCAGCTCTCAAAGACATCAAACCCTAGCAAACCCTTGAGAGGGCTGCTAGCAAACTTAAGGCAGAGCTCATATCCACTTAGAGCTTCCCAAAAATGACTTTCCCTGAGTCTCACCAGTCCCTGTGGGGATAAACTGCCTAAATTAAACCTGATGACTAAGCCCCTGCTCCATCCCATATTCCTTTTCTTTTCAACCAAGCGAAATCTCCATACAACATGCTTTGATGCTGTCACACTCTGGAAATTCCAGCACTTTCTTCCTGCACCTGGAGCTTCCAGGCTCCTTCAGAGCAGTTTCTCATCTCTCCAGGGGCTTCTCAGAGGAGAGTCTTGTGGAAAGATGCAACTGTTACTGTCAAAGTTAGGTCTGAGTACTTACATCAGCTGGGGGATGTGACTATGCACTGAACACAGTGGCAATCTTGTTAAAACATGAGAAATGTGAAGTGCAAATTGTGGAAACACGACTTTTTCTTCCAGCTCTGTGCTGCTGACACGCTGCACGTCCCTTTCCACAGTGAAATACGTGGGAAACTCGTACCCAGAACCCTGTGAAATGTAACCAAACCCTGGCAGAATCCGTGCTAAATAAACCTCTTGCACAAAGGGGTGACTCTCAGAATTGCTTTTCTTTGGTGATGGCTTGTGGTGATTTTAGACAAGTGAGATTGAGCCCAGCAGGGTGTTCTACCAGTGATGTTTGGATGGGTTGGGGGGGTCTACATAGATACACATTGGCTGACTACACGCTTTATAGATGACTGATACCCCTGACCAATCACCATGAGGTCCAGAACCACCTAACACCACTTCAGCTTCCAAATTTTGGGTAAAATTAGCTCTTAAATAGCAAGGAAGGATTTTGTTTCTTTATTTTTTTTTTTTGCTCTCACTTCATGGCAAACATCTCACAGCTGCATCTCTCCTTTCCCACCAGCTCAGATATTCCCATTTCAGAAGGACTCAGCCATACATAACATTTCACAATCAGCCATAAAGCCCTATTTGGGGTGGGGATGGGGGGGAGCAGCACTAGCTGGCAGCTGCCCCTCCATCTCCATGGACCATCAAGGTCCTTAAACATCCCTCCTGTGAGGGGATTATCTCATTGGTATTTCACCTTCAGGAAGCAATCCTAGCCCAGCCCATTGTTTTCAGCTACTTCTGCAGGTATCACCTGCCAGAATTTCCCTAAATCCCATGATTCATGGAGGATTGAAGAGAGAGCAGTGGCTGTGCAAGTCACAGTGTGCCTGTGGGATCCCCCTGCCACACTGCCTGCAGGCAGGGGCAGGTTGAAGCCACAGGGAAATCCATGCTGGAATCTGCAGGGATTCCTTCCTACCATGGAGAAATTAGCTAATATTTTTAATAACACCTGCAGAGGAGTTTCCTGAGAGTGGGGAAAGCAGACAGAGTAGTCATCATATCAACAGGGAGGAAAAAACCCCAGCTGATGGAGGTTCAGCCATCATCACCCTGCCTCCCCCCAGAATCATCTAGAATAAAGCATTAACCAACACCTACAGAAGTACAGAGTGCATGGAAAGGGGGTTCACTGTTTCTAGTGGCTTCATGTCAAAGCAGCTCATCCTGTGAGGGGGCAGAGGGAGGCTGACCACAGCTGTGTCTCTGCTTTGGGACAGCGTGTTGGGAGAGCCTGGGGATGTTCCAGTCCCAAAGCCACAGGACTGGCATAGAGCCTGCTGAAAAGCTGGTCCTAACGGGTCCTAAGCTCTTTGGAGAGCCGGATCACAATCCAAAATGCTTGCTTGGGATTGGGTGCAAAGGAGAGGATGGGTGACAACCTCCCAGGGAGGGAAATGCTGCCATGATCCCATGGGATGAGAGGGGCAAGCACAGCCATAGGGTCTGTTTGCTTCCCAAGGGACTTTTACCCTTGCTAGTGCAAACATCCTGAGAGGGGGACAGAGCACTGGGCCAGGACTACTGGGAGATGCTCCGGACCATTGCTCATAGTGGGAAGGAAGGTTGGGAAATGGGTCCCTTAGAGCACACTGAACCTGCTGCCATCGCTGCTGGGTGCTGGGGGAACGGCAGAGACAGTCACCCCCAGACACCACATTCCATGGCGCTTGTTAAAACAGGTTAAATCGCGACACCCACCGAGGAGATCACCTCCCCCAGGCGGCTCCTCGGGCTCTGAGGCTGGGGAGCATCGCCAGGCAGGCAGCTCACCCCGCTCCCGCCCGCGCTCAGGATGTGCTGGGGTTTGGCAAGTGCTTCTCCCCGGAAAACGAGACGGTGGGAGACTTGTCTGCAACTAGCAGCGGCTGTTCTCTAGGTGGCAGCCCTTGCCTGCGGCATGTCCCGCCAGCGCCGCCCAACCCCGGCCTGAGCCAGCCCAGGCGGAGCCGGAGGGCAGCCAGCTTGCGTCTCCCTCCAGCTTTTAATCAGCTTTTCCTCAGGATTACTCCAGAGAGCTCGGAAGTGGCCCAGAAAGGTGAAGGAAGATATTTCAGACTAGCTGCTTTCTGAACAGGCCTGGAAAAGGGCTTGTGTTGTTCCTCAGGTTCACCTGAGGCACCCAGCTAGACCAACTGGGAACAAACCCAGTCTCTCGTGGTCACAGAATCACTTGGGAAAAGCCCTTTGAGACCTTGGAGTCCAACCATTCATTGTTTTTCACTACGGTGGAGGATTTTGCATGCTTCCCAGCTTCTCAAAACTCCCTCTGCCAACACCCCTGGAAACTTCATGTGGCCACGAATGTGAGCATCCTGGTTGTATCTGTCACAAAACACCTTTCCATTTCCAAAAGGCTACAGATAAAGCAGAGGCTTTAATACAGTACAGCAGCTCCTGGCCTCTCAGCACGGAAAACCCTGAAAGCAAAGCAATGCAGCTGCAACCACAGCAGGCTTAAACCCCTAAGGAGATGCTGGCTGTGAGCAGCACTCAGTGCACAGTGAGAGGAGCCGGTACCTACATCCGGCCCCTGCAGCATCTCTGAAAGATGCATCCTGTGCACAGCCCAGGGAGCTGCTTTCTCTAAGCTTCACCCCACAGATAACATCTTGCTACTGCTCTCCAGCACTTTGAAAGGTACTTCACATCAAGCTGGGGTATATTTTCCAAGTGGGTGAGTATTGGAAAGAGCCACGTTGTTCCAAGCAGTATCTGGTGTGAAGATCATCTGATACAGGGGCTTTGTAGGTGTTGGTATCTGTCTAATGGTCTAGATGAACGTATGGGCTACGTAGTGGTTTGCATCTGGTGGGTCTGGCTATTCAATCCTCATACAGAGTAAAGTGGTGGCTGAGCCTGGGGAAACAATCCAGATGGAAGTGGGGGAAGTAAAGGAGACTGAGCATCCCTGCCTCTCCTCTCCCACCTCCAGAAGTGAGGAGTGGCACAGACACTCTTGTGTTACCAAGAGATACTGAAGTTTATGTAGGAGAAGCTACAGACACATCTGCATTGTAATTTTACATCTTTCAGAGTGCCAGGTGAGCACAGCTAAACATTCATTTTAGTGACTCATTTTAATGAACTCTACCTCAGGTGGCTGGTTGAGAAGAGCTTGCAGATGCCAAATGCTCCTAAGAGCAGGGTTGGGAAATGAGGGGGCCTGGATACCAGGGAACAAAGAGCAGTTGGTACTAAAATTTTGCCCTTTGAGGGGATGATTCAGCCCTTTCATCAGAGAGGTGAACTGAAATAGAGCTGGAAAGTGCAGTCATGACAATCATTTCCCATGTGGTTGCTGCCACAGGAACTTTTCACATGGTGCTAGACAAGGCAAGTACCTGCTCTGCAAACTGGAGGACTGCAATGAACAGTGACTAACATGGACAAGGCTAGGATGCAGACATGTATTTTCTAGCAGGGACAACACAAAACATATCTAGACAAGAACTTAAAGCATCACCCAGTCACTAATTTCCATTCAGAAGTCTATTTGAAGTGAGATGCATCCCCACCTCAGTGGGAAATCAGATCGGGTAAAACCCATCTGCCCTTTCTGCAGTCTGTCAAAGGTTTTCTATGAAATGCCATATCTAAAAATCAGATATAGATTTAGAACAGAAACTGGAGCATATGGGAAACAGTGAGGTCAGACCTGCAGCTGGCATCGGTTGGCAGGGATGCTGGCAGAGCTCTGTGCTGATGTGCTCCAGCTGAGAGAGAGCCTCATCCCTAACCCTTTCCAAATAGCACTTGCCATAGAATCATAGAACCACAGACTGGTCTGGGTTGGAAGGGACCCCAAGGGTCACAGAGCTCCAACCCCCTGCCACAGGCAGGGCCACCAACCTCCAGCCTGGAGCTACACAAGGTTGCCCAGGGGCCCATCCAACCTGGCCTTGAACACCCCCAGGGATGGGGCATCCACCCCCTCTCTGGACAATGACAGGCCTTCCCATAACAGGACATCCTTCCAGCTCTCCACAGGAGCCAGAGCTGTTTCAGAGCAAGGTGAGGCAGCACAGTCAGCACCGATGCTCCCCGGGCAGGTCACAGAACCTCCAGCACTGCTGGGTGCGGTTGGCACCGATGCTGAAGATTAAGGATTTCCCTTTTCTTGGTGGGCAGAACTCACCCCTCGCTGAGCACTCCCATGATGACACTTCTTCTATTAACTGCACTATTAATTTCCATGCAGCATGGAAAAAATACCCTCTTTTTTTTCCTTAGAGCTGCATTAACTCAGCGTTATCTGAGCCCTGGCTCTGCAACCCCCCTGGCTCTGCAATCCCCCTGGCTATTTTGCTCTTCAAATACAGAGTTATCTAGAAGGGAACTCCCTGGTGTGTTTACTCTGCTCTTAACTGATTGCTCTGGCAAGAGATGCAGTGCTTCTAAAGCTGGGGAAAACCTGGTTCCCCTCCTGCAGCCATGCCAGGGTCCCACCCTATGGTACCCCTGGACCTGCCGATGCTGCACGATGCTCCACTGTCCCTTCAGCCCTTCTCCCCACTCACATGCTCACACATAACACAAAGCACCTAATTACCTTGGTGAAGTGCTACATAAAGGCCTGAGGGTCATTAATGAAGCGATGAAGAGTTTCCCCCAAGAACAAGGACCTGCAGCTGACAACTGAGATCAAAGATTTGCACAACACCATCATTAAAAACTAATTAGTTCAGGGCAAGACCCAGCCCATACCCCAACTAACCACGATGAACAAACAACCTTTCCTTTTCTTGTCAGGTCAAAGACACTTGCTGGAAAAGAACCACTCTGTTTTGCAAGGCTGCTGTAGACATGTGTGCACCCCTCTGCTCCCACGTTCCTGCCCAGCTCACGCTGAGGAGATGGAGATGATGGATCAGGCCCTCTGCCTCCCACCTTCAGCTGATCTCAGCTCCAGACATGATGAAATCTTTAAGCTGCAATGATTTATGGCAATATTGGGCTTAATCTGACAGGTAACAATCAGCTTCATGGCTCTGTTACTACAGGTAGAGTAATTTCCTCAGATATGTTCTTTTATAGTGCCTTGCACACCCTTAACACCCCTGCACACCGCTCTTGCTTGCATCAAAGCCTTGCTCTGGAGTTAGAGGCTTTAGGAAGTTCACCAGAACACTAGTGATAAACACTTTTCAAATCAGATATGCTGCTAATTCGACTGCTTGAGTTGTTGTTTCTTTCCTATTTAAATGATTTATGAATGAGATAAGATAGTAATCGCATCCTGCACTTACTCAGCTTCTCTATATAAGTGAGCTTAGTATCTGCCAAGAGACAGGAGCCCAAATTCAAAGCCTGGTTCAGCTAAAGAGGGTCGAGCTCCTGAACATAACACCTTTAAGATGCATCTTCACTTGTTCCTGTTACTATTGAGCTCTGGAGCATCCAGCTACTTTCTTCCTCTGAAGGAAACGCTGCGTCTGCAGAACAAGACTCCAACAATAATTTTTGAGATGCTTTGCTTACTTAAAGCTGAAAACAAGTCCACAGAAGTAAATCATTTTCTACTTTCCCTGCCCCAGGTTTGCTTTTTGAGATGATTTCCAATTTGTAACTAACCAACTTCCATTACTTTCAGGTGAAGCTCTACAAACCACTTTACATAAAGGTAAGAACCTGCTGTTTCCTATTCTGTTATTATCAGGCAGGGTCTCCAAAGGGAACTTGAAGTGCAACCTCTGGTGTAGCAGGTCTGAGATGGAAAGTGCTACCTGAGGTGGGATTGCTGGGCTGGCTGGCAGGGAGGGAGCTTCAGGGCTCCATCTCACTCCTGTCACTTAGAGGTGACTGTGCTCCTCTTGCTGTCCTAAAATACCAATACTGTGGTATGGTTGGATATTGGGAAGAGGTTCTGTGCTGAGAGGGGGGTTGAGCACTGGCACAGGCTCCCCAGTGAAGGGGTCACAGCCCCGAGCTGGGCTGAGGGCAAGAAGCATCTGGACGATGCGCTCAGTGCAGCTCTGACTGGGCTGAGCTGTGTGGAGCCAGGAGTGGGACTGATGGTCCTGATGGGTCCCTTCCAGCTCAGGGGATTCTGTGATTCTCTGTCTTTAAAAGATTGTGTGAAGGTGGCTAATCACCTAATTGCTAACAAAGGTAGGTAGGTATGCCCTGCCTCTAACTTTCTCATTGCTTTCTAATGATTTTGTGGAGAGGTTTCTGCCAGTGATCACAAAGTGGGGTTTCCAAAGGACTGGCAAGATAAGGAAAAATAGTTGAAGCAGCTCAGTGTCCCACTGCCAAGGCAAAGACACACAGGAACATCACTCCCCAATTCAGGTGGAACAGAATCGAGTCCCCAGTGTGGTCACACTCACCACTGACAGCAGTTGGACCACTTTTATTGCAGAGTTTCCAGCTAGAGCAGTTCTGAAGATGCACTTCTAGCATGACTTCTTAAAAGAAGGTATAAAAAGGAAACCAAATAGCAGTTAAGATCACCCCAGAAAAGCTTCTGTTTACATATTTAATATGATTTATCCACAGCTAAGAAAAGAAAGCCTTCTCATTGCAAACTACAGCAGTGTTTACTCTCCCCTTTTCTCCTAGAACAAGAACTGTGCACACAGTATCACCCAGCGATTTATTCATGAGCTAAAAAAGATGTCCATGGACGAGTGTATGAAGAAGGTTGAAGTAGATATGAAAGTGCTAGAAGGAAACTGCACCGTCTTGGGGGTAAGCTTTTACTAGTTCTTTGAGTTAAGTTCCCAAGATTTTCTTGTTTGTCCCAGTTTTCCTTACACTTGGTGGTTTTGTTGAGATGCCTGGTAGCTCACTTGAGGAATCCAGCAGCTGGAAAGCCATGGCCTCTTCTCCAGCTGGGCAATGCTGCCATGGCTGCTGGACCACACCGAAGCCCTCACCTTCATTTTTGCATAGGATAAGGCAGCATTCTTTAACTGAATCTCTAGAGATGCTGAAAAAATATTTATCAGAAGCTGTCCTTAGGATTTCAAAGAAACCACCAGGCTTCCTTGAAAGTTAACAGCCCCAACGGAATTAAAGAAACATCAGTGGGAGTTGTTCAGTAAGATGTCATCTGTCACTTCTGCCCCTCACTTTTTGGTAAACTCTAATTCAATGTTTGGAGACTCATTAGCAAAGAAACTGCCCCTCCTTTTGAATCCTGGACCAGCTGCAGCCTTGAGGAAGGGTCTTGAGGGCTGTCTGACATGCAGAGATTCATTCTGATGTGGATTATGTTCATATAGTTCATTTAGACTTGCAGTAATGAAGATTTCAGAGCCCTGGGACAGGCTGCCCAGGGGGTGTGGAGTCTCCTTCTCTGGAGAGATTCCAGCCCCGTCTGGACACCGACCTGTGTGACCTGTCCTAGGGACCCTGCTTTGGCAGGGGGTTGGACCCCATGGGCTCTGGAGGTCCCTTCTACCCCTACAGCTCTGTGATTGTTCATTAGGTGGGATCAGTAATGACCTGTACAGCTTGTTTCTTCAGGAAAAACGGGGCAATTAATAGTGGAAAATACACAGGCTGGGTGTCCTGCAGAGAAAGACACCTGCCTTTTGAACACCAAAGGGAGAAAGATGGAGAAAATAAGGGGACAGAAAACAGGCTTTGCATGTGCTCTGCTGGTGGCTGTGCCTGCAGCAGTGACTGTGCTCGGACATCTCCCTGGAGCAGAGAAATGGGCTTTAGGAAGAAAAGCAGATTTGCATCAATTTGCTAATACCTGCAGGCTGCAGAAGAAGACTGGTCTCATCCTCCCACCTAACCAAATGCTGAGCTCCACACTGCTGCCAGCAGTGCTCCACGCTGCTCAGCGCTAAGAGGGAGTGTGGTGTGATGCTGCTGGGATCCTGCTGTGCATCCTGCACCCCTTCTCTGGCCCCAGGATCTGGGCATTATGAGATAAATGCTTTGGCCTGATTTCTCTTCTCCCAGTTTGGCAGATAACTCCCCCACCTCCAAAAATAACTCAAAATATCTGCAGTAGTGTGAGGGTCAAATAGAAACACCAAGGTCTTAATTGACTAATGCTTGGTAGGAATTGTGGTTTGGGGCTGGTGAAGGGCAGCTAGCTGGCTTCATCCTCCATGCCAGGAGGAAGCATTTGGGTGGGATTCCTCTGTAACCAGAGCCTCAGTATCTGTCCTTTCCCCTTAGAAATCTTCATCCAGTGACAAAGAATGCTCAAAGGTGAAGGAAGCAACTTTCTCCGGATTTAAAGAGAGCCTGGAAGAATTCTTGGAGTGGGTCAATGAGAAGGAGTACTGCAAAAAACTCCCAACAGTGTCAGGTTTTTATCTGGGTGGCAAATGCAGCTGCCCTGACAAGTGGAAGGACCACAAGGGATTGCTCTAGGGAAGAGCCACCTGGGCTGTGAGGAGGGAGGCTGGAAGGAGGGGGAAGAAATGTCTGTCATTAACACTTAGACATGTTAGAGTCTTTGCTAAGTGTTAATATGAGCAGGTGAATTAAAACTCTACATGGCAATTAAACTTCATGTAACAAGCGTGGCCGAGTGTCGTCATTTGTGTCACTCATGGTTATCAGAGGTGAAACGTCGTGTGTCACCAGAGACAGGCAACCAGGCTCGAAGTTTGGGGGGCAGCAAACCCAACCCTGACCCACAGAGCAGGAGATGTGGGGACTGGGGCCAGGAAAGAGTTCCTGCAGCAGGATGCTGCTGGGGAGGTGGCCTGAGGGTTGGGAGTTTCAGTGGGGATTTACAGGACCCAGCACAACGCTGCAGAGCAGCCCCCAGGGAGGGAAGAGACCTGATGCCCATCATTCTCCCTGGCTGCTTTAACCCCCCCAGCACTAAAATCATTGCTTTTAATTTCTATTGGTTGACAATGAGCTTTGACATCAGCCTGACCAAAAGAATCTTGAGGTTTCGTGTGCCTGCCACGTTGGTCACAGTATCTATCTCCTCCCAGCAAAGCAATCAGCTCTTGCTTTGATTTTTTTCAGACTCTTTTGGTGTACAGGGTCTGTACAGTTTAGGACTAGATCCAAACTGGTGCTGAGCCACATGCTTTAAAAAAGACACAGAGCATAATATTCCTTGCATGAGGCCTCCCCTAACTCTGAGAACATCAGTACAAGCTGGTGCCAGATGCTGTTTTTCTGATCCATATCAGCATATTTGCAAAACAGGCAAGTCTGAGGCAGAGACAGAGAAGGGAAAAAGTTGTTTTTGAAAAAAAAAACAACCAGAGTATCACAAACTGGTGGTAAAGAGCGATTTGGGTCACAGAAATACCAGTACTCCCAGCTTGCAGCAACACCGAGATAGCAGATATAAGAGGTCGTGGGTGATGGGTCTCCCAAGGGCTCCTTGCCCGATGCCTGTTTCTGTGTGTGGAGGCAGCAGTGAAGCAGTGGGATTTGCAGGCACCAAGGATTTCAAGGGGGTTTGTCCTCAAGCCCTAGAGAAGAAGGGGCATCCCAGAGCACTGACTTCTCTAAACGCAGATAGAACTGGAGCTGGCTGTAAAAGGGAGCCAAAAGGCAACTGGCACATCCCATAATGAATCTAAATGCTATCAGTTACAAACGTGCAGGTCTTCCAAGCCCAGAAAAAGATTGAGACAGGAATTGGGAGCGACAGTGATGAAACAGGACGGAGCCATCAAGTGGTCTTCTTACTCTGAAATGTCACAGATAATGGCAGGACAAGGGGGATGGGGTGAAGCTGGAGGAGGGAAGGGTTAGAGGAGATATTAGGGGGAAGTTCTTTCCAGAGAGAGTGGTGAGGGGCTGGAACAGGCTGCCCAGAGAGGGGGTGGGTGCCCCATCCATGCGGGTGTTCAAGGCCAAGTTGGATGGGGCCCTGGGCAACCTTGTGTAGCTCCAGGCCTGGAGGTTGGTGGCCCTGTCTGTGGCAGGGGGTTGGAGCTCTGTGATCCTTGGGGTCCCTTCCAACCCAGCCTAGTCTGGGATTCTATGATTCTATACCTGTTTGCAAGACAAATCTTCTCTGGGTGCTCAGACCCTTGCTGTGCTGAGCACCCTGCACCATCCCCGTGCTCACAGCCTGCCTCACACCTATCAGTTTTGGACAAGAATTTGTATCAAAATCCCTCACAATCATGGAGGTGGCTTGTCAGGAAAGTAGGATTTGTCACATGTGTAAAAATAGATATAATCCATAAACACAGACAAGCCAGGAGGTTGGCACCATTGCCCATCACACCCCATCCCTAACCAGCATCCAGCTGGGATCTTGGCAGCTGACTAAAAGGTGGCAAGAGGGAGGAAGAGACACAGCATTTAGGAGCCACGTGAAGAGAAAACCTGTCACACTGCCATGCTTCAGTTCAAAGATAAGAGGTTTCCTAGCATGCTCAGAAGGCCCCAGCCCACCAGGTAACTCCAGGTTAAACCAGCAGCAGAGATGGGGCGGTACAGGGCTGTGTTTTTGTGTCCCATGTGAGATAAGGGCTTTGCAAACACACACATCACTGTGATCTTTGAAAAGTGAAGTGCTAAATGGACAAAGCTCAGAGCCTCAGGAAACAGTCACAGTCCCCACACGATGTGACCCCCAGCAGGTTCCTGAAATGCCATATTCCATCAGCCACCTAAAGGATGAGCTTGGGTGGTCATGCACAAGAGGATGGGACCTACACAAAGGAATAAACCAGCTGAATTACTGTCCTCAGATTATTCACAGCACATGCAGTAAATGCAGCCAACTACTAACCTTCCTCTCGGAGCAGCTGCTGAGTAATACCTGAATCTGCTCACACGCTCAGTTCCACCTCACCTTCCAGAAGACTGTAGAACACACCAGGCTTAAACCAAACCAGTTTTAAACTGGATATCTTCCAATGCTTTTCCTTCTTGAAAGCCACTGTTAAATGTTACCTGTCTGTCATTTTACCTTAGTCCCAGGGTTTTATTCGAGGGGATGCAGCTCCCTCACCCACCCCACCTAAAGAACAATCCAGTTTAAAAAGCAGATGGCAACTGAAGAGCACTTAGTTTACCTTCCTAAACTAGAGAGGAACAGATGTGCTCCTGTCCAAGCCTATGAGAAAACCCAGAAACACTTTCTGGAGCTGGTCTAGGCAAACACACACCTTACAGGCTGGGCTGAATCCTCAGCATCTCACACAACCAGAGAGAACTACTACTGGTGTGAAGTGGGATAGCTGACAGAAGAGCAATGCTAATCATCAGAAAGACCCTCACTCTGCAGAAGTCCATGATTTAATGATGCTCTTAGTGGAAAAAATAATTTTACTTCCTCCTGCAGTCAGGTTTGCTGAGGTACATTTGGGTTTTGCTGCTGAGCACCCAGCCTACACCAGCACCCCCTCCTGGGTATTAATTTTCATAATTTTAATGAAATAATTTTGATTCAGTTTAATTTCATAAAATTCAGAAGATGACTCTTGGGCGTACCTCAGAAACTCTGGTATCCCATGGACTTGTTCAGAAGTCCTGTAGCACCCCCAGTGTGATTCATATTTGGGTTTTAAGTTCATAAAGAGTGGAAAAAACCACCAGCCACCTACTCTCACTCCTACTATGCTCACTCTTAACTCTAGGTCATTATCCCTGTACTGATATTTAATTTTCATTTCACAGAATCACAGAATAATAAGGTTGGAAAAGACCTTTAAGATTATCAAGTCCAACCATTCACATCCTAAACTAAACCATATCCTTAAGTACCTCATCTACCCTTTTTTTGAACACATCCAGGGAAGGTGACTCACCCCCTCCCTGGGCAGCCTGTTCCAGGCCCTGACAACTCTTTCAGTAAAAAATTTTTTCCTAACATCCAATCTAACCCTGCCCTGGCACAGCTTCATGCCATTCCCCCTTGTCCTATCACCTGTCACCTGGCTGAAGAGACCATCACCTATCTCTCTACAACCTCCCTTCAGGTAGTTGTAGGTGGTGAGAAGGTCTCCCCTCAGCCTCCTCTTCTCCAGGCTGAACACCCCCAGCTCCCTCAGCTGCTCCTCAGAGGATTTGCCCTCCAGCCCCTTCCCCAGCCTGGTTGCCCTTCTCTGGACTCGCTCCAGGACCTCAATGTCCTTCTGATGGTGAGGAGCCCAGAACTGGACCCAGCACTCGAGGTGCAGCCTCACCAGTGCCCAGTACAGGGGCACAATCACCTCCCCAGACCTACTGGCCACACTGTTTTTGATACAAGCCAAGATGCCATTGGCCTTCTTGGCCACCTGAGCACACTGCTGACTCATATTCAGCCTGCAGTCACCCAACACCCCCAGGTCCTTCTCTGCCTGACAGCTCTCCAGCCAGTCTCCCCCAGCCTGTAGCGCTGCATGGGGTTATTATGTCCCATGTGCAGCACTCTACACTTGGCCTTGTTAAACTTCATCCCACTGGACTCAGCCCATGGGTCCAGTCTGTTCAGATCCCTCTGAAGAGCCTCCCTACCCTCAGGCAGATCAACACTTCCTCCTAGTTTAGTGTCATCTGCAAACTGACTGAGGGAGCATCCCATCCCTTCATCGAGATCATTGATAAAGATGTTGAACAAGACTGGACCCAGGACTGAGCCCTGGGGGACGCCACTCGTGACCGGCCTCCAGCTGCATTTTGTTCCTTTCACCACCACCCTTTGGGCTCGGCCATCCAGCCAGTTTTTAACCCAGCTGAGGGTCTCCCTGTCCAGGCCAGTGGCAGCCAGTTTCTCAGACAGAATGCTGTGAGAAACTGTGTCAAAGGCTTTACCAAAGTCCAGGTAGACACATCCACAGCCTTCCCCTCGTCCATTCAGCGGGTCACCTTGTCATAGAAGGTGATCAGGTCAGTTTGACAGGATCTACCTTTTGTAAACCCATGTTGACTAGGCCTGATCCCCTGGCCATCGTGCATGTGCTGCATGATAGCTCCCAAGACGACCCTCTCCATGATCTTCCCTGGGACTGAGGTCAGACTGACAGGCCTGGAGTTCCCTGGATCCTCCTTCTGACCCTTCTTGTCTGTGGGTGTAACATCTGCCAGGCTCCAGTCGACTGGAACTGCCCCAGTCTGCCAGGATTGCTTTTTTCCTTTTCACCCACTTCCAGCCCTTGCATCATGCAAGCACAGAGAAGGAAATGAACTCAGACTTAAATCCTGACCCTCCAAATTCGGTAGGCCGCAGAATTTCCCTCACCACCTCTATGAATGTACCGATTTGGAATTTGCAGCGTTTCCCACACGTGTTTCCTGCACACACGTTTCTCTTTCTCAGCACCAAGCAGGGCCAGGCCACCTCCACCAGCGCTGCCATGACCCAAGAGAGCTCCAGATCTCTTTTCCCCCTCTTCTGCCCTGGTCAGGCCCCACCTGGAGTGTTGTGTCCAGTGCTGGGCTCCCTGGGATAAAAAAGCCAGGGATCTCCTGGAGAGAGTCCAGAGGAGGGACACAGAGATGATGAAGGGCCTGGAGCATCTCCCCTGTGAGGAAAGGCTGAGGGAGCTGGGGCTGTTCAGCCTGGAGAGAAGAGACTGAGAGGGGATCTGATCAATGGGGATCAATAGCTGAAGGGTGGGGCACAGGGGGACATGGGCAGCCTCTGCTCAGTGTCTGTGGGGACAGGACAAGGGGCGATGGCCTCAAGTTGGAGCACAGGGAGTTCCACACCAATCTGGGGAAGAACTTCTTCCCAGTGAGGGTGAGGGAGCCCTGGGACAGGCTGCCCAGGGGGTGTGGAGTCTCCTTCTCTGGAGAGATTCCAGCCCCGTCTGGACACCGACCTGTGTGACCTGTCCTAGGGACCCTGCTTTGGCAGGGGGTTGGACCCCATGGGCTCTGGAGGCCCCTTCCAGCCCCTATGGTTCTGTGATTCTCTGATCATGACAGTCAACATTTATTTATCCAGCCTTCTTCCCCCATGACCTCAAATTATTTGTGTAATGAAAAACTATCTCTTTTGGAAAACTGTGCCTTGGATTTGCTCACAGAGCAGCACCACTGTGCTGTACAGGAAAGCTTCACCACTCTGACAGAGGGAAATTAAATCCCAGCTCGTTACACGAGGCTCATGGGTAGATGAGGTGCTCAGGGATCTGCTTCAGCTTAGGACAGGAATGGTTGGACTTGATGATCTTAAAGGTCTTTTCCAACCTGGTCATTCTGGGTTCAGCACTCCTGGAGAGGAGGGGGGGCTGCATTGGCCATGCCCTACAAGTCATCCACAAATTCCCCAGGACTAAACCCATACTCAGCTGCTCCTCATACATCTACAGGGTGAAACAGCCAAGCAAAACTTAGAAACAAGCCAAAAATGAGCAGTGCCCCAATACCAGAGTCTGCATCACGATCAAAAAACCAACCCTGGGCAAAGCTTTTACAGGTAAGGACTCAGACACAGGTTATACTTAACATCAAAGCTGCTATGGAAGAAGGAATAAGCACAGTTGAGGCTGATTAGCAATACCAATACCATTCAGCAACCTGAACTCGCCTGTTGAAGCCCTCCTGCTCTCAGTTTGATTACAGAGGAGCCTCACACAGGTTTAGCCCACAGGATTTGACCCAAAGGAAACAGACTCAGATAACTTCAGCATGTGAATTATTTCTTCCCACGACTTTATCAAAGAGTGGGGAAATACAACAGGCACTGAGGTTGCAGTACCTGTTTATCATAGCTGAAATGCTTTAACCTGTTTTCTTTTTTTTAAAGATACACAGAGCTGTTAGCCACATCCTTGAGTCATGAATGCTGTGAGCTGTAGTAGGCAAAGAGTATATTCTTGTTTAAAGCCACACCTTTCTCAATAATAATAATAGTATTAACTACTGGACAAAATGGAAGAATCACTAAAAAATAGCATATTTTTAAAAAGCAAAGGGAATAAATGGTGAATATTGCATCACTCGAGCTAACATCCCATCAGCAATCTGTACACTGGGAGTACTGGTACCACTGACCATAACCTGATGGAAAGGGCATGAAAGAGTTTGTTTCCCAGGTCTACAGAAACCAAACCTAATTCTGCTCAGAAACAATCCCAAACCAACCCCAATTCTCTATATCCAATTCCCTACTCCAGGTTCTAACCCTAATTCTCTAGATCCAATTTCTTCATCCAGACTTGGAAGCTTTTTAAGTGCAATGCTCAGGGTATTCTCAAAGGCAATGGAACAAACAAAAAACCAACTAAAATAAAAGAAATCTGGATCTAATATTCTTGGCAGCAGCACAAACTGCATCCCAACAACTCCCCTAAGCGCTGGGCTCCCAAGTCTCAAAGCATATTCTATCCCTGATACACTTCACATGCAAGTTTCTTTTATTTTTTATTACTTGCAATTCAATGTTCCTTCCCTGTCCTCATGTTTTTTACCGATTTTTACTGATTTTACTGGTTTTTACTGATTCCTACTCTGCCCTCAAAGCCTTGTGGTGTGGGACAGTGGAGTTTAAAGCTCCTACCATGAGAAAACAAAGAAACCAGAACTAATGGGAAAGTCCCTGTCCCTGCCTTCCCCCCTCAGCTATCTGTAAGAGCATCATCTCCCTTATCTCCCCGACCTGGGCTGCCAGCAATCCCCCCTCAGAGAAGCAGGAGGCCCATCCTCCCCGAGCTCACCGCGAAGGCAGCACTGCCTCCCACTACCTCCACACCTCTGGCTGCAGGTGAGTTGCATCCACCCTCCATAAATCCAGGATCATTTCCATTCCTCCTCGGAAAAAGCCACAGCCTCTCCAGAGTTACCCAAGTAACTCTTGCTCTTCCTCAGCTCAAACGTTTTCCTGGAGAGCATAAGGCTGCTGGATGTGTCTACCCACGCCAAGCTACAGCACCAGAATCAGCTTACCTTTGGGCTTCACTTTTTGTTGAGAAGATGCTACCCAGACCTGAGCCGCTCGGCATCGCTTAAGGAAAAACACAGCCTGTGCTGGGGGAGGTTTAAAACAGCATTTTAGCTTTGGAGAGGTTATAAAGGAAGGCTTATTAGCTAGAAAATAAAAAAGAAAGAGGTGTGATAGAGTGCAAGAGACCTCCCTCAGATGGGAGGGCGAGATAAGGCTGTGGTTGAAGAGCAGCAGGAGCTGAGAGCGCAGGCAGTGGTCACTGCTCTGCCTCCGCTTCCTGTGCCGTCCAGTCTCCAGTCCCGGAAAAGCACCCTGAAGAGGAAACTAAAGTGCACCCACTTCAGTTTCGGAGATAAACACAGTGCTGCTGAAAGGTTGGGGGCGGATAATCCTCCAAGAGGAATTCTGCATCCCAGGAATGGGTCCTAAGTCCCACCACCTTCCCAAACCCTGCTGCTGCGACTGGAGAGTGGCAGTCCCCATCCTGCGCCGCGCTGCTGACGTGTGTGTGGGGGAATCTGTCCCACCTGGGCTGCAACTGGCAATCCAGCAGAAAGTTCAGTGCACTTTCCAGAAGTTCAAATGACTTCTGAGATCTGCTATCTCACCAGGATTCAAATCAATCATCAGAAACATCCTTAATCTCGTTGTTACTCACTGACCTTCTCGGTTCTGCAGAGCACATCCTCACACGGCTGCTCTTTCCAGTCACAACAGCTCCTCTTTATTTGAGTTCAAACACATCCACATGCATCCTGGGGTACTACCAGCACTACACCCTGTCTGATCCACTGGCAAGGCTGATCAATTTATTGAAGGAGTGTACCAGGCACTTGTCTATAGTGACCCACACACTGGAAAACACTCACAGGACCAGGGGCTGCTCCACCACCGAGCATCACTCTCTAAGCACAGGTTTAATGGGCTTTGTAGCTGGTCCCAAACAGTTTCCACACCCATTGTTTTGCAGCCCGTGTAATCCCTTTTACACCAACAAACAACCCAGCTCTCCATAGTAAAAATCCCTTTTTCATGTCCAGCCCCATTCCAGTGGGGTTTTAGTACCAATTTCTGGGTGTCAACCCTGCCTGGCTCAGGAATTCAGCCACAGGCCTGCAGCACACTGCAGGAACACAGCTGCTGGGAACAGACAGGGCTAAACCCTGGAGAAGGGCACAGACTTTCCTCCACCATGGCCTCAGCAGCCCCATGGAAAACTCCTACACCATCCAGCACCCTTCTCCATCCTGGAGCACCTTGCCCCTGAACCATTGCCACACAGCGCTGTGCCGGTAACAAGCCAAGGCAAGTGTGAGGTCCTGGGTACCAGGAACACCGAAACAAGGCAGGGCTCAAGGTGAGCAGTGCTCTCAGTTACAATCAAACCTGGCTCTGGCTGCCTTTGATGTGCTGAGCCACGCAGGTTTCAGCCGAGCTCCCACCTCGGGATGACTCAGCTTGCACCCTGCAGCCCCTCTGGCTCAGGAAAGCCCTGCCAGGAGCTGCAAAGGCTGCTCAGAGAGGGCAACATGTCTTAGTTTACTACAGGTAGCACGCCAGGGAGACAAGGGAGTTTCTGTTTCCCCTGCTGCTCCACAAGTTTATTGCATCAACTTGCTGCATTGACAGAGCCTGATTATAGGATGCTTAATTATTGCACAATTATTGGATGCTTTGCCTTGTCCTCTGGCAAATACTTTCTCTGCAGTGAAGGTCACGGTGACTTTCACCATGGCTCATGGTCACACGTCCTGTCACTGTGACCATGGCTTGAGGGACACCACAGCACATTGACCCCCTCCCCTCCAGGCTCCCACTCCCAAGTGCTGCACTGACTTCTCAAAAGCTCTTAAGGGATGAGCATCCATCACAGGTAAGGAGTCAGGATGTTATTAGCAAGTGATTTGTTTTTAACACCATTTGGTGTTGGACTCGATGATCTCTGGAGGTCCAGAGATCTGTTTTTAATAATATTTGGGGTTGGGCTCAATCTCTGGGGTCCCTTCCAACCCCTACAACTCTGTGATTCTGTATTTTGAAGATTATCTCTTTAACTAGAAGCACTTAGAATAAAGCAGAGCTGGTTTCTAGGAAGCTGAGGTGGTCAGGCAGGCAGACCAGCTGCTCCCTGCAGGTCCCTTCCAGCTGAGCCATTCTATCCATGCCTCCTCCCAAGCACTGCACGCTCCTCCTCACACTGTTTGTGCTGCAGCCTGCAGCAGATGCTCTGGCCAGCAGCTTGCCCAGCTGGATACAATCAGCTTTGCTGCTCCACACCAGACTTTTGAGCAGCACTTGTGTTTACGTGGCACCCTGAGCCCGGGGCGCTGGCACTGGTGCTTGCAGAGGGCTCTGAGCAGGGGACACCCCACATGAGAGGAGCCCTTCACAGCCAGCTGCGGTCAAGCTGGGCAAGGGGAAGTGTTTGACACTGCTGGCTTCAAGCAACCCCCAAATTTAAACTTCCCTGAGACATAAATGAAAATTGCAAACCTGTTGGGAGTTTATGTATGGAAACTAGATCCCAGAGTCACAGACTTGTAGGGGTTGGAAGGGACCTCCAGAGCCCATGGGGTCCAACCCCCTGCCAAAGCAGGGTCCCTAGGACAGGTCACACAGGTCGGTGTCCAGACGGGGCTGGAATCTCTCCAGAGAAGGAGACTCCACACCCCCTGGGCAGCCTGTCCCAGGGCTCCCTCACCCTCACTGGGAAGAAGTTCTTCCCCACATTGGTGTGGAACTCCCTGTGCTCCAACTTGAGGCCATCGTCCCTTGTCCTGTCCCCACAGACACTGAGCAGAGGCTGCCCATGTCCCCCCTGTGTCCCACCCTTCAGACATTGATAAACATTGATCAGATCCCCTCTCAGGCTTCTTCTCTCCAGGCTGAACAGCCCCAGCTCACTCAGCCTTTCCTCATAGAGGAGATGCTCCAGGCCCTTCATCATCTCTGTGTCGCTCCTCTGGACTCTCTCCAGGAGATCCCTGGTTTTTCATCCCAGGGAGCCCAGCACTGGACACAACACTCCAGGTGGGGCCTGACCAGGGCAAGTGTCCATCTAACCAGGGATGTCACCCATTAACAGCCAGGGAAGGTTTTCTTTTGCCCCCAGCATGGCTGGGCAAATCCTTGCATTGAGCAAAGACATTTCTTGGCCATTTATTTGCTCCAAGACACACGAGGGGTTTGATCTGGTAAATATTTAGAAGACAAGTGGAACGAGCACAGCACTGTGGGGGTCACTCTGGGCACATCTCCAGGATGGAGAGTAAAAGAAAAAGCTTGGGGTGAAGCTGCTCAGCCCCTGGGTTTGGTGTCTGGGGCATTACCAGAGCCCCGAATCTCTCTGTGTGCACACTCAGCTCCACACACCTGGATCCCCACACTGAGATACACTGAGTGTTCCTGCCTATGACTCAGGTGGGAGCTGTGGTTGCCTCTATCTGCACATCAAGCCCAGGAGCTGTGCTGGGGCGTTTCTTGGAGCACGTTCATTGCCTGTCAGTGGTTGCTTTGAAAAACCCCATCTCACCTTGGCCCTAAGAACCAGCTCAGGCACCTTCCCCACCTGTTTTATCCCCTCTCAGCTCTTGTGACAATTTCTGTGCCAGTTCAGTAGGGACCAGATGCCTGTCACTGAACAGCCCTGCCCCTGGGAGCACCCATCCTACCCTGGGCAGTCCTGCTCCAGTGGCCCTACGTGGGGTGCTGAGGTCTCTATCCTAGAGCAGGAGAGGCACCAGCATCCCAGCTGGGTAGAACCTGGACCCACACTGGATATGGGGCCAGTTTTTGCAGCATGATCAGAGAGTCATGAAGCTGAAAAAGCCCTTTAAGACCGAGTCAAACCATCCCTGTCCTGTGCTAAACCAGATCCCTGAGCACCTCATCTCCCCTCTGTTAAACACACCCAGGGGAGATTCAGGCTCGACATTAGGAAGCACTACTTCTCAGAAAGGGTAGTCAGGCACTGGAATGCACTGCCCAGGGAGGTGGTGGAGTCACCAACCCTGGGGGTGTTCAAGGAAAGACTGGATGTTGTATTGAGGGATATGGTTTAGTGGGAGCTAGTAGTAATAGGTGAATGGTTGGACTGGATGATCTTCTAGGTCTTTTCCAACCTTGATAATTCTGTGATTCTGTGATTCTGTGACTCAGCCCCTCCCTGGGCAGCCTGTGCCACTGTCCTGCTTCAGAGCAGCAGAATTAGCTCAAGATGTTAAAAGCTAGCAATCAGTGATGGGGAACATAGAGTTTTAATACCTATATCAGTGGGAAATGCTGTGAGGATTTCTTTCCTATGCTAGGATAGACAGTCTGTCTCTCTTACCCATCACTTCTCATTTTGGCCCTTCCTGGGAGTCAAAGGAAACAGCAGTGTGCTGTAAAACCAGCATGTTACCCCTCAAGGTCAGGCTGGACGAGGCTCTGAGCAACCTGAGCTGGTTGAAGATGTCCCTGCTCGTTGCAGGGGGTCAGGCTAGATGTCCCTTAAAGGTCCCTTCCCACCCAAGCTGTTCAGTGAGGGAGTGATCCAGGCAGCGGGGCTCCACAGGTTTGGGTTTTACCATCCATCCTCCCAGCTGGGCACAAGACACACTTGTGACTCTGTGAACTTGGAGCTGCTGTTTCTGAAAGAGATGAAAGTGCAACCACAGAGCGATGCCTTGGCAGCAGCTGAACAGCAAGGGAGAAAAAAGAGGCACTGATTGCCAAGATGGTTAGTAGGCAGCTTCTGATCTCTGTGAAGCTCCAAGCTTGTGGTTTCCCAGGTATGAGCTAAAAATGGCTTTTAATCATTAAATCATTTCCTCCTATCTGCTCTCCTATTCTTTTATTGGCCAACAAGGGTAGAACTTCATCACCCAAACACTCATAGAAACCTTGGAGCAAGTTCTCAAGGATTTTCAGGGGAAGAACTCACCAGGACGAAGCTGCCATGAGATTCCCAGGAGGAGAAACCCCACTGCTGAAGGCCCTGGCATGGGCTTGTGCCTGGGTGTTTCAGAAAGCACCTGGCAGGAGCTGGACAGAGTTAGATCCCGATGCTGGTGTGCTCCAAAGGCCAGCACTGTCTCACCTGAAGGGCCTGGGTGCTTTGGGGAAGCTGGGTGTGCAGACACCCTGGCTGCACCCTGCAGCTCCCCGTGTCCCAGCTGAGAAGGGGAACGGTGCTGCTGAGCCCCAGATTTCTTGGGTTTCCTTGCAGAAGCACTGCCAGAACTTGAGTCCTTTCTCTCCTTTGGCTCTGCAAGAGGCTCACAGATCAGTAGAAGCAAGAACAGGCTGGAGCAGCTCAGAGCCCAGGAGGAGACAAGCACAATGGCACCAGCAGCCATCATCACTGTGGGGAAAGGAGAGACAGGGGAGGATGTGCCAAGCTGCTCTCTGAACTGAGTCATCCCAGAACCAAAGGTGTCATGGGAGTGATCCTCCCTGAGGCTTTCACTTGGTTTTTGGAAGGTACAACAACTACTCAGCTGCAGACAGTTTTACTCATCTTACCTGTAAAATTAAAATTATTTGAGGGTAAGAGCTGGGGGCAGGGAGCAGAACCCCCTCTGGCAGAAGCAGACTGTCCCTGCACAGCCAGCTAACACTGCTCTCACACTCTTCCAGCCTCCCAGTGAGCAGTGGATGGACCATCCCTCACGGGCACAGCCAGGGACCCACACGCTGCCCCAGCTTTGGGTTTGCTGCCTGTGGCCATCGGGATAAAATCCATCCTAATCCACATGGAAGTGGTACTCAGACCCCTGTAAAACCTCCTGCTGCACCAGCTCCATCCCTGGGAAGTGCCAGCTGAGGCTGCCCCGTCCATCCCCATCAGCTGGGGGACTGCACAGGCATTAGTGCTGCTCTTAGCTTACTCAGAGTGTAAGACAGGGCTCAGCTCTGCTCACCAAGGCAGGGGGAGCGAGCACAACCCACAGCAGCCACCCTCCACCTTCACACACAGCCAGAGCTTGAGTGCACATAAACAAACACTCAGCCCTTCAAATACACCAGTGTTCTTTCTGTGTACCACTTCAAAACCAACTACAGCTTTGCCATTTCCTCTTTCCTGTGAGTAAACCCAGGCAAGTTATCTAGCAAATCCAAGTTATCATTTGCTCAGAGCAAGACACACAGATGAAAAACCACAGCGATAGAGCCCCTGCAAAGTGCTGACTCCAAGTGCCAGGGTAGGCAGCCCTGCTACCCCGGGCAACACGAGCACACAGGGGCTCTTCTGGGGAGGAACAGGCAAGGTGGGAGCCAGCTGAATTGCTGTGCAGTGTGTTCATTCAGAAGCTGCTGCTTTATAACAGGGTGGCCATGAGCCAGCAGGGTGTCCTGGGGGCTGAGAGAGCCAATGGGATCCTGGGGGGCATCAAGAGGAGTGTGGCCAGCAGGTCACAGGAGGGGATCCTCCCCCTCTGCTCTGCCCTGGTCAGGCCCCACCTGGAGTGTTGTGTCCAGTGCTGGGCTCCCTCGGATAAAACAGCCAGGGATCTCCTGGAGAGAGTCCAGTGGAGGCTACAGAGATGTTTAAAGGACTGGAGCATCTCCCCTGTGAGGAGAGGCTGAGTGAGCTGGGGCTGTTCAGCCTGGAGAGAAGAGACTGAGAGGGGATCTGATCAATGGGGATCAGTAGCTGAAGGGTGGGACACAGGGGACATGGGCAGCCTCTGCTCAGTGTCTGTGGGGACAGGACAAGGGGCGATAGGCTCAAGCTGGAGCACAGGGAGTTCCACACCAATCTGGGGAAGAACTTCTTCCCAGTGAGGGTGAGGGAGCCCTGGGACAGGCTGCCCAGGGGGTGTGGAGTCTCCTTCTCTGGAGAGATTCCAGCCCTGTCTGGACACCGACCTGTGTGACCTGTCCTAGGGACCCTGCTTTGGCAGGGGGTGGGACCCCATGGGCTCTGGAGGCCCCTTCCAACCCCTACAAGTCTGTGACAATGATCTATGCAGTGCACAAACCCTTTCCTGCTGGAATTTGAGGCAGAAGGACACTTCCACCCTGGGGTAGTGCCCAAAAGCAAGTCAGAACCCGCTGCTGTGCCAGGATGGCTCCTCTCTGCAGACACCGTGTCCTGAGCAAGTCTGTATCCTCCCAGGCCCCAGGGATGGCAAGATAAATCTGGATGCAAGTTATACTGAAACTAGATTAAGCTGGTGGGAAGCAGGATCCAGAGCTTCAGATTCCAGCACTTTCCAGAGACACGGATGTTTCATGAGGGGCTGAGCAGGCTGGGTTACACAGAGAGCCCCCCTCTCTCTTGTTAAAGACATGGGTGAATAAGAAAAGGGTTTGGACATCTGTGCTGAGGCTTTCTCAGCTGCCTCCATTCACAGCAGCAATCCTCACCAATGTTCTTACCCATTTTTTTTCCAGGTAAACCCAAGAGGTGCTACTGCACCCCAGGAGGTGTGATACTGCTTGTTTGGTGTCCATAACACAGCCCAAAACAAGGAGTGAGATGCAGATCTTCCCCCGTTCTGTTTGGTGCAAGAGATGCTGATCTTAGAGAGGTCTCACGCAGCCTGTCCCAAGGGGGAAGCTCCCCCAAGAGCTATCCCATCCCAGGGTGAGCACCGCCCCCCAGCACCCCCACCTCTCTCGCCTTCTGCTCACAGCCCCCAGCAAACAGCAAAACCACCCTGGTGATGCCCATCAGCACAGGAGAGCCCACAACCCATCACCTTTGGGTGCCAGAAGAGCAGCTCAACTGTCCAACAGCTTTGGGAGGGAGCACAGGGAATGAGAGGGGTGGCAC
Organism: Porphyrio hochstetteri; assembly: GCA_020800305.1. Classification (NCBI taxonomy): domain Eukaryota; kingdom Metazoa; phylum Chordata; class Aves; order Gruiformes; family Rallidae; genus Porphyrio; species Porphyrio hochstetteri. The sequence continues at coordinate 2,098,500 of CM036919.1, read as the reverse complement.
ACCAGGCTCAGCATCCCCAGAACAGCAAACCCAACACCCAAAAAACACAACCCATGGTGGTGATTGGGAGATTTCAGAGCAACGCTGCTCCTGCCAACTCACTGCCCTGCTCAACTGCACCCTGTGCTATACAGACCTGCACCCACCCATCTGCACCCCTGGACCCCTCACCAGCTCCTGCCCAGCACTGTGGGCAAGGGGCTGCCCCAAGCCAGGAGCACCCTGCCCTGGGCACAAGGCAGGATGCTACATGAGCTGGGATGCTGCCCACCCTGGGCCAGCATCTCCTACCACACGCAGGAGATCAGGGGGTGTTTGCAAGCAGAGGTCAGGGGAGGTGGGGCAGCAGCAGAGCCTCAGCTCTGGGGCTTGGCATCATTTATTTTGGCAAGGGGGAGATTACGTGACTCAGAGCTCCATGACCTCAGCCACTTTGCCTGCTAATTGGGAACAGCTCACTCTCTCCTACAGCAGAGCTGGAGCAGCCCACGTGAGGCAGGGTTGGATCCAGCGTGAGCTCCCAGACACTGGAGGAAGAGGGGGAGCCACACAGAGCAGACAAAACCTTTCATGGGAAAGGAGGCACCTGCACGAGTCAGACCAGCTCTGTATTGGCAGGGTGGGCTCTCCCAGGCATGTGCAGCAAGCTCTCATCCCAGGGTGAGGGATGTGGGGCTGCTGCAGGCAGGGGAGAGCTGCAGCCAGCACCCTCCTCCCTGCCACAGCCCTGGGTGTGCTGCACGTTTCGCAGCATTTCTCTCATCCAAACACGTGTGGAGGCAAAGGGAGACCTGAGAGAGAGAGTAAGCTCTTGGCAAGCAACAGCCTAAGGCCATGTGCAGTAGTAGGGCTGACAGATCCAGGTACCTCTCAATTAGAAAGATGTCATTTGCTCACCCTCACTCAATTAAATAGAGGAAACCCAGGGAGAACAAAGCAAACCCATCGTGTTACACTAGGACACAGCCAGCACCTCACTGCCAGCACACTGGGACTGAAGGGGGTCAACACTCACCGAAACCACCTGCAAATGCTCCACAGCCAGAGGAACAAGCAGTCCCACAGCTCAGCTCCTCTTCTCCAGAGGACAGGCTGTCCCCATCAGCCACTACTCCAGCTCCAAGCTTCTGTCATCTTCACAGGTACAGGCAGCAACAGCAGCATCCCCCAGCTCTACGGATGAAGTGTCCCAAGGCCCTGCCAGGCCAGCACCCACTCCAGGGTCAGCACTGTGGGCTCCACGCACCCCTGTAAGAGTTCACATCACCACCTGGCTTCAGGTGCCACAGGGCTCTCACCTCCACACCGGGGTACAGGGCTGAGAGGCATCTGTGAATCCAGGGCCTGTCCTGCAGCAGGGTTGAAGGAGAAGCCACCTTCCAGTCTGGAGTGAAAGCAGTGACATCTCCTCTGTTGTTTCAGTGAAAGTGTACCAAAACATCAGTGTGGGGCTACTCTTGTGGTCCTCTTCAGCTCCTGGGAGCAGGAGCACAAGGCAGCAGGAGCACGAGGATGTTCTGAGCATGAGCAGAGCCAGGGCAGCAGCACAACTGCACCTGAAGCCCATCCCTCACTGCAGCACAACGAAGGGGCCCCACTCCATCCTTCCCAGGTCACAGGGGGGACAAACAGGATCGTTTTCTAAACACAACCCAAAGGTGCTCCAGAACAAGGGATTAGAAACACATGGCGCTACACCAAGGGCAGATGTCCATCAACCCCCACCTTGATCCAAAACACCTGGCAAAGCCTTTCCAGCCGAAAACACCTCATTGCACAACAGCTTCACCCACACTCTGGTTTGCCAAGCAGAAACTCTGCTCCTTGGTTTGGGTATCTGGGCTGCACAGAAATCCCCAGCAGAGCACACCCTGGGCAGGGGTTTGATCAGAGGCACAAGCTGTGGCCACGGGGCTGCCCAGCTCCATCCTGCAGCCACGGTCACATCCCTCTGGGTGCTGCTGCCCACCTGCCCCAGCAGCTGGAAACTGAAACTGCAACCATGCTCCTTCCTCCCAGCAAAGAGCTGGGTGCTGGTTCATGCTCTGCCCACACACAGCAACACACCGCAAGGAGAGCTCAGACCATCAGGAACCTGGTTGCCCACATGAGCTGCTGATAGGGTTGTGAGCCCTTGAATTTCAGATTTCAAGGAAAAAACAAATGTTCTTCAGCCACGCAGGGAGTTGTGGTCCAGTTGATGCTTAACAGCAAGGCAGCAGCTTGGGTTTGTCCTTGACTTTCTTTCAAGGCATCACTAGGAATTTCACAAGCATCCCAACACGGATGCTCAAGCCAAAGGCAGTCTCTGCACGCTGGAGAATGCCTGGTGGCTGTTTCTCCCAGGTCTTTGCCAACAAACTCCCATCTTTGAGGTGATTCTGCATGCAGAATGGGGAGCAGAGAAGCTGCTGAGGGTAGGTTTGATGCTCCTCTCACCCCGAGGGTACCTGCAGAGTGCTAGGGTTACCCTCCTGCTTTCAGGTAGTCCAAGGTATCCAGCATCACTCCCACCCTCACTATGAAAATCCTCACTTTTGTTATTCTCTAACATGCTTTACTCACCCTTCACAGCAGGTAAACACACAAACACAGTGCTGGACACAGGTGCCAAACACTTCTCAGCTGTGGAGCATCAAAGCTGAGAGCCAAGCTGGGGTCACCCTCCAATTATCAGAGCAGCTGGGACAGGAACCAGCTGCCAGCAATCCCCACACATCACTGAGGGGCCAGACACTCACAGGTTAACCCTACCTTAGCCTCACTTAAACATACCCTCACCCAAAGACACCAGAACACTGTGCTTGCTATTGGATAGGTAAATCCTTGAGTGCACAATCCTCATCCAAAAAAAAAACTTGGCACCACTGAGAGCCCCAACCAGGGATTTTACAGCTCAGGAAAGTGACAGAACTGGGTTGTACAGTGTAAGCCAGGTACCCACAGCACAACACCCCAGGAGCTCCCTGCCCTACAGCTCCACTTGTCCATCACAGCCAAACCCTTCCTCCCCTCACACTTCAGTGTGGATGAGTTCTCCCCCTCTGAGGTGATTAGATAGATGAGTTTTAAGTGTTTTTTTCCACTGTAACAGGAAAGAGAAGTACCTTCTAATGCAGAAGAGATAAGTGCTTCTCAGAGTCCCCACAGCCAAACCTGGAGGCGTTGGGTGATTTCCTAACCCAGCTGGGGGGCTGTGGAGCTGCTCTGGGACACAGCCCAGGTCCACACAGTAGTATCAAGGCCCATGGTTAAGAAACCACATGCTCGAAGTGGATGTGGATTCCTGGCATGGTCTGGGGGTGGTTGCTCTTTGTATGACTACACAAACCACCAGAGACCATCTTTTCATGAAAGCTGACACAGTGTGTACTTGTGTGCACCAGTACCTGTGGGCTTTGAGACACTGCTCCATGTGACACCAGCAAGCTCACCCTCTCACATGGGACCTGAGGGCCTCTCTGGAGGGTCCCAAAGCACTTTGAAGTGTTTGGCAGCCACTTGTCCACAGTGAGTCTGTGTAGAATGTATGAGTATCCGTACCAAGTGCTTAAACCCTATAAATCAGAGTCAGCAGTGCCAGGAGAAGAACAACTTCAGTCTAAACAAGACTGAGGTACTTACTAACACCAGTGATACCCTATCTACCTCCAGAGATAGGAAGGTTTATTTGTTCCAGCATACAAATCTTCTTTTACCTCTGAAAAATACCCCACAGGCTTAATTTTACACTAATTAATATATTATGCTAGTTTTTCAGAATGTCAAGAGACAAAATAGGGACTAGAACCTGCCAGACTGCACAAACATGCCCAAGGGTGCTGGATGCCCACGAGCCACACATCATGCCCTCTTCTCCAAGGCAGCCATCACTCTGCAGATCAGATCAGCAGCGAGTGGATCCTGCTCACAGCACAGGCAGAAGCTTCCTAGGCAAGAGGTTCTGCATCCACACTCCTCACATCCCACCTCAGGCTGAAGCAATGTGGAACAAGTCAGAACAGGGCAGTTTGTTTCTCTCGAAGTGAAGTTAGCTTTAAGAGTCCAGTGTTACACAGTTAACAATGATATTTCCCAGCCAGCTACACTATTTCAGAAGTGGGATGTGCCAATTTTTGGCCAGAGTCCTGATATGAACTTTATCTGTCAACATACCACGTTGACAGAAGGTCTAAGTGGATTCCTCTTCCTCACCCTGAAATCCAGAGTGCTCCAACCAGAGACTGTGGCTTTGGCTCCCTGTCAGCTCTTCACATCTGTGAGGCTTGCCAGATGTTGAACACTGTTTTAAAGCAAAACTCCCCTATTTCCTAAGTTTATGTGTCTTGAGAGATTTTACTAAGAAAACCAGAGGTCAACAATGAACTATTGTGAAGAGCCAGCCAAGAACCACAGCGTTCATGGCAAGCAGAGCAGCACTGAGGGGTTAGAGAACAGCTATGGAGCTACACTGTGCCAGCTCATTGAGGTTTTTAGGAAAAAATAATCTTGCAAGTCCTATAGCTACCTGCTGTAAGGCTTATTTACAAGACTAGATGCTCCTCATTGAGAGCTGGAGCTTCACAAGTCTCTGCCTGGACAAGCCAGGAGCTCCTCTCCAAACAGCAGTGAAGATTGAAGAGAGAAGTGAAAGCTTTAGCAGTACAAGTACTTCGATGCTGCATCTCCCTAACAAACCCCAGCAATAACCATCAAGCTCATAAATTCACCACATGTGAAATTCAGGTGCAGCTGAGTGTCTGTTGCTGCCTCACTTGGCTTCATACAGCAGATGGATGGTATGTTACACCTTACCAGTTAACCCCCTCTGGTCCAGAAGGGCAGCCAGGGTCCTGAGGTGGTGCTGATCCAGCTGCCATCCAAGCTCCATCAGTCTCTGCATGGCCTAGGGCACTGAGAAATCCATGGGAACCAACAGTTGCTGTACAAGCACAGCTGTGACTGGGTGCTTTGGTGTCATTGAAGCTTCTTGCACTTCCTCAAGGTAGATATGTTGGTATGTTAACAGCTGCCCAAGCTAGTCTTTAAGCAATAACTTAGTGGAACCATGACCACTTTGGGCTTTAAGTTCACCCACAGTCATCCAGAGTCCCATGAAGTCACATCCACACCAGAAATGGCCAGCAAGGTCTTTAGGAGTCCATCCACCCAGCTCAGCACCAGCCTGTTGTCTCAATACACAGCCAACAGCAGGTTTCTGCAGCTCTGAAACATCTCCCTATTAAGCTTCTCATGTGTTTTAGAATTAACTGTCATTTCTTCTGATTTCATTCAGAAACTGGATTTCCTTTCTGTTGTGGAGAACACTCCTCCACACCTTGGCTTGCAGCCACTTCACACATGCTAACAAAGAAAAGAGGCAAAGGAGAATCCACATACTCACATTTAAAGGGCACAATTGCTCCCAGCCTGCCAGAAGGGCAAGACAAACCCCTGCTCCAGCCTCCAAAAGCAGACAGATTTGCTTGCCAGGCATCCCTACTGCCTTCAGCAGGTGCTGAGCTCCACCACATCAGGTGTTCCCAGCAGAGATGCCCATTTTTAGACTCCAGGATTGTCAAGGCTGTTCAAAGTCTTGAAAATCTTCAGATTTTTGTAACTGTTTGCATCAAAACACACACAATACCACACAAGAGAAGGGTTAACATCACAGGGAAAGGCTTCTCCAAAGCACAGTAATGCTGAGGTCCTGGTTGCCACTGGCCCAAAGCATGCAGTGGGCCTGCTCCCAGGATACATCAGTCACCAAAACCAAGTTAAGACACAACTGTTGCAGCTTCTGCTGAAGCTGGTGAGGTTTTAAGTGTCCAAAGCCATGATGTGTTTTTCTATAGAGAAAGGAAAACAAAGCAACAGCTCCTCACTGGAAGAAACAGTAAAGGCTCACTGCTCCCTAGAACCAAGCACCAATACACCTGCTAAGGACACAGAACAGGGAAGCACTTTATGGAAAGAACATTTATTTTTGTTTCAAAACAGGTGATCCATAGAAATACAATAAAATCCACATGTACACAAAACCTTTTTTTAAAAAAACAACTTTGGTTCAAAGAAATATTTAATATCTACATTTTCTGAGGTACAAAAGGCACAAGGACCAGGCACCCAAACGTACTGAATCCCCACAGCACCAAACAGAACAGAGGGAGTTGGGAGGGTGAAGGGCAGGTCTAGGAGGATGGCAGGGGGAACATGGAAATAACAGCCACCAAAACACAAGCATGTGTCCAATGCCATTTACTTCCTTTCATCAGTGTTACATTAATTTTGTTGTCCTTTTTTGGGGTAAGTGCCAGGACTCTTGGACAAAAAGATGGATCATTTCTTAGAAATGAACTGGAAGAACAAACAGCAGAGGAGGAGAGAGAAGGGCCTGCAGCAGGCTGGGCTTCAGTCAACCTCTGTTCGCCCACAGGGTCTCAGGAATTCGTTTCCTCTCTCATGAAACCATTTGTTTGAAACTGTGGAACAAGGATGTGAAATCAGTTACCACCAGGTACCCAGTGTGTTTATCACTGCAACCCAGTTACTTCAAGGAAAATCTCTCTCAGCCTGAGGATTCCTGGTTATACTTCCTACTCATCCAATGGGACAGGCAGAGGGAGATGCAAAGGCCTGGAGTAAAGATCTTCTCAAGGGTACAAGTCTGGGGCCAAGAATAACAGAGCTGTGTACTCTGGGTCTGAGCATGCTCTGGCACCCCAGGGGAGGGATACCTTGGAGGGTAGGGAAGGTGGCATGGGAATGGATGGCATGAAGCTTGAGCAGCTTTCAGGAGTTGGTAGAAACAACCAGTGTCCACACATTCACATTTACCTTACAAGGAGCTTTCTTCCTTCTGCAGTTAAGCTGTGCCCAAGTCTTTTAGGAACAGACTTGATTCCAGGCAAGTGATAACTCATCCTGATGCTGATACAGTGCATAAATCCAGTGCCATCCTTACACACTTTGTTGCTGACACAAAACAAACTCACTAAAGAGTGACAGCTGAGCACCACAGCTGCTTACCCCTACATGATATTCATGCTAGGAGGTTTTGTTATGGCCAAGTGACTCTAGGAGTTAAAACCAGCAGAAATCAGGCTATTAAATGTAGGGGTTCAGTAATCACCAGCTTTACATGGACACAAGGTTTCCTCCTAAAGGAGGATACTTACCCCATTTACACCCTACTAGTACTGGACAGGCTGCATGTCTTGTTCTATAGTCACCCTCACCACTTCTGAAAAGGTTGTACCAAAACACTGCTGTTCCCTGAAAAGCAAAATCAGATCCAGATTAGCCAGAACCTAATCAATAGAATTATTCAGGTTACAGCAGGGGGATGGACACACAGACCTATGAACTCAGCTGCAGGCTCTCCTGAAGCATGTGAGCCCATGGCACTGCTGACCACACATGAAAGCCCCTCTAGTCCCACTCTAATTGAGCCACGTTCAGGGCAGAGAGTTCTACCTGAACACAAGTTGGCTGTTAACAGCTCTACACAGAAACAGTTCATTGTCATAGAACAGTTTGGGTTGGAAGGGACCCAAAGCAGAGGAAAACCCCAGTCTCCAGGATCAGCTCCAGCTGCCTCACCACACAGCAGCCTGTCAGTCCAGTTGCTGTGTGGAGCACTGTCACATTAGCTGACTTAAATGGACACAGGACTGTGCAAGGAAGAGACAGCAACAGGAGAGAGGTGAAATCAAGCAAAACAAACAGACTTTACCTTCTTGGGCCATATTGCTGCCCCAAAATCTGGGAAAACTGTGGCTCCTCCAGCTTCTACATCACTCATCTGAGAAAACAAAGTTCACAAACTGTCTGTTTACAAGGATTTCTGTACATGCAGTCCCACAAACTAGAGTGCCCCCAAGCCCCAGCAGATTTCTACCTGTACTCCATGAGAGGCACTGATGAGGGAAGGATGCTCTTCAACCAGCATGAACTGCAGAAGTGACAGTCCTTGTTGGTTGAAGGCTGTTACTGGAGCTGGAGGTGTTTGTTCAGCACTTTGCCTAGCTTCTGTATCATCTCTCAAACATTTACCCATAAAGAGTTGTGTACCTGCAGTGTGAATAAACTAGTACTCTAGAACAAGGGAGAGGACTTCAGAGCAAGCCAAGAGTTTCATTCCAGCTTATGATCCAATTAGGAAAACAAGTAAGTGTCTGTTAAACCACATGTTTCCTCATAAATTGAAACCATCTCTTTGGAACTGATTTACATGATTTGGTTTATGCATCTTGGTCAACCACCTCAAAAAGCTGTGCAGGCTGTTAGAGAGCCTTGCTTTCTGCACTGTTTCTAAGCTGTTCACAGTGATGCTACACTGCTTCAAGTGCTTTATGCTTCTCCAGCTCTGATACACACGTCTAGGCAGCTCTACAGAACAGCTTTTCTCCTCATGCTTTGCCCTTTTAGACTGGAATGAATTTAACCCTGTTGAACTCACCAGCAGTGATGGATTCACTAAACTCTAGACTTGACACAAAGCCCACTTAAGCTCATGGAAGCACTCTAGGGAAAGCCTTTCCACTTATCTCAGTGACTTTTTGATGAGATTCTTGATTAAAAGAAACATTAAATCAATCAGATCCAGCTCCCAGACTTAAACCAGCACAGCTACTATGAATACACTTCCCAACTCCCACATTCCCTACTGCAACTTGGATTTCTGTTCAAAGCAGATGTTATTACCACTCTGGTGTCCTCCTGCTTGGTACCTACAATAAAAGGGCACAAGATGCCATAGGTGCACAGGTTTTTCTCCTTCCAACTAGAAAGCACATGCATGAGACTTTGCAAGTTAATACCTACATCTGAGCAACACAACCACTCTTTTTAGTAAGGGTGTTGGGATGTGTATGGTGTGTTCTACAGAGGACATATGAGGGTAAATCACCTTTGACCATGTACAGCTGGCAGAGAATAAGGTGCATTATTGTTCACTCTAAATCAAAGTTTGTCCAAAGGTCTGAGAAGCAAACAAAATGCAGATAGAGACAACTTAAAACTAAAGCCTCACAGTGCTTCTTACTCCAATTCTTGTTTTGGAGATTGTTTCCTCCCCCATCAAGTTGAAAGTATTACTGGTTCTGTTTTGAGCTGCATGTCACACTCCAGATACCAGCTCAGCCATAAATATTTCAGCATGAAATTTCAAATTTGAAGCTGTATTACTGGAAAGTTAGGTGTAAGTTAGACTAAGTGACCCTACTTACTGACAAAGTAAGTATAGGCTGATAGATAAAATATTGTCAGAGGACTACTGTGAAAACCTTTGGGCACTGTACTGGTTGGGAATCCAGTGTACATGGTCTGCAGGCTGTAGAGGACATGCAACTAATGAGTCTTTCTAATTCTCCATTTGTAACCCCATTGCACCAAGTTGATGAGCTGTGTCTCCTCCACTGGCTGGAGCAACAGCCACGGCAGAGTAACTCCACCTCTGGCAAACAGCTGAAGTGGAGGCTGACAGACCACAACATCAAGTGCTGCCCAACAGTGGTGGCAGAACGTGACTGCCTCAGCCAACAGTCAAGTTCTCAAGTGGTGTATCACACAGGGAGTATCCCAGACTGTTTCCTTGGAGGAATAAGCCAAATTCTCCTCACCCACCAACAGGAATCCGATGAAGTCAAAAGTTTCCTAGTGGAGTGGCCAAAAGGGGAAGCTGGGCCCCATAACCTTGGGGCAGCAAATGTGGTTAAGAATCACCAGAACTCTCAGTTCAGTTGGGACAGCACCTGATGCTGCAAGAAGAATGGAATCCCTCCTTCCAGATGCCAGGGAATCTCTACAAAGAACCAACTGCACAAGCTGTAAACAAGATGCTGCTGGAGAGTTACACTCAATGCAGAAAGGATCATCATACTTACATAGTTTAAAAAAGTGGCCACACGATTCCCAGTCCCTAACCGCTTGAAAGCATCTGGCTCATCTTTCTATAAAATTAAATGAGAGTAACTGCAACCTCCAAGCCCAAGGACAGACACACAGAGGTACTTACATAGTTAAGAAACGTCGCTAGCCTATTTCCTTCCGATTTGAGTGTGCTGTCAAAGGGGCGCTGCAACAGACAACAACTTTAACCCAAACAGGCTCCCAGGAGAGCTGCAGAGGGGAAGCTCTGCAGAGACACCCTCAAGCCCAGCGTCAAGAGGTGAAGTAGAAAGGGCACAGATGACACAGGGTAATATTAAAGGCATTACAAGCTGCAGCCAGGGTGCAGAGCTGCATGCACGCAGCCCTCAGATGCTGGAAGCAGCAGCACTGAAGCCATTCTCAGGGCAGAGTGGAAGCAACAATTCCAGAGCCTGTGATGTTACTCAAGTAAAGTTCACAGGTCATTACTGGACTGGACACTGATCCAAAGTCAACAATTGAGTTGAAAACTCATCTTCAGTGGGCTTTAGATAACACACAAGGTTCTCAGGAATGTAGCAGTGACTCAAAGATACTGTCACAAGACAAGAACAGTGCACTTTCTGCCAGCAGGCAGAGCTGCAGAACAGCAATAATGAACTTTCAGGTGGTTGCCTGTCTAGGATTAAGGACCACATCAAAAAGATCAAACAGTCTTTTTATGCTGTAGGAAATGGTTTGGGTTTTGATTGCTGAAGTATGAGATCATGATGGTGCCAGTTTACAAGTAGAAAGCACAGGTAGGATGCCAGTGTGCCTCTGCTCCCTTCAAACAAAAAAGCAATTAGAAGTTTATTTACATTGCTAATAGTCAGGAAGTCCTTTCAGCCAGGAGACATTAAGGTCCACTCTTCTACACAAACCCCAATAATCTCTGACATTTAAAGAAAAGCAGAAATCAGTACTAGAAAAAACAAACAGCAAGGAAAGCCACAGCCACCATCCAAGACCTTCGAGTTCAGTCTGAAGCATATTTCAAGAAATAAAAGGTTTTCCCTGAAATAGGTTCATAAAAAGAGACTTCTGTATCTGCACACAAATTCCACCTAAGAACCAACATAAGAGCACTGAGATAGAGGGGATTCCCTGGTTTCTGCCACTGCTGCCAAACCCAGGTCCAGACACACATTTCTGAGCTTCAGTATGAAAAGATTCCTCTAACTGTTGAGCTACCAATAAAAATATCAACATTTTAATATAAATTTTAATAATTGCAAGGGAACAAAGAGCTGCAAGGCTGACTGGGAGATGGGGAGACACAGGAGTATCTCTGTTTCAATACTGAAGTCTGGGATGCACAGAGAGCCTGGAGGACCAGTCCAAAACTACAGCAAATTGTGCCATTGCCTTAGCTGGTGGCTGTGGCCAAGGTTTATGTTCCAAGTGGAGCTGTGCTGCAGCTGCCTAAGCCAAAAGTAAAGTCCACACTGGCCAATCTGATGTCTGGGGTCCCTGAGTTCAGAGGCTTTGAAAAGAATTTAAGAGCATTTGCTTGACTTGGGGAAACAAATCAGCCCTGAAGTTAACAGGAAAATTCTCCTGACAGGCCAAAGCTAACAAACACCAGCTTCCACAGTGATGAAGTTCAGGGGTTTTTTCATTTTTATTTGTTTTTAACAGCACTAGGTTGGGTCACTTCAATTCTGCACTGAATTATTAGGTTGCACTCTGGGTGCAGCAATCCCTCCTACCAGGTGAAGCCACTGGGACAGCCTGAACTGAGGCCAGATCCCATTAAATACCCTGGTTCCACTGGAAACCAAGGCAGCAGCTGGGTTTTTATAGGTGAAGTTACCAGTCACCATCCTCTTCAGCAGGATGAGCATGTTCCAACTGGTTGAGGGTAAATGACTAAGAACCTGTCCCTCTTTTCTCCCCACCTGCAGTGAGCCAGAGCTGTTATCTGCCAGGTACAGCCACCTAGTGCCTACTGTGGCTCTGGCACCCACCAGCTGCAAGTTCTGCTCACTGCAGCACTACCTGCCTGATCCCCAACCTATAGAGACCCTCCTCAGCCACCACAGCTGCAGCCACACTAGGGGTTTGCCAGAAGGGCTGTATGACTCAAACATTTCCACCACAGCTTCTTTTTTGGAGGGATGTCTCCTGCCCAGCCAGCTCCTGCAAACAGACTCACAACCCAGGGCTTGCAGACAGTCTCTGAATAAAATGGAAAGGCCATATTTAAGTGCTGCACCTTTTAGTGCCACTACACTGTGCAAGCAACCAAGGTGACAGATGAGCAGTCAAGATTTGTTCATCGTTCTCCTGAACTTCCAGCAGAGAAGGCAGTGCAAAGGCTTGCCAGAAGGTCACAATCCATCCCATGCAACAGGAATACACAGTCTTTCCACAGAAAATGTTTTCAGCAGTTCTCCAAAGGTGTTTTCCTCCTCCCCACCCCACTAAGAGAAAACAAAGTGCAATCTTACCCTAGAAAAATCAAAGTGTGGCTCATACTGCCCTCCCATTCCATAGTTGGCAACCTGCAGCATGGAAAGAAAAGCATCAACATCCACTGAGCTGGGAGTGACTCTTGCACAAGGTAGCATTTACTCTGAGAGTCAGAACACACTTTGAGAAGCAAACTCACTTCCAAGTGCTGCTATCTATAGCACACTTAATCTAGAATTATACTGTCATGTATGTATGATCTCTTGTGTACACAGACCCATCCAGGAGCACAGAGAGCTCAAAGTAACATTACAGCACCACTTCACTTAAAGATGGCAAAACTTACAATTTAGTTACTCTGAGGCTGCACTTCCCATGTCTCCACCATCACTACACAATTGCCTGGTTTCTGTGGCTGGCCAGGAAATCAACAGCACTTCAATCCACCCTAAACCAGGAATTTAAGGACTGTGGAGGAAGAGCAGAAGTGAACAGGCTGTGCCACTCCTCTCCTCCCTCTCCAGCAGGCAGCCAAAGAGCAGGCTTCACATGAGAGCCCAGCAGGACTGTGAAGAGTATTTGGGTCTTTGAAAGGTTCAACTAGGAAGGAGGTTCAACTTTTGCAGACTTGTCAGTGGCAGACATTCCCCTCAGACTGCTAAATCAGATTCCTGCACAAAGTTATCCTCTGCTGGATCTCCACCCTTCTCCACCTGGAAGATGGTGGGAAAACATCTACCTGACAGGTTTAGAGCTGTGCAGTACCCACACACCACAAACACCTTACCTACTCCCTGTAGTTAGTGAGCAGACTACAGAACCCCTGTGAGGTGCTGGGTAAGAGCCAGTTTGTATCTGTGCAAGCACCACCCCACCCTGACCAGCAGCTGATTTTACCAGGCTGAAGCTAACAAGCCCAGCATGCCAACCTGCAGGAGCTCAGCTGTTTTCACTGTTAAGCCTGTGATCTGCTGCATTCGCTGATTCACCTTGGCCACAACAGGATCATCATCTTCCTCCAACCAGGAGCTGGGAGAAAGGAAGGATTGAAACGTGTTATTTTGGAACACCAACCACAACAACCCATTTCCCAAGGCAGAAGAAGAATTCTGCCCTCAGTCAGAGGGGGATTTGCCACACATTAGTCGTGTAAGCTTTTGGTACATGCAGAGCACTTCAGGTTTTCAGCTCTAGGTGGCAAATGATCACCACAGAGCACAAAAACCTTGAAGCTAAAGGCCAATGGGATCCTGGGCTCCATCAGCAGAGGGGTGACAGCAGGGACAGGGAGGGGATTGTCCCTCTCTACTCTGCCCTCCTGAGGCCCCATCTGGAGTCCTGTGTCCAGAGCTGGGGCCCCAATACAAGAAAGATGTGGGGCTGTTGGAGAGGGGTCAGAGGAGCCACAGAGATGCTCAGAGGGCTGGAGCAGCTCCCCTATGGAGAGAGGCTGAGGGAGCTGGGCTGGGTCAGCCTGGAGAAGAGAAGGCTGTGGGGGGACCTCATTGCAGCCTCCCAGTCCCTGAAGGGAGCAGAGGAACAGGAGGGGAATCAGCTTGTTAAAGGGCAGAGACTAGCAGGACAAGGGGGTGGAGTGAAGCTGAAGGAGGGAAGGGTTAATTAGATATTAGGGGGAAGTTCTTTCCAGAGAGAGTGGTGAGGGGCTGGAACAGGCTGCCCAGAGAGGGGGTGGGTGCCCCATCCCTGGGGGTGTTCAAGGCCAGGTTGGATGGGGCCCTGGGCAACCTTGTGTAGCTCCAGGCCTGGAGGTTGGTGGCCCTGCCTGTGGCAGGGGGGTTGGAGCTCTGTGACCCTTGGGGTCCCTTCCAACCCAGACCAGGCTGGGATTCTATGATTCTCACTGCTTACCTCTTTGATACCCTGTAGCTGGCCACTGTCAGGACACCAGTCTTAGGATCACGCACTGTGGCTCGTGCCAGCTGCAAAAAGAATCCCAAGGGGGGAGAAACATCAATAACAGGTTAGAAAAGAGTTCTCCCCTTAAAAAATCAACACCTGATTCATCCAACTTCAATGTATCACTGGATGAGTTATAGCTCTGACCCAGAGTTTGTCCCAGTCTCACCCTAGAACAGTACAAAGGCACAAGTGCAATCCATCACCTGCACGTGATCCTGGAAAAAGGCTCTGACTGATCACACATGGCATGATACTCATTAAACCCAGAGTACTGCTGCTGAGCAGGTTGAAGGTACTTTTTTAAACAGCTGGAGTCAATATTAGTAAGGGAATAAAATGTAAGAACATCTGAAGCCCAAGTTCTTGGCAAAGAAAATCACTGGATACTCCATAAATTTAATCAGCCTGCTCCTCATGTGGACTGAGAAAGACCAACCTTATTCTTAGATGAAAAACAAGTGAAAACTTTCACAGACTGAGCTGCAAATTACAGGGCAGGCAAATCCACAGTGGTAGAAGAGTGAGGGCATCTCAGCTTTACCATGCTCAGATTTTTCCAGCTGGAAGGTGCCTGGAACATCCAATTCAGTTTGAGAGAATGTTACTGCATTATGAAGGTAACTGCACAAGCACACTTCACCTACACATGAGTGATGCCTCATCAGGCCACATCACTGTATTTAAAGGGAAAACTTGGAACTTGGCAAAACCCATCAGGCTTCTGCAGTGTCAGAGTGCTAAACTGCTGCTGTAACACAACAGGTCACTTGGGGTTTATACTTGCAGCTGACAACAAGAACTGGGACACTTCTTTTTGACTGTAAACTCAGACCACATTTAAATTTAACTCCTGCAAACCAAAAACACTGTAAATCATGCCCTCTTCCTTCCAGTTAATGATAGGTCCCAGAAAGCCTTTCATTTGCCTTTTCTTCAGAGCATGCAGTCATTATTTCCTTCATTTCTCCTCAAATAAGTCTCCAGCCAGCTTCACAATCCATGTCAGCTGTCTTGTCCAGTGCTCTTGGCCCAGCTGTTCCTGTAATTCTGAGTCACTGTTATTTTGTTCCAGCTTTCTCCAGCATAAATCATAACAGAAGAGCCAGGCTTGACTGAATGTTGTTCTTTGCTTGTATAGTGGAGCACAGCTCCTAGGATATGATTTAGCTTCCCAACTCTTCCTTCCACTGGCATTTTCAAGCTTGTGCTATTCCTGCACCTCACATCTGATCTAAATAAGAACTAAAATAAGCCCTGACACCACTCATTACTTGGTATCTCCTCTGTATGACAACAGGACACTTCTCTTCCTGATAAGCAGGCTTCTCCACTTAACACACAATCTACACCTCACTTGGTACAACCCAACAATAGATGTGAGGCTTCTCAGGGTGGAGAAAGGGCATGTTGGGCTTTGAAGGATCATCCCACCACAGTGGACAGGTCAGAAGCTTCATCCTGTCTCCATGTTAGAGTCTGCATTTGGTTTAGCATGCAGCCCTTTGGCTTCTCCTTCTGAAATCTGTGCTGCTGAAATCTTACAGCACAAAGTCTGAAGATACTCAAGCATTCGTCCCCCTCTGTGCCAGGTCATGCCTGTATTGCCAGGCAGCACCCAGAACTCTGGATACTACTTCCACAGCAGTCAGTTTCAGAATGTTCTTGCCCCTTCCCTGATGTATTGCCTGAGGAGCTGGAACTGCTTTTTGGAACTGGAGTAGAAGTGATTGCCTTGTGCAAAACAAGCACAAAGCCCAACTCCAGCACAGCTCCTCTCAATCACGTACAGATGTTGTTCCTCTAGAAAATAAGAGTATTGGCAAGCATAAACTGCAGATAATGTTTAAGCACTTGGACCCAGGAGTAGAAGTTTCTTGCAAATGCACTTTAGAACAAAGGAAGTGCTCATCTTTAAGCCCAACACTAACAGACTCCTCCTTCAGAGTTCTGCCTGAAAGCTCCCATGGTCACTCAAATTTCCTGGCTGAAGTGAAGCTATATTTATTAAGGACCATCTCCTCAGAGGACTTGCATTTTCCATTCTTTCAGTGGTACAGCAGGATTTAAAGCCATTCCTGCAGCTGAGCTATAGGCAGAGCTGGAAATCTATTAGCTTAAGAAAATGGTTGCTTATTTTCATTGAAAACTTCCATCTGTAATCTTATAACCACAATAACCCTACTATTACAGGGACTGACCCCACTTCAGCACTACATAGGTTGTCTGAGGAATTCCTGAGACATTAGCAACATCAGAAAAACCTCAGGGAGCCAGACCTAAGACTTTCCATGAAACTTTGAGCCTTCTATTTAATTTCAAAGAAAAAGGGAAACCAACCCAAAATATCAATAGCTGCCTTATTTAGAATATGTTTAATTTGATAAAGTAGGTTAAGTGATATGCTCTATTTGAATGTTTCCATTTTATCTGAAGCTCCTGAAGTTTTATAGTGTGATGTAATAGGAAAAAGTCTCCATCTATGGAGGTGAGTCCTCATGAAGACAGGAGTGTTCTGCCAACAGGCACAGCTGGCTGGTAGTTACAGTAGTAGAGCTTCACAAACATCCCAGATTATTAATGTTCTTAGGAAGTGTCAAGTCCCTCAGTCTGTTTCTAATGAGATCTCTATGTTTACATTTAGCAGCACATACAGAAGGGTAATTCTGGACTGGGATTTCAGTGCCACGTTTCACAGCAGTAGCTAGAAGAGCACAGCACTGCAGTGAACCACTGATCTACAAAAACAGCAATATTTAGTTGCACATGCTTGTCAGACCTGACAGAAAAGTGAGGTGTAACACCTACTACTGACTTCACACTGCCATCCTTTTTTTGCCAGAAAAGCAGCAGACAGGAAATTCCACCTCCAGAAAAACCAGGGGAGGTAAAATTCTTAGCTTTGCATCAAGTAGCTGCTTTTTAGTGTGTGCAGAGTCACCAGAGCTCACACTGTGGGTAACAGGTATCACATCAAAGCTAGGCTTCCCACTCAGAGCAGCTGCCTTTGAGTTGGCTCTACACTCCACATACTGAAGCCATCACATCTGTGCTATCCAGGTGGAAAAGTCAGACCTGAAGTGCTCTGGGAGAACAATGGCATTGTGCATTCATCCTTACAAGTACTCCATCCTTCCCAAGACCCAGACTGGGAATCACTTAAGAGCACAAATCATTTCTCCACCTCTCCTTAAGTGTATCACATTATTCCCAGTGAGCTGTATGTGGCTTCAGCAGAACACTGCAGTTCCACTCATGGATGCACCACAGCACCCAGAGCACCTGCCTCTGCATGTCTAGACCATGGTTTAACATGAAGCAATGGATTCCAGGTTACCCAAAGCAAAAACCCAACAAGCCACTAGATGTTCTTCTAGAACAACTTAAAGTCCCCATTCTTTCTTCTCACTTCTGGGATTTTAAAATTTTGTTTTGAGGTTCAGCTCCATTTCAAAAGGCAGACTTAAGCTATATTGGTCACCTACAATTACTATAAGCCAGTCACCTACATTTTCAGGGCCAGTCCTTAGTTTCCTAAAAGGTTTCCAAGCATTTTACCATGAACTTTGCATAATTAAGTGTAACAGGAGCCTGGGCTTTAAGGTCCTACAGCACCAGGCAGTTTGGAAGTCTTCGCCCTTTGGCTCACACTGCAGTGTATCATCTGTAGCATGAAACCAGAGCTTCCAAATCCCTTGCTTAGTCTTTGCTCACAGATATTAAAGCAGGGAATAAATCATTAGTGAGACAGAGAAGGGAAACTCACCCTTGGCTTAGCCAGCTGTTTGATTTTCTCAATTTCCTCATCAGACATGACCTCGTAGTACCGCACAATATGAGGACTATCCCACTCATCTTCCTCCTTAAAGGGAGCTATGAGCAGATGAGGGTTTCTGTTTCCATCATGGTACCTACAGAACAGCCTTTTCTGTCTTCGAGGTGTCTGAAACAGAGCCCCAAACACAACATCAGCCACTTCTCATGAGCTTAAAACAGGCAAGACAAAAGTGAGCTTCATTCCACACCCATTGTGCAAATTTAAGAGGTAAGCATGAGTGATTCCGCAGCTTGCTGCAAATAAAAACTATATCCACTCAAGATATAACTGAACAACATCTGAAACACTCACCTTCAGGAGTTTAATTCCTAATAGGTTACAGATTGTGCAAGTAACTACACAAACTACAATGTAAAGAAAGTTCCAGTTCTTAATTAAAACACTGTTGATGAAATAAGTCACTTCCTTTCCATGCACTGATAACTAAAGCAGCATTTGTCAGGAGGTTCTGGAGACTGGTCAAAACAATCACCCCAGAAGGACAAGTCTAAGATGAAAAGCATAAGGAATAATTTGATTCCATGAGTGTGGAAAAGCATATCCAGCTCTCAGAAAAAGCCTCCTTGTAGATCAGTACAGCAAGTGTTTGAAATCACTGCACAGACAGAGGCTGTTGAAAATTGATTCTCCTCAGTTGAAAGCTGTTCTCTTCTCTAACATTAACTGTCAGAGAGGCCAAGACATAAGGTACAAATCTCAGCCTGGACAGAACTATCTTTTTTCCCTTAAAAAAACCCCAAACAACTTTACAGAAGGAAAAAAGCTTCCTACATCCCACCAAGCTCAATCAGCCTCATGCAAAGGCAGCAGCCAGGGAATTCCTGCCTTCCTTACCATTTTTACCCCTTCTCCCCTGCAAAGGGCCTCATAGATATCACGCTCTGGCAAGTAGTCAAGAGGCCTTCCATAGGCACCATTCTGCACCACTGGTTCTGTTGCTGTCATGGTCTTGTTTATTGACTTCTCTTTCTCCTCCTCCTCTCTCTCCTTCTCCAGCAGCTTCTCAAAGTACCGTAGATTACTGCCTGCTCTCTCATGGGTGCTGTCTTCATCAGGAGAAAACAGACAGAACAGGGATTTATGCATCTCCAAAACTTAATACAAACAAGTCTTTGTAAACAAGACAGCAATAATTCTCCCCTTCCTAAAGGATTATCAGGCCACCAAAGCCATTGGCTCCAGTCTGCACTGACAACGAGCACTGGGAAGTTTCTATCCTTATAGAGCGAAGGTAGGCACAGCCTGCAAAAGAATCTTTCTAGAAGAACCTATCACAAAACTTGTATTCCAAGAAAAAAGTAGGGTTTTTAGTCTTTACACTGCTCCTTTTCTTGCAACTTCTCTCCCCAGAGAAGCAGATCAGAGCTCATCAGCAGAGGTCCAGCTATGCCATGCTTCTCACCATGCTGCAGGAGCATGCTTTAACCACAGGCTGCAAAGTTCCAGCTGGATTTTGATCCCAAAGACTTCCTCCACAGCTGGGAAGCCTGGAGGTACATGTTACCACTTCACAGCATCCCTCTCAATAGCTAACAGGTTTATATACAGGCTATCCTGGATCACTGGCATCATCAGACCTATTATTAGTGATTTCTTAAGGATGTTGGTATGAACCAGTAAATACCATCAATAGATCTTTGTCCACTGTAATTAAGAATGAACAATTCCCTGTTCACCAGTGTTCCTGGACACAAACCAGCACCTAGAACAGTTCCTTTTCTTTCCTTCCCTTACAGAACTAGCCCAGAAGGCCCCTGAAGTAACCACTTAGGACAGCACAGGCTAGCAGTGGCCAGATAAGGAAGCTGAGCCTGGAGCAGAGGAAGCTGCTGCTCCCAGAGGGGACTGCCAAGTCTGTTCCACTGTTTGGTGCTGATAAGGATTGGCTGGATTCAATACATATTCCCATTCTTGTAAATTCTAATCTGTGAATTCCAGTGTCTGCAGAAATCAGGCTGATATTTTCAATAGAAAGGCTTCACCCACACTCAGGATGCAGCTAACACCTCAACTAGGAACAGCTGATTAAGAACACAAATATATAACAGCACATGTTAACTCTAATTGGGAAGGATAAACCTTTCCAGCACAGGAAGTATGCAGAGCTGGATAGGAAGCAATGCTTATTTGCTTACTCAAGAGAAAGCTAAAAATAGAGGTAAAAGGAGGCTTTAAGGAACTCAATCTGTTCCAAATATTCAGAAATAAATGATCTTGGGCAAAGCATTCTTTTGGTATCAGGACCTGCACAGAGGAATAAAGAGGAACATGTGAAGTCAGTAGAACTTTACAGAATACAGAGCACTGTCTGTCAGGCTTGATCTCCACTCAAGAAAATCCAGGCTTTAAGCATTAGCAAACACCTCAGTACACTGAAGCAAAGCACACAGGTCCTGCAGTCAGACATGTGTGGTCTTTGGGTATTAACAGCACAGACTACAAGATACCTGGTTAAAGGTACCTCATGTATAGGCAGACTGAGCTTTATTTGCCCCAGGACCTACATTTATCCCAAGTCATCTGGCTGGATATCCTTCCAGTCAGCTCTCTTACGGGCCATGACTCTTCCTGGCTCTGTTGCTGGCAACACTCTCCAGCACAATAGTGCCTCTCTTGTTCTTACCAAGGGTTATCAGGCGCCTGGTAAGCTCCATGGCTCTGTGTAAATCCCCAAACTGGAAGACAGCATAGCTGAGATAATCTAGGATCTCCACTTTGCTGACTGTTGTCTCCTCCCCCTCATCATGTTGTTTTAAGGCTTGTTCCATCCAGAGTACTGTGTGATAGTAGTCTCCATCGTTGTAAGCAGTCTTCCCCATGCCAAAGCAGTCACCTACTGTCAGAGAGGATCTATATTTTGTTCCTAGAACAGAGAGATAGCTTTAAGCAATCCACACAGAAGTGTCTTTGCTTTCAAAGGCACAGGGCACAGAGGAATGTCTGTAAATATACATCTTCATTATCCTAAAGGGCTTCTAAAAGACAATGCTTTGGCAGTATTTTATGTTCCAAAGCAAACTGATTGCCTTCAGAATTAAAGATCACATCCTATCATAATTCTGTACACTTTGGGAACCAAGAGCAGTTTAACAGGCATTAGTGTGTTAAGCTATCACGTTCCTGCAGCAGCCAAAGATAGAGCAGACTAACAGCTTGACAGATTTTACTGAACCTACAAATTAACACTGTGAGCTGATCAGAGAAGCCTGACTATACACTGAGGAGCTGGCTTGCTCATTACTGGAGATGTATATTTGCATATAAGCAGGCTGATTGCCATTTAGACAAACTGGGGATCCGTTTGACTAACTGTGCAGACTTTCTGGTTGCTCCAGCTCAGCAGATCCACAGATAGTAAGTTCCCTGTTAATGACCTACACATAACAACCAAAACTGTTTTGTCAACTCATCTCTCCACACTCTACTGAAGGTTTGCAAGTGTGTGTTGCTGGCAACTGTAACCTGTTTCAGAAAGCAGCAACAACCATTTATCAGGACTCAGCTGCCAAAACACCGAAGCATCCCAACACATCAATGTACTCTCCAAAACACCTCTCTAGCAAAAACTGCCAGTCCCCATTTCACAGATAAAGAGCAGGAGCAAAGTTGTCAAACCAAAGCTTCACTGGAAGCCCACAGCAAACAAGAACAGAGCCAGGCTTCCTAAGAGCCATGAGAGCAGTGAGTTGTGAGGCAGCCCTGCTTGGTTTGCAAGTTATTTGGCACAGGAAGTATCCATGGTATTTGCTTACACAGTAACCAGCACAAGAAAATATGTCATCCTTTGTTGTTTTGATATAGCAATCAAAAATCAGCATTTTCTGTTAAATAACACTAATTAAAGCACATGCTACTTCAGCTGGCCACTGCAGAACACAGCTCCTTGGCTTGGGGTAGGAACAGCCTCAAGGTTGTTCTGAAAGTGCTGAAGTAGATACACCCCCAAGCACCTAATCTGCAGGGACCCTCAGCACCACAGTCCCTCTTCTCTGCTGAAAGGGACTTTGGAGACACTGCTGCTTCCTTCCTTCCACAGAGAGGCCTCTGTGCAGTTACCTGGCAGGTTTCCTTGAGCCAGAGTTTCAGGATCCAGCTTGTAGGTGTCCTGCAGGCGCATCAGAGCCTTCGCAGCGCCGGTCTCATCTTCCTCAGTGGGGAAGAACTGCCTCTGGATTGTGAGATTGGTGATAAAGCCTTTGGGGTAAAAAGGAAAGATGTTACTTCCAGAGTTTGAAAGAGTACCAGTACCAGATTAACAGAGGAAACACAAGCTTCAGTTTGAGATTTAGAGATTTAAAAGGAGATTTAAAGCCTCTTATTAAGCTCTAAAGTTATAAAATGGGACAGAAATCAGTGTTTAAGGGATACAGCTCAGAGGCAAAAGAGTAACTAAACCCCTCAGTTTCCCTGTGCCACACAATTCTCAGTACAATACAAACCCCATCTTCATTTTCCTACAATGTCTCTTTCTAGCATGAGAACTTCATAGCTTCCATTGGTTCTCTTGCAACATCCAGAGACAACTGAACATCACAGCACCAGCCAGTGTTTTCAGACTACTCCAACCTGTAAAGCCACAAGAGCTTTTCAAATCTCAGCTCAAGGGACAGAGAGCTTGATCCAGCATCCCCTAAGCAGGAGTAGGGCTTTCCAGTAAGAGCCTTTTAAACCTGACAAAACCAGGTGGCATTTTGGAATAAAATTAAATGCCCTACACAAATTTAAAGTTACACAGCAGGTTTGCTGGGCAATTAGCTGAAGGAAAACTACCCAGCCACTTCCAGTCAAGCAGAACTAGAAAAGGAAGCCTTTAGGAAAAGAACGACACAAGTACTCAATATTTTATTTCCATTTAGGATGACTATTCCAAAAGGCAATAAAAATCTTGGCTGGAAAAAGCTTCCAAGTACCTAAGCTTTAGCATATGGAGAGGAGAAAGGGAAAACATGCTGTGTTCTGCCTAAAAACCATTGCCTCTTCTCCCTTACTTTTAAAGAGTCTGGTAAAAGTAAACCCACATTAAAAAGCTATGGATGCAAATCCAGGCAGAGACTCAGATACGATGCAGAAGCAGAGATTACTGACAACACTTGATATAAAATGGGTTTACAGATAATAATTGTAGATTACCCTGTTATCAGACTGACTATATCATCTGCCAACTGTTACTGCTAAGGCTGATGCAAATCCCTCCACTAACATTCTTAAATCTTATCTACCAATCAACGTGCTTAAGCAACCACTGATCACCAAGAGAAGCAGCAGCCTAGGAAAGCAGATGGGTTAAGTTCTATATAAAAAGGAATATAAAGCTCAGACTAGGCCTAAGGCAGCAGTTGCCAACACAGCTGTGCCTTGGGACATCCCGTTCTCCCCTTCACCCCACACAGCAGAAGCCAAATGACACATAACAGCCTAAGGCAGGCAACAGTTTGAGTTGACAGATGTGTTCCAGTGGCAGGTTTCACTTACCTGGGTAACCACTAAACCCAGTCAGTTAATTTTAAGTTTCAAACAAATTTGGCAATAATATTTAAGCCACAGCTAAGCCTGCAGCTTTCCAGAACACGAGAAGGAACTCTGCAGTGAGACTACCTCCCATCCATGCCTTCTGCCCCTCCACTCCTTACCATTTGTTGTATCCTGAAGAACCAAGTTTTCCAACTCCAGCCAGTCAGTATTTAAACGCTTCACCAGCTTGTATGCATTTACAGGGTGTGCCAGGTACCCTTCTGGATCAGAGGTTGATTTGCTTGTCAAGACATCCATTTTCTCAGCCCAGCTGGAACGAGAGGCACACGTCTCTGAGAACAACTTATGAAAGCACATCTTCCTCCTTAAGTCATCCCAATTACACAGCTAAAATCAATTTATTACTGCTTTTGCCATTGTAACCAGCTTTCAAGCTTCAACTTCACAAGGATGAAGTGAAGTACAACTGATTTAAGTTACAATACTGAAGTGTTACCATATTCAAAGGAGAGAATTCAGCCCCTCCACTAGAAAGTGTATGCCTCAGTCTAGCAGGGCTCAAATACTGACACAGCAGTAGAACACTCTTGCTTACAAATGCACCAAAATACAAGTCAATTGACATGCAACACTAAGAAAGCACTTGCATCTGTCAGTCTATTAAAAAAATCTTATTATTTTAAAAATAGACCAGTTTATGCAGAGATTGAACTGACATTCTCTTTAACAATACTTGAGGAGGAGACAGCTTCTCAGAGCAGCTCTGCAAGAAGTGAACATTTGTGTATACAATGAGCTCCTACCATTTCACTGCTCCATGCCCACCCTACACCCCAAAGGTTGGTCAGATTGCCACACAGGGCCTGGAGTTTAGAAAACCTTTGCAAAACACAGCTCCATTTACAGGCACACAACTCCCCTGAGCCTGGACCTCACTTAGACTACTCCAGCATCAGCCCAATCAGCTACTGCTCTGTTGGATAAGTATCAACAGTCCAAGGGACACAGACAGTGTCTGTCGTCAGCAGGAGCCTTTCAAGTGATCAGGATGTCTGAGAGGTGCTGCACCCAGGTCACTGGCTGAAGAGGAGGCAGAGGAAAGCTAACCCCATCTCTGGAAGGATTTAAAAGGCATGTAGATGAAGTCCTTAAGGACATGATCTAGAGGTGGACTAGGCAGGGTTAGGCTGTGGTTGGACTCTATCTACAGGGTCTCTTCCAACCCAGGTGATTCTATGATCCCAGAGAGCAAAGGCAGCACGGGAAGTGAGGTGGGGAGTCTGTGCTCACTCCCATCTACACAGCTGGGACACAGCATCAGCACTGGTTACAACAGGTAGTACAGAGCACCAGCACTCAGAGGTGTCCAACTCACAGAGAAGGCTCCAGCCTTCTTCACAGAATAACTGCAATGGTGCAAGGAAAGGGAAAGTGGGAAAAGCCCAGCAGACATGCTCTCAACAACCAAAGTAAATGATAGGTGAAGCAGGGCTCTGCATGTTTACAGGAATAAACTACAGCCAAGTTACTACCTATGGTCTCACCATGATTATCTACTGAGGAAATACTGACAAGACCCAGCAGCAGAGACTGGTGGCAGAAAGGCATGGTGTAATTCAAGACAACAGATTAGTCCCTCTGTCCCCATTAAGCAAGTTTCTCCCCCTACCTTTTGATCTGAGCAAGCTTGTCCTCCTCTGCCCGGATGTACTCCTTCAGAGACTGCACCAAGTCTTTCTCTGCATAAATCAGGTCTGTCATTTGACCTAAGAACAGGGTAAGAGCAAACGTTAACCAGACCTAGAAATAGAAATCTAACAGTTTCCTAGAGCAGAGAAGACAGGCCTTAGATGCTCTAGGGCTATTAAAACCACCACAAAGAACAGAGAAATTAAAGGTGTGCAGTTCAATGCCTGTGTCAGCCACAAGAGCTATTACACAGCCAGGTCTGGCATGCAAATGCATCAAGGGGTTTTTAAAATCCCAACCTGAATGTCTCATGTAGGTTTGCTGTGACCCTTTCACTGCTTCTGAACTACTTCCAGTATTACAATTAAGCACAAGATGATCAAAAGAAAGGTTTGACATTAAAACAGCTATTGAGTGAAAGCAACAAGAGACCCAAATAGTTGCCAAGGCATCTGTTCTGCATATGGATCCAAATTAGGTCACACTAATAAATTATTAGCCTAGCTATTGGCACCATTTGAAGTTACAGCTTTTCAAGATGGGTAACTGTGGAAACACAACCTAACATTCAGTACAGAGGTATTTCAGACTAATGGTTACAGACTGACACACACTCTCTCCTGATGAGTGTTAGCAGAAAGTGCTAGCATGTCAGCCCTGATTGCCATGACAAACTTGGTTTTTCAAAGACCAAACACCAAGAGACCAGATGAGATTTATACAATGCAGCCACAGCTTTAGTTCCAGCATTCCAAACTAATTATTAATGATCCATGATTAAGCAGAAAAAAAGTCAGCAGGCTGTGTTTTTCAGAGTTTGGAAAGGTTCAGGAATACTTAAGTGTAAAAAGGGTGATTCTTCACAGTAACATTTGTACAGAAGTTATTTATTTTGAGGGAATAGAGCCACATACTATACACACAGTTAACCACTGCACAGCCAGCTCAGGAGCACGTGCTGGAGGTTGGTAGTGAAACACCACTCTGCCCTGCCCTGGCTGAGCCATTCTACAGTGGTACAGAATAAACCACAGGGAGTTTTGAATTTTACTGTTCAGAACCACAGCTCCCCTGCACTCAAAGCACATCCTGCAGAGCAGTCAGAAGCAGTGAACCACACTCTATTATCCTCAGGGGGCTACATCCTCCTCACCACTCCACAGGAAAACATTAGGCCAAGTCACAGCAGAGAACTCATATTTTCCTGCTCCACCACAGGGTGTAGCACAGCTATTAAACCACCAGAACTAAATGGTCATAAAAATAAGTCTATTTTCAGGATTTACTCAGGTCTTGCAAAAGACACATAAGGGGGATAATTTTTCCTGCCAACACCTAACAGCTTTTTGAGAAGACAGAAGATTTCAGGCAAGAAAATTTCACATATTTATCACTTAAATTATTTTAATAAATTTAGGACTAAGCTTTTTAGCATCAGGTTTGTGCTGTGTTCAAGAGAAGAACAGGTGCACAATTCATATTAAAACAGAGGCACTGTTATTTTACTAACAATCCCTGAAGAAACTTGTATCAGGTTGTTCAATCTCACTGATGCCAGACCAGCATCAGGGATGCAGGACAGTGGCTTTTCCTAAGGCAGGCAGTGTTTGATAGACCATATGCTTCATCTGGCTGCCCAGAGAGGGAGTGGGTGTCCCATCCCTGGGGGTGTTCAAGGCCAGGTTGGATGGGGCCCTGGGCAACCTGAGGTTGGTGGCCCTGCCTGTGGCAGGGGGTTGGAGCTATGTGATCCTTTGGGTCCCTTCCAATTCAGACCAGTCTATGATGATCTGTAAACATGAACAGCTTTGGCAATCACCTATACCACCACATCATGCACTGGTTCTTTCCATACCTATGGAAGTAAAGAACTCTGCTTCTGCATGCCAGGTCAAGAAAATACAGGTAAAGAATACCAACTGCAGACAGGGCTTCATCTTCCTGATAGCTCAAGCCTGTAACAAATGAAAAGGAAAAAGAGGGGTAAAAATGATTGTTGAACTTGTAAGAAAAAACCCAAGGCATTCATCTTCAGTCATTTC
This sequence comes from Porphyrio hochstetteri, assembly GCA_020800305.1. Taxonomy (NCBI): domain Eukaryota; kingdom Metazoa; phylum Chordata; class Aves; order Gruiformes; family Rallidae; genus Porphyrio; species Porphyrio hochstetteri. Next base: position 2,071,236 of record CM036919.1, on the reverse strand, counting down.
ACCCTTGTCATAATAAACTGCATCCTTGAAAGACCAAAGTCTAATCAGTAAGGCTTGAAAAAAGGTCTTCAACCATAGATGCTGTTAACCATCTCAAATGCTATCTGGTATGTTCTGGGATCCCCAAGAAGACACTACAGCCCATGGAAGGCTGACATGACAGAAGTAATGGAAGCAATACATTTGTCCAGAGACAGTGAGGGCAGCTCAATGCCTTCCACTTGATGGCTGGAAAATAGGAGACCATACAAAGCTGTATGATCTTCCAATAATAATAAAAGTCTAAATTAAATGGTCAGACTTGTGGCATGCTGTAAAACTCAGTTATATAAAAACTGTCTAGAAATCTAAACAGTGAGGAAGCCAAATCCAGAAATGCAGCTTTCTGTAGTGTGGAAGTGGCAGCGAATGTCGGAAAAGCTGAAAGTGAAGTTTCCAGCTCTGCTTACAAAGGAGGCTCCATCCCAGCACACCGGCCTCTGGGCACAGCCTGAAGGACTTCTGTATGTCAGAGGCTGAGAGAGATTAGAGACCCAGCCCCTCAGGATGGGGGCTGAGAGCAGGTCCATTTCCAGCAGCAGAGCTCACCGAGGGCAGCGAAGGGAAGGCCAGGCATGCAGACAAGTGAGGTAAGGGATGCAAGGTCAGTACTGCAGAGCCTCCTGGGAGCTGTGTCTCCTGGTAGAACTGATGGCCAGGACTGCCTCTTCCAGGGAATTTATGAGGAGTCTGCACTCACTTGGATCAGCCCACAGCTTGCCCCAGAGCTGCCTGTTCACCGAGCAGGAGCAGCCACCACAGGCAGCCCTCACCTACAAGCAGTGCTGCTCAAACAGGTACCCAGGAACACCACCTCCAAGGAAGATGACAACTGCTCACCTTAATCCAAGAACCAATCAGTCTCTTCTCTTACCCATCATAACTGGGTAAACTGGTGGCTGGAAGTGGCCACTCACAAGCTGCTCTTACTCCAAATACAATAAACAGGCTGCTCTTTGGGGGAAAATGGAATTACTTAAGTCTGACAAGGGTAGAAGGGAAAAGGGAAAATACATGGAGCATTCTACAAGTTTCAAGCAATGCAGTAAGCAGGAAGGTATCAGAGAAAGGTAACTCCAGCTCATTGTTCTCTTGGGCTCCACATTTCTGCCCACACAACAGGAGACAGAAGGTTAAAGGCAGGTATCACCCATTCCCTTCTGGGGCTGTCAAGCCCACAGCCTTCACCCTCAGCTGAGCTCTCACCAGCGCCACAGACAGAACACAGACACCAACTATGAACATTAGAAGCAGCTCTGCCAGCATCACATGCCAAGGTGATCCTTTTCACACTGTTCTTCTGACTGCTTTCAAAGACTACATGAGAGTCAGAACCATTTCCCACAACAGCCTGCAAGTGTGAGTAAGCAGGAAAGCCTCTAGCAGCACTGTCAGCTTCCTCCTCTCTCTTGTTTCTCACCCCCCTGCAAACCACGTATTCCCAGGCTGCTCGTTCCAGTCAGCTCACAACCAGCACATGGGTAACGTGAGAACCCAGCAGGGCTGAATGAACAGTACCACGGGGAGGTCTGCCAACACTAAGAGCCACAGCAAAGTGATGTAGCAGAACACAAGGCGAGTCAAAAGCAGTTGGGAAGTACATTAATTTGGCTATATTAAGCCAGAACTGTCCATCTGTCTAGTCTGTTGTCGTTTCATGGAGTGGTTTTTTGGACACACTACACAAAGCCTGGCTAAACAATTACAAGGGAATTTTCCAGTTCAAACAACTCTACGTTCTCTGCCCTGCACCTCCCCACCATGTTCTCTCATGGCTGAGGATATCTGCCAAGAAGAACACTTACTACAGCTAGCAGCTTGCCTTTACAGCAGATCTTTAACAGCTTTGCCATCCCACTCAGATGTACTTGAGTCAATAAACAGAAATCTCAGCAAACAGAAATCAGCTCTTGCCTGAACAAGCCGGACACCTGGCTGCAGCCTTCCCCAACTGTTTGTACACATTCTTCTCACAGCTGTGACTCAGAAAACCAGCACAAATAATGGACTGCAGGAGGCTGGACATAACATTATAACCACATTCTTGGACAGCACGAGGATGTGTGCATACACACATGTATGCATGCTCACCCCACCACGGCTAAGCCATCTGCTAACAGCCAGGGTAAGAGGCACAGGAGAGACATTAGCACCTCCTACCTCAATTAGAGACAAACATTTAGAGTGAGTTTTATTTATCCTAGCTGCATAAGAATGCCAGATGAGAAGGCTGTGTAGGACAAACACTGCCTGCCTTCCTGGCTTTTTTCCAGCAGCATCCTCAAATGACAAACCCGTTGTGCTGGGCAGGTGAATTTGGGATCTCCCTTTATTTTAGTGAGAATAGCCACATTTCTGTGCAACAGATTGAGAAGGTTTGAGCAGAGCCACCAGGCTCAGTCCAGCCTTGAGCTACAGCAGGTAGTTCATGCTGTCCTGAGCTAGGGCTGTGGGACAGCCCAGAAATTCAAGCATACTGCCCCAGCTCCTCAGGCTACCTCAGATGCCACCAGCAGCTGTACTTCTTGGAGATGAGCACATACACCACTGCCCTAACTGACAAACAGTTCTTCCTGGAGTGAGAACCTGTTCCAGCAGCGTTGGTAGAGCTGAACTTCTCTGCATACAGTAACAGACACTCACTCTGCTCCTTCCCTTAAACGTGCCCAGCCAGCACAGCTAAAAAGCCAACCAAATGGATATTGTACAAACACTTCTATAGGAGCATAAGGCCTCAATGAATCACTGCTCCCACTGGAAAGTGTGCTGTCACAATTCAGAGAGCATTGGCAGAGGGAAGAGAAAGGGTTCTAGACAAAATGGACCAGGATGGAATTTTTCTCCACAAGTTAGACTGAATTCTTTAAATAAAGTCTCTAAAAAAATTCTTAAGATAAAAACATGGGCCTGACCTATAAAAGGGAAGTTAGCTCCATACCTGTTACCAGTTTCTCACCCACTCCGAATTTCATATCTAGGCATGAGGGATTCAAGCCAGCTCCCACACAAGCCAAAGGGAGGACTTTCTTCAGGTCAGAAGTGGAAACAAATACCTATTACTCATCCAGTCCCTTCAGGGCTCCCACTTCTGATCCAACTGACAGGCTCCAGTCTCCTTTGTACAGCACAGAACAAGAGCACAACCCTCACAGAGCCTTTAGACAGGAGGCAGCACATCCACCCACATAGGCTGAAGTTCAAGGGACACCTTGAACCCCTTCCCACCACACAGAAGAGCCTCAGCAAGCATCACAATGGTGCTAAGGGGACTTGGTTTGCATTCTGCAGCTTTTTTTCTTTAATTAAATAGCAGATCTCACTGCTGATTGCTTGCTCCTGGTGATGGTTTTCACTCCCAGACAAGGTTCTGTTCTTCTGAGCACACCAAGTCAGAAGCAGCTTTTCAAGTGCCTGACAGCCTGACAAAAACCAGGGACTAACAAAAGCAAATCCTTCATCCAGGCTCCAAATCTGTACAAACTTTTTACACAGAAGAATTCAAGTGAACTGACATAAGATCAGTCCATGTAATTTAACAGTCAGTCACACCCCTTATCATTGCTTATGAGAGCAAATCAGGCCAGGACATGACTCTACTGTGGACTCTTGTTGGGATCATGTGAGCTCCACAGTATTCTTCCACCCCACCACACAGATGTGACAGCACTCCCTTTGCTATCAGGCTTCTCCAGGGAGGTCTGAACTGGGGTGTGATTTAGCTGCTCCCAACTACTGGCAAGGTCACAACTCTTTCCAATGATTAGATGGGGGGAAAAACCCAAACCACATCTTCCAGGGTTAATATCAGAAAGAAATGCATCGACAGGGGCCAAGTCTGTACTTGTCTCCAGTCCACACAACTCAGCCAGTACTACCTCACAGGCATTCTGAGACAGTTCACACTGAAGACAGCGATGCAGCTGGCTAACAGCTACACCAGGTATAACAGCTCAAGAGTGCACAGAGCACTAAGCATGGGACACTTCACCCTGTGTACCATCCCCAGTCAGCACACTGCCAACTCACTGTTTCAGGATGTCTGTGATCCTCGGAGTCCCTTCCAACCCAGACCATCCTGTGACTATGTTACACAGCACAGATGGCAGCAGAAATCACTGTGCTGTCAGTATCTTCAGCTTTCAGATGTTCTCAACAACATGCTTCCTTCATGACAAATTTTAATTACTCCTAACAGATCTAGTTGTCTATTTCTTCAAGGTTTTCGGTTGGTTTTTTGTTCCCCCAGATCATATAGTGATAGTTTCTTCCAATCAATTGTGATGGCCTAGTGTTCCCTTCTTAAATACCTCTACCCACATTTTGCTTCAAAGGAATAAAGCATCATAACTGGATACTGTCAAAAAAACGATTAATATATCATTTTCCTGAACCACCACAATGCAACAACTTAGGAGCTAACAACAAATAAGGGTTACAGCTTGACTTCTCTTCTGTGCTTGCCTATGCTGTGCTGAAGACACCTGGAAAATCACTGCTAGAACAGCTGCCCCTCATTGCATCTAAATTTAAAGTATCATGGTGAAATCTAGCAAATCACTACTTCAAAGTCACCTCAGGCCACAGATAAGTTCTTGGCCCATCTACAGTTGGGGCCCACATGCCAGGCTCTGAACAACAGTCCATCCTCAAACAGCAATTTGAGGTTGGGCTCTTGGATGAGACAGGTTTATTTGGGGCTTCTCCAAACACCAGTGCCTTCCTCCCACTGTCTCATTGCTTGCAGACACAGCAAGAAGCACTGAACTGACTGTGCAGCTGGCTTCATCCCTTTTCTCCCACAGACAGAGCTTGAAGAGTAGGCAACAACTCCCTATCAGTGTCAGTGGCTGTAGATAAGACTAGCTGTTTCAGTGAAAACAGGACAACAAAAAACAGAAGATTGCTTACACACTTATCTAAAGCCAAGAAATGGGCTGCATTGTAAACAGATCTTCAGGATGTTGCCAAAAAGAGCCTCTCAATACCTCTGTAAGAGGAGCATACAAAAGGCAAGCAGCTTCTAGCTGTATTTCCAGTCTTGCAGATCCACCTGACAATAGCTAGAAGACACCTAGCACATTACACCTGCTACAAAACTATTTAAAAGGTATTGAACAGTAAGAAAACAGACTGATTTTATCCTAAGAAAGCAAGCCTTCTCCATTGGCTGAAGAATTCTGCAACAAGTAATTCAGGGGAAAAAAAAAATCTCTTACCCACATGAACTCAAATGCTCCAACATTCAACCACTGCACTGATACAAAGAACTTTGGATTTAAACATCAGTCTGTGCCCCAACCAGACCAGGGAGCCACATCTTGATGAGCATTCATCACACTGCCAGCACAGCACACATTTAATTACACCCCAAGCAGCAAGCTCTCAGTCACACCCAGGGATGCAGCACAGGCATTGCTCCCCTTCCACATTAGGTGCCTCATCACAAGTAGGTTTTCTCTCTTTACCATCAAATCACTGCTTCCCAGCCCCTTCCTGCAGAACACATTGGATTTACTGCTCAAACAGCTTATGCCAGCATCACTACCTTCCTTGCCAAAGGGCTTAATGTGCATCTGAAAGCCATTATAATTGCCTAGCAAATAATACATGATTGCTTTGTGCTTTTCCAGGCAGGCCAAAATAAAAGGAGGAAAAGCTGTTCATTTGCACGCATTAAGGATGCAGAGCATCCATGCAAAGCTGCATTCCCTCCAACAGAGCACGGCTTGTGTTATCCTTCCTTATAACCACCCCAGAAACTATAAACATTTTCATTAGCTCCCAAGTTTTTATTTTGGTACCATAGCAAAGAACATTCCTTCTGCACTCCAGCAGGCAGGAAAATTCATGCCAGTCTAAGGCACAGCAAAATCTGTCTGCATCTTACTCTGCAGCATCTACAAGCTCATCCCACATGAAATGGGCCAGGGTTAAATCCCCTGCCAGCAGCAAAGACAGCAAGAATATAGTTTTTTTCCTAGTAGAGCTTTTTACCAGCATTAGAATTTAGGCTGTATTGTACTGCATAAAGCCCATAATTTTAGTACGTGGCACTTAACCTTCCATATGCTCATACAGCATTAAAAAACCTCTTCCTGTTACGAAAGAAGGGGTTTTATTATATAAAAATGGTATACTGTCAGTGAACTGTTTCTTTCAATATCAGCAATTAAAAATCAGACCTTCTCAGAGGTATAGGAGTTGTATCTATTCTAAGATCACCTAGAACATGCCCTCTGCCATACTCTACATCCTCATTTCTCAGACATATAGAAAGCCATACACAAACTGGAACTAGTCATAGGAAAAATATCCATGTTTACAGCTTGCTTCTTTGGAAGCATGCCTATATGCACAGCATGGAAATTATAAACAGACCAGATTCCTGACTTAAAGCTAGAATGAAAGAACTTCATGTATTACATGGTACATCGTGCTCCCTCTGCTGTTACTGTCGTTGAAATACATAATAATACTCCAGGCGTGTATTTCCTGCACTGGGAAGTGCTACATTAAAAAACATTAATCTCAAGAAATTATGACGTAAGCAAGAAGCAAAGTTCTTGTCTGCTGGTGTCATAGCAGTGCCATTTACAGCTGTGGTCTGCCTGTAAAATAAATGGTTGTTATCAGCTGCTAGATACATCTGTAACATACCTTCAGGCTTATTTCCCAGGTCCTCAATGCTAGAAAGGTGAAGCACTAGCCAGGTAAAGACAGCCACGGGGACCTTCCAGCTCAGCTCACCCTCACAAAGCAGCTATAAAATTAAGGGGTAAAGGGTTTAGTTACAAAAACCTCTTCTGGGGAAGCCTAACTTTGGTACTTACTGCTGAGGAACATGGGTGATTCCTGGCTAGGAATACCAGCCATCGCACAGACAGTTTCAAACCCAGTCTTTATTTACACACCCTCTTTCTCCAAGGTTACAAGGACACTCCTTGCTGTTTGAAACAGTTATTCCTGTGTGGTCAAAAGCACATTTAGCATGGCTAGGACAGGGCAAGCTACAGTCCTGTGGTAACACCCAGGCAGTGCCTCCAGCTCTCACCCCAGCCTGCCTTCCACCCCGCCTGCACAGCCCTTCTCCACCAAGGCTTCGATTACAGCCCCGCACCAGCCACCCACAACCAGCCCAGCTCCTCTGGCTCATGGGCTCAGCCACACACCTCCGGGCTTGGATAAAAACAAGGACAAGCGGGTTTTGTTTGTTTTTAAACAAATCTTCGGTTAACCCAGGCGCAGAACAAGCTTTGAACACCTTCCTGACGCCTAAGGCATCACCGGGCCCGTCTCGGAGCTGTGGAGCGGGGCTGGCAGCACACGTACAGGCAGCTGACTCAAGTTCCGTGGCAACACCCGTCACACCTAAACCCGGAGGGCAAGGAAACGCAACCTGCCCTTCGGCTTCCCTGTGAGAAGCCGGCTAAGGCGCCCGCCAGCCGCGGCGAAGCGCCTCTCGGCTCCCCCCGCCGGGCTGCGCTGCCCCGGCCGAGGCCAGCGGCGAAGAGGCGGCGCAGGGGCCGCGGCCGCTTCCTAACCCCGCCGCTAACCCTGTCCCAGGCGCTGAGCTGCGGGCGCTGCTGCGAGGCAGCGGCCCGGGACCCACGGACACCGAGCGGCTCCCTCCGGGGGTCGGCCGAGCTCCTAAGCGCGGCACCTCAACGCTGGACCCCCACTTCCAGTCAGCTGCCAGCCGGCTGCCCCGAACGCGCACCCGCTCTGACCCCCGGCCCTCACTGCCGGGCAGGGCTCGCCGCTCTCCCCGCGCCCCGGAGGCGGCACTCCCGCCAGCCCCAGGGGACCGCGAGCCCCAAGGGAGCTTCGGCAGCGGGCACGGCTCGCCGACGCTCCGCAGCCCCTCGGAGCCGGCTTCACCGGCGGCCGCGCCCTCCCCGCCCGAGCCCCGGCGCGGCTCACCGGCAGCACACAGTCCGTCTCGCCGCGCTTCTAGAACCGCCCCGGCGCTTCCAGCCGCCCCGACCCCGCTCCTATTGAGGCGCCGCCACGTTTGAAGCCTCGCCCCCCGGCCCGCCCCTCCTGCCGTAATGCCGCGAGTAGCGGCGCGGCACCCGCCGCTCCCCCGTGCCCGCGCCTCACCTCAGGGCCCCGAGGCGCGGCCGTCGGGGCAGGCCTGCCCTGGACACGACGTGCGTCCCGGTTCAAAGCGCAGGGAAATTAACCACCCGCTGTACATCCTGGTTGCTTTCTGACACCTGCCCGCCCGGCTCTGAGAGCCTTCCCTGCCTGCTCGCTGTTCCTGCGGCTCCAGCAGCACCCACACTGCCGCTGAGCCGGCTCACGTTGGGGTATCTCCAATCCCCGTGAGCCATGGGTGGCAGGTAGCCTCACAAGGAGAGGAAAATGACGTTTCAAAGGGAAATGAGAGAGATATCTCAGGACGGGAACGTACGAGCTGGGTGTGAGGGGTCAGGGAAGGCACTGCTGGTCTCCATGCTGGCACCGGCAGCCTGGACCCCGCCAAGAAATGGCCGGCTGTGGATCATGGTGCCATGGCAGCCCCTCAGCAAGGGCATGCTCAACTCCCGAGGCATGAACAGAGCTGAAACAAAGCCAGGGATCATTTCCCCAGCTCACCAGGAACATCTAATGTACTTTCCCTCACACAAGCCAGTATTCACACCCAGTTCAGAGCGATCATCAATGCCAATCGTCATAATCATTACCTTAGCCAAAAATAATGTGTCATCGATCTAGACAGAGTCAGAAACCGAATCAGCCCATACAAGACACCAAGAACAAGCTACCTCCTGCTTGCCAGATTCACTCCACCGTCACAAAGTCCATTCGCTGAACAGAGATGGAGCAAAATGTGACTGAAAAAGCAAGGTTTGAGAAGATGACTTACCAATTCCAAATCCATAAAGAAAGTGGAAAGTAGGGAAATAAATATCTAACAAGGGTGAGATTTCACCGAAGCTTTTAGCAACATCTGATATCGTAAATCATAATAAAAGGGTCTGACCGTCACTCACCAGAACATCCTAACAGAGCTCCATATGCTGCACACACACTTTGTACATTAACATTTACTTGGGTGAAGTTAATTTCCATCTTATATTTAGAAAAGATTGCATTACTGTCAATGGAAGAAGCGATCTGTGAGTCCCTGATGGTGTTAAAAGAGGTGAATGCATTTTAGAGAGTGTAAAAATAGCATTAATCTTCAGAGACAATGATGTGATTCAGAGTCAGATTCCTTGCTCAGTTCTGATGCTCCTTTGTTTTTAACCTACTTTCATTACAGACTTTCTGCTTTTATGGAGAAGCAGATTTTTTTTCCCTTCTCTGTTTTAGTTGAAAGGAAAAAAAATGTGTTTGTGGAGGGAACACAGGAATCTGTCTTTTCTCATGTGAACAGCCAGCTGTGCAATCCTTTTGACAGTGTATACAGACTATCTGATGTATTACCACAATAAGCCTTGACCAGTGTTTCTAAATACTACAGTAAGTGTTGTTCTATAAAATACCAGTTTTGCTTTATCTGTATTGGCTTTTAAATTCTTTTTCATTAAACTGCTGAGCATGTAGAGTGTCCCTGGCTGGCACCAGGAGCATGTCCAAGGTTAAAACCACCTCCTTTGCTTCCAGCCCTGGAACAGAGGAGAGAGATTTCTGATAGAAGAGAAGAAGGAGGAGACGCTGTTCAGGTCCACGGAGAGGGAAGGGCAATGGCTGGAGGTGGTTTCTAACATCTGATACTCCCAGATACTAGTTGGGGGTTGATATCCAGGTTGATATCCCTTCAGCACAACCCCAGCTGGCACCTGGGGAGCTGTGACATGGAGATCCAGTTTAAAACTGGGAGAATCAAGTATCCTGTGAGTGCTTCAAGCCCTCACCTTCCTTAAAAGCGGAGTCAAAATCCCTTTGCAGAGAGCTTGGCTGCCAGATGCACACACAAGTATTTTTGGATGCCCCCCTGTCTCTCATATTACAAGGCTTTTGTCCGAGCCCTTAGCAGAGGAAACATGAAAACCAGCTAAGAGTGCTTAGATAGCACAGTGTAGCATTTCCCATAAAACAATGCTTTGAGTCAGAACGGAGGAGGCAGGGATGTGTCTGGACATCAGAACTCTCAGCCCTCGGTGGAGTTCAGGTTTCTCCTTGAAAATGTAGATAAAAAGTACATGTGTAAAAAAGCCTCGTACATGAAAAAATCCTAAACTTAGCTGTGTGCCTGTTGCTCTTCCGTTGTGTGTTATGAATGAAAAAGTAATCACACCAGATCCTAGAAGGGCAAGAATGGAAAAACCTGAGTCATGTCAGTGTCCTTCCTGTGCTGTTCAAAGATCTGGCTGAAAGTCTGACCGGCGTCTTTACATCTCCCATTGCTAGAAGATCATGCTATGCTCCAGAGGTCTGCTGAAGTGCCACCTTAGTATTAGTCTTCCTTTATGTGCAGGTGGATTTTACAAAGGAAATACAAACTCCATTGGTGTTACTCAGTGCCCAGCTAACAGCAAATCCACAGAGCATTTGCCAATAGCAAAATTCCCTTGTCAGGGAAGTCATCTGGAATCAGAAGCTGTCTGAGCATTAGAGAAACATGGTCCATCGCCAGGAAAAGGTGGGACTGAGGTGCAATATTGGCCAAAGGTGGGAAAAGGCTATGCAGCCAGTCATGCACACCTTGCTATCAACAACCTGAGTACAGTTTCCTCTTTGAAGGATACACTGTGCACAACAGCAACAAAAAGCCACGCCAGGTTACTGCAGATTCATCATGCAGAACCACATCCCTCCCAGCCCACTGCTCCACACACACACACACACACACACTCCTCTGCTTGGCATCCGCTCTCTGGATTGCAAGTAAATTTGTCCAGCAGCCAGCTCAAGCCAAGCTCAGGTGTCTCTGTACAGGGCTGCCCAGCACAGGCTCAACAAACCCACAGTGCATGAGATGCTGCATCGGCAACGTTACCATGCTTTGCCCTCTGACAAAACCTGGAGACCTTGGCTGCAAACAAACTCCTGCTCAGAATGTTTCCCAAGCAGCCAGACCTGTGCCAGGATCCTCCTCTGGAACAGGCAAAATGCCCTTTATATTTATACAGGTTTAGGAGCTCGGTCCTGCGAGGTCCTGAGCCCCGCTGACACTGGTGCGCAGCCTAGCTGAGCAGAGCGGCGAGGCTGCAGGCAGCACTCAGTGTTATTCTAGGCTGTACCCCTTGAGGACACCAAAGTGCAACCAAAAGAAACGAAAGGATGGGATTTATTCCTTAAATTCTGCTGCAGATAAGCTAGAGGAGAGTCAACGTGAGATAAGCAGGCAGCGTGCAGATGGAAAAGGTCTGTCATACCGAGCAGTAGCTCCAGCTGTCTCCGTGCCAGCTTGGGGAAGCTGAAGCTGGATTCTCCAGGAGCGTGGGGAAGATGAGCTCGGGGAGGAATCCGACGGCTCGTGTGCCTGTTTAACGTAATTATGGTACAGCCGAGGCTGGTCTGGCGGCGCTCTGAACCGTGCCCAGCTGCACGTTCACAAGGTCATTCAGTCTTCTGCAAACATAGAAATAACTAGTAATTGCCTGACTAGCTTATTTAAAACGCTCTAAGTGCACCCATACAGAATTAGAAGTGTCTGAGTGCAGGGAGGAGAAAAGACACATATTCCCCTCCTCTTCTTATTTAAAATGATGCTGCCTATATTTTAATTAGATTTTCCCTATTGCCCAGGGATGCCCACAAGAACCAGAGGATGTAGGGATGCATGACCCTTGCTAAGCTTTGGAGGGGCTCATGGGGAGTGAGGCAGCTTTTGTAAATGATGTTCTGGTGTTCTGATCCAAAATCTGTCCATGGGCACTTGGGGTTGGCGGCTCTATGAAGCCCTGAGCAACTGCAGCCCTGATCCTTTACATGCTTAGGAGGCACTGGCCAGGTTGAAATGTTTTTCAATTTGTCTCCGCGTTGTTGTAGGCTTTTCAATCAAAGCTCACCCCCCTCCTCAGCAAATGAGTAAGCTCTTTTGTAAACTTGGCTAGCAGGAATGATGAATCACCCTGTGTTCCCTGTCTGAACTAAGGGAACCCAAGGGAAGATGTGATAGCTGCTGCAAGGTTCAGCAGCAGCTCCAGCTGTGGCAGACAGACACATTCCCATCTCCCTGTGTCACCACACCCCGGGCTGTAAGCGATGGGGAATGTGCAGGGGTGGCTGGCAAGCACAGAGCTGCTGAGCGTTGCCCGTCTGACCTCGCTGCTCACCCCACAGCAGTATTTTTCACTGTTAAAAACAGATAGAAACAAAGGCTTTGAAGTAAGGCAGCCAGACCACCCCAGCCGAAGCTCTGGAATCAACCTGCAGGAGATTGAGCCTTGCACCACGTTTAACGTAGGGGCTTGTGGAGGAGAAGCACAGAGAAAGTCCAAGAGGGAGCGTGGATGAGGACTCAGGTCATCCCACACTGCGCTGTGCAGACCTTCCTCCCTGCGTGCCCTGGGTTTTAACACAGATTTTGCACAAGCCTGAGCGGCCAACATAAAACAGGCTCTCTGAGTCATTCTTTCACTGACTCCAGCATAAATCAAATCCAGAAATAGGAAAGGCCAGCCGGGCACATTATTCCTTTTAGGTCCAGGGAAAGATGTACTTAAGAAACATGGGTAAAAGACATTACAAGACCATGAAAAAAAAAATAATAAAAAGCTCAACCTGTATTTTATCTATGCTACTAATTAGTGGATGAGAAGCCAGACCTTAAAAAACCACATAGTGAAGCAGGCTGAAGCCAGATCAGAACTAAATTTTGTCTCTCCACAGAGAGGATAATTTGCAGTCACTGTGCTTTGGGTGGCTGTCATCAGCAGGGCATAGCTCCTTCTACGTGTGTGGGTTTTCCACATGGAACTGAGCTGTGGTTATCCAGAAGAGATTCCAGAAACAAGGAGAGGGTCATTGCATATCTTTTCTTGTATGGAAGAGAGCAGCCCTGGGTTTGTGCTGCTGACTAGCCCAGTGCTATCAGCTCCATATCCTTACTCGTTCCACTTCTCACATCCCTTCTTTGCGCACAACGTATCCTGCAGACACCCTAGAAGGGAAACCCAGCTGATGAACAGTGCTCATGCAGAGGACTCACTAGTTTTGGGCTGAGACACTGAAATCTCAGATCTCAAAATGAAAATCCTAGGGAGGATGACAGCATCCTTCCTCAATTTGATTGATCGCAGGCCTAAGCTGCACTCCTACAGAATGATGTTCCCCTGCGACCTCCAGGCCTGCCAGCAGTAAGCAAGCAAAGGGAACATGTCTTTCCTCCATCTGCAGATCATTGGGTTCTTCAGCCTCTCATCCTTCACACATGACATGCCTTCATTTGTATTCCATGTCATTTGTGGCTCATGCGCACATGAGATCAGGGGGTGCTGGGGTCCATCTTCTTCCCAGAGGCCTCTCCTCTTCTGTCCCATCAGGAATTGCTCCTGCAAAGGATCTTTTTGGAATTCCTATATCCAAGTTGAAGCAGGGCAACCCTAGCAGCCTGAGTCCTGACCCCTCCTCTGAGCAGCAACATCTGCACAGCAAAATGCAGTGGTGGAACTGATAACTTCTGGAGTCCCAGAAATCCTTCCTGGCACATCACTCGACTTTAAAAATATTTGGCTGACTTGAACAGTGGATCTTTATTCCTTCCCCAGCAAAAGAAGTACAGTGTGTCCACTGTATGCATAAGCAAACAGTGAATGCCTGAGCGTGGACATTCATGTAGAGGTATGGCGTGGCTTCACCCCAGCCAGCAATTAAACACCACGCAGCCGCTGGCTCGCTTCCCCGGCGGGATGGGGGAGGGCATGGGAAGGGTGAAAGTGAGAGATAAAAAGAGTTTAATAGGGGACACACACAAAACAAAGATATAATAATAACAATATATATTAATAATATGCACACAAGTGATGAGCAGGACCTGAAGTCGATGCTACATGAGATAGGGCAAGGTATGAAGTAACACCATGAATTCCTTTCACTTCAGCTGCTGGAGGGGAAAGCACATCTTCAGCATATACCCACGCTCAGTTCTGTATGTAAATCTGCACCATGCACTTGCCAGGGTTGTTTCAGAGCAAATACTTCTCCTTGCTCTGCCTGCAATGGGGGCAGCTCGTTTCTGGCACGATGCAGGGGAAGTGTGGGAGTCGGAGACGTCTCCCGTAATGCCTGGCTCTGTGGTACAGAGTGGGGGGGGAAGCACTGTTCAGCTCCTCGTTTTCTAAGCACATCGAATAAAGAGCTTGAACCAGGACAGGATGTGTTCTTCCTTATAAAAGTATCAGCAAAAAGAGAAAGGAAGATGTAGACAGGCAAAGGATTTAAACTGCAACCACAAGAAATGTACTTCTGTATCTGTACAGAGTACGTACAGTTAACAACTTCTGGCGTTTGAGCAGGCTCCAGGGTTCTTTATAGGCATGTTCCTAACTCCTGGTGTAATTGTGATGATATAACTGTGTGTTTTAATTTCCTAGTCTGCTCTTCGTTATATATATCTTCAGCTCTATTTAGCAATTACTGAGCTGAGTTGTTCTGGTTAATGAAGATTTAAAGCTCCGTGGTTAATGCAGGCAAATAATATGTTTGGCAAATGTGTATTAATACAACCAAGAAGCTAAGTAACAGTATCTGCTGTAAGCATAAAAGACATCCCTTGGCTTTTTCCTATCTCTAGAGCTGGATGGAAATTCAAAAGAAATTGAAATTGTATTTTCTCATTTCTAATTCAAGCAGCACATTAAAATACCACAAATTAAATCTTCCTTCACCTTCCCGGTCTGCTGGATCTGGCTTAGAGGGGTGTGACAGTGGAAATTTGTCATAAGTAATGTTAGCCCTACAGACAGCTCTTTGGCTGGTATAAATTGCAAACCCTCCTAATTTCAAGAGAATGACCCTTCTTTAATTAGCAAAGTTTCAAGTCTCGAGAGACCAAGCTACTTTTAATTAGCTGTGGATCTGCCCCTGGTGTTGCAGCCTAACATAACATCCCTGTAATGATTCTGAGGAGCCAAAAATTAAATTAATCACCCTGGGCAAAACTAGTATTCGTGTTGGGTTTTCTTTAAGGATGCAGCTTGTGGCACAGCTTTGGTTTGGCACTGCAGGGCACACGCTGCCTGCTGTGAAGGGCAGCCCAGGGAACGCGGCCGCCCAGCTCCCGGCAGGGCCTTAGGCACTGGGATCTGCCCTTTCTGCATCACTTTGAGGCATCGTTTTAGTGCAGGAAATTAAAGGACACTCTCTGGGGCTACTGGAAAGTTCTCTTGGAGCCATCTGGCCGGGCAAAACGCCTTTTCACACCTCTCACTGGCAGCATTACCTGTTTATTACACAGGAGCTGTCCCAAGGCAGCGCTGTGATTTCTAACATGAGGTTGGCTGCGCTGCAGTCCAGATCTCCGTGGGACCCCTGGGAATGTCCCTAAGATGTCACAGCTCTGCTGGGGCTCTGGACGCACTTCCTCCCGGTGGGGGACGATGTCACAGCTCTTCTCCCCCAGTCCCAGCTCCTGGCAGCCTACCAACCCCGTCCCACGAGATCACAATTAAATAAGCTTCCTAATACTTTATTAGCTGCCCAGGAGTGGTGCCTCGCTGAGGTCTGTCCCGGGGAAAGCTGGCTCTAACCTCTCCCCTCCCTGGGGGCACAGACCGCTCGGCTTTTCTTCCAGCTGTGGCTGCGTCAGCTCCCACCCTAACCAGGGGCACGGTTAAACACCCACCCACGCTGCGCAGGACCGGCGGCTGCCGGGCTGCGATCCCCGGAGCGGCCGGGAGGGAGCACGCCGAGCCCGGGCTGCTGCGGGCCGGGACGCGGGGCTTGGCTGCCGCGGGGAGCTGCGGAACGGGACGGGACGGGAGGAGGGCAGAGGTTTGGGCTGGAGGGGTCCCCCCGGCCAAGGCTGTGTGGGGGTAAAGGCATCAGGCTTTGCTGGCACCAGAAGAGATGAAATTGTTGGTTTAATATTAAATTATTATTTTTAATATCAAGCTTCTGCGGGTGCAGCTCCTGCAAGCAGGATGAGTAACCTGCCGGCCGGCTCGCAGAGGAGTTTGGGCTGATGTCTTCAGGAAGGAGTGGGATCAAACAAATCTTCCCCGTGCTGGAGCAGGGTGAGGGACTGGGTGCCTTGTTGAACCCGACGTCCCCAGCCTAAAATCTTCCACAGCTGAAAGAGAGCATTGAAATAATGAACATGTTTCTTGCTGTACGTGCTCAGAACAAATCCATTCCCCCAGCGTCATCCTGGCTCAGCATGGTAAAAACCTTATTCCCAATGGGAAGAGTCTAGACAGAACTGGATGAAATACAAGTACTTGTTACCTCACATGAAGTATGCCTTCATGTTTTGTTGTGATTACACACGTGAGCGATGTGTTTCACTCTGCATCACGCCAACGGGTGTTAACGTGATTCCGTACGTGGTTTGGGTACCAGCGGAGTAACTCTGGCACAAACTTCAGAAAAGTAGATTTAATGCTTCCAATGGTTCTGTTATAACCTGACTGGAAAGCAATGGGTAATTCAGTATTCAGGACGTGTGCCATTCTTCTTTTCAGGTAAAAGAATGGAAGTATGTTCTGCAAAATCCGAGGATCCTGACCTTTTCCTTAAAAACACCAAACGTACCCAAATACTGACCAGGAATTGACTCAGCAGGTTGGTAGCGAACATAGAGTTAGTGGGACTGATGTGCTCCCAGTCGCCCTGGGACAGGGAATGCCACAGTTACTCTCCTGATCATAACAGAATTATTTTGGATTAATTTGATTCAGCTGGGAGGGAAACCAGCTCCCACCAGGCTGTCAGTGCAGGACACTGAGCTGGCTCTGGAGGGACAACGGCTTGTGACGGCCTCTGAATCACTGGCACAAACAGAGCGATGTCCGAATGCCATCAGCTGCTGCCACGGCTCCTGCTAAATGCAGCCTTTGTCACCACTTCGCCAGGGCGGCCAGGAAACGAGCCAGCAGGAAAGAATGCTTTCCCCTTTGGCTCTCCCCCTGGGGACCTACAGAAACTGTGTGGCCTGAAAGAGCCTGGTTCTAAATTAATTTACCTAAATTGGCACAGCTGCTCTCTGGGTGGGAAATGAGGTGAGCAGGAAGCTGCTGTTAGCTGCTCTGAGTCTGACCTCACACAGGCAGCCAGGAGTTGCATCACAGGCTGCTGGCTGAAACAGCCATCGAGACACAGCAGGACTATTCCTTTGCCTGGTCTTAGAGACGCTTTCTCAAGGAAGGCAAAGTGGATTGACACTAAAGTTCACCATATTGCTGCCTGGACTTTACCCTGAATGCCTGCCACTCTTGACTGTGAGATGAGCATCAGCTCGTCTCCCTACAGCCAGACACCCCTCGTCCCAGCTCTGTACCCCTGCGCAGCACAGGCTGCACATGCCTGGGGCCCTGATGGAGCCATCGCTGACAAAGGGCTCAGAACCACTGCGGCAGTGCCCTGTGCCCTCCTGGCCTTGGGTTTGGGGTGTCTGCAGGAGGAGGGATGGAAGGAAACAGAGAGGAATTATGAAGAAGGAGAGGGAGAAGTCACCAGCAAACCTTATGTGAGCATCCTGGAGCACAGCCTAGATGGGGAGACCTACCACCTGCCACCCTGGGTCAGGCCTTCCCTACCCTCCCCACAGCAGCCCAGAGTGTGGCTGCCCTCAGCCGCTGGCTTGGCACAAGCAGAGCCCGACACACACACAGAGTCCACGTGTAACCTCCAACCCCTGGGAGAGAGCAGAGGAGCCAGGGCTGGAATCCTTCAGAGAGCAAGTAAAAAAGGAACTTAGCACAAGTCTTGCAAGCTAACCCAGGCACACAGTGCAAAGGGCAGGGAGGATGTTAAAAATAGAGGAGGAATTTCGGCAGCCCTGAGCAGACACTCCTGTCAGCTGGGTCTGCTTCTCCCTGCGGTACAGCATGTTTACTGCACCCTCCCAACAGGATTTTTAAAAGCATTTTTAAAACTCCTGTGGAAAGCAGCCAGCAGCTGTGACGCTACCTAATAAAGGCAGGCCCCGCTGGGAGGGCCTGACAGCCCATCCATAACCCCGCTCCCTCCTGCACGGCCCCGGCCGATAAGGCTGAGTCAGCCAGCCGAGGTCTTGCTCAGCGCCGCCGTCACAGGCCTCCGGCTCAAAGCTGAGGGAGTCATGGCGTGATCACCCCACCCTGCCTTGGGAAAACTGCTCCTCTGTGCTAGCTCAAGCTCTTTATTCCTCCTCCTGTATCAATACGACGTTTGGCTGCACGTTTCGGTGACACATCACAGATGTGCAAGCCAGCAGAAGACTGGATTCCCACCAGCTTTGAGGAAACAGTGATTTTTGAGTGTCCTCCATGGGGGCTGTTGGGAACCCACTTCTCACTGGGAGTTTTCTGTGCTGGGGCAGCAGCTGAACGGGAGCATCACTGCCTTGTGCTCACCTGCCTTGGGTTTGTGCAGGCGGAAATGCCCCAAGGAAGAGTGGATGGGAGCTGGCTCCTTGCCATGGCCTCACTGCCAAGCTGCAGAAGTCCATAGTTGGGTTGTAATCAAACCAGACCAGTGATAACATTAGCACAGAGTGGATAGATCACGGTGGATGCTGGTGGGAAGGGACTTTGGGGCTGGAGGGGGGTGTGCTGCTGAGCTCCGTTTAGGGAACCAGCCCTGGATTTTTTAAGCACCTCCATCAGCAGTGGGGAGCTCGGCAGAGTCCTGCTACCTGCAGGACACACGTTGGGGCTGAATGACCTTCCTCTCCTCCTTGGCCTGGCGTTTTTACAGCTGCAGATGTGCTCGCTAACCACAGCAGTGCTCAGCTCCTCTTTGAACCCCCGCTCATTCCTAAATAAAAGCAACTTAGCGATAAGACTGAAAGATGAGGAGCTGTTACATCTAACATCTGGGCACAGACTGCAGAAGGTCTCCTGCGTTCGAACATAAGATGTTTATGTGGGCTGAAGGCGAAAGGAGCCTTTCATTTCCTGGTGAAGTATTTTATTTGCTGAAAGTCACAGAGAGAGGGAGAGAAAGGGCAATACATAGTCCCATTTATTAGTGCAAGTCAATGAAAAATCACGTACAATACGAGATTATATTATGAGACAGTCATAAGAGGGAACGATTTATAGTTAAAGGTCAAAAGGAATGAAAGACTAACCCAGAGAACAGCTCTTGGCCTTTCGCGTTTCATTCTTCTGCGATGTCATTGTTTAAAGACAGAACTCTCCATCCTCCACCACAGGCAGCTTTCCCCCATCCCATGTGCCGTGTTTCTGGTCTGAGCTCCCATTCCCATGGCAACGAAACTCAACAACATTATTGGTATTTTCCATATGATCATGCGACTTCCCCTCCGCCCTCAGCTCGGGGTGAAGGAGCGCTGAAATCCGTGGAGAAGGGCTGTAAACCAGACACGTGCGGTGGTGCTCAGCTCTGTTGTCACAGCTCCATGGCAGTCAGTCCTTTAACAGCATCAGGTTCTCCAGGTGTTCTCCAGACACCCGCCTTGGGATACTTACGTGGTTCAAGCTGCTCCCACCACCGTGGGGGTTTTTGCAGGTGGGTTGTTACTTGTCACACCCTCAGCATGGGACTGGGACTCATGGGATAAAACCCAGAGAGGTGATAGTAAAGCTCTGATTTACACACAGACATCTGTCAATGCCACTTTTGCTCCTTAAATAAAGGCAGATTTATTTTAAACAAAGGGGGAGAAGTCCAATTTCAAACCTCAGTTACAACCCACCAACACTGCAAGATCACACCAACAAGTGAAACTGTCAAAGAAAAGTCATTTACTTCCAGGCTCTGCCCTGGGAAAGGATCAGCATGCACAACACACCGCCCCACTGGCTGGTTCCTTTGCTTGTCTCCTCTAAAGCTCTCTTCCTTATGCTCCAGCATGGTGCTGTGCGTCCATCACCTGGGGCTGGTGACTCTGTGTGCTCTCTCTACATGTCCCTGCTGAGCTGGGATGTTTCCCTCAGATTAATTTGCAGCCTCTTGTAGCTTTGGGTCTTCTCCAGCTGTGATAAACAGGCTGCCTGCCCTTGGCAGAAGCCAAGGCAGCGCCTATTGCGTTGCCTTTCGATAAGGGCACTCAAGGCTGGAGGATTTTTCTTCCACTGGAGACAGGCTGTTCCCTGTGGGACCTACGTGTGGATGGATGTTAGCAGCCTATAGCCAGACAACCCCACTCCTGAGCTCCTGTGCTTCTGAGGAGTCAGTCCAGGTGTCTACCCCAAAGGATCTGTGAATGACCCTTACATCAGTCCAGAGAAAAGTCAGTGAGTGGCCAAAATTCAGCCTCTGGTCTGACACCTCTCTCCATCCAAGGGGATTATTTTCTTCTTTTCCTTGGGGGTTTCATGTGGGATGAGTCACTTTTCCTTTAATCTCCCTCCTTGGAGTGCGTGGATGTACATCTGCCATCCCAGCCACAGCAGGGGTAACGCAGAGGTCAGAGGGACCAACAGCAGTGAGGCTTTACGAGCACCCTCCCTCCCAAAAACAGTCCCCTCTTTGTAGCCAGGAAATAAAAATCAAGCAAAATCCATCAAATTGCTTGCGTAATTAAGACATTCTTGTAAAAAATTACCCTATGTTGACTTTCCTTCCCCCTCCTCCTTTCTGAAAGCCTGTGGAGCAGGATTCCTGGTTTTCCATGGCCTCCTGACGTGGTGCCAGGCAGCAGAGAGCAGCTGAGGCCATATTTTGTGAAATAACCCCAAACCCCACAGACTTGGCAGTAAACACAGGAGGCATTATGGGCATTTCCATACAATGAGTGGATGTCACTCTGGGCCAGTCTGGTTTCATTGGGCTTAAAGAGTTCGTGTCAAGGCTCCGGTGGGGCAATTAGTCCCGTTCACAATCACGTTAGCCATTCAGCCCTTGCTAACACCATTATTACGCTCAATTATCAGAGGAGCTGGCAGTCCCTGCCCACATCTGCTGTCCGCCTTGGAGCCCAGAAACACAGCCCCAGAGCTCCTGATTTTGTGTCGAGTGTGTTTCTGTGCATCCTCCTGACTTCACTAACGAGAAATTTGCAAAACGAGGCAGGAAGCAGCCCCAGAGAGAGTGGCTGGGAATCTCCAGGGTGTGGAGCTGAGGCAGGGGAGCCCTCACCCTGCTCCTGCTGAGGATGAGGGTGAAGATGAGGACATGGATGAGGATAAGGATGAAGATGAGGATGAGGACAAGGGTGAAGACGAGGATAAGGATGAGGACAAAGATTAAGACAAGGATGAGCATGAGGATGAGGAGGAAGCCCTGAGTCCTGCAGGGACCGGAGGGAGGAGGAGGAGTGAGGCCAAAGGGATGTGATCTGTCCCAGCTCCTGCACCACTGCCCTGCCCTCAGCACAACCCAGAGCAGCTCGGCTACAGGGAGCTGTTAGTACAGGGGATGATGTCTGCAGAGGAGCCGGTACCCAAATGCTGTTGGGAGGAGGGATGCTGGGCAAGGGCGCATCTCCCTGCTCTCCACGGCAAGTGGCTGGGACTGGCTGTGTCTCTGCTGTCCCCAGCCTGCCCCATCTCCATGGGAGCACCCAGCGGGCTCCTTTTAGGAATTTGCTCGTTTTCCACACAGGCATCCTCATGGATCGCGGTGCTTGGCCAGGCACATCTGAGTTTCTGGGTTAAACGGCTTCATGTGGGAACCCAGACGCCGTGCTGCCTTTGCCAGTAAAAACCCACAATTAAGAACCGCCGCTGATTTCCCCAAATAAATAGTTAGTGATGAGTCAGTCAGCGCGTGGGGCCAGGAGCTTAGCTGAGACAAATTGGCAGAGCTTCGTTAGCGGAGGCGCACTCCAGACTTTAAAGCAAACAGAGTCTGAGCGAGATGCTCACCATGGCTGCACCAGGGGCTGATTCAAAGAGCGCTTTCCAGCCTTTCGCTGCTCCCTGGTGCTGGGGCATCGCTGGCTCCAGCTTCTTGACTTGTTGTCCCAAGCCAGGGCTCACAGCTGCAACCACCGTGAAGGTGGTGATGGGAATTTGGGGTTTCTGGCTAAAACACCCCCATGTATTTCATGCTGGGGCACGGCGACACGAACAGCTGGAAGGGAGGGAGAAGGCAGCAGCTGAAAATAAACCCTGTTTAGCCAGGATGAGCACAGCCCAATAACAATGAAGTGATGTAAACCCGAGGCATATCTTCAGCAATTAATTAACGTGATTCCATATAAACAACCCCAGTGGTATCCCTGGCTTGCCTGCTGCTGTGACAGCAGGCACTGCCTCACAAAACTCCACAGCCAGGATTTGTATGGGACGTTTCAGCTGCTGTCCTGTAGAAAAGGGGCAAAAAATTGTAGGATGTGCTCAAGGAATAAATAAAAAACAAATCTTTATGGAGCTCAGGGCCTGTTTGAAAAATAAAATACAACTAATGTTACTGCTCCTCTTTGTGGAGTCCCTAAATGAGCTAAGAACCCAGAACACCATGGTTTATTCTGGGGGCAGAGTCCAAATTAAAGAGCCTGTTTCAGAGGGGTTTTATGCCCTGAGCAGCAGCAGCTATTGCAACTGCAGGAGTCTAAGATGCTGCTCCCTCTCTGCGGATCTCTGGGTGTTTTCCAGTGAAGTCAGAGATGCTCTTGGGCCCCAATACCCAGGACTGTGCTGGTTGCCAACCCTGGCTGCATGGATGCTCAGCACCTGACTCAGGGCTGTCCCCCTCTGTCACTTTAATAACTGAAGGGGCATCGATTACTTCTGTTGTCCGAAATGGGGGGTCTGAGGGGAGGTTGGTTTTCTTTAGGTGTGAAATTGGCTGATGCTCAGCACAGGAGAAGCTGTCTCATGTGTCCCTCATGCAAAGATTTGATTAACAATTAGCTGATTTATAAGTTAGCAGGTTTATAAACTGATCACAGAGAGAATATATCCTTCAAAGTCTTGATTAATAATCTCTCACAAGACATTATCTGTGGCACTAATTGGAAATGTACATTGGATTTCAGCTGCTGCGCATTCTTCCTGACAGTCACTGTGGTAAGGACGAGCTGATACATCCAAGCAGAAGGTCCATTTGCTTTAATGAAACATTTATTGGAATTAATTAGAAACCCAGATTCTGTAGAGCATTGCTGCTGCCTTGAATTCAATTATAGCTGTACAGCCAGTAGTCAAATTAATTAAGATCAGATGAGTTCAACTCAAGATACACAAGATACACCAAGAGCTGTGGGAACATGTTTTCTTAACAGGATCAAATTGCTTTTCTTCCTCCTTGTTGTTAACACCAGCATCACACCAACAGTGTAGACCAGCACATGTCCACTCATGAGCACCCAGTGCTAGAGCTTAAAAGCAAAAAACCCAAAGCTAAGAAAAAAAATCCTTACAGCTTTACCCTTGGCAATTGGAGGAAGTGGAACACACAATTTCTTCACATTTAGAAATCAGCAGGTTTCCTTGGGGTTATCCCAAAGCAATCGCTGGTTAGGGCCTCAACCCAGCCAGGCAAGCTAAAGATGGCTTGCCACTAACTTTGGTGGGAACAAGAGATCTGTGAAGAAAGCTTTGGCATGTCTTTATCAGCTCAGGAATTCTGGACTGACACCTCTAGGGTGCAATCGCTTCATTAAATGCAGAAGAAATATAGGACTGTGTGTTAGTTATCACCCATGAAGAGAGGCAGGGGCTCCTAACATGACTTCCAGACTCTGAAGGAAAGGAAGTCCCAGTGCAGCCCATAAGCTCTGGCAAGCAGCCTTTACATGGAAAACCTCCATCACAGCATCCTCCATTCTCCACCTGCTTTTGAAATACCCAACTGGGAGAGCAGCGAGTGCCAGGGGAGAGGAGCTGGGGACATCTTCGGTGTGACACCCCCAAAGTGCACCTACAGCCAGCCAGAGGGGAGCAGATAGGACCCCTTTGTATGCAGTTGGAAAGCCATGCACTCTGCTTTTGCTCCCAAAGGCCTCTGTAAGGTCGCTCTTCCTTCTCTCTGTCTCACCCCTTCAGTGCCAGGAAGGGGATGGATCAGCTCCTACCTGGTGCCAGGTCATGCTGGCAGCTTTCCCCACCCCCAGTCTGCAGTTGCAGGAGGGCAGGGGCATGGAGCGGGGCTGAGGGTGGCTCAAAGGGACACCAGGGGCTCTGGGCAGCCAGCAGCCAGGAGCCACCAAACTGCCCCATGCCCCAAACACTCCCCGCAGCTCGGCTGTTGGATGCAGGTGGATGATGCTATCAAAACAGGAACTATTGCCCCCAAACCTTCTCCTGGCACTAGGAGGCCAAGCCCACAGTACCCTACTTGCATCCACCACATGATGTTTTTTCACTGGGACCATGTTTTATGGCAAAGGCGTGTTGTGGTTCTGGAGGAGACAAAGCACTGCTCTCAGCAAAGCAGATCCATCTGCAGTGACTCCAAAAGCTTGAGTGCATTTACACATCCAGCTGGGCTGCAGGGTGGAGTATGGGGCAGCTCTAGGTGAAAATGGCCCATGGAAATTAGGACTAAACATGTGCTGTGGTGTAAGAGTGACATGTTTGGGAACAGCAATGGGTCTTGGTGCCTGTACGGGGTGCACCGTGCTCGGAAGTGAGAATTATATTTGCAGGGGGTGAACCCAGCATCACCCAGAGGTTAATGCTCTGTGGTGAGGTGGGATGGGGCTGGGGATCCAGCTGAGCCTGGGAGGCAGGACTGGGGGAGCAGGGCTGGCCTCCTCGATGGTATCTGCTCCGTGGTGGTCTTATGGGGGAATCCACTTACAGGTAATGGGAAACAAATGGGGTGGTTTTATATGTCACATAACGCTGGGCTATGAGAAGCTAAACAAAGGCAAGAACTTCATTATGCTCCGAAACATCCCTCTCTCATTAGAAACCAAATACAGTTTGTCTTCTGTGACCATAAAGTGAATGCCTGGGAAATATCACGAGCAATCCATCCCTGCTGCTGGCCTGCGCCGAAACGCCGCGCCGACGGCAAGGCTCATGTGGGCTGGATCAGAGCCAATACACAAAATGTTTGGGGGCCCCTTCGTGCACTCAGCACAACTAAATCCCATTTAGGCTCCAGCCTCACACAGAAACTTCCCTCTCAGGCACCTCCAAAGAGCCAGAAAGGTCCTTCCTACAGCTCATAATTATTGGGGGCGCATCTGTGCATGACAGATCACCTGGAACTTGTGTCTGTTTGCATCCACCCTCCTAAAATGTCCTGTTGCTTGCTCTCAGTGAGTGGGTCAGCCAAGGAGGGACCACGTGTCAGACAAGGAAAACCTGGGTTGTGACACTGTGGAAGTGTCCCCATGCACAACAAGACACAGCAACCATTTGTTATGTCCCCAAGGTGACACTGACACACAGCATGTGAGGACCTGACCCTAGATATTGTATAGATCTATAGGGAAATGATTTCTTTTCTCAAGAGTGTTTAGCATCTACAACTGGGAGCTGCAAACCTTCCATGCTGGGAGGATCTAGGAAATCGTTGGGCTGAGTATTCAAGGCATACAGCTTTGCACTTTTGTTCTCCCACCGCGATGGGTGCCAGCAGCCGAAGGTTCAGGCACCTGCATTTCCTACTGACACACAGCCAGGAATGCAGAGGAAGTGCCTGGGAAGGGCGATGGAAGAGAACCAGAGTTCCCCATCAGCTAACAAGCCTCAAATGAACCTTCAAAGGAAATTACTTTAGTTTTTCACATAGAAAACTTTAGGTGAATGTGATTTGCCTGCCTACGAGAGGAAAAAACAGGAGACAGGAAAAAATCCCTTTGAGAATACTGGATAGCAGAGCTACGCAAGCCTGGGGGTGCGAGCTGGGAGAAGCAGAGACCTCCAGCTGCAGAGAAACCCTGTCCAAAGCAGTGAGATGCTTGGATGTGAGAGGGGGGATATGTGAAGGGCTGCAGCCTGAAAGGTCTCAGCCACTGAAAGCGACTGCTGTGCCCCCCCAGCTCCAACTGGGATAGCCTCCTTGCCCCCTCACACACCAACACCCCTCCCAAATGAAGATATTTATCACTTACAGCAGCTACGCTGGCTTTAAACCCTTTAATTGTGAAAATATCAGCACCACAACAAGAGTTAAGAGCTTTCTCAGTGTAAGAATGGGAAAATAGATGAGGCAGGCTGTGAGCTGGCGTGAAGCAGCAGAGATGAATCCACTTGGATGCAGCTACACAGACCGACCCCAGCCAGAGATCCAGCCGTGCCGATTAGCTGCCCACGAGGAGGATTTTGTATTAAAAAAGCCTTTTAAAAACATGAACAACAAATTTGCCACCTGGGTATCGTTTGTGGATTTTGGTAATTTCTTTAGGTCATCACATATTCTGCCTCAAATGAAGCAGCCATAAAGTAGCATAATATTCTGTCTGACATAAAATAACTCCATAAATGGAGATAAATTAACGAGCGCTCAGTTCAAACCAGAATCAGGCTTTGTGGCTTGTTTGGGCTTCTGCATCCTGCCTGCTCCATCACTTGGGTGTGATTTGGCTGAAGAAAGGCTGTCCCTGCTGTCTGGCCTCAAGCTGATGCTCAGACCTAATGGGCTCTGAGGTCTTGCCCCTTTTTAGCTTTTTACAGTGGGAAATCTGATGAGCTCACAGGAACCTGACATCATTACAGAGGAGAAGACTCTGTCCAGGACTAAAAATATCATGTTTGGTTGTCCAAAAGGAAAGAAAAAGTGTGCTTCCCTAAGCATCTTGTAACTCCTCAGCTGGACACGGCTGTAACGCCTCTTACTCATTAATTCTGTCTTTGCAGTCACAGAACTAAAGACATAATAGTCATAATAGTCTGCCTCACTTGTTCAGTGAAGAATATTTTCCTGACAGCACTGTCCAAACTTCTTTTGCCAAGTTCAGCAGAGGCTTCCACTGTTTCCTTTGTGAAATCCCTTACAGGATCAGAAACTCTTAGGGAGTTTTTTCCCTGGTATCTGTTGTCATCAGCTGGATCTCATCCTTTCCCAACAGCACGGAAACAGCGTGCACAGCGCAGGGGTCTGCAGGAACAGTGGGATGGAGGCTGCGTGCTGGATGGGGACACGCTGCCAACACATCATTTCCAAATGAGTCATCAGCAGTTGATGCTCAGTGACTGTGAGATGAGGTGGAGAAACCCAGGAACCCAGCTCTGGGCCTGTTCCATCCCAGCTGCAGTTTAGGAACCATCAAGACGCTCGGGGTTTCTGTGGCATTTCAGGAGGACTACACATCTCTCCTCCTTCAGCTCATCAGACCCTGGCTGACTTGGAAAGGGGATCTAACTGCAGAGCTGGCCCTGCTCTGCAAAATAACTGTCTGATGGCAAAACCTTTCTCTAAACAAGCCTTTGTGGTGAGTGTCCATTGGGGATGAGCAGAGCAGGGCCAGGACCAGCAGGGCCAGGACCAGCCAGTCCTGGGCAGGGTTCATTGTCCATTACCCATCCCGCAGCACTCCCTGTTCCTCACTCCACTGCTTCACCACCAAAGACATCCCAAAGTGATGGGCAAAACTGCTGCCAAAACCCCCCCAACCCCCCCCCCCCCCCCATATTTCTGCCTACAAGAGAAATGGGGGGGAAAATGTGACACCCAAAGTAGCCTCTTTCTTTGGCTGTAAATTAAACCCATTGTGCCCATGCTACACAAGAAATTCCAGAAGGTTACACCTCTGGGGAAGAAGATTTGGGAAATACTCACCTGACAGCCACCTGAGGGGTGTGAAGAAGTTGTCTGTGAGGTCCCAGAGGGATGCTCTCTGTGGCTGTGGCGCAGCTGGGATGTGTCTCCCATGGGACCAGGCTGGAGGGGCCAAACATAGGAGCCCCCAGGAAGGCAGGTGAGGGGTTAGAGCCATGCTGGGCTGCCTGAGGACTAACTCAGCAATTTCACTTCCTTTGCAAAGTACAGTCTAAAGAAACCTTCTTCCCCCCAGAATTACTTTTCCCAGCCTCTTTTAGGTACACCTATTACAAAAATTCTCCAAAAGCATAACTTGGAAAAATACCTGGGGATCCATAAACTAAAAAAACCCCTTGAACACATGCTTAAACTATTCATGCTCCTCCTGAGACACTCTGACCAGGCACAACCTACTCCACATCCATGAAAACAGAGAAGTAAATATCAACCTGTGCCAAGTATTTGTATTGTGTCTCTCCCAGCAGTGACCCTGATTGCTGGGAAAGTAGTGCTGGAGTTAGGAGAGTGAAAGAAGCAGCGAATGGCTCTTAGGGTGAGCTAAAGAAAAACGATCCAACTTGGGTCTGATGAGTTTTTCAGGCAAACAGGCAATGCCACGGTGCTGGGCAGCCGTGCAGCAGGGCAGCTGGCCCGAGAGCAGCCACTGGCCACACTCAGCTGACCCATCCATAGGTCAGTGTCTGCTGCTGAGACAAAATAACCAGCTTTAGAGCACTGTTAAGGTTTAAAGCCAACCAAAAACCTGTATTAAATCTTCAAAGAGGCACAGAGGAATTAAAAAGGCTGAACAGCTCATCCTTCCTGTACGTTTTATGAGCCCCCGGAATTGCTACGATGTGTTTGATCTTGTGATGCCTCACCTTGAGCTCCTAAACACCCATAAAAACACTATTCCTTGGCAACAGAGTGTTTGTATGATTTAGTATGATACCATCAAAAGTTGCAATCGTTTCATTTTGGTGGAATACTGTTAACTTCTCCTGCTAGCTCTTGGTGTATCCAGATGGACCTCAGGGGGCAAGGGTGGGACAGAAGAGGACCCTCAGTCCCTTCCCTAAGCAAGCCAGAGAACAGCTGAGGAACATAAGGAGCTGCATGCATTAAAAAAGAAACAGCATGACCTGACTCTCTAGTAGGTGGAATTGCAGATTATCCTACTGCCCACTAAACACTTGGGATAATGGCCCTTGAGTGGCATCCCCACCATCACTGGTGGGAGCTTTCCTGCTGAGGTGGTTGAACATTGGATCAAAGTTTTCAATGCTTGCAGAGACATATTTGTACAGTGTCACCTAACAGCGTTGCAGGTTCTTAAATAAAGTTTATTTTATATAAACCCTGAGGGCAAATTCTACTCCAAATCATGCTACACTGTTCTCTTATCCCAAATGAGCTGCCCAGATGCAGCCGAAGGCAGAACTTTGTCCTGGCCAATGCAGTTTCCAGGTTTCTCTCCATTTCCTTGCACAGCAGTAAACCTCAGACTTGTTTCTCTGAGTAATGACAAACCCTTCAAAATACTTTCAAAGCTTGTTCTGGGCTCAGCTTTTCCAAATCCCAGTAAAGCTTGGAATGAAAGAAAATCAAATTACCATTTGTGCAGAGCGAGCTGCATCAAGGAATGGATGGGAAGTAACTCGCACGATGCTCTGAAGGGATCAAAGGAGCATCTTCAGTGGCAGCAGCTTATTAGCCACATAATTATGTGTCAAGAACCCAATGATACCAGAGGAAAGGGATGGACAAAGGTGTGCTTGACCACTGAAGAAGAGAGATGTCGATGTGCTCACCCTCTGACTGCAAACATCACGTTCCTGGTCTCAGCCTAGACCATGTCCACCTTAACTGTCACTTCAGACCCCGGTAAGAACACCCTATGATGAAACCTGTTAGAACTAATCTTGTTTGACTGAAACCTATTCATGCAACCAGCCAAGCAGGTATGGGAAGGGTGCTGAGGAACCGGAGGGGATAACTTCACCACCCACGCAGCTCCAGCTGACAAGGATGGGCACCTACACCCCAAAACGACAAACGCAGGGGAAATCCATACAGCTCAGAGCTGAGGGGGCAGGTAGGGAGCTGTAGGTGGGTGGCTGGACGGCCTGACAGATGAAAGGAGCCGTGATGGATGGTGTTGTAGCAACAGTCACTGCAAAAGCAGCAAAGGAAACAAAAGAAACAGGATGCGGCAGTCTGAGGAGGTTGATGTGTTACATTCCTGTAAGGCTTTATGAATTCCTACTTCTGTGCTAGGATAGAAATATTGGGAAGTACCCCTGGGGTTTGCCCACTCGGTAAAGGTCCTGCCTGGATTCAGGGTTGCTGAAGTTGTGCTGTCACATCGGTGCCATCTGGGTACTGGGAACAGAGGGGATATTAAGAGAAAAATAAGACAACAAATGAGGTAAACCAAAATGCCAATCTCGAGCTGTTATGGCAATCTTGAAAATCCTATTTGCAAGTTATTTGGCTGCTTTTGGTCTCGCTTGGTGCCCAGGAGATTCACTGCCAGGAACAGCAGGATTTGGACACTGTGGCATCTTAATTCTGTTGTGCATGCCCTGGTAGTAAGAGGAAGGCTTAGTGCCCTTGTCTCTTTGCAGCAACCAAAAACATCAAGGCTGAGCAGGACTCCTTGACATCAGTAGGGGGTTTCTTCATCTGGTGTTACTGTTGCTGAGTTTCTTCATTTAATGCTTGTGGATGATGAATGCTTATTCTTCTCTCTAGCTTGAGCACCTCATAGTGTTTCACCTCAAAGTTCAAGCAAAATATTTTTCAAAAGATTTTTGGAAAAACTCCTCCTCCAGCAACCTGATGAACTCAGGAAATTGGGAGAGTTGGAATTGTTAAACACACCTCTCACATCCAGGATAAACACATAAAGAAAACGCTCTGCCTTCTCCATTTAATTCCAGGGGATGTTCCCTTCAGCCAGCCCCACAGCAATAAGAAGTGATGTTGTGGTTCGCTGCGGTGCTTGTGCCTCTATAGATAACTCCTGCAGAAGTCCTGTAGAGGATGAAGATGAGCCTGAGTGGATGGAGAAAGCATCTATGCTAACAACAGAGCTGAACTGCGTGCTGTACACCCTGTTCTCTTCATGCTGGCATCCGTGGCACTCGGCCTCTCAGAAACAGTTAGTCTGCTGTACTTATCTCTGACAATAAAAGGCAAACTTTCCTTGACCTGCCTAAATTAGGAACATTCAGCACTATTTTCTCCAGTTGTCTGCATTCAGAAGCAGTACAACACCCAAAGAAGGAAGGATCGCTGCAGCGGGGGCAAGACATAGGGTGGTGAATGCCAAGATCCCAAAGAAAGGTCAGGGATCCTCTCTGGTGACTAGGTACAACCACTTGTTTTCTGCTGTAGGAAATAACAACATACCAAATCTGCTTGCAGAGGATCCCACCAGCTGACATCTGTCACGATTTCCCAAGAAGAAAACACAAAGGCTCAGTGTTCAGCTGCTCGGTGAAGTGACTCACATTATACCAGAGGTTTTGACTTTGTTCTTCCAGGCACCATTTCTGACGGGAAAATCAATCAGTTTAATCCCATAATGGGAACAATTAGCCTTCCTGAAAAAGCAGATCGCTTGTAATCTCATCTTCTGCTTACGATTATTACGCCAATATTCCTTGTTTTCTCAGCTGCTGCTCATCGGTCACACTGCTGTGCCACAAAGAGCTTACAGCTCGTGTGGAGGAAAGCCAGGGTGAATCCTGCCCTGGCCATCAGTGCCAGGGCAGCAGCTGAGGCCATCTCACACCCCAAAGCAAACAGACCAGCTCCTTGCCTCTGGGAAATACCCTCACAACCTCACAGCTGAGGTGAAGAGGAGCGGAGCATCTCCTCCGGTGCGGCAGCTGGAGGTGGCAGGGCAGGGGGACAGCAGCAGGGTCCCTGTCTGACTGCTTCGCACTGTCCATGCTCATCATCGGGTTAGGCTAAATCTAGGGATTAAAGGCTGGGAGTAAGATTAGACCTGAGCTAACAGGCACTTGCTCAGCTGTTTTTCTGCCATTTGAGATGGAGAATGGGACCAAGAATGAGGTGAACATGGGCTCAATGTATTTTTCAGAAGAACTGATAGGGAATACTAAAAAAAGAAGTGTTTTGTTTGCAAACAGCGTGACAGAACACTGTGAGCTCTCCATGAGCCCTGACCTTGTTCTTCCCCACAGCCTTCCTTGAGGTTGCCTCTTATCAAGAGCAGGCTGCTGCTGTGCTCGGAGATGAGCTGACCACACTGTGTCTTTGCTGCCTGGTAAATGGGAAAATCCATCTGCTCTTATCTCCTGTTTAGTCTGCAGGGCTGTGAGGTGGGGTTATCCCTGCTGTCCGGAGGGTTGCAAAACCCTGGCTGGATGAAGTGCTGGTAGTGTGGTGAGCGAGGAGGCTTAGAGCAGCACGTAACAATCGTCTCGTTCATGTTTGCCAGAACATAGGAATAAACTGGGGTTTGGGTCAGGTCTTGCTGCTCTGAATATATCTGACCAAGCCAGAGGATTGTGCCTCTGTACCTGGCACTGGTGAGGCTGCACCTCAAGTGCTGTGTCCAGTTCTGGGCTCCTCACCATCAGAAGGACATTGAGGTCCTGGAGCGAGTCCAGAGAAGGGCAACCAGGCTGGGGAAGGGGCTGGAGGGCAAATCCTCTGAGGAGCAGCTGAGGGAGCTGGGGCTGTTGAGCCTGGAGAAGAGGAGGCTGAGGGGAGACCTTCTCCCCACCTCCCCTGCCCTGCCAGGAGGGTGCAGAGAGGTGGGCGAGGGTCTCTGCAGCCAGGGGACAGGAGATGGGACAAGGGGCAATGGGCTCAAGCTGCCCCAGGGCAGGGTCAGCTCAGCTGGGAGGGAAAAGTTCTTCCCTGGCAGAGCTGTGGGGCTGTGGCACAGGCTGCCCAGGGAGGGGCTGAGTCCCCACCCCTGGGTGTGTTTAACAGACGGGGAGATGAGGTGCTCAGGGATCTGGGTCAGCACAGGACAGGGACAGTTGGACTCGATGAGCTTAAAGGGCTTTTCCAACCTGGTGACTCTGTGATTTACCTTGGTCCTTACTGTGAGTCTGGGTCTGCTGCAGGGTGGTTAAGAGAGTCAAAGGCAGAACTGACCATGCACAGCACAGCTTGTCGCAGGGAGTTTTCTCTCCATAGCAATCCCACAAAGTCAGAAAGCCCCAGGAGGCAGCAGCCTGCTCCCCCTGAAGGTGATTACAGAAGAAATTCTACCGTAGCGATGGGATTTCTTTCATTCTCCTAGTCCTTTCTATCCCAGCTGGGTTTTTCTCCATGGGACGCTGAGATCCAGCAGATAAACTTTGCAGAAACGATTTAGACAAACAAATGAATTCAATCGAACTCCCAATGACAGCTCCCAACACTTGGGCATCTGCCAAGGAACTTTCAAAAGCCAAAATAATAGCTCAGATCTGAGAGATCCTGCAAAGCCTATAAATTAAGTAATCCTTTGGAAACCTGCAGTTAAATCTGCCATTGGGTTGAGATTTGCCTGGACTTAATCCAAATAATGAGTTTCCAAATTAACTGTTTCCACAGGATGTTCGGGTTTTTGGATATTTTGGATTTTTTAAAAAACTATTAAGTAAAGAAATAAACTGAAACCCTTGGGAATGTGTCGTACCTGAATCCCATCAGGGTGGGGAGGCGCCAGAAAGGATTTATTTAGGCAGCGGAAATGGAAATTAAGATGGAACTGTCGGGGACTACTGATTAATGGAGAAGAGGTTATACTCTGAAAGAAAAGAGGTTATATTCTGAGAAACACTGACTACTGGGAGGGAAAATTGCACAGATGCCACAAAGCATTGCTTGGAGTCTTTACTCCCACAAGAATTTTGAATTCATGTGAACAGGATCACTTCCAGGGACCATCTCCAGTCACAAATCCTAGGCAGGACAGCCAGGCTTAGAACCTACAGCTGAGCATTCACAGGGTTCAGACACAAACCACGAGCTGCTGGATCTGAAGCTCATCCCACAAGCTAAAAGCTAGTTTGGTGCTAGTAGCTAAAGGTCAAATTTCTGCATTGGCCAGTTCAGGAATGGTCTAAAGGGATGATATTGGTTGTTCCACTGCAGCCAAGGAGCTATCTTGGATTCCCACCTTCATTTAAAAATGAAACGTGGATGCTTTAATAGATTAAAAAGTGGGAAAAACCCCAAACCCACATATATGTGCAGAGGGGCATTAAAAATATTATTTTCCCTTAATGACAGAAGAATTTAAATTCTCAGGTGATAAAATCAACCAGAGTTTGGAATTTCACATTTGCTATGTTAGACACCAGCCCTATAAAAGCTCTTTCCGAGCTCTTTCTTTGTTTTCTGGGACCTCTGGGTGAATAAGCTGCCAGGGGTATTTCTGAGCTCGATGGCTGGTACTTGGAAATGGACTTTTCATCACACAGGAGCTGGGTGCTTCAGAGAGCAACTTTGTGGTGAATGAAGGAAGCGATGTCTTTGGGCTGGTGAGTCACGAGTCCCCTCTGATGCTTGGCTGCTTTGCTCCAGATGCCCAACTCCAGCTCATGGTGATGCCTTGAAAAGCCAGAATCTAAACTCAATAGCCTTGGTGAACATTAAGCAGGTATCCTCTATTGCATCTGTATCGATCTACTCAGCATTATTACGTTTCATTGAAT
Organism: Porphyrio hochstetteri; assembly: GCA_020800305.1. Classification (NCBI taxonomy): domain Eukaryota; kingdom Metazoa; phylum Chordata; class Aves; order Gruiformes; family Rallidae; genus Porphyrio; species Porphyrio hochstetteri. The sequence continues at coordinate 2,036,845 of CM036919.1, read as the reverse complement.
CAGTGGTCTGGCTGAGGGGGATGTCCAGGAGAAGGACCAGGCGAGGGGGACAGACATTGCATGGACTCAACTGAGACCTGGCTGCTGATAAAGGTCATCTCTGCATTGCAGACCTCCCTCCATCCAGCAGCAGGTGAATGCAACAGACTTTCAGCTCATATTTTTCTGTATGGAGTAGCCACCTGCCATATGAGCCCTTATTAAAGCTTCTCACAGTTCAATAATTGCTACTAGTACCAAATAATCACCTTCCCACGCTTCCCATGGCCTTTTAATCTCTGCCTTGGGCCAAAAAACGTGTGACTGTTATTTTCATCTTCTTCAGATGTCATTCCACCAAGGTGCAGGATTAGCATTTCCAAATGTGCCCTTTTCCAGAAGGTCTGAAAAGAATTCAAAATTAATCTGAATCAGCTGTTACTGGTGGATGAGTGAGAACTGGAACTCCCAGCACATCCCTAGTTACAGGCCACGTATTCTTGGTGAACGGTTGACTGTGTGGTGAGATGGATTCGGGCTGGGAACGGAGAGGCAGCTGATGGAGCCTCAACAGCAGTGCCTGGTAGTCAGATCGTGTCTATCAAGCAATTTATGAATGACTGACTTCTAAGAAGAAGGAAAACACAGAATAAAAGGTTCCTAATGACCCATATATCAACTTATCACCCTTAAACTGCTGTGGAAATATCAGAGAGTCTCGTTTCTATTCACACTGCACCCAGGCTGCTGCTGTGGAGGACTCAGGACTAACTTCAGCCTCTTGCTCCTTGTAGAGAAAGAACATCTCCTGACCTGGAAAAGGAGTATCAAGCCATAAAGATGCTCTTCTGTGGGCAGATGTTCAAAACCAGCACTGGGAGGTCGTCACTGGAGCCCAGCTAGACACTGGGAGGATGGCAAATGGAAAACCTGGAATGCTCGTTCAAAATGGGCCACAAAGCTGGATATCCGTAGTTTACCCAGTCGGTCTGTGATAACAGAGAAAGGAAACTGAGCGTGTCACCAGCAGCAAAGGAGAGCCAGAATGGAATATTCAGAAAAGGAACAAAGAGGTGATAAGGCTTTGGCGTGGAAAAATACTGGAAACAAACACTGAGGAAAATATCGGGGGGAAAAGAGATAAAGCAAAGTGATGAGATTGAATTCATGAACACGTTTGACCTCTCTTTTGAATAATGAGTGGTCTTTGTCAGAGCTCACGGGAGGGTTTCAGCACTGGGCAGAAGAATGAAGATGTTGGAGACGCTGTATTTTGGCTGGTGTTATGTCTTGCTCCCCCAGCGAGGGTCACATCATCTTTGGTTGGTCCTGCTGATTCCTGTTCCAGAAGTAGAACTCCAGTTAGTTTTGGGGAAATGTCTTAAAATAGAATTTAAAAATCCTCAAGTTACCAAAGGAAATAAAAAAAAAGAAGAACTTTATGAGCCCAGTTTGGGTGATGGGAGCGAGGGCACGAGCGGGTCCTTTGCAGGCTGCCAGACTGGCCCTGCTCAGAGAAAGCGCCTGTGACAAGGTGTGAGGGGAGATGAGGCACCTGTGAGACGTGGAGTTCTTCAGCTCATGTTCTCATTCCCCAAATCCTGGGGAAAAAAAACATCTATGTCTGATAGAGAGGGGCCAGGTTAGTTCCTGATGCAGCTCTGAAACCCTGGGTGCTGCTCTCCACGGGGGCACCTTCCATCAGGAGCAACCCGACTGCAGACACTGTTATTCAGAGTAAAACTGCCCCTACTTCAGCTCCGTTTAATGCAGTTTGGAATATGCAGAACCACGAGTTCACACCAATTTGGCAAATTCCAGGTGCATTTCACTTGGGGTGAAGTTTATGACAAGCTGTAAGTGACACATCAGGCAGCCAAGGCTGAGCCTTCAAAAGGCCTTGAAGGGAACGTGCCTCGGAGCCAGCAGCTTTCCTCTCAGCTCTGGAAATGAATACTTTAATAGCGGGGATTTCTGTGTTTTGATCATCCACTTCCCATGCCAGCAAATCACTCTGCAACCCCTGACAGATTGCTGCACGGCAGAGCCTGCCACTCACAGCCCAAGAGCAATTTAGAAACCACCCGCTAACGAAGCCCTGATGAATGCCAGTGGAAAATGTTTGACTCCACAAAACTGGAGTGTCTTTTATTTTCTCCCCCTCCCTTTTCCTTCTGACCCCACAAAACTGGAGTATCCTTTTTTTCTCTCCCTCCTTTTCCTTTCAACTCCACAAAACTGGAGTCTCTTTTTTTTCTTCCCCTCACCCCCCTTTCCCTCCTCTCTGTTTTTATTGTCACTATTTCCCAGCAAACTGCGTTTCTTTTACAGAAAAGGTTTTTTCTCTTTTCCCTCCTAAGACGAAGACACCAGTGCCAACACGTCTTTAACTCAGCCCTTTGGGGAAGCGCTCCTCATCCTCCAGCTTGCTGCAAGACAAATTTCGGGGTTGGCCCGGGTAGTTTTTTCTAACACAAGCGAGGGAACCTCAGGCCAGCCCTCTCCCAGACTGCTGCAAGCTGGGTGATATCATGCAGGAATGAGGAGGTATGATTCATCGCCCCGTCGCACAGACACAAGTCAGCGTTTTAGAGCCTCCCTCGGTGGAGGCAGGCACTGGTGGGGAACAAAGGGTACAGGCAAAAGCTCTGCTGGTACCCGCTGCAGCTGAACCCCTTCTCTGCCTGTACCTTTCCAGCAGAGCAAACAGAGTTTATTGTGTTCCTAACGCTGTGTTCACGTCGCTGAGTCGCGGGGCTGCAGCACAGCTCAGTGTTTAATAGTCTCAGCTCCCACTCCCATCCCCGACCAAAACCTCCTGGAGAACAGGGGCACGGCAGTGAGACGGTCACACCGTCCCTCCACAAAGACTCCCCAGTAGATAGGACATAAATCAAGCTCTACAGAAGCAGGGTGACGATTAGGTACTTGATGCAACCGGGCTTTTCAAACAATGACTCCTTTGTTAGGTCCTTTTCTGAAGTGGGATATTCCGGCCCAGCCCTTCCCAGGAGGAGAGGGAGCTTTGCAGTTTTGAGATTCACTCCCAGCTTTGCTTGGGGAGCTGCTGCCCACCCATCCCATCCCCAAGCTACTACATTAAACACCCTCTACGGCGTGGGCATCCTTTGGGGGCTCTGAGAGTCACCGATTCGGCTGTGCCAGCGGGAAGCAGGGATGCTCTGCGGTGCCTGACACCCTGCAGAGCCCCAGCGCTGCGGCGCCACGTTGGCCGAGCGATTCCCAACCCACTTTAATCCCAACCTGATTATTTCCTTGAAATTTTCCTGCTTTTAATTATTTTTTTCCCTTGCTTGTGACAAATCCAACAGTTACCGACCTCTTGCATCATTTTTCCTTCCACTCCCGAGGATGACGGCGCAGTAAGTGGAACTTTTGACCTCACCAAACACAGATGCTCAACTTCACCACTGCGAGCACCGGTCAAAACCTTCAGCGAGAAGCTAAAGCTTCCCCCCCACCCACTCCCCACCCCCCTCCACGATCGGGACGGGTCGATCCCGCCTCCCAGTCACGCCCCCCGAGAAGGCGGGATCGCCCCGTCCCGGCGCTTAGGAGCCGCGCAAAGTGATCGCTCCGTGATCGCGGGTGGGAGCCGGAGCCGCCGCCGGAGCAGCCCCGCGGGCAGGGAGCGCTGACACCGCCGCTATGTCCCACTCGGTGGCCCTGCGTGGTCCCTCGCCGTGGGGCTTTCGTTTGGTGGGGGGAAAAGATTTCAGCGCCCCGCTGACCATCTCCAGGGTGAGCAGGGGGAAGGGGAGCGGGGGCCGGGACGCACCGGAGGGACCAGCCGCAGGTGATGGGCGGGGAGCGGGGCAGCTCCGGAGGGGATGGGGCCGGGTCGGTGGTACCCGGCTGCGGCGGGTGGCAGCGTTTCGGGTCTTTTTAACTTCTATATTATTATATCTACACCCAAATAGAGGCCGGTGAGCGTTCCCCTCGGGGCGCGGGGTGGTTTGAGCCGCTCCGCGCTGGGTTTGTGCGGGGCAGGGAGCGTTTTCCCCGCTGTGTTTCTTTGGATGTTGATTCGTAAAGCTTCGCTTTCAAAGTTCGGAGCGCTCAGCGCTGCTCGGGGCTTGGACCCGCGCCCTGGATCGAGTTCACAGGCTGCTGGGGCTTTTTAGAGAGGCACGGGCAAAGTCAGCGAGAAGTTCCTCAGCGCCGGCTGCTGCCTTATGGGGTCCCTGTGGGCTGGTAGTAATTACTGTGTAAGTGCACTCACACTTGTGTTTAACCTCACAAAGATGTATTCTGGAAACTTCTTCGCTAAGACGCGGCAGCTAGCATGAATTAGGCTTTGTGTGTGGATACATGTGAAAACAAACCATGCCCTGTGCGGGAAGGAGCGTGGCGAAGTGATGGGCTGTGTGATGGATGAGGTGCCCGAGCTGGGCACGTTCCTCTTGGGCATCGGTGTTTCCATCGGGCTGCCCCGGGGCGCCGCTCTGCCTTCCTGAGGCGGGTTGGGGCTGTGGAGCATTGCTGGGCTTTCCTGGGCAGCTGAACAAACGCTGAGGGTATTGAAAGGCCTTGAAAGGAGCTATAACTTAAAAATACTGTCCTAATGTGTACGAGCTGTTTGCTGTCTTCTCCTTCAGCTGCCAGAGCTGTGACAGAAGAGGGGGGTGTGTGTACCCTGAGTTTTAAAGAAGTAACCACGGAAGAGAGCATTGTTTGCCCTGGGTTGCTTTGTATCTGGGTTCAGACCTGCCTATTACATGGCTTCATGCCTGATTTTACTTTGGACTGTCCTTTATCAAGTGTTCCAGCCAGGGCTTTTTTGGAGGAGCAGCAGGAGGAGATGGATGGAGAGGAGGGAGAGGCTGGGGTGGTGTGGGGAGCAGTGGCTGGCGGGGCTGGCCGTGCTGCTGGGGTGCCTGCAGTGCTGGGGACGTGCTTGGATTTTGGAGTTCAGCTTCTACCTCCTGCACACAGGGAAGTCCTCTCTGTCCCCTGGTGAGGTGGGATGTATCACAACAGAGCACTGAATCATGCCTTGGGGACTGTAAAAGTGTTACTGGTGTGAAGATGAGCATCTTAATTTGAGGTGGGGGGGACTGTTTTCCTGTTACTTTGAAAAAAAGTTGTGTTTAACAATAAACAAGAGAAAACAGAGTCTGCTTTGGCCTAGGCAGGTGCCTTGCCAGACTCCTTGTCTGGATCGGCAAACCTGGGAGATGTGAGGATAATTCTCATCAGGCCAGTCTTGCTTTGGATCCCAAGGAGCTGTGATGTGAGCAGCAGTCAGGGGGTGTTATTTCATGTTGTTCCTTCAAATTGGGTCCTCTTTTAATCCCGCTCCCGCTGAAGAGCGGGTGATGCTCCGATGAGCTGTATGATAACAGCTGCTCCTGGAGGGCGATAAACAACTTGCTGGGAACATAAATGTGGCTATGAGGTGCTCTGCTGGGGCTCTGGGCTCTTAACATGAGCACTGACGTCATCAGCTTTGCAAACAATCAGTAAATCTGTTCTGTGAGGCTTGAAACCTGGGCAGGGGGCTGGGGGCTCCCCGTCCCCACGGAGAGGGGTTGCTGCAGGAGGCTGGGAGGCTTTTGGCTGACTTCTGCTTCTTTCAAAGTGCTTTTTTATTAAAAAAGAAAATCTATTTGTTTTATATTAACATGCTATTAAATTACAAACATATTTTGAGAAGCAGAAATCCTGCCGGGAGGCAGGACCAGACACAGGGACTCCTGCATCCAGCTGTGAGCTGGGAATGCTGGCCTGTTCTGGGTGTGATGGGCTGCTTGAGGGGTGCAGGGTAGCTGCACCCCATTTTTGTGCCTGAGGGGGAGCTGGGAAACGATGTGCCATGGGGTGTTTGGGCTGTACAGCTCTGCAACCATCCTACCTGGACTGGTTATGTTGGGAATTCATAGGCTGCTGTCTGGGGTTCACAGCATCCAAAAGCCACCCACATTCAGCTCTGGGTGCCAGAGGCTGGCTGGCCACTTCCAAACCAGAAATTCGTCTCTGGGGGGGTTGAAAAAAACATTATTCAGTCATTAGGAGGTTGGTTTTCCCTACTCTTTGCTAAGCTACTACAGGAAACAACTTCTCCCCAGCCCTCTGACTAGGTGTAACAGTGCAGTGGTGCCTTACTGCCCCGGAGGGATGCCTTGCTGCCCCAGGGGCTGCTTTGCTGCTGGCTAGCAGACCCCAAAAGGCTGCAGCTTCTTCTCCAAGGCCTGCCTGAGCGTTGTTGCTCTGGGTTAAGTGAAGGCAGGTCCTCGGTGCTTCATCTGTGGGACCTGAAGCTGAAGTGTCACTGCAAGAGGTGTAAAGATGAAGCAGTGGGTGGGACTGGACCTGCGTGACCCGGAGGGAGAGCATCAGGCAGTGAGAGCTGCTGGTGTGGGGCAGGAAGGGAAGCTGAGGGTAGTCCCCACATGCAGCTTGTGACAGTCAAGGGATAAACTTGAAAAAAATGTGGATTTGGCAGCAAGAAAAACAGCGATTGCACCATCCTGCTTTGGAATGGAACTTGACTCACTGGCCAGGACCTGCTTTGCCTTCAGCCCCCTGTGAGGTCACTGCGCTGGCTCAGGTGCAGCTGGTGGTGCTGAGCCCATCCCTCACAGCTGCTTCAAATACACCTGGGAAATCAAGGAACCCATCTGCTTTTCCCACAAGCAGAGGTCACTTCCCTCTGTGGTTTGATCAGCCTTAAATGACAAGTGGTGAAGATCAGACTGGCCGAGGGACTGGGAGCAGCTGGTCTGAGTGCTGCCCTGGGGACACCCAGGCTTGGCACGGGCTGTGCAGTTCTTCAGCATTAAAGATGAGGAAAGAGAAACATGGATCCAGAGGGTGGGCTTAGGGTATCTTTCCCATGTGGACACACAAAGCTCTTGGTATGCTGCCCAGCCTTTCTTTCCCCCATTTCCTCTTGCGTTTTCCAGGGGAACAAGATGAGCAGGGGTGGAGTTTGCTGGGCCTGGTTTGGAGATGTTGCAGCCCCATGGGTGCTGCAGCAGCTACGCATGGGGGTCCTGGTGCTGGTGCACCCTCAGCATGGTGCTGGGCAGGGACAACAGCCCAAAGCTGTGCTCTGGCCTCAAGTTGTGCTGATGGTCTTAAACATCACATAACCCATGGTTCCTCCTCCTCACCATATTTATAGGGGTGGGGCGGGAAAGACCCAAAACATGTGCTTAGAGTTGGACTTAATGCCTTGATAGAAAGTGCTTTTAAGACTTAACCAAGCCTCCAGTAGCTGCCACGGGCTTTTTTCCTTAGTTGAGCAAGCTAAGAACTGGATGCTCTTTGCCCCTGGTGGGACCTACTGCAAGGGGCAGCGTTGTCTCTGACCCCCAACCACGGCTCAGGGACAGAAACGCAGTAACTTGCTCAGCTGCCCTTGGTGTTGTGCTCACAACCACATCAGTGAGGGCTGTGGTTCCATGTGGGATGACAGTTGATCTATCCCCTTGCCTGGGATTAAAAGCTAATCAGTCATTAGCGTAACGAAGAGCTGAATGCATTCAGTCACTTGAACTGGCTTGTCTGGCTCCTGGAGGGTCAGTGTCGTCATTCACCCAGCTCCAAGTGCTTGCAGCTTTTACAGTCACAGACAAATTACTTGGCTAAACAGATAATTTTTTTAAAAACAGATACTGCCATTGCTCCATTTGTGCAAGTTTTTAAAGCAGTTTTTCCTTTATCTGTGGCTCTGACATCAGATAACCCACCAGAAATGCATCTTGCAGTGCTGGCGTGGAGCTGTAACCCAAGGAGGGTGGGAAGTAACCAGCCTGCAATCCATTCCCCAGGTAGTGTTTGAGTTAAGGGTGACTTTTAAACTTAAGTAGCTTTTGTATTTGAGCAAATACATGTCCTCTTAAAGGTTAGCATCCTGGAGGGGGAATTCTGCCAGGGGAAGAATTCCAGTACAAGTGGTCTCGGGGACTCAGGGCAGCCAATGGTGTCCAAGCGTGTTGCTGTGATCCCATCTGAATCCAGGGAGTACTTACTCAGGGTAGGAATCTCTGGGGTGGTCTGAAGCTTGCTGTGTGCTCCAGGTCAGGGATGGCAGAGCACCAAGGGCTCTGCAGTGCTGGGGGGTCTGGGGTTAGTTACCCCTGGAGCATTGTGTACACTGGTGGGGAAGGCAAGAGCCAGAGGTGCCAGCAAAGGGAACAGGGCTTTTTTCCTTTGCTTTCTATAAGGTTTTTCCCAGCTTTTACATCTCACTTGCTTGTGTTTGTGTGTGTGTTCATTACATGACATGATGCTCAGAGCTGCCACACAGAGTGAAGTAGCTGCTCTGTCTTGATGAAGCCTAAAAATATGGGACCTCATGAGCTTCCCTCTGGCCTGCAGCGGTTCTATTCCTGCACAGAACAGGGTAATAAACCTTCCCTACACCATAGTACTTCAGATGGGATGAATTTAAGCGGGAAGAAATAGTTCTGCCTGTTGTTCTTCTTTGTTCTCATCGTCCTTCCAATTGCTCCTGCTTCCAAGGGCTGCAGGGGAGATGGGGGGAGCTGCACGTGGGATTTAGTGGTTAATCCAAACTACAGGTAACGACTGCCCATGGTCTGCAGCAGGCGTCCTCCCTGCCAAAGCTGCTCCACCACCAAGGCTTTATTTAATAACTGAAAGAGAATAAAGCCTTGTGCTGGTGCAGGGAGATGGTAATGGGAGAATATGCTGGAATGGAAGCCTAATGCTAATTACCCTAATCAAGCACGCTGATAATCCAGAGTGGGAAAGCAGGCGGAAAGAGTGATTCACGTAGGGCCATTCATGCAAGGCCTGACCTTGGGCTGAGCTTAGCCAAATAAACTCAGCACTCCCTTGAAAACACTTGGAGCCTCTGCCAGGTTGAACAATGCAGAGCGGGATCCATGTGATGGGGAGGGGGGGTGTTAGATTTGGGGTTTTGCAGGGCTGGGGCTCTTTATTTTTAATTTTTTTTCTTTTAAATGATGGTGATGTCAAGTTTTATGGCTTCTTGGAGACTGAAAGATTGCCTGATGGGACAGGGCTGCAGAGTTCCTTGGGAAAAGTTCAGAGTTCCTTGGGATGCATGCTTGTATCTCACTTGACACAGGGGTAACAGAGACTAAAGTTGGATTTACTCACGTGGCTTTACGTAGGAAACATACAAGGGGAAATATCTGGAGGAATTCTTTCTTCCTTAAACTTTTCATTTAATCCTGGTCCTGCCAGGGGTAGACCAGTCCAATAAAGTTAATATGAATACGGATTGTGCAGAATCAGTGCTGGTTTTTGTTGGTGGTGTTGGGATGTATTTTTTTGTGGCTTGGGAGAAAATGAGTATTGCAGGAGTCACACAGCAAATCCGGAAAGTCACTTCCAGCAAAGCCTGGAAATCCTTTTAAATATGGTATTTCTGAGTTAGCTGTGTAATTGAGTTCATTGTTTGGGGTCTGAGCTGCTTTTAGAAAGCATCAACTGATGGTGGGACACCCAGACAGGCCCTTAGTGAAAAAGGGTTTGGTTTTTAAGCCATCTGTGACCACAGGTGCTGGAGTGTGAAGGAAAACAGTGGATCTCTCCAGATCTGGTAGTGTTGATAAAACAAAGTAACCCAAACATGTTCAGACACTGCTGTGCACCGAAGCAAACCACGGTGTGCCTGGCTGGAGCTCGGTGCTGTGGTGGGTTTGTATGGAGCTGATAACACCGTGCTCACCCCCAGCCCTGGGAGATAAGGTCGTGTTTGCTTTCCACTTCGGGGCTTGCACAGGAACCTCAAGTGAAAGCCAGGATTTTACAGGGTTACTTGGAGTGATTGCGAAGATGTTGAGCCATAGTGTGGTGTTCAAGGAGCTTTAGGAGCCAGCAGAGACCTAAAATAACCCCTGCTCTCTACTGGAGAGAGCACAGCAGTATTTAAAAAATAACATACTAATAAATAAGGATTGCTGTGCAAGGGTGTTTCAGCCACGGAATTTCCCAAGCATCAGAGAGATGCCTCAGAGCCCACACCACACTCGATCCTTCTTGTCCTTCAAACTCACACCCCTCAAACCTTACGTAGTTGTGTGGGTTGGTAGTGTTACCTGTGGATGACATCATACTGTACGAGCTTCAGGAAGCAGAATACACCAGATTCCAGGAGATTGTTTGAATTAATTAGTCTTCATTATCAGATGTGGGCAAGGGACAGCCAGAAGAGAAGCTTTCTTGAGCAGTGAAGGCCAGAGCTGTTCAGGAACAGGCTCCATGGAGTCGATGCTCAGCTGGGAGGTTTCCAGCACTCAGCATCTCTGATGGAGATGAACCAACACCTCATGTTCAACGAAATCAGACACGAATGTTAGTGATTCTCAGCCTCTCCTTTGTACAGAGACCTCCACCTTTGGGCTGGACTGGGATCTCCACCACGAATCTGACTATAAATTTGGCTGTAGACCCATCAATACTTGGTTTCAAAAGGATTTTCAAGTGTCTTGCCTTTTATAATGCTGGTGCTCTGGCTCTTTCCCTTTTATGCTCTTAGGTTTCATCTTGTTTTCTTCAGCAGTTAAATTCCTGTTGCATAAACAGTGCCATGCAGCACACCCCAAGGAGGGCTCGATACCTCAGACTATTGTGCAAGCCATTAGGAAAAATGCAAATACAGTGATGAGGAATGTATGTGAGTTTGAGGCACGGTGCTTTGGAAAGCTGCAGAGAATCCCTGGAAGGAATGCTCAAAGGATTCAAGGAATTTATCTTCATTTAGTTAGTCATTTAGCTCTTGGCTCTTCCTGTTCTAAAAGAGATTGCTACCGTAGGAGCCCTGGCTGCCTCGTGGCAGCTTCCTGAGGGGAGAACAGGCTGGCTTTGTTCAGAAGCTGAGAGTTTTGTCACACTATCACACAAGGCTTTAATCAGGCCCTTTTGATCACACTTGCAGAACAGAAAATTCCCTGGGACCTGCCTGTAACAAACTGCCAGTGACTGAAGAGAGGAGTGGTGTGGTGTGCGTAGGTCTGTGTTCCACAGCATCCTTTAACCCATTACACCCCAGGAGAAGGTGTCACTGGCTGTGGGATGTGTTGTGTGGTGTGAGGGTAGTGCTCTGCTTTGTTTTGGAGATGGGGTGGAGAGAAAGCTGCCCTGAGCATCTCGGTGTGATTGGCCTGAGTAGGTCCCGTGGGTTAATCTGAGTGAAAACTAAGGGGAGAATAGATCACAGAATCACAGAGCTGTAGGGGTTGGAAGGGACCCCCAGAGCCCATGGGGTCCAGCCTCCTGCCAAAGTAGGGTCCCTAGGACAGGGCAGGGCTGGAATCTCTCCAGAGAAGGAGACTCCACACCCCCTGGGCAGCCTGTCCCAGGGCTCCCTCACCCTCACCGGGAAGTTCTTCCCCACATGAGTGCAGAACTCCCTGTGCTCCTAAATAAATACTAATAAATACTAAAGTTCTTCGCATGGGCAGCAAGGAACAACTGCATCCCTTGTCCTTGGGTCCTGATGCAGGTGATGTCACAGCAGCAGGTTTCTGGGGAAAAGAGTTTTTAAAAAATTAAGTTAATATAAGAAGGGCAACAAAGCAGGTGAGGGGTTTGGAAGACAACTCTTATGAGGAGCAGCTGAGGGAGCTGGGATTGTTTAGTCTGGAGAAAAGGAGACTGAGAGGAGACCTTATTGCTCTCTACAGCTACCTAAAAGATGGTTGTAGTGAGGTGGGAGTCGGTCTCTTCTCCCTGGTAGCCAGTGACAGGGTAAGGGGAAACGGCCTCAAGCTGTGTCAGGGGAAGGTTAGGTTGGATATCAGGAAGAATTGCTGTACTGAAAGGGTTGTCAGATATTGGACCAAGCTGCCCAGGGAGGTAGGTGGCTGTTCAAAAGAAGAGTAGATGTTGTACTTGATGACATGGTCTCATGTTGGACCTAGTAGTGCTGCATAGATGGCTGGACTCGATGATCATGAAGGTCCTTTCCAAGTGAAGCTGTTCTGTGGCTCTGTAACAAATTAACCTTTCATTAAAGCATCGATTGCTTCAGCTTGTGGTGTTGGCCCAACTCTAGAGACCACTGGAGCACAGCTGAGGTGAGCAGAGCCGTCTCTGCAGCCTGCAGGCTATCCCTGCGTGGGTGGTGGGATGCAGACAGTGAGCACAGTGCTCAGCCCTTGGAGGGTGGCTCTGTGCTGATGGGTCTCACGTCCCTGGCACGCCTCTGTGCTTCATCCCTGGGGCAGAGAGTGTAACACTGTGTGTGTCCCCAGCAAGTGCCTCTTGATGCAGATAATCTCGCTTACTAAATGAGGTTGCGCAGCCTCCAACATCGACTGGTTTAGACAACAGCTGCCTTCATGTGTGCTGTTTTATTGGCCCAAGGTCAGGCACTAGCACTCAATAAACCCTTACAAGGCTCTGGGGACCTGATAAGATAGCTGCTGCTGGCTTTGGGGGTTTCCCAGCCTCTTCCATAGCATCAGAGTATCGGCTTGGCTGGGGAGGGGGCTGCTTCTCGCCCTGGTCTCTGTGGGGTGAGAGGAGAGAGGCAGGTGAGGGGGAATAATTGGGGATTTAAAAATACTGCCTTGTAATTGTGCAGCTACAGGTCAGTGGTTGATGACTTGGCAAAAGGAGCTACTGAGTTCTGGGGTGTTGGTCTGATGCTACAGCCTGTGGGTTGCATCGTCATCCTGGATGCTGCAGCCGAGCCTGCTGCAGAGACAGAGGAGGCTGAGGATGGTGAGAGAAGGGCTGTTTGCTGGGGTCTCTGTCTTGAAAATGCTCCTTTTCCTGCTGGAATAATATAAAGGGACCCAGGCCTATTGTATCTTTTGAAGCACAGTGCTACATGGAGGAACTATGAAGGTGTCATGGATGAGACTTGTCCTGGGGGGATTGTGGAGAAAAGTTCACCTTTCAGAGAAGGGGAAAGTACCCAACATTTTGGCTCTGTGCTGGAGCATGTTCCCACAGGACACACACCATGTGGGGACACGCTGCTCTCTGGGCTCTTGGCAGCTGGGAGCAGCTTGCTGGGGGTACCCACTCTGCAAACCTCCATGTGCTGGGCTGTCCTGGTACTGTTACCTGTGCTGGGGTTTGTTTCTCTTGGTGTTTTCTGGTTATAAATGTTCTTGGGCATCTGCAATTTTTTTATATATTTATTATTTTTTGAGAGAAACAAGCTGTTTATTTTTGGGGAGGGGTTAAATGCAGAGCATTGTTCTCTGGGCTTTATTTAATTCTGGGATGGTTTATGCTGTGTTGCCAGCACAGACACTGTGCCTGCATGCGCTCCCCTCGGGCAGAGAACACGCCAATGTGCTTCTATGGGCATAAAAGGAGCTGTGAGAGCACCAGTGCCAGGGCCATCCCCAGCACTCCCACTGCTCCTGCTTGCAAGTTGGGCTCGGTTTCCTCCCTCTGAAGATGTGGCAGTGGTTAGGTGATGGGCAGGTGGTGTTCTGCTAAGTGGATCCCACCCGGTGCTGTAAGTCGTCTCGTGGGGAGCTCGCCCAGCCCACTCCATCCTGCCTGGGTCCCAGGTGATGTCTGACACATTACTCTGAGTTGCTTTGATTTACTCCTGGAAAAATATTCAGCTCTCCTCAGCAGATCCTCTGAGGAGCAGCTGAGGGAGCTGGGGGTGTTCAGCCTGGAGAAGAGGAGGGTGAGGGGAGACCTCCCCACCTCCCCTGCCCTGCCAGGAGGGTGCAGAGAGGTGGGCGATGGTCTCTTCAGCCAGGGGACAGGAGATGGGACGAGGGGCAATGGGCTCAAGCCGCCCCAGGGCAGGGTCAGCTCAGCTGGGAGGGAAAAGCTCTTCCCTGGCAGAGTTGTGGGGCTGTGGCACAGGCTGCCCAGGGAGGGGCTGAGTCTCACCCCCTGGGTGTGTTTAACAGATGGGGAGATGAGGTGCTCGGGGATCTGGGTCAGCACAGGACAGGGATGGTTGGACTTGATGAGCTTAAAGGTCTTTTCCAACCTTGTGATTGTGTGATTCTCCTGGGTATCATCCCAGACTGGGCGTAAAAACCTGCTGAGCACCAGCACTGGCACAAGGGAAGGGGCTGGGTGGCACCCGGGTGAGGGAAGGTGCAGAAACAAGGTCCTTTCCTGCTGTGGAGGTGACTTGGGTGTCTTGTGCAGCTTCACCCCAAGTCTCCAGCAGCTGGCTCTGATTTATGCTGGTGGGAAAGTACCTACAAGTGTAGGGCAGCAGTAACTGGCAGCATAAGCTAACCAACAGCAGAGAATTTGAGTCAGAGCTGCTCCCTCAGTGTGTGAAGCTGTGGCTTTGGGAGCTCAGGGCTTCTAAAGGAGGCAGCAGCACTCTTGTCTAGCTGAAAAACCTTCAGGTTTACCTTCAGTGAAAATATTTACGTTGCTGTAAGCCCGTGGTGTTTGCTGTGGGTTTGGCTCTCAGCGTGTGCACTTGACGGCTCTCAATGTGTATCGAGGTCGGTGTCACCCTGAGGCACAAACAGCGCCCTGGGAGCTGGGTGTGTTGCAGGGAGGAACAACCTGGGAGCTGCCAACAGCATGAGGGCTCGGACCACCCCGTACCCCCGTGTGAATCTCCTCCAGCACCATGCTCCGGCCCTGAAACACCAGTGCCTGTGCGGGACCCTGAAGCCCTGGGCCTTAGCAGGGTGTGAGGGACCGGGCTGGCTCCTCACGGGTGTGGGATTGTTCTTCACAAGCTCTTTGCTGGAGGAGAAGCAGACAAACAGCCGCGTCCTGGCAGGCGCCCAGCGTGGGTGAGGTGTGGCACAGGCAGCAGGCCCCGTTGCTTGGAGCCTGCGCTGGGCCCCGGAGCGTAGGTTGGGGCTCTGCCTGAGGGCACTCGGCATTCCCTGTGGGAAGGGGGAGACCCGGCCTGATCTGGTCCCAGGGAGAGCGCTTGGGCCACCCGAGTTACGTATCCACCCATCTGCTCCTGGTCTGGGTTCTCTCCATCTCGATCCTGAAACGGTTTTTCTTGGCTCTGGTGGCAAACTTAAAAACCCAAGTGAAAAAAATCTGATCTGTGTTCTTCTTCAGTTTATCCAGCCCTCAAGCTGCAGGTCTGTGTGCCTGTGGGCAGTATGTGTGCCTGGAGTTGTATCGCTCAGGGCTGTAGCTCTGGAGAACAGACTGATACTCAAAGCAGGGCTTATCCCTTCAACAGAAATCCCCGTCCTTGTGTATCATAGCGGGGGCTGCCTGAAGGAGAGGCCCAGATCCTCTTGCTCCTTCCTCCTCTGTTTCTCTTTCTCACATAATGGCACATCTTCCCTGTGGATGCTTCGCTCTGCACAGACTCTGTAACAGAAATTGCTGCATTTAAAACTGCAGCCTTGTCCTTCTGGAGCTCCTGGGTTTGCAGTAGGCTGTCTGCATGGATCCATATGGAGCGGAGTGGGTAGGACCCTTGCTCAAAGACCCAAACACAGCCCTGACCCGTAAGCAGGCTCTGTGGCACATCTGCTGTCAATGGCTTGGCACAGCTGCGAGGTAGGAGATCTTGCTTTGAGGTATTTTAAACATTATTCCCTGAAACACAAACTTTGGACCTCACAGCCATCACAATACTGGCTCCCCAGCTGCTGTGACACCGATGCTGTATCTCCAACTAATGAGTTCTTGGAGCACAGCTCCATTTCACACCCTCAGCCTCCTCCGTGGCTAGCAGAGCACTAACATGAAGATACTGCCAAAATAACGTGAAGTAAACCAGAATCTAAACTAGGAAACAGCTAAAAGACCCATTTATGAACAGCTTATTCTCCAAGGATTGCTACAATCTGGTTAAAATCAGCGTGGGGAGAAAAATCCATCAGGCTTCTAGACAGCATTGGATAGAGGAGAAGAAAATACAGCTGTCCTGGGTCAAACTGGAGGTCTGTTAGTCCAAAAGCCTGCTGGCAGCTGGGGCTGTGGGGGGATAAGAGCTGGCAAGGGCATGGTGATGCTTCCTTGGAGGTGCTGGTTGACTTTCTGGTGGGTCAGGCAGCTCCTGTGGCTGCAGCAGGAGCCTGATGCTCCGTGAATCTAGGTCGGGCCCAAAAGCCCCACAGGATAAATGCATGCCAGGGAAAAAATAAACGTGCCCTGCGTCAGAGCTTTGCAGCTAATGTGCTCAGAAATACCTCCTGTTGTTTGCTCTGGGCTGAGTCACGGTGGAGATGGAGGCTGGGCGGGGGTTTTCAGGGCGAAATAGCCTGGCTGGAGCTATTGAAGAGCAAAGGCACATGCTGATTTACTCTGACAACACAACAAAAGCCTTAATTCGGGCTGCCTGTTTTGCTTAAACGTGAAAAAGTGGTTGGGAGCTCCTCAAACACCTTGGTGTTGGTGTTTCGGGGGTGTTGGTGGCTGTGGTGCAGCAGGTCTGTGCTGGGTGCTGCCAGCCTCTCACCAGCTGTTTGGCCTCATCCTGTGAGCAGCCCCAGCAAGATCCACAGCAGGCTTTGGTGTTAAGGCTAAACCCTCTCCAGTTTTCCTTCTAAAACACGACTGGAAGCAAAGCAGATGAAGAAGGAAGCAGGGGGGCATGCACCCTTCGCTTCCTGCCTGTTTAACAATGGCTTGCGGTGGTCAGAGGGGGGTTGTGGGCACCATGGGGCAGATGGCTGGGCATTTGGCCAGTGTCTGGTTGCCACCACACACCCGTGTCCAAAGGGAGATGAAGGATAGAGCAGTGATCCCGTTTCCAGGCTCTTTAAAGCAGGGTGTGATGAAGCAGACAGCTGGTTGCCTGAAACAAGGGGTGTACCCTCATTAGTCAAGGCTAAACCGAATCAAAGCACCTTCACCCTCTAAAAGCAGTGAAATATGACTGGCCAAAGTCAGACTCTCTGTGCTTTCTCCCTTGATAAACCACGGGGTTGGTTGGTGGAGCATTAGCAGATGCTCTGAAGGACTGAAGAGGAAATTGGAGGGCAAGCACATAGCTATTGAGAGTTTAAAGAGGCAGATTTACCTGTCCTGCCTGTGCCTCACAGCGTTTTGTACTACTGCAAAAATTAAAACCAGGTTTGGGCTGATGTAAACGAAATGGTAATTTCTCAGGAAGCTTTTTTATGAGCTGCAGGGTTGGTCTTAGTGCTGCCCACAAACAGTACCTGGACCCGTCATTAGTTGCTTGGGAAAGAGGTTACAGGTTTTATAAGGTTCTGGCATTGCTACAAAGCCAGGAGGAAAGAGCTGTGGGGGCTTAACGAGCTGTGTGATATTCCAGGCTGGGCTAGAAGGAGATGAGATGTTCAAATGATGTTGAGGAAAAACTGATGTCAAATGTAACCTCTCTGCTGGAAGCAATTAGGGTGACCAGGCTCATCTTCTAATTAAATAGCTAGCCAGTGAGGAGGGGACTGACTCTCCCAGCATGGCTTAAGGCCGGTGAGCCCAAGGAGTGTGAAGCATCTCTCTTGAAAGGGAGTATTGTGTTATTTGAAGGCAGAGAGCAGGCTGCAGAGAGGACCTGGTCACACGCTGATGGAGGTTGACAGAAAACTCTTATTTAGGAGAGCATTGTTGTAGGATATGGCCCTTGGAGAACTGGGGCTGACCCCAGAGCCCTGGTTCTGACATCCAGCTGTTGGTAGATTCCATTGGTGAAGGTCTTCTCCCAGAATAACCACTCCCTTCATCTGCTGCTCGTTCCAAGAACCTGGACTTTCCTTAAAGCTGAGCATTGTTCTGAGTAACCCTTTTATTTTTCCCTGCCTAGATTAACCCTGGCAGCAAAGCAGCCATGGCCAACCTGTGCCCAGGAGATATCATTCTGGCAATTAACGGCGAGAGCACGGAGAACATGACACACCTAGAAGCCCAAAACAAGATCAAAGCATGTGTGGACCAGCTCTTGCTCTCTGTGAACAGGTGGGTTCCATGTCCTCCTGCTTGGTTTGGCTCTGCTGCAGAAGGTTTGTGTCTGGCCCTGGAGCAGACCTGCCCTGGCTTCCAGATCTTGGTGCATCCCTGGGGTCTGCGTAACTGTTTGGAGTTTTTAAAACCAGAGGCACAACCTTAGTAATAGAAAATCACTGGTCCAATGAGTGGCTCCAGCTCGTTTATAGAGGTCTGGGTTCTTGCTTGCACCTTGCAGGGCCCATGCAGGCTGCATGCTGGGTTGGATCCCTCCAGCCAGTGGAGGTTTTATGGACTCAAGAGTTGCACAGGGATCGAAATCTCATTTGGGTGAAGCATCCTGCTTCATCAACATCCACGTGTCACTTTGCTAAACTCCTGTTCAACAAATACACATCAGAAGATCCTACAAATACACTTTTTTAGAATATTTAGGGGCAAAATGAAGGCTTAGGGTTGTTTTGGGGTTTTTTTTCCCCTTTCCATTGGAATGAATTCTGTAGCTGATGGTTCCTAATAGAAATCACAAGTTATCCAGTCAAAAGGAGTGCTCCTTATAAGGCTCACAAATGACTTACATTATCTGCAGTAGGTTTAAAGAAGTTTATACAACTTCCCACTTCAGATTAAAAAGGCATTTCCTGCCATAAAGAGCTGTCATGTATGGTTTGTACTTCTCTTGGAAAACAAGTAGTTTCTGACTGGAAGCCTGGGCAGCGGAGAGTGAGCACTGCCATAAATGGGGCAAGGCCTCATTGGTTCCTCATGGATCCTCAGATGGTGGTGTCCAAGCCACCCAGCTGAAGCAGAGGCCCCTGAGCTCAACCTGTGCCATGCCAAGTCAGTTGCATCTCCATGAAATGCATCTCCTCTCCCAAGAGGTGACTTACTGCATGGACACAGGTTGTGTCACGCTGGTAACAGCTCCACTGCATCATGAGGGGAGCAGACAGACGTCCCACAGCAGTGCCTGTGTGTGCCTTGGTGGGGTTAAGGAGGATCTATCTGCTCAGCTTGCTCGAGATGCAGAAATGTTTGTGATGGTCAGGAAGCTGCTGTGAGGAAGACTCCTGGCAGCAGGAGGTTGGGTTTGCCCAGCTGCACCTACTGGGACAGATATTTGTAACTGTGAGACCTTGTGGTGTGTCCAGAGGAGTGGTGGGTTCTTGGTGGCAGGTCTTGCTGGTGATGGCCAGCAGCCTTGGTGTGGTCCAGGACTCGTGGGTGAGGTGACTTAGGTTTTGCTAGGCAAGAGGAGGATTGCACTGGTTTCATCAGGCCTCAGAGCCATCATAAATGGAAATTGTAAAGGTTCTTGTATCTTAGGCAAAAATAAATGCTCAGGCTCCTGTGAGAAGGGGACAGACAGGAGCTGGTGATGAAGAGGAGCTGCTCAGCATGGGGAGGCTCCTCTCAGGGAGGAGATCACACTGTTGGGTCGGGTAGGTGGCTCCTCTGAGAGCAGACACACCTCAGCTGGGCCCGAAGGAGCCCATGGCTGCGGCCCTCCTCTTGAGTGGAAAAACTGACTGGTTTATTTCTTGCACAGTAAGGAAGGCAGCCCCATAGCGCTCTGAGGGCTATTTTTAGTTTGGCCCAAACCAAGTGCTCGGTGACATGGTTCTTGGAGCTCTCTCCTGTTTCCTGAGCGATCTGTCGGATCCAGATGACTCTGCCCAGCCGTGAAGTCATCACTGGCTCCATGTCCAGTGCTCCCTCCTCAGTGTGGGCAGATCCCTGCTCCAGGACTGTCCCCTGGGGAGTGGGGTGACCTTGTGCTAGTGAGAGCCATGTCCTGGGCAGTAATGGGGGGACTTGGTTGGTTTGTGAGCACATCCAGCAACCGCTGTTTGTAACGGGTAGGGATCACCAGCCCAGGCTCTGCTGTGAGGCTGAGTTCCAGAAAGCCCCAGAGCTGTGGATCAGTGTCTTCTCCCTTGGGCAGAGGGATGCTCCCTGGGCAGTGCCCTCTCCATGTGCTGCCTTCAACACACTACAGCTTGCAAACCAGCACATGGATTGGTGGTTTTAAATAAGTGTGTGTGTCTGAAATGTATTTGAGATAATGAGCTTGTTTGGGTGTCTTCAGTGAAGATGTTTGGAATTTGAAGTTCATTCTCAACAGAGGGTCCCTCCTGCCAGGTGTGTGCACTGAGGGGGCAGGGAGCTGGGCAGCCAGCCTGGCACCAAAGGGCTTCCAGTCCTCTGGTGCCTTCTGGGCTTCTTCCATCCCCTGCCCTTCCTCCATGAACCCTTGACATTAGGGGCCATCGGGACATGGAACAAGGTTGGGTTTGTTCTCTGGGTCAGCGGGTGCCCTGTGACTCAAAAGTTCAGTAGGAAAGTGGGAGCAGGGGGGGGAAGAGAAGAAGGGGGAGTTACTGTGCAGTCTGATGGTGTGTCCTGAGACCAACATTGGCCAGTCTGGGAGGTGTTGGGGGTGCAGAGAGCCCACTGAAACTGGCATGATGTCCCATCAGATATCCTCATTATCACATTTGCTTCATTAGGGCATTTGGGAAGCAAGAGCTGGGAGGACTCACTGTGGGGAGAACGACCAGCTGGAGTGTAAAATGTTCCCCATGCAGTGCAGGCAGCATCCCTCCCTGGGAGGGAACCACTGCAGCTGGTGGGATTCCTCTTGAGAGGCAGCCTTTGCCCACAGCCGTGGTGTGAAGCTGGCAGAGCTAAACCAGCTCAGCCATGCAGCCTGCCCTGCTCTCCCTTATTCTCTTACCTCCTTTAAAGAAATCCTTCCCAGCTCCCCAGAATGTTGACATCTCTCATGGTTATGCTGCAGCCCTGGTTATTGGGGGAAGACTTGTTACTTCAGATTGGGTTATGTCTCAAAACAGCCATAAAACTAGGCTGGAGAACAGAGGGTTGAGCATCTGAAGGACCTTCAGTGCTGGACAGACCTCGTGGCATCACCGAGGCCGTTCCTGGTGACTCACTGCTGGAAAGTCCTTGGCAGTGTTGTCCAGACCTGCCTATCTGTGCCAGAGGGGGAAAGCAAGCCCAAAAGCTTTCTCTGAAGCTTTTGTCCTCTGCCAGCTAGGAGCATGAAGCTGCATCCTTCCTGGAGAGCTGGCCCTGAGCCCACACCGGGAGAACTGCTGGGAAGGGGACGCTGCAGCTTTTCAGGTGTGTCGGGGGCTGTGGCTCCGTGTCCCTGCAGCCCAGCAGCAGGGTCGGTACCTGTGAGGCTGCTCCTGCTCTCAGGCTGCACTGACATGGATTTCTTTTTCAAAAAAATCTCTTCTCTGTCCTTTATCAAGGACTTCAGGTGCTCTTGGGATGGTTCTGCCTCTTCCTTTGCACCCCTGTTCTCTAATGCCTTTCTTAGCTAGACTTCTGTCATCTGCAGCACCCCCTGGAGTTCATGGGTGTTTTGTGTCCCCAGCTTCATCAGGTCATGTTTTACCCCAAGATCTTCAGGGCTGCCTCTGGGCAGTGGTACCAAAGGAAGCAAAGCACCACAGCAGCCTTTTCACTCCGAAATGAAGTGGAGGACAGTCCTCATCAGCTCACAAAAGGAATCCATGACCCCGATGCTCCTGCAGCTGTGGAAGCCTCCAGCCAGCTCCAGGGACCTGGGTGGATGGTTTGTTCCACACAGCCCTGGCAAAGCAAGGGTGAGGGGCTGTGATGGAAGCGAGCGCGGCTGGGAAACCCCAGATTCCTTGGCAGATGTCAGTGGTGTGCAACATTGTGCTTGCTGATCAGGGCTGTTCTCATTTGCTTGGGATTGTGTGACCAAGGAAAGCAGCAGCCTGAGGGCAGAGCTCTGGTGAGGCTCACAGAGGGTTATCTGCAGAGAACCAACGTGACTGACACACAGGTACTGCTGAGTCTGCTTGGAGAAGTTGAGCATGGAGGCTTTCTCTTCATTCCTGCTCTCCATACAGCAGCTGTGGCTCTCTGGAGGTTCTTGTGAGACAGCCCAGTGATGAGTCTGCTGGACGTGTGGCCCAAAAGCCCCTGGAACCTCACGTAGTTGATGTTCTTCTGAGTCCCCTCTCCCTCCTCCCCCCAGCTCATGAAGGTTTTGTCAGGGTCCGTTTGCTGTGCAGGCACGCTGCTGGAAGGTGGGAAGGGTGACAATGATGTTCTCAAGTTTCCAGTAAAAGTACAACTGAAAAAGTGAATCACAGCTTCCCCTCTGGAGCTCCTCAAGGACTAATAGCGAGGAAAGCTGGCATCTTTCCAGAGCCTGGATACACAGCGATGGCTTCAGCTGAGAGGAATGAAGGAGGAGAGATCCCACAGCTTCTCCTTCGCGTACCCTGGATGAGTGGGTCCATTGGGGTGCTGAGCTGAGCGCTCAGCTCCTGTGAGGCCTTGCAGAGCAGGTGAAGGCCCCCACAACAGGCTGCAGGGACGGATCCATCACCTCACAGTTATTGCAGCATGATCCACAAGCCTGGGGATGTAAAAGCATCAGCTCTACCTTCTTCTAGACTCAGTTCAGCTCTGGGAAGACTAATGGTCATATTGGTGATAAACAGTGGTGCTGAGGTTGAGGAGATGGGAAGGAACCTGGAGTCACCCCTCCCCACAGAAGGGCCCACATGGATTGGGGTGAAATATGGCAGTGGGGTTGTTGGGGAGGATTGAGCTGTATTCACCCGCTCTGTCAGACCTGTGTGGCCATGCAACAGCCCAGCAGCAGCATCCCAGTCCAGCCTGGCACTTGCCCAAGTTCTCAATGTTAGTTTATAAGGGGATGGAGAAATTAGAAATTCAATAGGAGTGGGGAATTCTTGCCTCCTAAAAGCAGCTCCGCAGATGCAGAGAGCGAGGCTTGCAGATTGTTACCAGGTGAAAAAACATCATGGTAAAATACACGAGCATGTGCAAGTCATCTTTGGAGAAGGATGTGGAGTCTTTTGGAAAACAAATTGTGGGATAAAAAGTGTCTGCAGCTCTGTTTTGTTAGTTGTGTGTTGTTAGTGGGTCTGTTTCCCACGCAGGCCTGCGTTGAAGGCCTCGCCGTAACCCGGCTCGGGTTATTTCTCTGTCCTAGCAGCCGCTGGAACGGAGCAGCACAGTGTCAGTGCAGGATAATGGTTTCCACATAGCTGACCTTAATCCCCTACAACACATCTGAAAACACTTTTCCTGTCCCTGAGCTGTAAATTAAACGACTCGGAACATTTGAGCGCGAGGCCTGATCTCTCGCCCGTCGCCTCAGGAAAGCGCGATGAGTTTTTTGGTGTTGCCCAGGGACAAAGCTCTGGCTGTTGGGAGCCTGAACCTGCTGCCAGGGTGGCTTGTGGGGGAGGTATGCTTAATTTCAGAGTAGTTTAAGTGGAAGCTGTGGCTCAGGTGAGCCGGGCCTTGCTCAGGCCATCGCTGGAAGCTGTACCAGGCCGGCTGGCATATGCCAAGAGCTGCTGGTCGCTCTGAGGAGCTGATGGTGAAGCCTTGAGTTTAATCATTAAAGCACTGACTCTGATGGGGCTTTCTATGTGCTAACCCATGTCTGGCTGTGTCTTTCATTAAGTGTCAAGGCACCTATAGTCACTTCTTGAAAATTAGCTGCTTTCTGATGCAGCCAGTGTGATATTTATCCCAGGGCCACGGGGAACTGGGATGCTCCAGCCAGAAGGTGCTGGCATCACTGGTACCCGAATGCTGTAGCTTCACATGGAGCTGATTCACAGCTATCACTCTTACCTTCTGCTATCAGAGTTGCTTTCTGAATCTCAGTTTTTATTCCCCAGCAAATTGAAGCCTTCAGGGATCCTTTAGGCTGTGTTTGGCATGTGGGCTCCAGAGCAGGGTGGTGGGAATGTTGCAATGGCCCCTTCTCTGTGGCAATGAGGATTTATAATTACGGTCTCTGCCCATGTAATTGGGTATTTTCATTGTTCTGGGTCTCCAGATGAAATTCCTAATGTGGAAGCAATATATGCAGCACTGCATTGTGGCAGAGAGGGAGTCAGGGTTGCTGGGAACTCTGCTGTTCCTGGGAAGGATGTTTTCCTTTGTCCCACCAAAACCAGTTGGGAAGACTAGCTTAAAAAGAAGGGCCCCGGCCTAAAAACTCAAGTTATTGTGGTAAAAATTATTAACCAGTGCAAGACACCCCAGCTATGAGAGAGAGGAGGGTGCTCCCTCTTGAAAGAGCTACGAAGGAAATAGCGAGTAGTGATTTGGAACCAAAAAAACCTGAAATCCTCAGGGGACGGATCTGAAGTGTGTTAAAGCTGGTGGGAGTCCCAGCTTTTGATAGGTTTTTGGATCAGCCCCTGAACTTGGCAAAGCAAGTTTGTATGCTGCCAGCTTCAGAGGCAAAATACTGAAGGGGAAAAAAAATCCCCTTGAGGATTCCTGGCCTCAAACCGTGCTCCTTATCCTGAAACTCGGGCTCTGCTGATGATTAAACCGAAGCTGAAGGTGGCAGGGGGCAGAGTCCAGCGAAGGACGCTCGGGTGCAGCGAGGGGTCTGCGCCTATCAGAACACGACCTGTCGGTCTGAGGGCAGCAGCAGCGTCCTGCTCTGCCTGGGCAGGACTGAGGATGCTCTTGTGGCTGGAAACAGCATTTTTAGGACTCATTCTACCCAGCACCTGTGTTGAAAGGGTCAAGGTGATTCATACAGGGTTACGTAAGGCTTGTGGCTGAAAGATGTTCCTGTGATTCCTGCTTGCCAGGGAATGGGGAAAATAATAATTAATAAATAAAGGAATATATATGACCTACATAATCAGAATACACTTCAGGATTTGGGACCAGAAAAAAGGGGCAAACCAGGAGTATGTAAAACAAAAACTACCATGAGCCTGACTTCTGACTTCTCCAACTGAAATAACGTTTGTGTCTTAAACCCAGCACGGGGCTGGAGCCTGGAGCTCAAGGGTTTGGGCTTTGTGGCTTTAATAGCACGGAACTGGCATCTTCTCTGTTTACCCCTGTGCTATTTCCGAGGTTGATTTTGGACAGACAGGTGTGTATGCTCATTCCCTGGCAGGCCTCTATACTTTATTTGTGTTTAGGCTTTGGGTTGGATTAGTTTTTTAACTTGTTTTTTTGAAGAAGACTGGGGTTTTATTGGTTGGGAGGCTGGGTGTTTTGGGGTTGGTTCTTTTTAAGCAATTTAATTTGAGTTTACTTAACTTCCTGTTGCAGAGCCGAAGGGAAGACCTGGTCAGCCCCTCTTCTGGAAGATGGCAAGGCTCAAGCCTACCGGATCAACATAGAGCCTGATCTGCAGGTACAGCACCAGCAGCCTGCACGCAGGCTGCTCTCCCAGCTCCCTCTGCCAAGGAGAAGGGATCCATATCTGGAAAGCCCTCTGCTCTCCTGCAGCCCTTCCAGAGGTGAAGGAGCTCCTGTGTGTGGTTTTAGACTTTCCCAGGCAGGTCTGGATGTGCTCTCCCTGGGCTGAAAAGCCCAGGCTGCTGTAGGGAGCCAGATCCCTGAGCTGATCTGGCTTAAACCCGGCTCTGTTGCTGCCCTCTGCCCAAGCTAGGCTTAACTGGATCAGCTTGGCAGTGCCGTGAGGGGGCTGGGCAGCACCCAGCTCCCCCTCAAGGCCAGTGTCCAAGCCTGTGGTCAGCATTGGTGCAGCCATCTGAACAGTGTTGCCCAGTGCCTGCCCTTCCCGGAGCACAGCACGCCCAGGGTCTGTCTGCACCTGCCTTGGCCAACATGCCTCTGTCTCTGCTGCTTCCAAAATCCACCGCACCCTCCTCATCCTGTGGCAGTGATTCACTTCACGTGCTGGTGGGTGATTATTTTTTTTTATAGTCTCTTTTTTCTTTCTGTCTCACTCCTTTCTTTCTTTCTTTCCTCTCTGTTTTGCAGCTTGTCTCTTCCCTCTGTCTTCAGCTCTTTCCCCCAGACCCTCCTGCCAGCGCTCTGCCTGCCCTGCCTTCCTGCACCTTCCCACCCCACCGTCTCTGAGAGCCAGGGCCAGGGCAGCTCTGCCTCCAGCAGCAGCTGGGAGGTGGATGGAGATGAGCAGATCTCCATCTTCCCTACCCATCTCTCGACTAATAGCTTGTTAACAAGGTCAAACATGTCTCTTGCTCTTCTTGAAGGGAAGAGGAACACTGTCTCACTGCTCCTTCTGCCTCTGAGTGACCTGACTGTTGGGATTTCGGATGTGCTGCCACAATACCTGCTCCAGGAGGAGGGGATGGGGCAGGGAGGAGCTCCTGCTGTCTTACAAGGGTGGAAGAGGGCAGGATGATGCTATGAGGAGTGGTGCTGGCCTCCTTCCCTTCAGCAAGGAGCTGGGAGAGAGCACTGGCCGCAGAGCCTCCACCAAACAGTGAGGACAGGGGTGAGGTTCTCTGAACCCCATAAAGATTAGACTTATGTGGTGATGCCATGAGGCAATTGCAGGTCTGGAATTTGCCAATATTTCACATTCTTGCCCAGGGACAGCAGGATTTGCATCTGTGGGCACAGCAGAACAGCAGCACCCTCAAACCCACCCCGGTATCACACACGAGTGGCTCGTGGGTCGGTCTGTCTGTCTTCCCTGCACTGCCTGATGGAGCAGGGTGATCAGTGTGCTTGGGCTTTGAGTTCTGGCCATGTTTGCTTCGTTAATCAATTACAGCAATCTTTTCTGACAGATACTTTTTCTTAATAGACTTTGATGTGCCCAAAACCTTATGAATAATATTAAATGAGGACCAAATGTGCAGCAGACCCACTGCCAGAATCAACATTTCTGAGGTTTAACGTGGATTAGATTTGAATCTGACTATTAATATATGGTACATATGGATCTTTTTTAAAATTAGACAGTTACATAGAATATAATAAGGGGAGTAGGGATGGATTTTCCTGAATCCAGACCTACACTGAAAATGTCCTAAATCTGGGGAGGACTTGGTGCATAAAATGAGTGTTTTGTGGCAAGGCAGAGATGTATGAATGAGGAGGAGGAGGTAAAACCAGCAGGTTACTGCTCTTGCTCTTTCTCAGTGGCCATATCTCCATGTTGTCTTGCTTCCTGGCCTCCCAGAAAGGAGGTACCACGAGGGGGTAGCACACATGCGTTGGAGTATTCTTGCTGTGGTTGCACCCTGGATATGCTGGTTGACTCTTCTCCCCCCACAAACCACGTGTGCCTTGAGTGGGGTTCGTGCTGGTGCCTTGGGATGCGTGCCAGAAGCTGTCCTAACCCCAGCGTTACTGTGGGCAGCCTCTGGCTTAGGTGATGCTGAGGGTGATTGCCTCAGACCCCTGGAGTGGGCATCCCCATCCCCTGGGAGCAGGGATCCTGTGGTGGCTGGAGTCCCCTGTGGAGTGATGGAGCCTGTAGTAGTTCAGGCCCTGTAGCAAAGGCCCTTACTTGATTGTGGGAAAGAAAAAGACTCGTTGTAAAGTAATAGCTTGGCTCAAAACTGCAACCTTTAGGTGCACTTCCTCGCATCTGGAAAAAAGCAGGCTGCTGGAATTCTGCCCTCAGATCACAGGAATAGTTTTGGGGTTGCCCTCAGAAGGGGTTTGAGAGCCTTATCCCAAGTGCCCTTTCCAGGAACACGGAGCACGTGTGTCTCCTTTCAGGTTTTGCTCTATCAACTCTGACATCAGCCTGGGCAAAGGGGTCTTGAAAGTCTTTTGACTTGTGACTTCAGTGAT
This sequence comes from Porphyrio hochstetteri, assembly GCA_020800305.1. NCBI lineage: Eukaryota > Metazoa > Chordata > Aves > Gruiformes > Rallidae > Porphyrio > Porphyrio hochstetteri. The sequence continues at coordinate 2,009,458 of CM036919.1, read as the reverse complement.
TCCTGCTGGACTGAATCAGTGCAGTTTCTATGAAAGCACATACCCTGCAGCTGTGCTTAGCTCACTGAGGTACAGCCTTTGTCTGGGAGGCCGTGAGACTCACAGTTATCTTCTGTGCCACAGAGCTTGGAAGGTATGGACCAGGTTCAGGGTCAGCTCAGCTGGGAGGGAAAAGTTCTTCCCTGGCAGAGCTGTGGGGCTGTGGCACAGGCTGCCCAGGGAGGGGGCTGAGTCCCCACCCCTGGGTGTGTTTAACAGACGGGGAGATGAGGTGCTCAGGGATCTGGTTCAGCACAGGACAGGGACAGTTGGACTCGATCTTAAAGGTCTTTCCCAACCTGGTGACTCTGTGACCATCTGCTGAGCTCTCCTCTCTCTAAATCTGGTAGGGTTTGTCCATGGAGCTTTGTGGAAACCCCCACATGGAGACGACAAATGTAATCAATCCTCCTTATTAAAACTCTGATTAAGGCCATGACTGCAGGGAATGCACATGGCTTCTTCCCTCCCAGAGAAGCTGGGAGTGGAGAGAGCCACTCATCCACCATGTGCAGGAGTGACACTGAGCAGGATGTTGGCCAGTGCCCTTTGTGAAATGACAGTTTCTTATTGGAAATAGACTTGTGCTCTACAGCCTGTCCTTAACAGCAGGGTCTGTAGAGGAGGTGGCAAAGTCAGGGACATGCAAACCTGCACCTAAATCATGAAGAGCCGTGTCTGTGGGCTATGGTGGCACCCCTGGCGATGCTGCAGGGCAGCTCTGTGAAGTCAGGATTCCCATTGTGCTGACAGACATCACTGCTGACGTGTTGGGATCCCCGGTCCCCCGGCCCCTGGCGTTCAGTCCTCCCTGGCAGAGGGGGACAGTGGGACCCCAGTCCCTTGGCTGTGGGAAGTCCCACTTCTTGTCATGTGATCTCACTGGTCAAAATACTGGTGCTAATAGGGGAGGGTGTTTGTTTTGTGACAGTTCCTGTGTCAGAAGGAGCAGCTTTCCAGCTTGGGGGGCTGGGAATTGTGGGGCAGAGCCCTCTCTGTGCTAAGGGGCAGCAGGCAAGTGTCTGGGTGGGAGAGGGAATCGCAGCAGGAATGAAACTGGCAGCGTGGAGCTGAAGCTGGAATGGGATGGGAGCCCTCCCGAACCTGGATGCTTGGCTAAAACAAGTGACCTGGGAGGTTTCCTCTGGCTGCCCAGAGAGGGAGAGGCATTTCCTGCGGGCAATTGTCCGCCCCATCCTGCTCATCCGCCCTGTCCCCGCGGGAATGGCATCCTGGTGCCTCCCAGCTGGCAGAACAGTGCCCGCATCTCCCTCGGGGAGGGATGGGGAGTCCGTGCTCCTGGACCAGTGTCCTGCAGGCAGCGTGGGCTCTGCAGCATCATTCCCAGGAGCTTTTAATACCTTCCCTGCCCTCAGAAAGAGCCTCTTCATGATAGTATCAGTATACAGTACTGCTGATTGTGCATGCTTCTAATTAAAAACATTTTAAAAATTAAATAAGTCATGTGTGGGCTTCAGGTGGAAGTCTGAGCCTGTGGTATCCTAGCTCTGGGCACCGGGAGACAGCAGTGGTGGCCCACAGCAGAGCAGGGAGTACAGTCCTATATTAACTTGTCCCTTGGCACCAATTTAAACAGCTTTAAAAATATACTAAGTATTCTCTTATTGATGTTTTTTGTCTCAGTGGATTATCAGGAGTGCCTTTCGTTAAGGATGGGTGACTTCTCATTTGATTAATTGGCTCCTTGTGTTGCTTTAAGTTCCCCCGTGTGGGTGCTGAGCAGGAAACTTCCTTACCCACATTTGCAAAAGCAAATGGCATCGACCGACCTCAGTTCTGGGAGCTGGGGGTTGAAGCCTCCTCACTGGAAAAGTGGAATTTCCTTTCCCAAGGTGACCAGCCTCCCATGGTTGGCATGGCAGGATGGGCTGTGGCTGCTCCCAGGAAGGCTCTTGCTGGGACCCTCAGCTCCACCAGCCAACCACCCCTCACACAGGCAGTGCTGGGTGGCAGAAGGAAGGGGAAAACAGCCTCGTGCTTTGGGGAAAACAAAGGGTGAGATAATGCCCTGGCACAGGACTGGGCTCCCATCCCACAGGAGCTCCCAGCGTGCTGAGGGCTGATTTAATACCAGAGACATGCTGGATCCTGACGGGTGGCGCAAGGCGGCGTTTCAATGCGGCTGTCAGGGCTCTGTACACCCCCAGCACCCGCTGAGCTGAGGGGCTGGGTGAAGGGGCTGCACACAAGTTGGTGGGCACTCGTGTCCATTTTGTTTTCCTCTGATATAATACTGAATCCTCTGAAAGCAAAGGCGTTCTGTCAGTACCACATAAAGCCTCAGTGCTGTAGCTGTAGATCTTATGTGATGAAATCCTTTCTATCTCTTCTATAAATCAAGGTCTTTGGTAAGTGAGCATCAATAATACTGATTTTTTTTTTTTTCCCCCTGTCATATTCTTGGGGTAAAGGGGGAAAAAATTAGAACGGAAGCTTCAAACTGGTGTTTTCGTCTGCCCAGGAGCTTGACTAGTTCATGTTGAAGGTAAATAGGAGCTATGCTGAGGTAGTACCAAGGTGGGTTGAATTAGGACAAACCAGAAAATGCTGTTGGATGGAGAGTGAACACAGATGTGTACTGTGTCATTTGCCAGATAGCATCGGTTTCAGTGCTGGCTCTGTTCATCAGGAGGATGCTGGGTGCGGGAGGAGGGATGCTGGGTGTGGGAGGGATGCCCACTGTGGTCCCCCCAGGCTCCTCACAGCCAGGCAGGCAGCACAGGGCAGACAAGCTGCCGGCACAGCAGGGGAAGGGGATGGGGTGAGGGCCAGGAGCGGGTCCTGAAAGAGATGTTTGGATAAGCTGTGCTAAGCTGGTAGTATTTGTGTAGTCGACAGCATAGCTTGTTGCCAGTGATGTTTTTTTCTCTCAGTTAGTTGCTGGTGGTGGTTATGGAAAGAAAATTAGAAAGCATGATATGGTAACACCTGGAAACACCTGAAAACACAATTCCCCTGCCTGGGAGTAGGGAGGGACAGCAGCAACAAAGGGTGAGACTGGGACATTGCCTGTTAGATTGAAGCTCACCAGGTTGTTCCTTAACCCAGACGGTGAGAAATGTGGCATGGAGTGATGCCAGTGATGGACAGTGACAGGACAAGGGGCAGCGGGTGCAGCTGGAGCAGAGGAAGCTCCATGGGAATGTAAGGAGGAACTTCTTCCCTGTGAGGGTGACAGAGCCCTGGGACAGGCTGCCCAGAGAGGCTGGGGACTCTCCTTCTCTGGAGATGTTCAAATCCACCTGGATGTGTTCCTGTGGGATTCACTCTGGGTGATCCTGCTCTGGCAGGGGGTGGCACTAGATGAGCTTTCGAGGTCCCTTCCAGCTCCTGATGTTCAGTGACTTTGAGTGGTGGCTTGGTCAAGTGGCACCACAGTGGGAACGGCTCCATCCTCCCTGGGAGGAGCAGGAGCAGGCAGGAGGCTGGTGTGGATACTTGGTGTGATGGTTTAGGGTCTTCCCTGTAGTGGGGGTTACTGTTTGTCAGTGGGGGGTTGATCCAACACACCCAGCAGCCCATGCTCAGCAGGGACACCATCAGCCCAATGTGGTGCTCTCCTGTCTGCTCCTGGGCTGGAAAGGTGATGCTGGGAAGCAGAGAGGAAATCCTTCCTAGGGTTTAGGCTGCCGTGGAGCTTAGCTGTGGCTCAACTGTCACCCAGCAGGAGGGCACTGCTGGTGCTGCAGAGGGAATGTTGGGGCTCCTCTGCTACTCAGGGTTGTTGTATTGTGAACGCTCCCCAAGGCTTCACTGATGTCAGATTGCTGTTAATGGCCATTAGGTTTTCCTGCAGGGATGAAGGTTAAATATCACTTACAGGACACACAGAAATTCCCTTTACACTTCAGCTTCTTCACCTACTCTTACATCTTCTGAAGTTGCTTCATGTGAATGTTGTAGCTCAGCTCTCACATGAAGCTGTGCTTGTTGCAGGGCTGTGGGAGCTGGAGAGACTCGGGCCCAGCCTGGGCCATAGCTCAGGTTTGTTAGTTACTGCTGTGCAGTGATTACTCTCCTGTCTAAACTCATTTAGTGTCTCCTGCAGAAGGGCTTTGTCTGCAGCGCTTCGCCCGAGGGTGTTTTGAGAAGGCAGCCGGTCTGTCCTGTATCCTGTGCCCTCCCATTCAGCCCAGTCTGGGATCCCCACCTATCCTGTGCCTCTTTTTAATGGAAGTGTTAATAAAACCGCTATGTTGGTACAAAGCCCTCCTCTGTCTGCTCGTTAAACACCCCTTGCACCCCTGATATTAAAAACCTGCCCCCTGCACTGGAGCAGGCAAGATAAATGGAAACACATTTGAATCATTCCTGCCAGACTAAAAACCCATTGCTGTGGGTTTCTAAGAGACCCTCAGGGAGCCAGGTCGCCTGAGGGATAAAGTCCTGGCCTTGCAGCTCAAGTCCCTCTTGAGGTCTTTAAGTTGTAGGAGATGCTGTGGCTTCTCCCTGGGCGGGGGTGAAGCTGTGCTAGCAGCCATCAGACCCTCACTGGTGGCTATCAGCTGACCAGCGTAACAAAGCTGTCTGTACATCCATCTCTTCAATACCCATCTTCACCCAGCTTGTGAAGTCCTTGGCAAACTTACTCTTCCAGCATGAAGCATAGCTGCATTTAATAGGTGGGTCTTGGGTAACCCTGCAGCTCTGTGGTACCCCCAGCACAATGGCAGCAAGTGCTTTTGGTCAAGCCCCAGCTCTCAGCCATGTGTTTATGGAATCAGTTCTGAAAACCAAAGCTGGACTGGGGTAGGTAAAGGCACGTCTGGGTGTTGCCTGTGGAAATGGGGTGTTGTGGCTGGACACTGGGGCTGACCTCAGCCTGCTCCCTGCTGTAAAGACAGTTAAATAGAAAGTGCTGGAGGCTTTCACCTCACGCCCTCACTGGCAGGGTTTGGGCAGAAATTGCAGGACAGAATACAGAAAAAAAGGGCTTCAAGATGAGCCTGACACCCAGGCTGAGACCACGGAGCGGAGCAAGCCCCAAGCAGCACTCACAGGGACTGTACCTCTGCTGGCCTGGACACGGCCTACGGGTGTTTTTCAGCATGTCTGAGACTCAGCAAAAGTTTGTGGGGCTCGTTTGGAGCCCCTGTCCTGAGATCTTGCCTGCTGCAGACTAAGAGCTGTGGCTTCTCAGGGTGCAGCCCATCCTGGGAGCATGGGTGGGTTGGTTCTCGGTGCCGGGCTGAGCCGTGTTCCACGTGAACGTCGTCCGTGGCCTTTTAGCTAACAGACCATCTGATTCTGAGGGTTCAGCCTCTCTCTTAGATCTGAGAAATGAATTTGGTGTTTCGCTGAGGCTGTGGAAGGAGCGTAGCAAGAAAAGCTCACTGGATAAAGCTTTCCTTTCAGCATGCTGACAGAGGAGCCTGGCAGAGCATCTGCAAGTAACCCACGCGCTCTGTTCATCCGGCTGCAGCACGCTGTGCTGGGCCTTCTTGCTTTTCTTATCTGTGAACCTTCTGAGTTGAGCTAAAATAGCCAGATGGGACTTACTGCAGCTTTTCAAAGTTAGTCTGGAGTCTGCTTAGCCTGTAAAACCAGCATCTCAACAGGACACCTGAGGTCAGAGGGGAATCTGCATCCGAATGTGGGTAGTGTTTAAGCTTCATCCTTGTCCCCCAGCTCTGGGACAGCCCTTGCTGTAAGGGTTTGCCATGGGACTTCTTTTGAGGCAGCGAGCTGGAGAATTGCTGCTGCTGCTGTGGACAGAGGCTGTGGTGTAAATCTGTTGTTTGCATTCACATGGAAGCGGTGCTGTCCCATGGAGCCTCTCCAAGGGGTAATAATACGATTTCCATTGCTGGGACTTCTGAGCCAATTTTGTCAGAGACAAAGCACTGTCTGTGCTGCTGGAAAGCTGGGGGGGAGGAGAGGAAGGGATCACAGTTGTCTTCTGCACGGAGGTGGAATTTCAGTCTCGAGGGTGTTGGGAGATGCTAGGATGTGTCCTGGTGTCAGGATGGGCTGTGAGGTGTTCTCAGGCTTAATTCCTTGTTGTGTTTGCATGAAAGGGGACTTCTGGCAGTGAAGGCAGTAAAATTCCACCCACAGAAAGCCAGGAGGGATCAGAATCCGGTCATCAAAGTCCAACCAGTCCCCTTGGGTCAGAAGAAAAGGCAGCCAGAGGCAGAAATTGCACCTTTGATTTCTAAAATAAATCCTTGCCAGGCCCATGTTGGGGAAGCCAGGGAGCCCATCACCAGGCTGTCTGGGCATTGGGCACCTGGCACGGTGGGGACAGGTCTCAGCCTTGCAGGAGCTGTGATGGGTTCACTTGGAGCTGACCTTCCTTTGGGTGTAGCTCTTGAGGCAGATGGTCTGATGGTCTCCTAATAGTGGTAATAGTGATGTGCAAGCATTGATTCACTCTTACTGTCTTCTCCTCCACATTAGGCAGCTGAGGGGCCCATGCCAGGGACACATCCTTTAGCCAGACACTGCAGGTGGTTGGAGAAAGGCTGGCTGGCTGGCTCTGCAGAGCGTGGCTGGGCTCCATCATGGAGAAACAGAGAGGGAAGTCAAGCACCAGTGAGGAGATGGAGCTCTCAGGCCTGTCCTGCCAGAGGACAGTCACAAGAAAGCAAGCATGCTCCCAGGAGACACCTCTTCCAGGTGACCCCACGGCTGAGGGACGCTTTGACCTCCTCCATGTGTAGCTGTGCTCCAGCCCCCAACTCCAGCCATGAGTGTAGGTGTTATGTGGAAGTTGTAGGACCTGAGGTTGGCCTCTCAAATTACCAGTCTTCAGTTTTAATCTCTGCCTGATGGTGTGGAAAATGAGATTAATTCTTTTGTTTGTTCTTCTGGCCTTTTTGAGGGCTTAATTAAAAACACTGTGAAGTGAATGAACTTTAAATGCTTTGAATCAGACCTTGGAGTCTGATGTTCTCTAAAGCTGTGTCTGGAACCTGTGGTGTCTGGAGTTCAAGACTTGTATTTTAAAAAGTCTGGCAGGATAAATGGGGCCCTTTGCAAAATGCAAAGGAAAAAAAAAATCCTTTTTGCTTATTCTTTGTTTCCTTAAGAGGAGGAGAGCTCGATGCAGCAAAACGCTCAGACTTGGGGAAGGTGAGGCTGGATGTATTTTACCGAAGTCCATCAGCATATGATCACAAGTTCCCAAAACTCTTAAGAAATTGGGTTTAGCATATTCTGTGAGTGTGAAGGGCAGTAAACTCCTGCAGCCCTGCAAAACAGCCCTGAAGGGGCGGCTGGCACCGAGGCAGCGAGCGTGAGGACTTCAGCTTGCCAAGAGATGGGTTGGGCTTAAATCCACGAGTTAAACTCTTCCCAGCTTCAGATCCCAGCGCTGTTCCTGTTCAGTGGGCAGTTGATGCTGTGCTGTGTGTTTTAAAGATCTGAAGAAACTTCTGCTTTTTGTTGACTCCACCAAAGGTGATTTCAAAACCTGAGAAACTCTCTCCCAAAGGGAGAGATTGTTTCTAATTCCCAAAACCTTCTTTAATTGGACACATATTTTCCTACTTATGGGCATGCATCTTTTAGCAGTGATTAGAGAAGTATTTAATTTTTGCATTTCCTGCCCTTTTACAGGTTTGACTAAAAAGCCCAAGGGCCAAAAGCATCTCCAGTATCTGGCACAGGGGTAATGAGCAGACAAAGCCTCTCTTGGTATTCATTACCCACAGAACGCCCCAGCTCTGTGTGGTGAAGCCACCAAGTGTATTTGTGTTTCTGTTGAAATCTCCAGCTTGCTTCTCTCAATGCCCCCTATGTGTTTCCTGAAATGGGACCCGAAATGTCCTGTGCAAAGCATCTGTGCTCCGTTCCTCTGCAGAAGGTGCACAGTGCTCTGCACCCGGGCATCGTGCTGAACCAAATGCCTCCAGCTGACTGAGGGGAGCAGAGATTGGAGCAAAGGGGCTTGTGAGAAACTGAGTAAGTGCTTGGAGAGGAAGGAAGGGGGAAAAAAGCCCTCCCTGTTTCTGGAAAGAAAGGTTTCTGGCTCTTTAAAGATTTTCCAGGATTAAACCTAAGCAACCTGTCATCCACCATCCTTTCCTGAAAGGGAAATGGTTCCTTTCTCGTTCCTGGTGCTGCGTTGCACAGTGGGGATAAAAGCCAGGTACCCAAAAACCAGTTACATTTCTCTTTTTCTCCTGTCTTGATAAGCAGTGGCACCCAAAAACATGCTGGAGACTCTGTATGCAGGGCGATGCCGCTCAGTGAGGGTGAAGTTGATGGTGTCTGGCTGTGAGTGGTGGAGAGTGGGTGGGAAGAGGTGCTGTAGCTCAGGCCCAGTGGCCAACCTGACATATCTCATGGGTGCTTCCATCCTTATGGCAGCTGGAGGCCAGGCACTGCTCACTGATGCCCCTGCCACGGCTGTGTACCCCCAGCTGTGTACCCATAGCTGCCCCTGCTTCCCCCCAAGAGAAACGCTCCTGCCACGCTGTGTCACATCTCCCATGTGCTGGCAGTAGGTCCTTGGGGTATCAATGCTGCCTGGTAGGGGCAGCCCTTCCCACGTGTTACCAGGCAAAGCACGAGCTGTGTGCACACAGCGCTGGTAAATGCCTGAGGAGGAAGAGGAGGAGAGTGTGTTTGGGCCGGGCTGTGCAAGGGCTGGCTGAGGCACACACTGGCTTTGCTGCACATCATCTTTTTCTGTTTGCTGAGGCTCATTCCCCTCCAAATAATCCCTTTTCCTCAGCTCATGCCTGAGAAGGGACAGCCTGGAGATCTCCAGCAAGGGGATGACTGGAGAAGGTCAGTCTGGCTGGACATCCCGCTGCCCTCCTGTACTACAGCTGCACACAGAACCACCCCGAAACCCACCTGCTCCTGAGAACTGGGACTTCAAAGAGCTCCTCACTAGCTCTGCTTCATGTTTATCCAGTGTGGGACAGCTGTGTGAGGCGTGTTGGCCAGGCATGGGGAGGTTTGGGCTCCAGGAGCTCCAAATGCTGCATGTCCAGAGGTTGGTTATGCTTCAGAATCGAGGGTCCTAGAAGGCAAGTGTGAGAAAACAGGCTGTGAGTTTCTGGCTAGTAGGCTAAAAGAGTTCTCCTCTGTGAAACTTTGCAGGCCAGCTCCTGGGGAAGGCTTTGCAAGCCCTCTTAGTTTAAGCAAAGCTGTAAAAAGCAGGAAGGGAAGCCAGCAGAGGGAAGCAAATTGGGTCCCGAGGGGTGGGGGGAATTCTTTCTGGTCTTGAGTTGGAGAACTGGGAAGAAACCCATCTGGTTCTAGGTTTCTGAGAATGAATCCATGAGTGCCTTGCACAACACAAAGCCTTTGAGAGGTCTCCTGGGAAAATGCTGAAGCAGCCTTTGAGATGAGCAAAAGGAGACAGAGCCCAGGCCCAGGAACAGCTTTTTGTGCATCAGGGAAGATGTGTGAGGAGAAACCCAGCATGACAAGGGAGGCAGGGACCGGTGTGCTCTCAGAGGGGTGGATTCTCTCTGTATGTTTCCCACAAAACCATTAGCTGCCCTTGGCATGAAGCATGGCTCTCCAAAGCCTGCAGAGAACTTGGTGGAAAAGGTTGAGGGGCATCCACTGCTTCACCTCCATGGTCTTGGTCTGGTAGGTGCCTGCTGGGAGGAGCCCGTTGATCCCTGTGGAGGCTTCTGGGTCACCTGTGGCTTTATAACACACCTGAGCAGACTCAGGGTGAGCTGCCACCACCACGAGCATCCTCCTCCCACAGGGATGAGCAGCTGGTGCCATCCAAGGACACTGGGCAGCTTGGCAGCACAGGGAGGGCTCAGAAACACCCCCTTTCCATCATCAGTGCCCAAACAGTAACTTTAAGCTTCACAGCAGCCTTTGCTCTGGATGTACAAATTGCTGAGCTGAATGGGACCGAGCAGCTGGTGCTTTATGAGCAACTTTGGGTTAAAGCAAGTCCATGGAGATTATGGTCTGTATGCCCTGTGATGGAGGAGGTTCTCACTGCAGGAACAGCCTCCAGCCCCATGTTCACTGGAGAAGATCTGGGATGTCCCAGCCATGGAGGAGCCCACAGGGTGAGCAGGGAGAAGAGCAGAGGACCCTGCCCTGGCCTCTGTGTGCAGAGGCTCCACTGAGTGTGTGTCTGGCCCATGATGTGCAGATAATTAACAATAATGGCTTTCTAAAAACATAACTCTGTAGCTCACCACAGCCTGCCAGCCAGCACGGGCCCTTGCTTTTCTCCCCCAAAATGGTTACAATACATCTTTTCCTCTCTGTGTCACAGCTGAAAGCATTTTTTTTTCTCTATTTCCCTTGAAATAGTAATGTAAATCTGAGAACTAGAAGCCCACAGCCTGGCTGTACTTTTATTTTTTTTATTATTATTGTTTAAGAATATAAATTGGGGAACAGTTAAAATTATATTATTCCTGGCAGTGAAATTCCTTTTTTAATAGACAATTTGAAGGTATTACATTAGAAGCAGCTTTCCCCACGTGTGGGTGCCTGCCTGGTGTGGAGGGAGCAGTGAGGGCTCGGGGCAGCTGCCGGTGCTTTTGAGGTGCTAGGAGCTGCAGTTGTTCAGCTGGGGGCTGAAACACCCCCCCCCAAAGGCACCACGTGGTCCTTAATTAAGCCTGGTTTTTATCAATGGGAGTTCTGCTTTAGGAAGACCAGAGGGATTGGACTTTCAGGGCCTTTTTTCCAGCAGGATCTGTTTTCTATTTCTCATAGCTGCTCGTTTTTACGAGGCTTGGGAGCACCAGCGTTCCCTGCTCTGCACCAGTGACACACATTCGGTTCCGATTAGTATTTATTGGATTATTTTAGTCAAAAGTAAGCTTTGCATTCGAGCTCTGCAGTGTGTGCTTTGTTATTTGTTCACAGGATGGTGTTTTCTTCTTTTCCCTGCTTGCTTTTGCATCAGCTTCAGTCGACTGAAAAGCTGGAGTGAGGCAGCATCGCCGAGACAGATTAAACCGGATTAAACAGATTACTGCCTCTTAGACAAGTGTCTCTGTCTGCCATGGGTGCAGGCATGTTTCTGACTCACGTGGCTGGAAATAGCCACAGCTGGCACGTGTCTGTCCAGCTTTCCACCGCTGGAATTAGCCCCTCTCTGGGGAGGGGGCCGCTGGTCCCACCCCGGCTGGGCGTTAGCGGGTAAAGCCTGGCTTAAGTGGCTCCTGGCAAGATTAGCTGTAGGTACTGTTGGGTTTCTGGGTGTGCACGGGGGTGACTAACAAAGCTTTGGAAAAACACCTAGGTAATGGTTTACATGGCTAAAATAATATGGAAAACTCCTGCTTTAATGGCACCCGAGTTCCTGACTTGGGGTCACGGGGCAGAAAGATTTCCGTAGCTTGCCTGGGGGGTTAAAAGCAAAGGGAAACATGGATACTGAGCTAAACCCTTCATGGATGTGTTCTTCCTGCTGTGGGCTTGTCTGGGGAGGAAACCTCCCTGAGTGGACACAGAGCTTTGTGGGTGAGGGTAGCTGCTGCTGTGGGTGCGATGCATGCTCAGCCTCGCATCCTGCCCAGCCCGTCTGTGCTGGGTTTTATCCAGCTCACTAAGGTGCATCAGTGATTGTCCCAAAGTCTGGAGGGCAGAAAGTGCTCTCAGTGTGATGTAACACGAACAGAGCAGCATCCCCACAGCCCTTTTGTTTCTGCAGACACAACAAACATGCCTTTGCAGGAGGGTCAGTGCAGAATACTCAGCAGTGGCTCAGTGTGGAGGAACAGGTGAGTGTTCTGGTGGGAGACCAAGGGAAGCTGCACAGATTCCACAAGGTTTAACTGTGGGTCAAGCCAGAGTTTTCCTTTTCCTGATGCATATCTCTGCTTTCCACAGTACATATAAAATATTGCTGCTGCAAACGGCACGTCCCAGCGCAGCCTCTCCATCTGCATCGTACCAAGAACTATAAATCTCAGGGCTGGTTTTATTTCTTCCCTGCTTTTTCTTCTTTTCCAGGACAATGGGCCTGCCCAGAGCAGGAGGCCGATGCCCCATGGGGCGGGTGGCAGCCCCATGGACAACAAGCAGATGCTGAACGTGCAGCATCACCACCCGACCCGGCTCTACACCAACAGCGGCTCCGAGTCGGCTCTGCCAGGCCAGCTGAGCGGGCTCCACATCTCTCCTGCCCAGAGGTAGGACAGGAGCAGGGCTCACGCTGTGGGCCATGCCAGCTCGGTGTCAGGGTGTGTGTGGAGGTGGTGATGCTCCTGGAGATGCTGGAGATGCCTGGTGCAGCTCCTGCTCTGTTTGTTAGTTCAGGGTGAAGTGGGGGAAGAAAAGAGGAAAGAAGGGGAAAAAAAACCAAACAAAAGGGTTGGAGCTGTGAAATTTTGAACTGACTTTAAGCTGGTGATGCTGAACCAATGCTCAGCTGTTTATCTCAGTGAAGGGGCTGGCTTTCCACATGTCACTAAGACCCTTCTGTGGCCAGTGGGGGTACATAGGTTATGGCATCAGACCTGGTCCCCAGGCTGGGATTAATGCCATCCAGCAGCACAGAGGTCAGCCTCCTGGTTTGATAAAGTTTTATATCCAGGGCAGGATGGAGGGTTGTGTCATCCTTAGAGTCAGGACCCCACCACCACGGACCCAGCAGCAAACGCTTGGCCTGGGAGCTGGAGGCATCCACAGAGAAAATGAACTGGGATGTTTATAAATGTGAGATCTGCTTAGTGCAGCTGTCAGGGAGGCTGGGAATAAATAACACTCTCAGGGAAGAGAAAAGGGGTTTGTGTAGCCAAGAACGTTTGGGCAGATGACTCGGACTTTGAGACGAGCCAGGCTGGGGGCTCAGGGCTGCGATGCCTCCACGTCCTGATTTATGTTCCTCCAGACTGGCAAAATACTCTGCATGGAATACAAAGAGCAGGGCTCCCTCTCAGCTCAGGAGCTCTGTGCCGAGCTCCCTCTCAGCTCGGGAGCTCTGTGCAGGCTCAAATTCACGTTTCGGTGATGCCGTGAGCCAGTTTGTCCCTGGGAGAGTTAATGGAGTTGGAAAGAGGAGAACTGCACAAAAAAAATAGGGAGAAGAAACTCTGGTGATGTCTGAGCCAGGAGCAGGGAGATGAGCTTGGGTGTCTGAGCAGGATGGGGTCAGAAGGGTGTTCTCCTCCAGTTTGGGCTCTGTCAGGCTGGGCTGGTCAAAACCGGCCCTGCTTTTCATGGAAAACATGTGGATTGGTGGATGAGAGGGCTGTAGTGGGGCAGATGGGCACTCAGGGCATGCAGGGTGGGTTTGGGCTGGCTGGGGGTCACAGGGATGGGGACTGACCTGCCCTGGTCCCCGCAGCCACAATTCTGCCCCTGCATCACAGCTGGTGGAGTGGCCCCAGCATCACTCTGATGGGACTTCCAGGTGGGTCACTCCCAGAAAACAGAGCTGTGGCTTCTCTTTGGAAGTGTTTTTTTTCCCCTTTTTTTCTTTGTTTAACAGTGATTTTTTTAATATTTTAATTTCTTTTTTCTTTTGTAAGTGGGTGTGAATATAATGCTGTTGCACAAACTGAGTCAGACACCAGCTAAAACACATTAAGCTGCTGGGGCTTCAGGGGTCTTGCTATTTTTATTGGCTTTCTAATCACCTTGGTGACCTTCTCCTCTAAAAGGAAAAGGAGCCCCTTGCCATGGAGCTGAGCTGTGCTTGGGGGCCTCAGAGGAGCAGAGCAGCTCCTGAATTGTCTCTGCTTAGTGGGATGCTTTAAGCGTGTACCCAAACTATCTGTGATCCCAAACTGCACTTCCCATGTTGTAACCTGTTGAGTGAAGTGGGATGAAGGTTTGAATCACTCCATTTTCTGTTGTATCCCCCTCATGCTGCACAGGAGCAGCCTTGGGTCTGGATGCTGAAGGGCTGAGTGTACCTGGGGGTGGAAATTCCGGGTGCTGAGCAGCGCTGGGGTGGTTTTCTCATTAAAGCCGTGGGCTGTGTCTGGGAATGAGATCTTTAGATGCCATCACCTCTACATCTGCTACCTTTGAAGGATGCATTTGTGGATGGGGAGATGTGCTGTCCTGCCAGTGTCTTGCAGCAGCACCCACTGCTGCCCCAGCAGTGGCACGAGGGGTGGGTGGGTCCCCTGGGTGGGTGGGTGCCCTGGTAATCCATGAAACACATTGTTTTACCTCTTTTTTTTCCCAATAAATTCCCTGTGTGGCAGAGCAATTTACAGCACTTGTAAGCAGCTGCCCTCTTTCCTGAAGGCATCTGGTATCTGGGCCAGCCCAAGCTGCATGGCTCAACCCGAGTCCAGCTGGGAACGGGTTGAACTTCCCTGGCTCCGTGGCTGCTCCTGGGCCAGGCAAACCTCCAGGCAGGGAAACCCATGGAAACAGAAAGGTGTCTGGCTGTATCTGTGGGAACACAGAGGTTTCAGCCCTCCCTGGTGAGCTGGCGGTTGCTGTTTGTCCTTCAGCCTTTCCTCTTGCCTCTGAAACAGCCTCGACCCCTTGAAGTCTCTGCCCCGGAGCAGGAACGGGATCGACGTGGAGTCGGATGTCTACAAGATGCTTCAGGACTATGAGAAGCCGGTTGCAGAGCCCAAGCAGTCCGGATCCTTCCGGTACTTGCAGGGAATGCTGGAGGCTGGAGAGAACGGTAAGGAGGTTCCAGCACCCAGGGCCTCTGCCCCTCCCTGCGCCCGGGGCCGCGGCACTGCGGGGCTCACTCAGCCCCTCCAAGCCCCATCCCGTGGCCACGCACCCACCGGGTTGCTGCTGTGGGCTTATCCTCCTTGTGCTTCCCTCACTGAGGGCCAGGTGCTTGAGAAGCCTCTCAAGGACCCGTCGGTGATGGGCTCACAGACTCTTCGCTCTGTCATTTTATTGCCATCACCTCGGTGCTCAGCACTTCACAGGAGGGTCTGACCCTGTGAGGGGGCTTCAAATGGGGGTTTGGGTGCTCAGGTCAGCATCTGGGGGCTTACCAAATTCCGTGCCTGCCCTGAGCACCGTGTGGAAGCAGGGTCTGCACATAGCTTCCACGTGGTGGCTGTTCTCCTGGGGTGGTTTATGGCATGGCTTGTCTTCAACCCATGGGAACTCCTGTAAGGAACCCAAGAAGACATCAAAAGCCTCAGGTCCTCCAATGAGAAGAATATCAAGGAACATCATGGCTTTTTCCTCTGGTGGTTTGGGATTTTATTTCTTGATCGTGACTGTCCATGAGAATCCCTTCTTGATAGAGATACTGAATAACAGCTCCTTCCATGAGCACCTCTGCACAGAGCTCCAGGCACAGGGAACCTGGAAGCTCCACAGGATCACTGCTGGAGAGCCATGGGCCTGTTTGAGTAAATGGCATTTGCATACGGGTGTGGGATGGTCCTGAGCAGCACAGAAACAGGGATCAGGAGCTCTTGGCTCACTTCTCAGGTCTGTCACAGCTTCCTGCCAGTGTCGTTAGTGGGGGAAGGAGCCAGCCCTGAGCATTAAATAATCAGACCCCCAAACTATCCGTTTCAGCTTCTCTTTATTTGCCTTTCAACCTCAAGTCCGTTGGGGCTTTCACATCCAAACTTTCAGGCTTCACTTTACAAATGTCAGGGCACGACTCCTGGTTCTGCTTCCTGCCAGGAGCCTCCTGTTCCAACCCTGTGGATCCAGGAACTTGGCTTTTTATGGGAAAACACCCACTGCTGCAAATCTCATCAGGAAGCTGCAAGAGGCAGCAAGTCAGGCTGTTGCTCTCTGGTTTCTGTGTGTGTGAGAGGATGGAGAAGGATGTTCTTTGGCTAGAAGGATGTTGCTTATTGCTTCACAAGAAGCAGCAGGATCCCAGGTAACTCCTGAGCACTGAGAGTCTCTACCAGTGTTCGTTTTCTCAGCGCTACGTAGGTGTGTTGGCAAAGCAGGGGATGGGATCAGCCTTGGAAGTACTGGGCATAAATATTTACAGCCCCTTCAAGGCTGGCAGGAAAACTGGACTTAATTACAAGTTCCAGATGTACCTTCAGGTCCCTCACCCAGAGAAGCCATGAGCAGCTTCCCAGTGAGATGCCTGCTCAGCCCCAGGTCTCCTTGTTAGGAAGAAGCAAATAGGAAGTGACTGTGTTAATCCTAATTAATAATGCTGCTGCCTTCCTGCCTTCTCCATGCCAGGGAAAGGGAACACAATTGGAGCTTTTCTAGCTTGCTGCTGCCTCCTCTTGCGTCCCAGAGCCCTGGGGTGGGAGAAACCCAGCACTGCCCTTCAGGAGGAGGGGAGAAAGAAAAGGGGGAGGGCTGGGGGAAGGGGAGGACAAGTTGGTGCCAGAACAGTCCTGTCCCCAGCCAGCCCCAGGTGTCTGCTGACCAGCAGTGTCTGGGTGCCAGCACACCAGTGCTGGGAGAGGGAGCAGAGGGGGTGTGTGACCAGCTGCAGGCACCATCTCACTGGTGCCTCGGTCCTTACGATGCTGCTGGTGTTTATTGTGTAGGGGATGAGAAAAGCATCTCTCCTGGCACAGAGCTCTGTGACGCTCCAGCACGGCTGAAATCCCTGCCAGCATTCCTGCCAGGCTCCTCTACAGCTTCCACCTTTCCCCACTCCTTTTTCCTTAAGCCTAAAATGACTCAGTTTTGCCTGAGCCTGCTGCACGTTGTCCCTTCAAAGCCAAGATCTCCTCTCTACTGGCGCTGGGTGTCTCAGGCCAGGACCTGGATTCTGTGGAAGATGGTTCTGGTGGAAACTGTGTTTTCTCCAGCCTCACCAGCCCCGTCTCGTGCCTGAAAGGAGCTCCAAGGATCTGGCAGAGGCAGGAGGGATGGCAGCAGCCTCCTCCCTGGGTGCCCTTAGCAGGGGAGGGGTAAGGCTGTGCAGTTAGAGCATCTCTGTAAATAACAGTGAGGCTGTGGGCTGGTAAATAGAAGGAAGAGACCCATCATTTGGGGAGAAGGAAAGCAGCCCTCTCTGCAGGGCTCGTTTTGCTCTAAAATCTCTTTCTTTCTTTTTCCCCCTCCCTTCTCCCCTCTTAAGCAGCTTATCCAGGGAGTGAGTCTGAGAGGCAGCGATGGTGTAACTGTTAAACGCTGGCAGATGAGTGTGTCTGGTCCCAGCACAACGTGTCTCATGCTGGGGGAGCCAACAGCTTGAGCAGTTGTTTCGGTTTATTCCCAGCAAGGCAGTGGAAGGATTCAACAGGGGGACCAACAGGGGACTCAGCCCCCTCCCTGGGCAGCCTGTGCCACAGCCCCACAACTCTGCCAGGGAAGAGCTTTTCCCTCCCAGCTGAGCTGACCCTGCCCTGGGGCGGCTTGAGCCCATTACCCCTTGTCCCATCTCCTGTCCCCTGGCTGCAGAGACCATCGCCCACCTCTCTGCACCCTCCTGGCAGGGCAGGGGAGGTGGGGAGAAGGTCTCCCCTCAGCCTCCTCTTCTCCAGGCTGAACACCCCCAGCTCCCTCAGCTGCTCCTCAGAGGATTTGCCCTCCAGCCCCTTCCCCAGCCTGGTTGCCCTTCTCTGGACTCGCTCCAGGACCTCCATGTCCTTCTGATGGTGAGGAGCCCAGAACTGGACCCAGCACTCAAGGTGCAGCCTCACCAGTGCCCAGTACAATGGAGCTGACGCTCTTGTGATACAGGGACAGATCATCTGCTGATGCTGCCGAGGGGTCCTGCCACCACCCCTGCTTCGTTAGGGCGAGCCAGGCTCAGAGCAGGGTCCCTGCAGACCTGGATGCTCTGTCAGCTGTGAACCTGGATGCTCTGTGACGTTTTTGGTCTCACTATTTGCTTTTTAATTCCTTCTAAGCCAGCGGCAGGTTCTGTTGGGACAGGCTTGTCTGAACAGGAAAAAAAAGAAGAGGAAAACTTAAAAAAAAAAAAAAAGCCCTGAGAGGACAAAGCTTCAGTCCTCCTGCTGCTTGGTGGTGTAACTTACGTCCTGTTGTAACTTACATTCTGCTCAAGTCTGTTTGCAATTCTTGGCAGGTGAAAAACTCGACAAACTGAGCAACCCCCGGAACATCAAGCCCCCAGTGCCAAAGCTCAGCGGCACCATGTCCGGGCTGCAGATGCTCCCCGAGTGCACCCGCTGCGGCAACGGCATCGTGTAAGTGTCACCGGAGCCCGGGGTGGCTGGGGACGGTAACGCAGGGACACAGTTACCCCGGGTCCCACAGGCACACGGGTTACAGTTGGTAGCAGAGTGCCTTGTGCTTAGAGACAGACAGCTGGGATCCCATCCTGCTGTTCACTGGTGCTGTATAAGCAGGGGGCTGAGGTCGGGATTGCCCCTTTTAAGGGAATCCCAAGGGTGATGATGTGTAGGATGGTTTCTGCCCTGCGTGTGGTAGTAGCTGTGTGCAGACAAGGAGTAGCACAGCGGTGCCTGCACTCTTTCACTGCCTTGCAGAGTGAATAAAGCTTTGAGGGCCAAGGAGGAGAGGTCTGAGGATTCCTTTTGTCTGTTTGTTTGAAGAGTTACTCCCCGGTGGATGGATATGGGGTCTGGTTGCAGGGAATACAGGCGTCTTCCTGCTGCCTGGTGGTGTAATTTATGTCCTGTTGTAATTTGTGTTCTGCTCAAGCTGGATTTGCTGGCTTGGGAGTCCCCAGCTCTGCAAATGCCTGTAACTGTGGCCTTGCTGGTGTGGTGAGCTCTGAATGCCGTGGTGAGCTCTGAATGCCGTGGTGAGCTCTGAAAGCCGTGGTGAGCTCTGAATGCCATGGTGAGCTCTGGAAGCTGTGGTGAGCTCTGGAAGCCGTGGTGAGCTCCGAAAGCCGTGGTGAGCTCTGAATGCCGTGGTGAGCTCCAGAAGCCATGGTGAGCTCCAAAAGCCACGTTGCCTGCATGCACAGGTGCTCAGAAGATGCTGGTTCCCAATGTTTGGACCTGGGCTGAGCATAGATACTTAAGTCCAAGCATCGCCTCGAGCCCCAGAGCGATGCGCAGAGGGCGTGTGAGCGAAGGGGAACCAAGCATCCCTTCCCACAGAGCCAGGCCTGGAGCAGGCTGGCAGCTTTTGGGGGGGTGGGGCTGCAGTGTTGGAATGGGAACACACCATAAAGCCCTTAACATGCCGCTTTCCTTTGCTTACACTGTTGTACACTCAGGGTTTCTCCATCTCTCCCCAGGGGCACAATCGTCAAGGCTCGGGACAAGCTCTACCACCCCGAGTGCTTCATGTGCGACGACTGCGGCCTCAACCTGAAGCAGAGAGGGTATTTCTTCATCGAGGAGCAGCTGTACTGCGAGGCGCACGCCAAGGAGCGGGTTAAGCCCCCCGAGGGATATGACGTGGTGGCTGTTTATCCCAACGCTAAGGTTGAACTTGTCTAAACCCCGGGCTGAGCTCTGGAGAGGCCGGGCGCCCACCCACGTCTCCCCGCCGGCTGCGCAGCGTGGCTGTAATCAGCCCCCATTACCAGAGCCCAGGTTTAAAATGCCTTTTCCTAGATAAAACCGTTTACACTTGGGGTCTCCGGGGGGCGGTGTTGAAAGCATAACGAACAGGCTTTTCCCTTCTCCCTGACAGTCTGCTTTTTGGGTTGCTGTGTTGGGTTATTAGTCTGGGCCATAACCTTACCCAAGATCTGTGTAAATATTGATTCATTCTCTACTTTGTTTCATATAAAATCAGTATTCCTTTTTTTTTTTGAAAGGTTTTTTTGTGTTTTGCCCCCTCTCCTGACAGAGCAAGGCAGGGGTTATAAAGCTGAAAGAAAATAAGGCACTTTAACCAGGGAAGCTGACTCCTTTATCTCCCAAATCTCCTGCCCTCTGGCTGCCCCTGTGATTCAAAACTGACCCCCTGCGAAAACCAGGAGGTGGTACCAGAGGGTCAGGGTCCCCCGCTCAGCCCCACCCCAGCAGATGTCCCAGAGAAAGGTGGCCTCTTTAAACAGCAGCTGCTGTGAAATTCCCTGGATTGGGGCTGTGGGGTTTGAGGCTGATGTGGACTGATCAAAGTTCCCCAAGAATCTCCACACAGAGGCTCTTTTCATCCTTCCCCTCCCAGCTCGGTGTCCCTGTCACCAAGGATGCTGACATCACAGAGCTGCTGCAGCTCTCCCAACCTCCCACCCCAAGGCTGTCCTCGCTTTGGCCACTCTGGCTCTTCTTTCCCAGTGTTTCCTGTGGTTTTGTAGTGCTTTATTTCTAGATCCCCAGACTGCTGCCGGGGGGGTGGCTGATAAGACCCCTCTGGGCACTCGGGATGTCACTGGAGCAGCAGCGAGCCCAGCAGTGAGCCCTGGGTTTGGATTTATCCCAAGGCTGTGCTTTTAGCCAGGTCCATCCTCTGCTTTATTTGATAGTGAAAGGTTTTTGAGGATCCTGGGATGTTGCTTTGTTAGGGAAGTGTTGATATATTTGGTGTTTGTGTTCGGAGGAGAGAGTTGAGTCGCCCAGCTGCTGGGTGCCACAGTGGGTGGTGGTAGGAGCCATGTGTTTGGTACCATGAGGTTGGTTCTGCTCCACGCTGGCCTCCTTCCTCCTCCTCACCTGAGACAGAGAGGATGTGGGGCAGAAAAGAGAAATGTCTGTGCCTGTGGAAAAGGAAAATGAGAGATGGGGTGATGGCCAAAGCACTCCTTCCCCTTCTGGCTCTCCAAAATCAGAGCAGGGCTGGGCATGCTGCTTCTTCCTACAGGCCCTGCACTCCAGAGGGAGGAAGGACTTCAGGGTGTTACAGGCAGCAGTAGACCTTTTCTCATGGTGCCTTACAGGGGTCTAAGCAGCTCTTGCCCTGTGCCCAGCAGCCTCCTGTCCCAGTGCGCATCCCAGCTGGGTACCACCTCGCAGCCAGAGGGATGCTGGTCCTGTGCATCCCTGCCTGCAGCAGGACCCCCACCTCCCCCTCCTCCTGCCCTCAGCATTTTTTAATTATTAAAGTATATGAAACACACAGAAACTTTTATTGCAGGGCTGATTTTTCTATTTTGTGGATAAAAGGTGGGATCAGCTGAAGGGGAATACTCAGGATAACTGTAAATGAGGAGGGGGCTGAGCGGTCAGGTGGGAAGTGCTCCTGCCTCTGCTGGCCTCTGCTGGGAGCTCCCTGGTTTGCCACTGTCAGAAACACTTGTTCTGAATCCCTCTGGTGCCGGTAGCTTTGAAGTCCAGGCATCACCCAAACCCAGGACTGAATCCAGCTCTGCTGAGCAGTGGGAAACTCATGACACAAATGGCCCCAGGGAGGGACTTTTCCCATTTCCCGTGGCAGCTGGGAGTGCTGGGCACGGGGCTTTTCTTTGACTTTGAATCCCGGTTCCCAGAACTCCTGTTTCTCCACTCGGTGGGCTCACAGTAACCTCTCTTGGGCGGCATCGACTCATTTGCTCCCCCCAGTGGAGCCTGAAGCTGGAGCTGCCCCATCCCAGGGCACATCTCTGCCTGGCTTCCAGCCCCCGGGTATCCTTATTTGGGGTTTGTAGGAGCTGTGTGCTGAACTCTGTAACAGGTGGGGAGGGAGCTGTTTGTATGACATACAAAATAAATCCCATGGTTGGTTTTATGCCTTGTTGTCTGCTCAGCCTTTGCCTGGGCCCTGAGTGCGTCTCTCCAGGGGCAGTGCCCCTAATTCCAGGGGTCCCTTGGCATCCAGCGAGGGGGCAGCTGGATAACTTTAAAAAAACACCTTGGAGAGCTGCACTTCTCCTGGCATTGCCCACTGAGACCTGTTTGAGGATCAGACTGTGTTTTGGGGGTGTTGGGTGGCTGTTTTAACTGGTGAGACCAGCCTGGGACCCTGCATCCTGGGGAGCACAGAGGTGGGAAGGGCCAGTGTGTCTCTGCCCCATACCAGAACACCCACAGGCACCCAGCTCACATCCTGCAATGGGCCAGAGCTCTGCTGGCTCTGCCTGTGAGTAAGGCTGATAGAGTTATTACCAGTGTTTGGGTTTATTGTTTATTAGCAGCCAGTTGGAGCAGAGGAAGCTCCATGTGAATGTCAGGAGGAACTTTTTCCCTGTGAGGGTGACAGAGCCCTGGGACAGGCTGCCCAGAGAGGCTGGGGAGTCTCCTTCTCTGGAAACATTCAAACCCACCTGGATGTGTTCCTGTGGGATTTACTCTGGGTGATCCTGCTCTGGCAGGGGGGTTGGATTAGATGAGCTTTTGAGGTCCCTTCCAACTCCTGATTCTGTGAATTGGATCCATTAGCAGCGTTAACCAGCCATGGTGCTGCTCCAAGGTACCTTCTCCCTCCTGATGGCCCAGGCTCTCCCTGGACCAGGGAAATGTCACCTTCCATCACCACGGGAGAGCTCCAGGCTGTAAAACACCCCTCTCCCCAAGGATGATCACGGTACAGCCTTAAGCAAACCGCTCCTGAAACCCCTTGGCGAGGCACCGGCTGTGGCACTGCTCGCTCACCATAAGCTGGTGCAGGGAGCCTGGAGCTGCCATACCAGCGTGGCAGGGGCAGTTCCAGTCCTGAAAGCCTTGTCCCACCCCACTGAACTACAGAAAGCTGTGGGTGGTAGGACCACAGGGGTTGGAGAGTGAGGTTTAGCAGCTGTGGGATGTTACATAGCTAAACCTGGGTAGCTCTGGTTCTAATCAGTGATGGGCATTGGATTCAGCAGCACGTGGGAAGGTCAGAGGTCCTGTGAGTGAAATGCCTCCCACAGATATTTAATCTAACAGGTTTTCTTTGGAAAGCATTCCTGCATGGAAATTGTTGTTTGTTTGTGCCTAAAATATTCAAAAAGCTTCAGAGTGGCCACATGTGGCGTGTAAGATTCTTGTGGTTTGGGTCTGTGTAACTCCAGGTCTAATCCGTGCCTGTATTCAAATAATGAAGATGCTTTTATGCCTCTCTCCAATTTTCTGTTCAGATCAGCTGGGAGGAAAAAGTTCTTCCCTGGCAGAGTTGTGGGGCTGTGGCACAGGCTGCCCAGGGAGGGGCTGAGTCCCCACCCCTGGGGGTGTTTAACAGAGGGGAGATGATGTGCTCAGGGATCTGGTTTAGCACAGGACAGGGACGGTTGGACTTGATCTTAAAGGTCTTTTCCAGCCTGGTGGCTCTGTGATTCTGTTCTCTCCTGCATTCAAGGGATGCCAGATGTGTTTACACAGCACAGCCAGCCAGCCCCAAGCCCCTGTGTGCTGGGCACCGCTGCCACGAGCTTCAGTCCCACAGCTGAGCTCTGCGGGGCCGGCCCCAGGAGACAGACTGAAAGGGGGGCACAGGGTGCCTGAGCAGCCCTCCAGAGACCCCCAACTGTCCCCAGGGCAGCCCCAGCCATGCAGCAGCCACCGCCTGACCTAGCCAACACTGGGAGCCTCCTCCAGGCTCCTCATCGCTTTGGGAAAGACAAGGCATAAGATCAAAGCTGACGAAGGGCACTGCTTGTTAACCAAACGAGGTGGGACTGGGGCCAAACTGATCCAGGTTCTAATTGTTTAACTTCTTCCATGTATCATTATTAAAGTTTCCTACTTAGCTGGGCAGAATTCCCAGCACCACCCTCCTTCCTCCTGCCACTTTTGTTGGGAGCTGTTTCATTTTTGCCTTTGTCACTGGGTGGCTCCCCTGGGACCTTCCAAAAATCATCTCTGCTGGTCCATTTTTAATGAGAGTAAAAGTCCTGGTGCCACAGCAGGGGGAGGTAGGGAGGCTCTTTGGAAACATTCCCTCTCCTCCCTCTCTCCTGCTTTAATTCCTTCAGAGGAAAATAATCCTCACAGCACCAGTAACACAGCACACGCTGCCCCTGGCTGCAAGGGAACTTATCAGCAAGGTAGTTTACCTCTCGAAATAGTTTCTCCCCAGAAAAGCACCAGCTGCCAGAAGCACCCACAGAGCTCCCCCAGCCCTGGAGCTGCCTCTTGCACCAGGGATATTTAAATATTTGGAGTTTTGACATGGTCCCAGAGCAGTTCCTTGGTGCAGGGAGGGCTGGGGGGGAGGTGGGTGGGTAGTTCGTGGCACAGGGACGCAGTCCTGCCTTACAGAGATGCTGCCCCAGCACGCTCCAGGCTTTTCCCTTTGTTGATGGGAACAGCTCCTCTTTTTCCGTGCAGAAACCCCTCAGTTCTTCACTCTGAAACCTCAGCAGTGTCAGGAGGCCAGGGGCAAGAGTCTGCCCTCCCCAAGCTGCCACCAAGTGACACCCAAGGGATGCTGTCACTGGGGGTGTGGAGTCTCCTTCTCTGGAGAGATTCCAGCCCTGTCTGGGCGCCGCCCTGTGTGACCTGTCCTAGGGACCCTGCTTTGGCAGGGGGTTGGACCCCATGGGCTCTGGAGGCCCCTTCCAACCTCTACAATTCTGTGATGCTGTGATGGCCGTGCCAGTGGCGGTGTCACACTGGTGAGTGTGATGTGAGCACACACCAGCAGGAACCAGGCTGCTCCACAGCTGCTGGGCACCTCGCAGCATCACAGCAGCCTGATGGTGCCGATTCCCCACCCAGCCCCTGCACAAGCACAAAACCTTTGCACCAGGAACAGCTTCTCAGCTACTCAAAGACCCTCTCCCCCTCGCCCTGTGATGGAGGGACTCCTCCTCCGCTCTGCCAGCTCCACAGCATCTGATTTCACTTTACTGGAATCTCCTGGACCTCACTTCCCACATGCTGCTCTCCATCTCGTAGCTGAAAGCGTGATTCAGCAGGCTGCAGTGAGCTGCACTGATTGCTTTCAGAGAGGGCGCAGGGGAGAAGGATGGCTGGCCCTTCCTCTGCAGAGAACTTGCTCCATCACTGCCCAAGCTGTTGATTCCATGTGGTTTCCATCATCTCTATTCCTGTGTTGAAGCACCCCTGATGTGAAGTGTGTTTGCAGCCTGGGGAGCACCCAGGGAAGGCTGGCAGGAGCATGGCATCGCTCTGGGCTGCAGGCATTGCCCGTGGAGCTGTGCCTGGAACACGAGGCATTCCTACAGCCACTAATCCAGGTAGATTCACTCTGCCAGGGAGAACCCCACGGTGTTTTCATGTTGAACATGTGACATTTATAACACATTAAGGATTCACCTGCAGAGCAGATACACCTGAGTACATCACACATCTACTGCCGACTTTTGATAGGCTGAACCTGCATCTCACCACAGTTCCTGTGAGCTCTGCGAGTTATTCCTCTATAAACACACTGTTGACTGAGTAATAATTAAGATTGTGTAAATACTTAAGACAATACGCTCCTGATGCTCGATTTCCTCAGGGGAACAGGCCTGTGTTCACAGCTCTCACGCAGCCCCAAGGCAGGGTAGGGCAGGCAGCTGCTGTGAGCCCCTGATCTGCTGGAGTCAGGCCACTCATATCTCTGTGGGCAGGGCAGTTTTGGCTCTGTGGCAACCCAGGTGTGGCACTGAGATGCCACCTCCGGCCTCTCTCCAAGCAGGAGGTGTCTCAGCCCTCCCCATGTGCTGCACCACCTCTGCTCCTCATCCCTTATCCTGTGGAGCAGCAGATCTCTGCCTGGCCCAGATAAATGCTGCCATCTGCTTCTCCTCCCCAGGCACTGCCGCAGGGATCGCTCCCCGGCCTGTGCCTCTGCCTTCCACGTAACCCTCCGACCATCTCTGCCAGAGAGACGCTTCCCGGGCCTGCCCTCACCCACCACCAGCATCCCCAGCTCCATGCAGCCAAACCCTCGTGGTGCCAAGCACGCACCTTGCTGTACACCCCTGGGGAGCTGGGTCACCCAAGCAGTTCCCCTGCTGTGGGGTGTTTTAGCCACCCATCATCTTCCCCCACACCCCTCGAGTTATTCCAGAAGATGACAGTGCTGCTCGGGTTTCTGACAGGGCTTCACCAGCTGTCAACGGGTCAGACACTGGGCAAAGCCAAGAGTCATGTGCAAGGAGGTGATAGGTAACAGGGAAGTGGGATATAAAAAGCTCCTATCCCAAGGCCAGAGCTCCTTCAGAGCAGCTGCCACTGACCTTGTCTGCCCAGCAGAGCCAACACCAGTGGGGGGAGCATCCCAGGCTGCAGACAATGAGAGGTTTTCGGGGGCTGTGGGTGCGTTTAGTTTCTGAGGTTGTCCCTGTGGCTTGTCCCCCCCGTGCAGAGGGGCTCATATCGCCCTGCTTATTGAGTTGTTGGGGCCTGGAACAGGCTGCCCAGGGAGGGGGCTGAGTCACCCCCCTGGGTGTGTTTAACAGCCGGGGAGATGAGGTGCTCAGGGATCTGGTTTAGCACAGGACAGGGACGGCTGACTCGATGAGCTTAAAGATCTTTTCCAACCCGCTGATTCTGTGACTCCGTGCTCCCGGTGCCGGCCGCCGGGCGCTGCCGCAGGGAGCCCCAGCTGCCCCGGCTGCAGCCCCCCAGCTCGCCGCTCGACCCACAGCTCCTCCCGATCGCGGATGCCGAGCTGCCGGTCCCGGCGCGGCCCTTCCTGCCCTGCGGGTCCCCGAGCCCGCCGCCGGGACCGGCTTCAAAGTAACTCCGCGAAACGTTCTCGCTGTAAAACCGGGAGGCGCCGCTTCGGAACGCTCCGGAACCGGCTGCGGGGCAAGCCTGGGACCCGCGGGGGAAGTCTCCGGGGATGCCGCGGGGCGGAGGGGCCGGCGGAGCCCGACGCTGGCAGCATCCCCCCCTCCCCCCCCCCTCCCCCCCCCCTCCCCGCTCCCGCCCCGCTCCCGAGCGGGGCCGCCTCCGCGGGGGGCCGGGCCGGGCCGGAGCCTCCGTGCGGGGCTTCCGCGGTGCGCGCAGACGCGGAAGAAGCCGCGCAGGGACCTGCGCTGGGAGCCGCCGCTCCGCGCCATGCGCGACTACGATGCGGCCACCGCTTTCCTGGGCGAGTGGGGCCGCTTCCAGCGGCTCGTCTTCTTCCTCCTCAGCGCCAGCATCATCCCCAACGGCTTCAACGGGATGTCGGCCGTCTTCCTGGCCGGCACCCCCGAGCACCGCTGCGCCGTGCCCCGCGGGGCCAACCTGAGCGGCGAGTGGCTCAACGCCAGCATCCCGCTGGAGCTGCGGGGCGGGCAGGCGGTGCCGAGCCGCTGCCGCCGCTACCGCCTGGCCGAGCTCGCCAACTTCTCGGCGCTGGGGCTGCGGCCCGGCTCCGACGTGGAGCTGGGGTCGCTGGAGCAGGAGCCGTGCCTGGACGGCTGGGAGTACAGCCGCGATGTCTACCGCTCCACCATCGTCACCGAGGTGCGCGGCCGCGGAGCCTTCATCCCCCCTCCCTTCCTTCCTCACCCCTCAATCCCGCGCCGGTGTCCCGGGGGAGGAGGCTGTGCCTGGACGGGCTGTGCTGGGGCTTTGGGGGGTCTGTCTGCCTTGGGGGGCTGGGTAGGACACGACCCGGGGCGCAGCAGGCAGCGGGTCAGGTGCCGGTGGGAAAGGGGCGGGGGCTCCGGGGAGGGGGAGGGATACGCGGGGTCTCACGGGGTCCCGGGAGAAGCCGCCTCGCTCGTTATCTCGGCGCTTTCCATTGACACTCGAGCTGGGTTGTTTGGAGAGCGATTTTCTGTGCAGGGGGAGGCAGAAGCCGGCTGGTTTCCTTCTGCCCCCACGCTGCCTGTCCCGGTGAAGGAGTCGCCTGTTCCCGGTCCCACCGGGGATGGGGCACGGACACACGCAGCCTGGCCGGGGTGACAGTGTGCCCTTCCCGGCATCGGCACCCCAGTGCCAGCGCTGCTAGCCACACCGGTGGCTTTGGTGGCCGTTGGCACTGTGTTGGGCGGGTTGGCGCAAGGCAGGTGCCGGGGTCACTGCCCGCATCCCGCATCCCGCATCCCGCCCAGCTTGCTTGGCAGGCTCCGGCATGAGCCCTGTCCCCGGGCTGTGGCCAAGCCTATGCTCGGTTTTAAGTGGTATCACTTGGACAGGGTGTCCTGTGGGAACGTCAGCAGTGATGGGTTGTGTAAGTGCTTGTTTGGAGTCTTCTGGCTGCGCCACAGCAGGGACACGCTGTCTGTCTGTCTGTCTGCCCGCGCTGGTGGGGAGCATGGAGCTCTGGCAGAGAAGGAAAACATGATTTCCACTAAAGCTGTGGGGTTGGCATGGTCCCTTTGTGCTGTGTGAGCAGGGTAGGGGGGTAATGGGCTCACCCTCTCCCCAGGCAGTGTTTGGGCCGGGCAGCTAGTGGGTACCGCAGGCATTTGGCCCCCGGTAGCTGAGGGATGCCCCACTGACACACCAGTGGCTCATGCTCAGGGTGTGTGGCTGGGAGCGGGTGTCTGTCCCTTGTCTTCAGTCCCCATGACTCAGGAGCAACATCTGCCACCAGAAACATGGTGGGTGAGGAGAGCACAGCCAGGAGAGGCCCTGACCTGACCGCGGGGCACATGGCTGTGGATCCCTGCCCTGGGGACACGGTCCCTGTCCCTGCTGGGAGTGTGCCAACATGGACTTCAGCCCTGACGAAGCATGCAGGGAGGGAGGGGAGCAGCTCCAGGCTAGGGGAGGGCAGGACATGGGCAGGGGATGCCAGCCTCCTCTCAGAAGCCATCGGCATGCACAACGCCTGTGTGTACCTCTCTCCTGCCACTTGTGTGGGTGGATGTGTAGAGTCTCCGGGGATCCCTCACCACTGGATCAAGGCAGGAGGTGCTTGGTGAGCCCACCCTGCTCCTGGCCATGGGTGAACCATAGCAGCAGCCTGGCTGCTGCCCATATGCTGCATGCAGACATGTCCAGCTGTATCCCCTGGGCTGGCACGGCTCTGTGGAGGGTGTCTGGTAACCACTGCCAACACCTGGTAGCCACCACCAGCACGGGCAGTGGCCCAGGACGTGCTGCTGGAGGGAGGCTGGATTATCCTGGGGTGGCACCAAGCTCCTAATCTGTGGTTTGAAGTTAGTGGGCACTCTGAGGGCAACAGTACATGAAGGAAAAGGAGGAGAAGGGCCATTCCTTCCTCAGAAGTGGCAACGAGCCTGTGTTGGCACATGCCAAACGAGCCTTCAGAGCCAGATCCAGGTGGGATGCAGCAGTGGGGTTTGCCACAGGGCCTGGGGTGCACCAGAGAGGCAACAGTGCGTTCAGAGATGGAAACCAAGTGCCATCTGTAAGCCAGATGGAGAAGGATACTTGTTTTGTTTTTAAATTGTCATGGATATTTAGAAAAAATACAGAATTTGGTTTTATAAAAAAAAAAGGGAAGCAGTGGCTATGTAACCCTGAAATGAAGCAGCTCAGTTAAATTTGAGATTACTGGTTTTGTACCCAACATTTTTCTCTGCATTAGGAAAGATGAGCCAGGACATGCCTTCAGGAGAGCTCGGTGAGGAAACACCTTCAGCTTAGGAACTCAAGTGAGGAGCAAAACTCAGTGGTACAAGGATTAAGCACTGGAGGTTCTATTTGGTTCATGCAGCTACATGCAACCTCGCTGTTACTGCTGCTTCAGAGGAACAGGCTGGGAGATGCCAGCTCAGCACCAGTGTTACGTGGTCTGCAGGGATGTGCTGGACCTGGGAATGGGGCATCTTCTGCCTCTGTTGTCTGCTCAGCCTTAAATTGGAGATGATGGTGGAGAGGCGAATGTCAGGCCAGGGTGCAATGATGATGATGAGTGGAAGTGGGGGTCAGGGCAGGGCTAGGTGGGATCCTGTTGATAGGATCATGGAGATGAAGTGCTCTGGGGTTTCTTTCTGCCTAGGCAGGCTCCTGGGATGCAGGAGCCCCTTGGCCCAGCCACCCCCCTGTACCCTGAGCAGCTCCCCTCCCAGAGCAGCTTCCTGTCTGCTGCCTCTCTGACATAAATCACTGGTTTCCAGCTCAGGAGGTGGCCGCTGCCCTGGGTCTGTGCCACCCATGCTTGCTCAAGAGCCAATCTAGCAGCTCCTGGCCTCAAAGCAGGGCTGCTCCTGCCTCACCACCCCTTCCTTCCTTCCTCTTTCTGTGCTCTGCACCTAATTCAAACCTGAACATACGTGTTTATGTTGCATTGGGGTTCCTCTGTCTGGAGCTTTGCCTGCTTTGGCTTTAATTCCAGGTGAAGGTGCTGAGAGCTGCCTGTAATTAGAGGTTCAAGCACCATCTCCGCTCTCTGGAGCGAGGCTTTAGCATCCAGTTAATTCCCTTAAGCCAGGTTTTCCTCCAGCACGATTCCCCTGCTCCCCAGGACATGCTGACTGGGCTGCTCCCCACCACTGAGGCACAGCCTGTACCCCAGGCACCACAGCAAGACCCCTGCAAGGGGCAGAGTGAGTCCCAAAGGCTTTGCTGGGGCTCCCTGCCCGTGTGACCCCAGCCCAGCCCCTCCAGCCCAGCCCTGGCACTGACGTCTCCAGGAAGGCAGAAACCAGAAGCGCTGTGGGACTGGCAGAAGTGAGAAGCCAGATGTGAATCGCTGTGGCTGGAAGGATTTTTCAGTTCCCTGATGGCTTTTTCCAGCAGCTGAGCAGCCCTGCCCAGCGCTCGCCCTGTGCTTGGGCACGGAGGTGTCGGCGCTCGTCACTCGTGTGCTGAGCGTGGCCGGGCTCATGGCTGGACTTGGTGCCTGGGGAGCAGCATGGGGCAATCTGGGAGGATTTGTTCATATCTTCTGAGTTCATCTTCAGATTTACTCCTGGAAGCAAGGTCAGATTCTCCCTGGGTGTTTACACAAGGCTCTGATAGTGTCTCCTCTGCTGTGAACTCAGATGATGGTTAATTAGTGATCTCTGATTGAGAACACAGATGACAGGGTCACTTTGGGCAGCCAGGGCACCTTCTCCAGCCCCTTCTCTTTCCTTTTCATAAAGCTTCTCCATCCGTAGCATTCCTGCCAGCAGCACCAGACAGAATTGTCTCTTCCAGTAGTTGGGAGCTTGTGGGAGAGGGTTGGAGGGATTTGATGGCACTAAGGTGATTTAATAGCCTTCTTCTCAAGCAGCTCTTATTCCTCGTGTTCCAAGCACTTGGAAGCTTCCATGAACTTTGCTCTGCAGTATACCAAGTCAGGGACATTAGAGAATGACTTCTATTTTGGTTAATGAATAATTAATCCAGTTTGGATGGTGTGGAAGCTGTAGCTGGAGGTAGGTTAGCTGTGGCAGGGCTGTATCTCCTGTGCTGGCTCTGATGGATGGTGCCTGAGGAAAGGGGCAAAGAGTCAGCATGCAGCGAGTACCTCACAGCCCTGGGCACGAGTGAAACCCTCCCGTGTCAGCACGTGGTGGTTGCAGTGCTGGGGCCAGAGCCAGGAAGCTCACCCAGGTCCCATGTGCTGCCTGTGGTACTGGGTCTAAATCAGTGGTGTGCTTTTCCCACTCAGCAGCTTCAGGTATACTTGGAATTGGAGGGATTAGATGTGGTTTCTGGTCAAACTCAGCAAGTTTTGTAGACAGAGACCCTTCTCCAGCCAGCCAGCTGCTGCATGGGGTTCACCACACCCCACAAATCATAAAGACTCAACCTTTTATAGGGAATTTTTGCTGCCTGGGTGGAATGTCATGAGAAAAGGCAGAGTAGACAGTCGGGTAGGAGGCATTCTGCACCAGGGAAACGCAGGTAGCAGCTTGGTTACATGGGCAAGTTATTATTTAGCTGGTTTATTTTGCAGCCAAAGTGCCTTCGGCACCGTGGAGGCATTTTAAAAATGCCAACCCTTAACCTGAAGTCTGAAGGTCTGGGAGCAGGTGCTGCACTGGCAGACCTGGAGATGAGTGCTCAGCACCCAGGTAATCCATAATAGTCTGTATCAGCTGCAATTCTGCCCCTCATCAGTCACCAGCTTTCCCAGAGCAGGAAAGGAAGGTGCAGGAGGAGGTGGTGATGTGTCTCTGCAAGGCATGGGGACCAGGTGAGCTGGGCTGGCATGGAGCTGCCATGGCTCCTCCAGCTCTTCCCCAAAGAAAGCCTTCCTTCTAAGGCCACGCTTCCCAAGGCTCAGTTTTGCTCTGGTTTAAATACAGGGCCTGATTCCCACCTGGTTTCTTTACAGAAATCTGTTCCCTTCAAGGGGTGTGTGTGTTTTTCACGACTAGCATCCTTGAACACTATCAGAGCCCTGCTGAGCCACGTGCTCCCATCCTCCTTATCAAGCACAGTGGAGATAAACGTGGGTGCACACCCAGCCCAGCCCAGCCCACACCACCTCTCCCTCCCCAGCAGGGATGGGAAAACATCTTACAGGATGGAGGTTTTAGGGCTCTTTTTGTTATTAATCAGATCAACGCATCAGGGGCATCTCTCGGTCCTCAACTCTCCATGTTGCCCTGTCAAAGGCTCTGCAGGTGTTTCTCCAGAAGAGGTGAGGGCTGCAGTTTCTAAACTTGATTCATCTCGTCCAGTGGAGCTGGTGGCACTTTGCAAGCTGGGCAGAGGGACCCAGCTCCCCACCACTGGCAACGTGCTTTCATTCTGCCTGAAGACAGGCATTGATTGCATCACTTTCCTAAGTTATAGCTGCATGGAACCACACTGCATCACCCCTTGCTCTGGGGGCTGCTTCTGCTTGTCCTTCGGCTGTGGCAGCAGAAGGGAAGCCCAGTGTGCTGTTTGGTTGGATGTTGGCAGGCACAGCACTGTGGGATGGGGGCTGAGTGTCTTTGTAAGCAAGAGTTGCTCCTTTTTTTGCTGCCTGCAGCAGAGCTGAGGAGCCCCAGCAGCTCAGAGAGGAGGATTCTGCTCCTCCACCAGTGCCTGGGCACCAGGCTGCTTGCCGAGGCAGCTCGGTCCTGGGCGCGGGGTGAGTGCTGGTACAGCATCCCCACGCTCTGATAGCACAGCTCATTATTAAGATCATGCCATACTTTGATCTGTGGCCCAATTAGCTAACTTTTTGTGGTGGAATTATCTAATCCGAGGCTGACATGTTTGAAGTCTATCCATAAGTGGTGCTGGCAGGCATCCCGTAGCTGGGAGATGAGTCACCAGGATGGGAGCAGCCGTGGCAGAAACACACTCGGCTGTAACTTCAGTGAACTGAGACTCGTGATGCTGGGTTGGGGGGGGGGGTTTGTTGTTTGTTTTTAAACCTTGTCTGGGGTTACAGGCAGCTTTAGGTGGAAGTTTCCATGCTGGCTCCTGTCCTAAGCCTTCAGCCTGGTTGTGAGGCTGAGTGATGGGCAGTGAGTCAGTCCTGTGGGTTGTGGGGATGGAAAGGGATTTGGAAACGTGTCAGCCTGGGAAAAGAGGTTTTATTCCATGCATCTTCTTGCATATGTTTTGTCAGACCCAGAAGTTGCAGAAATGCTGCAGGTTTTGTGCTGGTGGAGGTCGGGTAAACTGGAAGTTGCCCTGAGCTGGGACCAGGACAGTCCCCTGCCCATCTCCACTGCTCTGCCTGTCTGGTGGCAAGCATCTCGCACAATGGGGAGCATCTCGGGCCATGGGGAGATCCCCCCACGGTGTTGTGGGGTCTGGGGGATGCAGGGTGGGGAGCCTGTGCTGGAAACAGGTAGGACAGCCCCACCGGGT
This sequence comes from Porphyrio hochstetteri, assembly GCA_020800305.1. Lineage (NCBI taxonomy): Eukaryota > Metazoa > Chordata > Aves > Gruiformes > Rallidae > Porphyrio > Porphyrio hochstetteri. The sequence continues at coordinate 1,976,222 of CM036919.1, read as the reverse complement.
TCAGAGATGATGGGGTCTCATCAGACCATGGCTGGTGCTTCAGCATGATGGGGCTTGCCCGGGGAGGAAACCATGTTCCCTGTAAGCCCAGCATCCTGGAGACAACCTTCTCTGTGGAAACAGTGCTGGTGCCAGGGATGGGCTGAAATGTGGGTGTGGGGAAACCAAATTAAATGACTTGGGAGCATGTGTGTCCTGGCTGGTAACGCCTGTGCCTGGCTGGGGCTCCATGCGGCATTGCGGCTGCGTCTGAGCACAGACCCTTCTCTTGCAGTGGAACCTGGTGTGTGAGGATGACTGGAAAGTCCCGCTGACCACCTCCCTCTTCTTCGTGGGGGTCCTCATCGGCTCCTTCATCTCGGGGCAGCTCTCGGACAGGTAACGCTGCTGCTCCCAGTCTGCCTGTGGGCAGAGCAGGGCAGACCCAGTGCTGTGACTGGTGCCTTTGTTCCTAAGAGGCATGAAGGAGTTCAATGGCCAAAATTCTCTGAATTTCGATCAAAACCAGGCAGCTGGCCTGGCTTCTTCTAAAATCCCCCCCCAATTCCACCCCAGGTGTAGGGTTCCTGCCTCTGGGGTGCTGTAGGAAACAGTGGGCTGACCTCTGCCAGGAGCCCATGAAGCTGCTTTGCAGATTGACGTGGTGGTTGTCACTTCACAGCTGCCTTTGTTTCATTACCCAGTCTTTTTAGTATTTCAAAAGATCTTGTTCTTTGTCACCCATTAACTGACAGTCCATTCTTGGAGCTGCAGGATAGAAACTTGTCCCGTGAATGGGAGCTCTGCATAGAAGAGGTGGTTTGCTGGAAGTAAAGTAAGCCTCTCCAGGAGGAAGAAAAAAGGATAACCTGTAAATGGACAGCAGTCATGTCAGAGCATCTAACTAAGTAGATGCAAAGTATCAGGAAAACATTGCAGGTACTTGACCATTATCTCAGCAGCATTGAAGTTTTGGCCTTACATGTGTCAAATGCAGAACATATGTTCCTTCTGCGAGTCTCTGCTTCCCTCTTCATCCATCCCTTAGCCTTGTTGTTATGGTGGGGTCTCCAACACTGCTTTGATTGCTGCTCATTAATGAGGGAGTCTTAGGAGCAGCAGCACTCCTCTGGGTGTTGACGGAGGGACTTCAAAACTGGATGTGAGGCTTAATCCCAAAGCCTCCAGCGTTAAATTCCATGTGATCTGAATTTAATCTCCTGCCTCCTGCCCCCGGTGCAGAAGTTAGTCTGTATTACTGTTTGGGAGGGAGGGGAGATAATCACTAAATCCTGCTGGTGCCGTGAGCCCACTGGGAACATCGAAGAAAGCGCCCTGGCAGCAGCACAGCCGCTCGGCCTGCCCCACGGCCGCTCAGCCTGCCCCATGGCCGCTCGGCCTGCCCTACGGCCCCATCACCCTCCAGCATTACTGTTGGCTTTGATTCTTTTTCCTTTCACTGCGTTCCCAGTGGAGGGGCACGTTCTGAGCCTGTCCCTGTGCTGCTGCTGCTGCAGAAGCCTTTCCCAAGTGCCAGGCTGTGGCAGGCAGCCGGCCATGCGGCCTGTGCAGCACACGGGCGTGCAAGCCCGTACGTGAGCTTGCTCTTCCCTTTCTGTAAGACAATGCTGCGTACAGTGAAGGGGGTGAGAGAAAGGGTGCCATAATTATGGCAACTCAGAGCGACTGAAGCCCGTTGATAAAGCTGTTTAAAGATGCCAGTAGCCTAAAACCCATCATTTCCCAACTTTTGGCTGTGTGGCTTGCAATCTTCTTGTGTCTCTCGCTCGTGTCCTGCTGTCCTGTCTCTGTAGTCCCAGTCCAGTGGCTCCCTGAAGCTTCTGCTCTTAACTTTTCTTCTTGGCTTATTTCCTAGGTCTTCGGAGTTTTACTTTATGTTTTAGTGCTTATGAAAATAATAAACCAAACTCTTTATGTTGACCCCAGACTTCAGGCTGTGCTAAGCCATGTCACTTGAGGTCAGATACTCGTGCTCCCTTGCGTGTTCTTACGTAGCCCTGCCCCGCAAACACACTGTTTCACTAACAACATTTCTCTTTCACAAAAGGTTTGGCAGGAAGAGTATCCTTTTCTTGACGATGGGCGTGCAGACTGGCTTCAGCTTCCTGCAGATCTTCTCTGCCAGCTGGGAGATGTTCACAGTGCTCTTTCTCATAGTGGGCATGGGACAGATCTCTAACTACGTCGTGGCCTTCATACTGGGTATGGATACATCTGCATTAGATTCAGCACTTACTGTACTGCTGTGGTTTGTTTCCCCCTGAACCTGCCCCGTTGAATTAGACATCCTCACAGTTCCTAGTGGTAGGATTGTTTTGCTCCTGGATACTTTGGGCCTACATTTTCTCTGGGTTTGGAGAAACGATGAGAGCAGAAAACCCCTAAACAAACATCCATTTCCCTCCCCTTTGGAGGAAACGATCCAGGAAGGGTTCTGGGTGTGCTATCAGAAGCAGCAGGCCTGAGATAGTGAAGGCATTGGGGTTCCTCCCAGCCTCTCTGTCTGATACCTGGCTGCGGGTTGCAAAGCCTTGGAGCAAACCAGGCCCGGTGAACGTGTGGGGCACCAGAGCAGAGGAGCGGGGTGGGTGTCAGGGCCCTGTTAGCCATAAAGTCGTTGGTTTTGGTGCTGAGGTTAGTGATGAAGTCCCAAATATTAGAGGCCAAGGTTTGGTTTGTTTTCTAGAGGGACTGTAGGAAGACAGAGTCAGTGGCCAGGGGGAGGCTGCATGGCCACAGTCTCTGCCTGGGGACCCCACAGGGAAGAGGGGACCCCATGGGGAAGGGGACCCCACAGAGTCTCCTGCTAGTCACGGGCCTTTCAGGAAAGGGGACTGCATGGGGGATCATGGAGATGGCTGAGGCAGGTTTGGGGGCAAGCCAAGGCTTGGATGAGCCATCTTTAAAGTGTGCACATAGGTATTTATTTAAACCAGTGGTGTCAGAATTGCAATTAGTAGCTCGTAACGTCAGCTAGTCTGCATTAAAAACCATATTCTAACAGCCAGTGCTGCTCTTTCCTACCACACGAGGCTGTAATGGGGAAAAATAGAGCGGAAGAGCATGATGACATGGGTGCTGTGGAGGGGATATGGCATGTGTCCCCAGGCAGCCACGAGTCACTGCGGAGCACTGGAGGGAGGATTAGGTATAGCAGGCTGTCAGCAGGGACATCCCTCACCATTGCTGTCTTCTCATTGATGCTGCTTCCTCCACCCTGGTGTGCAGAGCAGATGGAGGAAAGGCTGGGAGGCATGGTGCTGGCTTGGCTGAAGATCCTCCTGGAAGCACGAGTGTAGCATCAGTCCCTCTGGGGGTGTGGGATTTGATGGGGCAGGGCTGTAGATCTACAGCTCCCCCAGGAATGTGAGGCATAGCTAGAGGCAGGTCGGGATGGTGCCTGGAGCTGCAGGGGGCCTGGAGCACCCCACTGGCTGAATGTCCTCACTGCAGAGAGTGGCTCTCCCAGAGCAATGTGAGGTTTAATTGCAGAGCTGCAGATTACTGACACTTTATCCCTTGTGTTGTCTCTTCTGCCATCCTGTCTTCCCCAGAGTTGTTGCAGGAGCGATAACTCCCTGGGAGCAGAGAGGCTGGAGGTGGCCGTTCCCCTGCCAGCCTTGAGGCTGCTGCTAAGGGCAGGATAAATCTAAAGTAATTTAGACATCAGCTTCCTAATTCAGGTCCTCAGCCATCCCCATAGGTGAGGGGAGAGGTGCTAACAGAGGATGTGCAGCCATGCAGTTGGTGTGCCCTGTCATCCCAGCTTTCAGCATCCAAACCCATGTTGCCCCTCCATGCATAGCTGGCCCCTGCTCCTGCATTCTCAGCCCCCCAGGCTCTTCCTGCCCTTACACCACTGCTGCCCAGCTTCCTGAGAACAGCTTCTGTCTGGAGCTCTTGGTGAACTTCAGTATTCCTGTAGCCAGCAAACAGGATTGGAGGTTTTTAATCATGGGTATTTTCCCTGTTTGTCTGCAGTATTAAATGACAAGGGTTCATAGAACCCAAGTGCACCCTGCAGGCTTCCAAACACCCTCTGGTTCGCTCCACATTGTTCGCTTTTTAACAGAGCCCAGGTGGAGGTGTGGGAGCTATGGCCTGGCAGCGCTCCTGATGGAGAGGAGAGGTCTGTAGGTCTGGGGCTGAGAGCTCAGCAAGTGAGGTGGACTTCAGGGTGTCCAAGGATTGGGTTGAGCATTAGCTGATTATTTCATTGGAAAAGAAAGGGTGCTCTTGAAGGCTTACAACAGGTTTTATGACTAGATATTAGGTTGGTGCTATGCTGTGCACGACACACTGGTTGCAGGATGCTTCCATGGACTGCTGCCTGGCCACTGGCACAGTAGTGTTATTAGGAGATGGCATCTTCTCTGGTTGTGTCCTCCCTGTGTCCCTCCTGATGTGCCAGTCCAACATTCCAGCCCTCCATTCCGAAAAAGAAATAAATCTCAGATTTCTTCCCACCTCACTGTAAATTCCCATCCTTCCATCCCGAAGCAGCCGTGTCAGTCTGCTGTCTGCAGACCTGCTCTCCTCCAGAAGGGCTCAGCACTGACCTGCCTGTTAAATCCTGACCAGGTTCATCAGGGGAGCACGCTCTGCTGGACCGGAGCGCAGCGGGAAGGCTCCAGAAAGTCGGCCAGCCGTTCCCCTGCCTGTCCTTATCTGCCTTGAACAATGCATTAATCAAAGCAAACAGAAGTTGCTTGTTCATCTGAAGGTCCCTGATAATCCCAGCAGCTTTTCCATACGGGCTGGGTGCTGCAGGTGACCTCAGCTATCGCTGGCACGCAGGGCAGCATGGCAGCCCAGGTCCTCCCTGCTGCCCACAAAGCCCTGGGCAGGACAGAGGCAGAGTGAAGCTCCATCAGCTCCTCCAGACCCTTTCAGTAGCTTCCTGGGGTTAAGAAGCTCCTGGGGAGCTCAGCATTTTGGAGGGAGGCTAGCAGAGATAACTGAAATGCTCTGCTCAGTCCATCCCACGAGGAGAGGACGCTGTAAGCTGTTGGGCACAACTGGGACCTGTGGGACCACCTAACCATGTTTAGCATTGAAAACAGTTTTGTGTCTGACTGCTGGGGCACTGGAAGAGCTCAAACAATGCTGGTTTCATGGGTGCAGCTCCAAGGGGGACACACTGCAAAAATCTGGAGGAACCTCCCACCAGATTAACAGCAATGTGACTGATGATGGTCACCTCTTGGCCCATTACTCCTTGACAGCATCCCTTTAAGTAGTATAAAAAACCCCTGTTCTTTTCTAAGACTGTTTAGTTTCATTTTACTTTGGTAAATGCAGTAAAGTAGTTAGTTGTGACTGAATAGAAAGAGTTAAAATGCTAATCTGACCTCCCTTGTTTTAAACAGGCACAGAAATTCTTGGCAGATCAGTTCGTATTCTATTCTCTACGTTAGGGGTTTGCATATTTTTTGCCATTGGCTACATGCTGCTGCCCCTGTTCGCCTACTTCATCAGAGACTGGCGGATGCTGCTGCTGGCACTCACTGTCCCAGGGCTGTTCTGCATCCCCCTGTGGTGGTGAGTCCCCCCCGTGTCCCCAGGCCACGCTCCCCACCTCCCCTCCCTGCATGATGCTCTCCCACGCTGGTTGATGGCAGGGTGTTGGGGGGGCTGTTTCTCCTCTTTGGGTTGGTTAGTTTGTTTGTTTGGGGGGTTTTTTTGACAGTTTTAAGTCAAGTTAACTACCTGCAGAGCCTTGCTGGTACTGGCTGTGTGCTTGAAGCTGCTTTTTCACCAGCAGCTTGGGAATCCTGCATCCTAGTTCTGGGCACTGTTAACCACCTCCAGTTCTACCCTCATAGTGACACTGGGTGACTCGCTCTGACTCTTCTTCCTTGCTTTTTATCCTTTGAGCCATTAGTAAATGTGGATTCACCTGCTGATTGGCACTAAAATCTGGGCATGCAGCAGCTGGCAGTTTATTGCACCCAATGTCATGGTGCAGGTCATTGCACTAGATGCTGTTCAGCAGAGCTCACCAGGCTCTTCCACCGGCTCTGCTTGCCAGGAGCCCTGTGTCCTCCCAGGCTCTGCTTCATCTGCTGGAGCAGGACTTGGTTCTGTGAGCTCCTGTGGCCCACAGTAACTCTGTCAGGCTATGCCAAAGGTTGTCTCTTCCTTACCCAGCCCCTCTGAGCCATCCCACACTGTCATCTTGGTGGCCAAGTCCATATTTTCTTTCATTTTTCCACTGCACTCTTTAATTTTTCCACCACACTCACCCCCACTGCACTGTTGGACATGTAGCTGCCCCCTCACTTGCCCCTGGTTGCTCTGCCAAGGGGGCTGGAAGAACAATTTAGGAAAACGACCTATTCTCAGCTGGACAGAAGCTTTGAAGAAGGGCAGATACCCCTGTTCTGTTGCTGCCTTGGTCATCGTATGTTACTTTCTGAAGAGATAGGTGTTCCAAAGATAGGAAGGGAAAGGCAAGGTATTGCTCACACTCTTAATAGTTTACATCAGAGTTTCTTCCTTTCGTATTAGTCTGATCTGGGGAGCTTCTGTCTCCCTCTTACCTTGCAGGAGTTACACCAGTAAGAGGGAGATTAATGTCTTTATGACAGGTGATTTAGCCCCACTCTTCTATAGTCTAAAAGATCTCCTGCAGATCTCAGTCTTGTCAGAAGTCTCTGCTGATGGCTGGGGTTTGTTGGCTGCTTGGGGCTTTTTAAACTTAGCCTTCAGACCAACCCAAACCTTTAAAATGGTGTCTACCACCTCTGCTATCACCTGATTTTAAAGGCAGTCTGATTCTGTTTAAGGGCTTATTTAACCTGAAGTGTTCCAAACCCCAGAAGGGCATTTCCCTCTGCACCAAGGAGCTGCTCCATGGGGAGGTGGGGTTTGGGTGGGAGCCTACTGTAGAGCAGGCACTATGTGGCACATAAATCTTGTCCCCAAGGCATGGCTTCTGAGTCCTGCTTCTGAATGTGTTTGGAGAGGGAATTAGGATGCTTTTGAAGAGTTTCTCTTGTAAAGCATGCTGAAAACTTCCACAGATAGTGCTTCCAGTCTGGGTAGATGGGGATTGAGGTGTGCTGGCTCAGCTCTGCCCAGGCAGATTTGGATTAGCTGGAATTTGGACATCTGGACCCACCGCTTCCACAGGGGATGGGATTTACACATCCCACCGCTCCATGTCAGAGTTGTTCTTTGATTCATTCCTCTTCCAAATCCTCCAGGAGGGTCCCAGCATCGCCTCTGCAGTCTTGTGTTCCTCAGCTTGCCCACAGAGAAGAGCAGTGGAGACAGCTCATCTCCCAGGAAGTCCCGTTAGTGGTTGAACAATCTGATATAAATCATCTGACACTCAAAACCGTTGATGTGGCTTTGGGTGGCTCTGGGTCAGGCCTTTAGGGGCTTCATCACAAAAGGAGAGTCTGACCTGCTTTTCTCCAAGGAGAATGCAAAGATGCTGCTGGCTAAAGGGAGCAAGGTAGCATCTGTTAAGATGAAAGGATTTAATTAAGGACAGGTGATGTTTTCTGTCCTGTGCTTGGTGTTAATTCACTCAACACGTGCCTGGAATTGATTACAAGGTGTCATCAGCTCCAAAAGGGGACACTGCCACTGTCCTCTGCCTGGGAGAGCCTCAGAGCTGTAGGGAACTGTGGTGTTTGTATAGAAGATTCCTATGACACAGCCTTTAACTATACCCTCTGCATATTTAGAGCATTTCCACATTGTGTGCAGCTTCCCAAGAATATTTTTGCTCAATGATGGTTAAGCAACCCCCATCTTGGCTGTCTGTCTGGTGACATCTCTGTTTTCTGCTGGTGGACATCAGTTATCCCTTAAAAAAACCAACCCAGGACAAGAACCCAAACGTGCCTCTGCTTCAGCACAAGAACGGATATTCATTTTAATTCTCCCACTGATCCCAGTGGGACAAATCCATGAATTACATCACCCACCTTCTCCTGTGCTGTCTGTCCTCTGCCGCAAGGGATCTGCAAGATGAGAGCGTAGCCCATAAAAACCAATAACATGTGGTTTTAATGATGTTTTATTTCTGTGAAAGCATTGAGTCATTTCTTCTGAAACTTCTGGCAGGATCATTCCTGAATCCCCTCGGTGGCTCATCTCCCAGGGAAGATACAAAGAGGCAGATGCTATTATCCGAAAGGCAGCAAAAATAAACGGTGTTCCAGCCCCAGCCGTGCTTTTCCACACTGGGGAGGTAAGTTCTGTGTGTCCTGGTGCTTCACCTTGCTGGCAGTGTGCCCCATGGGCTGGCTGGCTTGTTGGGAGATGCCAGCAGAGAAGTGGTTTGCACCAGGCTGGCAGTGGCTGTTGGCCTGGGTTAAGTGCTGGGTTGGTGAGATCAGAGTGAGAAGCCACAGTGTGGGGGGGTTTATTTGGGTTTTTACAGTTAAACTCTCCTCCTCAGCAGCCGTTGGTTGTGGTTTTCAGAGCAAGGGTGACCCAGATTGCTTCATCCTTTGGGCACTGAGAAGACCCGAGGGAAGATGTGTTTGTCCCCATTTCAGCTCGGTGTAATATGAGTGATTTTCAGTTTTAGGGCAGCCCTTGGTTGGGGGAGGGGGGGTGCACAGGGCACCCTAAATCAGCACCCATGTGTGCTGGGGCTGCGTGGAGCCACGAGGGACTCCTCAGGCTGCACAAACCAACCAAAGCACCCGAGTGCTACAAGGGTGCTTGGAAACCATGACGGTAGCAAAGGCGATGAGGAACGTTAAGCTCTTCTTCAGGCCTGCTTTTCCCTGTATTTCATATTTCCTGGTTAAAAGGAGCGAGCCCAGCACAAACCCGGCGCCCCGCGGAGCAGCGCCGAGCCGGACGCTGGTTCTTGTGCTCATCTCCCCCTCTAGTGGCTCTTCCCCCTCCGGAGCTCCTGCTGAAGAGGCTCAGACCTTTCTCCTTGTGCAGAGAAACCAGGAACCTCTTCCAGCCTTGTGCCATCATAGAATCATGTGTAAGGTGGGAAGGGACCTTCAGAGGCCATCCAGTCCAACCCCCTGCAGTGAGCAGGGACATCTTCATTAGAGCATGTCGCTCAGAGCCCCATCAAGCCTGACCTTGAATATCTCCAGGGATGGGGCCTCCCCTACGTCTCTGGGCAATGACCAGTTGTCTGTATGTCACACCAGCACCCGTGTTTTATGCCTCCTGACATCTCCAGACAGCCAAGCTCTGCTGTTCCTTAGTGGTATCCAGAGGAGAGGGATGCTGCGTGCTGCATCTCCTGGGGGCAGGATCCAGCTCTGGACTGTCATGTTACGTTTGGGCTGAGCTGCTGAAGATCCCTTTTCCTGCTGTAAAGTGAAGTGCATGTTCCACCTACGGGATGCTCATCCTACAGAAGCCATGGGAAAGCACTTTCTTCACAGCCAGTTTCATACTGGATGGGACTTTTTCAGGCTCCATCGTGTGAGCTTGCTTTTCATCACCCCTGCGTGTTTTTGAGACCAAGTGGCAGCTCAGCTGCCCTTTACTTGGTGGGAATCTTGTGTGCTGAAGCATCTGACTGCAAGAGCCTGAGGATGATGTTTGTACCTTCAGTCCTCCATTGGAAGTACTTTTCAAATGCTGCTAGAAGGATGTTCCTCAGAAACCATCCTCCCTTCCCAAGAAAGGGGATCTGGGTAGCCCCATGGGGAGGGCCAGGGCGGTTTGCTCTTTGGGCTTGATGGGAAAGCTTGGCCATGATCACTGGCTTTGCCTTGGAGAGGGGTCTCTGTGCAGGCAGGAGGGCACCCTAATGCTGTCCAAAAGATTTCTGCTTCAAGCCTCCAACTGGACCCTCTGTCTCGATCTGGGGTGGTGGATGCTCTCCCATGATATGTCCTGGCCTCCACGCTGAGCTCTGGCATCGCTCCCCATCCCTGGCACGGGGCTGGTCGCAGGCAGCAAGACTGGGCAGTTTTCTCCATTTATTTCCCACTGTTTGAGAAGGTTGGACAGAAGAGAATCGAGTGGACAGTGCATGGAAAAATACCTTTGGTACGAGCTTACTCCTGGAAGGGCTGTGCTAGATCCTTAAGGAGGTGTTGCTGTGTCTTCAGAGCCAGCATGGAGCAGTGTCTCAGGGCTACCCTTTTTTTTTGAACAAAAAAACCTGGGAACCAGCACAGAGTGGAGCTGGGTGCAGAGACAAGCTCTACCTAAGGACCCCCCATCCTGATGCAGAAGTGGCCCTTGGGCTGGCTAGTTATCCCTGGTAGTCGTGACTTGGTGACTGCCCAGGCTGGTGGGTGTGCAGGAGTTGTTTTGCTCTTAGGTGTGTGGGAATTTTTTTGGTTTTGTTCTCCTTTTTCCTTCAGATGGAGGATTGGAAGCCTCAGCAGCAGCAGAAGGCTATCCTTCTGGACCTATTTCGAACCCGAAACATTGCAACTATTACTATTATGTCATTACTTTTGTGGTAAGGAAATGTGTATTCCTAAAGTACCCAGGCAATAGAACAACCTCTGATTTGAGGGCTGCAGGTTTAGATAGTAAGTCTCAGCACCTCGGAGCCCATCTACACGTGGTCCTTGGCTGGTACGCAGCCCTCCATGTCCCTGCACCCACATTGCATTCATACCAGAGTATGGAGAGAGCAGCCTCGACTCAGATGTAAAATAGTTAGGAAACTCTCTGTAACAACGTGTGTATTTTAAAAATTCTGTGGCTTTTTGTTTGTTTTGGTTTAGTTTTGGGGTTTTTTTTTTAAGAAGCTCCCATCTCTCTAACCTCTCTGTGAAGAGAAGTGGCTTTCTTGGAGCAGAGGCAGCAGCTCAGTAATGTAACAACCAGACCCATGGCCAGCGGTTTTGTTCTGTTTCCATACAGTGCCCATCTGGTCCCTGCCTGGGCAGCCACAAGGAATGAGGGACCCCATAATACCATGTAGACAAACCAGGACCCTTTTCTGTACCTATTTCCCCCAGCAGAAAGAAACTGGCTAGCACGCTCAGCGTGCTATAGACAGGCAGCTTTGAGATTTGAAGCCCAAACATCCAACTCTCTTGTGAAGACTGAGTGAGATGTAATGGAACTGCTGAGGGTGGGAGAGCCTGTCGCTGGAGCTGGCTACGAGTAGGAATGCAGAGGCATGGGAAGCTTTCAGGAGTTATTTCGTTGTGCTGTTAATGAGCCCACTGCAGCGACAAGCCTTTGTGAACGACTTCCACAAAGCCTTTCACTTGGTCTAGTGTGTGCAGGAAGGAGAGGAGTCAGAGGTGCCTTCAAGCCGCTGTGGATACCATGACTGGAAGGGATGGCAGAATTAGGTGGGGTTGCCACTGAGGCTGGGTGATTTTGCTTTAAGCCACGATGCCCGTGGCGATGCGTTGTGACACCCTATTTTTGTAACAACACCTGAGGCAGCACTGGAGGTGCTTCAGACATGGGTGTTTCTGGAATCATTTGGGTTTAATTGCTTTTTCTCAGGTTTTTCACATCCATTGGTTACTTTGGCCTGTCCCTCAGCACTCCCAACTGGCACGGTGATGCCTACATCAACTGCTTCCTCTCAGCTGTTATTGAGGTTCCAGCCTACGTGATTGCCTGGCTTCTCCTGCGCTACCTCCCGCGGCGCTACTCCTTATCTGCCACCTTGGTTTTAGGAGGAGCTGTTGTCCTCTTCATTCAGCTGGTGCCTGCAGGTACAAGAGCCAATATGTGACTTAAGGATATAAAAAGTTATAGAAATGTTCAGTAAAACTACTGGAAACCATGACCACGTTTAGAATTTGAGGCCAAGTTTACGCTGATCCCTCGGAGCCATGAGGTTTTGTGTGTTTTCAGATGGGCATGTGTGTGCTGAGTCATGCAGGGTGCTCATTTATTGCATCAGGTTACTGAGCTTTTTATAGTGCAGGGGAACCATCTTGGAAAAGGAGAGCCAAAAATGCACTGTGATTTATCTGGTGGTGCTAAAAGAACCCAGGAGTCTCCCAGGTTTCCCCTGTGTGTAAAGATTTGTGTGGCAGAGAGGTGGATTTAAGCTGCTGTGTAGTGTTGTGTTCCATTTCAAGAACGTTGTTTTACTGGAAGAGAACCAAAATCTGAAAAAGAACAAAATAACCTGAGCATTTACACTGTGCTCACTGGGAGCTGTGGAGCCAAGTCATCTAGGGATGGGTAATTTAAGAAAGCCAACCCAAACCAACAGCTGCCAGGGAAAAAACAGTGATAGGATCTTTGGGATGTCGAAGAAATACAGGTAGGAAGCACAGGGTGGTGTTTATTCACTTCAACTGTATTTTTTCTTTTCTCCTCCAGATCTTAACATTCTGTCTATTGCCCTGGTGATGCTTGGAAAATTTGGCATCACAGCAGCGTTTTCAATGCTGTATGTCTACAACGTGGAGCTGTACCCAACAGTCGTGAGAAACATGGCAGTTGGAGCCACTTCCACAGCTTCCAGGCTGGGCAGCATCATCGCTCCTTACTTCGTTTACCTGGGTGAGACACCTTTTCTTTCTTGCTTTGTGGTACAGAACTGCATGTGTAACTTCTCAGAGCTTCCAGAGAGCAGGCTCAGTTTGAAGTCCCTTCATTTGTTGGTTTTTAAATCCCTGCTCTCACCCTTGGTCTGAGTTCACTGTTGAACACTGTAGAGAGGAAGCGAAGCTCCTTGGTCACATCCTGGCAATGAGCATTGTTACCCCTGGGACACCAGTTAGTTTCCCAGGAGAGTGTGGGAAGAAGTGGTCTAGCAAGTAAGAAGTCTGGTGATTGGGAAATTGGTTGCATCATATTCTTTGTGTGCATCCCAAGATGGGTATGTGAGGAGCAGGTGAACCAGGCAGGAAGCCAGACATCCCTGAATCTCTGCAGTCCATGGAAAACATGCAGATTAAGCAGCACAAGAGTGTGTTTAATTGTGACCTTCATGAAGTGTTTGGGGGTATATTTTGTTTGTTTGTCTGAGTTACAGGTACTTCAGCACTCGTTTTGCTTTCTCTTGCTGTTCACACCTTGGTCTGTAAGTAGAATGACTGATTTTCTCCTAGGCTTTTTTGACCTCAGAACCCACCACGTTCTGAGTGCTGCACAAAGATGAATCCATTTTATTTTTTTAATCCTTTTTTTAAAGTACATGGAAATGATCCTCATGTTGCAGACAGGAAAGGGCTGCACACGTTAAGGGAATAAGGGTGGAAGTTTCTGAATACCATCTGCTCATTCTGGGGTGCTCAATCACCTCAGTTTTTTGCTCACACATGACTTATTTCCTTCTACCTTCACTGACCCATCTCAGGACTTCACTGGTGTACTGCTAAGGGGTTACTGTGGCTCACCATGCCAGGAGAGGGAAGAGGAGATGACTTGTAGCTCACCTGTGTGGTCTCACTTCCACATTCCAGTATGACTGTAACACACTGTACCAAAAATGATGAAAATACATTGTCTTCATTTCATACTTGCAGAGTGGGAATGTAAAGTAAAAGGCACAGCAGGACTGTGATGCTCCTTAGGGTCTTTAGTCTCCGTTGCAGAATGGGTAACAGTAATAGAGAGGTGTAGGCAGGATAAAGTTTTACTGTTATTTTCTCTCCCAGATTTCCATAGACTCAGCCTTTAAAACATCTTGTTCCAGTCATCAGAATAGTTTCCTAAACTTTAAGAGGTTTTAGGAGAAACCCATCAGCTGCTGATCTTTGCTACAGCTAAATTAGGACCACGCAGTTCATGCAGCTCATGAACACAGAAGAGATCAAATCACAGACTTTGGCTCTGTGTGAAATACCCAGGGATCTGCCCTCTAATCCCAGTTTATTCCATACATTATAAAGCATACTGCTCTAGCCCAACTGAAAAATAAAGCTGTCAGGTCCAGTTTGGTACTTTCTCTACTGTAAATACTTCTAACTCCTAGCTAATCCCCTTACTGAAAGGCCTTTTCACTGCTGTGCTATTGTGGCTGGAAGCTCTTGCATCCTGCCCAAACACTCGTGTGCTGGCTGCAGGCTGCTGGCAGGGGCCGCTGCCTTCCAGCCCAAAATAATATTCAGAGCAGAGCAAGGTCAGAGCCTGGTGTCTGTCCTGGCCTGAAGTTCTCTCCCTGTGCAATAAGGTAGTTAAGGATTCCCCTGCTAATGGTCTGTTAGGCTATAACTGGCCTGGATTCGGTTCCTGGTGACAGCGTAGCACTGAAAGCTCCAGCGGTGATCCCAGCCCAGCTGTTACCTTGCACAGGTGTTGGTTATCCCAGCTGAAAATGTACCCAAAAGCCCCATTACCACCACACAAACACACGGGATGGCAGGAGACTCGTGGGGGGTGTTGAGCATCCCAGAGCGTGTGTTGTTGCTTTAGAATGGGTGTGTTTTAAAGTGCCTGTCTTTGCTGCCAGGTCACAGGCTTAACTCATTCTGGATCCACCTTTGATATTTAGGAATAATTTCAGCTAATTCTTCCAGGTTAATTCCACATTTACAGCAGCATCTGGAGCATGAACGTTACACGTGGGTTTGCTGACTGTGGACGTGTAAGTAGGGTTGTTGTGTCTTGTGTTCTGCCAGGTGCCTACGACAGATTCCTGCCATACATCCTGATGGGAAGCCTGACTGTGCTGATCGGGATCCTTACCCTGTTCCTCCCAGAGAGCTATGGCAATCCCCTGCCTGAGAACTTTGAGCAGATGCTGAAGGTGAAATGGTAAGGTTGCTCATCCCGTGCTTCTCAAGAATTCAGGACCTCTTTTTACATACAGTCCCTCCTCACCATGAGGAAACCTGTTTCATCAGATCCACCACAAAACATCAGAGCTTTTCAAAGGAGCTGCAGAGGGAAACTGAATTAGGCAAGGTGCAGTTGCATAGCTACCCCCTCCCCCCACCTTCCTGAGAACTGCTTTCAAGCAATAATAGCTTGAGAAAGCTGGAATTGCCTGTGTCTAATCCCTGGTTGGTATAAGGAGCTGTCATCATGCTTCTAGAGTAAGAATTCCCAGGCCAGGTTCCTGGGGAAGGGCACGTTGTTCTTGATCACAATTAGGGACTTATCCTATGTTCTCCTATAGCTTTTCAGCTCTGCAGCTGACAAATCACAGCTAGAAATCCTGGAGTCAAACTGCATCCCCTCACAAGTTTACTGTGTGAACAGCCTGGTGTAACCAAACTACAGTCACCAGGTTGTGTCTGAGTTCCAGGTGGTGTTTGCTGCACTGCAGAAGGACATGCTTCACAGAGCACTCCAGTTTTTCCCTAATTTAGTAGTGTAACATTATTTTAGCAGAGGGGGGAGTGTCTGGTGACACCCTGTGAAACCTTGTGTAGCTTCTCAGTCTTCTCTACTTGCTTTCAGTTTCAGGAATGGGCAGCAAACCACTGGCACCAGGAGTTCAAAGGAGAGTCCCAAAGTGCTGGTGACACCCATGTGAAGAAGGACACACACTCTGAGGGGCTGGAAGGAGAACAAAATGCAGCTTCTGCCCGAGAACAACAAACAAAACCCAAGAGTCAACACTACTGCACCATAGTCATCCTCCCCTGTGCACCCAAACAGTTCTCTGAGCAGATGCTGACTGCTGCCATAGGACTCTGTCTGTTAATTTGGTGTCTGATGCCCAGGGTTTGTCAGCAGATAGTGTCTGTGCTGACAGGACTCGAGGAGTAAGGTAAGCTAGAAGTGAGCTGTAGTGACTCCAGCCAGGTATTCCATGAAAGCTGCTTAGAGGAGGGTGAGGGGGGGAAGGCAAAATAGCAACTGGAATGCTGTTGGGTTTTCTCACTGCGTGTTGAGCGGGTGGAGGGGAGCTGAGTGTCTGAAGATCTCAGCCCACACCCCTAAAGAAAGGATCCCAGCTTACTTTGAAATCTGTGTGCAAAGCCTGATAGACTAAATTGGGGCAGGATTTAGTTGTGGCCAAGCAGACATAGATTTCTAGATCTTTAAACAAGCATTGGAGCATCTTTTGATGTCGTTTGCTTTTCCCAGGACCTGGGATCTGCTTCTGATCCCCTTGTCCCTTTAAAAGCTGATGCTTTTTCCTAAAGCCTGAGCCTACTGACATCCTTGGGCTTCAGGAACGTTCAGGGTCTTTGGGGATGGGGAAAGCCTTTGCACTGAGGAAGGACTGTAGCTCTCTGACCATGGGCCACAGCCCTATCCAAACATGCCAAGCAGATTTAGCTTTCTGGTTTTTCAGTTTATATTGGCATATGCAGTTTTTTAGATCTTTTGGTGGTGTTTTTTTCCCCCTGAAGTATTTAATTTCTCCTTTGAATATGTACCACGTTGTCCTTCAATACTTGCTACGTTTTCCAAAGCTTCTGCAGACCCTCTGTACCACTAAGAGATTTAAAGGGGATTTGATGCTCCCCAAAATCTGGTGTTCTGTGCAGGAGATGTTCACCTGCAGCCATTAAAAGTACAAAAGGGCTAATTTGGGACCACAGTTTTTTTCAAAGGCAGAAAAATTACCCCAAAACCCACCTTATCAAGGCCAGTGTTTCCTTTTTCAAATCCTACAGGTTATGTACTTGGTTTTGTGAAAGATCAGCAAAGCTAGAGCAGATGAAAACAAATGTAGAGGTTAAAGAGTTGTGCTACTACTGTTTTGTGAATGCTGCATAGTTTGAGAGGGGTAAAAAGTACAATAATACCTTTTATTTTTCTATTTATTGGCTGTGCATGCACTTTTTGGCCACGTAAAGTCTATCAGACTTGGTAGATTGATTTTTATCCTCTCTAAATGACACGATTCACCTTCTGTAAGGGCCAACAAGAGCACACGGTCTCCTCTCACCCATCAGAGGTAGGGCAGGTTGCCTTTGCGCTGGTGTTTGGCACAGAAGTGGAGCTCTCCCTCTGAGTTCGAGCCCAGATACAGAGCTTTGTAACGTGTAAATGCAAGGAGAGTGAGCAGTCACTTCAAACTGCCCTCTGGGATGCAGAGATGCTGTTTACTTGCCTATTAATCTTCTGCAGTTAGGCTTTTGCCATAAACCTAACACAGCGTGAGGCAGCCCTGTGAAGCCTGATGCTCTCATCCCTTCCCAAGCTGGAATTTCTCTTACAACAGCAGTATTTAATCCTGGGTTTACTTCCTACAAAGCTAATCTATAGAATAGTTGTTCAGATGTGACTCAGTTTCTCAATGGAGCCTTTGTACCTGCACAGGATGGGTTTGAGGACCTGGTTAAACATTGGTGGCCATATTTTTATGAAGATTTTATATATTAAGTTGATACTTATATTCTGTGATTGTAGGCTGGGGTTATTTCTGAAAGGTAAATATTTTTGCACTCTTGGAACTTTGTAATACCTTAAAACCTGGTTTTCCTTTTTTAAATAAGAAAAAAGTGTTGTGGGGTTGTGAGGGTTTTTAGATAACTTGTTTTAATCAGTCTCATTTTTCTTGCTTATACTGTTTAACCTCCAGCTGGTGACACGTTTTAGTGTGTTGAATGGCAGAGTTTTTTAAAAAAAGAGTCTTTTGCAAGAGCAGAATGCCCCTCTGATAAGTAGGTGGTGATGTTGCACGATTTAATGGTGTCTGAGGAGTGAAAACAAAAGGAGATCGCTTCAGCTGGTGAAGCACTGGCAAAGGGAGTTTGTGTCCTCTGCCAGTGTCTTCCCTGGGTTCACACAGGGATTCCTGAAGAAACCCAGAGCGACAGGCTGTGGAAGAACTGACACCATAGGGACCATGTCACCATGCTGCATCCGTCACCTCTGTCACCTTTACTCGGGTCTGTGTGTGTGCAACCTTTGACCCTCAGCTGGCTTATGGCTCTGCTAAAGCACGTATGGAACTGGACTTATTGTCACTCCTTAACCTCTGTCTTCATTGTAATAAACATGTGCACTGGCCTTGTATTACCTGCTGTCCGTGAGGGGTGTCAGTGAAGAATAAAGCCTCCTAACTTTAATGCTCTCTGCAAAGAAGTTTCCAGAAATAAATAACAATGTATTTAGCACAGAAAAAGTTAAAACCATAGCAAAACCTCTTCCACAAATAAGTTCTCCTGCACAGGAAGACTGTTACACAGTAGCGTGGCTTTTCTGCCTTTCAGAGAGTTCTTGTGTCCAGTGCTGGGCTCCCTGGGATAAAAAAGCCAGGGATCTCCTGGAGAGAGTCCAGAGGAGGCTACGGAGATGCTGAAGGGCCTGGAGCATCTCCCCTGTGAGGAAAGGCTGAGGGAGCTGGGGCTGTTCAGCCTGGAGAGAAGAAGACTAAGGGGGGACCTAATTAATGTTTATAAATATCTTAAGTATGGGATGCAGGGGTCATGGCCAGCCCCTTTTCAGTGTCTGTGGGGACAGGACAAGGGGCAATGGCTGCAAATTGGAGCACAGGGAGTTCCGCACCAACATGGGGAAGAACTTTTCCCCAGTGAGGGTGAGGGAGCCCTGGGACAGGCTGCCCAGGGGGTGTGGAGTCTCCTTCTCTGGAGAGATTCCAGCCCCGTCTGGATGCTGACCTGTGCAATATGAGCTGGGGAGCTGCTTTGGCAGGGGGTTGGACCCGATGGGCTCTGGAGGTCCCTTCCAACCCCTGTGATTCTGTGGGTGGCAGGGGTGGGGAGGTGCTGCTGCAGGCAGAAACAAGGCAAGAGCCATTTAGTAACACTTGCAGAAAGTGGCTGCCTTTGATCGTGGGAAGAGCAAAACAACCGGCAGAGTATCTTAGGTCATCCGTGCCAACAACCCAAACCAGGCCCCCCGAGGGACCCCGCAGCATCTGGCTGAGCCCTGGGGGCTGCAGGCGGCTGAAGAACGATGCATCTCGGGGGCCCGTTTCTGAACCCCTCAGGCAGTAAATAATGGGTCAGGTGCCCGCGTTAACGGTTTGGCTCCAACACGGGCATGTCACCCAGCCGGGCCCGGCTGGGAGCGCTGGTGCCGGCAGGCAGAGCTGCCCGCGGGAACATAAACCCGAGGCGCTGCCTGAAGCCGGGCCTGCGCCCGCCCTCTGAGCTCATGAGGCCGCCGCGGCCCTGCCCGACCCGGCCCTGTCAGCTCCCCCGGCGGCGGCGCGGCTCAGAGCGCTGGAGCCGGCGCCAGGCCCGGCCTCGCCTCCGGGGCCGAGCCCCCGCCGCGCCTCCCGAGCGGCCGGGCGAAGGGCATGCTGGGACCCGCCCGCGCCGGCCAGAGGCGGCCGGGCCGGGCTGGGCCGCGGCGCTGGCGGCTCCCCGGCGGCGGACCGGCCCCACCTGAGGGGCCTCTGCCTGCAAACCCCACCCCCGGCCGCTCCCCCGCCGGCGAGGCCCGGCCCATGGCTCGGCGTTCGGCGGGCTGCGCGGCGGCTCGGGGCGGCCGCTTCCTCCCCGCGCCAGACGGGCCCGCAGGTAGCGGCGGCCGCAGTCCGGCCCCGCCATGCGCGACTACGAGGAGGTGACCGCCTTCCTGGGCGAGTGGGGCCGCTTCCAGCGGCTCGTCTTCTTCCTCCTCAGCGCCAGCATCATCCCCAACGGCTTCAACGGCCTCTCCATCGTCTTCCTGGCCGGCACCCCCGAGCACCGCTGCGCCGTGCCCCGCGGGGCCAACCTGAGCGGCGAGTGGCTCAACGCCAGCATCCCGCTGGAGCTGCGGGGCGGGCAGGCGGTGCCGAGCCGCTGCCGCCGCTACCGCCTGGCCGAGCTCGCCAACTTCTCGGCGCTGGGGCTGCGGCCCGGCTCCGACGTGGAGCTGGGGTCGCTGGCGCAGGAGCCGTGCCTGGACGGCTGGGAGTACAGCCGCGATGTCTACCGCTCCACCATCGTCACCGAGGTGCGGGGGCGGCGGGGGGTGGAGTGGCGGCGGGAGCGGGTCCCTCTGGCAGCAGCGGGTCCCTCTGGCAGCAGCAGGCGCGGGCAGGCGGCACCGGAGGAGCCAAGAAGCGTGTGGCTGCAGCCACACCGCTTTCATCCTGCGGTGTCCCCAGGGCGTCGTCCTGCCGTTAAGTCAAGGCATGCGAGGTGTGTTTTGAGGTCTGTTCGCTTCCAGGTATACAAGTGGCAGCCCAAAGGCAGTGCCTCGTTTGATGGGAACGCCTGATGAAACCCATCAGGCAGTGGGTTCCATGGGGATCTGGGGCAGTGGCTTGGAGTGAGGGCCAGGATGGAGGCAGCGGGTCCAGCTCCCTGGTTCAGAGATGTGTCCTTGAACTCGAAAGATCAAAAGGGTTTGGGTTTTGTTTCTCCTAAAAAAACGCCAAACTAACAAAACAAAGGGTTGAAGTCACCCTGAGCGGTGCAAGGTGCAGCAGCCAGGGAGCCCTGGTTTGATGCTGTGCCCCAAATGACCCTGACCTTCGCTGTGTGCCTGCGGTGCCTCTGCTTTGGTCGTGCCTGCTGCTTCTGTCACCGGGACAGGTCAGGTTCTGGGCTGCTGAGCTGCAACCTGTGAGTCACGTTCTGCGGTCAGGGCGAGCGACCAAAGGTGAAGCTGTGCCGGTTGTCCCTCTGGTGTCAGGTGGAAGCTGTACAGAGCCACTGTTGACTTAAGATGCAAACAAATGGATTTTTGAGTAATATTTGAACTTCAAAACACGTAAGTTCTTTTTCAGAAGGCTTACATAAACCATTTGTACAGCTCCTTTGCCTAACTGCCTGTGGACAAGTTTTGTAAAGCTGGAACTGTAGTTACCTTAATTTCTTGCTTAGCAAAATGGGGTGTGATGGGTGTGAGTACCTAACGATCATAAGCTGATCTGAGTGCAAAAATCTTCCTCAGGAGGAGGATGGCTGGGGTGAGGAACAGAGCTTGGGAGAGGAGGCATGGAAGTGGAGGCACTGGAGTTGTTGGAAACGTCCCTTGAAGATGCGCAGCAGCAGGGGCTGGAGCGGCTCTGATGAGTGACACAAGGCATTGCCTCACCTGTTTCTAAAGAACTGCTGCCTTCCTCGAGAGGAAGGCTGCCCTGAATCTGCTAGTCACTGCTGAAATGCACTGTTGTGAAAGGCTGAGCCACTCTTAGGGCAGTGTAAGGCAGTTGGCATCTTCTCAGGGCAGTCACGTTCATGCATGGGCGTACAGGGTTTGTTCTGAGTGCCTTAATACAATGGCTGCCCTGGCTTCCACGTGGTTTCAGCCAGTATTTTGTAGCATATTTGCTGCACTTTGTCTCAGTGCACATTAAAATGTTGTGAGCTACCACAGTACCACGGAGGAGCATTATAATCTGTAAAAACCCAGGAGCTGCCAAGGTTTTCCTGAGGCTCCCCAGCAGCTCTGGCCTGTCCCTATGGTTTGGCAGATGTTTTGTGTCTGTGGGAGGAGATGTTTGTCTGCCCAGGCTGTATTTATTTCTCCCCCCCACCCCCCCTTTAACATTAAGGCTTCTGAGGGAGTTTTGCAAGAGCTGTGGCCTTTCACATGCTTACAGGTTTCCAGTGTTAAGCTTGTTTAATTTCTTGGCTTGGCGCTGCTGCTTTTATGATTCACTAATCTTCTGTTTGGTTGCATATCACTAACTCATTGAATAGTCATGAGGACCTTTGTTCCAGATTTCAGTAGCCAACACTAGGAGGGGGGGGGGAAGAGGAGGGATTTATTTTTTTTAAGAAAGCTTTTTCCCGAATTTCTGATGACTCTGGAGAAAGTCCTTGTTCATGGTTCTGCTTTTCAAGGGAGACTTAAAACATTCAGTTCCCTCTCATTTGAAGAGAGACCTCCTTTTCTCCCACAGACTAACAACAGAGGGTTGTTGTTAGCCAGTCTGCAGTGTTTAACCAGCTCCAGTGTAACAGAATCCCTTTCTCTCTTTTACTTTTTGAAATGCTGTATCTTGGGGGATAAGGAAAGCTTGCTTTGGCTCTAGAAGATGTCAGTGTCATTCTTCTTCCTCCATAATTCCCATTAAATAAGTATGTAGGAGTAATAACAGTTTGTATGTGGTAGTGGAAGGAATAAAACCAGGGGTAATTAGGGAAAAGGGTAGTATGTATTCTGCCAGTCATGTCTGTTATGGGGCTATACTGAGTAACTGGGAATAGAATCGAGCAGTGGAGTTGTTAGGAGCATCAGTGGACTGGAAATGTGATCTAATGAGAAGGCATTAGATGATACAAGAGTGAAAGTGTTTTAGTCCGTACAGGAGTAATTCCTACATGCTGTGAAACTCAAATAGGCACTGAATTCTGCATTCCCATAGTCATCCCCAACAGTACACTGCAAGTGCTGTACTCAGAACTGTATGTTTGATGCCTGTTGTGCTCCCAACAAGCTCCAGAGCCAGTCTGGCTTTTGCTGAGTAAGGATGCACGTGGTGGGAGTTGCCAAGGTCCTGAGGCTGGACACTGGGCTGGTGCTCCGTGTCCTCTACGGACATGCAGGGAGGGAAAGTTCTGGGCAGGCCCTGAGGTTCCCGTTCCCTTTATGCCAGGGATTCGAGCTCTCTGCTGTGCTCCAGACCCCTGCCCCTGAAGATGAGCAGGTTGTGCCAGACCTTCAGGAAACAAGCAGAGGCTGCGGTGGTGCCATCTGGAGTGACAGGGCAACGTGGTACAGCTGTCAAACCAGTTGTGATGGAAGGCAGAGGAATGTGTTGCTTTGCTTTACCAAACAAAAACACAGGCTCATGCTAGGAGCTGCAATTTCCACAGGGTTTTCTAAGAGTGGAGCCAGCAGCTGAAGAGTAAATCAAGCCGGTGTCATCCAGGTTCAGCTCTTGACCTCTCCATTCACCCTAGTGCAGTGGCATCATAGACAAGAATTCACCTCCATTGCTTTTCATCTGTTAAACCAGCACATCCTCCTCCTTGCTGTAGGTTGGGATCTGCTTATTTTTCTGGCTGAAGTTCATATTGACAACTCCTCAGCCCCAGGAGCTGATAAAGCTGTGGGAAGACATTTCAGTGATGGGCAGGTGCAAAATCTCAGGATTAGTTGTCTTGTCAGAAGGAGGTTTAACAAAAAGTCTGGTGTTCATTTAACACATACATATGTGTGGCTGGCAGGTGTTTACAAGCACTTGTAGAAGCCTGAGGCTTTTAAGGTCTGGTTTAAGAAGCAGATAAAGCAGGACTCCAGGACTGTATGGAGTGCTGACATTTCTGACCTTGCCACATAAAATAGGGTCAGTTTTACTAAGGAATGGTAGGCCTGCAGCTGATACTGTTAAAATGGAAACAATGCTCTTTTAGAGGAACAATTAACGACAGGGTAATGTGCCTATTATGCTCTTTTGGATTAAAACTCAGCTGATGTTTGAGTCCTGTTTGATGGGGGAGGGAGTTAAGTTTCTGCACTGGGAAGATCAACTATTCGGCTCTTTCCTTCCTGTTTCATGCAAGCTTTACCTCTGCAAAGGTTTCAAACACTGCAAGGGGCCAAATTCAGCAGAACGTATGTGTTTACATTTGGGTAATGAGCTTTAACATAACATCTACAACTTCAAAGTGCCTGGAGTATACAGTATATTTTCAGAGGAAAGGGTGTTTAATAATGTAGCTCTCAAGTAAGCAGAGAACATTTTTATGGGGTATAAACAAGAGCAGACTCTGAACCAAAGGTCACAAGTACCCAGTTGTGAGACTGAGAGATTTTATTTTATGAAGAACCTGCCTGTGTTTGCAGAGAGAAGCAAGGGGTAGGGGAGAGGACAGGGCATTGGATCAGCTTCAACAATTCTCCCTAACGTTTTGATTTTTAAAAAGAAAATGTTAGCACTTGGGACTATCCCACTTCATTTCCAATTGTGTGTTATTCTCAGCAGGAGAGGAAAAAGGCTTAAAAGCAAAATAAAGGAGCAGAGCACATGCTGTATTGTGCTGCAAAGAGTCCTTTTCCTGTGGGGCTGTTCCTTGTGAAACAGGCGTGTAACCAAGGGAGGCTCTCTCAGTTTTTGGGTTTGTCATAGTTCATCTTTGTTTGGGGTTCGAGTAGTAGTGTTAGGGAAGTGATCCTGTGGTGGAACAGTTCTCTGTCATGAGATGGAGAACTCATGATCTGAGAAACACACTTTTTTTTCAAGTGAGCTCCTAAATGACATTGTTGGTGGCCTTGCAGGGACTTCTGTAACTGTCCCAACTTGGTAGTGATGTGTATTTGCTGGTGGCATAGGTTTTTTTGCTGTGATGCTGTATGGCAAGTACTTTGGATGTTTGGAAGAGCTCCTCTAGAACTAAACTTGCTGTTTCCATGTTAGGAAGTAGAAAAATACCAGGGAAATGCTGTGCTCAGATATGATGGACTGCTTGTTACCAGCTACAACTGTGTTACTCCAGCTTTACCATCTTGGAGGAGATGATGAAGTTGCAGTGTAGCTGAAGCAGGAGGGGGGAGCTGTGTCAGTGTTTGGGTGAGGAGCCACTGCAGGGTTCACTGTCACTAATTCACCAGGTGCCAGCTCTCCTTTCAAGGCAACACACAGCCTGTACACAGGGACCTGGGCTTTACCCCTCAAGGCTTTGGAGTGCCTAGGGAACTTAGAGGGATGCTGTCCTGTACTTGGGGCATCCTGGCTGCCCAAACTTCCCTTGCAGTTTTAGTTTGATGCTCTTATTTCATGCCTTGGCCATTGGTCCATGGTTTGCTGTTTGAAGATGGTTGCATTGTTATTGTGGCATGTAGGAACACTGTAGGCTAGTTTTCTCTTTGGATTGAGGTGAGTTATTAATGTTGTGATTAAAACTGTAGCCACATAAGGCAGACTGCAGGAAATACTAGTCTAGCCAGACTGACACTTGGGTGACAGTAAGCACGTACTTCTACCTATGCTGCTATGCTAGCTAAACCTGTGGTGATGCTTCCTGTTCAGGTTGGGTTGTGACAGAAGGCTGGACACTAATAAAATGTGTGTGAGGAGGGAGGAGGTCTGAGGGAGTAGTTTAGGGTTGTTTTTATTCTCAGTTTTGTAACCAGGCTTGTCCTGTAGTGAGGATTTTGGGGTTGTGGTTCCAGGTAGCTGACTTGCCCTGTAAGTGATGAAGCAGGACTTGGAAAGTGCTCTCCTAAAGGGATGCCTGAGTGATGACTGTAAATACCCAGGGCTGTTTCATACTTTGGCCCTAAAACTTTGCTCAAGAAGCAACTGGTTCAGTCCCTTTCCCTTGTAGTGTCCCCCTACCTTCTCCCTGAAGCTGTCCATGTCTTCTGGCTGTCTTCCTTTTCCCATCCCTTCTTCCCACCTGTCCTCACCAGCTGGTACCAGCAGGAATCCTTTGTATCTCACCATGCATCTCACATAAGCAACTACTGCTGCTAGGTGTGGGGCTGCTGAGGAAGACATCACCCTGACTTGAATTGTTAGGGAAGCACCTACAGCCCAACATATCTGCAATTTGTTTTAATAAGAAGGTAGGTTTAAAATGCAGCAGAAGGATATCCATCTTCCAAAGTTATATTAAAACTGAGTGAGGCTGCTCTGTGCTGTGCCATGAGCACTGAGTGCCCGTGTTCAGGAGCTCAGTGCTTGGCAACATCAGCAGCCACTGTTTGAAACAAAGCTGGAATGTTTTTCTTCTGTTTGGAGGCCCACTACCTTGCTGAGGGTAACCTTATCTCACTCACTGGGGCAAAGGCTCTTACAGCTGGCAGGCTAACTCAAAGGATACTAAGAAGTGAGAATAGCACATGATTTTGGAGCACTGGGTCATGGCATACCGTGTCCAAACAGCAGTGCCAGCAGCAGGATTCAATCAGTAACCACACCAGGGTCACTGGGTCTTTGCCATGCTGGTCTCCTCACAGTGATGCTTCAGTGACTTGTTGGGCTGTGCACAGCCAGGGCAGGTTCTGGTTGCAGAACAGCTTTGGCCACCTCTGACTGGCAATGTAGGGGAGCTGGTTGGTGAGTCGTTAAAAAGTTGAAGACGTGGGCACTCATTTACGAGGGCAAGGGGTAACAGACCTTAAACCCCCTTTGTTCTGATTGCTGTGCATCTGTGGAGCCTGTAAATAACTGGTATTGCAAAACCAGGTAACTTTCCTTGGAAATGTGATGCTGGAGTTCACTCTGGTGCCTGGGTCAAGTGATGGTTGGCATACCAGCTCCTAACATGGCTTTGACAGAGCAAAACAAGCTGGTAATCGCTGCTGTGTGTTAAGGACTGATGTGTTTCCACCTGCCAGGGCAAGAAGCTTTTGGCAGAACAGTGCAAAACATTTTAATCCCATGAACTTTTCCAGGCAGTGCCTCCACCTCAGTGGTCTGAAGGAAATGTTTCAGTGGGCACAAGCATGCCAGTGCCTGGAGAGCTGTGTGCCAAGGACCTGAGTGTGAGAGAGCTGCAAGGAGGCAGGGAACTCATAAGCACAGGGTGATCAGCTGGAAAATAACACCTATTTAGTAATCATGGGCTATAAATCATCGTTAGATGTGTGGCTGGTTAGATTTCAGTTCTGTTATTGAAGAAGTCTGGTACATGTCATTGTGTGAAAGCATATGATAACCACAGAGACCTTTGGCCTGTATAAATTGGACAACAATCACTTGCTGTGTGTTTCCAAGGTGCCAGAGGCATTTTGCTGAAGCGTCCTGGCTGGATTGGCCTCTGTGGTGGTCACAGAACTGCTCAAACCTTCTTTTGATCAATAAGGAAGTCTAGCTTTAATTGAGGAAATAGCAATTTAATTATAAATGTTATTAATCTAAATGATATTGATAACTAAAATCCTTTACATCACATCAGAAAGGAGTCTGACAGGAGCATCCGTAGCAATGCACAACTGATGGTGTGGGCAGGGTGTTTGGAGCATGGCCTTGAGGGCTGGTGCCTGTGCTGCAGGTTGTGGGGGGCTGGAAGGGTTTGGGGAGTAGGGCCAGGGTAACAGCAAGGGCTATGAAGCCTGATACAGGGAGAGATTTTTCAGACACAAACCCACAATTGATTTATCAAAGGGGAAAGGTTAAGAGATGACTTGACTTGACTCCTATGAGCTTAAAATCGTAGAATCATAGAATGGCATGGGTTGGAAGGGACCCCAAGGGTCACAGAGCTCCAACCCTCTGCCACAGGCAGGGCCACCAACCTCCAGCCTGGAGCTACACAAGGTTGCCCAGGGCCCCATCCAACCTGGCCTTGAACACCCCCAGGGACGGGGCACCCACCCCCTCTCTGGGCAGCCTGTTCCAGCCCCTCCCCACTCTCTCTGCAAAGAACTTCCCCCAATATCCAATTTAAAACTTCCCTCCTCCAGCTTCACTCCATCCCCCTTGTCCTGCCAGTCTCTGCCCTTTAACAAGCTGATTCCCCTCCTGTTCCTCTGCTCCCTTCAGGCACTGGAAGGCTGCAGTGAGGTCCCCCCACAGCCTTCTCTTCTCCAGGCTGAACCAGCCCAGCTCCCTCAGCCTCTCTCCACAGGGGAGCTGCTCCAGCCCCCTGAGCATCTTTGTGGCTCCTCTGAACCCTGATGAGCCAAAATCATAACACTAGGCTAGGGGATGGCAGCTAAGCTACACAGAGGGCCATGAGCATGCAGCCCCTATGCATGAGCATCATTCACCTCTAGAAAAACTTGTTATCATTCAAAACAAGATGTTCTTCTACCAAACAAGTGGTGGTTTAGTGGAGTTTTGCCATGGGGGCCTGGGGCTGGAAGGCAATTACTGGTGGTGTTCATTCAGTGTGTGTTTTTCAGTGATCCCCCAGCCCTAAAACACACGCTGGGGTGTAGTTGTAGTGTGAACTGTTAATAGACTGAGAGCTGGGAGATTCCTGGAGTCAGAGGCTCGATGCTGACAAACGAAGCCAAACACTGGTGTTCCCACATGTGGATGGGGTGGGTGGTGGAGCTGGGACACGTGGCAGCTGCACAGGGAGGTCTTCTGGGGTACAGCACAAACCTTAAAATGCTTAAGAGGAAAACACACTATGCATAATTACTCGTAATTGGGGAAAAAGGGGGGTTAATTATTGAGGTCAGGGTGAATATTTTCATTTCAACCTTTTCAATAGAGATTAAAAACCTGAAAGTTTCCATCCCTAGAACATCAGAAGGGCCCTGTGGGAGCTGTTAGACTAACTGAGATGAGGGTTTGGCCGCACATCAGAGGCATTTATTGCCTCCAAATTCCTCTCCTGTGGGGCTGCAGCACCTCCTGCCCTCTGACAGCAGGCTGCTGGGCGAGACTGGGAGAACTGGGAACTCCTCCAGTCACAGTGCAGCAGTGAGGTGAGGAATGAGGCATCCCTGCTGGGTTTTGTCCTTTCTTCTAATATTTACACACTTCCCCATCACCCCCACACCCTCCCACACCCCCCCCCAACCCAAACTAAAATGAAGACTCTCTCAGCAGTAGTTGGTATAGTTACAAAGCAAACACGAGTGGTATTTCAAGCACATCAGACTGAAACTGTGGCACCCTGTCTTGTTTTCTTCCTCTTTTTTATTTTCATTTGGGAAATCTTGGTTGGTTTGGGGTGTGTTTCAATTCAGATTCCAAAGTGACATCAGGTTCCCAGTGAGCAGTCTCCAGCCTCTCAAAATCATATTAAATCACATTAAAATGTAATAAAGAAGGAGGTTTTTATTCTTCTATATTGCTCTTTGTATAGTTCAATTAGAAATGTAGAGCTAAATTTGGAATGTGAGTTCTAATGGCAAACTTTACCATATGCAGGGAAATCCAGTTTGGGGTTTATTGTCTCTCCACTGGAAACCAGCAGCAGTTTAAGGGGCTGCTGAGCCTTTGGAAGGGCCCTGCCCCACGCACGTGGTGGCTGTTAGTTACTGCCTCTGACACACGTGTTGGGGAGGTAGCACAGCCTTTGGCTGCATAAGGACAGCATCACCCCTGAAGGTGATGTTGGCACCTCCAGGGATGGCTCAGGGCAGGTGGCCTTTGCCCAGAGTCCCTTCCCATTGTTTTCCTGGAGCTGTATCCATGCCATAGGTTAGTTCCTCCTCTCTCTCATGGAGGTTGCCTGTCCAAAGGGTAGGTGTTCATCTGGGTGAGCCAGAAGGAAGGAAGGGAATTCTTGTTTATTGGCAGACTCTTGTTCTCTCTCCCCACAGTGGAATCTCGTGTGTGACAACGACTGGAAGGGACCCCTGAGCACCTCCCTGTTCTTTGTGGGTGTCCTGGTGGGATCGTTCGTGTCAGGACAGCTTTCAGACAAGTAAAGTATATACACCAGAGCTGCTGGCTCTTTGCTTGGTGCTGTTCTGTAAGCACTTCTCATGCATTATGTTTGCACTGTGTTTTCCTGTGGCTCCCAACATGCCTTTGTTCTGTGACTCTGTAAGCTGAATGTACACACAGGTATGGTGTGAGTGTCCAAACTAGGTCAGAGCACTACAAAGCTTGGTGGTGGGTGTTCTCTTTATCTGTGTATTTTTTCAGCAAAATCACTTTCTGGAGCAAACTGGTTTTATGCCAGAAAACAGGTCTAGGAGATAAGTTTCATCTGGAAAAATCAGATCAGTGACATTCTCTTCTGATTACTTTGGACTGTGTTCAGAGAGCTCTCTGAGACTTGTTTTCCTTTCTTTTTCTTTTTTTTTAATTTTATTTGAGGTCAAATTTTAAATTCTCTTTTTATAAACACCCATAGTTTCTCTTCCTTATCATCAAATGCAGCATCTAAGTCAAATGATCTATACTTGTGGAAGCTGCAAAGCATGAATGCTATTGAGCTGTACTTCAGAGCAGCAAGGCTTTCTCATTTGGATTTCTTTTTCCTCTGTATTTCTGGTCCCCTGTATCTCTAGTACAAGCACTGGCTTGCTTATAGTGCAAACATGGGAGGGGAAAAAGGAAGACACGATTAATTTCTGTGATGTTGACAGTTATTTGGTTCTTTTAAGGGCCAGTTTTTCTGATTCTCTCCATGGGATTTACTGTGCAAAGCATTGAGTGCTTCTTCCCTATTCCCAGAGAACAATATGCAGTCCTCTGATTAGTTTAATTTCTTCTTGATAATATTTCACCAATAGAATTGTTAGAATCCCTTGAATTGGTTCATCTTTTAGCAAAGTGGAATGAAGAATCCATAACCACAAATGGAATGAAGAATGGAACCACGTACCAATAGTAGCATCTTGCACACCTGAATTTTACCTCATGCAGAGGCTTTCCTTGCTTCTTTTTAACCACCCTGATCTCTGTCAGGAGCTGTGTGCTCCTTAGAGGAGAAGCAGCATCTGATACTCTTGCATTTTAAATATTTGCTCCTGATGGTTTGTCTTCCTGCTCATCTCATCAGGAAGGAAGGAAGGAATACTATACTTAGAGGCAATTTAACTAGCAGCCATTGGAATATTATTTTTAACTTGGCCAGTGGATATTTTTTTCAATTTAGGATAGTAGTGCCTGTGTCACATCTCCCAAACCTCTCCTTTCTGCAGATGCTTTGTCTCTCTCTCTGTTTGCACAGGAGTAATCTCATTTTTCTGTTTCTGAAGGATTTTATTCATGCTGTTGTATAATTGTATAACCTTTTTTTCTCTTTTTTAATCTGTCCATGGAAGGTTTGGCAGGAAGAATGTGCTCTTTGCAACTCTGGCAATGCAGACTGGCTTCAGCTTCATACAAGTCTTCTCTACCAGCTGGGAGATGTTCTCAGTGTTCTTTGTGCTGGTGGGCATGGGGCAGATATCCAACTACGTGGCAGCGTTTGTCCTCGGTACGTAACTGCTGCTGGGCCCAGCACGTGTGCCTCAGTCCTGTGCTTTTCTTGTCCCCTGTCAGTACTGGCTTAGGCTTGATTTGTTTTGCCAAGCAATGCTGTTTAGAGTGTGTCCTCACCACACATGGATAACTCATCCTCTCCTTGGAAGTTTCCAGCTGGTGGAAGTGCAATCTGAATGAATTCTGTGGCATACCATCCTAAAGAGGCAGGAAACACAGAAATCTATCATTTTAAATTAAGTCCATCTTCTAGTTAGAGGTAGGAGATGGGAGACATGAGTTTCCAGGGTTTTCCATTGTCCAATTTGGGACCTAAATACCCGTTTGATTTTAAAACTTAAAAAACAGAAAACATGGAATGAAATGTTATCAAGTCTTCCCCAAACAGCCTGTAGCAAAACCTTGAATGTCCTAATGCTTCTTGCTTTGCATGCTTTCAGTTTAATGCTGTATTTGGTCATGGGAATATGAATTACCTTACAAATCTGAGATATTTATTTTTTAAAAAAAAAATAATTCATGTTATTTACAGTGACCTCATTGTCCAGAGTACCCAATGTTAGTGGAAAACTCCTTTGGAGCCAAAGGCAGCCAGTGAATGCAGAGTTTATCTAACCTCACTGCAGACACCTTGCTGCAACTTCTGTGGTCTGTGATTTCTGTGGAAACAAGGAAGATTCCCCTTCTTCCCACACCTCTTGATTTGCAGGTCCCAGAGCATTGCAGAGGGATGTCTTGGCTGTGCATTGATCACCCCTGCCAGTAGCCTGGCCTTGCTTAGTGACCCAGCACAGACTCCTTGTGTCCATCAAGACAGTGAGGTGGTTTTGGCTGATAGCAAAATAGTCTTTTAGAAGGTGATACAGGTCAGGAACCTAATTTAGGCATCTCTGATTAATCCTTGAAGGAAGCTGGTCTGTCTCCATGAGCTGGATGTATCCCGTAGCGGTGGAGCTGAGGTTAACTGGTGTGTTTTGTAGTAGGGGTTTAACTTCTCAAGTAGAATGTGAGAGGCTAAGAAGATAAAATGACTGAAGTATTCAGCACTTTGAGTTACAGCAGTACTGTAAAGCCTGGTTCTCTTCCTTTTAGATGTATAATTACCTGCATGAAGCAGATCTGTGGTGCCTCTAAGACTCGGCGCAGAGAACGCTGTGCGCCGTGACTACCCAGTGTGGTGTATTTCAGAGCCAATTGCTAAAGGTGTTTTGGGTAAATTACTTGGTTGCTATTGAGTTAAAATCCTGATCTTCCCTCTCTTTCTTTGAGCAGGCACAGAAATCCTTGGGAAGTCCATCCGGGTGCTGTTCTGCACGCTCGGCGTCTGCATATTCTACGCGTTTGGCTACATGCTGCTGCCCCTCTTCGCCTACTTCATCAGAGACTGGAGGATGCTGCTGCTGGCACTCACTTTACCTGGGCTGCTCTGCATCCCCCTGTGGTGGTGAGTGGAATTCACTTAAGGCTTTACTGTTTAGAAGGTCCTGGCTGCAGATTTTTAAGATCCAGACTGTACCTTCAGGAATGGGTTGGTGAAGAATGGACATTGTGTCCTTGACTCTTCCCAGTCATTCAGCTGCAGGTCCATAGCTGTGTGGGTGATCTGATTCATGCCTGAAAGGCCTGTTCTTTGCTTTCTTTAAGCTTTCATAGAATTAAGTGATGCACATATTAAAATAAATTAAATTAAGTCAGTAAACCTCATCCTTCTGCCTCAGCTGGAATCCCTGAGCTTTTGAGGGTAGGTCTGAGCTGAGGGCAGGATGAAAGCCAGATGTTTTGGGAGGCTGGGCAGTGCTAGGGTGATGTCGATACAAAAACCTGCAAAGCAGAGCTTGCCTATCCGTGAGACTTCTGTGTTTCCTTCCACAATTCATGAAATAGCTTTAGGCGGCCTGTAAAGCTTAAATACTCCACACGGTGGTGGTGTTTCTTCACTTACACATTCATGTTTGTGAGGCCACCCGGCTTGTGACAAAGTAGAGTGACTCAGGCGAATTCTCCTCCCTGAGTTGCCTTTGTAGGACAGTATTTACAGTTACTAGTTTTTATCTGTGTCATTCTCTAAGCATGTGCCTCTCGATGTAGAGCATGCTGCTCGTGTAGCCACATTCCTGAATTCTTTAATTAAACAGGTTTTCCCCATTTTGAAGGTGATGGTTGCTCTTTTTCCTGAGTCATTGCTTATTTCTTTAGTCCTAAAATCCACAAGTGCACGTTAGCTGTTCTTGTTCGGTGTGCTAGTCTGCTCTTGTAGAGCTGATTTCTGTTGTCATTGCTCTAATTTCTGCAAGATGTGGCACGTTTTGAGAGCTCTGTGCCTGGAACAAGGTGTACTGGTGCCTGCAGGGGTGAATTCTGGGGAAAGGCAGGTGTGTTACTCTGAACCTTTTCTGCAGGGTCATTCCCGAGTCTCCACGGTGGCTGATCTCCCAGGGGAGATTCCAGGAGGCAGAAGACATCATCCGAAAGGCTGCAAAAATCAACGGTGTTACAGCCCCAGATGTAATACTTGACCCTAGTGAGGTGAGCTTCATTTATCAGTCCAGTTCTCTGCTGGACCTACTAATGAGTGCGTAAAGTGATTAACTTCTAGACACATGAATGTAAGCAGAGTACCCTTTTCCTGCTTCATTTGGATTTGCAAAGCCCTTGCTGCCCCATTCTAGTCCATTCTAATGCAAATACCTCTTTGATCCAGTTTACAATCACCTTTTTCCTTTTAACTCTAGGCTTTGGGGGGGGAAGGCAATGAATTTGAGGTATCAGTTGCTTTGTGATCAAACCGCTTGTGCTGAACAGATTTTATGCTCACACAGACTAATATAGTTCCATAAAAGTTTCTAACACAGGACTAGTCCTGGCCAGTGGCAGGGGAAAGAATGTCAGTCTAGTTCAGTTCCATATTCAGCTCTAGTTCCTCTGCCATGTTAAGGAGAGCAAAGCTTGAGCTCCCTACAGGTGGAGTAGCTAACAGTATCTTTTCTTCCCCATCCTTTTCTTCCAATATATTCTTGTTTCCTCTAGGTATTCCCGCTTTGTTTGAGCTGTTGGTGTTTTTAAGGTGTAGAAGCAGGTCCCCACTGGTTCAAATATGACCTCAGGAAGTCAGACAGACTGTTTGCATAATCAGAGTGGGCACCTCTCTGGCCAGCTCTGTAGGGTCTGGCCTTTTGCCTAATTTTGGTTGACAGTTGACATAACCTGGCCTAGAGGTCTTGTCAAGCAAGGGAATATACAAGTTATTTTCATGTGAAGGACAAAACAAAGGGGAATGGTTAGCCATTAAACTGCAGTGTGTTTGCTGCTGGGATTGAAACAAACTTGGGTTGAAAGTAGCTGAGGTGCCAACCACCCTGTCCCCTGTTTGTCCACTTATTTGTAGATAGTAGGACAGACATCCTGGTCTTGAAAAGAAAACCCAGATCTACTTGTGATAGCTTTTTATAGCTTTTCCCTGGGTTTTCATCAGAACATGCCTTCCCCCCCTTATGCTGTAGGCATGAAAAGTCACCCATTGCCAACACTGCAGCAGGACAATGGAAAATAACCTCTGGCTCCAACATCTGCTTCAGGTGACTGTCCCTGCAGTCCTCCATGCCTTGTTCTTAGGAAGGAACACCAATTTGCTTGCCACCTCTGAAGGAGGCTGGGTTTTGAAGCATCAGAAAGCAGGGACAAGAGTAGGGATGTTGCCCTGGGGGAAACACTGCAGCAGCAGGGGGGGCTGGAGTACACAGTGTGGGTTAATATTCTGAAGGAAAATGAGCTCAGTTAACAGGCACTGTTGAAAAGCAGGACTCCTGTCCCTCTTTTGACTTTTTAAGGTCAAAGTAAAGCTGGGATGAAGACCTCTGTGCAAAGCTGTCCTTCGTCAGTGCTCTGTTTACACTGCTCTTCCATCTGCCTTGGGCAGAGCTGTGCAGCAGAAGGCTCCCAGCCTCTCTTGAGGTTTTTTGGAAGCCTGTTTACACTGCAGAGTTTTGTAGGAATCTGGCTGGCCCTTAGCACTTAGTGCTGTTGGAACGTGGGTCCTGGATGGAGGAGCAAGCAGAGCTCATGTTTGGGGTACCCCTGGAACCCCTGCAGCCCAAGAGCAGCACCTGTGGTATTTAGAGTCCAGAGGTTTCAAAAACCAGTCAGGATCCAGCAGGTGACTAGTTGCAAACAAGCTGCAGGGCACAGATAGGGTCTGGTTGACTGAATTATCCCATAGAAGCATTTGGATGACATCATTTTACCCCTTCTGCCCTTCTCACAGCTGCTTGTTCAAGCCTGTCCTCCTTGTCTGCTTACCCAGCTCCTAAAAGGCAGGGTCCCTTTTTCTCATCAACTGTGACTCTGAATTTTACTGTTCCTGGTTTTGTTTTGTGGTTTGTTTGGTTTTTTTTCTTTTTCTTGTTTCCTGTTTGTTGGTTTCTTGGCAACAAATAGTGGCAAAACTGGAGAGTGCTTAGGAAAGATCATGTGATTTATGAGAAAGGGCTGCGGGCTGTAGAGCTGCCTGCAGTTTGGGTGCTGGGAGGCTTGGCCTCAGGCAGGGTGAAGGCTATCAAATGTGAAGAACTATTTGCCTCTCCTAGAAAATTAACGTGTACAAAAGCAAATACACTGATGCTTGGCATGCATGAGCATCAGACTGCTGCTTTATCCAGCTCTTCAGGAGGAAATAGCTCTCTGATGGGATTCTCACCTGACTGCAGACATTACACAAGCTTGATGTTCCCATTAGCTCAGATACAGTTTACAAGACATTGAGGAGATAATCTGTGTTTTGAATTGAGGCACAAGTTAGGGGGTGTCCAGCAAAAGAAACACCACTGACAACATAGAAGAGAGATTGATGAGGAATTAAGTTAAACTAACGGTTGCTTTTGTGTCTTTATTGGTGTGTGGTGTCCTACAATACATCCAGCTAACTCTGTTGGACCTGCTTGATGTTTTTTGGGGAAAAATATTTAATTTTGAACTAATACAAAGTAGAGGATTGTATATTAGACCAGGCTGAAAGGGTTCAGACAAGTTTAAAGTCGTGAGTAGCTGTTATTTTGAAGCTACAGTGATAGTTTACTTTATTGGCAATCATTTGCACATGCCATGAATGAGTACACAATGCCAACAAAAGGCATTTGGTCTTTAAACCTATTAAAATTTATTTTGACATTCTCAGGTCACACTGACCTAGAAATTCAAGGGAGGAAGTACTCTTTCTATACAGCTTGTTGTGCTTCCACACAATAGAGGTCTGTCAGGCAAGAGTGATTCTTCTTGTTGGGGAAAGTGTATAAAGTCTTCATGTAAGTACTGTGAAGTGGCTTGGCACTGTCAAAGATAAAAATATTCCAGTATTACCTTTTTTCTTCTGATCATTCTGAGCTGCTAAGCTGGATGCTTGTTTCTTTCTCAGTTAGGCTGCTGTCACAGATTCAGAGATACCAAAATGCCCTAACAGAAAAAAAGAACCTCTGTGTAAGTTTAAGATCAAAATCTTGTTAATGCTTTTACTGTAAGACTGTTCAAAATACCATTAAACTGATGAGTAAGTAGCCTGTGATAAATCCTGAAAACATGCCATCTTTTGCAATAACAGAAACTTGACATGTCTAGAAAAATGTGGTTCTTCAGAGTTGCTGCATTGGCATCGGTAGCTTTAATCAGTGGGACTTGTCCTCTTCCATCACCTTTTGTGTAGTCTGAAAAAAAATCTCTCCCTTGTTACTTCCTTAGAGCTCTAAAATCCTAAACTTAAAACCAAACCCAAAGAAGCTCCAAATAAACAGCCAAACAAACACATTCTTGTTTGCATGCTTCGGGGATGAGTATCTGCATTGTTTGTGTGGAAGTGGTTTTATTTTGAGGAGCTGGAAAGTTTCAGGGGGAAAGGAGAAGCTTGTTGTCTCTTCGCTTCTATTCTCAGGAGACCTCAGAAACAGGGTAGGTAATGGTGGGGACTTTTCAGCTCATTAGCTGGCTTGTCTCAGTTTAAAGACATTATTGTTAGGTCCAGCACCAGGAGTCGCTTACTGCATCTGTTCTGCGCAGTGTAATCTTGTTTGGACTTCCCCTGTCTGCAGTGGACACAGAGGACAGTTAATCATTCTTTTTGCTGTTCTTTGAAGACCATTCTTGGTCTGAAGCCCTCAGCCTTCTGGCCCTTAAGCTAAATAAACCCTCTACTTCTACAGAGCAGGTCTTTCAAATTGTCTCCTCATCCTTGTTGCTCTCTTCTTGTCTGGTCACAGTTGATCTGTGTGATCTTCAAGGTGCAGCACTCAAAACTGTATGTAAGGACCCTGCCAGTATAAATCATGAATTAATGGTGTTGCTTTATAAGTCAAATAGGAAAGTAACAATAAGCAATTGCTTTGTGATGCCTCAGGGAGAGGAAAAATTCAGCCTCAATTTGAAGTTACTTTAAATTAGGGAGGAGCAGCTACTTTCACAGGTAGTTGGCTGTTGTGGCTTGTATGTGTTTGGTTAAAAGTCAGGCACCTGTTTCAGCTCTGCAGTATATCAAAATACTGATGTATGGGGTGGGGGTGGGATTTATTTGCCCAATAATCCTACTTGCAGGAAACTAATGTTCTCATGGATTCTTTTGTTTGCTTTTTTTTCCAGCTACAAGATTTGGATTCCCAGAAGCAACAGACATACACCATTCTGGACCTGATGAAAACCCGAAATATCCTGACCATCACCATTATGTCAATCATTCTTTGGTGAGTGAGTGTGGGTCAGGACTATGGCACCACAAAAGCAGCAGAACAATTAAAAACTGCTCTTGGAACACCAGGGCATTCTGAAGAGGTACTGACAGAAACAGCTCAAAAACCACTGACCTGAAGCAACAAAATCCTGGTTACTGGGTCCTTCCCTTCAGTACTGGTCTTAGAAACACACCTGGATTGTTACTTCTCTCTGAAGCAGCCAGGCATATCCCGAGCTGAGCAGGAGTCAGATCAGCTGGCAACGATGCGTGGGAATGCTGCCTGATACTGGGCCTTGGGGAATCCTCATCTGACTGTAACAAAGCCTCTTAAGAGCAGTGAGTCATGCCCTGTCCCTTCAGATCTGATGCCTGGCTTCTGGGGGGCTCTTCCTGCCTCTTTTATCCCTTAAAGGGATAAAGCTGCCTTGGGTGGTCTAACCTGAGATCTCTCTAGACCTTCCTCCTAGCATCTCTGTCTACCTGTCATCTTCAGTTGAAGCCATCGTTTGCACTCAGTTTGGTTAAACACTTGTCACTCTATGGGAAATACCAGTGAAGCTGTAATTGCTCAGAAGAAAGAAAATGGAGAGAGTAACTTGCAGCCTGCCAGAGGCTATAAAAGTGAGGTTTAATTAGTGCCTATAAAAGTGTCCTAACTGAGGAGGCCCCTGAAGTGCTTTGGAGCTAACTAAGCCTGTGTGCTGCCTTACTGAGCAGCGTGGTTTGGCAAGGTCCTGTGTGGAGTTCAATCTGGTGAGCTGCTGATGTGGCTTTTTGGGTCAAAGGATGACTTTGCTAATATTTAAGCTGGATTCCCTTGGCTGTCACCAAGCACAGTGCTACAAACACACCGAGAAAGGAACCTGAGCAGAAAACAGCTCGAAAAAGTAATGCTGGTTCTTCACAGTCACTATGGTTTCCATTTAGTGTTGCCCCCACCAAGTCCAAATGCTGACTCACCTTTAATTGGGAGGGAGCTGGAGGGTTGAGACCGCCCTGCTTCTGACCTGCTCGGAGTAGATAAGTAGTTAGTTCCTCGATGCAGCCGACGTGTTGTGTGTGGTTGCAGGAATCAAACACAAAACCTGTTCCAACAGCAGTTTGGTAGGTCAGAGCATCTCAAAGAAACCACGTGATGTGGCAGGACTCATGTAATCCCTTCCATAAGCTGAAGGGCTTCTTACCACTGGATGGCTGAGGATTTGGCCTGGCCACAAAGAGTCTAACACGTGCAACCATCTGACACCATCTTAACCTCCTCCGGCAAAGAAGTGTTCAGGTGCTTTGGGCAGTTTACCTGCTATTTTTGGCTTGCCTCTCCATTGTCTAACCTGCTTTTAATTAATTCCCCAAATAGAAAGCATCCTGTGCCTCCTCACAGCAAAGTTTTCCTGCCCATAGTATACTGATGGTATATTCTGTGTTAGGAATTGAAAGATCTCATGAAAGCAGCTCTGTAAAAGAGAACAGCTACAGACAGCAGTGTATCACCTTCACTGAGTGTTTTGTTAACTTCAAGTGAGTAGTGGGCCTTTAAACTCCTACCTTTGCTGAGTGTGCATCAGGGAGGAGAAAGGCTGGCTTCTTGCCACCCTGGGATGTGCAAATACCCCTAAAGATTTCCTAGAGAATGGAGAACCGGATCCAGGTTTGTCAGTGTTACAAGCCAAGGTGAAAGTGAGTTCCAGCAAGCACAGTTTGTTGTACATAGAAATAACTTCTTGGAGCACAGGGCTGGGTGCACAGCACAGCATGGTGGGAAACCACCTAACTCCTTCAGAGAAGAATAGCCTTAGCCAGCAGGGCACTCACAGCAGCAGGGGGTTACCCTCAGCTCTATGACTTTGCACCTTCCCAGGTATTCTGGGCAACTTACTCTAAGCAATTGGACTGTGTAGGCTCTTTCCACATGATAGGAGGAGGAAGCAGAGCTAATCTTGGGGCAGGGATCCACTTCCTGCTGCACAGGGAGTTTGCTCTGGGTTCTGCTGTAACATAGGTGATGAAGGAGATGAAGTGCTGAGTGCTCTCTCTGTGCCTCACCACTGCACCTAGACACATCCTGACCCAGTGCCCTTTGTTTCCTGGTCTGCCACGTATTGCTTGTTGATGAAGTTCAGCCCTCTCTTCCCAGCATCTCCCAAGGCGTGACAGGATTTGTCTCCAGGGCCAGTTGTGTGTTTCCCTTGATCACCTACCTGGAAGCCAGCTCTTGGCTGGCAGTGGCACAGATAAGATGGCAGTGTGCCCAGCCACCAAGCTCTGTCCTGCTACACTGACCAGCCCAGGCACAGAGCCATACCAATGTGACTGGGGCTCCCCACCCAGCTTGCAGCGTGGCAGAGAAGATCCCAGGCTGTTTGGGTCTGCCAGGATGCCATACTCCTCAGACATTTTTATATATACATTTTATTCTTAGATTTTAAGAGCAACTTGAAAGATAACAAAGCATCAGCAGTGTTTAATTGTTGTCTTGCTCTTTGTGAAGTCAGCACTTAGCTGCTTCAGAGGCGAATGAGCCTGATGGATACTGAATTTGCATGCTTATTCCTGTTACTCTGCTCCTTTCAGGATGATAATCTCTGTTGGTTATTTTGGACTCTCTCTTGACACACCTAACCTGCATGGAGATGTCTATGTGAACTGCTTCCTCTCAGCAGTGATTGAAGTTCCAGCCTACATCATTTCCTGGCTGCTGCTCCAAAATCTCCCTCGACGGTACTCAATGGCTGCTGCGTTGTTCTTGGGAGGCTGTGTTCTTCTCTTCATTCAGCTGGTGCCTTCACGTATGGAATCGTTAGTTGATCTCAAATATGTCTGACAGGTGAAGTGCAGTGCCATCAGCTGGGCAGATGTGGAGGAAAGGTGGTCTGAGGGGACTAAATACCTTCTTTCCCCACCTCTGCCCCTCTTCCTTGGCTCGCAGTGCCACCATCACACAACCCATCACTTCAGAAGGTAGATAGTTGGCTTTGATCTGCTGGGATTAGCATTGCTGTCCTTGTTTGCATTTAACAAACATCCCTGGCAAGGTGCCCTGGTAAGGACCAGGGGTTAAAACCAAGACTAGACCAAGCAGAGGTTAGCAGGA
Organism: Porphyrio hochstetteri; assembly: GCA_020800305.1. Classification (NCBI taxonomy): domain Eukaryota; kingdom Metazoa; phylum Chordata; class Aves; order Gruiformes; family Rallidae; genus Porphyrio; species Porphyrio hochstetteri. Next base: position 1,935,941 of record CM036919.1, on the reverse strand, counting down.
GGCTGCAGAACTCCCTTCCCCAGCAGCTGATGATAAGTGTCTCTGGGTTGTTTAAACAGCCCTGTTCAAGGGACTCATTGTGGAAGCATTTTGATAAGCAAAGAGGCTCATACTGAATTAGTGTCAACAGATAAAATAACGTTTGGCAACTGCAGAGAAGGACAAAACTACATTTATTTGCTCTCAAACCATACATCTCTTCAGTTAGATTAATGGGCTTGTGGGCTCGTTACTGATAATCATGTTGAATGGGGGGGGTGTTGCTTAGCACTTGTTTAGAAATCAAAGAATAAACCAAAGGGAACGTGCAAGGAGTGCCTGGCTTATTTTATACAGGTAATATATCTCTTGTGTTTTCCCTCCTGTCCTTTGAGTCAGTCAGATAACTGGTACAGTCGGACACTGATACAATCTGTTTGGAGGGTCAAATCTGACTGTCCCAGTTACAGTCAGCATCACTTCCCATAATTAAAATATTGACTTGTAGCTGGGAATGTTAATGAGAAGCCAAAGCAGGAAGCCAAAAATAACATGCTCCCCATGCTTACCCTTGCTCACTTTATTCAAAAGCAACACATGGCTTTGCTTGCAATAGCAGAGCTCTTGCCCCTGAAATCTGAGAGGACCTTTCCAGTTCTTGCTCAGTCCTCCTTGTTTTCTGCTTCCCCGTGCTCAAGAGGAAGTTACAATGTTGAGTCCTGGTAATTTAAATAAATAAATAAATGTTGCCTGTGCTTCTAGACATGTACAGGGAAAAGAAGACAGCAGAGACTGCAATTAATTAGACAGGAGTTGTAAGAACACAAGGGCATTAAGGGATACAGTGAATTGTCAGAGCTTTATTGAAGTCTTCACTGTGTTTTCATTTCAGATCTCCGTGCACTGTCTATACTGCTGGTGATGTTGGGGAAATTTGGGATCACATCTGCCTTTTCAATGGTTTATGTTTACACGGCTGAGCTCTACCCAACAGTAGTGAGAAACATGGGAGTTGGAGCGAGCTCCATGGCCTCTAGACTGGGCAGCATCCTCTCACCTTACTTTGTTTACCTGGGTAAGTTAACCAGTCCGTGGGGGAGAACCTGGTGACTGGGAAGCAACCCTCTGTCCCCAGCCCAGTGTCCTGCCTCTCTGGGGTGCTGGGCTTTTCTGCTCTTCTCCACTTCCAGGTCTTGCATGATCCTGCAGGTAAAAATGGGGTCTCAGCATCTCTGGGGAATGGTCGTAAGGTAGAGAAGTTGTGGTTTGTGCCCTGTTGAAGAGATGCTCTGAGCTTACAGCCTAACCAACTCGCTAGGGACAGCTCTGAGAGCTCCCTTTCCTCTTTGGACTTTAAACCCACATTTAAATCAGCCTATACTTTGAATGCCAGGCTGTGAGGGGGGTGGGTTGGTTTTGGTTTTGCTGAAAGCATGAATCTTGCACTGAGAGAGCTCTGTATCTAGGAGACTTAGAGCTGTTTATTTGGGTTTTTATGTTGGGGTTTGGTTTTCTTTTCTGCTAGGTGCCTATGATCGATTCCTGCCTTACATCCTGATGGGGAGCCTGACTGTGCTCTCAGGAATTCTGACTTTATTTCTTCCTGAAAGCTATGGCATGCCTCTTCCAGACACCATTGAGCAAATGCTGCTGGTGAAAGGGTAAGTGTCACCATCTGATCTTAGCACCTTTGTCACCTCCTCTGAGGAGAGGACTCACCCAGACACTATCACAAGGAAGGGGGTAATTTAGTCAGTGCTCTGTTGAAGATAGAGGAGCTTGGCTGGAATCCCAGTCCTTCTTCCCAAGTGTGCATGTTTGTGTGTCCATCATAAGGTTCCAAATTTATCCCTTTACTCTGAATAAAAGCACCTTTACAAGCTTTACAAGCTGCTCTCAAAGATAAAGTGACGCTTTGTGGGTGTTCATCTATATTTCTAGGTTCTGCAAGTCATAGAAGTACAGGTGAAGGGCTGAACTCTTACAGTTTAACTCAGCTGACCTAAAAAGGCATTGAGAGCATTTGTCCTTTTGCCCCAGCCCTGATTGCACCTAAGGTGGCACGAAAGCAAACATACACCTGGTGTATGCAAGGGACCTCACTGATGGAAGTCAACAAGGTATTAAAACCAGGAGGCTGTAATGTCAGATGGGGCTCAGGATATCAATGAGATTTTATTCTGTTCTCTCTTTTTTAAGTTATTTTCTTTTTTTCTTTCCTCTTTCCTTTTTTATTTCCCCCAGATTAGAATACAGACCTGCATCTAGTAGCACAAGGGATTCCAAGGAGGAAGAGGAAAATTCAGAGATTTTGAAAAGCACAGCTTTTTGATGGAACTCCTGGGTACTTACTCCTGGGTACTTGCTGGTAGACTGAAAATCACATGGACTTTACTTCTAATATCCTAGAAAGGGCTAGTGGCAACACTTTATTTCCTGTAATTTTAACCTTATTTATTAATTTAAACACTGTGTTCCCTACCTTCTCTTTTTATATGAACATAAATACTGTATAGCCTTCAGTGAGATTTTTCAGCCAGAGCTGTTTTGATGCAGTAACACCACAGAACAGAATCTGATCAGTCTTTTGTAATTGAACTGTAGAGTTCAGCTGAAAGATACTTGAAAATCGAGTTCAAGGGCTGGCAGGGTACCTGGATTCCTCAGTGAACCCTGTCCAGAGCTAACGCACATCAGGAGGTAAAAATTGCCAGGAAAAGCTGCTAATTGGTCTTGATTCCTTGACTTCTGTCTCTGGACAGGAAACTTATTTATTACAGTGAATGAGAACATGGCTCTGCAGCCTTCCTCAGATGACTTTGCACGTGCTGAATTCGTTAGCCAATTCAGAGAGATGCAAAGAAGGATTTTGAGAATGAATTCGAACTTGGTATGTTTTGACTCAGCATAGATTGAGAGGGTTGTCTTGCACAAAACGTTTGTAGCACTGAAGTTTTGCTCATGAAATTCACTTGATTCCAAGGCTGGATTTCAGCTGTACCTGTATGGTGAGTCGTTTACACCTGGCCCTGGACGTGGCCTGCTCCCAGGCTGTGTGTGTTTAACATCTGTGTGTGCAGGGAGCGCTGTGAGTTTGGGGTTCTTCCCTTTCCATGTCTCTTGGAAGATGTGTGTCTGATGTCTTATGATCAATGTCCAATGCTCAATGTCTTCTGTGCAATTTGGAGGATGGAAACAATTCTGTTGTCTTCATTTTGCCCTTGTCACACGTGTATACACACACATGGTGTATTCACACCTGATGTCTCTGTGCCACTGCACTGACCCCACAGGGGAACGTGTCACTGAGGGTGAGGGAGCCCTGGGACAGGCTGCCCAGGGGGTGTGGAGTCTCCTTCTCTGGAGAGATTCCAGACCCATCTGGATGCTGACCTGTGTGACCTGCCCTAGGGACCCTGCTTTGGCAGGGGGTTGGACTTGATCGGCTCTGGAGGTCCCTCCCAACCCCTACAGCCCTGTGATGCTGTGCCCAGAGCAGAACCCACACAGGGTCTCTGGAGTGCCAGCTCTGTGTGGTGAGAGGTCTGTTCCTTCACCCAGCTCATGTAACCAGCGACTTGTGTTCAGGCTGTTCTGAATAACCTCACCAACAAACCCTGGGACAGCCTGCCAAATGTTCCTCAGATCACAGCATGCCCGTGGTGTGACCTGTGCTCCTTCAATGTACACAATCCATAGGCACCCTCAGGCTCCTTTGTGCTGCTCTGGTCGTGTGTTACGTTGCACTTAGGTGGGAGCAGGGGCAGACCCCTCTCCTGTGGCACTTGGCTGTGTAGCTCTGTTTAGTCAGAGCACAAACCTTTGTAGCCAAAGCTGTTCAGAGCCTCACTCTCTGCTGCAGCAGCTGGCCCTGGAGTTTTGCATCTTCCTGCTGTATTTCCATACATCAGTGGCACCACCTGATTCCAGTATTTATTAACCAGTATCCCACGCTCTGTCCCACCAGTGTGCACCCTCCAGGCTGCTGCTTGTAAAAACAAGCAGGTAGAAAAACCCCACAACACCTGCAGTGGTTTGTTGGGCTGGCTTGGATTGTTTGGAGCTGTAAAGTCTTCCTACCAGTGTCTTGAGCATACAGTTTGCCTCACTTTCCCCAAATTTCCCCACTTACTTGTTTATTATTTTAATTTCTAGCTGCAGCAGGATGTCAGCTGGTGTCACCAGGTCAGACACTGCTACAGAGAAATGTAGTTCTATCCTATCATCAGCTCTTCCAAGGAAAGAAACCCAGCGCTGGGGCAGGTCCTGTGTCACTCCTCTTGACAGGTCCTTGGCACCTGGCTTTAAAACACAGCGTGGGATTTGAAACTAGTGCAGAAAATGAGAATTGAGGGTTATGTCAGGCCTCAGTGCACATCACACAGCCTTGACATGAGTCAACACCCGTCAGGAGGGAGCACCTGACAGCCAGTTTCCTTGCCCCAAAGACATGGCACGGTTTGCCAGGCTTAATGTTAAGTTTGTAACACTCATTGCAAATGTAAAAATATATCCTAAAGCTCAGTATGGGTGTTTTTCCTTTGGAAACCCTTATTTCAAGGGACTGGAGTGTTTAGAAGCAGCTTCTTTTGTGTGATACAGAATTATCTGATAACCACAGGAATCCCAGTCAAAACACATTCAGCTGCAACTTCCTTGTAGTGAGTTTGCCAGTGTAAACAGCCACGTCCCACAGGTCTCTTCCTGTAAACTGCTCCAGAAAACAGCCTGACATGCAGGATACACACTGGCCTGATCCATGGTCTGGTGGAAATTCCTGTCCCAAGGTGCAGAGTCCATTCCAGGTCTGATTGAGCTGTAATTTCTCACCCTCTGTGTTACCCAGGTATGAGCCTCCACACTGAGACTTCTGTTCTCAAGTGTTTAAATGTTCTGACAATGATTGAAGTTTTCTGTGGGGGTTTTTGTTGTTGTTGTTTGGGTGTTTTTTTAAAAATCCAGCCAAATTGGGGGATTTCCTGGGTATGACTAATACTACAGAACACAATGGCAATCTCTTTGTGTCAAAACAATTCTTTTCTCTTTCCCCCCCCCCCTTGCTCATCCTTTTTAAAAACAAAAAGCACAGGTCAGAAATGTGGGCTGTTTATTGCAGCATCCTGGATGGTTTTGTATTTTCCTCCTACTTTTCTCTAAGCTTACATCTCAAACAAGGAGCTTGTTGGGTGGGTGGGCAGTAAGACACCTTTCCAAAAGAAATGGGGGGAGTATTTTGATGGAGGTGAGTGATCTAATCATGCAAACAAGATGAGAGGGGCTGCTGCAGATCTTGGAGTGGTGTTGCTGCTGGCAGCAGGTGAGGTTGGCAGCACTAGGTGTGGCTGTGGGTGTACCTGCAGAATGCAGCACGGGCGCTACACCGTGCCGTGGCTGCTGGGTGCTGTGCTTTTGGATGGGGCTGACTCCTGGACAGTGTGAGGTGGCACTATCAGGCACGTCACCTCATACACACTGATGCCAGGCAGGGTTGGGACAGACTCTGTGAGGCTCTGCTGTAGCCAGACCGCTTTGTCCCTGTGTTTGACCCCCACTGAGGAGTCGGTGGGTGAGGTGGGTGAAGGTCCATGTGGGGGATGCTTCTCTCAGCCTCGTGGTGGGTGAGGGATGTGTGGGACAGCCTGGAACCCCAAGGTGATGTCCCATGCAGAGCACCCCTTCTGTAAAGAGGTGATGGGGTCCAGTGCCAGTATTTGAATGCACCTAAACATGGGTCTTGCCTGGTGGCTGGCCAGTGGGAAGGGCCTGTTCTGTGCCCTCCTGAGAGGGAAGGGGCAGGATTTGCCTTTGAAAGAGGAGTTGTGATAAACCCACAGCTCCTTGTACTGCAGAGGAAGAACAGAGAGACTCTGATGTTCAGGCTAAGCTTAACCTGGGAAACACTGAATGGTTTTGTTGCCCATAGCCTGCGTTACAGCAGTGGTACAGGCTAGATGAAACGACCTGGTTAGGCAGAGCTCAGGACGATGCTCAGGACAGTTCTCCACCAAGGAAAACAGCCCTGAGATGGGAACTGGGATCCCAACTTTCCACTCCTCGAGCAGCTTCTTTCATCACCTTGGGGGCTTCTTGGCTTGTGAATGGAAATGGCATCAACCCCAAAGGCACCTTCACTCCTGGGGTTCCTGCTGGGTGGGCTGGGTGCAGCAGGTTCTCTGACTCCCCTGACAGTGCTCACAGGGGCATCGTTCAGCGTCTCATCTCTCAGCAGCAGGCAACTTTGGATGACTTCTGATGCTATTTCTGTTACCATCCTGGAAGAAGAAAGCCCAGGGAGGTGGAGCAGTGCCCAGGGAGCTGGGCTGCAGCAAGTCAAGCCAAGCAGCAGGTTTTGAATGCTTAATTATATCCTTTTATTTGCACAATCCCTTCACAAAGCTGCCTTCAGCACCCTGCCTGTGAGGTGTTAGCCAACACCTTTGCTGTAGGCTGAGCTTCCTTCTGAAGATGGGGTTCTTCCAGGGTGCTTTGTCTGGAGGTAGGATGATGCTAAGGTGGATCTGAGGTGAACAGGAGGTGTGCTCCTCTCCTTACAGCCAGTTCATGTTCATCACACCCGGAGGGGCTCTGCTGGTTACTGCTCTCCAGGGCCATGCATGCAGTATGTGCCTGAGGAAACCCTCTGCCTCTGCAAATAAGCACCCAGTTCAGTGTTTGTGGAATATAACCTTCATCCTGGTGGCTGCAGGCGGTTTCTTCCAGTGCAGACTCGGCTCTGGCTCCAGAGTGCCTTCCTTACACACGCTCTGGGAGCCATGGCCAGAGTCTGTGCAGAGGCAGAGAAGCTGCTCTTAAGAATGTAAATATTCCTGTCTGAACTAAACTGATTCTTAACCTTGTTTTTTATGGAAAAACACTTGTTATTTGTCAAATTCAGAATAAAATTATATCTGGAATTATCTTTAACATGAAGCAGTCTCCTTTTTTACATCTTCATGTTTGAATGTGTTGGTTTTATCACCAGGATCTTTTCCTCTCTCTTGTTTTTACTTCCTTTCCCCCCCTGTCTTCCTTTTCCCCCCCTCCTCTTCCTTTCCCCTTTTCCCCCCCTCCTCTTCCTTTCCCCTTTTCCCCCCCTCCTCTTCCTTTCCCCTTTTCCCCCCCTCCTCTTCCTTTCCCCTTTTTCCCCCCCTCCTCTTCCTTTCCCCTTTTTCCCCCCCTCCTCTTCCTTTCCCCTTTTTCCCCCCCTCCTCTTCCTTTCCCCTTTTTCCCCCCTCCTCTTCCTTTCCCCTTTTTCCCCCCCTCCTCTTCCTTTCCCTCTTTCCCCCCCTCCTCTTCCTTTCCCTTTTTCCCCCCCTCCTCTTCCTTTCCCTTTTTCCCCCCCTCCTCTTCCTTTCCCTTTTTCCCCCCCTCCTCTTCCTTTCCCCTTTTTCCCCCCCTCCTCTTCCTTTCCCCTTTTTCCCCCCCTCCTCTTCCTTTCCCCTTTTTCCCCCCCTCCTCTTCCTTTCCCTCTTTCCCCCCCTCCTCTTCCTTTCCCTCTTTCCCCCCCCTCCTCTTCCTTTCCCTCTTTCCCCCCCCTCCTCTTCCTTTCCCTCTTTCCCCCCCCTCCTCTTCCTTTCCCTCTTTCCCCCCCCTCCTCTTCCTTTCCCTCTTTCCCCCCCCTCCTCTTCCTTTCCCTCTTTCCCCCCCCTCCTCTTCCTTTCCCTCTTTCCCCCCCCTCCTCTTCCTTTCCCTCTTTCCCCCCCCTCCTCTTCCTTTCCCTCTTTCCCCCCCCTCCTCTTCCTTTCCCTCTTTCCCCCCCCCTCCTCTTCCTTTCCCTCTTTCCCCCCCCTCCTCTTCCTTTCCCTCTTTCCCCCCCCTCCTCTTCCTTTCCCTCTTTCCCCCCCCTCCTCTTCCTTTCCCTCTTTCCCCCCCCTCCTCTTCCTTTCCCTCTTTCCCCCCCCTCCTCTTCCTTTCCCTCTTTCCCCCCCCCTCCTCTTCCTTTCCCTCTTTCCCCCCCCTCCTCTTCCTTTCCCTCTTTCCCCCCCCCTCCTCTTCCTTTCCCTCTTTCCCCCCCCCTCCTCTTCCTTTCCCTCTTTCCCCCCCCCCTCCCTTTCCCTCTTTCCCCCCCCCCTCTTCCTTTCCCTCTTTCCCCCCCCTCCTCTTCCTTTCCCTCTTTCCCCCCCCTCCTCTTCCTTTCCCTTTTCCCCCCCCCCCTTCCTTTCCCTCTTTCCCCCCCCCTCCTCTTCCTTTCCCTTTTTCCCCCCCTCCTCTTCCTTTCCCTTTTTCCCCCCCCTCCTCTTCCTTTCCCTTTTTCCCCCCCCTCCTCTTCCTTTCCCTTTTTCCCCCCCCTCCTCTTCCTTTCCCTTTTTCCCCCCCCTCCTCTTCCTTTCCCTTTTTCCCCCCCCTCCTCTTCCTTTCCCTTTTTCCCCCCCCTCCTCTTCCTTTCCCTTTTTCCCCCCCCTCCTCTTCCTTTCCCTTTTTCCCCCCCCTCCTCTTCCTTTCCCTTTTTCCCCCCCCTCCTCTTCCTTTCCCTTTTTCCCCCCCCTCCTCTTCCTTTCCCTTTTTCCCCTCCCTCTTCCTTTGTCCCCCCCCCGTTGTGATCTCATAGGCTTTATCCCAATTAATCTTATATATTATGACTTTTTTTCCTTTTTTTTTTCTTTTAAATGCTCATTCTAAGCAGAGAGGTGGATGGTTTTAGTAACTGGAGCACTAGCTGGCTGCTGGCTGGGGAAGAGGTGGATGGGGAAGGTGGGTGCTGGAAGCCTGGGAGGTGGGAAGGATGGGAAGTGCAGGCAGAGGGATCTGCACAGTGTCTCCTGAGTCCTGTTCTCATGGAGCTCCTTCCAAGTGTCAGCCACCCAGAGAAACAGTAATTCAACTTCTATTTAGTGGTAGAAAGCTACTGAGAAAGGGTGAGAAGCTGCTCTCAGCTGCTACAAACATCTGTAGCAAAACTGTGGCTGGAGGTGAGAAGCTGCAGCCATAGCAGGGTCCCATCCCTGGGGTTCTGTGGTGTTTGTGGACACACAGAGCACCACCAGCAAGGTCAGCTGGGCTGGGGGTGCTGCAAGGTTTGAGAAACAGTCTGGGGACTCTGCCTGATTTTCTCCCTCAGTAATTAGTGTTTGGCCCATCTCATACACAGGACACACAGGTCTGGTTTCTCTGTCAAGATCTTTGGTGAGGAAATGGCTCCTCTGAGCTCAGACCAGCCTCCACCAACAGTCTCCGAAGCCTGAGCCACTCCTGTTCTTCTGAGACATTTCCTTACTTCATAGAATCCCAGACTGGGCTGGGTTGGGAGGGACCCCAAGGGTCACAGAGCTCCAACCCCCTGCCACAGGCAGGGCCACCAACCTCCAGGCCTGGAGCTACACAAGGTTGCCCAGGGCCCCATCCAACCTGACCTTGAACACCCCCAGGGACGGGGCACCCACCCCCTCTCTGGGCAGCCTGTTCCAGCCCCTCACCACTCTCTCTGGAAAGAACTTCCCCCTAATCTCTCCTCTCACCCTTCCCTCCTCCAGCTTCACCCCATCCCCCTTGTCCTGCCATTATCCACCCTTTGACCAAGCTGATTCCCCTCCTGTTTATATGGTGCCTTTGAAATGACTCCAGTGAAGCAGCAGGCAGTGTGAGGATGAGGCAACAGCGACAGGGGCTTGTGTCAGGTCTTTCCAGAACTGAATCCTGAGCTGCCTGTCCCCAGAGAAACCCCTGCTGTCCTCCCCTGAAGTGCTGCTTTCATCCCTCAGGAGTGGAGACAAGGCCAGCAGAATGAGAGGGACCAGGTACCCAGCCACAGGTCAGTCCCAGAGCTGCTTCCCAGTTTCCAGAGCCCCAGCTGTGTCTGAAAGCACCAGGGCTGGGAGGTGAGAATGGGTGTTGCTCTCTGGGACCAGCACAGGGGATGACATTGGTTTGGTTTGCTTTTCTTCTTACTTTCTTTAAAAGAAATGAAGGAGCAAGGACACTTGCAGTGCAGAAATCCTGAGGAGAAATGGACACCCTCCAGACAAAGCTCCTACCCTGGGGAAAGGTCATGAATACATCCTGAAATGCAAGAACTCCTCGAAAAACCCTGATGCTCATGAGCCCTCTGCAAGTCAGAGCATCTCTGCAGGATGAGGTGTGTGTTCAGGACTGTGTGCCTGGGGAAGCACCATCCAGAGCAGCCCTGGGAGCAGAGGGAACAGCAGGCTTTGCCAGGGTCAGGCAGGACTCAGGGCTTTTGAGGAGTTCCTGCATTTCAGGATGTATTCATGACTTTCCCTCACCCAGTCCATGGGTGGTTCCCATGACCTGCATTTCAAATGCCACTGAGATAACTGAGGGCTGGGTAAGTGTCCCCAGTAGCTACAATTCAGGTCATGAGTCACCTCTGGAGCAGGTAAGTGGATTCTCAGATCACTTCAGCAACACTTGGAAGCCTGTGTAATCCATGGGCTGCTGGACTGGGATGGGGATTCTGGGGCTGTTCCCTTGGGAAGTTGCTCTCATTTCCCACAGCTCAATTTTTCTACCTGCAAAACAAGAAGATCATGGTTCTTCAAGTTTATAAACAGTTGTGGAGGGCAAGGTATGGCTGCACCACCAAATAACAACCCTCTTCCTTCATTTGACTCAGCTGTGACACCTTGGAAGGTACCCTAGAGCCTATCTGCAGTGCTCCTGCACTCAGGACTTGCCACCCCAGACCCAAGTCCAAGCCCTCCCCTGGGCATTCCCCTCCCTTGCAAAACAAAACCCTGTGAAGAAGGTGAATTCCTTGGTGCCTCCAGCAGCCTCTTGCTGCTGGGTTTCTTGGATTTGGAGTCGTTCTGCTGTGTGGGGCCAGGGAGCAGCTCTCTGCAAGTCCCTGAGTGGAGATGAGTGGTGCTGGAAGGGGAAGCCCCCCACCACCCTCCCAGTCTGCACGCGCAGCATCTGGATGCAGGTGTCCATAGCTGCAGCAGCACAAGGGCTGAAGGACCTGGAGGGGAGTAGCCTGGAGAAGAGGAGGCTGAGGGGAGACCTGATCATGCCCTACATCTCCCTGGAAGGAGGGTTTAGTGAGGGGGTGGGTGGTCTCTTCTCCCAGGTAACTAGCAGTAGGATGAGAGGGGATGGTCTCGAGTTGCATCAGGGGAAGTTTAGCTTGGAATTCTAAATTATCAAATTAAATTTAGGAAAAATCTCTTCCCTGAGCATGGTCAGGTGTTGGACTGGGCTGCCCAGAGAGGTGGCGGAGTCACCATCCCCAGAGGGGTTCAAACAACATGTAGACATGGCACTCCAGGACACGGGTTAGTCGGGCAGATCGTTGGACTTGATGAACTTAGAGGTCTTTTCCAACCTTAAAGATTTGATGACTCAATGTTTTCCCCCTCACTTGCACCACACATCTTTGATGTCTCACACCAGCAGACCTTTCCTCCATCCCTTGCCTCTCTGCTTCCTGGAGAACCACCTGCTGCTAGCTCCTGGGTTAGCTTCCCTCTGAGGCAAGGTGGAGAACAGGAGCCAGAAGTGGGAACAGCCCCAAACCACCAAAAACCTGATTGAATTTCTGAAGAAAACAGCCTGAAAGCATGCAGTCACTCGGTGATGCTCCACAGGGAGCATCCCCTGCAGTGGTGCCTTGTCCTGGGGCACATGGCCATGCAGGGGGATGAGGAGGAGATGCTTGGTTCCTGCTAAGTGCTCTAGAGAGCCCCAGCTCCTCTGCCTGTGTCAGGGTGGGGAGACTGGCTCTTTGCTGGAGATGAAACTTCTTGGGTTCCTTAATTGTGACCATCTGGAGGGTTCTGGGCGCCTGGGGGGAACCAAGTTGATTTCCTCTTGATTTATTCATTAATTGTTCTCAGCCAGCTGAGCTTTTCTGGCTCTGAGAGCTTCTTCCCGGCTACCAGAGCTCACACAGCCCGAGGCTGGTCAGGGGAACTCTCCTGGGTTAGGAGCCTGTTTCCCTTGAAGGCAGTCACTCCCGGCACCACAAGCACCCCCGCTTCAGGTCCTAAATCACCTGGCAGGGGGCAAGTCTGTCACATGCGGGGGGTCCTGGGCCCCTCGGGGAGGAGCTGAGGTACCTCCCTGCCTGCCCAGCTGCGGGTCCTGCCCGGCATCGCCTTCAGGGACCCGGAGAAGGAGCAAACTCGTGTGTAATGCGAGCGAGGAGCCGCTTCGGCCACCGACCTGGGGCACCGCTGGCTCCAGGTCCGGCGCCCCCCCAGCCCTGCCCTCGGGCCCGCCGGGGTGCGGGGGCTGAGCCGCCCCCCAGCCCCTTCCCGGAGGGCGGCGGGCAGCCGGGGCCGCCCCTCCTCCGAAGGGAAAGGGAAAGCGAAAGCGCAGCGCGGTGTCACTGCGGAGCGGGGCCGCGGCTGGGCTGGGGGCGGCGGGAGCTCGGCAGGCACCGGGCAGCGGCCCCCGGAGCATCCCGCCCCCGGAGCATCCTCACCCGGAGCATCCCGCCCCCGAAGCATCCTCAACCGGAGCGTCCCCACTCCCGGAGCATCCCCCCCTGGAGCGTCCCCGCCAGCCCCGTGGCAGCGGGAGGTAAGAGGGGCTTCTCGCCGGTCCCCGGGCATCCCCCGCGGGCTCGGGGATGGGAGAGCTGGGGGTGCGGGGAGACACACACGGGCCCCGGGGGCGGCGTTGTGGGGAGGGGAGCGGGGGGTCGGGATGCCCCGGGCAGGAGCTGCGTGCGGCTGGGAGCGGGGCCGAGCCCGGCACCGCGAATGGATCTCTAGGTACCTGCCCGCGGCGGGGGGTGCCGGGGGGGGAGCGGAGCGGAGCTGCTGCCTCCGGTTCCCTCCTCTGCCCTGGGCAGGTGCGAGTTTGGGTGCAATAACTACCCGGTTGTAGATAAGACCGTGATAAAGTCTCCTCCATCCATCCATCCCCCTCCCCTGGGCTGCTCCGGGGGTCCTGCAGGCTCCCAGCCCCCCAGGGGGACTGATTTTCGGACAGCTGGGAGCTCCAGCCGGCACCTGCGAAAGGCTGAGCTTTAAATTGCCACCAAAGGAGTTTTCATTTGGGCGTGTGGCCCCGAGATAAGAGGTTTCCAGGGGCTGGGGATGAGCCGGGCGCTGCTGCCATCCCTCGCCGTTTATCCCACTCCAAGTTCCTGTGCTCAAGTTTCCGGTTTCTTCTCCCTCTGCCAGCGTTTGGGTTGGAAAATTTTCCTTTCTGGATGCCTGCCTCAGCTTGGCTTCCATCCCTGTAGTTATTTGTTTTACTCCAGCCAAGGGGGGGGCACGGGCTGACCCTTGTCTCTCAGATGGCTGTGGTGGCCTTTCCTTGGAGCAGCGCTGCCTGCCCAGCCTCCCCCTCTGCTCCAGGCAAGGAGTTTGCATTTGGGAACGGAGAACAGATGTTGTAAAGGGCTGTTGCCCAAATATAAGCTGATTTACACAAGTTATAATAAGCTTTAAGCTCAGTTTCCTTCTAGTCAGGTCGTGCATTGATTGTGGGTCTGGTAAACAGCAGGAGGAACAGGTCAAGGTCGGGACCTGAAGTGGGTGAGATGTAAATGTGGAGTTAGAGGAGAGCAGTGTGAGCTAGGAGGCTGGAGGACAGCCTCAGACTAGACTGGGAGCTGCTGAGGACAGGGACCAGTCGGGACAGGGTCCCGCAGCAGCAGCAGCTGCTGGAGCCAAGTGTGGAGGCTTCACCCTGGCCTTTGGCAGCAAAGTGCAGTTTGTTCCTCCAGCAGCAGCTGCAATCTCTGCCTCCTCTCCCACTGAGCAGCTCAGGGCTTGCTTTTCCCACAGCCCAGCTGTAGGTTAATGAAAAACAAGTAACACCCCTCTGCTTCCCCTGCAAAGGGCTCTTGGGGCAGGCAGGCATGGGTGCTGCAGCTGGGGAGGAGATCCCTTCCACCCCCCAGCCAGCAGTGCTTGGAGAGGCAGTCTGTGCTCAGCCAGTATTCACACCACGGGCTGGGCTGTCACCGTGTGCTCATGTCTGCTTGTTTAGAAAGTGGGGGTGTGTGCTGGCTGCAGGTATGTGCCTGGGCCCAGGTACCCCACAGGCACCGAAACAGCCTGAGCCAGGATGTGGGGCTGGGGACACGCTTCAGGCAGTGGCAGAGTGCAGGGTGCTCTGACATCCCTGTCCCAGACTTGGGTGTCATGCCTAGGAGCCAGGATGGAGAGGGCCGTGGGATGGAGGGAGCTGCAGGAGCAGCTGCTGGGGCAGGCAACAGCACAGGCAGGAGCAGCAGCTGAGGAGATGCTCTGCAGAAGTGCTGAGTGCTTGGGGCAGTCACAGGGCTGAGACTGAGCTGAGCTGTGGAGGTGTGAAGTGCTCGTTGATGTGATTTGAAAATGAAGCATGTGGGTCGGTCACTAGAATGGTGGCAGAGCTCTTGTCCCTGCCCTGCCTCAGCCCAAGGAGTGAGACTGTGGGGCCAGGGCCTGGAATTGTGCAAGAAGTATTCTGCAGTGCATGCTGCAGAAGAGCTGGGGAGAGGATGCAGTCTGTCCTTGGAGCAGGGTTTTACTGGCCTGGAGAGAACACCAGGCTTGAGCCATGTGGAGAAACAGCCAGTGGGCACCGTGCATCTCCTGTGGGGACTGGGGCAGGGGTTGGCAGAGGTGTGTTTGTGGGGCCAGAGTGCCTTGTAGCGATGTCAGTTGGGGGACTTCAGTGCTCAGAGTGCGAGTTCGTGGCCGTGATGTTTCCCCATGAAGACTTTGCTCCCAGAGCGCCTGAGCCCATTACGAGTCTGTACCTAAAGGGACAAATTCCTCACTGGTAACACTGTGTGAGCTCTCACCCAGCTGAACGTTGGATGGGTTTGGCCCACAGGTTCTTGTTCAGCTTCTCTGCTCTTGAAAACTGGCACCAGTTGGTGGTACTGGGGAGCTGAGTGCTCTGCCCTGGGATGAGGGGCAGTGTCTGCCCTCCCAGGAACATCCTTCTGCTTCTCCCAGGGAGCCAGCCTGGCCTCACTCTTTCTTACCCTCATCTGGTTTTTAGCAGCAATGTTATCAGAGCTTTTAAAATCGCCCTTGGGACGGAGGGCTGGAGCGAGGGGCACAGGGAGCTGCCCATGGGATGCTGCAGGCATCCTACTGCTACCGTGGCTGCTGCTTTAGCCCCTGTTTGAGCGATGCTGAAAGCACCCCGTGCCAGAGCCCATCCTTATCTGCTGCTTTCTGTTCTGCAAACAAGCCACAGACCAGGCTGCTTTTATGATTAACTCGTGGCTGCAAAGCAAATACTGCTCCACGCTTGTGCTACCACACAGGTTTCCCTGCCTCTGCTTTCTGCATGAAGGTGCAGGTTTTATTGGTAATCATCTGGCTTGCACAGGGGCAGCATCTCCTGTCTCAGGGCAGGGGCAGCACCCAGCGAGGCTGGCAGGGGCTGGGGGTCTGCCTCATGCCACACTCCCCAGTGCCTCAGAGAGCCCAGGAGAGGCTTTTGGCTGGGTCCTTGTGATCCCAGCGCCTGGATAAGGGGAAAACCCAGCACTGGGGAAGGATCAGCATCCCCTGTGGTTCCCAGACACTGCCCCCACACCCTCAGCAGCCAGCTGGGGGGTCTCCAGAGGGGGTCACCCACTCTCTGCATTGAACAACACGTCTCCACAGGTGGCTGCGGGCGTGCTGAGCCCCTCTGAGCTGTCACTGCCCTTCATCCTGCCTGGGTCATGGCCCAGCAGCATGGAGACCCCACCAAGGACCTTTGTGCCTCTCTCCAGAGCTGTCCCCTCCCACGTGCCGGTGCTGCCCCCAGCCCCTGCATCCCCCCCGCTTCGGCTTCCACTTTCAGTGCAGGCTGAGCACGTTAACACGCTGCTGCTGGGGTCTCCACTGACTCTAAGTGCTGCCTGACGTAGCTGGTTTACCTGGGGACGTCTCTGCTCAGCCAGGTACGTCCCAAACCCAAGGCAGGGTGCAGCCGTGCCTCTGATCCCGGCTGCGGGGGGCACACATGGTTAGCTGCACCCTCGGGATGGGCTCTAAGAGGGAAGGGTTCCTCCAAAAGGACATTGGTGGAGGGATTAGTGTGGAGTAATGTCACTGCTTGGGCTTTCTGCCATTCCTTGGCACCTTCTGCAAGACCCACGGCTGTGTTGGGGAGTTCCCCAAGCACGGGCTGGGGAGTCAAAGCCCCCCTTCCCACCCCCAGCACCCTTTCCAGGGCTCCCAGCGGAGGTGAATGCTTTCCTTTGGATGAGCCAGGTCTGCTAGAGATCGGCCCGGGGAAGTGGTATTGGGATTAGGAGAGAGGCAAGGGGCTCAGCTGAGGTGCGTCTACACTAACGCACGCAGCATGGGCAACAAGCAAGAAGAGTTGGAAGCCATAATGCAGCAGGCAAACTATGACCTGGTTGCCATAACAGAAACATGGTGGGATTGCTCCCATGACTGGAGTGCTGCAATGGATGGCTACAAACTCTTCAGGAGAGACAGGCAAGGAAGGAGGGGTGGTGGTGTGGCTCTATACGTTAGGGAATCCTTTTCTGCCACTGAGATTGTGACTAGGGATGATAACATTGAATCCCTATGGGTAAAGATCAGAGGAAGGGCTGACAAGGCAGACATCCTGGTGGGCGTCTGTTATAGACCGCCAAACCAGGATGAAGAGACAGATGAGGTGTTCTACAAGCAGCTGGCACGAGCTGCACGGTCATCAGCCCTTGTGCTCATGGGGGACTTCAACTTCCCTGACATATGCTGGGAGTACAGCACAGCACAGAAGAAGCAGTCTAGGAGGTTTTTGGAGTGCACAGAGGATGCATTCCTGATGCAGCTGGTCAGAGAGCCCACAAGAGGAACTGCCCCGCTAGACCTACTGTTCGTGAACAGGGAAGGTCTGGTAGGAGATGTGAAGGTTGGGGGCTGCCTTGGACAGAGTGACCATGAAATGATACATTTCTCAATTCATGGTGGAGCTTGGAGGGGGAATAGTAAAACTGCTACCTTGGACTTTCAGAGGGCAGACTTTGATTTGTTCAAGAGACTGGTAGGGGGAGTCCCTTGGCATTCAGTCTTAGCGAACAAAGGGGTACAAGAGAGCTGGTTGCTCTTCAAGAAGGAAGTCTTAAGGGCGCAGGAGCAGGCGGTCCCCCTGAGCCGCAAAATGAGCCGGCGGGGAAGAAGACCAGCGTGGATGAATAGGGAGTTACTCTTGAGGCTCCGTGAGAAAAAGAGAATCTACCGCCTGTGGAAGGAGGGACGGGTAACTGAGAATGAATTCAAGGAAGTTGTCAGGATGTGTAGAGGTGAAATCAGAAAGGCAAAAGCCCAGCTTGAATTTAACCTGGCCGCTGGGGTGAAAAAGAATAATAAACTCTTTTATAAGTACATTAACAGTAAGAGGAGGACAAAGGAGAATATCCACTCTTTACTGGATGAGGCTGGGAATGTGATCACTGAGGATAAGGAAAAGGCGGAGGTTCTGAATGCCTTCTTTACGTCTGTCTCTAAAGGTCAAACAGATCCTCAGGGTACCCCTCTCTCTGACCTGGTAGTCTCAGCTGGGGAGCATGCTAACTCCCCTGTGATTCTGGAAGAAACAGTCAGAGACTTCCTACTCCAACTGGACTGCCACAAGTCCATGGGGCCGGATGAGATCCACCCGAGAGTGCTGAGGGAACTGGCAGAGGTGGTAGCCGAGCCGCTTTCCATTATCTATCAGTCCTCCTTGCTGACTGGTGAGGTCCCAGAAGACTGGAGGCTTGCCAATGTGACTCCCATTTACAAGAAAGGTTGTAAGGAGGATCCGGGGAACTACAGGCCTGTTAGCCTGACCTCGGTTCCAGGGAAGGTTATGGAACAGATAGTCTTGAGGGAGATCATGCGGTATGTGCGGGATGGCCGGGGGATCAGGCCTAGCCAGCATGGGTTCATGAAGGGCAGGTCCTGTTTGACCAACCTGATCTCCTTCTATGATCTAGTGACCCATCTGCTGGATGAGGGAAAGGCTGTTGATGTGGTCTACCTAGACTTCAGCAAAGCCTTTGACACTGTCTCCCACAGTATTCTCCTGCAGAAGCTGGCAGCCCGTGGCTTGGATGGGTACACCCTCGGCTGGGTAAGGAGCTGGCTGGAGGGCCGGGCTCAGAGAGTGGTAGTAAATGGAGTTAAATCCAGCTGGCGACCGGTCACGAGTGGTGTTCCCCAGGGGTCGGTGCTGGGGCCTGTCCTCTTCAATATCTTTATTGATGACCTAGATGAGGGCATTGAGTGCACCCTCAGTAAGTTTGCAGATGACACTAAATTGGCTGGGAGTGTGGATCTGCCTGGGGGTAGCGAGGCCCTACAGAGGGATCTGGACAGGCTGGAGAGCTGGGCTGAAGCCAATGGCATGAGGTTCAACAAGAGCAAATGCCGAGTCCTGCACTTTGGCCACAACAACCCCAGGCAGCGCTATAGGCTTGGGGCGGAGTGGCTGGAGGACTGTGTGGAGGAAATGGACCTGGGGGTACTGATTGATGCACGGCTGAACATGAGCCGACAGTGTACGCGGGTGGCCAAGAAGGCCAACGGCATCCTGGCTTGCATCAAAAATAGTGTTACTAGTAGGAGCAGGGAGGTAATTGTCCCCCTGTACTCAGCACTTGTGAGGCCGCATCTCGAGTACTGTGTTCAGTTTTGGGCCCCTCACTACAGGAAAGACATTGAGGCTCTGGAACGCGTTCAGAGGAGGGCTACTAAGCTGGTGAGGGGTCTGGAACACAGGCCTTACGAGGAGCGTCTGAGGAAGCTGGGATTGTTCAGCCTGGAGAAGAGGAGGCTTAGGGGAGACCTTATAGCTCTCTATAACTTCCTGAAGGGAGGTTGTGGTGAGCTGGGGGTCGGCCTCTTCTCCCGTGTAGGCAGTGACAGAACTAGAGGGAATGGTAGCAAGCTGCGCCAGGGGAGATTCAGGCTCGACATTAGGAAGCACTACTTCTCAGAAAGGGTAGTCAGGCACTGGAATGCACTGCCCAGGGAGGTGGTGGAGTCACCAACCCTGGGGGTGTTCAAGGAAAGACTGGATGTTGTATTGAGGGATATGGTTTAGTGGGAGCTAGTAGTAATAGGTGAATGGTTGGACTGGATGATCTTCTAGGTCTTTTCCAACCTTGATAATTCTGTGATTCTGTGATTCTGTGAGTTATCTCCTGGGCCGGGACTGGGTAGGGAAGAGCAGCAGGGGAGGAGAGGACAGGAGGGACATCCTGGCTGCGTGGTGTCGAGCTGCGCCTTCCCCTGGGGACTGCAGAGGGCAGTGGCACCCACGAGAAGCGCAGGTGGCCTTGGGTGCTGGCTGGGACCGGCCCGGGGTGGGTGGGATGGGAGCCCAGGGCTGGTCCTGAGCAGCAGCATGGGTTGCTGCATCCCTTGCTGGGCTCCATCTTTCAGCCTGGGTCACCACACTCTGCGTGCAGGTGATTGCTGCTGGCTGCCAGGGGCTGCCCCAGTGTCCCAGCCTCTGGGCTCTGTCTCCTCCAGTTAGGACGAAACCAAGCAGCCACCTCCATGCTGCTTCCTTCCCTTCTGCTGCCCTGATGGGGAGGGCACTCAGCTGTCTGCAGCGATGGGAATCAGCCATGGTCCCTTCCCTTCCCTGTTCCCAGAGCCAGCTCCTGTGGGAAGGAGTCCCCAGGTGCCTGGAGCACAGTGTGGGTGCCAGTTCAGCTGTTCCAGGCTGGGAGCAGAGCTCTGCCCAGAGCCTTGGAAGAGCCTGCCAGGCTCTGCCCTTCAGCACCACAATTCTCCTCCTCTCCCTTTCTCTCCTTTCCTGGTGGAAGTGCAGCCTGGAGCTGTCCCTCTTCTTCCCTGGCCGTGTTTCCATTCTCACTTATGGCAGCAATTGCCATGTGCAGAGGCCAGGGGAGGCCCAGGGAGGCCTGGGGAAGCCTGGGGAAGCCTGCCATCTCTCCTGAGCCCTCGCCAGTGACTTTCTCACCCCGGGGACCCAAACCTCAGCTCCCAACCCCTGCAGCAGAAAGCCTGGCAGTGCTTCCCTTGCCCTTCTGCCCGCTCATTTTCTCTGGGAGCCAAAGTCAGCCTCCAGCACTGGCTTTGAGCCGAAGCAGGGGAGCCACATTCCCTAGCTCTCTGGGGACCCTTGCGCAGAACCCCCTGGCTTCACCCCCACGCTGAGTTTATCTGGGGCTAGAGGTCACGTTCAGGGCTATGGGATGATCGTTTGTGTAGGTGGCAGCATGGCTGCAGAGAAAGATGTCTAAACCAGCTGGTTTCAAATCTCTGAGACCCATAACGGGTGCTGGGCAGCTCCTTGGGGCTTCCTTTCATCTGCTGCTACAGAGGCCTTGCAGCCACCTTCTCAGCACCTCGGGTGCATCAGGAGTTTCGGTCTCCTGCCCCATGTTTGTCACAGCTTGTTCTCAAGCTGACACCCATCCCACCCTTTCCTGTCTCATCTAGAGCTGCTGCGGGGGAAGGCGAGCTGCTGTGGCAGCCACACTTATCGCCTCACAGCAGCCGTGGACATCTGCCAAATTCAGCCCCATCCTGGAGCCTGCTCAGCTACAGAAGCTTAAGAAGAGCAAACACAGCCAGCTTTCTATAACGCTCTGGGCTTTCCACTGTAGGCACTAGGGAGCATCGAGGGGTAACGGCTGGATGTGGAGTGTATGGCAGGAGTACTCTCCACCAAGGAGACCTGGAAGGGGGATGAAGGGTGTCAGGCCTGGTGGAGAAAATACCAGGGGGCTCAAAGAAGGAAGGGCAGAGGGGATGTGTGCCCTGCACGCCCTCACCAGCGCTCTGTAGCTGGGGAGGGGAGAGTAAGTTCTTCCCTCCCTGGTTCAGATATGCTCATCGTGCAGCCGCTCTTTGGGGGGTTGATAAAAATGACTCTGCTTCATTACTGTGCTATTAACGGCCAGGCCCTGCCTGCCAACGCTGTGGTGTGCAGAGGCACAGCTGAGCAGAGCCTTCCCCAGCCTTTGTGGGATCACCCATCATTATTATTGTTACCACCTTCCCACTGGGCCCATATTTGGGCTGCACAAAGGAAGCTCTGCTCACAGGCGTGCCACCCAGCAGCCACTCTGAGATGCATTTACCCTGATACAGAGCTCCTGCAACTGCCCTTTGCTGCCTGCTTCATGTGGTGCAGGATTCATGCTGCATTCAGGAGCAGGTTAAATAGCTCTGCTAACCAGCCTCTCAATCCCCACTAATTCATGGATAGGTAATCAGTTCCTCTCCAGCACAGCCCTTCCCACGTAGCCACAGAGGAGTCAGCACACCTTCCATGGCTGGGAAAACAGCAGAGAAACCTTCAGCCTGTGCTGATGTGCTCTGGGGTGTGTTTGCTGTAGGTGATGCAGGTTAAACCCCCAACACGGGTCGGGTCTGAGGTATCCCAAGCTCGTGCTTGGTCATCACAGCGCTCGTGGCTCTTTGCTTTGCTGTGGAAGGGGAGTCACCAGGGAGAGTCAGGGTTTCCTCGCTTGGGGGAGGGCACTGAGCTGCTGGTGAAAGTGCTCGGTGGCTTTGGAGGAGGTTGGGCCAGTCCCTTTGCCTTACAGAGCCTTCACCTTTGTTTTGGCAGAATCTATCTATGGCTTTTCCTTATGCTGCAGAGTTGAGGAGCCCAGATAAGTCTCTCCCAGCTGAGACCGTGTCCCTGGAGAGGGGAACATGGGTAGTGGTCATGGCAGAGAGCCCCAGGGCAGCATCTCCTCTCGTCCTTCCACCTGCCAGCTGGCAGGGCTGGCACTTGCTGTTGGAGAGCAGGCCATGGCTTTACTGCAAGACACTGCTGTTTTAAGTGACCCTTAATGAGGGAGGTTCTGCACCAGTTATGCAACTTTGCTGGTGTTCATCTGGCATGCAATTAAGCTCAATAAAGCTCGCTTGCCAGCTCTCCCTTACAAGCACCTTGTTTTCCACCAGCAAGTGAACGTGACCCAGGGCTGGGAAACCAGTTCTGCTGCTCCTTTACGGGAAAGGGATGGTCTCTCTGTACCTTTCTCCTAAGGTGGCAGCAGTGCTGTGCTGGTCACAGGTGTCTGCTGTCACCTGGATGCAGCTCTTCTGCTCTCAGCTCTGGGGACGAAACAGCTTTTGCCTTCGGCTCATCTGATGGCTGAAGGTGCAGAAGGGGAAATCCGGAGGTGACAAACTTTGAGCCTCTGCTGCTTTTGTTTCTTTTTCTTTTTTTTTTTTTTATTTCCTCTGGGTTTCCCACAATACCTGTTGAAAAGCACTAGTTGTGGTCTGTCTGCCGAAAGCATCGCCCACAGGGTTACCCCCCACATCCCACAAGCTGGAAGGATGGGAGCGTGTGCCTTGGGAACCAGAGATGCCTGGTGAGCCTTGGCAATGAGAGAGGCAGGGGTCCTGCCTTGCCCTGCCTGAGCTGTGATGCTGGGGTTCTGCCCATGCTGGGGTGGGGGGTACATCCTGCTTGGTGACACCAGGCACTTGGGCAGCCTGCTAATTACCCCTGAGTCATTGGAGAGGCAGTGCTGCCTGCTGATGGGAAGCACCAGCCTGGCCTGACGCTGCTTTTTGGAAGCATGAAATTGGTTTTAGCATGACATCACTGTGCCTTAATTAATGTGGCTGTAGCCATCCTTGCACCTTGGGACCAAGCCCCAGTGAGAGGCTGCAGGGGCGCTGCCGCAGGAGCCCGCATCCCGCCGTGCCTGGCAGCGGGTCCTGCCCCTGCCACCGGCTCCCTGCAGCTGCTCGTGGAGAGGTTTGCAGATCCTGGGAGTTATTAAGCAGCTGCTGGGTGAGGGGTGGTGCCACCGTTTCACTTAGGAGAGTAAGAGTATGTCTGAACCCCAAATTTAGTGTTAATCTGGGGAAAATTGAGCCTTATTGCTCCCTGTTCCTCCCACTTGTGTCTGCGCAGAGTTTTGGGTCTCGAGTTAATGATTTGCAGAGGGCAATCAAAGCTAATGGCTCCCAGACACGCCGTGGAGTGGAAAGGTTACACGACTGGCTATTTAACGTCGCTGGAGAGCAGTGTGCCTGCCAGCTCCTGCGCTGCCCTGCACGCTGCTTTCTGCTGCCCAGGAAATGGCTTTGCAGAGCAGCCCCAGCTCCACTGATGTAGTAATTGTGCTTCTAACGATTCATTGTTTCCCTACCTGCCTGCTTTCAATGCTCATTCATCAGTCACTGTTCATCACCTGGGTCTGGCTTTGCCAGTCTGTTTTGCTGTGGGTTTAGTCCTGGCTCTGTTGTTGTGTGATGTAATACCCCTGGATGCAGCGGGGTCAGCGGTGATGGAGATGGCTGGAGCTGATGAAGCCAAATTGGTTTTACGCCCCTTTGTGAGAGAAGGGTAACCATGTGCTGTGTAAAAGCAAGCAGGGGGATGTTTTAATTCCACATGTGTTATTGGCATGGATCAAAGTTCCCCTTGCATGATCCTTTCCCAGGGAGAGCGATGCCAGCGGCATCCAACGGCAGGTGGACCAGGTCCCACCACGGCTGCTGCTCCCACCCAGGGTGTCAAACTGTGCGGTGGAGAAACTAGCATGTTCATGCTGAGATATTACGGCAGAGAGGAGAGATTAGATAGAGGAAGAGGATTGTCTTATCCACTCAACCCTTGGAGTTCAGTCCCCAGGGAAAGCTGGAGCGGGTGCAGCAGGGGACGATCAGGGGTCAGGGACAGTGCTGCTTGATTTTTGCTGCTTCACCAATGTGTGCTGGCTTCTCTATCCTGTGTATTTTTGCCCTGGAAAGCCACAGCCAAAAGGCTTCTTGAGGAGGTCAGTCAGCAAGCACAGCAGCCACCCTTCCATTTAGAAAGCTTCTTTTCTGAAGCAATAAAGAGCATCATCAAAATAGCTGACGATTCCCATGCAGCCATTGCATCATCTTCCCCTGCAGAGCTTTTGTGGTTGGTAACAGCCCAGCGTGTGACAGGCAGGCAATAACAGGCGTAAATACAGGAGATCCCTCAGTGCACAGAGGTGCTCTGGAGGACCTGTCACTAATGAGAGGTTTTCATGTGTCCCAAGCATGCTGTGCAAACACAGGCAGCTCCTGCGGTGCAGGAAACGGTGCACATAGCACTTGAGACCAGTGCCCAGGGTGCCCCAGATGTGCTGGGCAGGGTATGGGGGACCCAGTGTGGGGGATGCTCCTCCACATCCACCTGGATTGTGTGGGGGGCTGGAAACGGATCTGAAAGCCAAGTGCAGCCTGTTCCAATGGTGCTGGCGAGGTGTTTCCCAGCTGTGTGAACATGTGTCCTGCAGCTGTAACAGGTTCCTCAGTGCCCAGAGATGATGTACAGCACTGTCATTTGTCACAGACTTGGTGGGGATTCCCCAGGACTTTTTAAAATATATATATATATTTATTATTGCTTGCCTTCTCTGCAGCTTGCAGCAGCAACAAGAAAGCTGTGTTTGACCCTGAGTCATGATGGAGCAGCTGAGATGACTGAAATAGTCTGTGTTGCCTTGTTACTCATTGTGAACAAAGTCTGTTGGGGAGAGCAGAGCATCTCTTGCCTCGAGAGGAGAGCCAGCCTCATCACCTTGCTTGCCAGGGCAGTGAGGTCTGTGTCCTCTGTGCAGTGCTCAGGGTGGGCCTGTCCCGCTGCTCTGGCTCAGGAGCAGAGGACACATGGCCATGTCTCCCAACGCTCCCCCTCAGCAGCCATTTCGGCTTTGCCCCTTCAGCGCGGCCGCGTTTCCTCGTATGATTCACACGAGCTCAACCTTGAGACAAACCACCCCCTCTGCCCCACGCCGAGGCCTCGTGCTCCACAAACACCCGAAGCTGGGATCACAAGGGGAAGCGCTGCTCCCCTCTTCCCCCCACCTGCCCCCAGAGTTCCTGCCAGCCCCGGGCATCCCTCTCCAGCTGGGTTGCGTGGCAGAGCCCAGCCGGGCTGGTGGGAGAGGAGGGCAGGCCTGGTGCTTGTGTGCTTTCCCAGCAGCCACGGTGCAAAGCCCCGGGCACCGCGCTGCCGAGCCTTATCACCAGGTCTGCTCGAGTCAACCCCCAGTTTGTTTTCTGTATCAAGCCAAGCTATTGACAGAGGAGCTGAAACAGGTTTTCTTGTGTCAACAACCCAATCTGCAAGCCCTCCTCGCCTGTGGGTTTCCTTGTTTAGAGAGAAATCGTCCATATGCCGTGGCGGGCATCCCTCCCGTGCGGCGTGCGCAGGGAGCGGCCGCTGTTTGCGGTGGCACAGTCACAGCTGCTATTTTAAGGCACTGGTGCCCCGGGTGTTTCCCAGCTGAGAAATGACATGGGGTTTGGTTTTTCTTTCTTTTAATAGACGTGTTTGAGCAGTGAGCCACCCTTTGTGTCTTTGAACTACCCTCCTTCCTACCTTGGGTGCAGCCCAAGGGAGATGGAGCGAAAGAGAAGCTTTGCCGTTGGCTTCAGCAGCATCACACACCCCATGGCTTTCCCCTGGGTGAAGCACTCAAGAGGACCCACAAGCTTCCCATCTTCCCTCTTCTCTTTCAAGAGAAAAGCATCCCCTAAGAGATTTTAAGCCAATTAATTGAATTTTGGATACTTTAGCCCATTTTAAATGAGCTTTCGAGCTCCAGCCTGGGTGCAGCCTTCAGCTGCGTGCTCCAGCAAAGCCAGGCCTGTGACCTTGCTTACAGGAATCATGTCGTTAGCCTGGGTTTTGTTTGGTATGTTGGGGAAGAATGGAGGATGCTGTCTCCTAGCCAGTATAAACAGAATCAAGACAGTTTTAGAAAAACAAAGCAAAAAAAGAGAGGCTATCTATTTGTTGAAGTACATCTTCCCCCCCTAATTTATCTTGCCTCTTCTCCTTTGTTTAGAACCAGTGTACACATGGAGCAAGGGACAAAAAGCCTCTGTGAGCATTCAGTAATAGGACTTTTCTCTCTTATAGCCAGCAGACCTGCTTGATAATGTCTGTTCTTTGCCTTGGAAGGATGCTGGGGGAAAGGGAGAAGTTATCCCAGGCAGCTAACACTATTTTTTAATGTCAATAATACATCTGGAGTACGGATGAGCTGATGGGTTGGGAGTTGTGTCTGCAGCTGCTGCTTGCTGGACTCCAGGGCTGTAGGAGTCCTGGCCTTGGGTCCCCTCTCCCCAAGGCAGTGGTGTCCCCCCGACTGCCCTGTCCCCCTAACTGCCCTGTCCCCCTTCTCCTCGTGCCCTGCTTTCCATGCGAAGCACCCGGGTCTCCATCAGAGCAGCAGCTGATGGCAAAGCAGAGCCAGGAGTCCACAGCCCCTTATAACTGCACTGACTGGAAGGCTGGCTGACTTTCAGACCCAGCAGCCGTGTTTCTGACCCACACGTGTCCTGGGATGAGTTTTGCCTTCCCGATGTGCCGTATGGTCCCACCATGGGAGCCGGACTGGTGCTGCTGGTGTGGGCTGGGGACTTCTGGGCTCTTTGGAGCCTGATGAAGGTGAGCCCAAGCTCGTGACTGTGTTATGGCCTTGAGCAGGAAGTGTGGTGGCTTCCAAGCGAGTTTCTTGTTTGTCAGGGCTTATAATGTTGACGTGTTTGATCTGGACACGTATTTGTGAACCTTTCTGAGACCGGATTGCACTGCAGTGCGAGACAGCCCTGTTCCTGGAGTCTGTGGTAGCACAAGCTTTCCTTGGTTTCTCTTGTGATCGTGGAAAAAACCCCACCCTGCTATGGAAATAATCAAAAAAAGGGAAAAAACCAAAAAAGAATGAGGTTTTGTGTAAAATCCATAAAGTGATGAAGCTATTCTGTGCTGGCTTTAATGTTGGTTTGAAGCTGATCTGCAAATTGAATGTAAAAGCAGGGGGAGCTGGCAGGAGAGGTGGTGGGCTGGGGTTACAGCTGCTGGGTCGTTGGTTCCTGCTCCCACAATGCAGTCCTTCATGCTGCTGAAGTACATGATCCATCCTGTACAGCATCAGTCTAACTCCAAGACACAGAAACACGGCGATAGGTGATGAATGGGGAATGAATTGGTGTGTGCCAGGGGCTGGAGACACTCGTGTGCCTGTGTCACCGCAGGTCAGCAGCACCCAACACTGCCCTGTTTGTACCAGTGGAAGCCTGGCCAGAGGGTTAGGAAACTCCAAATCCACCAGGAATCATTCCCCTGGGAATAAACTCTGTGTCTGAGGGAGCAAACCCAACCCTGGTGATCAGGGTGAGGAGCATCCACGGTGCCTTTAATCCTGCTGGGGCGGGTGAAGCCGCCTATCGCTGGAGCCAGGTAAAGGGTGCCATAAATGAGAGGTTATGATGTTCTACATGAACTTGAGTCAGCAAAACATGAACTACTGCTTCCCGTAAACGGGGTGAAGCAGCAGAGGGGGCAGAGCTGAGAGGCAAACAGAGAACAGGCACAATACAACGACTTTGGTTCCCTCCTAGAAAGCTGCAGCAGCGCTTAACCCACCGAGGGCTATAGCCACGGCTGAGGGAACTGCCTTGGGAATCTCAGGGAGCTTATTTCATCAGAAACTCAGTTCTCTGCTGAAGGAAAGCAGATGGACGGGGAGGTTTTGGCTCATCCTGGTGCTTAGGCAATGCAGTGGGCAGAGCGCCTCGTGCGCAATTAATTGCAGCCTAATAGCGATCGTAACTTTTACGGTGGGGCTGTGTCCACAGAAAGCTGCTCTGATGTCTAGGTAATAGAAAATCAGCTCATAAAATAGCTGAGCCGTCTTGCTGAATTAATCCTGCTCTACAGCAGAATAAATGGCTAAAGGAGACGTCCTTGATTTAATTACAACTGTTTAACAAACGCGGGCAGCGCTTCGGGTTGTTACAGCCAGTGTTTCCTAGACCTATTTATATAATTTAGGTTTGTTTTATTCTTACTGTTTTAACCCTTCTGGCTGCCATGTGGAGCATCTTTTCCTGACCCAGGCTCTAGCAATATGAATCGTGGAGCTTTAGGAGTTGGAAGAGACCTTGAAAGCTCATCTAGTCCAACCCCCCTGCCAGAGCAGCATCACCTAGATGAGGTCACAGAGGAACACATCCAAGCAGGTTTTGAATGTCTCCAGAGAAGGAGACTCCACAACCTCTCTGGGCAGCTTGTTCCAGGGCTCTGTCAACCTCACAGGGAAAAAGTTCCTCCTTATATTCACATGGAGCTTCATCTGCTCCAGCTCGCACCCAGTGCCCCGTGTCCTGTCACTGCCATCACTGAGCAGAGCCTGGCTCCATCCTCCTGACTCTCACCCTTTGCATATTTAAGGACATTGATGAGGTCACCCCCCAGTCTCCCCTTCCCCAGGCTAAAGACCCCCGGCTCCCCCAGCCTGCCCTCAGGAAGAAGAAATGGTTTAAGGAGATGCCACTTCTGGGCTGCAAGGGGAAAATCAAGTCTTCCCACTGAGCTGGGTGCTTAGGGGTCTCTTTTGGCCTCATCTCACATGTTTCCCCTGGTTGTGTTGGGTGGGAATCCTGCAGCCCACACTCCAGCTCAGCCCAGGACAGCAGCTCTTCTGAATCCCTCACAATGTCCTGCCCTTTTCACCCAAACCTCTCTAATTGCCCCATAAACACGAGCAGGGTGCTTTAATATGCACCCAGGGGCTAGGAAAATTGTCAGGATTCCTGTTTTAAAGACGATGAAAGCACAGACTAGGGAGGAAAAGCAAATAGCAGCAGGTTTCCTGATCCTAATCTGCTGCGGCGAGCGTTGCATCGCGCTTCCTGTTGATGAGAGCCCGTTCCCCACTGACCTCCCCGTCTCACTGCCTCACATGCTGTAGGTGAATGAAGTTATCAGGAGTTCCTGAGCTAGGTAGCCAGGCAGCCTAGATGTTTCCATACTCCTGGGCTTGCTTTCTTGTTTTAATTTAATCCCTAGAAGGAATCCAGCCTTGATTAAGGTTATAATTAGATGTCCAGGTGCTCCTGAGCTGAAGCACTGGTTCCTATGCATGTGTGAGGCACTGCTGAGAGCTCCTCACTCTGCCTCGCAGGATGAGCTGTTGCCCGTGGTCTCGGGCAGCCTGTGGAAGTGGCAGCTGCTCAGGCAACTTCTGGGAATCCTTGGAATTTCTAATGGGAGCTAATGCTGAGCGTGCCAGCAGAGGGATGGGGATCGCCTGGGTTGGGGTTTCTTCAGTTAGGGGTTCACCCTCATGGGCATGCACAGGGACCATGAGCCTTTCCCATCCCATTTTCCAGCTCACCCACTGGCTGGGAGTGCTGCAGGCACATCCCTGAGGTTCTTCAATGTGGCCACTTCCCACTTGTGATTAATTAGCATCATGTAATGACCTTTGAGCTGCCCCCTGCTTCCTTCTGCACCTGCAGACCCACAGGGCTGAGGTCTCCCTACCCACAGGCTGCTCTGTGTGCTCCCCAGGAATCTGGGCTGTTTCCCAAAGCATGACCTTAGAGACTGTGTTTGCTAGGAAGATTTTTAGGTAATTAGGTAATAAGGGAGGGGAACGGGTTTTACTCCAAACAATGCACAGCCTCTGGGGGTTTCCATGGCAGAGCCTGGCACTGCCTGAGTTTGCAGCAGATTCATTTAGATTAAAACCACAAGAAACTGGAAAAATGTGAGTCAGCAGTTTGTGAGGTGTCAGGCTGACTCAGCCATTTCTTGGGGGTGCTGGCTGCACCCCATCCCTGCCATCCACATTTGCTGGTGGGGACCCAGGGCTGAGCTTGGCCAGGAGCTTGAGCAGCCAAAATTCAATAACATAACTGAATATTGTGACAGACCCACCTAGAGCTGGATGGACACCATCAGACAGTGCTGCTGCCCAAGCTTCACCCACAGCAGCTCTTAAGGAGCAGTAATAAGGTGTGGGTACCCCAAGTCTGTGGGGCTGGTACTGGGCTGGAGATTCTCAAGCTCTTTGATCCATCTACTGCCCACCCCGTGTGTCGTGGGCTGCCCAGCCCTTGACACTGGTTTCTGTAGGTCATTTATTTTTGGTACCAGGGTCACTGCAGCACACTGCCAGTGGCCTCACAGGGCATTTCTAACAGCAGTGCTCAGACCCTTGTCATTTCCTGCTTGCTTTGTTTGCGTGGGAAGGATGCACAGGGGAGATTGCACATACTGGGGGGTGCGTGGGGTTAGAGCAGTCTGGAGGAGCTGGGGCTGAGCCCAGGTTACACACTGGTTTCAGTGTCATTGAACTGGAAAGCGCTGGGGTTTGCGGGGGCAGTGATGTACAGCCAAGGAGAATTGTTTCTTGGGGTTGTTTTGGGGTTTTTTTGGTTGGTTTTGAGTTTTATTTTGCAGCTGGCAAGCTGGTTAGGTGGATGAGGAAGTGAGTGTTGCGGGATCGGCTGAGAATTAGGTTCCTGTGGTCTGTCCTCAAAAGCAAGAGCCTCCTCTGTATCTCCAGCAAGGGGCTGCTGGCTGGAGCTGGGCCAGGCTGCCTCAGTGCTTCTCCAGAGCTGCTGGTGGCAGGCACGGGTGCCTGTGACATCTCTCCTCCTTGGCAATCTCCCCTCAGATAGGTTTTAAAGCTTTTGAGCAACTTTACTGTGGTGACAGTCACGGCATCCACCTGACCAGCGAACAGGAAGAGCTCAAAGGGACATTTGCATGTCAGGGGGGAAAAAAAAGGTCAAAGAATCAAAGCAGCAATTGAAAAGGGGGAAGAAAAACACCAGAGTATGGCAAATACCCGCCCGTGTTTGATGCTCTGAGCATTTCAACCTGGTTGCTTCCATCCCACAAGTATGCTCACCCTCCACCCTCCCACTGTGGGCTTTATAATAACCTCTGAATGCCCCTGAGGGCTGGGAGCTGCAGCCTGGCTGGAGCTTGAGGCAGTTCTACACCCCATGGGGTGAATTAGCATGTGGGAAAAGCCCCAGGAGCCACCCTGCATCCTCAGCTGTTGAGCTGGTTTCAGAGCTGGAGTTCAGCCACCGAGCTCCCAGCATCACCAGGTACCTCCAACCCCTCAAACCTACTTAGCAACGTGTGAGAGGGGAGGATTAAAGCGCTCAGTCCTCTGTGGTTGCAAACCAGCCTGTGCATCCCAGACTCTGGGGTGGACCACAGGGTTTTGAGCTGCATTTCCACAGGGTTGTCAGCAAATGGAGCTTTCTGTGCTTGGCAGGATGTCGTTACCATGTGCCTGGGGCGTGTGTCTGCTCAGGGTGCTTCTGCACTAACACCCCACCCCGCCGGCCTCATTTCCTCCCCCTTCACCTCTGCTTTCGGGCAGGGTGGTAGCTCGGAGTCGGGGTGGCTTGGTGAAGCCCCCAGTGGGAGGGGGAACCCAACACAGGCTCAACAACAACCGTAAAAAGGGAAGGAAAACAGCGTTGCCTTCAGTCCCCGAAGCACGATCCCAGCGGGAAGCTGGCTGGGAGCCACCGTCCTGTGGGATAGCACCCAAATCCTTCCCCTTTTGGCTCCCAAGGGGCTGAGCCTGCACCTCAGAGATAGTTTTTGATGGGCACCTAGAAAAAAAGTTCCCATCCCCCCACACACTCCTGCAGCCCACTCTCCCCACCCCAGGAGCTGGCACCGTTGGTAAGAGATGCTGCAATTTGGCTGGGCAGATAGGCACCATGCCAAGGCCAGAGGCCTTTAGGCTGACCTAGAAAGAGTCAGAATGTTGATCTTGGTATGGTAAAAAAACTCTCTGGGAGGAAGTTGTGAACAAAAAGAAACACAACTTGCACAGACTCACCCGTGACTTGGCTGCTGTGCTGGAAATAGCTGCAGAGCCCAGGCAGCTCTGCTGAGGCTTCTGCTGAAGCATGAAGAGCAGGGGGCTGGCAGAGGGATGGTGATGCCACATCTGATGGGGAGGGTCCCTTGCTCTGCCTCGAGGGACTCGCCTGGTTTAGCATCTTGCACCCTTGAAGGTCAGCCTGGATTTATTTGCTTTGGGTTTGTTGGGTTTTTTATTTTAAGACGGGCTGGAAATGCTTTTGCATGGACTTTGAGAGAGAAATCATAAGCAAACGGAGCACAATCTGTACAGGAAATTTTGACACAACTGTTGTGACTCAAGGCATCAACACTGGCTGTGTTATGTAACTGTGGGTCAAGGCCAGGTTGGATGGGCCCTGGGCAACCTTGTGTAGCTCCAGGCCTGAGGTTGGTGGCCCTGCCTGTGGCAGGGGGTTGGAGCTCTGTGACCCTTGGGGTCCCTTCCAACTCAGACCATTCTATGATTCTATGATGCTTCTTCTTACCTTTCTTCTTACCTTGCCCTGCCAGCGTGCTACTGGGAGTCAAAGGGGATACAAGAATTTGGCAGATACGAAGCTGAAAACCCAAATTTTCAGGTTTTTCAGTCACCCTTTATGAAGCCAGTGTAAGGAGGGTCTCCACTGAACCCCAAGGTGGGGGCTGTCACCCACCATGATGCTCCTTAACACCGAAACAGGGCAGGGCACACTGGGGAGCAGGGTCTCATCCCCTGGGAATGGTGTCATTGGTGGTCAGGGACCTCTGTGGGGTAGCACCCAGGTTGAATTAAAGGTTCAGTCGGGCGTGTTGTGAGCAGTGGTGTCTGGCTGAGGACTCTGACCACAGAAGTGGGGTCAGGACGTGCAGAAATGGCTTCTGGTGGTGGCTCAGGTGGCCACGGGTCACGGTTGGGCTGAGCATCGATTAAATGCTTTGGCTCCTTCCAACCAGGCAACTGCTTAATAAACACGACTGGAACATTTGATTGTGGTTTTATATTTCTGTGGGGTGACTCAAGCCCAATTCAAGTCTACTTGGGAGAGATCCTCCTTTGATCTGAAGCACGTTCTCTGAGATGAGAGCGCTGCTTTGGGCGCCCTCCAAGCAACTCAGACATTTGGTTTAGTTACTTGAGACAAACCATGCTCTGCACAGTGAAGTGTTTGATTTCAGCTCATCTCGTGGTGTAACTGAGTGATCCCTGCATGCTCCTGTGCTTTTCATGGCTGGGAACCAGTGCTGGCTGGGTACAGGGTGCAGGTGAGAGTGATGCTGGTTCAGATGACTTCCCGCTGCCCCCAGCCATCACTCTTGTGCAGGGAAACTCCACCTAAACATGATCTGAAGCCTTGTAAATACAGGATACAAAGGCAGCTGCTTCCCAGGACGAAGCATGAGTCAATCTCAGCTGGACATCAGTGGTTGAGAGGTGATCAGGCTTCTGCAAGGGCTTGTCCTGGAGTTGACATCTGCTATTTCCATCCTTCTTAGTGCCTGTGCCTTTTCCTACTGGGAGAGTGACCACTCCAAGTAGCAAAAATCTAAAACCCAATGAAATATAGATAAAAAGAAATCTATTTAAAATATCTATTTAATAAATACTACATTAATATATTAATATCTATTTAATATATTAAACAGATATATATATATTATGTGTTTTTATATATATATATATATATTTCCATGGCTCTCATGAGCCATCTTCACAGGTAATCCAGCCCAAAGTCTTGAGGGCTGTCTTTAAGCAGCAGGCATATTGGTGTTCATCTCTAAACACCTTGTAGCTCTGTAGGTAAATAACTTATGGAAGAGGAATGTGGGTAATTCTGGTGTCAGGCAAGAAGGACTTGGAACCTAAATTGTGCTATGGGCTCAGTGGAAAGTTATTTGAGTTTTCTGGAGTGTTTCTGGGGCGGTACAAACACCAAAAAGTGTAGGAAATTTCATGTGGGGACCTTGTATCTCATGCACCTTCCCCCATCTCACCTTGATTTCTGGTTCTTGTTGCTTGATTTGGCTAAAATTTGAAGGGAAAGGGTGATAATGCTGATTTCTCACTCTGACCCAGACCAGGGAGTGTGGAGAAGCCTTTCTAAGCTGAAGTCTGTCCTTTTTTTATCCCAAGCCTGTAAACAAGTAAAGGGAAATTTGCTTTTTCACCTAAGACACAGACATCCAAAACACTTCCCTCACCTTGGGTAAAGAGAAAATAAATGATAAGATGCTCCAGCCTTTAAAAGGCTCCTGGAAGCAGAGGACTTCCTACTTTTATTTCAATTTAAGTTCATTCTTGGGTAGCAAATCTTTGCTTTTCTAATGGCATATAGCGTGTGTGACATAGGATTTTCCAAAACCAGCATCTGATTGTGTTGCTGTGGTGCTGGCCCCGATGGAGGGGATAATACTCCCCCATAACCCTCCCAGAGTTGATCTTCCTGTGCTGTGTGCCTCATGAGCACCGTTAATAATGAGAAATTAATTACTTTGTGAATCTTATATTTGATTTTAAAATATAATGGATTAGAGGGGGGTGGAAGCAAACAAAAATACTTGTGTAAATATCTGCTTTCCACAGATATTGTTCAATTATTTTTGGTGATTTATGGAGAATTGCTTTGCTCTCCTCTTCCTCCCCTGCACTGCCTCCTCCCTCTTCCTTATCCAAACAACTTTTCCTGTACTTTGCAGCCAAAGTTTTTCTGTTTTCTGCTGAGGAAAGCCAGGCACCATTTGTTTGGGTTTGTTGGGCTTTTTTTTTCCTTTGGAGGTGAAGTGAAGGTTTCCCTCACATCTCCCACTTCTCCTCCACAAGCACCTCAGCTCTCTGAGTCCTTTGGCTGTCCCCCCTTCTCAGGGGGCAGAACCATCCCAGTGATAACTGAGATCGGTTTGTTTTGGGAGAAAAAGTTAATTACTGCTCAGGAGAGACCTCTTCCTTTGTGTTTTCCCTTGGTAGATCCAACCCATGGTGGGTTTCCCCCATGGACCTGTATCACCTCCTGCCTGCATGGACCATTTCCAGCTCGGGGGGGATGAAGTGTGAAGAGCAGCAATGGGCTGAGCATCAGGAGATGCTGCATGTACTCCTCTCCTGCCTGACATCCTGGGTGACTTCCCAGGAAGTGCCTGGATTTCCTTGCAGAGCCCATGCCCAGCCATCCTCATCCAGGGTGAGTGCAGCATCTTCGCTGGTGGGGGGCTGGGAGGGGAACTTCAAGCTCCAGTGGTGTGTTTGCACGTGGAAGCAGAGCCCTGTGTGCTGCTCTGTGCCAGGGGAAGCAGCTGGGGGGGGAGGTACCAAACAGGGGAGGAATAAGTGGTGCCTTGGCAAAGCTGCTGCAGGCTCGGGGCAAGGCAGAGATGGGAGTTCCCGAGGTGGAGCTGCCCTGGGGATGGGTGTCAGGGTGTGCTGATGCTGGGAGATGGGGGTCTTGGGGGGCATTCAGGGTTTGGGAGACACCATCTCTGTGCCTTCATCTCTGACCCCCCCAGCCCCGGATTGTACTTCAGAGCGTGTCTGGGTGCTGCACCCTGTTAAGTGATGTATCTGGGAAAGCATCAGCCAGAGGCTGGGGCATACCCCTGTGCTGGAGCTGTCTCTTGGGTCTCCAACCCAGCTTGGTTACACAGCTTGCTTGGGTTTTATTGCTTAGGTAGCCACGGACTCCAGAGCACCAGGTACATCCCCAGCACCAAGCCCTGCATTAGTCACCTCATCCTGCCCCAAGCCATCGCACAGGAGGGGGTGGTGGAGAGTCCTGGCGTGGTCAGACATCTCCAGCTTGTTCTTCTTACATGCTGGGCGGTGTGTGAGGTGTGTCTTGGTGTTTAAACACTACCTCAGGTGACAGGGAAAGCACATCTAGGACAGATAAAGCACCCTAAGGCAGTGCAGGAGGCGAGGAACGCAGGGAATTACTTTCCACAGTGAGCTGGGGATGCTGGAACAGATAAATTTTGGGAAGCAGAGGCTCTGCTAAACTTCTAGCATCCCTGATCTAAGTTCTTCATCTTCCACCTGGACAGCAAAGAGAGATTTGGTTCTGTGCAGGGAATGACTCCAGGGTTAGGAAATGCAGCTCTCCATCTCCACGTCCTGCCATGGCGAGGCTGCCTGTGCTGCTGCCCACCTCACACGGGCTGGGTTCTGGTGTGAGGAAGAGGATGGCACCTTCCTGCTCTAAGGGAATATAGTGGGAGTAAGGCTGTGAGGTGGGAGGCTGTTGGCAGGGTGTAGGCAGACCTGCCAGGGGCTGCACCAGGGGTGGTGTGTGGAGAAGAGCTGTAGAAAATATAGCAGAGGTAACGTGGTGTCGGCTGGCTTGATGCCAGTGTTGTAAAAACCCAGATACACATAGAGAGGGGTGTGTGTGTATATATATATATATATATATTTAGGTGCACACAGCACTTGCAGTGATAATGGTTATCAGCACATAAAGAAATCAATACACTTTGGCAGAGAAGGAATACATTTTATCAGCTGATCTAGACACAAGGGAATACTCCTTATCCTAACGTTGTCCCTCTCCTTACAGCACCCAGTATGGGGTTTGTGGCCAGAAGAGGCACAGGATGAAGGCAAGGCTGGGCCACCCTTCCCTGGGAGGCAGGGATGCAGCTTCTCCTGGAGCAGCAGCTGATGGTCTGCACACCCCCCATGGCCATGGGGAAGCTCTCACCATCCTTGGGTGTCGCAGCTCTTGGGTGCCTGATGTGACAAGGGGACACCACGGGCAGAAGCAGAAGAAAGAAGGATGAGTTAGTCCTGGATCCTCTCAATCTGGGTTCGTGGCCGTGTGCTCTGCAACCTGCAAAGATTCAGATCTAATTTTGGGCATTTCTTGTGAGTTCTGCAGCCAGAGCCTGTGTCTGCTCCTAGTAAGAGCCTTGGGAGCACTGGCATTCCAGGTGTGTGTATCCAGGTCTCTTCCAGAGAAGCACATTCCCCTCGATGGAACCAGCTGACCATCTCATCACTGGGCTGTGTCGTGAGAGGGATGAAGGACAGCTCCCACCTTACCTCATCTCACTCACGGGCAGAGGGTTTGACCTGGCTCACATGTCTGTTCCTGCTTGGCTTATCTTCAGTGATGTTCAGACTTTGACCCTGCCAAGAGCCTTATCAGACCATCTCTGGATTCCAGTGGCCAGACTCAGAAGCAGGAGCCTCCAGCCAGGGCTCTTCTGCCTCACACAAAACAAAGACCAACCTGTGCTGACCTGGTTCACCCCACCTTGAATCCCTCTCTTCAGGAGGTGTCTCAGCCTTCCTGGAACCACCTGGTCCATTAGAAATCAGGCTCCAAATGCAGCCCTCCTATTCACACGGGCACATGGGGACGTGGTGAGGTGGATGTGCACATTGGATCTCAACAATCCAGTCTTTTGGGGCCTTGAAGGAGGTCTGGAAGGAAGTTTGACTGGTTTTATCTCACACCAGGCAGTGGGTCCTCACTGAACTGGGCAGCTCTGGCTGGATTTCTCAATGTCAAATCTTTTTGTACTGTGCAAGGGCCAGGTATTGTTTAGAGAAGTGTTTGATAAGTAACATCTGCCCCACTGAAAACTGAATTTAGGGTGTTAAATAGGAGTGCAAAGGAAACAGGGCTTAGGGGGAAAATATCTTTGCAGTTACCTCTTTTAGTTCAGGTTTCCAATTGAAATTTCCTCAGATATGTTGTCAGGAGTCATCTGTCCTTTGCACATGTAACATGTGTGCTCACATGCGCCATTACACAGCTCCTTCCAAGCCCAATATTGTACTGGAATACAGCTGGGCTTGTTCAGCCTGGAGAAGAGAAGGCTGGGGGGGGGACCTCATTGCAGCCTTCCAGTCCCTGAAGGGAGCAGAGGAACAGGAGGGGATTCAACTTTTTCAAAGGATAGACAATGACAGGACAAGGGGGAATGGATTAAAACTAAAGGAAGGAAGGTTTAGATTAGATATTAGGGGGAAGTTTTTTACAGAGAGAGTGGTGAGGGGCTGGAACAGGCTGCCCAGAGAGGGGGTGGGTGTCCCATCCCTGGGGGTGTTCAAGGCCAGGATGGATGGGGCCCTGGGCAACCTTGTGTAGCTCCAGGACTGAGGTTGGTGTCCCTGCCTGTGGCAGGGGGTTGGAGCTCTGTGATCCTTGGGGTCCCTTCCAACTCATGCCATTCTGTGATTCTATGAACAGACAAATTGAAGATATGAAAGTGGCTGGGACCATATTTCATACTGCATAAAACGCGCCTCCGGAGTCTTCAGTTCTTCTTTTCTGCAGGGGCACAGATGCATTTATAAAGTATCATGGCTGATGAGCTTAAAAAAGATAAAAAAAAAAAAGAAAAGAAAAAAAAAAAACAAACCCCAAGCCTGTGGGTTTGGATATGTTCACTCTGAGCTTGTGGTTAATATTTCCCAGGCTGCTCAGAGGTGAGCATAAGTTCAGCCATCGCAGCCCGGCTTCAGCAGGCTCTGCTGGTGTTTCTAAATGACTCTGATAAAAGCTTGTGAAAAATGGACCTGTGGTGAGTTGCATCACCCTCGTTATGCATTTTCAGATGGGGACACAGCACAGGCTGAGTGTCGGGGTCACGTTCAGCCGTCCCTTGCTCTGTCCTTCCCCGCCGCAGCCACTCGTGCAGCGCGGTGGGGGCAGCCTGGGGTGGGTGCAAACCCCCTGCATTCTGCTGTTTTAATTAATTGCATAACCCAGCAGCCCAAGCCAGGCTGGTTCCCCCCTTTGCTCTACAAATTTTGCCTTAGTGGGTGGTTTATGTAACCCCAGAGTTCTCTGTGGGGGGAGATAGCCAGATGAGCCAGCAGTGTGCCCTGGGGGCTGAGAGAGCCAGTGGGATCCTGGGGGGCATCAAGAGGAGTGTGGCCAGCAGGTCACAGGAGGGGATCCTCCCCCTCTGCTCTGCCCTGGTCAGGCCCCACCTGGAGTGTTGTGTCCAGTGCTGGGCTCCCTGGGATAAAAAAGCCAGGGATCTCCTGGAGAGAGTCCAGAGGAGGGACACAGAGATGATGAAGGGCCTGGAGCATCTCCCCTGTGAGGAAAGGCTGAGTGAGCTGGGGCTGTTCAGCCTGGAGAAGAGAAGACTAAGGGGGGACCTAATTAATGTTTATCAATATCTTATGTATGGGATGCAGGGGGACATGGCCAGCCCCTTTTCAGTGTCTGTGGGGACAGGACAAGGGGCAATGGCTGCAAATTGGAGCACAGGGAGTTCCACACCAACATGGGGAAGAACTTTTCCCCAGTGAGGGTGAGGGAGCCCTGGGACAGGCTGCCCAGGGGGTGTGGAGTCTCCTTCTCTGGAGAGATTCCAGCCCCGTCTGGATGCCGACCTGTGCAGTATGAGCTGCTTTGGCAGGGGGTTGGACCCGATGATCTCTGGAGGTCCCTTCCAACCCCTGTGACTCTGTGATTCTGTGATAGTGCTGCTCTGGGTGGAAGACCCCTGCCGGCGAGCACAGGACCACTGCCAGGACTGAGAAACCCTACAGCAACCCTGAACTACCTGCACGCTGAACTGGGCAGCTGCTCCTCAACCCCCTTTCCTTCCCAAAATTCAAAGAGGGGTTTTCCTTTACTTTAACCTCATCAAACTTCACTGCCAAAACACTCCGAAGCAGATGGAGATGAAGCAGCTGATACGTGAGAACACGTGTCACAGATCAGTGCTGAAGAATCCCTTGCAACCCAGTGGCCTCTCCAGAAGCATCTTTGAACAGCCCCAGTAGGGAGAAGAGGGGAGTCCCCAGTTTGGCAGCATCACCCTGGAGATCAAACCAAGCACAGCCTCTGTGTACAGCCAGGGCTGTTGGCTGCTGCCCGTTGCCTGCTGGTGGTGGTTGTGGTGCTGGGGTGTGTCTGTGTGTTTTATTTGTGTGTAAATATAAGAAAGCAGAAGCATAAACCTCCTCTGTGTGCCTGGCTGTTCTTGAATAAACCCACGGAGCGACAGGTTTGGAGGGAGGTGACACAGATGCTACAGCTGTAACAAGCACGAGCATCCCTGCTGGCAGCCTAGGTAGCATTATTTGGGGGGAGGGGGGTGTTCTGTGAGCCCCAAACACACTATGCACATCCCAGAGCACCTCCTGGTGCAGTTAGGTGTGTGTTGGGGGCTGCACAAGGGAGCTGCACTGCTGGGTAGGAGCTCAGTGTGAATCTGCACCAGGACAGTTCCAGCATCCATCCCATCTGGGCACCAAACGGTGACATGTCACCTGGACCCACAGCACTCCCTGCATCTTCCTCCCACTGTGACGTGATCATTTGCTCAATCAAAACAGTCCTTAACCCCAGCACGAGTCACAGATCCTTTGGGCTTCGTGTTTTCCCTCCTGGCAGGACAGGGAGGGAAGTTTGGCACGAGGAGCCAGACTTTGCACTCCAAAGGTGCTATTGTGGGTGCAGCTCTTGCACAGGAGGGCACGGGGTGTCCTAAAGCAGAGCCAGGCCCCACAGGATGCTGTGTTGGCACCCTGACACCCCTGGTGATCAGGGGCATGGCTCAGACAGCTTGCTTTCCCATTCTTCTAAAGCAGGGGTGATTGTGTGTGAAAGGAGGCGCCTGGATGTGAAACCAGCTAGAAATATCCCAGCCACTTCTCCTTTCCCATCAGTAGATATTGCTTCAGTTCCCATTTCCTAACACTGCCTCTTTCATCCCCTTCAGGCCCTTTGCACCAGTTCCTTGCCAAGGATTTCTGAGCCTTGGACCTACTTTAGCTATTTTTAATTCAAACTTTGATATTCCTGCTGCATTTTGTGCTGGTATCATCCCTCCTGTAGCTGGCTCCCTCTCTGATGAAGATGCCAGGTAATTCCACCACACTACTTGCAGGGCTCTGGCCATGGATATAATCCATCCCCTCCTCTCCTCCTGCCTACACCTGACTTTCCCCAGCTCTTCCTCTTAGCTGGACCCTTCTGCCAGCTTCCACCTCTATCAAACCTTGTGCCACGTCCCTGTCCTTTAACACTAAGGTGAAACAGGCACCAACTTGTATCTCAAGTACCCTACAACACCCCTGAGACTCTCAGACCATCAGGATCCTCGTGGTGACTCAGGCTGGAGCCAGCCCAGCGATACCTGCAGCCACCCTCCCAACACCTCATCCCCACGGTGCCTCTTCTGCAGGTTGGTCTCTTTTTGGGGTGTTACTTAGTGCTGCTTCCACTGCTGTGCCCCAGGGGCAGATTTTACACCAGGGGTGGTGCTGCCATTTTGGGATCATGGCAGTGGGGAGGGAAAGGCTTCCTGGGTGTTTGTCCTTGCACCCAGGGTCTGGGTGTTCATCCTGCTCCTGGGGTGCTTGTGCCTCCTCTCCCCAGGCTGAGACCGAACACAACTCATACCTGGAGAGAAACCAACTCAGGTCAATGCCAATTTTATCCTGGGACCTTGGGACTGCTCATTTCCAAGGGACCCCTCATCAGGCGCTCCCAGAAAGGGGCAGAGTCAGACCCAAGCCACCTTTGGGCTCTGACAGCCCCGTGCTGCATCCCTGAGCTGGTCCCTCCCCACCTTGGGCATCCCTGAGCTGGTCCATCCCCACCGTGGGCATCCTGGTGCCCCAGCACCAAAGCTCCTCTCATCAACCAGCTTCTGTGCTGTGGGGCTTTGCACCCTGATGGAAATCAGTAGTAACGATGGGGCTGGAAGCAGGGAGGGTTTGGGGCTGGCTCCTGAGGGTGCCCAGCTGGCCCTGCAGCAGATTACAAGAAACTCTCCCCAGAACCCCCTGAGCTCTGCAGTTATTTCTCTCAGAGCTGTGAGGGAAAGGAAGCAGAGGGGTTTTGGTGTGCTGCCAGGGCCTGCTCTGCTCCCATGGGCTGCTGTTTACCTTGCAGCGTGGGTTTTGCATGTGAATGTTGGCAGCAGCAGCTGCAGCTCCTCACCTGAGCAGCTCCGGGGTTTGCTGGGGCATGCCTGGGTAGCTGCATCCTGCTCTCAAGCTGGGATGTTATTGAGCCCAGGGAGGAAGGGAAGGAGAAGGTCTGTTTATCTACAAGCTGGGGCATCTCTGAGCAGGGGCTGCCCTGGCAGTGATGGGCAGCAGAGCCAGGCTGGGAGCATCCCCACAGCTCCAATCTCTTCCAGGTATGCTGAGACTGTTTAACTGTTTATTGCTCAGTAGGGAAGTGGCTGAGTGTGACCCCAGTGCTGGGGGTCTCCCAGTCTGCTGTCTCCTGGGCTTAGAGAGGAGGTCCCAAGGTGATTTACTGGGGCACTGGGTTGAAAAATAAGGGCAGGGAAAGTACAAGGCCTGGGGTTTAATAATCCCGTTGCTCTGGGGTTTCTGCTCTCTGCTGTAGAAAGGTGTCTGAGGAAGTTTGTGACTTGCTTGGGCTGCGTGTGGTTTGAAGCTGCTGCGAGTCACTCTCAGGTTACATCCATTTTCCCCTCAGCAGAGCTGTGCCTGTGTGGTGGGTGCTGTGGGCTGTCACCGACTGGTGACTCTGAGCAGCACTGGGTGTCCTGAGGAGGACGAGGAGGACGCTGCTGGTGGGGCTGCCTGTGCAGATGGGTCTGTGGCGCATTCGGAGTTTCTCATTTGGAGACCAAACGAAACTGTTTCTTCCTTTATTCTTCATTCATAGACAGAGGCTGAGCTCTCCTGGCTCTAGGCTTTCCTCTTCTCTTCCTTCCCCCTCCCCCTGCTTAAGAGTTCTGCCTTTTCCTCTCTTCCTTTCTCTGTACCTGTTCTTTTTGTAGCTGCCCCTTCGCAGGGCGCTTCTGTCCTGCTGCGATGCTCTGGAGGGGACCGAGCCCCAGGGCAGCGAGGTCTGTCCCTGTGGGAAGGGGAATAGTGTGCCAGCAAGGAAGGCACCGACTGCCTCCCCCTGCCCTGCCTGTGCCAGCTGCCCTCTGCTCCTCCGTGCCTCAGTGAGAAGGGAGGAATTGTTCTTAGTGCTGAGCAGGATTGCTGGCTGAGCTCTCCTCAGTGTCCCTCCAGAGTCTGGAACAGGGGGGGAGCAGATGGCCCTCAGCATCTTCCAGCCCCACCAGCCTGTGGAGGTTCCTTCCCCACCCTTTCCAATTCCCTGAAAGCTTTTTGGCCTGATACTTCTTGGCTGGGGGCTGGAGGGTTTCTTGCTGTTGGTGGTTCAGCTTTCCTCATGCAGGAAGTTGGGAGTCCCCTTCTTGGAGTTTGATAAAGCAAATACTAAGGCAGGGGATGCCTTAGCTGGTGTGAAAGGCCACAGAAACACCACAAGGAGCCTGGTTGGGATTTGCCTCAGCTCTTGAAGCTAGCACAGATGGTCTCACCTGGGAGCTGCACAGAGAAACCTCGTAGGAGGCATCCCCCACTGGTGAGATGTGCAGTGGAAGGAAAGGATAAAGCCACAGGAGCTGTGAGGAAAAGGGGATATCCAAGGAAGCAAGATCTCCATTCTCCAGGTGTGGCCTTCCCTGGTGCCCACGGGCAGGTCCTTAGGTTGGACAGCCCTGAGGCACGCTCCAGAGATGCTTCAACACTGGGTGGCTTAGGCTAAATCTCTACAAGCATTTTTATTGCCACCTCCCCAAGCCAGGCAGAGAGTTCTCACTTAGAGAACGACAAACAGCCACACAGGACGTGCCCTGATTGATGCACGAAGTACCAGGAAAGGCTGGTATGGGTCTGTTTGTCGCTTCAGCAGATGGTGACGGTTGCTCC
This sequence comes from Porphyrio hochstetteri, assembly GCA_020800305.1. Lineage (NCBI taxonomy): Eukaryota > Metazoa > Chordata > Aves > Gruiformes > Rallidae > Porphyrio > Porphyrio hochstetteri. Next base: position 1,892,797 of record CM036919.1, on the reverse strand, counting down.
AGCATGTGAAATATTTCATGCCTGACACCTCAATTCAGGAAATAGTGGTTTGCTCAGCAGAGGTGCAGGAGGCACCAGGTTGTTACTCAGTTTTTCTCACAGATTTTAATATTTTCCTCCATTTATTGAGCTGGTTCTCCAGGGCACAGAGCTGTACTGGGCTCAGCACCACAGGGAAGTAGCCCTGGGGTGATGGGCAGGTTTGGGGTGCCTGCAGCGGGGGACATGAACACTCTGAGAGTGTCTTGCTGGGTTTCTGACACCGTAGCGAGTTCGTTTTCCTGCAGGGCTGGGCTGGCGTCCTGCAGACCTTGCTGTGAGGTTCCTGTTCCTCAGAGGCGAGGTGCCTGAGGCTGCTGAACCGCAGCGAGCTCGCTGTGAAACGGTGTCGCCCAAGCGGCTCCCGCGCCCGGGGTTGTTTGTTATGCTGTAAAACAGGGTGAAGCCCGGCCCTTCCAGGCCCTTACCAAGAATTTGGGGGGTGGGTAGCACAGGGCTGTGCCCAGCAGATGCAGTGGGCTTCCTGCACCGTCCTCTGGACTTCAGGGACAGGCCCATGGTACCAGGGTAAGGACAACACGCGGCTCCTCAGTCTCACAGCTCGCCAGGTCCTGCACTGAAAGCAGAAAGAAACAAGGTGGAGGACCAGCATCTTCCTCCTCACCTTCACAAGGACCATGTGGAAAGGTCGTGGGAATGATGGAGAGGGTCCTTCAGCTGAGGGTGCTGGGGCACAGCCCCCCACTGTCTGTGGGTGTGGATGCAGAGACCTCCTGACTTCTGAAGCCCCTGGTGTGGGTTTGGCAAGCACCCACAGCCCTGGGAGAGCTGTGGGGCTGGGGGGCACTGGAGGTGTGTGGGGGCTCTCCGGAGGTGGCCCTCAGGCAGCCCCTCTGGGATGGCCAGGGATGCACAATCCCTGCTGTAGCTCAGCAGTGAGAAGGTGATGGTGGCTAAATGGGGAGAGTAGCCCCCTCCCACACATCTCTCCCACGGGTACAGGATGGCATGCAGCAGTTCTGGGGGCAACCAGGAGACATCTCTGCTGCATCATACCCCCCACAGCCCTCAAACCAAGCTCATGGTGTAAGCTATTCCTGCTCACGGCAAGAACCTTCCCCAGGGCAGTGAGCCAGCACCCCTGAAATACAGAAACTGTGCCTTTCATTGGCTCTGACTGAGAGGTACCACTCACTGCATCCCTGTGCACAGCATCCCTGTGCACAGCATCCCTGTGCCAGCCTCCGCACCGGCAGCAGCCGAGCATCGGCCGTGGGTGCTGGGGCCCTGCTCTGGGGTCTGTAGTGTCTGGAAAAGGGGCACTAGCAGAGTTGCTCCTGCCCTGGGAAGCCTGGCTGTGCTCACCACAGCAGCAGGAGGCAACACCCTGACGTGGAACAAAGAAAAATGCTATTTTGAGGCTTCCTCATACCTGTGGAGCTGGAGGGCTGTCCTGCTCCCGGCCCCGGGGTGCTCCTGTTCTGGGAGGTGTAACCCAACCACAGCAGTGTGGTGCCTCTCTGAGCCAGGCTGGTTCTTCTGCCCCAGGGCAGGGTCAGCTCAGCTGGGAGGGAAAAGTTCTTCCCTGGCAGAGTTGTGGGGCTGTGGCACAGGCTGCCCAGGGAGGGGGCTGAGTTCCCACCCCTGGGGGTGTTTAACAGAGGGGAGATGAGGTGCTCAGGGATCTGGGTCAGCACAGGACAGGGACGGTTGGACTCCATGAGCTTAAAGGGCTTTTCCAGCCTGGTGACTCTGTGGTTCAAGATGCTGCTTAGGCAGGAGACTTGGTACCTGCTCATCACAAGGAACATGCTGGAGGAATGTGAGCTGGGGTCTTTCTCCAGCTGAGCATCAGGGATGGGGATGAGGAGCTCAGCTGGTGCTTCCAGCAAAGCTCTCCATGCTTTCCCAGGAGGAACTGCTGTTTTGAGGGAGGGGAGTTTTCCTGAGTACAGGAATTCCATTCAGCCTTTTCCTTAGGCATGGCTTTCGTGGGCCTGTCTCAGAGCAGAGGCATTCAGCCTCAGGGGTGACATCAGGTTCTGAACGGGTGGGATGAGCCCAGCCACAGAAATTTCCCAGGATCTGGGGATTAAGGGGCAAAAATTAATCACCCTTTTCCAGGCAAGCTGTAATCTAGGTGGGCCTGGGCATTTGAAAAATCAGTGGAAAAGAACTTCTGTTGTCTTTAGCTCCCAAGGAAGACACAATGAAACCAGCTGATGAGGGGCAGTTTCAGTAATTAGTGAAACCTGGTCAGCCACGAGGTGTAAATTGGAGATGGGGCCAAGAGCTTACCTCTTAATTGCTGTGGTGTTTCTAAATCCTCTTCCTCTTCTTGGTGATTGCTTTCCTCTCCCTGCCTCATGGAGAAGCAGCCCCTCAATGAGCCAGGCTGACCACCCAGGCATGGGAAGTGCCCGTGTAGCATCGCTGAGCTGCTCTGGTGCAGCCCGTTGCCCCTGAGTGGCCCAGCAGCTCTGCACAGCGCCTGGCAAGCAGCATGTTTCTGAGGCAGAGGGCTCCTGTAAAACTCCTGCAGCTCCTATAGCCCAGGTAAGAGTCTGTAGGCACCATCTGGGATGCTTTTGGCGTGACTGGGGTGCAGGTGCTGGTGCAGGCTTGATGGATGTTATGCATTAGCAGGTACAAGCTACGTGAGGCTTCGTGACGCGGTGCAGCTTGTGCTGGGACGTTGGCACACAGCCTGAGGTGACAAATCATCATGTGAACGTTAGGTGACAAACACAGCTTCGCTGGGGACCTGGCTGTGGGTGAGGGGGGAGGCATGTGGAGCTGTGGGGCAGGGCAAACCGTGGTGTGAGTCACTCGTGCTGAGGCAGCTCACCCTGGGACAGCCCGGGGAGCAGCTGTCCCTGGGCTCCCAGGAGCAGGACCAGCCCAAGGAGGCTGGTGGCAAAGGATTGCTCTGGGCAGGAGTGGCAGCTGCTGGGCATCGCTCGGAGTTATTAGTTCTGTGTGATGTGTGTGTGCTGACATGGTTCACTTGCTGGCTTTCAGTAATGCCACTGGTAATCTCTGACTTTCTACCAACACTGAGGGACCAAAATAAAACCAACTCACCCCAGTTCACCAGCCACAAGGCTGGGAGCAGCCAGCGTGGTCCCCCCCATGCTCCCTCTGCTTTCTTCAGCAGTAAAGTCAATGAAAACAGAGCTGAACCTGCCTGGACTTGGCTTCTCAATTAGCTGCTTCTGGCTGAAGACTGGTGAAATCTTTATAGTATTTGATATAGCATATCAATCTACTCAGCATTCTTACATGTCAGTGAATCCAGCCCCTGACAGAGAGAGCTCAGGGAACTTATTCTCACAGCGCAGATGCTCTGGCTCAGCACGTTCCGAGTTTGTGCCTGTGCTCAGCCTGGGCCTTGTCATTCGATAGCCTGGCTCACAAGCAGCCAGTGTGTGCAGTGCTTGTGCTGGGTTCATGCTGAGCTCCAGCCAGCATCCTTACGCTGGTTTCCATCCTTCCTCCTCCACTCCATCACTGCGAAACCTCCACCTCCTTCCCGCTTGTCCGGAGCCCCTCAGACCATCACCCCATCCTCCTCCCAGTGACATCTGCCTCTTAAACCTCTCCCTTTGGTGTCTCTAACCCTTCCTCCCTGCAAGCAGAGGGAGCAGAGCCCTTCCCTGGCCGGTGGCTGGCGAGGCCGCTGGTCCTGCTGCGGCAGTCGTGCGATGCTGGTGAGGGTGGGTTCCCCTGGCAGGTCCCCAGAAGGTGCAGCACACAGCTCAGCTTGCTGCACTGCTTCTGTGCTGTGATGCTGTGGCCACGTGCCTGCAGCGTAGCGTGTCACAGCCCTGCCAGGGGAACAAGGCACAACAGGCAGGAGGGCTTGTGGGACGTTTCCTACACCAAAATAGGCCCTGAGGTCGCCTGCGATGGCTGAGCATCCTCAGGGGTGCTGCCAGGGACCCACTGCTGGGCTCTCTGGGGGCTTCATGGGGAAGGGTCTCTGTGGATGTTGAGTGAAACGAGCAGGGGGGATCATCCTGAACAGGAGAAGGCTGGAGAGAGCCTGGCTGCTTGGCTGCTGTCAGAGGGCAGGGAGGCAGGCTGGGGCTGCTGTGCAGTTAGCTCCCTGCAGACTGGATTCCTTATTCCTGGAAACTTCCCTGTAGCTGTTGTCCAATGTCTGTTCCACCCATGTGTTTGTCCTGACTTTGTTTGCCAGCTCTATCGCAGAACCCCAGGCTGGTTTGGGTGGGAAGGGACCTCAGACACCTCAGTCCCACCCTGCCACAGGCAGGGACACCCCCTGAAAGCCCCATCCAACCCGGCCTTGAACCTTGCCAGGGATCCCAGGGCAGCCCCAGCTTCTCTGGGCACCCTGTGCCAGGGCCTCCCCCCTCCCCAGGAAGGATTTCTTCCCCCCAGCCCCTCTCCATCCCCCTCCTGCAGCTGAAGGCTGTTCCCCTGGGCCTGGACCCCCCTGCCCTGGGCACCAGCCCCTCTCCAGCTCTCTGGAAGAGACTGGAAGGGGCTGGGAGCTCTCCCCAGAAGCAGCCTTCTCTTCTCTGGGCTGAGCCAGCCCAGCTCTCCCAGCCTGGCTCCAGAGCAGCTCCAGCCCTCCCATCATCTCCAGGGCTCCTTGTGACTGGCTCCCACAGCTCTGTGTCCATCTTGTCCTGGGGACCCCCGAGCTGGAGGCAGCACTGCCAGGGGGTCTGTGTTCCAGAGCAGAGCAGAACCCCCTGCTCACCCACCCAGGACACAGTTGGCTTTCTGGCCAGGTCAAGTTGAGCTTATCACCCACCAAGACCCCCAAGGAGTCTTCCTCCTGTGCCTCCCAGTGTGCCAGGAGGGATGGTTGGCTGCCGGGTACCCAGGCAGGAGCAGACTCTGGCAGAGCCCTGCTGGGGCAGGGTGACCAGCCCCAGCCCCAGGGGACAGGGAACCAGGTCAGCTGAATTTGCATCCTGACGTTATCATCCTGGTAGATTAGACCAAAGGTTGGTGGGGAGTGACACAGGTGGCCTGAGTGACACGTACCGGGCTGCCTCTCTGAATGGGCTTGTAGTGGTGCTCTGCTTCTTTCCTGCACTGGAAGGCAGGGGAGGGATGGGAGGGAGTTTAAAGGCAAGGGGAGTATTGAAAGGGATGGAAAAGGAGCTCTGAAGTGCAGCACTGCAGTGAAGAGGGAATGGAGCAGACTGAAGCACTCGCTGTTGGGGAAAACACAACTTAGATACAACCTCTCCATGAAGACGTGACCTTCCTCCCTTTCTAGGGAAGATTTTCCCCCCATCCAAGCTCTAAAAGTGACTTTTCTACAGACAACCCCTCTTCCCTGGGCCCTCCCAAGCCTCTGGGAGAGGTTTCTGTCCTGCAGAAGTTCCTGTCCTTGTGCTGTGTGTGCAAACACGGGGGTAGGGGAGGGGAACCAGAGAGGAGGAATGATCCAGCCCAGCAGCAGAGACGTAATGTTTGCAGCCCGAGACATTTGGCTGCTCTCTAAGCCATAGTTTGCCTTTGGCACCACAAACAAGTGCTCCACTATTTTATTTTGCAGTTATCAGTCCATACCTTTGATCTGCAGCACTGCCATCCTTTTATAGCTGGGACACCATAAAGCATGTGAATGCCTGGAAATGCGTCCAGTGATCAGGATTCCATCACCAGGGCAAATAAAGGTGAACAGGTGATTGCAGGTGCTGCTGCCTGGCTGAGCAAAGCTCACACAAGGTGCCACTGCTCTGGGCAACGAAGGGCAGGAGGGTCCCCTGGGCAGGGGGGTGTGGAGCTGCTCGCTCCTAACGAGGGATTAAGTTATGAGCTAAGACCACAGAGGAGGAAGTTACGTGCCCCTCTAATTATAGCAGGGCATTTGGACAAAGATCAGGGCAAAGAGTCTTTATTTATAGGCCAAGGGGGTTTTTTTTTTCACTAGGAAAAACTGCGGTTCCCAGATGTGGGCCATCCTCCCTTCTGCAGCAGGGATGCTCCAGCAGCGTGGACCAAGGTCCCTGCAGCCTTGGAGGGTGATGAAGCAGCAAAATCTGTGTCTGAGTCACTCCAGGGCTTTCCCAGGTTCAGGGTGCAGGGCTGTTTCTCAGCCTTTCCTGCTGTTTTCAGGAGGGTTTTTTCCCATCCACATCCCGAGGCTCTAGAAGGAAACAAGGAGAGGCTGGGGTTGGGTTTTAATGGTTTCAGGGCGAGCGAGCTGCAGGCAGGGACGGTCTGAGTGCTGTGGGGGATGGAGAGCCTCTGCTCCTGCATCCTGCAGCATTAGCTCCCTTCCTTTCCCAAATGACCACTGATGAAACCACAACTCCTTTTCCCTTCTTTTTTTTCCCCTTCCCCACCACAGAGAGCTGAGCTTTTCATCTCTACAGCAGCTGCCTTGCCTGCAGAGCCTTCCCACTGCCATGCAAGGCTCGTGGCACAAGAAAGAGCCGCCTGCCCTTCGAGCCCTGCACATAAAACCTTCCCCTTTATTGCTGTGTCTGGGTTTGGCAGGGGGGAGCTCTCTCTGCTGACCTGGGATGTAATCGCTTCCCAGGGGAACGGAACCATCTGCATGTTACAGGTGAAGAGTTCCTCTGGCTCTGCCATGGGGAAGGCAGCTGGAGTTTACTGGGTTTGTGAAGAGGGTGAGTAGGATAAGCAAGCTCAGAAGAACCCAATGTCAAGGTTTTCAGGGTGTTTTCATTGCTCAGCCTGTGCAGGAGGTTGATCTTCGGGAGCTTGGGATGCTTCTCTGGGTTTGAGCAGCCAGAAGGTCTCCTTAGTTTGCACAGGGAGGAGAACTGTCACCTCCATGAATCCCACCTGCCCCGGGGGTGATGGAGGAGCTGCCATGGCACAGCAGCCCCAGCTCTCAGTGGGGTCATACCCCACTTTACATAAGGAGTTCAAAACAATAGATAGGTCAAGGGGAAAAGATAGGAGAAGGGGAAATGGCCTCAATGCTGGATCTACAGACAGATCAGTGTGCCAGGGCAGGGTCAGCTCAGCTGGGAGGGAAAAGCTCTTCCCTGGCAGAGTTGTGGGGCTGTGGCACAGGCTGCCCAGGGAGGGGGCTGAGTCCCCACCCCTGGGGGTGTTTAACAGATGGGGAGATGAGGTGCTCGGGGATCTGGGTCAGCACTGGATGGGAACGGTTGGACTGGATGAGCTTGAAGGGCTTTTCCAACCTGGTGGCTCTGGGATAACAAAGCCAGCAACAAAATACTTGGTATTTCGCAGTTATTCACCCAGTGAATCAACTGGATGGATGAATTCCTCTCTGGTGTGGGGCTTTTCACTGGCAAAATACCTAAGGTGTGGGTGGTCACACAGGTACCCCAGCAGGTGACACAGGAAAGCACATCCTCTGTCCTAGGAGAAACACACCAGGAGCGTGGCTGTGTTCCTGGGGTGTGAGGGACGAGCTGCTGCTTTCCTCTGCCTTCAGGTTTGGGTCCAGCCCTTTATCTGTGAGAGTTTGAGTGCTGAGGGTATTCTGTATCCGAGCCCAACTGTGAAGAACTCACTCCTCTCAATGCATGAATGGGCAAATTAATCTCTAGCTTATTTTTAGCTCTGTTTGCATCATAGAAAGTTTCCCTTCTCTCCGCCACCCCCTGCTCCCCCCCTCTGTGTGTAACGGGCTCACAGCAGTTCCTAAACAGAACCTGTTTCCTCTGGTATGTGGATGACACCCACGATGTGCTGTCCCTCCCTGGGTGGCTCTGCATCCAGCAGCCCTGCACAGGGATCCCTGGCAGGTGCTGCTGCTGCTGGGCACCCACCCAGCCCAGCAGGTGATGCTGCAGCTGCCCAGGGCACAGACCTGATCTCATGGGTCATCTCTGTGCTCAGGGACAAAATGATCCCTGTTGAGGTCTGCAGTGGGTGGCTGTTGAGAGTTTTATGTGGGTGGGATCCCACCTTGCTGGGTGACAGCTGTGGCCTCTGCTCTGGCAGCCCTGGTACCCAGGGGTGGGGGGTCCTGGAGGGATGGATCCCTTCCCAGGAGGTGGACCCTCAGACCAGATACTCAGCCAGGGAGCGTGACTGATGTGGGGGACACACCACGGTCACCCCCTGGACACTGGGGCAGGATGAGGCCGTAGGAAGGGGCTCTCTGCCTGTGCCAGCAGGAAGGGTGCTGCTGCAGCTGCCCACTTTGGCTGTCTGAGAGATGGGGTCAGTTAATGACTAAGAGAAACCCTGCCCAGGCTGCCTGCCCACCTTGCCTCTCCATACCCAAACCTTTCAGCTGAGCTGGATTCAGGATCCACCACCACCTGCTTCCTATGGGACTTATTTCCCCCACCCCCTTCCCTGGGAAAACCCCACATCTGCAGGTCGAGTCACAGCAGAGCCTGTGCCAAAGGCAGTGGGAAACGTCTGCTTCGTGCTGGCCCTTTGGGTTGGGTCCTTCCTCTCCTGCCTGGTGCTCTCCCCTCAGCCCCCACCCTTGCTCAGGGAGTGCAGTTCCTCCCCAAGGGCCCTGGGATGCAGCTCTGCTCAGGGCAGGGGTTTCCCAGGCTGTGTCAGGTGCTGGTGGCTGCAGCTGGAGACACGTTGCATCAGCTGCACTTGCCTCTTGCCTCCCACCCCAGATGATGCAGTAACGAGTCAGACCTTTCCAGGCTGGAAGTGGAGCAAAGGAGTAACACAGGGAAAACCACTTTGCTTTCCCCTTGTGTTCTGCATTATCTGTGTGCTTTCTTTTACAGAGAAACCTGACTTATTTAGCTGGGTCATCTCTGCTGCTCTTATTGCAGAAGCTGGTTGCTGCTCCTGGGGTCATCTCTGGTGGTCTTACCACTGGTTGTTGCTCGTAGGGACACCCAGAGCAGGGACTTGCTCCTTGGAGGGGGTTAACAGCACAGCCTGCAGCCCTGCCTGAAGTAAGGTCTGACTGGGAGATGATGCCAGACACAGACCCACCACCCCACGCTTGGGTGGGATTCTGCTTGTCCAGGTCCTGCTCATCAGTGGCACTGGGAAGGGGGCCAGGAGGTGGAAAAAGCTGCACTAAATTCCTTGTGTTTTCATGTTGCATGAAAAAAAAAACCCCTTTGACTGTCTCTGTCAGCAGCCCATCTGTTTGGGGGTGTTCAAGGGGTCTGGAATGTGTTCTGGGAGCTCTCCCGTGAGAACAAGTAAACATGTCATATATAAAACATTTTATTAAAACAAATATACAACCCTCTATATACAAAATAAAAATGTACAATAGTCTATGACAGCTTAGTGATTTGATTCCTATGTATTACATATGAACTAGAGCCTCTTCCATCCTGCACCCTCCTGGTCCAGGGTGGGTCTGCAGGATGTTAGAGCTCACTGCATACAGTACTGGGGGGGGGATCCTGGTAGAGCATAGCAGGCATCCTATAAATAAAGAGCTCTGCCCCTATCAGTGCAAAAAATGGTTCCATGCAGCAGCTCCTCAACTATCATGTGGAAATAGATACGGCATGCCTACTGGAGATAACATCCTAGGAGTAAACCTGGGTAAGTGTACTATGTGGAAGCAAAGCCTAAACTGAATCTTCACATTTTATTGGTCTAAACTATTTACAGTTTTAAAGTTGAAAGATCTGAAAGGTGAGCCATGCAATGGAGCCAATTAAAGACAGCCAATTAGTGCAATCGTGGGTTTCTTTTTGGCTAAGTGTAATGAGAGTCATTAAGCTTGATGGCACCAGTGTTGCACAGGTAAGCAGCAACCAACACGAACAGGCAAGAGACTCGCTGGCAGTGTCTCTCCTAAGCACTCCCTGGGTAAAGTGCTCATCACATCTCGTGCAGGGAGGATGGTAACTGCCCCCTCAGGGCTCGGGGACACATTCAGTGGTACCCCACCAGCTCAGACCCCATGGCATGTCAGCATCCTTCCTCCAAAGCAATGACAAGGTGCGTGCTGTGGCCAAGCATCTTCAGTGCCAAGAGTCCTGCTGGTGAGATGGGAGTCCTTTTTTTCCTTCTTTTTCTTCTTTTCCCTTTAAATTGACGATGGAGTTGAGTTGTTTTCCTTGCTAACCTTTCCAGCCCTAAAAGTTAAAACGGAATAGAAAAGCCACTCTCTTCAGTCAGTAACAAGCAGTTCCTTCCATCCTCTTCAGGCTTGTCGAAACTCCAACCCAAGAGCAGTTCGTGGTCGGAGGAAGCCAGGGCTTTACAAGCCACAGGGAATGACTTGCATGGTAGGTCTCATTGTCTCCATCCAGGAGAAGTCTAGGCTGTTTTTCTGGTCGAAGAACCTGAACTCCAGCTCTCCTGGACAAAATAAACCACAAATTAATACCGAGTCACGTGCAGCAACAGCAAAACTCTGAGAGTGTGTGTGTGTGTGTAAATGTACCAAAAATCAAAAGATAGCACAGATGTAAATCCCTCAGGCTGATACTTGGCTAAAATATTCCAAACACTCTCCAACAAACTGTCCCATTTAGCCTACTGCTAGTGGAGATTCCTCAGTGATGTTGCCAGGAGCTCCTGGACGCTGGCACAGCTTGGTGTGCACAACCCTCAACCCAAGCAGCACTCTACTCTCACTGGAGGCATGTTCCTCCTCCCACTTTGTGTGGTCCTTACAGCCTGCTTGGGAACATCAGAACACAGGGATGGATGCCTGAAACCCTCCATTTGCCTCCCTCCCTCCCTGCAAGCCCTGCCCTGCATCCTGCTGGCCCAGCAGCACCAGCCGCGGTGCCCGTACCCGAAGTCGTGTCGATCTCCCCGTCCTGCTCCTTGTAGCTGTACGTGTTGCACATGGTCTGCGTGCCCGGCTCGTTGGTCAGAAAGCCTTTCCCACCCACGCTGGTGGTGTGCCAGTCCTGGGCTGGCTCAAGCAGCTGTAAGAGAAGCAGGAGATGGTATAAAGCACCCCTCCTCTCTGCGGGCGCAGCGTTCGGTGTCTCTCTCTGCGTTGGAACACGGGTGAGTGAAGCAGAGCTAATCATATCTTCCCATGTTAAATTATGTAACTCTTGGTTTACTCAGGGTTTAAAAAAAAGAAAAAAAAAATAATCCAAAGTTAATGCCAAACAGGAAGGGCCAGAGCACCTTTGGTGATGAAACGCCTGTCTTATCAGCGACGTGTCTGGAGACGCCGATTAAGCGCCCGAGGTGGAAGGAAGGGCAGAGCAGAAACGTCTAGAGACCTTCACAGGCTCTGCTAGAGCCACCTTTGCTTCTACAGCACCCAGCAGCTTCCTGCAGCTTTCACTGGGTGAGTAAATATTTCCATGGCTGTCCCCTCTCCAGCTCGTGGTTGCAAAGCAGCCTCCTTGGTCTATTCCTGCTTTTAGGGTCCCTCACTGACTGAGGGTCCTGGACTACTTAAGCCTACACTCAGCTCACATGGGTCTGGGTCAGAGAGCTGCTTCCCCTCCTCTCGTGGTGCAAACAAGGTTATTCTACCCAGAAGGGATGGTTTTACCTTAAAAATGTCTGGATTAATTTCCTCTTCATCTTCATCTGTGACTGTTTTGTGAGGACATGAAAAAAAGAAGAAAAACCCTAGATGTCAACTTCTGGCACGTTATCCCTCCCACTTCTGCTTCTTCACCACACAACCCACTTCATACTCTCTTGTCACACAACACCACTGCCTTTTACTCCTCCCTTCCCACCCGGATGACACTGAGGAGGGTCTCAGGGGTTTAGGAGGGGAGGCCCATCAGCAGCCCCAGGCTCCCCACAGCCCCTCATCATGGATGTTCTTCAACAACCACATGTTGGGGTGCTCCAGCCAGCTCTGATGCCTCCCCAAGGCTCCCCAGAGCAGAGACCCCACTTGGTATGCAGGAGGAAGACTGCTTGGTGTGCAGGAGGAACCCACTCCACTATATCCATGGTAATTCTATTTTTCCAGGCTGGTAAGTGTGTTTACCTCCACCATCACTATGGTACCTAACTTCTGTCCTGCATCACCTCCTTCCACCTGCCTCGGGATCCCCAGTCCCACCCTCCAGGCTCAGATATCTCTCCTTCTCTTTCCAGGCTGACCCATCCATGCCATCACATTGAGCCTGGGAGATGAAGCCTGCCCCTTTGCCCACAAGTGCAAAGTAAAGAGCATTCCAGAGCCTTTCACCCACGAGCAGCTACTTCTGCAGGTGGCACCTCTGTAACCTGGCTGGTTTGGCAGCTCCAGACACCCAAATCCATCATGTGGAGGTTGTCTCATGGAAGAAAACAACTGCTGTTTCTCCTGATGCCCCAGCCACTCCTCCATCCCCCTGCCTGGCCTCCAACCCGCCTCCCCAAGGCTGATGAAAGACCAAGGTAGGAAAAAAGAAACACCCACCTTCTGAGGATGAAGCCAGTGGAGACACCTGGAGCTGGTAGAGGTCGTTGGTGCTGTCAGCCATGGTGATTTCCATGGGTGGCCTCCAGTCGGTCAGGGAGCCGCTCACCTCGCAGGAGGAGAGGTCTGAGGGATGCACCAGGAGGAGTTGGTACCCACAGGAGAGACACAGCCACCTCCCTTTCCCCCCTGCCCACCCGATGGCACAGCCAGCCCCAGGCGTCCTCTCTGCCTGTGAGCAGAGGCTGTGGGTTCAGCATGAAGAGCACTTTCCACTCTGCTCAGAGAGGTTAAAGACGGAGCCTCACCTAAGGTGATGGACGTGCTCTCAACCTCCACTTCCTGCCCCGTGTAGTCGTGAACAGTGTAGCCACTGTGGTCATCTGGCAGAGGAGTGTTGGTTAGCCTTTCTGCTGACTCCTCCGTCCTCATGTCCTCGTAGGGCTACAGAAACAAGGGTGAAGCATGACAGGCTTGTCTAAAAACACCCAGGTTCCCCTCTGAGAACAGGAATCCAGCCCGAAAGCCACCAAAGCCTCGAGCTCCTTCAGCTGCCTCTAGACACACACCTTTCTCTTGCTCCTGTTTCTTGCTTCTCTTGAAGACTTCGACTTCCTTTCTGTGAAGTAAAAACGAGCTGAAGGTGAGAAAGGGCTGCGTGGCTGACAGCTCAGGCTGCGTGGCTGACAGCTCAAGCTATGTGGCTGAGAGCTCAGGCAAGCTCCTGCGGCTTTGAGCCCTGCAGCAGCAGCAGCAGCAGGTCCCCATCACCTCCCATGATGCCCTCAGGCACCATCAAAGAACCTGGGATCAAACAGGGCTGTTTGTACAAAGTGTTACTCACGGCATTAAGCAGTGACTAACTACTAACAGCCCTGCTCTACCCTGCCCACGTGGAGCAGGGCATCTCGGGGGGGTTTGAGCTGGGGGGCTGAGGGCTCACCTTTCTTCTGATCCTTTGTCAGGGGTGGCAGCATCCTGTAGACCCTGACGGCGCTGGAGCCTTTGTTGATGCTTTTGTCCTTCACCTCTTCAATGTCAGGCAGTGAATTCATGGCGCAGCGGAAATTGGCCTTCCAGGTTTTCGGATCAGGGTCCTTCTCACCTACTTTATACCTTCCTGTAAAGAAGAGGTGGGATGAGTGTTTACAGACTGCCCAGTGCCAGTTCTTCCCACCAAAAAAATATAAATATCTTTCTATTTCCTCTGACACACACACCCCATAGTTAATTAAACTACTTGGGGTGTAAGTCCAGACACAAGCAGTGCCCCACCTGAGCTATCAGAGTGATGGAAGTGTAAAGCCAGCACACACCTGTATGGATGGCCCAGCTCCTGAAAAGGCAGGCGTCCTTCTCCATGTCCCAGCCATGCTTAGCTGCATGTTTCCATGGGATTTGAAACATCATCTTATCCTGGAGTGAAACCAAAAGGGATTTGGATTAAAGAAAAAAAAGGAGCATCCCATGGGATGATGGATTTAATCAAAGAATCCGCAGCAGCAGCTCAGGAACTTTATAAACCCTCTGCCTGATAACTTAATTAAGCACTCGTTCTCTCTAGGCTGGTCAAGGTATTGAAGGCTTTTTAGGAATCTGAATCTGGGAAAGCCACGTGTGGTATGGTGTGGGGACTAAGCAATATCATCAATTTTATCCTAGAATCATTTAAATAAATTGCATCTAATCTATTGTATCATCAGCTGCAGTATATTTCCCATGTATGCTGTGGTAGAGCATCCTTTTCCAAAGTTGCCTATAAGATCCCACAGGAACCTGAAGAAGAGCATTTTGTAGCTTAAATGCCACCTTGGGATGGACATGGAAACCTCAGGCCTGGTTCAATAAGCCTGGTGATGTCACCCTGGGGGCAGGCACAGGGACCTGCCTTCCCCACCACAGTGAGACAGAGTTTCTTTCAGGCCAGATCTTAAAACTGGTTGCAACTGGGGGTGTAACAGTAGCTGCTCGACTGAGCCAAGAGGTGACCTGGCTCAAGTGGGCAGCAGCAGGAATTAAAAGAGGTCTTGGGGCTTCCTCGCTTCTCCATCACATTCAGGCTGCTTTTATTCTACTTTAGCATTTCCCTCCTGAGAATTACTCAAGCTGGAGGCACTATGCTCCATCCAAGGCAGGGCCACCTTCTCTGTAAACAAGCCTGGCTGTTTTGTAAACTCAACGCTCATAAGTTTTCCCCACGTCCTTCTTCCCTGTGTGATCCTGGCTTAAGTTTAGTGCAGCCTAAGAACAAGGGTGGCTGATGACACCGAAGGAATAGCAATGAGGATGACAATAGAAATGAGCAACCCTCACCTTGTTGATCCATATCAGTCCTGGTATTTGGTTGGAATTAATCTGCATCTCCAGCCAGGGCCTCATGCGCATTCTTGACACCGGCATGTTGTCTGCGAAGGGAATAACTGGTCAGCAAAAAAAAAAAGCCTCATCACTAGTAACCATTCTCTGGCGTCACCCCTCCCCTCCCACCCCTCCCTTCCCATCCTTCCCTTCCCATCCCTCCCTCCCCATCCCTCAGCATTCACCGCCGACAGCAGCCACACGACCGAAACCACTTTTCCAGAGTCTTAAAACTCTTTTGCTTCAGCATCTTCCACCTGCTGCCGGAGGGCTGCGCCGCCCGCTGAGCACCAAAACCACCCCTCGGGGGTTAAATCCTGGCGAGGGGCGGATGGCAGCGGCGGGCGCGCAGCCCGTGCCGCGGGGGGAGCCGTGCGTGGGACGGGGCAGCCCGGGACAGAGCCCGGTCCCGACCCCCGACCCTGGGAGGGACCCCACCGCCAGCACCGCCGCGGTTTTCCCGGGATTGGGTGCGGGACACCCCCACACCCCCTCCGCGGCCTCAGAGAGCCGCCCAAGGCTCGGCCGCCTGCTTAAAAGTTTATTATTAATTCAGTTGCGCAAGGAGGGGGGTTAGGGGTTTGGGGGGGACACACGAGTGCCCGCCCTGCTGCAGGGGGGGATCCCCGGGTAGCAACGCGACCCGTCCCTGCAGAACCGCGCCCGCGGCCGCGCAGGACCCGGCCCCGCCGCGCAGCCGGAGCGGGGCGGCTCGGCCCTCCCAGCCCTTCCTCTGCAGAAATTATTTCCTGCCCGCCGTGTTTTTCTCAAGGCAGCCCCAAGATTCCGCTCACAAGCCGTTTCGAACTTTCCCCAGCGCGTTCGGCGGCGGGACACCGGCCCGGAGAACCGGCGTCCCGGGGAGCAGGGCAGCCGGGGCTGCACCCCGCGGGGAGCGCGGCTCGGGGCTGCAGGATCCGGCCCCCGAACTCGGCGCCTGGCACACGCTCAACGGCCGAGCGGAGCGGCAGCCGCGCCCGGACGTGCCGGCCCCGCGCAGTGCAGGGCGGGGGGGTACGGACACATCCCGCCCCGTCTCTTCCCGTGGGTCGAGAAAGGGGCCGCGGCCGCTGCCCGCCGGAGGGATGCCTGATGCTCGCCCGACGGCTGCCAGCTCCATGAGCCCCGCGGCTCCAAGCCGCCTCCGTACGGGGAAAGCCGGCGCTGCCCCCTCTTGGCAAGCGCAGCCGAGCCGAGCCGAACCGTTCCGCTCTCCCGGTGCCGTGCAAAGCGGGAGCCAGTGTCGGGACAGGACGCATCTCGACCCACCTCGCTGAGCCGAGCCGAGCCGATCAGTCCTGTGCCGTGGTGTGCAGCGCCGAGCCGTGCGTCCGACCCCGCTGCCCGCCGACCCGCCTCTGCCGCCCGCGGGACGCGCCCTCGGGTATAACGCGGCGGCGGCCGGGATTCCCCGCCGCCCCGGGCCCGGCTGCGTCCCAGCCAATCAGCGCCGCCGCGGGGAGCGGCCGCGCCGCCCATTGGCCGCCGCCGCCGGCATCACTTCGGGGAAATCACGCTGTTGTAGCACCAGCGGCGCGGGGGGAGCGCCCGGCCCCCCCGGCCCCCCGGCCCCCGCCCCGCACCCAGCCCCGCCCTGCCGAGCGCCCCTCCCCGCCCCGCCGCTGGCCTGCGTGGGTGCGGGCGGCGGCTCTGACCCCGGACCGGCCCCGGGGGACGCGGCTCCCACCCCCCCGAGGGACCCGGCCCTCACTCCCCCAGGGACCCGTCACCCATCCACCGAGGCACGCACCCCCTTCACTCCCCGAGGGACCTGGCCCCCACTCCCCGAGGGACACAGACCCGTAGCACCGAGGCATCCACCCCCCCACTCCCCGAGGGACCCGGCCCCGACCCACCGCTGGTTCCACTCCCCGAAGGACCTGCCCCCCACCCACCGAGGCATCCACCCCCTCTCAACTCCCCGAAGGTCCTGGCCCCCACGCACCGAGGGACCCGGCCCCCACCCACCGAAAGTTCTCGCCCCCCCACACCCCTGGAAGGTCCCGGCCCCGGCCCATGCTCCCCCTGCGCGGCTGCTGTTCACCTGCTTCCCGGGCAGGTGGGGGCAGCCCGGTAATCCCAACACGACCCTCCCTGCCCTTCCCAGCCCGCAGCAGCCCTCCTCACTCCGGGAAGGAAGGGGAAGGGATGCCATGCGGGGTCTGCACGGGGTTGGTTGGAGTCGGGTGGAAGCTGGGCCAGCGCTCAGGCTGCTCCTGCTCAGCTCACTGCCGAGCATCCCGGAACCGGCCCCGGTGTCACCTCCGAGCAGCCCAGTCCCTCCAAGCACTGGCATGGGACTCAGGACCGGCTCCAAAGGACATGCTTTTTTGTTGTTGACAGCAGGACTAACAAACAGGGAGGTCCAAAAATGTATTTTCATTTATTTAGTGTAAGCAGTTTGCAGAAAGGATGTGGTAGGGCCTGGGGGGTAGAAAGGAGGTCAACAGAAAAGGAAGGTATGGGAAGGTGTTGAGTGATGCCCCATTGTCTCCTCTGCGTTGAAGCTTTCATGGCAGGTAGTGGTGAGTACACAACGAGTAGTTATGCCAGCACCAGCCCTCTCAGGGGTGCTTCGTACAGGGGTGTGCTGCTGCATCCCAGTGTTGAATGTGCATGGGATGCATCCTGAAAGAAACAGGTGAGTGCTGCTGTTCCTCTGCACATCCTAAGCTGGGTGATGGTCGTGTGACACAGGCTCCTGCCCGGCCTCAGCAGCCCACTGTTCTGGGCAGAAGTGGGACCAGACACTGCCTGAGTTTGCTCCATCGTTGCTTTGGAATCCTGGACAGGCCAAGGGATTCCTCAGCCTCCTCGTAGCTGTAACAGTCTTTTTTCAGTGCTTTTCCTCTTACAGCTCCCAGTGGGCAGCTGGTCCCAGTCGCTTTGCCATGGGGGTTTCAGACTTGGGATGCTCTGATTTCACCAGAGGGATGCTGCCCATCACTGGTTCTCAGGGTAAGAGGCAAAGGGGGGGTGGGAGGGCAATGAAAGCATTCTGCAAAACCCAACAATGGGCTTTTTCCTCCCATCTTCCCCTGGGCTGTGTGTCAGGCGTGTTAGGAGACATAAAGGGTGACTGCTGGTAGTGTCCTCTCCTACCGCTCCCAGTTGAGTGTGTGGAAGGGAAAGGGCAGCTTCAGAAGGCTGCTGAAACCACCAGGATTTCCCCCAATCCACTGGACCAGGATGCCAGTGGGATTAGGTTTGTGCCCAACATCTTCAAGGCGCCTTGAACCTGGTGGAATATTGGGGCATTTTTAACTATTTCATTTTCCATTCTTTCAGGGCTGCTTTGATGGGAAGGTGTGTTTGGGAGGGAGGTGGAAAGATGTGTGGGCAGCCTGGGCAAACAGGGGGACACTCACGCTGCCCGGCAGCACTGGCAAGTTTCCTCCTTTTCCTTTCAGTTAGAGATTAAAGAGAAGCCCAAGCTTGGCTTTAAGTGCAGAAAACCACTCTGTAGGTGTGCTGTGCTTACCCTAAGCTGTTTATTTATTTTTCTGCTTGACCATTCCATCTTGCCACAGTATCCCCCAGTTGGGTCTTTGTGCTGGGAGAGGCACTGTTCACCAGTGAGCTTTTGGTGTAGAGAAAAATAGGGCATAATTAGGTAAATAAAGCAATTAATCAAGGAAAGAAAGAGGTACAGAGGCAAGGTAGGGACAGCACTCGGACATGTATCGTTCCTAGGCTGTGAGAGGACATAGATTCACTCCTCAGCATAAGGTGTCCAGAAATCTAGAGGAATAAGAGGTAACAAAGGAGTAGCCTGAAGAAAAGAGATGATGGGAGGTGTGTGAGGTTCCAGAGCAAATGTAATCCAGAAAAGTAGTCACAACACCTCTTATACAACCTAAATATTGACTATAAAACATCATGCTTCTGTTCCTTTGGAGCTCCAACTCCCCGTGGTTTGTTTTTACCCCATCACCCAGCTCTGAGAAAAATGAGTTCTGAGCTTCCTGGTGTGAGGAGCCCGTGTGTGCACACACTGAGTGCGTCCTCAGGGCTTTAAATGGCTGAACTTTGAACAGTGACTTTTTGGATCCATGACTTCACGACCCTTGCTGGCTATTTTTAGTCCATATCTTTGTGGAGACTTGGCACAAGACACCAAATAGACCTAGAATAGAAATGCATGAAGAACATTGATGGTCCCAACCCTAAATCTCCACTTTTCCCCTCTGGTTTAAACCCATGTGGGTCCTGCTCAGTGGAACCTACTTGGTGGTTATATCTGTCCCATATCTGCCCAGCAGGTTTCCACGGAGCACTACCTGCCCAAGCCAGGATGCCTTCTGTTTGTTTGCTTCTCTCTTATCTCTCAGCTGAAACAAGGAAATAACAACTTGTTTCTCCCCGATGTCACTGTGTGTCAGCCTCTCCTTGCACTGCAGTTAGGATGCCTCCTCCTTCCAAAACCAGCTCCTTCCTCCCATTGGTAGCGCTACCCGAACAGCCGTTCCAGCAGCTTGCTTAGTGCAGTGAGAACCCCCACTTAAACCCCACACAAATTAAAATATACACAAGGAATAACTCAGGCACCTCCTGGAGTCCATGGCAGGTTGGCCATAAACCTGTTCTGCTCCACCCAGTTTATCACCCAGGGAGAGCTGCCACGAATGCCAACACCTCCGATGCTCGGCAGAGCTGTAGACCTGCTCCAGATTTATTTCTCAGCAGCCTTCCCTGGGGCTCTTGCTTGGCCTTTTGGCCATCACTTGGTGATGTTCCCCCTTTCCCACATAGATTTGGTAGTTCTCTTGGTTTAATGGTGGGCTGAGGCACAGGTTGCTAAAATCCTTCATCACATCCAGCCCATCCAGGGAGATCTCAAGTCTGGGATCGTTTTCCTAATGTGGAGGAAATATTTAATAATATTATCTTGTAAAACCAAATCAACCCCCCTTCCCCTCCCCACTGATGCTCCAGCAAGTGGTATTGGTTATTCTGCAGTGCGCACCTCTCTGTGTTGGTTAGCAGCACCCTGAAATAAGGTGCTCCCAGCAAGACTCTATTGCTGGTCACATTCAAAAGCACGAACCTGGCGCAGCCTGAGAGAAGAGAAGGGTAGGAATTGGGCACACCAGGGTCCCTTGTTCCTCATCTTCCATGCTGTGGCTGGTTAAGCTGCTGTAAAGAGCAGTTGAAGATGGCTTTGCTCCCACACTGTATAAAATAAACCGTGGTTAATATTGAACCGTGTGATATTGACCCATGAAACGGGCAGTTTCCAGCCAGCAGCACTGTACACCGGCCAGCCAGAGCTGCTGCCTCCAGCTGAAGGCCTGGCTGCCTCCTCCCTAGGGACAAGCAGCACCGACTTTCCCATCTGTGGGTGCCCAGCCTGCTGCCAGGGCTGCTCAGGGCACGTTGCTTTTCTGGCAGTGAGAAAGGAGCATCTTTCCCTCCTTCTCCCTCCTTGCTGACACCTCCCGTGCTCTCTACCCCTGAGCAGACCCGCGGGGCTCGGAGCATCAGGAGCACTCTGAGGAGCTGGGGAGTGAAGGAAACCAGCAGACTCCAGTGCAAAGACAGTTGCAGGAGGGGGTACAAACTCCAGCGATGCCTTCTCCTCCCAGTACACCTGTGTGCCAGGGCAGCAGCGTGGGAGTCTATCAGCTTGCTGATAACTTCCCAGCCCTGGGCGTCTTTCCAAGCTGAGCCAGAGGCAGGCTGCCCTTCCCTCATGGAAGGGATGCTGTTGGAGCACAAGAGCACACAGAAGGATGGGGCTCCACGGAAGCACCTCGTTTAGGGCAAGTACCATGCAGCAGCTGATGCATCAACCCTGCGCTCACCTGGTGCTGCAAACAAGGGGTGAACGGGGCAGATGACCCTTGGGATTTAAACCCCTGAGGTGTCTTGGAGGGGAAAAGCTTGAGCACTACACCAAGTGTTGGTGGGAGTCTTTGCTTTGAAGTTTCTCCCTCCCTGGGCCTGGGAGAAGCTCTGCAGTGGGGAACCCCTGCTCTGGCGATGGGGAGAGGGGTGAGGGGGTGGGTGCTGCCTGGAGAGCTGCCTCTGGTGACTGGCAGTGAGCCCCAGGAGGGAGCAGAGCCTGAGGTCTGCATGCCCCAGCAGTATTTGGGTGGGGGGGAGTGAATAACCACAGGATGGAGCGGGGGTTTGTGGAGGGGAAGAGCCAGAGAGAGCCTCTTATCTGCTTCCTCACGGGCCTGGCTGCTTCCTTCCACTGCTGCACCCTGACCTCCCCAGGCCCACCAGAGCTCAACAGCCCTTCCAGACCCCGCTCTGCCAGGGCTTGTTCCTCCTTTTGACCTGTCTTAGGAGAAACCCACTCCGATCCCAACCCTCCCCCATCCTCTCCCTGACCTGCCTTCCTCCCCTTTCCCCACCCAACCCAGAAACAGCCAACTGGGGCAATGCAGTGCTGAGACTTCGTTATCACCCTGCTAATGACTACCCAACAACTGTCACGCTATGGTGCCAGGGCTCTCCTGGGGGCTCTCCGGTCTGCAAAGGGTTACAGTGGAGCAGAGATGGGAGAATGAGCCTGCAACAGGCTAAGAGCAAAAAAAACCCCCATAGCAGCTTCTCAGTGGGTAGCCCTGAGAGCACAAGACTGGCTGCAAGCTGTTTCCATTTCTTATAAATGCCTCTCTTACAAAAAGGAAGTGGGGCTGAAGCACATGCAGGAGAATGAATAATGTCAGAAATGTTGAAACTCTGCCCAGATGGCATGAGGTAATACCACTGAGCGCTCTGATCTGCGGGCTGCAATAAATATATCCTGGGATGGGCCCTTTACAGTTTCCTGGAATGAGAGAGACCTGTCTCAGGAGCCGAAATCAATTCGGTTGTCCCCCCTCCCCTGCCCCGTGGCACAGTGAATCGTTGAACCAAAGGGAGACCCTGGGCTTGGGGTGGGTGGGAAGCAAAGGAAATTCCAGGAATTTGACTTGTGTCCCCGGACTTTCCCTGCTCCTCACTTTTCTCTCAGCCTTGCAGGAGGGCACAGACCTCTCTCTCATGAGCTACTTGCCAAGGAAAGTCCTGGGAGCTGCAGGCACCTGGCAGCTGTGGTGAGTTTGCCTGATGATGCAGAGCTGCAGCAGCCTGAGCCTCCCTGCCAAAGGTCAGACACTCGCTCCTCTCCTGGTGCAGGTGGGAGCAGTGCTGGGAGCTGGAGCTTTCCCCCTGCCCTGAGATGCTCTGCTTGACATCCAAAGGCAGCCACGGGGCCATGCTGACCCCCACGGGGGTCCCAGCATCCTGGCAGTGAGCCTGTCTGAAGTTGAATGGGGGGTCTGTTTGTTTTACACTGCTGGCGTTCCACTCACACAGCTGGGGCTGGCAGCAGTAGAAAAAAGGTGAGTTGTTTACTAAAGGTGGGGGTGTTTTTTAGTTTTTGGGGGGTTTTTTTAGGTTTTGGGTTGGTGGTGTTTTTTTAAGATGCCCTTTGAGCACCCCTCTGAAGGTGATGGGTCTGAATGAACGTGCTTGCCTAATGAGCCACCTGAAGAGCAGGAGTTAAACCAAAGGGAGCTGCAGGACGAGCAACGTGTTGTGGAGGAGACTGGCTGTGCCCTTCATCTAGCTCTGAGCTGGGAGGGTTTTCTGTTTCCTGGACTGATGGGAAAAGGTGCCAAACTTCCCAGCTGTCGGAAGGGGGAGGACAGGGCAGCCCAGCCAGAGGCCAGGGCAGTGTCCCCTGGCCATCACAGGGCCCAACTTGTGCTGGAGGCTCACCGGGGCCACCACCCACCTCCTGCCTGCACCCTGCTGCAGCCAGCCAGCCGAGCCTGGGCAGGGTACCCAGGAGCACACAGGCAGGGAGACCCTGGGGACCCTCTGTAGCTCCCCAGGAAAAGGCTCCTTCATGTGCAGCCTGCAGCACGGTGACCTTAGTGTCCCATCTCTGCCTGGGGAAGAGCCTCAGCAACCGCTGCTCCATCCCATCCTCGTGCAAAGGGGCTGCCAAAAGGGAAGCTCTCACAGATACTCAGAAACACTGCTGGGCTTGTCACGTTAGGGCTGTTGGGAGCCAAGGGACAGGGGAGCAAAAGCAGGATGTGCTGGGAAGGCGGCTTGCGCCCAGCCCGCTGCCCGAGCCCTGTGTTGGGTATTAACCCAGAAGCAGGCTGCCTCTGCCCAAACGTGGGGTGCAGGTGAGAAGAGCAGCCCTGTCTGACAACAGTGTGGCTTCCATCAGCACGTTTGGTGCTTGGGAAAGACTCGGAGGGTTTTGGCAGGGCCGGCAGTGCAGCCCTGGCCCCCGTGCCAGCCCAGGCACACCAGGGTCATGGAATCACAGAATCACAGGGGTTGGAAGGGGCCTCCAGAGCCCATGGGGTCCAACCCCCTGCCAAAGCAGCTCCCCAGCTCATATTGCACAGGTCAGCATCCAGACGGGGCTGGAATCTCTCCAGAGAAGGAGACTCCACACCCCCTGGGCAGCCTGTCCCAGGGCTCCCTCACCCTCACTGGGGAAAAGTTCTTCCCCATGTTGGTGTGGAACTCCCTGTGCTCCAGCTTGCAGCCATTGCCCCTTGTCCTGTCCCCACAGACACTGAAAAGGGGCTGGCCATGACCCCTGCATCCCATACTTAAGATATTTATAAACATTAATCAGGTCCCCCCTTAGTCTTCTTCTCTCCAGGCTGAACAGCCCCAGCTCACTCAGCCTTTCCTCACAGGGGAGATGCTCCAGGCCCTTCAGCATCTCCATAGCCTCCTCTGGACTCTCTCCAGGAGATCCTTGGCTGTTTTATCCCAGGGTCCAGCTGCTCACAGCTATCACTGGCTTTGCTTGTGGCTGCTCTAAGAGGGGTTTCCCCCATCCCATTCCCTCCCCCTGCCCCAGGAAAGGGCAAATCTAAGGGATGTGCCCAACTGGACACTGGAGAGCTCCTCATAGTTCAGATGGCTGAAGGGCCACTGGTGGATCTCCAGTCATGGGAAGGATCCCTCACATCCTTCTCCCCACCAAGGAATGGGGGTACCCCCCACGCAGCCCCCACCAGCCCGGTGGGGGGGACCCTTGCAGGGAACTGTCATCCCAGGTGGATCCTCGTGGCCTCCCCTATTCAAGCATCTCACCTTCCCTGCCAGGTGGGACACAGAGCACAGACCCCTTACACCCCCACGGAGACCCCCCGACCCGCCTCCAGCGATGGGGTCTCGGCGTGATGTGGCTGTCCCTGTCCCAGCGCAGGGCCACCCTGGGGATGGCCAGAGGTGCCACCCAGCCCGTGTGTGCCACCCACAGAAGCCACCCCTGGGTGCCACCCGCAGCACAGTGCTGCAGGCAGCGCGTGACTCGGGCTCTCAGCGCAGGAACGCTGACTTATGGGCAGGAATGGAGAAGTTGCCCTTTCACATGGGTTGCCGGGGGGCCAAGAGCCTCAGGGCTGCAGGGATGGGGGGCTCCTGGGGACAGCTGCTGGGTACCCCCCTCCCCAAACCCCCCCAACCAGTGACCCTGGGGCTGAGAGCTGGGGTGAAGCCCAGGCATCGCACCGGGGCTTTCAGAGGCACATCCACACCCTGACCTCTTGTTCCTCATCCATAACCCCCTCTGTTTCTTGGGGGGCTCTGGGGTGCATCTATTTATTAATTTCCCACCTATTTATTAGTTTTTGATGTATCTATTTACTAATTTGGCACCTATTTCTTAATTTCCCATCTATTTATTAATTTTGGATGTACCTATTTATAATTTCCCACCTATTTATTAATTTTTATGCACATATTTATTATTTTTGCATATATTTATTGATTTTGCACCTATCTATTAATTTTTGATGTACCTATTTATTAATTATGCACCTATTTATTAATTTCCCACCTATTTATTAATTTCCCACCTATTTATTAATTTCCCACCTATTTATTAGCTTTTGATGTATCTATTTATTCATTTTGCATCTATTTCTTGACTTTCCACCTATCTATTAATTTTTGATGTACGTGTTTATTAATTTGGCACCTACTTCTTAATTTCCCATCTATTTATTAATTTTTTATGTACCTATTTGTTATTTTCCGCCTACTTATTAATTTTTATGCACATATTTATTAATTTAGCATCTAGTTATTGACTTTGCACCTATTTATTAATTTTTATGCACATATTTATTAATTTGGCATCTATTTCTTGATTTTCCACCTATCTATTCATTTTTATGTATCTATTTCTTAATTTGGCACCTATTTATTAATTTTTATGCACATGTTTATTAATTCGGCATCTATTTCTTGATTTTCCACCTATCTATTAATTTTTATGTGTCTATTAATTTGGCACCTATTTATTAATTTTTGATGTACCTATTTATTAATTTGGCATCTATTCCTTGATTTTCCACCTATCTATTAATTCTTGATGTACCTAATTATTAATCTGGCATCCATTCATTATTTTTGCACCTACTTATTGAAGTTTGACGCCTCTCTTTATGAATTTCGCGGGGATTTATGAATTTTGCGGGGATTTATGAGTTTCCCGTGCGTTTATTGATCCATCCTGCGCTCGTTCCTTTATCCCCGGGTTTCCTCCTGCGTTTCCCCGGTTCCGCCGCGCCCCGCAGGCCCAGCCCGGCCCCCCCATCCCCCGGTCCGGCCCCCCCATCCCCCGGTCCGGCCCCCCCCCCTCCCCTCCCGCCGAGTTTCGGTTTCCCGCCGCCGGGGCGGCGCGGGCAGCGCGAGACGCTTCCGGGAATCGGCGGTGCCGCGCGCGGCCGCGGGGGGGCGCCACGCGGAGGGATGCGGGGCCGGAGGGGGGATGCGGTATCGGCGGGGATGGGGTGTTAGGAGGAGGGGGGGGAGAACGGACACGGCGGGGGAAGCCCGGGCACGGCCGTGAGTCAGGGGTGGGAATGCGCCGGGACTTCCAGCCGCCCCGCCGGGAAACCCCCCCCCCGCGCCGGGAAACCCCCCCAGGCACCTGGGTGCTGGTGCGGTGACCCCCGGGGTGGGGAGGGGTGGGGTATTGGCTGCTATGTCCGCTGCATCCCCCCCCGCCCTGAGCCAGAAACCCCCAAAGCAGCCCCAAAGGCACCCCAACACTGAGAGTAACCGCGGGGTTCGAGCGGGGCTGGGGGGAAGGGGGGGGGGCAACCCGCCCTGGGGTGTGCGGCTGATGAACCGGCTAATTACGGCCACAACCCGCCGCTCCGGAGCGCGGGGTTCATTAGCTCGCGTCTATTTAATTGCCTCCCCAGTCTGCGGCTTTATTCACGGAGATGAAATTGTACATTGAAGGAGAGCGAAGATGCCGGTGGGGACCCCCTCGGGGGGATGGGGGGCGCAGCTGCCCCGTGGGGACCCCCTCGGGGAGATGGCGGGGGGGGCAGGTGCCCCGTGGGGACCCCCTCGGGGGGATGGGGGGGGCGCAGCTGCCCCGTGGGGACCCCCTCGGGTGTATGGGGGGGCAGCTTCCCCCATCCCGGCCTGACTCGGGACAAAAGATGCTCTAGAAAAGCACGGGGCGGTTCCAGCTGATCCTCCGCACGGAGCTCCGCAGCCAGAGCGATGCCGGGGGGGGTCTTGCAAGTTCCCCGAAATAAAGGTGCCGGTGCAGAGCTTTGGAGGCCCAGCCTGTGTGCGGGGGTCGTGTCCCGCGGCTCCGACACGCTGGTGCCGCTGGCTCCAGCCCCTCTCCCCCCCAGTCTCCAGGGTGCCTGGAGCCCTCCCCAGCCGCCCCTCCCAGCATCCTGGGACGGAGCCGCCGGGTGGCTCCGGAGATGGACTACGCAGGTCATGTCGTGACATCGCGATACCCACACGGGACACTTCCCAGAGGTTGAATTCCGTCCTGGGACGAGCGGTGAGGAGCAGGACTCGTGCAAGCACCTTTTGGGGGGGTGTGGGCTGCTCAGCTGCCGTGTCTGACCCGTGGTGATGATGCTCTGCCCCCGGCCCCTCTGCGGGGTGGGGATGAGAAGGGACCATCCCACTCGGGGGGCAGGAGGCTGCCCCTCGGGAGCGAGCTGGGGTCCTGTGGGGCCTCTGGAACCCCCAGTCCGTGGGGAGCTCCTGTATTTGCAGCGGGACTGGTAGGGGTGATAATGAGGAGTACGGGGTTGCTCTGCGGAAATGGCTGATCAATGCTCACCAGGGGCAATTAACGCATAAAAGCAAAGTGTGCAAAGGTTCCTTCCAGCAGGAGAATGTTGGTTTACGTTAGGCTGTGCTGCCTGTTCCTGGATGTGACTGTTAGGAACTCTCTGTGGGAAGTCAAAGGTAATGTTTGAAGCACAGCTGGAGCAGGTGGCACCTGACAAAGGCTCTGGGTGGGTGGGAGCGGGGCAGGGGGCTGAGGGGGGCAGGTTGGGGGGCAGGCTGCCTGGCAGGCTGCTTTCCAGGCACAGCTCCATGCTGCTCTGAAGTTTAAAAGAATAATAAATCTCTTTTTTTTTTTTTTTTCTTTTGTGATACCAAACTGAGAATCACAGGAGGGGCAAGGTGGGAAGGGACCTTCAGAGGCCATCTGGTCCCACCCTGCAGGGACATCTTCACTAAAGCAGGTTGCTCAGAGCCCCATCAAGCCTGACCCTTAATGTCTCCAGGGATGGGGCCTCCACCACCTCTCTGGGCACCCTGTGCCTTCAAGGAACCATGACCCTCAACTTGTCCTGCTCGACTCGTGTAAGTGATGGAGAGTGGCTCATTTTCTGTCCCACATGGATTTATCATGACTTTCTCAGTTCTTTGCACACTCATTTCTTCCCCTTGTTCCCACGGGGGTTTCTGTAGCTGTGTCCAGCCAGAGCCTGGGAAGGACTTTCCCTTTCTCCACCTTTCCAGTCGTTCTGAAACACGCTCACCAAACCCAGTGAAACCTGCCCCAGTATTTATGCCATGACCCATTCCACGGGCTCCTTCGGGTTCTGATGATGCCCCCTTGGACTAGGCAGTGACGTTCTGCTTTTGGCTGACACATCCCTCCTGCTCCAGTTCCACCTAAGGATGAGCCCAGTGGCTCATATCCCACGGGGATTCTCCATCCCTGGGGCCACCACGGTGTCGGCCCAGCAGCGTTGGCACGGGGCAGGCTGGGGCAGTGATGGCTGTGGTTTGTGTTGAATGCAAACGGGGCTTCAGCTCATCTCAGAGATCAGAACCACTGTGAACTGGGGCTGTCATGGTAAAGGAGTGAGGTGCTGACGCTGTTTTCTAGGATGAAATCAGGGAAAGGAGGGAAGCAGCCTGGTTATCTGCTTCCTTTTCTTTTTCTTCTTACTTCTCACAAACATGACTGCTGGGCTGAGCCCTTGGGATGTGCCTGGGCATCCCTCTGAGGACCATCTCAGCCTGCCCTGATGGAAATGCTTGGTCATGGAGGCAGGAGTGGTCCAGCAGCTGGAGCCAGGGAGCCGGAGCTGGCACACGGCAGCGCTCTGCCGCTTCCACATGGAGCATCCCATGAGCAGCTGCCCTGCCTACGGTCAGGGATGGGGCTAGAGCAGTGCTTACCTCTTTGCAGGGACAGGGGGCTGGACAGGGGGTAGTGGGAAGCAAGATCACAGAATCACAGAATCACCGGGGTTGGAAGGGACCTCGAGAGATCATCGGGTCCAACCCCCCTGCCAAAGCAGCTCCCCAGCTCATATTGCACAGGTCAGCGTCCAGACGAGTCTTGAGTATCTCCAGAGAAGGAGACTCCACCACCTCCCTGGGCAGCCTGTCCCAGGGCTCCCTCACCCTCACTGGGGAAAAGATGAGCATGGTGGATACGTAGCCTCCCGTGCTGGCATGGCCGGGAGCAGCCGGAGCTCGGAATGTGATCCCATGTGGTGATAGTAATGAATTGATATGGACAATCATTAATGGTGTTAAAGGAGCCGTGGTACTGCTGGGTTATGACACAGGGGAGCCCTTCAGAACGGCTTCTGTGGTGTTTAAAGCCCAGCCCAGCCCTGGGCCGGGCAGAGGGGCTGTGTGAGGCTGGACGTGCTGTGCTGTCCCCTTTCCTGCCTTGGGAGGCGTCACCTACAGCTCGAGGGTTTGCTGTGGGGTATCAGCTGGTGTTTGTGTTACCCACACGCGCTGGGGGATTTAGGGGAGCTCCAGGTGACACGTGGTTTTGGCACCCACACATCCTTCTTGCAGAACTGGGTGTTTTCTCTCTGCCACGTCCCACACAGGTATCCGGGCTGACCCCCCAGGAGGGCTCCAGAGAACAGCCCGTGGGAAGGGGCTGGCTCAGGGTGGCTGTGCCCACGGGGGCTGCTCGGGTCCAGGCTGGGATGCCAGCATGCATCCATCCTTCCCAGACAGTCCGGGATGTGCCGGCATCACTGTGCCCAGGCAAGCTGGGGACACCAGCAGCCTCTTCCATCCCCTTCCCGTGGCTGCCAAGCAGTGGCATCCCTACGACCTCTGCTGCTGGAAAGCAAAAGCGAAGTCTTTGCCTGCCAGATAACACGGAGATGCTCCAGCTGCCAGGGGGTGATGTTTATCCATCGTATCCCATGGATATTGTGGGCTGCCAGGTGCCTTCCAGCACTTTGAGACCAGTTCAGCAGGAAGGGTCTTCGCAGGGCAGGGGGGTTCGAGGTGAAGGGGGACACACAGCTGAAACAGGAGAAGCAGTTAAAGGCAGTGATTTCTCCCTCAGTGGTGCTGGTGTCCCAGTGTGGTGTCACGATGGGCTGACCCAGGGCACAGCCTGCGATGGGGCACGGGGACTGCCAGGGGGGAGGAGAGAGGGGCAGGCTTGGGGTTCTGGTTTTGAGCCCATCAAGCTCAGTTGCTGGCTGTGTGGAGGTTGCAGCTCAGTGCCCATCTCAGGAGGAAGGCTGGCTTCTGAGGGGCGGCCTGGCAGGCAGAAGTGTGTTCTGGGGCTCGGGCAGCCCTGGATGGGGTGACCTGATGGGTAACAGAGCTGCTTCACCCGGCAGTGAGGTGTCACCCTGGGGTTCCATCAGGCAGGGGGTCTCCCCCTGACAGTGGGCAGCGGGTGCCCCACGATGAACCCAGCAGGGATGGAGACCGACCCTCATCCCCCAGCCCCATCCTCCCTGGGGGCGGCCAGCCAGGCCTCCCCGGTGATGTATCAGCAGCGCTGGCCCCGTGGTGCACAGCAGGAGGAGATCCCGGTCCCGGCCCTGTCCTGCTCGCAGGCTGAGCCGAGGACTGTACATGCTCCATCTCTGGTCTCCTGTTGCCACCTGCTGTCAGCCGCCCCGACGCCTTCCCGCTGCTCGCTGTGGGACGCTGCTGCGCCCCGGAGGCTGGGATGCAGGCAGGCGCCGACCACACAGCCCCACGTCTGCACAAATAACTTATTAATAGTAATTTTGCTGGTTAATCCGTGTTTGATCAGTATTTTTGCTGGATAGTCCTTGTTTGATCAGCAGCTAAGCCTGCTCCCCCCATCATACGGAGCTGTGCTGCAGAAAAACATGTCTTTTCCCTCATAAAACGGGATGCCAACACTTGAGAACACCAGGAAATCCAGTACTGGTGCGACAAGAAGATGTTTTACTTCTGTACACTTGGTCTGGTGTCACAGGATCCCTGCCTTGCCGGGGATTGCACCTGGAGAAGGAGTAGTAGCACGGACACGATGCATCGGGACACATCGGACCTGGGGATTCACAACAGATGGACTCAGGTGCTGGGAAGTGCCATCCCTGCACGTGCCTCAAGCAGCTCCTCGGATGCTTTATTATTTTATCATGTCAAATTGGGTGAGTTTTGCAAGATGCTTTTTTAGAAGGACACTGGAGGAAACCACTTCTCTTTCTCACTGAAAATCTCCTCTTGGTTTGCTTCTCATTCCCTTCTCCTTGTATTTAGAACTTTATTATCTATTTTTCTTTAAGGAATTAATTTATCCTGGGATATTTGGTAGCAAAAAAATTCAGTCATCATCTGGGGAGCCAAAGGGAAACCATGGATAAGGCAGCTCAAGTGTTCCTCCAGAGCTCTCCTTTTGCCTTCTCCAGCTCCGACCGGAGCCTTTCTTGCAGCGATGAATGAAGAGTGGGGTGAAGGTAGATCAACACCATGGGAATATTTAAATACACCTGGCACCGTGTTTTGGGGTGACAGGGGGACCAGTGTGCTGCCAGGCTCTGCTCGATTCCAGCCCTGTGCTGTGTTTCAGGCTGGTTGGGAAACCACCCAGCAGCAGCGGATGGGATCACCCCGCTGAGCCCCGTTCTGCTGCCCCAGCTCAGGCACAGCTTGGGAGTTAGGGAGTTTTGTGGTGAAAATTAAAGCTAGATCTCAGGTTCCCAGAAAATTCTGGGTTGGTTTGTTTGGGGTTTTTTTTAGCTATGTAATGTGACCTGGTTGTACTCTGATTGGGAAGCTGGAGGGCAGACAAGAGGCAGGTTCTTTTAGGCACTGACACGAGGGTTTTCTGGAGTCCCCTGTGGCTGTAGTAGCTGCTCCCAGGTTTTTAGCTGCTCCCAGGTTTGTAGCTGCTCCTGCAGGGCTGAAGTTCCTGGTTCTGCTAGTCTGAGCTGGCAGCAAAGAGGGACCTCAGGGCTGCAGCTGGGGACAGTCCCGCTCAACGAGCCACGAGCCCAAAGCTGCATTGGCTGGAAACCTTGGGGTGGCTTTGTCCTGTCTGCAGGGCTGAAGGAGGATGAACCTCCCCAAAACTCCCCCAGTTTCAGGGTTTCTGTAAAGCCTATTTTAATGTTTAAGGTTTTCCAAGCTACTGCACGTTCTGGGAGCTGCCAGTTGTGACTTGGGAACATGGATTTCATCTGTTTGCACCCAAATTATTGCAGGTGGTGAGGAGGCTGCATAACAACATACAGCTTGAAGTCAGTGTACAAGCATTTGTCTATCAGACTCACTTGGAAATGTGGGGGCTCCAGAGGGGAGGGCTGGGTCAGACAGCTCTGGGGATGATGTTCTTGTGGCAGCATCCAGGAGAAAGGTGGGAACGTTTCCCACCAAAGGTACTTTCTTTGCAGATGTTTGTTGGCTGCAATTTCTGTGGCAAGTCTGATGGGACACTGGCTTATTTATTTAAGAGGAGTTTATTTTATGTTAGGAGCCTCCCCAGCTGCTGTTTTCCTCTGTTTGCAGCATGTTTGTCTCTGTAGCCTGGAGCTCCTTGGGCTAAGTGGGACATGGGGTACATGGGATGCTCACTCAGATGCTGGCAGTTGTCTGCATCTGGCAGCCAGCACTGAAAACCTGTTCAGGTTCCAGCCTTGGGCCTCACCACCCTGGGAGCTGCAGTTCACTCGGATTCTTTCCCCTCCTGCTTTAATTGCTGGAAAGGAGGGAGAGAAACCAGTGAGCTTTCCTATGACCAGCCACTCCGTGGCCCCTCAGTCCATGTTCTGTTCCTGGACAGCTCTGTTAAAGCCAAACATGCAAACTCAGCTTGGTTGGAGATTTTACAGTCGCTGGATTTGCCCAAGTGTGGCAATAGCTTGGGAGAGATTTGTGGGAGGAAAGGCAGGCAGAGACCAACATTTATCCACTTTATTAAAAGTAGTAAAAATACAGAATAAATACTTTATCCAAAATACACATATCTCTAAAACATAATATAATTTAACTGACACTGTAGAAATAAACTCATACTGATCTAACCCCTCCCATCATCACCGTTACCTTCAGGAAAACCACCTGTTCTCTCAGTGGCACCTGCCCAGATCCTTCCAAAACTTTAGTTGCCAAAGATCTACTGAAGCTGCAGGTAGAGGAAAACCTCAGGATGTGTTTCTTTGTGCCTGGGAAAGATTTTGGGCAGGGAGCAAAGCACACCCAGTCGAGGGGATTGTAGAGGCATGAGCGTGATGTTCTTGCACCCTTTGCTGGTAAGTGATGTACAAATATATGTATATATATAGAGTGAAGCTTAGGCAGAGCTTAAGAGGTGGGATATTGTATGAATGTGACTTTTCCAGTTCATCTTTACCGGGCTTCAAAGCAGCAGCAAAGCCAGCTCTGCACTAGAAAAGTGTCATTATCCTGATTAATCCCCTTGAGTCTGGTGGGATGTCACAGTGCTGAGATTTTCCCAGTACAGCCGTACCAGTTCCCTGAGCTAAATCACCCATTTCAGCAGCATCAGTTGTGTTCTGGTCTCACGGTCTGTACACAGGTTCTTGCTCCTCCAGGCAGGTTATGGAGAGTAACCCCCATTCCCCTGAGGTCATCCAATGCCAGCAGAACTTTCCAGCAGAAAGCTGGCCTTAAACCTGAAAAGTTACTGATTCTGATTGCTAGAGTCCACACTGCTGCCCCCACCCCGCCCCGAGCCCTGATCTTACAGAAAGGCAAAGGAAATGTATTCATGTCACATCTTGATGTTCCAGCTGGTGTTTATGGCCTGGTGAGGGAAGCTGGAGGGGTTGGGTGATGGAGAGATGCTCGTGCCCGCATCCGTCTGTATTCGCTCTCCCTGGGGCTGCTCAGAAATTAACTTGGCCTATTCAGGAGAAACTCAAGTTTTGGGCCTGGTCAGGTCCTTCCATGATACCCAGAACCATTTCCTTTACCAAACACTTCAGTTTTCACCTGGAAATGCCAATGACATCGTGCTGTTTCAGAGATCACACCAACCTACCCAGCGCCGCTGGAGCTGCGGATGCGCCCCACCAGCCAGACTTTAGCACAGAGGAAGAGAACTTTTCAAACACACAAACCCTTTCCTGCTCCTTTAAAACTACAGCACTTCTAGAAACTTAACCCTCTAGAGTCTTGCTCTTCTTGATGCTTTTCGGAGGAAGGCCATCAGCTTCTCTATGAATAGTGTCGCGCTCTTTCTTTCCGTATCACATTTCCCCTGGAAAGTTAATCAAGGAACTGAAATTATTTCATGTTTAACCACTGTGTAGAGCTGAATGATGTGATTTTTCCTTAAATATGCTGATGGCACCTATAGATCTTTGTTTTAGAGGTGGGTTGGGCTTTGGACTGGAACAAGGGAAGGGGAGAATCATAGAATCACAGGGGCTGGAAGGGACCTCGAGAGATCATCGGGTCCAACCCCCCTGCCAGAGCAGCTCCCCAGCTCATATTGCACAGATAGGTGTCCAGACAGGTCTTGAATGTCTCCAGAGATGGAGACTCCACACCCCCTGGGCAGCCTGTCCCAGGGCTCTGTCACACTCACTGTGTAAAAGTTCCTCCACATGTTGGTGTGGAACTCCCTGTGCTCCAGTTTACAGCCATTGCCCCTTGTCCTGTCCCCACAGACACTGAAAAGGGGCTGGCCATGTCCCCCTGCATCCCATCCTTCAGATATTTATAAACATTAATAATATCCCCCCTTATTCAAGTGTGAAATAACACCAGGATTTCTTCTTCCCTGTGCCCAGCACAAGCGAGGACAAAAATCACTCCCAGTGAGGGACAGGAGGGCTCAGTTCCGAATTAGGGATGGTGCTTTATTACACCTCTGCTGCAGATCTGCTTTGTTACAAGCTTTGTTTTATAATGAAGCAGATCTGCTTTATTCCACGCTCCCTGACAGACAAGAAACACATCCCTACCTCTTCTCCCAGGTGTGGTGTGAGGGGTTGCTTCAGCCACTCCAACTTTTGGAAGAAAACCCCGAATTTGCTCATGGCTGGGTGGGTTCTCAGCTGCTCTGCTCCTTCAAAGAGCGTGCTGACACAGTTCACATCCTAGGGTGGAAGAAACAGCAGAACCAGGGTTTGGAATCACGCACAACAATGAGTTTATAACAAACCATCCCGAGTTGTGCCCAGCTCCCTGGGTGGCAAACAATTTGTTACTGAGTATCGGGCTCCTCTGAGCAAACGAGCTGAGCAAACATGCTGGACTGATGTGCACATCTATTTACTCTGCAGACAGAAATCTGGCAGGCAACAGCCTCTGCTGGCGTGTGGTTTGTAATGTCCAGATGAACCGCTTATTGATTCTTTTAAGGAGCCAGCCCTCCCTCCCTGCAGCCATTCAAAAGGCAGTTTGATCTCTTACAGCTGCTCGTGTCGGCAGATAATTCTGGCTTAGGTCTCTGGTTTGGATATGTGATGCTTCCCCCAACCCTGCAGAAGCCAGAGCTGTCTGAGGACCAGAGAAAGGAAAGAAATGAACCTGAAACTGCTCCTGGCATGAACCTCTGCGACAGCTGGCATCTGTGTGACGGGGGGGATGGGGACAGTGGTCACACTCTCATCTTGGAGCCCTCTTGGCCTCATCCTGTCCCAAGGGCAGCCATGCCTCCTCGGACACTCTTGTCCTCTTCTGCAAAGAGGTTTCTGGCATCTCTCTCCGAGACCTCAGGATCCAGCAAGGCAGCCAAAGGGTGAGAGGGGATATGGGGCGGAACCCAGGGGTGAGAGGCTCACGCTTGCTGGAGCAGGGTTGTTTGGGAAGAGACCAGTTAAACGGCTGGAGAAGGGAAGAAGAAGAGGACGTGGCCGGCAGCAGCAGGAGGAGAAAGTGATGAGAAATGAAGCACAAGCTGATCAGCCAAAGCCCAGCTCGGTGCCCGTGATGTTCTCAACTAAGGTGCCGCTTCCCGTTAGTCATTCCTGGCTGCTGCATCACGAGGAAGGTCGGTTTTCCTCCCACCTTGCCTGGGAAGCTGCTCGCTCTGCCACGGGTGAACAACAGGCGGAGACACTGGGAAATCCTCCCTCATCTCTGTAGCGAAGCAGAGCGCGAGTGAGAGCGAAGAAGCTGCTCCCACAGAGGAGAGCCGGGCACCGGTGTGCTGTGCTGGAAAGGCAGGAGCGAGCTGCTGGCACCGGGCACTGCTGACCCAGGGTCTGTTTTCCTTACTAAAACCTCGGATTAAACCCAGCCTGAGCCCCTAGAAAACTCTTGCAGATCCAGAGAGAAGCCACAGAGCTTGGAACCTCATCTCTAACTTACAAGGAGAGGGATGGATTTGCCAGCAAAAAAGCCCCACCTTCCTTCCTGCAGCTAGCTTACAGCACAAATGGGAATAATTCTGCTCCTTCAATAAATTAATAACTTGGATTGTACCCCCTGGCCACGATGCTATCTGAAGAGCTCCGTGCTCAGCTCTGATCTCATGTAGAAAGCAAGTTCCCAGCCACAAAAATAAAACCACACACACAAAAAAGCTGCTCTAGCAGCATCTGCGTGGAGAGGAAGCTGTTTAAAGTCTGTCTTAGAGAAAAGAGCCTCCACATTGAGGAGGAACAGGAGGAATTCCTTGGAGAGGCAAAGGAAGATGGCAAATGCACCAAGGGGCGTTTCGTCTGGCGGCCGGACCTTGCTTGGGGACACGCGGTGTCCTGTGCTCGGTGTGTTATCTCCATCCTTCAGAGGAGACATGGTCCTACAACTATTTAATCCCCTTTCTGATGGTAAAGGTACAAAAAGCCGTTTCTAAAAGTCTCTTAAGCTAAGTAAACTGAAGAGAAGGGCTTTTCGCAGGCAGGCGAGCAAGGAACGGGAGCGGGTTTCAGCTGTCCTCTGGTTAAAAAGCTGATTCAGAAATTCACTCTGTGTGTTGTGTGTTCTGCAGGAGATGTACAGAGGCACAGGGCAGGAATATTTGCTGTCCTTGGCTCCTTCTATATCGCAGCATGGTTTTTCTTTGACTCAGCATTTGGTTGCTTTTAATAACGTTTCACATCGTACGCTAACTTTTCATGTCTTTAATAGCATTTTCTAGCCTATAATAGCAACACTGACAGTAAATTTTTTGCTCCTTAATACAAATAGAGTATTTTAGGAGATGGCAGCTTTTAAACTACCTCGATTTGCAAGGGCTAAACTTATGGAAAAGTTAATTTTATATTTAGAAAAGAGGTTTACTTACATCTACATCGTCCGGGGTTTCGATCCTCAGGTTCTGAAAAATAATATATCAGTTAATCCTTTCAAATCCCATCTTCATTAATGCTAAGATGCCACATAAATAGATTGTTGGACTTTACAAACATGCCTGAGAATGACAGCATCTGGTACTTCAGGGTTTATTTAGATTAGTAAAGTGGAAAGTGAACTTACCTGAACGTCCTTCGACTCCCACATTTGCTGTAGCAATGTCAGTAACTCGGCCACGCTGCTCATCTGGGGAGCAGCAGAGATGCCTGCAGCCAGCAAGAGAAGGTAGAGATGGGTCTTCATCCTCCTGACGTGCTCAGGGAACCTGTAAGGGCTTCTGGACCCGTCCTCTACCATTTTATGGTCTCTCTACAAGGAAATAACAGTTTAGGGTGATTTTGGAAACTGATAGAAAACGGGCCATTTGTTGACACTTTCTGGCAGAGAAAGGTTCCAGTAAATTTGGTGTTTAACCTTGGGGCAGCCTCCTTATCCAATCAGCGTTTCCACAGAAGTAGGTAATGAAGATACAGCCATGTGGCTTCTCATGCTGAGGAGCATGAAGGCACAGGGTGACTGAGAGCATGACCAAGCAGTTGCTGTCTCCACAGCACTTCTCTAGAAATCAGAGTTTCTCTGATAAAAGCCTGCAAGCCTCTGATATGTGATAGGGAAAAGACTGTGCTGGAAGCCGGGGGGGAAGCCAAACCCCCACAGAATGTATGTGGACCACTGCCCAGAGAGGGAGAAACAGCATCTATGCAATGCTTGTGGCATGGTTTTTGTCCCAGTGCAGGTAATCCTGCCTTTGGAAGTGTAGATGAATTAATTGGTGGCAGGGGAAGTCAACTGCCCTGGAGACCCATGCTGGAGAGGGTGGGTGGCCTGGGGATGGGCACAGCGGTGTGGCTCCTGTTGGGTGGGGAAGGAGGGATGCAGGATGCTCTGAGGGTGTCAGTCCCAGCACAGGCTGGACCAGGGAGTTTTGGGCCGGGGTGGTGATACCTTTGCAACCCCACTCATCACCCAGGAGCCAGCAAGGGGGAAGCCCACTGGCTTTGTCAGGGTCGCATTTAAGGTCTTAATTCACCAAAGACTCGTTATCTGCCCAAATTAGCCAACTCAGTGGCTCGTGTTTCCCTCTTTCCTAGGCACCAGGAAAAGCCCTTTCCTATTCCTTTCCAGAAAAGACCAGCATCCTTTCAAACAGCTCCATCCTTTGCTCCTGTGCACAGGGTCCCATTCCCCCCATCCAGGAGCAGCTCTGCTGGCTCCTCTCCACGTGCCGCAGCAGTTACCAGTGAGAGCACCTCCATATCCCAGCACAGGGGAAGCCAGAAGCCAGCAGTGGTTGTGTGGCTCAGCTCAAGCTGTCCTGCAGAGCTGATTGCTGCCCAGTGTGTCATCTTTAACAGGAATAAGGGGGTTTTGCTCACTTTCCCACGCAGCGAGCTTATCTGCAGAGCCTCCTCATCACGCAGCTCCAGGATCCTGTCCCCTCACAGGAAGGTGGGCTCTGCACCAGCACATCCCTGGGAGCTCTGTGGGAACCTGCCTGCTGTTACCCATCGTCCTCAGGCTGAATTTGTAAGTCACAGAGCTAAAAATATGAAGCCCCTTTCTTAGCCTGCTGCCTTTCTGGTGATTTCCAGCTGGTTTCTTCTGGTATCCCACAAACTCCTAGTGAATTTTTTGGGCACAGCCTGCTCTCCCCTTTGGCTGGGAGCTGGGCTGGATGTGACAGCTAGGTTGAGGTCTGAGCCCACCACAAGAAACCAACCTTGTGCAAGTTTTGAAGGGCTGTGGGATCTCCAGATCAGTGGGGAAATCTCTCTTTTGCCTTTTCCTCACCCAAGGGCTGCTCCATCCTGTACCACAGCAATTCCCATCCCACTGTGAGGGATCACCCAAGGAGCTGCCAGCTGCATTCCCGCCTCCTGGGTCTCTCCACGCTGGGACCACTCACCCCAGAGCACACATCTGTCTCCACTTCTGTTCCTGGCCAGCACAACTGCTGACAGATTTTATATCTCAGGCTTTTCCTTTTCATCCCTCTGTTGCATTTGGGATTTTCAGCTGCTTCTGCAGAGTCCCAGCACCGTCCCGGAATCCTCTATCATCTCTACCATTATTTTTAATTTTTTTTTTTAAATATCTTTTTTTCCCCCCTCAGCAAATTGATTCTTTTCCCTTCAGGAGATAATACCCAGTTCTCAAGAATTTGATGGTATTTTTCTTGCAAATATCAGTAGCACGAGCTGGTCTTTCAGCAGGGCTTTGGCTAGCTCCCAAAGGAGCCAGATCTGTTCTTCACCGTGGTGTGACCTCTCAGTTCTCTTGTGACGAGCTCTGAAAACATTAGAGTTCACTGGGCAGGTTATTGGTTACTTTTTCCATCCTTGTTCTCTCCTCTCCTCTCCTCTCCTCTCCTCTCCTCTCCTCTCCTCTCCTCTCCTCTCCTCTCCTCTCCTCTCCTCTCCTCTCCTCTCCTCTCCTCTGTTCTCCTTGAGACAAGAGAGCTCCTCAGGTGCTGGGCTTTCTCTCTAAGCTGGTTCAGTGTCCCTAGACAAATTGTAGTCACATCTCCCAGCCTTAGGTTCATTGTTCAGGTGGTTTGGGTGTCTTTCTAGTGTGAATGTGGGGTGAAGAAGCTGAAGGATGATGTGAGAACAAGCCAGGGCAACACAAGCATCAGGTCCTGACCTCGATGCTGTGCTCCTCTGAGTCCTCTCTGGTATTTGTCCAGTCTGTGAGGATGGGCAGAGTGGAGGCAGCACAAATGTTGCCAGAATCGGGAGGAATAAGAGAAAATATTTCTGAAGAAACTCTGGAGACCAGAGAAAAAGGCAGTGAGTGGAAAGCCAAACTGTTGGATTAACCCACAGTGACTCAGTTTGAATTTGGAACGATCAGCAGTATGGAAGTGAATGAATAATGTAATTAATTAGTGAGATCATGAATTCCCATACTACTAGAGAAGGTATTTCAGTGGAGGTCAGTGTTTGTGTTATGGCTGATGTAGGGATATTACTGCAATGAAGAATCAGATCACAGAATCCCAGACTGGGCTGGGTTGGAAGGGACCCCAAGGGTCACAGAGCTCCAACCCCCTGCCACAGGCAGGGCCACCAACCTCCAGGCCTGGAGCTACACAAGGTTGCCCAGGGCCCCATCCAACCTGGCCTTGAACACCCCCAGGGACAGGGCACCCACCCCCTCTCTGGGCAGCCTGTTCCAGCCCCTCACCACTCTCTCTGCAAAGAACTTCCCCCTAATATCTCCTCTAATCCTTCCCTCCTCCAGCTTCACCCCATCCCCCTTGTCCTGCCATTATGCAGATGATGCTACAAGGACAGAACAAAGCTGTGCTAAAAGCTGTGTGAGGTGCTGCTGCTGCCCCAGCTCCAAGCTGGGATCATCCCTGGGACAGGGGCTTCTCTGTCCTGAGAGACAGTGATGCTGAGGGAAGGTGCCTGCAGCAACCAGCTTGGTAGACACAGCAAACACTTGGCCAGGTTTGAGCAGGTCCATCTGGCATCACCGTGTGCTCCCCAAGCCCACATTGGGTAAGATGAAGGCTGAGCTTGCTTAAGCATGAGTTTCTCTGAACCTGCTCACTGTGGGAGCTGCTGGGCTCTCTCTGCCTGGTACCCAGCACAGGGCTGATCCCTGGCTGCAGCGGTGCCACGAAGCCCCCACCGAAGCCGTGGCAGCTTGGATCCTGTGGTGCTCAGAGGAGATGAGCCTAAAGCATCACACAGGAACTCGTGAGCTATTGTATTGCTGCTGTCACCTCTGTATCTTTTTGCTGGCATCATGAGCTGGAAGCTGCAGCTGTTTGCAGCAGCTGGTTTTCCTCCATCATCTAGATAAGCACAAAGTTGTGATGCTCAGATAAGGCTTCTTTACTGGTGCAGCATGGATATGGTGCAGTAGCTTGTGCCTCCCTGCCCTGCCAGCCTTGAGAAAATGGAGATTTCTGGAAACCAGGGACAGGTTTCACTTCCTAGACTCTCCCTCCCC
This sequence comes from Porphyrio hochstetteri, assembly GCA_020800305.1. Lineage (NCBI taxonomy): Eukaryota > Metazoa > Chordata > Aves > Gruiformes > Rallidae > Porphyrio > Porphyrio hochstetteri. The sequence continues at coordinate 1,852,419 of CM036919.1, read as the reverse complement.
TGAAGAAGCAATGGCTGCTCAGAGGCAGCTGCACCTCTCTGCCAGGGCAGGTCCCAGGGGATGGAGGGCTCGATCAGAGCAGCGCTGCCAGGCACGGGTAATGCTTCAGCAAAGGGACCCCTCTGTGATGCTCCCCTCTCCCCTCCTGTCCTGAGGTGCAAGGAGGGTCCAAGGGGGTGTCCAAAGGCTGTCCAAGGAGCATCCTCTGGTGCCCCAGTGCTGCTGGCCAGGACGCACAGCCCGCAGGGGCTGTTGGTGGGACAGGCAGTGAAATGGTGTGTGGGTGTTTCGGTGGTAAATGGGACGAATGCGTGGGAGCCCTTAGGGCACAGTGACATTTGTGGCAGGCTCTGCATTGTGTCCTTTCCCTCCCTTATCTGAAAGAGCAGGGTAGATGTATGAGGAGATCACAGGGCTTTGGAGACCGTATCTTGGGTTTTTTTAAGTTTCCTTAATAAATGGGCAGCTTTTGACTAATTTTATCTCGAACATGGAAACTACATTTCACCAGTGAACCTCCTTAGCAAATGTTATGTCTCACTCACTAGGGACCAGTGCTCCCTGGCATCCCAGCAGTGGCTGTGAGGTCCCACCTGAGGAGATGCTCCGTGGCCCCGTGTGGGTTCAGCTGCAGCCAGCGCCGTGTGTTTGGCCACATGAAAAGCTGCAGCTGTGGTTTGTGGGAACCCATCCCCACCGGCTCCTCTCCCTGCTCCCGGGAAAGTGATGCTGCTCAGGACAGTGGGGTTTGACAGGACAAGGGGCGATGGCCTCAAGTTGGAGCACAGAGAGTTCCATCCCAATGTGGGGAAGAACTTCTTCCCAGTGAGGGTGAGGGAGCCCTGGGACAGGCTGCCCAGGGGGTGTGGAGTCTCCTTCTCTGGAGAGATTCCAGCCCCGTCTGGACACCGACCTGTGTGACCTGTCCCAGGGACCCTGCTTTGGCAGGGGGTTGGACCCCATGAGCTCTGGAGGGCCCTTCCCACCCCTACAGCTCTGTGATCCTGTTTGCCTCCTCCTGAGCTGGATCCAGCCCCGTGCCCAGAGATGAGCCAGTGACACGGTGGGGCCAGGACAGCTCTGGCTGCTGCTTCTATCAGGGTTGGAATATTCATTTTACTAACCTGCAGAAATGCTCTGAAATGCCTCCTCTCCACAGCTCTCTTCCAATATTTTGTACTGGGGAGGAAACATTCCAACCCTAAACCACCCTGGGGCTGTAGAGAATGTTTTACCTTTAGCACTAAGGCCCAAAGAGCGGGTGGGTGTCTCACGGGTCTCTAGCAGAGGGTCTCGAGTCACATCCATGGCATTTAGGGGACAAAGTCTGAGCTATTTGCTGCCTTCCCCCAGTGCATCCCCTTGGTCAGGCAGCAGGCACAGCACGGTGCTTACGCCTGTGCGAAGCCGGGCTGGGATGCTCCAGCTGCGAGCAAAGACCCTGCATCCTGGAGAGAAAAGATAAAGCCCCGAGCTTTGTTCTTGCTGGAAGAGCATCCTGACACAGCGCTGTGACGAAGGGCAGTTCCTGGAGCACCTCTGCCAAAGAAACCAGCTCTGGGGCTCGTTCAAAGGCCGGTCCCAAGCCAGGGAAGTTGGGAAATGTTGTAAAGAGTGGTCTTGACCTAAATTGCATGAAGTAAAATCTTTTCTTAGGAAACAGGCTGTTAGAAGGAATGTTGTTTACAGTTCTGTGGCGGTCCACGGGAGGGACTGCTTTCTGGAAACATCATATGCAACATCCCAACAGTTATTTTTGGGAAAAAAGGTCTTAACTCTGCTTGGGGAGATCAGAGCAGAGGTGGATCGGGGGGGAAGGATGCTCTAACTGGTTTTTATGGTGTTAGTCTCGTATGTGAGGCTGATTTAAGTGTGTGCTAGTTACTTAATGTGCATAATTTATTAAGCATATACTGCAAAATACTGAATTTGTTCTGTTCCCCTTTTCTGCACCAAGTGGCCCTGAGCAAGAAGCACCTGGTTTTGCCTGGCTCCTTGGTGATGTGGAGGACACCTGGAAGAAAAGAGAAGGTGTTGGCCAGGTGACCTTTATTTGCAGTCTGCTATTGCTGCTTCTTAAAGGCGAGGCAGGGCAGAGACTGCTCAAGGAGGTGAGGAGTGCAGCTCCTATACAGTGCCAGGTGCTACCTTAAGCCTAGCTCAACTGAGCTGTTGCACAGAGCAGAATGTTTCCCATGGAGAAAAAGAAAGGCAGAAGAGGAGAGGAAAGCCAGGGACAGGAAGGTTGGCTTGAGCCATTGCTTGAGACTCAGCCAAAACCAATGGAAATGCAGATGTCATCTGTTGCTCACTCTCTGGAGCAGAGGCAGGGACCGGCCCAGGCTTCTCAGTGCCGTGGGAAATGCTGGGGGAACTCTTGCCAGAAGAGCTAGAAAAAGAGTATAATCCATTGTCCTGTAACTCCCTGAAGTGACGAGGCAGAGGAGCAGTGGGGGGATGCTCACCTCCCCAGATCTCATAAATTCCTTCTGGCAGCTGGTTTCTAAAATCCTCCTTTGGCATCCCCAGACAGAAGATGGAACTGGTAGGACCTCAGCAGTGCTTCTTTCAGCTTCAACAACTACGTTTAGTCGTTTCTAGTTGTTTATTTCTTGGCCTTGTGATTTTTTTTTCACCGTGGAAGCGATGCACTGGGTTTCGGTTCCCACACCCCACATCCCACTCTGCAGGACTCTGCCTCACCACGGGCCACCCTCTGTGTTCAGCCAGATACCTTACTGAGAGCAGGTTCTGCCTGAGTTTGTTTTATTGATTTCTCTTTGCCTATACATCTTGAAAATGAAAGCCTTAAGGCTTTTTCTCCCCACTCACGGTGAGATCAGCATTGTATGTGTGTTTGGTGTGAATTTTAAAGGTTGCCCTGCCAGCCTCGTAACATCCTCTGCCCCTGTGTGTACAGCTTTTCCCTCCTAGGCCTCCTAAAAACCCCATTCACGTCCCTTTGATGTCTCTGGTTTGAAAACAGCACCTTTCCTTTCTCTTCTGAAATGACTCCTCAGTAGGTGGGCCAGATGGCAAATGGATGGTGCCTGCTATTGGCAGCAGAGTCCTAAGGAGTCTCAAGTGTCTTACAACCCTGAGAAGCAGACAGCATGGAATGAGACTTAGAGATGCTCCAGACTCTGTTACCTCTTCTAATGCTCAAGAGAAACACTTCCAGATGAGCAAAATGGGAAGCAAACTCATTTCCCTGTGCTCTGCCCTGCGTGGAGAGACCCACCACAAGGTAATGCGAGGGAGCAGTGCAAGGATGCACTTGTGGGTATGAGCTGAGCTTATGTAAGGTTGCATTAAAACATGCTGTAATTAGATACTTCTTCTGCTTAATTAGTTAATTAGCCTCCAGCATGGTCTTTTAAGCAGTCAGTAGTGTTTGCCTGGGTTCACCTCTTGAGGTTTAGCCTGGCATGGGTGAGCAGTGTGGTCCCCACCGTAGGTATATCACCTTAAATCTGGTGCTTTTAACAAGGTTTCGCAGGCTTTGGAGGGAAAGGCGAGTTTTTAGCGTGATGTGTAGTAATGTTGCAGTCAGCAGTCGTTGGTGGAAAGCGTTTGTTTGGGGTTTGACTAAGGTTATATCCTCAGTGTGGGAAATGACAACTCTGCTGCTGTTGTTCAGAGGCCTGCAGAAAGAAGTGACGCTCTCCAGCCTTGCTTCATTTTTAGCAGAGGTGCATCATTTACAGGCACTTGTGAAAGCTGCTGTTCAAGTACCTAGTGCCTCTTTGGAATGAGTCAGGCTTCCCAGCTTGTTGCATCTCCAAGGATGCACTGTGCTACTTAGGAGCTGCGTCAGAGGAGCACTGTTTAGAGAGGCACCTTCTCAGCTTTGCTTCTTTCAAAACCCAGTGTGGTGCTGTCACTTGCTCTTGCTAAACCTCCAGCAGTGACTAAGAGCGTGGGCATTGACTCGTGGGACAGTGTCCTGTGCATTTCCCCTTTACTGCTGTATTTATTCACTCTGGGGAAGGTTTATTATTTTCACAGACCAACGGATTAGCCACTGTCCCACTGCTAATAACTGTCTGGTTCCATCCTGGCTTCTCTCAGTCACTTCACTGTGCACCCTTTTCTTTCTTTACTGGTCACATCTCATCTCTCTTTTATCGTCTTCACAAACCTGTTGGCTTTTTGGACATATTACACTCAGTTACTTGTCCAGGTGATTTACTGCATCACAAGACATCTGTGCCAAGGATGCTTAAAACCTGCACAGCTCCCAGCTCAGCAGATCCTCAGACTGCTTCATGCATGGTCCTCAAACTGATTCATGGCCCTAAAGCCAGCTCAGGGGATCTACACACACACACACACATGCAGAGATTCGCTGTGTTTCACTTAGCTAAAGCATCGTTGTGCTCTCACACTTTGGATTCTAGAAAAATGCTGTATCTTTATTTCAGAAAAGTATCTCACAAATACATTCTTCATGAAAAATATAGCTTAACACAATCCCAAGGGGAAAAAAAGAAATCCAGCTTAAATTAGACATCCTTCCCTACTGCTGCTGTTTCTGTGGTTCCAGTTCTTATTGCCATATTTCTACCCCAATAACCCCCAAGAGTCCTTCTTCAGGTCTCGTTTTGGCTTGGCACTGAGCCCTCAAACACAATTTCCTCACTCTTGGCTCCAGAGTGTGAAGATAACGTGGATAGAAACTAAATTTGGAGTAATAACAAAATGAATACAAGCTGCTATCACAATAAATATATTAAATAAATAAGGACTGTGCATCACACAGGATACTGCACCGCAGTTACATTAAGGAATTTCCATGAAACACACTGATTTCAGACAGAATTGTGCCTGTATTTAAAAGAGAGCCTCTTTTTTTTTTTTTCATTTTTTCCCCTCCTGCCTTCAGAAAATAAATATTCTGACAACATTTCAGAAAAGAAATATTCTGAACCTGCTTTGGCAGCAGGTTGGACTCGATGATCTCCTGAAGGTCCCTTCCAACCCCTACAATTCTGTGAATTTTGTAAGTGTCTGCAGGAGAGCACGTTAATGGATCTGCCTCCTAATCTGGATCTTCCTAATTTCACTCACACAGTTTTATTCAAGCCTTGACACACACTCCAAATCACTACAGTGCACAAACTCCATGATAGAATTAATAATTTCCTTTACTTCGTTGTCACTTTGATCATTACGACTCTCTGTGAATATAGAAACTCTCTATAAATTAAATAAATATGTTAATACCTTCAACGAGGCATAAATATCTGGTAACACACATATAAAACATTCAGGTTAACGTGGTCTCTTTGCAGTACTCCATTGAACAGGCTCTAGTGTTGGGTCGCGGACGAGCTGGGCTGCCAGCACCCATCCGTGGGGCTTCTAGCACTCCTCCTGCAGCTTCTCAAAGAACTTCTTGTAGCAGTTCAGGGCTCTCCGTGGGCGAATCTCTGACATCGTGCAGGAGCTGCTGTTCTCAGGCATCTAGAATGATAATAACAACAACAGTGAGTGCTAGTGGTAGTAAGGGAGAGGAGAAAAAGAGCAAATGGCTGTGGGGTGGTTGTTGGTTGTTAAAGATGTTTAATCAGAAGGAAAGAGAGGTCTTGGTGAATGCATGAAGGCTTTGGAATCAGGAATGCTTCCTTCTGGCTGAGATGTGGCTTGGGGCCTCTTCTTATCAACCTCCTGGCTAATGACAAGCCCAGGATTTGGCTTAGGGAGGCACATCATTTAGAAAACTCTAACTTCCCTCCAGAAGCTATGAATTTTGGGTGCCTATTTTCTACAAGACCATTGCTGAGTGGCAGCCACCATTCTCAGCAGTGAGAAACTCAGTGTGTGCAGAGACAGTATCAAAATTTCACCCTTGGCTTTAGCTGATCAGGATGCTGAGTTGCTTAATTTTCTGTGTTCTGAAAAGAAAGGAGCAGCCCCTTCACAGTCATTTCACATTTTGACCTGTTTAATTGCTGCAAGGAACTGACAAGAAACTTACTGTGTGTGTTTTATTTAAAGTTGATATTATGTGTTTCATGTTTGTCTCCATCAGAGAAACTTTTTTCCTGGTTGGATCATTCTTGAAGTAAACTTTCAGCTGCTCTACGGTTCTTCCAAGCTGACAGGGAACGTGGTCACACTAAAAAATACCCAAACATATCAAACAACATAAAAACTATATTCTGCCAAATGAGTAAATTTGATCTTTCATTGAATTCCATCACGAACTGCGTGCACAGCAGAAATCGCTGCCTGCCTGCTCTAGTTCTGTATGATATGGGGAAGGGGTCCTTTCCTGTGCTTTCTGGGATTTGAGTAACATCTACAGCACGAAGAGAAAACACATATAACGTCAAGAAATCATTATAATGAAGAGAGGGGAAGAGTGTTGTAAGAAAGGATTCAAGTCAGTTGGGGCCACAGTTTTATCACAGAGTGGCCCAAAGAGATTAGATCTGCTAATTGCCTTCAGAGCTCCCATCTCCCTGGGAAGGACAGAAGCACTGTGCTCTTCTGTCATAACGTCCTGCTCTTCACCTTCTTTAAAGCTGCAAAGTCTAAACATGGGTTGTTTTTTAATTTCCCTTGAAGAGAAGGTCTCCTGACAACAAGCTGCCTCTTGGTTATTTTTCATGAACCTTTTTCTGTTCGGTTCACAGAGCCTGAGAAATCTGCAGACCACAGGCTGAAAACCACCGATCAACAAGGCTGTGTGTGATAACTTGCCATGCCTGCAAATTGCTTCCTTCGGAGACCAACTCCACTACGCTGTAGAATGCTCTACCCATCTGCTTGCTGAGAGGTAAGAAGCTTTAGGTGTTGAGAACGGCCTCAGAATCGAGCTTTCTGTGAGAGCTCCTCAGATTGCCCTGGGTAGGAGCATAACTGAGTCCCAGACACCGTGGTCTCAGAATTGGTTATTTATTCCAGTAACTGAATTTGATAGAACCGCTCATGAACCTGCCATGGCTGTACTTGGTGAGATCTGGTCTTTTTTAGGAGTCTAAACCTCTCTAAAGCATTGAATGAGCAGTAATAAAGAAGCTTTAAAAGTCTTACCTGAAATTTCCCACATGGCACTGGAAGGAAGATCTAAAATTTACCAAAAAAAAAAAAAAAAAGAAAATAGAGTTAGAAGGTGTTTCTCCTCAGAGTGCTGCCACATCGTTAAGCATCTCTAACGACATATCGTCTTCATCAGGTTTGCTATTTCTGAACTTCCTCTGAAGACACAATTGCAGCACCAGCCTCTGAGGCCAGGCTGACACGCAGTTGCCTTCAGCATCTCAAGTTGAACAAACAAAACACAGGACATGCTAGCTCAAGCTGAGACTAGCCCAGGCTTGACTTCAGACTCTCATCAAAAGAGCTGCAGAAAAGGAAGGAGAAGATAATGACCCACCTTTTTGTTTGCTACCTTCACCACAGCCTCGAAGTTCAGTTGAAATTCTTCTATTGCATTGCCCAGTGAGTCAGATAAGCAGCCACTCAATAAGATGATAGACAGCAACAGCATTTTCTCTTCCAGGAAAGCTCCGTTTGATTTATGCCTCTTGAGCACCACATGCTGCCTATATATATACCCATGGACACCTTGAATATTCAATCGAAGGGAAAATTTTCTCATGTAGGAAAAGGCAGAAGAGCACAGTGTGAATTATTCTAGGCCCTGTGGGATGCCTCAGTGGGGACAGGTTGGGAGTTTCCTTCCCTTTGAGATCAAATAAGGGGAAAATACCTTTGTAGATAAGAGATGTAATTTTCTTACACGATATCAGAAGCTCATCACAGGAAATAGGAGTATTCCTTGTATAATACACATTTTTATGTCATTCTAGTCTTACTTTTATATCATGTAATCAGATAGATGGAGATCTGGAAACCTAAGTAGTTCTTGCATTCCACACAGTAGCACGACATCTTTTGTTCAATAGGATTTTTCTAACATAAACTTGTGTTTCTAGGTATAGAAAAAAACCACTGTGCATTCCTAGCCATACCCAGACCCTAACACCACTTAACCAAATTGGTTTCTTTAGCCTTCCTCCTTCACCTTTGCCATTCGTGTCATGTACAGCTGGGAAAAGCAGGGGTTTAGTTAGCAACAGACAAAGAGTAAAAGCCTGGTGGGTATTAGTGGCAGAAATTGGCCATCCTGGCATCAGGCAAAACCCCTGTTTGAACTTAGAGAAGTCCTGCACTGTTAGTGGAAAAACTCTATGTACTGAAAAATACTCACAAGGGTATAAATGGCAAACAATTACTTTCAGATACCAGACAAGTGTTTGTGAGAGGGTAACAGTCACTCATTAAAAGGTTATAATTTTCCAGCAAAATCAGAGAAATCAGTCAACAATGAGAGAAGAGTCATCTGGTTTTCCATAGCTTGAGAGTCACAGAACCAGAGGAGACCTTGTGCTCATCGAATAGTTGTTTTCTCGATACATTTTATGAACAGCTATGTTTAAATCTTGTTAAAAACTTTGCTAAACTAAACTTAGAAATATTTCTATTTAAAATGTTATTTTGCCCTAAAATAAGCTACTGTTCTTGCCCTAAAATCCACTAAAAGAAGTATAACTAGAGGTTAAAAAAACCCTCTTGAAAAGATCTTTAGGTCAAAACTGAAAGAGCTCTTGAGAAGGTTTTTACACTAGGCTCACAGAGCATCCTGTTGTCAGAGCACATGCAAACAAAGAGAAGAGGTCCCCAGGTGAAAATGTTTGGATTCTGGAAGAGCACAAGGGGAATAATGCAGCACATGCTGATGTTCCTCCACAGAAATCAGCTTTTGACTACTCTTAGTGAAGAGGACGTGGAAGAGGATGGACTTTTGCCTGACATGGGATGGATGCTCTTTCCTCGAGGCAGAGGGATAAAAAGCATCTGTGATAAATGAGACAGAAGAAAAGCAGATCTTCTGGAAGGTTTCCCTTTCCTGCAGTGTGGATGTGAAGCAAGCTTTTTGTTATATTTCACAAATACCAGTAGTTTTATTCAAAATGTTTAGTATAGATATTAGCACGCCTATCATATCATATGCTAACAGAGTATATATGAAGTTTAACAAGAATTAAAGGAGTAAATGTTTATCCTTGCTATACTGGCCAATAATCTCATCCTTTAGGGGCTGTCAACAGCACATGAATCACCAAGAATCTCTTAACCATCCTTGAAGTAATGAAAAAGTTTGCCCTGAGTTGATCACACCCGTGGTGACGTGCCACCAAGGTATGATTTGGGCGAGGAACAAGATGACCATGATTTTTAGTAATGGAAGGCTTCTATGCATCACCCCCAGATAGAGCAACGGCAGGTCTTTGTATCACAGTAGCAATGAGTCTTGCAGAATTTGAATAAAGAAAGAGTTGTGACATTACAGGAGGTGTACGTGGGAGTAGAATGGAAAGAATGTATGAAGGCAGCATAGGATAAGTGTGTCCCAGTAAAATGCCATGCACCCAAGTGCAGCAGAGGTGAATGAGAGCAGCCTGTAAGGTTCCATCTCCCTCCTGAGTGCAGATGCCTCATCTGCCAGACTTTGTACTATCCTGTAGAGTGAAAGCACAATGGACAGTACACAGGAATTAAAACAAAATAACCAGATAAACAATGATGTTGTAGTGGTTAATGAGGTGTGGAGGCAGGATGGGCAGTGGAAGAACCATAGCGATGTAAGAGCTTGGGAGGGGGCGGTGCAGTGAGCGAGCAGCAGCGGCGGAAACCACGGGCTGGACTGCAGAGATGAGAAGACAGAACCATGGGGCTGGGTCAGCAGCTCCTGGGGAGACAGCTGGGTGCCTGTGGCATGCTCCAAGCCGGACTTGGGGCTCAACTGAGTTATCAAATCAGGGGCTGATCAAATCTACATTCGCCCAGTTCCCTATAAAGCGGTGCATGAGGTTCCACCTGAACTTGCACCAGTGAATGTGCTGGCGTGCTGGCCTTCAGAGCTAGTTTGGAAGGAAACGTGTGGTAAAGACATAGAAGTAAATGATAGAATAAGACAAAATGGAGCATTGATCACTGTAGATCATGCCAGAGTGAGCAGGTGTCCTTGTGTGGTAAGAGAGTTCATCCCACGAGAAGACAAGGATCCCAGGTACCTGGGGACTAGTAAAGCACTCTGTCAAATGATAACGTATTGGTTCATCTGGAGAAGACATGAATGCAGTAAGGCAAATGAATATTTTACTGGGCTATGGTAAGAGCCATGTTCAGGAGAAAAGGCTGGAGGATGTAACTATGAATGGCCTCAAGATGTGGTCTCTGTCCTATTGTCATTTACAGTGTCACTAACTGAATAAATAAAGAACTGAACAAAGAATTTGGATGGTGGGAGAGCTTGGCTTGGTTATCTGTGAAAATAAAGGCTGAGAACAAGTGCAGTCTGTGAACAGATTGGGAGATGAGAGCAGGAAGAAGGTATCTTAGATAGAGGACAATGTTCAGACAAATTCAGATGGGGAGTAACTCCAGCCACCAGGTGCTTAGGCTGGAAATAGAAAACTTTGCAACTGCTACTTGTTCTTCTAAAAACGTTCCAACCAGTTTCATAAAGGACCATTGACAGTTTCCTAGAAGGGGTGGCACAATAATGGCCATTGCAGGAGACCAGGAACTCAGGTAGCACCTTCTGCTCCTCAGCCTTTCACCTCCATACTTCTGCATTCTCAGATTTATATACCCTGAAAGGCTGAAACTGTGTGGAGTGTCAGTCAAAGGAGATAGATCACAAGTGAAGAAATCGCTCCAACTGAACCATCCCACAGAAGGATAAATGCTGACTAGGGAATAGGTGTCATATTTGTGGAAAAACAGTGTTTGTGGAGCAGAAAACTCACCCAGTACAACACCAACAACCAAGTCTCCTAATTAATGACTTTTGGATAATATTCCAGAGGTCAGACTGGTTGCAGAGTCAGGATATGGTCTGCACATCATCCATCAGCAACGTGGAAAAGCATTTCCATGGAGAAAGCAGGGACTGGTGGCACTGTGCTCCTGAACAACTGCCTCATAAGGAGGCAGCTACAGGGCAGGAGACAACGCACAAGTGGAGTATAACCTGGCATCAACTATCTATCTAGAGGACTTGTATTTGCCTCTGGAGGATGGGTGTGACTTTTACCTCTGACTTTGGCAGGGGTCTTACAGCCTGCTGTGCCAATATCATCTCAGCAACATGAATGAGACCTCCTGAGAGAGATCTTGAGGCCTCTCATGGTCTCAAGGTCTGCAGTGGCCAGAGCTCACGTTTCACCAGCCTTTTTCACACTCACAAAGAGCAGGATCATCACCAGGCTGTGCCCATAGGGAGAGCCTGAGTTGTTAGCCACAGGATCACCCGCTGGCTGCCAGCTTGTGATAAGGCCCAGGCTCACTTCACCTACCACTGACATGTCACTCAGCTTAGCTACAGGTGATGCTGTGATTGAGTACATGGGGCTGCTTTCCAAAGGTTGCCTGTTACCTAACCATGAACTCAACCTGATACAAGACTGGCTGCTTTGTTTCCCTCCATAGAGGAAGCACAGTAAGTCCTAAAAAATGCTAGTAAAGTTATTGATTTTGGAGTTGACAGAAGATAGGCGAGTCGGATTCCCCAGAATGGGAGCTCGCCCACTTTACCTATAGGTGAGGCTGAGGTGGGTCCTGCCTGGATGGGAGCTGCTGGGACGAGGTGTGTGGGTGTGGTTCCTGGCATCTGCCACCAGCAGCCTGTCCCCACAGTCAGTCACAGAAGGATTCCTGGTCCTCAGGAGTAGGATAAGAAAGCCCAGGGAGAGGGAGGATGGAACAGTCCTCTGGCTCTTTCATTGTTTGGTTTTTGCTCTGATTGGAGTTTTTCCTAACTGGAAGATGAATAGAGGTGTGGAGCAAAGAGGAAAAGTTGTTTCTTGCAATGGGTGTGGGAGAAGACCGGTACAAAGGGGCAGAGGAAGTCTGGGGGCCCTAGAAAGACATGAGCTTGAGCAGCCAAAGGGAGAGAGACTTTTCCTACCTGTGATCCCCTTGAACCTTTCTGCATCCCCAAAACTTCCCCAAAACTCTGGTACTCCTTTCCAACCCCTTTGCAGTTCCCAAAGTGTCTCTTTCATGGAGCCCAACGGCACTAGCTGTGCAGTAACTGGAGTCCACAGATCACATCTTCCTGATGATACACAGCTCTTGACATGCTGCTGTCCTTATAATGCTCTATTAGGTGACTCCTTAATGCCCTTTGTACGTGTGATTATTATTGGAAATGCTATTTGGTGATCTAAAGTAGTGAGAGATTGACTTTCTCAGGATGGAAATGAAAGTTAGTTACAAAGCTCTAGATCTGGCTTAGCATTTCAGACTTTCCCAGGATTTTTCCTCAGACTCTTTTCCAGGACAGACTGGAATGTTGAAAGTATTTAACAAACCATGCTAAGATCCCAAGTGTCAGAGCAGCAATGTTTAGAGTTTACGCTTTCACAGGTACACAGAAAAGGATAGATAATGGTCGAGGACTCATCCAGAAGCAGCTGATGTTCTTTGTATTGCAGGGAAGATGGCTATTTCCCCTTTCCTCCCTTCTGCAGGGTAAGGAATACCTTACACACTTCTAAAGCATTTCTATTTCCTCATCCTAGTGAACACTGATAGGAACAACAGCTCTTGCAGCCGTTTCTGTCACTGTATCCACTAACAGACACTTGTATCATCCAGTGATTTCCTGCTTAATTATTTCAGTTGTATTATTTCGTGTCAGTTTTTTTGACTACTACAAGGCTACAGGCTTGGGGCAGAGCAGCTGGAGAGCTCCCTGGAGCAGAAGAACCTGGGGGTGTTAGTGGACAGCCAGCCAAACATGAGCCAGCAGTGTGCCTGGGTGGCCAAGAAGGCCAACGGCATCCTGGCCTGTGTCAGGAATGGTGTGGCCAGCAAGACCAGGGCAGTGATTGTCCCATTATACTCAGCACTGGTGAGGCCACACCTCGAGTCTTGGGTCCAGTTTTGAGCCCCTCACTACAGGAAGGATGTTGAGATGCTGGAGCACATCCAGAGAAGGGCGATGAAGCTGGTGAAGGGTCTGGAGAACAAGTCCTATGAGGAGCAGCTGAGGGAGCTGGGGCTTCTTAGCCTTAAGAAAAGGAAGCTGAGGGGAGACCTCATCGCTCTCTACAGCTCCCTGCAAGGCAGCTGCAGAGATGTTGGGGTTGGTCTCCTCTCTCAGGTGACAAGCGATAGGATGAGAGGAAAAGATTTCAAATTGCACCAGGGGAGATGTAGGTCAGATATCAGGAAGAATTTCTGTACTGAAAGAGTAGTCAAGTATTTGAACAGGCTGCCCAGGGAGGTGGTGGAGTCACCATCCCTGGAGGGATTTAAAAGGCGTGTAGATGGTGTGCCTGGGGACATGGTCTAGAGGTGGACCAGGCAGGGTTAAGCTGTTGTTGGGCTCGGTGATCTTAAAGGTCTCTTCCAACCTAAGTGATTCTATGATTCTACTTGTTTTGCAGCCTAGAGTAGGATTGAGAGTAGGATACTACCTATGAGGTGATATAAAGCATGGATCCTGGCTGGAAGTATTATGCATGTGTTCTTTTATTTTCTTGTTTCCTCTTATTTTTCTAAAAATAAAAATCAAATTCGACTTAGCACTGTGACTAACTATATAAACCAGGTGGACTTAGCCACATGGTATTGCAACTTTGTTAATTAGCAACTTCCCGTCAGGAAAGGGAGAGGAATATAGGAGGCATTTCTGATTACTTTCTAATTTAATGAGGAAAAGGAGTTTTTCTTTGGCTTTCTTTCCACTTTAGAGAAATTAGAAGCACCTAGAAGCATGAAGTTACTTTGCTCAGCTGCCATTGAGCTGCCTGTGGAACACTGGAAGAAGCTCTTTGCATTTAATGTGAAAAGCTGCTTCAATTTCTTCCCACATCTTTGCTATGTCCAACAAAATTCCTCTTTGTGCAACACAACCATCTGGACAGATATTCTGAAAAGGATGAGCAAATAAAAAGTAGGTTTGGTGGGGAAGGTTTGTTACAAACTCCTTATATTCTATTTCCAACAGGGTTTTTTTTGTAGGCAGTTGTAAAACATGGAAAAGAATACCACAAGCTGTTAAGTAAAGCACTGCTAATTATTGAGAGGTGGCCTGCCTGGGTTTCACACCTTGTGCATCAGAGTGCTATTGAAATGATCACAATGACCTACACTAAATGTCTAAAATCAGAAGCCAAACTACAAGGGCTAGTGCCCAAGGCTTTTTTGAATCCTGCTAAGATGTTAGCTTCAAAAACACCTTAAACCACTCAGTTTACTCATTCTTTCCCTATTTTTCACATGGATGTGAAAGAAAGTTGCCCCCAGATGGAGTAATCCTACAGTCAGATGACATGATTGCTCTGCCCTGAGCGTGAAGAAATTGATGTGGAATTTCTGCAGCTTTTACTCTAGATTTCTTACTAAGGAAGGTGAATTACCAGTTCATGTTACACCTCAGACTCGTAAACCATTTCCTGACTCTCATCTGTTGCCGAGAGAGAGAGGTATGCATCACACCTACAGTACCAACAGCGTCATGGTGAACCGCTGCTCACCCACAGACCCGAGGACTCATGCTACTCCTGGAAATACTGGAGTGCACACGGGACTGGCACTGCCAGAGCCAGGTAGAGCTCTGATGATGCTGCTGTGCCACCTTTTTTGCACATGGGTTGTGGATCCTGTGCTGGCTCTGATTCAACAGCGTGTAATGGGCAGAACGAGCAGACATCAAAGCCAGCATCGGAAATGTGGTTTCTGAGCCAGAAGCACCCGAACGGATTGCTGTGGGGACCCGCAGATTTGCCTTAAAAGCGGGGCCCAGCAGCACAGCCACATGCTCCCCACAACTCCGTTACCCTCAGGTCTATTCATCACTTAACCAGGCTGATGGAAAAAGCGGGTTTGCTGTGGGGTGATCTGCTGTCACCCAGCTCCGTTCGATGACAGGGCTGCCAGATCTGTCTTCTAGCAGGTGACCTGTCAGGTCTGGGGGCAAGGGCTGGAGCTTTCCACTGCCACAGCTGCCATACCAGCACTTGCAGGGGCACTGAGCCATGGCAGCAGCCTGGAAACATCATTAAAAAACCCTCGGAAATTATTGCTTTACAATTGTGTTTTTAATAAAAGCGCTACTGGCTTAGCAGGGGGATGGAGAGGGCAGGAATCACTGGGTGCACTGGGGGTCTCCAGGACAGGGCAGGTGGGAACATTTGGGGTTGAGGAGAGGAGCCATGGGGGCAAGGAGAGGGACTGGGGGGGATGAGAAGGGATTCAAGGGGTGAGAAGGGGACCAGGGGTGAGGAGAGAGGCCAGGTAATGAATACTGGGATGATGGGGATAAGGAGGGGAGCCATGAGGGAGAGGAGAGGGGCTGAGGGGTATGAGGAGAGGGGCTGAAGGGATAAGAAGGGGTTCCAGGGATGAGAAGGGGACTGGGCGATGAGGAGAGGGGGCAGGTGATGAAGAGTGAGATGATGGGGATGAGGAGGGGCGCCATGGGGGAGAGGAGAGGGGCTGGGGGAATGAGAAGGGGTCCGGGGATGCCGAGAGGGGTTGGGGGATGAGAAGAGGGGCTACAGGGAAAAGCCGGAGCGGGGTTTCCCCACGGTTGCCCCCTTCCCTTTCCCCTCACACAGCCTGTGGAAGAAGAGTGGGTGGGGGACCAGCAGAGGCGACGCGGCCGAGTGTATCTGCGGGTCAGCTGGGCAGCCCCGGCCTGCGGTTACGGGCAGCCGGGCTCGGCGGGGGGCGGTAGCGAGCAGGGGCCGGGGCGGAGCCCGCCATCGCCGGGGCGTGTCGGAGGCCGCGGTGGCTGCCGGGGGAAGCGGGAGCGTGGCGGCGGACTGAGGTGACCGGCCTGAGGGGAGCGGGCATGCGGCGGGCTTGGGGGGTGCCAGCGGGTAGGGGAAGGGCCGCCCCCGCCCGCCCGTCCGTCCGTCCGTCCGTCCCTGGAAACTGTCCACCCCCGCTGCAGCGCGGGGCTCCGGGTGGGAAACTCCCGCTGCCCACCTCTGCCCCGGCAGCGGGGTTTCTCCAGGAAATGCCTTTTCCCAACCGCAGCGGTGGCCTTGGCAGGGCCGAGCCCCGACGGGCCTTCCCTGAGGCGCCTTGGGGGGCCCGGGAGGCGCCTGGGCCCGTCCCGGGGTGGGGAGGTGGGGGGGGAGCCCGAGGGGCGGGTAGGAGCGGCCCGAGCATCGCTCCTGCGGCCGCGGGCAGCACGTTCGAAACGCGTTGGGATAGGCGTGTTCGTAGGGGTGAGGGACGGGCCGTGGGGTAGGAGCGGCCTCCGTCAGCTCCCCGGCCCGCGGCAGGGGCTGCTCCCCCCGGGCACAGGCCTCCTGCTCCGCTCGAACCCCCCCGCAGCGCCGGGTGTCCTCAGGGAGACGCGGGCCGTGCCGCAGCTCGCAAGGCGCCGGGTGTTGCGGTGTGAAGGGGGAATAACCGCCGGGGCCCCGGTTGTGTGTGGGGCGTTCAGGGCAGGGCGTGCGGGGGGTGCGCGGTGGGACAGGGGCTTGTTTTTGCCACTGGTTTTGGTTTAATGACCAGCAGCGTGGCCCTTCGTGATACATAGTGTAGCTCTGGGCTCGCTCCTCGGTTTAAAACAGACGAGGGTACAAAATTTGGTGATGCAGAAAGGACTGGGATGAGCTTTGCAGGAGCTGGGTGGAACCTCAGAACCAGGCCGGCTTGTGGATACCTCTGAAATGCCCTATTTCAGATTTAATAGCATTCACTGCTTGTGCCTGCGTTTCTTACTGGCCTGAATCTGTTTGGAACAAAAAATGCAGCCTGCACCTGGTGATAACAAGAGGATAGAGATCTATTTTAATTAAAAATAGGATCACAGTCTCCCAAATCAAGGGAATAAACTAGTCTCTTGCACTGAAAATCAGCTGACCAGATTTCTGGGTGAGAAATCTAAGGTATTGTGGAGCAGGTGCTGTGATGTCTGACCAGGGACTGGAGGAAGAATGTTACACTGACAAGAGGAAAAGGTTTATTATGGCTGTACATACAAGCAAGCAGTAATATCTGAACACAGCCTGGCTGGATGGTAAATAATGACACGTCTCTCTGATTCCTGAACCTAAGGGGAATGGGAAGAAGTTCCAGTCTCCACAGACATCTCTCTGAACAGTGTTAGAGACGTAGCTCATTTAGAGATCTACTAATATTAATGCATTTAATAAACACACAAATAAAAAACACTGTGGAGGCTGCCCATGGTGTTAGGTAATTTGGTGTACTAATAATATTTTGGCAATT
Organism: Porphyrio hochstetteri; assembly: GCA_020800305.1. Taxonomy (NCBI): domain Eukaryota; kingdom Metazoa; phylum Chordata; class Aves; order Gruiformes; family Rallidae; genus Porphyrio; species Porphyrio hochstetteri. The sequence goes on along the minus strand of CM036919.1, from coordinate 1,835,142 downwards.
TCTCTCAAGACAGAATCCCTCTGGTCCCAAAATTGCCTTAACTGGGAAGGGATGTGGCCGTTGCCAAGCGTGACTGTGCCCAGACCTGATTTACTAATGATGCTTTTACATGAATATGCTTTTATGTAAATATGCTTTCTCTGTATTCTGCACCTTAAGCCATAATTGAAGAGCCTTAGCTGTGTTTTTTAAGACCTTCATAGTATTTTTAAAACTTGTATAGATGTGTTGTCAGCTTGCAGTGATAACACTGTGGTTTTTGCCTTCTAGATTTTCCCTGAAGCTTTATAAGATTTGCACTTCTGACTCTGGGAGAGAAGCACTTCTGCAGAAATGTCGAAGATTGAGAAGATGAGCATCCTCGGAGTGAGGAGTTTCGGGGTGGAGGACAAAGACAAACAAGTTATCACTTTCTTTAATCCATTAACCATTTTGGTGGGACCAAATGGTGCAGGAAAAACGGTAAGGCTTACTCTGTTTGGTTTTGCACTGTGAGTAGCTCTGAAAAGCCTCGGAATATAATGATCTCTACAGAAAAGTATTGATAATGTTGCCAAAACCTTGCTGTTTACCATAAATATTGTGGAGGCTTGGCATTATTGGAGATCTGCTTTCATGCCTGGATTTAGCAGAGCACAGGTTGATATTTTTCATAGGAAAGTGATCCAGGTGCTGATTAAAACTAGTTTTGCTTAAGTATCGTATTGTCATGATACTCAAAAAAATAAAATGTTATTTCTTATTTTCCCTCCTCACGTATTTAACTCATTTGTAAATATTTAGTGTGTTTCTGTGGTTTTGCCTGTAGCCTGTGTTGTTTATTCTAAACTGCCATTATAACTCTATGCTTCTGTTTCATAGACCATCATTGAATGTCTGAAATATATTTCCACTGGAGATTTTCCTCCTGGCACCAAAGGAAACTCATTTGTTCACGATCCAAAGGTAAAAGTTGTAGTGACTATATCTAATTTCTGTTTACTTCCAAGTCAGCTACTTAACTGCACTCAGTGTTGTGATGGAGTCAGGGATGTTTGAGTTCTAAACAGGCCTGAGCTGACCCAGGGAAGGGAAATGCAGAGAGCTGGGGGAGATGAGAACATTGCCTACAGCTGGGAAGGCACATTGAGAAGAATTTCCCTTACCAATTTCTTTTATTTCCACTAAAGGTTGCCAATGAAACAGATGTTAGAGCTCAGATTCGATTACAGTTTCGAGATGTGAATGGAGAGCTCGTGGCTGTCCAGCGATCCATGGTCTGTACCCAGAAAGGCAAGAAAACAGAATTTAAAACACTTGAAGGTGTCATTACTAGAACAAGGTCAGTTGTCAAGATTTTTTTTCTTACTTTGGCATGAAGATCAGTTTGGGATTTGTTTGTGAAACGAGAGAAAACTTCATAATGTCCTCCTTGAAGTAGCTTCTAGTAGATGACCGTTGAAGGTCCCTTCCAACCCAGTACATTCTATGATTCTACCAGTGCCTGTAGATTAAAGCTGTGTAGTTTTATCACTCTCTTAAGTTGATTAAAAAATCCTACATTTGCTAGCCACTAATTTAAGAACTTCTTGTCCCTATTACCTTGCATTTATTTGAAGACTGGATCCATAACACTGCGGTGTGGAAGCAGCATTGTGTGGAGTATATAAGCTTTACTTCCTTTGGCACCACTTTCAGTTTCAGATCACTGCTGGCCCCTGTTTAACTGTGATCTCCACTATTGCAGAACTGTGTTTACATAATTCCAGATCAATTTTGCTCCCCCTGATGGTTCTGCAGTTTTTAAATGTGTAATAGTCATCAATGCAAACGCTGTCAGTGTCAAATGCATGTGTGAATGTGGTAATCGTATGGTTTAAAGTTGTTACTCATTACCTTTTTGACTCAGTACATTCCAGTGAGGTTGCACTGTTAAAAATGCAGTTTACTTTTAAGAAGATTTGCTAGTTACTGTGGGGATTTTCTTTATCTGCCCTCCATAGGCATGGGGAGAAGGTCAGCCTGAGCTCCAAGTGTGCCGAAATCGATCGAGAGATGATTAGCGCCCTTGGTGTTTCCAAATCGGTGATTAACAATGTCATCTTCTGCCACCAAGAAGAATCCAACTGGCCATTAAGTGAGGGGAAGGCCCTGAAACAGAAATTCGATGAGATCTTTTCAGCAACAAGGTTTTTCCTCTTTACTGTAATTAAATAATAACTAAGAAATGTCTTCTCCAGTAACGTGGGTGTTAATGAGAATGTTTCAGGCATTAATTCATACACTACTATGGCTGTATTGCAAGCAGAATCTGAAATTCTGCTGGTTTTATTTTAAAGGTATATTAAAGCACTCGAAACTCTCCGTCAGGTACGAATGAAGCAAAGCTCTAAAGTAAAAGAGTGTCAGACAGAACTGAAATACCTGAAACAGAACAAAGAAAAAGCACAGGAGATCCAGGATCATCTTAGCAACAGAGAGGCTCAACTGGCTGCTTCCAAGGACAATGTAAAATCTATTGAGAGTCAGCTTGATCCTCTAAAGGTAACTTGCATGGCATTTATGTTAAAGCATTAATCATAGAATCATAGAATCACGGACTGGTCTGGGTTGGAAGGAATCCCAAGGATCATAGAGCTCCAACTCCCTGCCACAGGCAGGGCCACCAACCTCCAGGCCTGGAGCTACACAGGCTTGCCCAGGGCCCCATCCAACCTGGCCTTGAACACCCCCAGGGATGGGGCACCCACCCCCTCTCTGGCAGCCTGTTCCAGCCCCTCACCACTCTCTCTGTAGAGAGACTTGATTACAAAACTATATGTAACTACTAAAGGACACAGGAAAACTTGAAAGCTGGGTGAATTTCTTGGTTAAAATCTTAACACTTTAATGTTTTGTTATCTAATACTTTACTCTGAAGCAGAACCAAGCACAGCTCAACACACCTGGCATCTGCCAGCTCAAATCTGTGAGCAGTCACTGGAAGCTTAAGAACTTAGTTTGCCAAATTCTTGCCTTGGTGTTTTGTAGGTTAATTTGAAGTACACTTTTCTCAAATGTAGCTGATAATTGAAACTCCTATAAGCTTTAACTAAAACCTAAACCTGCCTATTATTAAAAAATATAAAGCTAAAAGTTCTGCACTTTAACTATATTGTATAGACCAATTAGTTATGGGCTTTGTAAGATGGTGACACATTTACTTACAGCATTCTTTCCTTTTCAGAGTTCTCTGGCAGCAGTTGAACAGAATCTCATCAAAGTAATGAGGCTAGACAACGATGTAAAAGCCCTGGAGAGCAGGAGGAGGCAGATGGAGAAAGACAATCAAGATTTGCAGCAGAAGATGGAAAAGGTTGCCTTTTAAATTCCATGCTGCTACCCATTCTGTTGAAGAATCTTACCTTTTGCTACCCAGGGAACTACGTGTATATTTTATTATGCATCAGGTGTTTGATGAAGAACACTTCCATAGCCCACATAGCTCACTATCAGATATTGCAAGTACAGCTCAAATGAGCTGTATTATTTTCTTTTAATTTGGGTGAAATTCCTTTTTGTAACTTCCCCTCCACCACAGGCTAGCTTGCCAGGAAGGCAAGTTCTGGCAAAAACTGTCATAAAAGTGATAATTACTGTGCCCTGCAGTGTGTAACCTTGAAACTGTCTACCTCTCACAATACAGTGCTAGCCAACACTTGCTTTGACTGGTATGGGATGTGTCCTGATGTTAATATACTGTTCATCTTCCTGGAGATGATACCTTTCTCTTAAAATACAAATAATTGCCAGTCTTTTATTGTGATTTTCTTTTGAAACTACTTTGAGAAATAGAAAAACTGTTTCCAGGTAAAAATGAGAGTTGTTTATCAGCCTTAGAAAAAGAGATTTTCATTTTTCCTGAGTTGCTAGTATCATACTTGTTTTTTCTTAATATATATCATAATACAGAAATCCTGTGTGGGAGGTGTTCAGCTCTTATTTCTTGACTTATGTTGTGGTAAAAACTGGGCTTTTTAAAAAACATCATTAATTGGCTCATAAATTTAGTTCAAAAGCTAACTTTATTGTATTTGGTGTACAGGTTTTTCAAGGAACAGATGACCAGCTAAGGGACAGATACCAGAACCACCAGAGAACAGTGAAGGAGAAGGAGAAGAGGTTATCAGACTGTAAACGTGACTTAGAGCGAGCCAGTAAAGAATGCCAGAGATTCAACAGTGAAAAATCAGAACTGCTGATTGAACGAGGTATTGTAGACTTTATCTATGATTTTGTATTTATTTTTTCCCATAATTGAGACCTGAAATGTCACTACTGATAGGAACTGAAGGGATGTGCACTGGACAGCAGCCCTAAAGCCTGTGTGAGCTCGGGCTCAGCTGTGCAGTGTGGTATGAGAATCTCACAGGGGGTTAGCATTTTTCTCCTGGGGTTTCTCACACACGTTTGTTGTTTCAAGGTGTAACTACAGCATGTGAACCCGTCTTTGTTAAATGGACCATTCTTTATAAAAATACTCAAACCTGTTAATTTATGGTGGCACAGAACAGAATCAGCTGGGAGTTGGTTTATGACACGGTTGTTTTCACTGCCTGAGCTTGGCCTTTCTGTAGGGGGTGAAGATGTCTGCTAACCAGATGTGGTTGTGTCGGTGTATCTTAACCAAGAAAGACATGAAAGCTGAATGCTTGGTGTGCTCAGTGTCTCAGGTGGGGCTGTGGGGCAAGTCAGAGGGCTTTAGGATGATATTCCTTCATACGTTGTGTATTCTCTTCTGGATGGAATTTCAGGAGAGCTGCCAGAGTTGAGACACAGAATATATGTTTACCTAAAGCATGTTTAGGCTTTGCTTGTATTTATCAGAACGAGGTTTTTTCAGTGTTTGAAGAGTCTTTATTTTAAATTCTTGCTTTATTTAATTTATAACAATTCAGTTACCTGAAATAGCAATCTCTCAAGCTAAAGCTTGGTTCTATTCTGGAGCTTTTTGTGTTGTTTCAAAACATTTCCCTTTCAAAGACTTGAAGAACATTGTTGCAACTGACTTTGAATCCTAAATGTATCTTCTGCCTTGGGTTTTGAGTGGTTATGTCACGTTTTCTCTCTGTGAAGGTCGTCTCCAGCTGCAAGCAGATCGTCACCAAGAACACATAACGACAAGGGATTCATTAATTCAGTCTCTGGCAGCACAGCTGGAATTGGAGGGGTTTGAGAGAGCACCTTTCAATGAAAGACACATTACCAGTTTCCAGAGGTTGTTGAAGGAGAGACTGGAAGGAGATACAGAGGCTGCAAATCATTTAATGGTGAGAATTTTGTTGGCTTAGTGGTGTAGTTGGTTATTAGTGTGTCATGGGTCTGTATTTGTCTTCACGGTGCTGGGAAGAAGAGGAAGAATATTGGAGGGGGGAAACTGAAGCCTTTTTTTTTTCCTTGTAAAATTCTTTATTATGGGCTGCCTGTATTTTTCTGTGTTATTATGGGCTGCCTGCATTTTTCTGTGGGAATTGGCAAGAGAGGTTATCGAGTGACATGAATTGCCAAAGCCATTGAACAGGCAGCTCTTCACATGGGCTTTTCTCAGCAGCCCTCTCACCCAGGTGGATCACTGACAACCTAAAAAGCCTGAGGAAGAATTACAGCAGGCAGCTGGCTTAAAAATAAGCAACTGTTTGTTGAGTCATCTTCAGAATGGAGTTCCTCTCTCAGAACAGGATGATGCATCTGCGTTTTTCTGTTGCAACATTTAATCAGAAAGTTTTTTACGAGTTCTGGTGATCTCAGGATTTCAATGCCTTGTGTTACAGTGGTGAATAGTTGCAAAATAGTGTGAAGAAATGTTTGTAAATGCCATTTTCCTGTGAAAAAAATTACTGTGTTATTGCTGACTTCTTTCAGAGAGAATTTGCAAGGAAAGAAGCAATGAAACAAAAACAGATAGATGAAATAAGAGACAAGAAAACTGGATTAGAAAGAACCATTGACCTGAAATTAGACATTCAGAGTAAGAAACAAGTTGAGCTGAAGAATGTAAAATGTGAATTGCAGCAGCTGGAGGGGTTTTCAGACAGGATTCTGGAGCTGGATCAGGAGCTTGTCAAGACAGTAAGTTTACGTCATTGAAACATTTATAGTTTGAAGTAAAACTTTTGGCTTTATCACTGGGAAAAAACCCTCAAAACAAACCCCTTGGTGCTTACTCCATCTGCTGGTTTTTGCTGCTTTAATACCCTTTGTGCTTTGCCTGTTTAGGTGTTGGACCCCTTGGGGCAGGGACTGCTCACTGCTCTGTTTTTGTACAGTGCATGCGTAGAATATACTGGTGAGTTGGAAGGAGGGTAATAGCCACAGCTGGTGATATCATAAGATTAGTTGGTCTTAAATTATTGGGCCAGAAAAATGCAACCTGAAGTGTTATACTGCTTCTGTTTTTCCAAATCACTCACCTGTGAGATGGGCTGGTTGGTTGGAAGCACTTTGTGCAGTGAAGTGTAAAGCAACGGGCCTTCTGCATCCCTGTTGAATGGCTGGTCACACCTTTGGAGCCAAATGTTTTGTTTGTGGGGTATGAATTCAGTGCCTTGTGGTGCTTCTTCTGGCCTCCTCATAATTCCAAATTTAATGTAGAGTAGATGCTAAAATACAGAGAATCAAAATAAATATATGTGGTGGGGCTGACCCACGCTGCATGCCATGTGCCCCTCCAAAGCTGCTCTCCATCCTAGGGAGAGAAAATAGAAGGAAAGGCCCCTGTGTGGAGATAAGGACAGGGAGATCACTCAGCAGTTGCCATCATGGGCAAAACAGGCTCGACGTGGGGAAAACTAGATTAATTTACTACCAATCAAATCACAGCAGGGTAATGAGAAATAAAACTGAACCTTAAAACAACTCCCCTCACCTTTCCCTTCTTCCTGGGCTCAACTTCACTCCTGATTTCTCTCCCCAGGGCAGAGAGGGATGGGAAATGGGTGTCGGGGTCAGTCCATCAGATGTTTTATCTGCCTCTCCTTCCTCCTCTGGGGGAGGGCTCCTCACACTCTGTCCCTGCTCTGGTATGGGGTCTCTCCCATGGGAGAGTCTTCCAGGGGCTGCAGGGGAATCCCTGCTCCGCCATCCCCCTCCATGGGCTGCAGTGGGACAGCTTGCCTCACCAGGGTCTGCTGCAGGGGAATCTCTGCTCCAGCACCTGGAGCAACCCCTCGCCCTCCTTCCTCCCTGACCTGGGGGTTGCAGCCCTTCCTCTCCCATCTCCTCACTCCTCTCTCTGGCTGCAGTTGCTCTTGGTCTTCGCTGTTTCTTCCCCTTCTCCACTCAGCCCAGAGGTGCTGCCCTGGCTGATGGGCTCCTCAGCCAGTGGCAGGTCTGTCTGGGAGCCGGCTGGCATTGGCTCTGTTGGGCTTCTTGCAGAAGCCCCCCTGTAGCCCCTCCAGTACCAAACCTTTGCCACACAAAGCCAATACAAGCAAGCTTCCTGAAGTTAATCATATGCCTATGGCTTATGGTAAAAGCATGAGCAGCTTGGGGTAATACTACATTTCAGACCAGTGCATCCAGTATCTGCTTTACTTTCCCCATGCCAACATCACAGCTGTGGTCTTTTTTCATGTCATCTTTCCAAATCTTGTGAGCATCATTCCCATAAGAACTAATGCTGCTGCTGCTGGGCAGCTTACAAGCTTCCTTTTCCTTTAGGTAGAACTTTGAGTAGTGGAATTACTTTACATCTGAGCTTTTACTTTTTGTTTAGGAACACGAGCTGGAGAAGGCTGAGAGGAACAGCAGTGTAGAAAAGCTCGAGCTGGAAGTACACACCCTGCAAAATGAGAAAATAAACCTGGACAAAGCTCTTAGGAAGCTGGATCAAGAGATGGAACAGTTGAACCTACATACCACAACAATTACCCAAATGGAGATGCTGAAGAAGGACAAAGTAAGTTGTCTGTCATCACCTCATGAGAGAGGGACATGAAATTAATATGGTCCCTTCAAGATTTGTGTGTTTGGGTGGTTTATCAACAATCAGAAGCTGTTAGTTCCATGAGTTCACTGAGTGACGTGAACGTGAAGATAAGAAGAGTCATTTAAAATGCTTCATTTCCCAGGCAGAGAAAGAAGAGCAGATTAGAAAAGCAAAATCAAGACATTCTGAGGAACTGACATCACTGTTGGGATACTTCCCAAATAAAAACCAACTTGAAGACTGGCTTCACGGTAAAAGTAGAAAGATTAATCAGACAAGAGAGAATCTTGCTCAACTGAAGTAAGTATTAATTTAATTGACTATGTCTCCATTAGTATTTATGTAGTTGTGAGTTTAAAAATCAGTGTTTACTATACTTAATGTACTTGTTCCTTACCTTATTGTTGTTTGTTTATCTGTAAAATCAAAGCATCCTGCATGGTTTGTGTCATGTACAGCTGATAGAGTTTGTGCTTGTTTGTAGAATCGTGACATTTGTGGTATGTCAAAGGCAGCACTAGAAGCAGATAGCAAAATGTTATCCTGGAACTTCCTTAATGGGTTACATCAATCCTAGCTGAATCAGTGTCCTTGGGCTGGAAATTGCTGGTTGTCTGTCTGTCTTACACATCACCTTAAATGAATTTAAATGAAACGTTTTGTGATGTACTTGGATTACAGGTCTGATTATGCACTCTCTGCTCTGCCCTCCTGAGGCCCCAGCTGGAGTCCTGTGTCCAGAGCTGGGGCCTCAGTGCAAGAAAGATGTGGGACTGTTGGAGAGGGGTCAGAGGAGCCACAAAGATGCTCAGAGGGCTGGAGCAGCTCCCCTATGGAGAGAGGCTGAGGGAGCTGGGCTGGGTCAGCCTGGAGCAGAGAAGGCTGTGGGGGGACCTCACTGCAGCCTCCCAGTGCCTTAAGGGAGCAGAGGAACAGGAGGGGAATCAGCTTGTTAAAGGGCAGAGACTGACAGGACAAGGGGGATGGAGTGAAGCTTGAAGGAGGGAAGGGTTAGATGAGATATTAGGGGGAAGTTTTTTACAGAGAGAGTGGTGAGGGGCTGGAAGGGGCTGCCCAGAGAGGGGATGGGTGCCCCATCCCTGGGGGTGTTCAAGGCCAGGTTGGATGGTGGCCCTGCCTGTGGCAGGGGGTTGGAGCTCTGTGATCTTTGGGGTCCTTTGCAACCCAGACCGTTCTGTGATTAATAAAAAGTTGATGTTGTAGATTTCCTGGTGAACAGCTCTGTAAATACCAACTTCACATTAACTTCTCCTGTTCTGGGTTTTGCTTAGAGAGTTTGCAATCCTCATTGTCCTGTAATAAGAGAGTTCATGCATTACCTTTCAGCAAACGACTGGCATCAGTAGAATGTCACAAAACTTATGTCAACAACGAGCTGAAAAAAAAAGAGGCACAGTTATCCCTGCATGAAGCCAAGCTTTTCGATGTCTGTGGCAGCCAGGATTTCGACAGTGACCTCAACAAGCTTCAAGATGAAATTGAAAAAAGCTCAAAGCAGCGAGGTACATTTATCTGTAGCTCTGCTTTTTTACCCTAAAGCTTGTGTTAAATGCAAGCCAGGGATGCTGAGTGGGACAAGCAGCACAAAACCTGACTTAACTGAATCTTTTTTAACACCTTCCTTGTCTTTGCTGCTGTATTTTACACCTAAGCAGGATCAGTTGTTTTAATTCTTTCAGTCACTTCACACAGTAAGAGAATTAGATGCTCTGGGTTACTGTGTACATACAGCATGAGTGTGTCTGAGCTGAGGAGATGTCTTAGTGCTTGGAGAGGTGCAGAACCACCTGCCTTTGGTGTGGGTTTGGCTCACAGGGCCTCCTACTGACTGAAAGCAAGTAGTTTCTGAAGGAAGTACTCACTCCCACTGCTAGTTACAGAGGGATGAGCAGGGTTTAGTAAGAGATACTCATAGAATAATTCAGGAGGTGACCTGCTGAACTCAGACCAGGTCACTTGGGGCCATTTCTGCTTCCTACCTTTGTGATTTTATGGGTTACAATTTTGTCTTCACTTATGGCAAACTTGTGCCTAGTTCAGGTCTGATTATGCACTGTTTACTCACCATAAAGTCTTTTATTTCTTCTTAACCCAGCTGTGCTGGCTGGAGCCACTGCTGTTTACTCACAGTTCATCACACAGCTGACAGAGGAGAACCAGTCCTGCTGCCCAGTTTGTCAGAGGGTTTTTCAGACAGAGGCTGAGCTGCAAGATGTAATCAGTGACCTGCAGTCCAAGCTGCGCCTGGCTCCAGACAAACTGAAATCAACAGAGTCTGAGCTTAAAAAGAAGGAGAAAAGACGTGATGAAATGATGAGTCTTAAACCACTGAGGTAAAGTACTTACAGCACAAGCTGCTTTATTTCAAATGCTTGGGTTCTTTTGTTATTAACAGTTACACAGACATGAAGGAGGCTTTATTTTAGGGCTGGTGGATTCATTCCAAAATCTCATTGTTGAGAGAAATATTTTCCTAGCATTTGTTCTTGGTTATTTTGGACTTTGTTACCCACTATAAAAAATAGTTTAATATTTCTAGTCCTTTAGAGCTTCTCACAAGAGGCTGAAAAAAATGCTTCTATATTTTCTTTTCTACTGATGATTTACACTATACAGGCACAGTTCCCCTCCTTGTCTTTTATCCCTGTAATTTTAAACAGTCAGGCTGGTTTTGTTGTTACTGAAACATCTTCACTCCACATCACCTTAAATATGTTTCTTGAAAATGCTGAAATGGAAATTGTAGAGACACAATAGGGACTGAACCTGTATTATACACCCAGTTATAATATCTTGATTTATATCTCCTTTAGCAATCATTTTTGTTGCTGGCAGTTTTGTATGAATTATGATGTTCTAGAAAGGTGTCCCTTGGTTCTGTAGTGGATTCCCAATGCCTTTTATGTTTTTCCATCACTTGAGAATGCATCTCTGTCTCTGATAACCCATATTAGATCAGACTGAATGTATTGCTTTATTTTAGTTATTTAAGAAGGTTTTTTATGTTAGGTTTGCTTGGTTGGGTGGGGATTTTTAACTCTGAAGGCAATACAAAGTGTAAGTGATACTAACGAATCCAGAAAAGGTGCCTGCAGTATTTTCCAACTTCTGTGTTGAATTAGCCTGTGTTTTTAAAGCTATAAAAATACAAACCAGGCTGTTTTGCTGGTGCCTCCAAGCCATAAACAGATACCACTAGCCCTGAAGCGTTTTTGTCAGTCCAGTTTGGTCTTTTTTACTCAACAAAGGAACAGCAGTTAGTGTGCAGGCTTCCTGCCAGAGGGTGAAGAGGCTGGAGTCTCAAGCAATTTGCAGACTGTTCTGAGAGAATTTGGGGAACCTGCTAGAGGGTGGACCCTGCCTTCGCAAGAGGGCACTCTTGCACAGTGGATTTAGACCCTTGTGAGCTCTTGCTGTAATTCAGTTAAAAACCAAAGGAGAGTGTTTCATCTCACCTGTCTCTAAAACAAGGGCTGCATTTCCTTACTTGGGTAGATAACCTCACTCACATTGGATTATGTTAAGAGAATACTATTTTAGCTAAATTTATCCTTCTGCTATTAAATAATAGCACAGATCTTGTGATCTTGAATGTCTTGGAATTTATGATGCTGGTTTTGCCAAAGGAAACATTATGGATTTCTGTTTCCTTTAAGACAAACTGTAGTTGAACTCCAGGATAGGGACATACCAGACCTGAGGAACAAGATCCAGAATGCAAACAGGGATTTAACAGGCCTGAAGGAGGAGATAGAAGAACAGGAATCAGCCTTGCAGACTGCTTTATCTGAGGAGGAAGGAGGCAAGGCACATTTACAGGATATAACCCTAATGGAGAGGTACCAGGTATGCTTTGGTGATTTCTTTTTAATATATAAAATGATACTCATTTGCTAACACTGAACTATGTGGTTATCCAAGAATGTGACAGAACACTGAGTTCTTAAGACTTTTCAAGCCAAGTGACAATACTTTAAAGGGCAGCATAGCATACATGATGTTGGTCCTAATAACACTTTAAGCTTAATGTAATGATGTTTTTCTTTTGAGGACCACAGAGTCCCTTCAGTTCTGATTCAATTATGTGTAATAATAATGGGGAAAAAGAGAGATGATCCAGACCTTGAGCACCACAAGTGCACCAAAGTGTGTTTCAGTCCTCAGAGTGGGTGTCTGTCCTCACCATTCAGCCTGTTCTCAGCAGCTGCTCAGAGTGCTTTCTGAAAGCTTGTCATGTGCTTCCATGTTCTGTGCTGTCTGAATGCTTGCTGAAGGAGGAACAGATGTCCTCTACTTTCTACTGTGCAATTTGGGACTGTTTTGAACAGTCTTTGTGCCTTTATAACCAACACCAAATCTTTGCTCAGCTGAGAACCACAAGAAGAACAATTATCTAGAGAACCTGAGGCCAAAAGACTGAGAGCATTTCCAATAGTCACTCGTGCCTCAAGCCCCAAGCTCATTCTTGTGTACCAAAGATTAAATAAAAAATACATTGTTAAACACTAATACAATAATAATAGTACTTTTCCTCATACTTCCAGACTGATATTAGGGATGTTGAACGAAAAATTGCTCAGCAGGAGGCTAAGCTGCTAGGGGTCGATTTAAGTAGAACTGTTCTACAAGTAAGCCAAGAAAAACAAGAGAAAAAACACTTGTGGGATACAGGTGGGTCATACAATACCCATATTTCATTTTTATATGTTCCAAACTTGCTGCCATTACAAATTTAAACTTCAGTTTATTTTACACTTTGAAATAACTGTATTCTAATTGGGGTTTTGGGGGAGGTTGTATTAGCTTGATTTAGAGTTTAGTTTCCATAAGGAGGACCGATGTTTTTTGGTTAACAGAGTGACTGTTTCACTCTCTTTTCATCCACAGTTAATGGTAAAATTGAGTTAAACCAAAAACTCAAGCAAGACCAGCAAAATCAGATCCAGCAGCTAAAGAGTACAGCTAATGAGCTGAAAGCAGAGAAACTCCAGATCTCCAGCAGCATGCAGCGTCGTCGGCAGCTGGAGGAGCAGTCAGTGGAATTAACCACTGAGGTCCAGTCCTTATGCAGAGAGATCAAGGTATGAAATATTCTTAATTGTTAACCCTTAGTGTTACTGTCCTGGGGTGGGGGGAATAATCTTGTTACATTCAGCATTTCTCTGCAATCCAAGCAAGTAAGATGTATTTTTAAATGTTTGTCCTGCTCTGCTGGTGTGTATCTTGGAGAATTTCCAGAACTTTATTAATATATATTGTTACTCTTTCTTAAATGCCCCCTCCAACAACAAAACAACCAACCAAAAACCCAAACCCACAGTAGTAACCTTCTTTTTTACTGTTTGAAAATCAGTTGATCTTAAACAGAAAGAGAAAATGAAAAGGACTTTCTCCCAACTACTTTTTCAGGAAGCAAAAGAACAAGTATTTCCTTTGGATACAACTTTGGAAAAATTGCAGCAGGAGAAGGAGGATCTAATGAATAAAAGGACTGTGAGCAACAAAGAAGCACAAGAGAAGGTTGGTTTGATTTGGGTGTAGCTGGGAGATTGGATTATGTGTTATTTTTCAGACATGGATGGGAGCTGGGGTAATGAGCTTGCTTTTAGGAAAAAGCAATGACTCCAGTGAATGCTTTATCAGCTTTTAGGGAAGATAAGGAATGTAACCAAGTCAGGAGATGAACACAGTTGTAATTAACCTTTGCTAATCTTGTCAAAAGGCTTTCTAGGGAGATGTGACGATATTTAGTGACCAGTGGTATTAAAAGCCTTTCCCAGTAATCTAAGAGAAAGAGCAAGAATGTCTGTATTCCACACTAGCCAAGAGACAAGAACCTGTTCTTCTCAAAAGCTGAAGGCTTCATTAGTAAATTAAAGGCAGTTATGATAAGGAATTGTACTTCAGACAGTAGTGTTTTCCAGTGTCTAATCTTTGATACAGACTGTATGAGCTCTTGGCCATAAGACTGCATTTCATCTGAAGTGTTTTCCCTGCAGATAAATGCTGTAAGAGAGAAAGTTAAGGATATAAACAAGTATGTGAAAGAAATTGAAAACTACGTTCAGCAAGGAAAAGACGACTACAAAAAGGTAATCTAAAAACCAGGCAATATAAAGTTGACATTAAAAGTGCTCCTGTGTTTGAATCATACACCATTTTGTTTCTTCAGCAAAAGGAGTCTGAACTTGAAGAGGTGAATTCTCAGTTGGCTGCCTGTGAGAAACAGAAGGAAAAGATAAGTAAAGAGATGGAAATGATTCGACAAGATATTGACACTCAAAAGGTAGATGTGTTGTTTTACAGCAAAGTTTGTCTTGCATAGTTGAAATAATGTGGGCATTTGGTTTAAGGCTGTCTAGGTCCATAGTGGTGTGGAGTTTTTCTCCTCCTGATTTACCTAATCATTTGTTTGTCAAAATAGCTGCTATACACACAGCAGGCTGAAAAAGTCATGAGATTAGTATGTGCAAAAGTAGATGTATTTTAAAAAACTCTGTATATCTAACTATCATGGTGTGGTATTTCCAAGAGGGCTGAGTCTTTGGGATAGCAGCCAGCATTTTCAAAAGCACCTTTGTGTGGAGAATGCCACCTGCCTTCTGAAGTAAGGTGCCAAACTGCAGGTGGGATTTTGTCATGTACTTAGAATTCTTGTGTATATATTTGAAGTACTACTTACATTCTTTATTGGAAAGATGTCTTTCCCCATTATGCCACACCACTTTGCTGTCTAACTGAGATGAGGGACTTTGTTAAGCCTCACTCTAAATTACTTGCCCAGTTGGAAACATCAGCATTCACACACAGGATCACTCTTGTGTTTGCCTGTGACAATAGATACTGGAAGTATTATTTCAGATTGAAATGTGAAATAATGCTGCTGGGTTCCATTGTTCCTGGATCTAGCACAAGGTGAGTTTGCACTGTGATCATTCCTGTTGTTAATTATTTCATGCTTGCAGCATGTTCTAGAGTTGTGCAGAACTTTGAGAACTGATATACTGACACATCATACAGCTTCTTGCTTTCTCTGGAGATAGATCCAGGAAAGGTGGCTGGAAGATAATCTTACTTTGAGGAAGCGCAATGAAGAGCTAAAAGAAGTTGAAGACAACATAAAACACCTTGTGAAGGAGATGGGAGAAATGAAGGTCCCAGAAATGAAAAAGTAAGCATCTTCAGAGCAGAGCAGGGTGCTTGGTGTGAGAATTCACTGAATATCTGAATGTAATATCCACGGGGTTGTGCTGCTTCCTGGACCACCTTGCTCCCCCATTCACACAGACCACTTCCTCCTCCAAGCTCATCTTTGCGTGATGTCCCCATGACGACAACATAGATGACTCTGAAATTGTGTAGAGCTTTTAGCTGGAAATACATGTGTGTGTGCATGTGCTTGTTCCAGTCTAACACATGGCGTTTTTTTAAGTGACTCCCACTGTTAAAGCCACATTTAAAAAAATAATCCATGTGTCTGGATAAGAATGTTTACTTTTCATTTTCTCACTTATGCCCCAGCAGCAAGTTTTACATTTATTTCAGTAGTTACATATATTAATTGCTTGATAATCAACACTTCTGAAAAGGAATTAGCCCTATGCTGGTTCTTCAGTTGAATCATTTATTTAGCTTTCTAGAGGTTACCTAATGAATTTCCTCAATATCTTCACTCCACTTATGAAATTATATGTTTCTACATACAACCCTTTGGTATTCCAACTTGGCAACTTGCTTCTCCCACTCAGAATAGTGATTTCAATATGTTTGTAACAAACTTAATATTTTTATTTCAAGAATGTCTTCACAGTTCTGGTGACACTGGAATTTTTAACTGTTACAGGCTTCAAAAGAAGGCTGCAGAGGGACCTCACTGCAGCCTTCCAGTCCCTGAAGGGAGCAGAGAAACAGGAGGGGAATCAGCTTGTTAAAGGGTAGACAATGGCAGGACAAGGGGGAATGGATTAAAACTAAAGGAAGGAAGGGTTAGATGAGATATCAGGGGGAAGTTCTTTCCAGAGAGAGGGGCTGGAACAGGCTGCCCAGAGAGGGGGTGGGTGCCCTGTCCCTGGGGGTGTTCAAGGCCAGGTTGGATGGAGCCCTGGGCAACCTTGTGTAGCTCCAGGCCTGGAGGTTGGTGGCCCTGCCTGTGGCAGGGGGTTGGAGCTCTGTGATCCTTGGGGTCCTTTGCAACCCAGCCCAGTCTGGGATTCTATGATTCAATGGTTCATAGATACAATAAAATGAGCTGCTGTCTAACACAAACTCAGGATTAGAACCCCGATTAAAAAATGATGAAATGCTAAATACAAAAGCTTTTATCTCTCCATTCTGCTTTCACAGTGAACAAAAGCATCTGGAGGAGACAATAGAATCTCTGAAAAGGAACCATCACGTGGCGCTGGGCCGGCAGCGCGGCTTCGAGGAAGAGATTGTGCGCTTCAAAAAGGAGCTTCGGGAGCCCCAGTTCAGAGATGCTGAGGACAAATACAGGGAGATGATGATTGTTATGAGAACAACAGAGCTGGTGAACAAAGATCTGGACCTTTATTACAAGGCTCTTGACAAGTAAGTACTGTCATAGGAGGGTAATTAAATGTTTTAGGCATTATTGCTGTTTCTAACCTTGAAGCACGAGCAGCTTTCAACTGCAGACTTCCTGGGGTAGCTTGGAGATAGTAAAATGGAATTTTACTTTCTTTACAGCTCTTTCTTTGAGGTACATAGTTGTTTCTCTTTATAAAACCAGGCATTTAAATATTAAGGTAACATAACTCGATACAGCTCTTTAATTAAATATGCTATAAGCAGCAGAGGATTGGTAGACTGCAGGAAATTTATAAGTTAATGTATGTAATGTACATACATTTAATTGACTGATGATAGTAACTGGAGTTTAATGAGTCAGAGAGAGGTCCAGCCATCATATGGTTGAACGTGTTACGACTTGTATTTGCAGTGCAGCGATTCCAGCTGAGAGATAATAGTGAGTGAACCCAGCACATCACCCTCCTCTGCCTTCTCTGCTGAACTCTGGGTGTGAAATTATCTCCTGCTGTGTTGCCTGTGGTGGTTAGAGAACATCCAGACAATAAACCTGCTCAACTTTGGCTTTTCTATGAAAACAGGTGGAAGAGCCAGGGGAGCTTCAAGCTCATCCTGTTCCTCTACTGTTGGTTTTTTGCTGGACTTGAAGCTTTTGTAAATGTGTCTCTCTAGATTGCTCATGTTTTTCATTTCTTCCTGTAATTTTGGTTTTCTTTGAGGTTTTTGCAGGGAAGTAAAGTATTACAGGATACACAGTGGAAGAACATGTTTCTTAAGAGTCTGTCTCTCATACTCTCTCAAAATACATTAACTCCCCAGTATGAGTTTAGGGAAGGTGAAATCTGTGTTTAAATCATTAACCAAGATTTCCCTTGCATAGTCTCTCATACTACTTTGGTTTCTATAGCAGTGTGCTTCAGCATCTTCTGGTTGTATCTTAACATGATTAAGATAGGCTGGGTAGATGTCTTCTTCCTCATTAATATCTCCTCTGCATTTCCATTAAAGAATACTACAGCACTGAGATCTTTTTTCCCTTTTTGTGCTTATATTAGAGAAGACAAGATCAAAAGAAGCATTTGATGGGAAGTGTAGTAAACTTTGTGAAGGGTTCTGCTTCCTCTGGAATCTTATTTTCTAGGCTTGGGACTGACTGGCCCTAAAAATAGGATCTCAAAATTTTTAAAGACAAAGTAAACCAAACGACTCTACCAAATAAAACCCCCCAACACTGTATGTTCAGTTGTAACCATGGAATTGCCATGAGCTGGTGCACAGTGGGGAGGGATCTTGGATATTTTCTAGGAAGTATGAAACTGGTGCTCAGTGACAGAAAGATAAATTGGATCTTAGGAACAGAAAACCCACAAACAACAACAGAAACAAACAAATCCCACCCAAAAAAGCCCAAACCAAACAAAACCCCCCACCATTTTGGCTTCTATATGAATTCCCAATATACAATATTTTGTCTTGAATCTACTATGGAATCTGGGTCTGCTGCATTGAAAAAAGTCTGGTAGGGCTGGGAAAGGGAGCAGAGAAGAGCAGCAGTGTGATTGAAGGTACAGCATAATGATTAGGAAGAGAAACTAGATAGATGAGCACTTTCCAAGTTGAAAAGATGGGTTTCAATGATGATTAAACACAGCGGGCTAGAGGAACCCTGTTTTAAGCAGTTTTAGTGGTAAAATAAGTATGGTTAATATTAGAGTGTAAGCTAATCCCAGATGTATTTGGGGAAGATTTGAATTGTTCAGAGTGTTTAGAATTCTTCCACCTTCAGTGGAAATGCACTCCAAGAATTTCTCTTTTAGAATTCAGAATCTTTTTTGTCTGCTATCAAACCGTCTATTGTTTCTATTTAAGGCAATGCAGGAAATCAGGCTTGTCATTTCAAGAAAAATAGATCTGAATCAGTTATTAGTAATCATGTGAAAAATCTGAGATAAAATGCTAACTCTGAATGGCCAGAGATTGAAAGCTCTATCTCTAGCTGGGAAAACCAACAGTTTGGGTGCTGTGTGCCACCAGTTGTTCTTTATTGACTTATTATGTGGAGATTTTATGATAAATATTGATGAGGGATGCATTCTTGGATTTAATTAAGTAAATAGTTGAAGACGATTCCTTCTTTCTTCAGACTTGACAAACCCTTTTAGAGTTGATGCTTCACTATTTCCCTGAATTTTCCGAGTATTTTCTCCTTCCCATTTTCAGACATTTCCCAAACAGGTGGAAATAGGTCTGTGAGAGAGGAGGTAGGAAGAGGATGTTGTAGAAGCCCATTGGAGAAGCATATTTTATTTCCAGCTTATTTGGCATAAACTGAGCAAGCGTTTTTCCATGACAGAGCATTTTTTCTTTAAAAAGCTGAGTTAGAAATGCAGCATCCTGTGCTTTCTTGAGTGGAATCATCTACTATTGAACTAAAATCATGTTGATAATATTGACAAGGGAAATTAAAGATTATGCTGAAGAGAAAGGTAGCTCTGGTCGTGGCATCTGCTTGGGTCATCACAACTACAGTGGCTTTGGAAGAATGCACCTCACATGTAAGCTGTAAATCTCTTAAAGTCAGGTAAACTTGTGCTCTGAGTGACTGACTGCAAATCTGTCTTCACTGCTCTCCTGCTTCTTGAGGCTGAGCTGCTTGTGAGAACAGGAGTGTTGATGCAGCAGCATGGTTAGTCCTCAGGGATTTCTGCATTCAGAAGGATCTAATATTTACTGTGGGTTTAGTAAAGGTCTTTAGGGAATGAAAGGGAGCTGCTGCCTTCCTTACAGCTCCTATTGGCCACGGCAGCCCATGGCTGCACCTGTAACAATCTCTGTTCTTGGTTTGCCTTCTTTAGAGCAATAATGACATTTCATAGCATGAAGATGGAAGAAATCAACAAAATAATCCGTGACCTTTGGCGAAGCACCTACAGAGGACAAGGTTTGGGATGTGACTCCTCTTACATGTGCCCATACATACCCATTCAGTGCTGAGCAGGGCATCCTGGGGAGTGTTTGTTCAGATACTGAAAATCCAGGATCTGACATACCTGGTTGAGTCTAAAGGCTGCATCTGTTGGTCCCTGCTATAATCTCCCTTTTGTTATTATGCAGTTAGGTACAGAGGTAATTTTCCCTTTCCCCTGTTCTCCAAAGTTCAGGTTTCCTTGAGACAGGGGACCTCCATGGATTCATTCCTGCAGTTTTGGAAAACAATGAAATTTCACAGATTATCTATTTAGTGGGAGTTCTGAATGGATCTTTTTGCAGTTACTGCCTATTATACCGCTCAACTCTGTGCAATGCTGTGATGTTAAGGAGTTTTAATAATGTAAAAGCCCCATGAACCCCATCTCCTTCCCACTTTCAGATATTGAATATATAGAAATCCGTTCAGATGCAGATGAGAACGTCTCAGCCTCTGATAAAAGAAGAAGCTACAACTACAGAGTGGTGATGATAAAGGGAGACACAGCACTGGATATGAGAGGAAGATGTAGTGCTGGGCAGAAGGTAATGGCTTTTCATTTTTAGTCCATGGTGAAGAGAATTCTGAGGATTGCAAGAGGGAAACCCTGAAGGGACTGTGAAGAGCCTGTGGCTCCAACTCTAACATACAATTCTGTATGAGTTTACTTCTCTGTATGTGGATTTTGCTGACAGTATGCACTATATGATTCTGAACATCTGAGACCTATTTTGGGGTGCTAAAATCCATTGTTTCAGTTGGGGACTGGTGTGAGTCCCTGGAGGAGTGAAGGGTTCACCTTCCCTCTCTCCAGGCTCAACTTCTCCCAGTCTCTTGGCTCTAGTTGCCACTAAGGTTGCCATAGCTTTCCACCTGCTGACTTGCTCCCCTATTTTTAACATCCCAAGGACGTTGGTCTTCTTTTCACAACAGCATTGACCTCTAAGTGTGAGAAGACCACTTTTTCTCCCTGTTAGGCTATACCCCCCTACTGCTGAGTGTCAGCTCATGTCACCAAGCATCCTTCTGTGCCATGCTTTCAGGAGTTGCGTGTCATTGTGCTGTGTGTCAGCACTGCAGCCTGGCCCTTCTCAGCCTCTTCACTTTGGCCTGGTACTTCACCTGCCCTGCCAGTACCAGCCACCATAGTTAACCACACATCTTCCATGGGCTGGGGCTTGAGAGTTGTTGTTTCCACCTGTCTGTTACGATATGACAGAGCATCTATAATATTCCTAAGCAAGAGAAAAGAACTCCCCACCAGCCTTGCTTATCTGCCTCCAAAATCACTGTCTGTACTGGGGTTTTTTAGTGTTTTGTGGTTGTTAAAGAGGTGAGGTATGGAAAATCCCCATGAGATACTTCTACCATGTGAGCTTACAGCAGAAAACTCTGCTTCTTCCTCAGGTGAACCACTTCCATCAGAACAAGCGATCCTCCTAAACACAGAAATAGTAAAAAAGGGGCAAAAATGCAGGCAGGGCTGCTCAGATTCCTTCCCTGCCCAACCCTCTGCACCCACCCTCTGGGCCTGCTGTTTCTAGACAATGTGGAGAGCTCTCCTTGACCTCAGGTCTCTGTGCAAGGTGCCAGTGGCAGCTGAGCAGAGAAAAATGCAGTCCTATGGGGGAGATGCTTTTTCATTCCTCCCTTGGTAGCAGGAGGTGGAGCTTTCTGACTTCATTTCCTCTGCAGTAGCTGAAGGGTTTATAATGGGAACAGATTTACATCTCTGTTGAGGAGGTATCACCATTATCTGCGGTG
Source organism: Porphyrio hochstetteri (assembly GCA_020800305.1). Lineage (NCBI taxonomy): Eukaryota > Metazoa > Chordata > Aves > Gruiformes > Rallidae > Porphyrio > Porphyrio hochstetteri. The sequence continues at coordinate 1,813,897 of CM036919.1, read as the reverse complement.
ACAAGCTGCCTCCTGCCTTGCCTCCAGAGGAGTGATTCCCACTGAGGTTCTTGCTCCCACAGAGCTTCACTGGCAGCCAGGCCTTTTCCCCAGCCTGATGCTGCAGGCAGGAGTGGAAAGCGAAATCAAGGAACAAAACAAAAGAATACACAGCATCTTGAAGTGCATACAGCAATAAAACCACAGCAGGATAGTAATTCATGAGAAGAATACTGTGTTGTTGCTTCAATATGAAAAAATCTATCAAATTAATTCCCACCCAGGTGTAGATGTGTACTGGGTTTGAAAATTCCATATTAATTTGGGGGGAAATCCAAATCTTCTTACAAAACAGTGGTATAGGCAAAAAATGTGTCCTCTCCTAGAGTAGTCTAGGATGTTACGTTAGACTCCTATGTAAATGAGAGTGAAACTTCTTCACAGTTTCTTAGCTTATATATATTCTGAGAATCCTTTGATCGTGGAACTGTGGTGCCAACAGTTGTGATAGTTGGAAAGTATTTTTGGCAGCACAGTTTCCATCCAGTGTTCTGTCATTCTCACTGCCTAGGGAGCTGTGTTAACATGCCTAATGGCATTATTATTGCAGAACTACACCTCAGGGGTAAATCCTGCTGTCTTCAGTTCTAGTAGGGAGGCAGGAGTTCAGTAACTCAGACTTGGATACACGTACAGGTTTCTACCAGCCCTGCTGCAGTGGGGTGGGGCTTCCCCAGGGTGTGGGGCGATGCAGATGGCAGCGTTTGGGTTGGAATCCTTACTTCCAGCACCTCCTGAATTTAGAGTGTTTGACTTTTGATACTTTGCCAGCAGTCTTTTGTAGAATGGATCTTTCAGTTCAAACTTTAATGCAGCTTTTCAGTAACTCCTTTGTTATTGAGACTTTGGGAACTACCAGCACATCGTTATGCAAACTTTGTACTGGCCTTAAAAATAACACGTTACCTGTGGATCCCTGAACACTTTGAAGAGTGAGACTCTGGTTTTTGTTTCCCTCAGGTGCTTGCTTCTCTTATTATTCGTCTTGCTCTAGCAGAAACGTTCTGTCTCAACTGTGGCATCCTGGCTTTAGATGAACCTACCACCAACCTGGATCGTGAAAACATAGAGTCTCTGGCACACGCCTTGGTGGAGTAAGTGACCTCTTCTTGTGCAGCTCAAGGATTGGTATTTTCCAAATGCTAATAGCAGTCAGCAGAGGTGAATTGTATTTTAAGGTGGCACATCTTTGTTGATGTCTGCAAATGTATGTGCAAAGCAGGAGCCTTGGGAACAGTTCTTCCCGAGGGCGTGGAGCAATGGGATGAGGGGTAGTGGTTTTAAACTGGAAAAGGGGAGATTTAGGTTGGATATTAAGGAAATGCTCATCAATATGAGGGTGGTGGATCCCTGGCACAGGTTGCACAGAGAAGTAGTGGAGGCCCCGTCCCTGGAGACACTCAAGGTCAGGCTTGATGGGGCTCTGAGCAACCTGATCTAGTGAAGATGGCCCTGCTCACTGCAGGGTGGGACTAGATGGGCTCTAAAGGTCCCTTCCAACCCACCTCATTCTATGATTCCCTGTCCTGTACCTGGAAGAGGAAACATTTCTTAAGTAATTTGGGATTTTTTTTAATCTGGGTTAAAAGAGTTGTTAACCTGCATTAGATTGCTCAGCAGTTCATGTCATCTGTTGCCAATAGATACATGCTTTGGTACTGTGTATTGAAGACTAGAAAGTGCTCTAGCTAGATGGACACTACATCATGTCTCTGCAGGATCATCAAGAGCCGCTCGCAGCAGCGTAACTTCCAGCTGCTGGTGATCACTCACGATGAGGATTTCGTTGAACTTCTGGGCCGGTCTGAGTATGTGGAAACGTTCTACAGGATAAAGAAGAACATTGACCAGTGCTCTGAGATCATGAAGTGCAGTGTCAGCTCCCTAGGCTCATATGTTCATTAGACTTTCATGTAATTGCCTATTATAGGCTGGCTTAGCTGCCTAATTTGATAGAGCTGAAATGAAGCCATCTGAAAAGAGAGTGGTGTTATGTCATGTACTGCTGCAGATTGGTAACAATTTTAGGTAGAATCTGAAACCATCTGACTGTTAAACGTTCTGCCTTTCTGCATATTTCTGTGCTTGGGTTTAAGGATCTCCAGGATTTGGACAAATTTAAATGAATATTTTTAAAATAAAGCTGTGCTATTCTTTGGCTCTAACTGGAGGAATGAGTGATGCTGTGGTACAAGTGTGTTTGAACCATCTTCCTTGGCATCGTGCCTTGCTGCCTCTGAAGCCTTATAACCGCCCATGAGGTGATTTCTGGGTCTCCCTTGCTTTGTAACCACCTCTTCCCTCTTGAGCTCTTCTTCCAACAGAAGCTGGACTTAGATCCCTTTAAATCCTTGCAGACAGCAGTGACTGATTGAGCCTCTGTTACCAGTGCTCCATTTCAGAAGAAAATGGTTAAACCTCCATGAAAAAATTGTTAATCTCTGTCCCGTCAGTCCTTGTGTGTGTGAGACAGTTGCAGCCTCCCTTCCTCCTCCTCCAGGCTACAAGAATACTTCATTTCCCAGGGCTGGAGAGAGGTTTCCAGAGGTGAGTAAGGGCAGGAGGGGAGCACTGGTGAAGGAGGGGAGTGTAGGGAGGCCTGGGGCTGCTTAAGCACCACGGACAGAGGCAGCCCCAAGGCCTCTGCCCTGGGGCACAGTGCAGCCTGGCCCTGCCTGCCCACAGAGACCCTGCTGTGGCTCTGTCCTGGCTCTGCCAAGCCCCTCGCCTTAAATCACACCCCTGCTGCCCCCCTGTTCCCTCTGGGCAACATCGACACCTAGACAGACAAAACCCAGCAGCACCCCACGTCTGCCTGTTCAGCTTCAGCCTCCACAGCCAGAGTTAAACATCTTTTCTGGGAGGTGATAGGTGATGACACACTGAGCACTAAGGATTATTTCCACCTGAATTGCCTTGAAACTGCAAGTCACCAGAGTCAGGGTGGCCCCAGTCATCGGGAAACCACTCGCAGATAAGCGAATGAATGGGACTTCCTAGCAACTGGGGGGAGGGGACAGGGAAAATGCTGCTGACAAGCTTTACGCTTGCAGTTTGAATCGAGCAGCTTCACTGCCTCTCGTACAACTTCCTGAAGGGGAATTTTCTCAAAGATGCAATCAACAGGAACAAAAAAATTACCTTGAATTTTGAAATTTTCCCGTACTGCCGCTGGCTTTTAGCATGACACATACATCCCAGCTCGCGAGGAGCTGCATGATCTCCACTACCAACCCAACAATTCTGCATTTTTCTTCCCCCCACCAACCCCCAGTTACAGCCATGGGGTGCAGTCCCTTTGCGGGGCTGCTCCGGTGCAGTTCTGCCTGTGTCAGCCCTTCTTTGTTCCCCAGCTGCAGGGTTCAGGGTCGTGCACTTTGGGGATTAAATGCTTTTTGGCCAGAACTTGGGAAAAATACAGCAAGTGGGGAGGGAAACCAACCTCTCTCCTCTCTTGAGTGTCAGTATTAAAATGACGGCGTAATAATCCATGTAATCTTTTTAGTCCACCTCTTACTGGAAGAAGCTGTAGCTAACAGCACGGTAAGGAGACCACCAGCCCCCAAATTTTGATGTGGACCAGAGGGGAAAAGCCAAACACACTCGTGTGAATGGAGCAGAGGAGAGATTTGGAGTATTTGCCATGGTTTTCTGTTGAGTGAGGCCAGACAGACCCTGCTGTGACCAGCCCTGGAGCGGGCTTTGCTGCTTCCCCCTCCTGCACCCACAGGAAGCAGGGCTGTGGCAGACAGGCACTGTCAGCCACCTCCAGAACCACGTCAAGGGGATCCCGGCTCCACCACGGCTTCCTTCCTTGGGTGCATGACGTGGAGCCACCGAGCAGCTGCCTCTGGTCCTGGCTGGGCCCGGCTCAGCCTGCTCTCCAGATGGGTGGAGGAGCAAGCAGAGCAGAGGGTCAGGGAGAAGGGGTTGTCACCCTTATGTGATGCTATGTGAAGTTCAGCCCTGGCTCTAGGGCAGGACCAAGCAGAGAGGCTTTAGGGTGAGCGAGGGACAGGTTTATTGTGGTAACTCACCGGGCAGGTGGCAGAGCAGCACAGGAGCCGTTTGGCTGGGTGCAGAGGCTGGTTTCCAGCACAGGAGAGCTGGCACAGGTTGGAGGGTCAGCGTGGGGGAGAGCTGTGGATAAATCCCTCCTGGGGATGTGGGTCCAGAGGGAGCCCTGTGGGCTGCAGCCTCAGCTGGGTGCATTTAACCAGGCGTCTGCAGCAGAGCTGGGGCTCCAGCATCCAAACAGCTTTCCTCCCACCTCTGTGCCCCATTGGCGGCTGCAGCAGCACAACATCTTTTCAGTGTACCTGCCCGTGGTGAGCAAGGTGGCAATGCTTTCACTAGGGGGAAAAAAAAGGTCTTAAAGCCATCCTGGCCTGAGCAGCCGTGTTTCCACGAAGGATTTATCTCAGAGGTGGAAAAAACCAAGGCTTCAGAGCTCTGATGCTTCCTGCACTGTCACTTGCATGGTACAGTACTGCTCCGAGACACACGCTGGGCCCAAAGGCCTTTGGATCATCACTTGGTTTAGTTTTTATATATTTTTATCTTTTCCCCAGCCAAAACTGCTCCCAGCCTTGCCTGAAGTAAAGAAGTGACTTACAGACCATGTAACTTCCTACTCCTAGGAGCAACTTTCCTACAGGGCTGCTAACTGCAGAGCTCTGGTTTTCCTCCTGCATCCTGGGTTGGGCACAACACCCATGTCCTAAAAATTAGTAATAGACACCCCCTCCTCCGCCCCCCCAGATGTGATTATCTACAAATAAACACCACAACCCAATAAATGCAGATGATGCTGCCAAAAGCTTAATCATGGCCTGGCTCCTGGTAGCTTTGGCAGCATTTAAATGTCACACTGAGTATCATTTTAATCTATTTCAGTATGACGGTTTGTTTACTACCCCCAACCCCCTGGCAAGCTGCCAGGAGGCAGCGCTCGGGCTCTGCTTGCTGCAAGGTTACACCTTCAGGAAATAATGCCATGCACTTTGCAAAGGCTCCTTCATCTGGCTTCATCCTGCTCCTTGTAACCTGCCTTGGTGCTGGAGAAAGAACCGGCTGTCACACACCGTGCACCGGCCGAAGGAGGCGGCCGGCTCGAGCGGTCGGTGCCAGCCCAGCACAGGACTGACACTCCTGTTGTAAACTCAACCACTGATTCAAAAGATATTACATGTGCTGATGCTAGGCACTGCAGGCTGACCCACATTTGGGGTTGTTCTTTTTTTTTAATAAGTTATAAAGTGTTCAGCTTCCTCGCTGGCTCCTGAGGAAGGGACCAGCACACGCGAGCGGCCTGGGAAGGGAGCTGCTGTGGCCTTTCACTGAGGAGTTCCTGAAGCTGGAACAGTGCTGGAAACAAGCAAAGGGTGGGTAGGGTTGGCCAAAATCAGGCCCTCAGAATGCTAAACGAGCCCCGGAGCTGTTCGTGTTGCCTCAGCTGCAGCAGCCGCTGCACCTTATGAGGTCTGAGGCCGATTCTTAATCCCACAGGCCCATCCTGTCCTGCCACAAAACGCACAACCACTGCTCCACAGGGGTGGGCTCACCTGCTGAGCCAAAGGCGTGGAGCCAGCACAGGGCCCCCACCCTTTGCTCCTACAGCCAGGAAGCAGCACGCAGACATGAGGGAGCTGCACGAGGAGCAGAGGCAGCTGTAGGCTGGGAATCACCTGGGTGAAGCCAGGATACTCTCCCCATCCTGAGCCAGGATGCAGCTGGTGGGAAACCTCCTGCTCCTCCCACCTTGAGCTTTGGAAAGGCCCAAACTCAGCCCGTCTGAAAGCCTGGGCCGATGTCCCTCCGTTTCCTACACGAGAAGGTGGCACTGCGAGGCACAGCAGCTGCACTGCGGCCGTGCCCATCCGCTGTACCTGACTCCTTCCACTCATCCCCACCGTGTCCCCTGGCGCTGTCCCACGGCTCCAGCCTGCCCCGCGGCCCCTCAACTTACGTGGTGTCTGAGGGCTTTGGCTTGGCTGCTGGACACGGCCTGGGACACAGCAAAGGAAAAGGGCTGCTTTCGGCCTCCCACGCGTCTCCTCAGCTCGCTCCTCTGTTCGCTGGTGCCACCATCCAGAGATGTGGCTATGGAAAGGACTGGCCACCACCAGCCCAGTGTCTGCCCTGGCCGTCTGCCCCCTGACGTATTCTCCACACTGGAGGCAAGAAGAGCCCCACAGGGCGGGGGAACTGCAACCCCCAAATTAACCTCTTGGATCACTCTTCTGGATTGGTTGGAGACCAACTTGGGGTGGTTAATCAGGCATGGGGAGCAAGGTGGGGCAGCTACAAGACTCCTCCCAGCTGCTGGACCTCAGGAACCCGCCTGCGCTCCGCCTCTGGCCACAGCTGGAAGCAAAACCAGCTCCTCGTGACGGGGACGCCCAGTTCAGGCTGGGTCCATGAGCCCTCAGCCACCCTGCAGCTGGAGGATGTGATGTCCCAGCCCCACGTGCCCTGTTCCTTAGGGACCAGCAGCGTGACTGGGTGATGCACGGGCAGAATTTTCCCTTGGGATTCCACAGCCAGCACTGGGCTCAGTGCTCAGGGCACTGAATGAGCCATGCTGGCTCCCTCCAGGCCAGGGATGCTCCGGAAGGGCTGGGACCCCCTCTCCTGTGCCCAAGCCCCCAGCCTGACACCGTTTCTCAGAACCAGGCTCCACTTTCAGGCTATCATCTGCCACCCACATGAGCCCTCAGCCTTCCCATCATCAGCCTCATGTTCACGATATCGATAGGTTCAGGGGATGATTTTTATCTGCCCTTGGGGGAGGTGACAAAAGCATTACGTGGAGTCTGCAGCTTGGGGTGTTTCCAGCCCCCCCCCCCCCACTGCCCTGTGGACCCTGTGGCCTCATGGTCCCCCCCAGACCCCCACGCCAGGGCACAGGGATGGCACCACAGATGGTTTTCCCTGGGGTCATGGCACATCCCGCTCCGGGATCCTGCTCTGGCAGCTTGGCTCAGGACACCCAGGAACACCAGCCTGGGGACAGATGGACATACTCACTGGGTACAGGCCATCTCCTACACCTTTTTCCAGGCTAAAGGCAGTGATACTGGCACCAGTGTGCTCCAGCACAGTCTTACTGGTGTAATGTTCAATCTCTCCAGCCAAAAAGCCCCCAGGGAAATGGGAATGGAGTTCAGAGCTTCCTCGGGCAGCACGACACCTTGACAAAACAGAGCAGCAGTTAAAGGTTCAATGTTTCTACATTTTACAGATTCTACATGAATTAAACCATTTACAATGATGTACAAAGCTCTACCCAGGTATAAGGTGAAGTCTGGGGCTCCCCTGGCCTGAGCAGAGCCACGAGTGCTGCTGGCACCGAGCCCCTGGGACAGAGGCCAGGAAGAATTTGGGGAAGGAATGAGCCCCTTTGGTGAGGTAATGCTGGGCCCCTCAGAATTCCCAGTCCTGGCACAGCTCAGCCACGGTGGGAAATGCCTGTGGGTTTGTGTCTGCTCTTCTATGGCTGCGATGGGTGGAATCCCTGAGATCCAGCTGCTTTTCTGACGTCCTCTGGGATGGCGTGGGACAGCGTGGGACGGTCTGGGATGGCATGGGATGGCCTGGGATGGTGCAGGCTGTCATGGGACACCACAGGACATCGTGACCCACAGACATGGCACCACATGGGACTGAAAAGCACCGTGCTGAGCCAGACTCTGCAGGAACTGCCCTTGCAGGATGGGATACGTGTGGCAGAGTTGAGCAAGGCCTAGTTAACCCCAAACACCCACACGCCAGAAAACCCCTTCAGCTACATTCTTTGCAAGTGGTTACACTTGATGATGCTTGAGGTTTTCTTTCAAACATGACTCTGGCAGCTGGAGCTGCTGGCTGGAGCTGCTGCCAGCCTGGGCAGACGATGGGAATCGTTTCCTGGCACATGGTTTAGCTGGTCGTGTCCGGCAGCAGACATGGGCCATGGCCAAAGAGCTGCCATCTCTCTGGTGGCCATGGCCAGGGCTGTGTTCCAGAGCAAAGGCAAACCTCTGCTCTTGTGCCACTTCGGCTCCTGGCTTTCCAACACGGGGGTGACCCAGGCACAAACCCACCCACACGGCAGGGCTGGGCCTGCTCCCAGCATGTGGGGCGGAGATGCCTCCAAAGTCAACCAGATGCTCATTGGGGTCGTGCTGTTCCCCCGTGAGACACCAACACCCAGGGCAGGAGCCTGGCAGCACCCAGCCACACACATCCCACAGCCTGTCCTTGTGTCTTTCACAGAAACAAGGAGAGGTTCAGCGCCTGACACCATGGCCGGGCTCTGCTGGAGCATTGCAAGGCTCCTGGCTAAAACCCATCCCCACGCTCACCCCATGCAGCACATCAGAAACACTCAGTAGTAAATAGATCCTCAAACATCAAAGAAAAATTCTCAGCTTCCCATCCCAGTATCTCCACTATCAATTGGGTGATTAAAATCTGCATGGTAGCCGAGTAGCAGATAACAGCAACCCGGGCGCAGAGCGGCCCCCCCCCATTACATAATGCCCTTCTTTGGGGCGAATGGCACGTCCCACCAGCTCACCGACCCGCTGCAGGAAGACACCTATATTTGGTAGCCAATGGAGATGCTTCTCCTCCTTCTTTGCCCTATAAAAATGATGCCTGTACCAAGCAGTGAGGCAGAGAGGCCCTGGCCAGCCAGCTCCACCAGCACGGGACACGCACAGACAGCAGCGGCAGGATGCTCCCCGTGCTGAAGGCAGCGCTCACGCTCCTCTCCCTGCTCCAGCTCATTTCGGGCAGACCCCCGATGACCACCTCTCCCAAGCTAAAGCTGTCAGAGATCACTCACCGCATCCAACAGCTCAACTCAGGAGTGCAGGTAACCGCCGCGCCGCTTCCTGGCTTCCCTTTGACGCTGCTGGTGATGTTCCTTGGTGCTCAAGGCCAGGCACTGGCGCTGCCACAGCAGGGACCGTACTGTGCTCAGCCTGCTGCACCCCACCTCCAGCTTTGGGCACTTTGGCCCACTTCAGCCCAGGCTCTGGGTGCTCAGCACTTGACTTGGCGGCACAAGAAGCTGTTGGGTGATGTTTTCCACCTGACAATAGGCACAATGCAGAAAAAACCCTGCTGAGGAGCACAGCAACCTCCCCCAAACCTCCCTGTGCCACACGCTGAGCCGTGTCAGGGCACCAGGGCAGCTCGGTGACGGGGACAGGGTGGGCTGGCGCAGCGAGAGCTGCTGGTGGGGTTCCCTGCTCTGCCCCATTGCACCTGGGGACCCTCCTGCCCCTTCCCAAGCAGCTGTTTGCAAGTGCTGTGCAGCCCCAGGTGCTGTTTGCAAGCACCCCTCCGAGTGATGGGTCTGGGAGGCGGCAGCACCCAGGTGCATCCACGCTGTGCCCTGCTGAGAGGGACAGGGACACGGTGTGGGGCACAGCTGGGGCATCCCTGGGCACTGGCTCCTGATGATGATCTCATGATGGTCTTGTAACGCTGGTTCTCCCTTGTGTGGCCTCTCCAGGTCCCCTGCAATGACACCCGAGTGGCACAGGTCGTCTTCACAGACCGAAAGGTAAAGATAATGGGGAGGGAGAGGCGGAAAATGCATCTGCAGTAGACAGGCACCGCCGGCGCGCTCCTCGCCGCGGTGCGCAGCCCACGGAGCAGAGGTAGCTTTATTACTCACCGAGCAAGAGCTGCTCGAGTGGCAGGCGCTGGGGTGAGCACAGGGCACCGGCTGCACCCGAGGACCTGCCTCCAGCTCCTCTGCCCCCTCCTCAGCTGCCCTCATGCAGCCTTTGGGCACAGCCCAGGGCCCCAGTCACAGCGCAGGGCTGTGATGGAATGAAAGCAGCTTAGCAAGTCACTGTGAGCCTTCCCACCAGCCCCGAGCACCTCGACACGTAGTGTCAGCCTCAGTCTCTGCACACTCGTAGTAACTTCCCCCGTCTTCACCAGCTGTCGGAGCAGGAGCTGTTGTGCCAGGCTGCCACGGCGCTCACCAAAGTCACCCGGTGCAGGAAAGACTATGAGCCGTTCATCATCAACCTGCAGAGCCTGCACGGCAAGACGGTAAGCAGGAGCCACAGCCTCCCTGCCCCACAGCTCCCGACCCCCAGCACAGCTGTGCCCCCCACTCCAGCTTTGCCAAGCACGGGCCCCATCTCAGTGCCAGCTCCCCGATGTACCCATCGAGGGACCCATCACACTGGTCTTTATCCAGTGCAGGGCCAGAGCTGGGAGCTGCAGGATACGCTGCCTCTATGGCAAGGGGCTGAGCCCCCCGGGTCAGCGGGGATGAGGGTCACACCTGGGTGCAGGGGCTGGGTGCTTGTGCTGGGTGGCATGGTCACCACTCCTAACCCAGTTATTCATGGGGGGGCACAGAGGCAATGAAGAGAAACCCTTTGCTTGGGCACTAACCTGGCTCCTGGCTGCCAGAGCCGCTGCATCCCACCATCAGCTCTGACACAGTTCTGCTTCTCCTTCCCCAGAACTGCTCCCTGAGCAACGAAAACGAGATCTACCTGCGCAACTTCTTGCCAGAGCTGGGCAACTTCACCCAGGGGATGTACAGGCGCCTGGCCAAGTCCGCTGCGCAGTGAGACGGGCAGCGCTCCGGCCAGCGCTGCCTCTGCCAGCCCCCAGCCCAGGGACCTCGCTGCTGCCAGCTCTTAGGATAGGTTTTGCAGAGTTTCTTTGCTCCTCGTTGCATATGCACTTCCTCAGCTCTGCCCCCATCCTCCCAAACCCAACACAACCCTCCCCAGCAGTCCCAGCAGGAACGCTGCGCTTCCACTCCCGGGATGTCTGGAACATGCCCAGCCCAGCACGCACCTGGCATCGCCCATGCTTCCCGTCCCAGCGCCCCGTGCTTGACAGGACTCAGCCTCCAGGTCCCCCCTGGACCTTAGCGCTCCCTCGCAGCCCTGCCACTCTTCCAGCCCGCCCGAGGTGGGATGCGGTCCCCAGGGGGGATGTGACCCCCCCTGGGGAAGAATGCTGTCCCTGAGGAAGGATGGGACCCCTGGGGAAGGAAGCTGTCCCCAGGGAGCCATGTGCATCACACCAGAGGTTGAGCTTTTAACTCGTTCACCTCCTCCTGCCTGCAGTGCCTATGAAAAGCAAAACCAAATTATCTGCTTCCTGTTGCTGTTAATGAAGGGAGGCTTCTTCATAATCATCTCCCCTTTCTAAAAAGATGAAAATCTTGGCTGAAACGAGGCCTTTTTTTGCTACCACAGCTCAAGGGGGGGGGGTGACTACCCACGGGTGCCTGGTGAGAGCGGAGCTGGGGAAGTGCAGCATCCCAGAGCGAATGCCAGGAGGGTAAAGGGCAGAGGGAGGGGGCTGCCTCCCCCCCAGACCTCAACCCAACCTTTTAACGTGCCTCTTACCTTGCTGTAGAGCTTTTAAGTTATTACTATTGGAAACCAGGAGCGCTTGTAGGATAACTTGGGATCTGGTGGGTGCCTATCAGCATCCTTCTCCTGGAGTTTATTTATTATTCTATTTTTATTTAAATAACTTATTTTTATACTGCATTAATCTAAAGATTCAAGACCAAAAATAAAAGTCCTGGCTGTTGAAAGCTTTGCTTCGCTCGGGACCCAAGAGAAAAGGAGAAGCCAGTGTTCGATTTTTAGCTCTTAGTGGAGTGGTTCCGTGGAGTCCAGGCGTCTGAAATCCTGCTACCTCATCCTTCGGGACCTGTGACCACCTGAGCGCCTGCCCACTGCCACCCAGGGACCTGTGCTGACCTGTAATTTATTGTTCTTCTATTTAAAATGTTTGTGTGATGACAGAGTTAATATATTGGAGTTGCCGTGTGCCTGGACAGCCTCACCTGTTGTTAGGATTCATACAGATGCCTCAGGGCTTTAAGCAATAAAGGACGGAATCACAAGCGCTTGGTAGCAATGGTTTATGGTGTGGGTTCCCCTTGTCTTACCTTGGGTGGGGAATGGAGCCCCTCAGGGGTGCTGCTCCCCGCTTTGGGCAGGGGTACGATGGCATTTCTTGGGGTGATGCTCAGCACATCTGCCCAGGCTGCTGCTGCGAGCGAATTTTCCAGGGATCAGGTGTACACGGTGAATGTGGGCGGCTTGTGGGAGCTGGAAAAGGCTGGGGTGAGAGGCCTGGGGTTGGGAAGAGGGTCCTGCACCCAGGCTGAAGGGGAGCGTGTCGGGGGGCTGGCAGGGGACAGCAGGGCTGGAAGGGGACCTGGCTGATGGCAAGGTGGGGATGCACATGGGGGAGGCCCGTTTGGCTTGGCTGCCTCCCCACCAGACCTCAACCCAACCTTTATCATGTTTCCTACCTTGCCAGTGGGATTTTAAGTTATTAGTCTTGGAGCCCAGAGGAGCCTGTAGGATAACTTCTGATCTGGGGCTGGCTCATGGGATGGCACCCAGTGGGAGCTGGCAGCCACAGGCACATGGGTAGGAAACCAATGGGGATGCTCCCTGGGCAGGGAATGGCAATAAACACATGTGATGGGATGGTGGCAGCCTTGGGCTGTGCCCTGGCTAAACCCCAGTGCTACTGGCACCAGCACTGGGCACAGGAAGCACCTGAGCCCCAGCACCACACGATGCCCCAGTGAAGCCTCACAGCTCTTTTTCAGCAGGTGCCCTGGACCCACTTGGTCCAGGCCAAGGGAGGAGGGGAAGGGCCAAGCCCCCAGGCTCTCACCTGCAGGGATGCTGGTGCTAGAAGGCCAGGCAGGGTGCTGTGTGGAGGGAGATGCTTCAGACCAGAGCGCAGGGCGGGGAGAACGGCAGTGGAGGAGAACTGGAGCCACGTTTCTGAATCAAGCACCCACCTTTGGAAGGGAGAACGGCAGCAGGTTCATCCTGGGAACAACAGCTGAGAGAAAAGCGCTGCTGGGGCTCAAGCAATGACCGTCCCAGCCAGCACAGGCAGAGACAGGGACTGTGCTGGGGCCAGAGCTGTCCCCACAGGGAGCAACTGGCTGTTGTCACTTCCATCCGTGTCACTCCTGCCATCACCCTCCCTGGGGCAAAGGACGTGGGCATTTCTCCCTGTGCTGGCAGCTTCCCCATCCCCTGTGATGGAGGTTTCCACCCGAGCAGCTCGATGGTTCCCTCATTCTCTATTCATTCAGAGCTTTCTGTCCATTCACTCCAACTCCAGAGCGTTCCACAGCCATCACTGGGGAAACCCCGGTGCCTGCGGGACGGGACCACCACCTCCATCCCCTTCTCCCGTGTCACTTTTAGAGAAGGAATCTCCCACCACCACCCATCCCACACCAGTGGGGCGGCTCCGGGCATCCCGGCCCCACAGCCATCCTGGCCCCACGAGCATCCCAGCCCCAGGGCCATCCCGGCACCAGGGCCATCCTGGCACCACGATCATCCCGGCCCCACGGCCATCCTGGCCCCACAGGCATCCTGGCACCACGGCCATCCCGGCACCACGATCATCCCGGCCCCACGGCCATCCTGGCCCCACAGGCATCCCGGCACCAGGGCCATCCCGGCACCACGAGCATCCCGGCCCCACGGCCATCCTGGCCCCACAGGCATCCTGGCACCATGGCCATCCCGGCACCAGGGCCATCCCGGCACCACAAGCATCCCGGCCCCACGGCCATCCTGGCACCACGGCCATCCCGGCACCATGGGCATCCTGGCCCCACAGTCATCCCGGCCCCACGGGCATCCCAGCCCTATGGCCATCCTGGGCCCACAGCCATCCCAACCCCACAGGCATCCCGGCACCACGGGCATCCCGGGTCCACAGCCATCCCAACTTCATGGGCATCCCAACCCCACGGGCATCCCAGCCCCACGGGCATCCTGGCCCTACAGCCATCCCAACCCCACGGGCATCCCAGCCCTATGGCCATCCTGGCCCCACAGGCATCCCGGCCCCAGAGCCACAGGCACGGCGGTGCCGCAGCCGGAGCGCGCTCCTTATCTGCTGCCCATCGAGCGGCGCGGGTAGGAACGGGCGCAGCTCTCCCCTGGCAAATCCCTCGCAAAGGTCTTTCTGAGTCAGTGGCACTAACTTCATCTGGGGCATTTCGTAACTAGACAAACAGAATTACTCTCAGTCTGGCTGCTCCAGGATTAATCGAGCGCTCGCAGACTCTGATCGAGCAGCTGATTGCAAGTTGCTATTTGAGTTGGGAAAAAACCTATTAGTTATTACAAAACTCCGAACTTTCCCAGCTCAGCGGGTTTTGCAGCGCGATTTCCTGCGGCAGCGCTGGCGGCGGTGCCACCAGAGCCTCGGGCTTCTCCCTGCTCAGGCTTCTCCCCGGGCGGGGTTCGGGCCAGGCTGGGGCAACCTCCCCTTTGCCCAGATGCTGGAGCCTGAGTTGTAAAATCCCATTTTTCCCCAGATGCAGCAGCTCCACAACCCCTCACCCAGCTCCCCAGCCCTTGCTTACATCCCCACAGGGAACCACGCACGGGTGACACTGTTTCGGGGGTCCCGTTTGGCCAGGGAAGGGGTGCAGGGGGGATGCCACACTCCCAGCCCCAAGGTTCTGCCCCGGGGCACTTTCTGTTTCTCCTGGGCGCAGGTTAAGATACCGGCAGACAGAAAACGAGATGCAGATGAAAGATGCTTTGCATGATGTGGAGATACTCAGCCGAAACGTGAGGTGGGGAAGAGCTCACAGGAAAATAAAACCCCAGCAGCCCAGCAGTGCGCCGGCACTCGCGCACGGTCAGAGCCATGGTGGCCCCATGGTGGCCCCAGCCCGGCCACCTTCACCTCGTGGGGCAGAGCCTTGGGATATGGAGAGGTGAGGAATCCCCAAGCCGGGCAGTTTACACGCTCTTCTTCTACGTGACCCAACTCCTACCACCGTTATCTTATGGTGGAAATTTCCTACGTTGAAACGTAATGCAAGATCAGAAGAAAATCTTGACTTTTGTGAGAGAGACCTGTTGTCCTAATTGGATAGGAGCAACTTTGGAAAGTGCAGATAAGGGAAAAATAAGTTTTTCCTGCAGGTTCAGCAATTTCACAGCCATAAATTGAGATGCTCCTTCCAGAAAAGCACACACACAGGTATAGCTCACCAAAATATCCAGAAACCGTGAGCTGAGGGGTTCAGTCCAACAGGCCATGAGCACCCCGGTCCTGGTCCTGCTCGCCTTCCTGGTGCTGTCAGCCTGCCAGGGCCACCGGGCTGCCCCGCTGCAGACCCCCACCTTGCTGAAGGAGAGCATCAGGCTGCTGAACACGCTGCTGGAGAGCGAGGTAGGGACGGTGCTCAGCCCTCACCGCTGGGAGGGACAGATGGTTTCGCTGGGCTCAGCAGAGTGATGCTGAGTCAAAGGAAGGTGCTGAGCGTGCTGGGCAGGGCAGCACTCCTGGGGCACCCAGAGCGGGAGGATGGATGGACAGACGGACGGATGGGGGTGTGCCCATGTCAGGATGGATCCAGCTGATTGTTCTTCTCCTCTGTGTCTTGGCAAAGGTTTCCTGTGGCAAGATGAACGTGACAAATATTTTTGCGGGCGACAAGGTAAGAGATGGGGAAAAATCCCACCCAACAAACTCATCCTTGTTCAGAGACAGCCCTACGGCCACCACGCCACCTGGGAGGGGTGCTGGGAGTAGGAGGGGAGCCCAGGGCACACAGGAGGCAGGTATGAAGCCCTGGCAGATCCTGCCCATCCTGGTGTGGTGGCACCTGGGAGCCAGGAGCCCGTGGCGAGCCCTGAGCAACGATGCCAGGCTGGTCCTCGCCTTCCCGCACCCAGCTCCAGCCAAAGCAGCAGCAGCTGCTGCTGCTGGGCAGCGTGGAGACAGGAGGGGTGGGCAGGGAGGGGTGGCACGGGGCTGAGCAGCATGCAGGGGGTCTGAGATTTTCAGAAAGGAGGAGAGGGACTTCTCCCTGCGCCTCGGAGCAGCGTGTCACAGTCTCAGACACCCACACGCACCTATCACGCACCATCTTGAGCTCTGGTGCGACTCGGTATCCCTCTTGAGCCCCTTATCTCTTCAGCGAGCAGATTTAATAGTAGATAATAAAGCAGATTTCTGCTCTGAAAGTTGCTGCCTAAGCCAAGCTGCCCGGCCCCAGAGTTCCTGTTTTCACAGAAAGCCGATGCCCTCGCCCCGTGCTGCACGGGCAGGCAGCAACCCAGGGCACAGCAGCCTCCTCAGGGGGTGACTGAGGGCTGAGCACCCCTCCAGGAGGGACCCTGCACCCCTCCTACCCCAGGAGCAAGAAGAGCTGACTGGGATGCCACACAGCCTGATGCCCAGAGCCAGCGGCGCTCACACTGATTTGATGGACCCATTTGGGTCAAGACAGAGGAGATGGGAGTGGGCAGAGCTCTGGGCCCCTGCCCGCACTGCTGGGGGGATACGGCACCAGGAGCAGCCCCAGGGAAGACAACGGAGCAGCTTTACTCCCACCAGTGCTGCACTTGGCTGCTCCTCATCTTCCACACCTCTGCTGGGGGACTTGACCTACTCAAAGCAAGTGCCTGAGGCCACCTCTTCCCAGGGGCTTGTGGCGCTCCCCCAGAGCCTCTGACTCCCAAACCAGCTTCGTGCCCACTCCCTGTGCTCAGGGAACTGCTCACAGCTGCCACAAGAGCACAATGCTCTGTGCTGAACTCTGCCAGGACTTCTCACCTGCAGCCAACAGCACGCTGCGTGCCGGGGATGGGACAGAGCCACAGGCACAGCACCCAGAGCCAGGAAGCTTCAGGGAGGTTTTGGCACCTCAAGCTGTATCTGAGCCCAGAACCGGGGTCTCTGGGCTGGTTTCATCTCTGCTACTGAAGCCCTGACTGTACAAGAAGTTTCTAAACCAGCCCTGTGCATCTCTTTCCAGAACCACAGTGACCTGGAGCTCCTGTGCAAAGCCACCACAGTCACTTGGGAGCATCGGGTCTGCCACAGGTACCTGGAGGGTGTTTCCTTCAACCTGCTGCAGCTTGTCCAGAGGAAGGGCACTGTCCCCAAGGTAAGGCCAAGCTCTGCCCTCACCCCACGCAGCCCCCAGCCCCTGAGAGCCTTCCACACCACCAGCTTCTCCCTTGGTCATCGTTTCTGCTTTGGCCCAGTCCCTCACCCCCTCAAGCACCCAAAACCCTGCTGCAGAACCATCCCCACCCCAGCAAGCACCCAAAATGCCATCTGTTCCTTTTACAGGCCCTGTGTCCCGTGGAAGCAGGCAACACTACACCCCTGAGAGAGTTCCTGGGCAGCTTACGCCTAGTCCTCCAGCGGTTACTAAAAGAAGAGAAATTGAAGTGAAAACAGAGTTAGTTTTATATTATTTTAAACTATGACACTGCATGTGCAAAGTATTATTTATAATAATCTTTAAATAAATGTATTTTTGGACTAAATCTGCTGCTATTGCATAAGATGCTTCTTGTGCCTGGGCCTTAGTGCCAACAGCTGGAAAGGACAGGCTGACGGAGGCGTAAGGAGCTGGTAACTCACCTTCCCCAGTGGGAAATCAAGGATAAATGCTGCAGGAATTCAACATCCCTTTCTTCATGTCCCTCTCTGGGTGCAGAGGGACAGTGGTGGCTCCAGAGTGCTGAGGGGGGATGGATTTAGATATAAGAGGGTATAAAACCAGAGTCAGAAGTAATTTTTGTGACTCGCAAGGGCTGCACAGGGCTAAGGCGAGCTGAGGGCCCTTGGCAGAGGAGAGGTGCTGGCAGGACCTGCCAGAATAAAGGGTTTGTCCTGCTCTGGGGCTCAGGCTTGTACCAGCTGGAGGAAAACAGCTCCCAGCAGAGGAAAAAAACACCCAGGTGAAGCTGGAGTGGAGAAACCAACCCAAAGAGCTGCCAAGTCAGCAGAGCTGAAAGCAGGAAAGGCAGCTCCAACACTTCCCTCACACCACAGCCCAGCACAACCCTCTGTGGGCCAGGAGTAGAGAGGCTCCAGCAGCAACAGAAACAGCAACAGAGAGCAACAAACCACACCACTGGAGGGATGACTCTAGGCCACCACAGACCTGGTGCTAATTCGAGTCTTCCTCTAGCCCCAGGGGGCTGGAGGCATTTTGCTGCTTCGTTTGGCACAGCGTGGGAGAGTGCTTTGGAAAGTCCCAGGACTGTGCAGGGTTTGGTTCAAGCATCAGCTACGTCACAGTACTGGGGAGCTGTGAAGTTGCAGACCACAAGAAAGCCTGTTACCCACCGCCTGGGTGGCTGAAGCCTCTTCCAGGGGCAGAGACACACCACAGCCCAGCGCAGGGAACCGAGCTGAGTGTTTCCAGCTACCACAGGTGAACTCAAACCACAAACACAACCAGCTCCCCCTGCGAAGCCAGGGCAGCATGAAGAACCTTCTCCCTGTACCACCTGTGCAGCACACAGAGGCAGAGCACTGGCAGCACAGGCTGGCTCAGGGCAGCTCGGGACAATGCGCAGAGGACGGCTGGAATAAGGGGTGCATCAGCTCCTTGGGGTGCACCAGCTCACTGGGGTGCACCTCATGACCTGCACCCTGGCCTCATCCCACCCACAATCTCCAGAGCTTCACGAAGCATCCTCCTGTTCTCCCCTGGCTGCCTCTTCCACAGCATCTCATTGCCCATGACCCTGGGGCTTGGCAGCAGGGTCCCCACACCCCCCAGACTCACTCCCTGACCCCTCCAGTAAGGGCTGTATATCCCAGAGCCACGCAGATGGCTTTAGGTGCCTGTCCTGATGTAGCTCCTGTACGTATCAAGTCATCTGAAGACACTCACAGAGGTGCAACTGGGAACGGAGACTTTTATTTCATGGTCTGAACATGCTCCAGGGACACAATACTGGTATATACAGTGTAAGGAGTAAAGTTTAATCACAAACCAATGAATAATCAGAAATAAACAGTTAGAAAACCAATAAATAGGAAGATAAATGATACAAAGGGACCAGCAGTTTCTCCTATGTACAGGACAGGCTGCGCAGAGCCGCTGCGAGGCGAGAGCTGGACACGTGCAGACAGGCTGTGTCAGTGGAAGGCACTAAGGACCCTCTCCCCCTCCTCTTAAAAGAAAGGATCAGGAACAAGTTAAATATGAAACAATTAACACAACATTAAACAACATAAAGCATCAAAAACCTCAAGGCTGAGGAACAAGGGGGCATCTTCTGTAGCCAGACACAGATGAGCACACAGTAAGCAGGTGTTGGATAAATAGGACAGAGCACATAGTGACCTGGGCTGAGAATGGCTGTACTGAGCTCCAGAACCCCACACAAACCAAACTTCCTCAGCAAAACATGTTATGGATCCATTAGATGCTCCCAGACCAGCCAGGGCTACAGAGAACCCTGCGAGCCAGGCTCCTTGGCTTTAAAAGAACGTTCCAGATCTTCAAAGCCTGGCAGTTAAAAGCTAAGCCAGGCTGACAGAGCAGCCTGACCCTGATACCCTTCCACTTATATTGAGATAATGATTTGTTCTCCAAGCCCCTGCAAAAGGGGATTACAACCAGTTTCTCCAGCCTGCCAAAGGCTGCAAGCAATTCTTTGTCTTCCCTGCCCCAAGGCTCACTGGAATACATGGAGTGCTGCTGTGCTGCTGTTTGCAGCAGCAGGGCTGTAGCTTTATTCCAGGTGTAAAGCACATGCCTTTACAGTCAAGTTTGAAACATCTTAAATGCAGTGCCAAGGTCCACAGGGGTATCTTTAAGCCACTGGTGTCTGTCAGGTAAAAGACTTTTCAATGGTCTTTTTGAAAGCAGAGTTCAGGAGAAACTCCCTTAGAAACAGACCTCGAGCCTCAGCACCACAGGACGTTACAGGAGGGGAAATACAACCATTATCCCTGGTCCTGAGAGCAGCACAGAGCAAGCTACTCATCTGTCTGCTCAGACTGAGAACTGACACGTGGCCTAAGGCAAAGCAGCATTTAAACCCCTCTGAGGCTGCAGAGGTGGAGAAGTGACACCAGATAACTCAACGTTGCCCAAGCACGTTCAAAGTCAGGTCAGCTCTTCAGGAGCAAAACCAGCTACAGCTTAGAGCAGAGCAAATTCTGAGTGTTTGTCTCAGAGTGTTAGGCTAGAGAAAGCAAATGCCAGTGTTTCTATCTGGTATGGCCTTGGGTGACAAAGATCTGGAATGGACTTGGGTGAAGGTGCCTCACCCCTCTCCCAAAACAGGGCAGGGTCATCTTCATCTAACTCATGATCCCAAAAAGCACATTTGAAAAAGCAGGGGAAAGCTTACTGCTCATTTAGCTCACAACTGAGCATGTCTCCAGAGCAAGAGATGCCCTTCCAAGAGCAGCTCTAACCACACCCAGTTCAACCCCACCACAGAGGAAGGGACACCAGTAACCACTCTCCAGGACTGTGGCTGCAAGCGTGGCTACCAGCAGGAACTCAGGACCCCTACAGAGCCATCTTGTTCCGTCCATCACACCCAAGGACTCCATTCCTATCAGGAACCACAACTTCTTCAACCTACAGGTTAATGACTAATTACTGCATGGGAACTGCTGGGATGCCTGCAGCTCACGTGCTCCAGCACACACAATGCAAAGGTGACACAAGAGCAACGAGTTAAAGTGATATGTGTCTATTAGCAGCATTATATCCAAGAAAAAGAGCAGCCACCACAAGTAAAGGGTTATCAGAGCCCAGATGTTTATCTCACCGAGCACAGCCAGACACCTGAGGTGACACAGTCTGCACAGGAGCACAAACAGCATCGCCTGCCTCAGGGCTGTTACTGGAAAATCAGGCAATTGATGTTGTTTTAATACAGGAGAGCCAATTCACCCTCAGTTTAGAGCACTGGTCCAGGGGTGAGAACACAGCAGCCTAACTCCCTCATCCCAAAGCCCAGTATTCCAGCATTCCCCCTTAAGCAAGCTCTGCTGTTCAGGTCACAAAACAACACACAACCATTACAAACACCCAGCTCAGAAGCATGAAAAGCAGCCAAAGCAACACAGCCTTGAAGGGAGGGGAAGCTTCCTTCTGACTTTGCAAAGGTCTCGTGCTCCCCAGCACCAGCAGATCACACACAGACAGCTCAAAGTGCTGCTCTCACACACTTGTTCTCTGTTGCACTTGAGCAGAACCCAGCCCCTTCCCCAAAAGTCTCAGCTTGTGTTCCCCCTACCCAACTACTGTCTTTGCACAGCAAGTGAAGGAAGAGGGTGTTCCACACCCCACACAACCAGGGTAACACCCACAGGGAAGAATATTGAAATAAAAAGGGTTTGATGACCTTACTCCAAAGGTTTGCAGCAGCCACATTCAGACACAGAGCAGTGCAACACAGGACAACAGCAACAGCCACCAGCTATGTGCAAAGCAGGGTGTAAATGGGATTTACCAGCCTTAAACTTTAGGATGTCATCAACCTTTTTGTGTTAACACATCTAGCACTTGAAACACATCTAGAACCCTTATTTTTCTATACATTTCAACAGGGATTGCCAACAGGTTTCCCTGCACAGCACATTTCTCACATGGAACTTCACAACTGTCTGATACACCAGTTTAACGCTCTGTTAATATAACATACAATAGATGGGCAACTAAGGAAAAAATACATGTCTTTTCTTGTAAGTAAAGCTCCATCCCAGGCAGGCATGGATTTTAGAGCCTCTCCAATTCCACATTCTGAGCAAGTCTTACACACTCACTGATTTTTACAGCAATTCTGAGCAGGTGACACCTACTGCAGCAGAGAGTCAATGACGGCTCCTGGCTTTGCTGAGCGTTTTCTGTTTAGAGAGCAGAAAGGAAAAGGGAAAACAACACCATACACACATCATTATGCTGTCTAGGAAAGACAGGGACCAGACACAAATCAAAACTACACAGTGCTACTCTTCCACAAGTGTTTGTCAAAACCAACCAGACAAAAAGAACCAAGGAAACCATGCTGAAGTCTCCCCCAACAGCACATTCCTCTCCAGTAATAACAGTACATGTACTGTCCACGTGTCAGACTTTAAGCTAAACCACAGGACACAGCAAAAACAAAGCAAGAAGCCAGAGAGGGGAATGCAGCGAAATGGTTAGCTGAAAAATCCCTAGACAAGCTTTTCTGGACAAGATTTTACCACAGTAAATAGATTTCAGCTTGGTTCTGCATCACCTGGCATCACAAGGACTTTATACTGTGCAAAGGCTCAGTGCTTGGTCTCCTCATTGTTTGAGAGCACACGGTAAGTTGGCATGCACAGACTCAAGCCTTCCCATGGGTACATCCCCCTTACACATAGATACTCCAAAGCTCTTCACCTTCTACCCGTCTTGGGCCTGGATCTTCCTTTTGAAGTCCTCGGCCTCTCCAGCTTCATCAGAGATTGCCTCAAGCTCTCTTCAGTGTAAGCTAAGTAAACATGGGAAAGGTCCACTTCAAAGGGCTACAAACCAAAAAAGAACACACCACAAACCAAATCAGAATCACACACTGATCAGTGGTGCTTTTATAACACCAGAAAAACCTCAGCTCTCCAAGAGAGCTGAGCTGGGGAGGGTTGCCTGTAAGCATGCAGGGTAGCACGGGCAGAGCTCAGACCTGTGCCATTCGATATGAGGATAGAAAGGGTCACTCACATCTTTTTCCTTCTTATCCAGCACAGGAGTCTGCTTCCTCATATTGTTTCCTGTATAGGCAACGCATTTCTTGAAGAAAGAAAGGCCTGTTAGTAAAGCCACTGCACACAGGCACACTGCCTAGAGCTTTATCAATGTATTGAGGGCTTAATCAAACACCTCAGGAGCTCGTGGGGCACCAGCTCAGACACGAGCTGGTCAGCCAGCTTACCAGCTGCCACTCGCCAATGTCTTCGTTCCAGTGAACGTAGTTTTCAATCATTTCCTAGAAAGAAATTACAACAGTGATTGTGAGAGACACTCACACAGCATCACAGAGCTGTAGGGACTGGAAGGGGCCTCCAGAGCCCATGGGGTCCCACCCCCTGCCAAAGCAGGGTCCCTAGGACAGGGCACACAGGTCGGTGTCCAGACGGGGCTGGAATCTCTCCAGAGAAGGAGACTCCACACCCCTGGGCAGCCTGTCCCAGGGCTCCCTCACCCTCACTGGGAAGAAGTTCTTCCCCACACTGGTGTGGAACTCCCTGTGCTCCAGCTTGAGGCCATCGCCCCTTGTCCTGTCCTCACAGACACTGAGAAGAGGCTGCCCATGTCCCCCCTGTGTCCCACACTTGAGACCTGCACAAACTACACTCAGATGCGTTTTCTAGAACATACATCCCTAAAGGCTGACACAAGCTGCTTAAAAACCAACCTGGAATGGCTGAGACTGTCTTTCCTGGGATTGCCAAACCACATTCACACCCCCATTTACACTCAGAATGCTACAGAAGAGCAGATACCACTCCCACGTTGTACACACCAGAGCTCCCACTACAGCCCGGGTTTCCCATTGTGCCAGTATCACTGGGACAGCAGTAACACACATTGTAACATGGAAAAAATCCAAAAGATAAGAGGTAGCTTTTCAGTTTATTTAATTTTCTCTTAAGGAGCATGCATCCTGTTTAAGCTTATCATTAATTCCCTGAACGCTGAGATCACAAAGAAAACCAGAAGTAGAGAGTTCCCAGTTCAGTCCGGCCACTTTCCATTAGTATCAGACATCAGGAAGCAGAACTTGAAGCACAGGTTGGAAGAGAGAGGTTTGGAACAGACCCAGCACATGGGCACACAGTGAACAGACCAGTTATGTACATGAATGTGATTTCCTTTGTTTAAACCATCAGGAACACAGACAGTGAAAGAACTGAGATTACAACCCCACCACATTACTCAGGGCTTCCCTAGAACAGGTTCCATGGCCATGGAACTGCAGCCACAGCTACTAAACCCCAGAGAAACACAACAAAGCCATTCTGTGTTCGTTCTTCACATCACTGTGCTGGTTTTGGAGCCAAGCACACAGGAACTCATCTTCCTCCACCAGAACTTCAAGCTGAAGTCCACCAGGTGACAAGAGTCACTTGACAAAAGCATCTTTTCCTACTTTAACATCCCAGGTTCTAATGATCCAGGTAATGGGAATCACATGAATGAACAGAGCTGCATCTGCCCAGCTGAGCCACAGCACACACAGTCACACAGTCCCCAGGCTGGAAAAGACCTTCAGGATCATCAAGTTCAACCATTCCCATCCTAAGCTAAACCAGATCCCTGAGCACCTCATCTCCCCGTCTGTTAAACACACCCAGGGGTGGGGACTCAGCCCCTCCCTGGGCAGCCTGTGCCACAGCCCCACAACTCTGCCAGGGAAGAACTTTGCCCTCCCAGCTGAGCTGACCCTGCCCTGGGGCAGCTTGAGCCCATTGCCCCTTGTCCCATCTCCTGTCCCCTGGCTGAAGAGACCCTCGCCCACCTCTCTGCACCCTCCTGGCAGGGCAGGGGAGGTGGGGAGAAGGTCTCCCCTCAGCCTCCTCTTCTCCAGGCTCAACACCCCCAGCTCCCTCAGCTGCTCCTCAGAGGATTTGCCCTCCAGCCCCTTCCCCAGCCTGGTTGCCCTTCTCTGGACTCGCTCCAGGACCTCAATGTCCTTCTGATGGTGAGGAGCCCAGAACTGGACCCAGCACTCGAGGTGCAGCCTCACCAGTGCCGAGCCACACGAGGGCTCACAGCCCTACACACCAACTCGTGTGCGCTACAGCTTAGCGGACGAGCGTCATCGGTTCACCACCGACACATCAGGAGGGCAGAAGGCAAAGCATTCCTTCTGTTGGACAGCAGAAAAGCCAGAGCTGAGCACACCAGCACTGCCCAGCATCACAGGCTTCGGTGCTCCCTCTTTACCTGGTAGTCCTGAGGAATGAAGTTGTCTATGATAAGCATCTGAAGACGAAGCTCCCTGCTCAGCTGCCGAATGTTCTCCAGCAATCCCTCAATCTCCCTCTGGTGCTCTTGCTGCAGATCTGCCATCTGAAAACAAACCAGGCACTCAGGAGGCATCAGAGCTGGCTTAAGACATAACCACCTAAAAAAAGAACAGCCTTCTGCTTATAGAAGGTGTTTGGGAAACGAAAGCAAGCTCTGGTTGTGAGTACTAGAATATTTATCTCTGAATAAACCCTCTGAAACCTTCCAGTTCAGAGATAGCTGAAAACAGCATTATATTTTGAGTCATACAAATGAAACTGGCCTGCTGCCAATCCAAGTTCTGCACCAGCTAAGAGCAGAAGAAGAGCATGCAGACAAGTTCTATTCCTTGCAAGGTTTCAAGGAAAGCCTCTGATCCCAGGAACAAGACGCTCTTTTCCTGAAGGAGGAACTCTAGGAACCAGCCAAAGGATACACTGATCCAGTGTGAGTGATCAAGAGACAACAGGAGCCACAGGCAGAAAGGACAGACAGGTAATGGCAGAGGAGTGTCTGGGCTGCTGCAAACAGCTTGTGTTTTCCTGGAAGCTCTCAGTATCTGTCTCACACATACCCCCTTCTCAGCCTGGCTTGGAGGAAAGCTCTACAACACACCCCAGCAAAGCTCTGACACCAGATTAATTCGATCTGGTGCCAAACTAGATCAAGCCAAACAGGCAGCACAGAAATACCCTCCTGAACATACAGGACTTTTTCCAGCGTTACCAAGGTGAGGACTTACACTTCCCAGCTACAGTCCCTCACATGATCCCAAGTTGAGGACTCCAAACACTAACCTCTGATTTTGCAGCCATCAGCATGGTCCAAACTTTCTTCAGCTTCTTGGTTTTGCCCTGTGCTTCCTCCTGGAGGCTGGTGTACTTCTCCTCGATGTCCAGGCGCTCTTGCTGCGTGCGACATTTAGCAGAGACACCCACACGTTAACAGAACCAAAGGCTCTGTCTGCAACAGCAGGAACAAGAAGCTACTCAGCCAGAGCACAGGGCTTGCCAAGGGCACGCAAGCCAGGCTCAGCCAGGCTGGCTCAGACCCACAGCACTGCCAGAACACAGCCCCCAAAGCTGGGAGCTGATGCCCCAGTTGACCCACCTGAGCAGGCCAAGGCACACAGCATGCTGCATCCAGCCACTGCTGTTTCAGACAGCTACACACACAGCCCCACCTCCTTCTCCTCCAGCTCCTTGCGAAGCTGCTCTGCTCTTTTCCTGCGCTCTTCCAGCTCCATATTTGATTCCTCCAGAAGCTTCTCTTGCTCTTCTGCTTTTGCCAGCAAGTCCACTCCTCCCACAATCACCTTCTTCTCCAAGGCAGACAGTTTCTCCAGGAGGGACTGGTGCTCTTGTCTAGAGAGACAGGCAAGTGTCAGGCTTCCTACCCTGCCGTGTGCGCAGGGCAGCAGGTCCAGCTCAGCTCCACAGCCCAGGCAGCATTCACAGGGCTGGAAAAACTTGTCCTGCTGCCAGGGGTTGAAGCAGGGGTGAGGCAGTGCTAGTGAATGCAGGGAGTTCCCTGAGCCCACTGCTTGCCCCAAGCACAGCCTGACCTGCAGAGAAGTCTCTTCCATTGCCAAGTCCCCCCCTGAGGCAGCAAGGATGTCACCAGGCTACCCAAGGCAGCCCCTCCAAGGGCCCTGCCAGCATACTGATGCCCTGAGGCAGCTGAGGAACTGGAAGTGTGTGAACCAAGATCAAGGCAAGGCAGTTGAGATGCAAACCAGGAGCGCTGGCTGCTGCTGGAGCTGCCTCTGAGAGCAGGGCTGTCCTATTTGCATGGGCCAGTGCAATCTCAGCAGCTTTTTATCTCCAGAGTGGAGAACCCCTACTCCCAAAAAACAACATGCTTGGGAGTGTGCTGCAGGAAACCTGGTGGTTAACTACAGCCATACTGCTACTCTCAGGTAGGGTTCATTTGTTCCTAGGTTACCTTGAACAACTAGATGAAGTTAAGAAAAAAGAAGCAGCAAAAGGATAAAGTTTGTCTTTTCCACCTGCTCTAAGCTCTAAAAGCAGAGTAAGTGCCTCTTTCACTCTGAGGATAGCAAGAGCTGGTGTTCACTGCACTCCAAGTTGGACAGGCACTTCACCACGTGTCTCCAGATATCCATAACCCACACAACCACACAAACTGCTCAGAGCAGGGTACTCACTGAGCTTTCAGCAAGTCTTTTTCTCTCTTCTCCAGTTCAGCTCTGGCTTTATTTCTTTCTTCTTCTTCCATATCAAGCTTAGTTTCAAGAGCTTTTCTTTCCTCTTCAATCTTCGCTTGCATCTCTACCATCTTATCAGGGGAAACTTTCTTCTTGCCTTAGAAAGAGGCAGGGAAAACAATTAGTTCACAGAAATAGAAGATAATCTCTGTATCTCAGTTCAGAGTCAATGCTTGGATTCAACAAAAATTTAATTAGGTGTCAGCTCCAAGTTGGGTGCAGCTCAGTCTTTCAAACCCAGTTTTAACACTGAGCAGTTGTCCCCTGTTCCCACAGAGGAGGAACACTATGTAACTACAACATAGTACACCCAAACCAGGAAACCTGGGGAGAACACTTGGAGCAGGAACACGGCCTGAAGAGAAGCTGGAAACACTGATGTTCTAGCTACATGGATTGGGCTATGTGAGAACACAAGACTGCCTTGACCTAGAGCGCTAAGATCCAAGCCACCAGGAGTTACACACTCCAAATTCAGAATCACATCCCTACCACAGCCCTCAGTCACTGCCCTTCTTACACACTTACCTATTCCAAACTGAGTACGTGGCTGTTTTCAGAGCACAGTGCTATGAAAACACAGGGACTAGAGGAATTTGGAGCAGCCTATGACCAGCAGGCAGTTGACCTTTCTGATGGTATTGGATCTATGTAACAGTGACTGCCCACCGATCTGGAAGTGCCCCTGTTTGCTGTGAGTTACCACCTGCACCTCTCCAAAGCAGCTACTGCTGCAGCACATTGGGTGCATTTCCCAGGGTTACAAAGGAAGCAGGCAGAGCAGCTCACAGAACTCTCTCACCCTGACAGACTGGTCCCAGTGAAACAAGGTGCGAGACTGGGGCTTGTGGCAGCGACTCCAAGTCACCTTCCACTGCAATGCCAGGAGTGCCTAAGCCAGGTGAGCACTTGGGTTATATGGAGTGAGAGCACCCAGCTGACAGGCACTTCCTCAAATCCCCAAGTCTCCCACAAACCCTCAATCTCCCTTTATCCACTACAAGCAAATCCTTCATTTTCTTGTTTGGCTCTTCTCCAGACACGAAGAAACCCCAACACACAACCCTACAATCCAGATGCCTAGAAACCAACAGAAGCATCAACTGTCTAGGGACTGCTTCACAGGGGCATGATACCTACAGTCAGAACATTCTCAAGCAAGCTGTTGCTCCATTAAAGGCTCCCCCTTCTCTCTAGCCTTCAGGACATTCAGCTTTATTTATAAACATAAGTGACCTCTAGGCAGTGAGACTAATTGAACTGTGTCTGTAAACACACACAGACCTGAGCAGGTACCTGCACACATGTTTGGTCACACACAAGAGAACACAATTAGTTTTGTGACAAGGTAAAGGCTTGAGCAAGCCACGCCTCAGTTTCCATCTGCTGAACTTGGGAATCAGATAATAAACACTTCTATCTGGATCTGCGGTGAAAATACTTCTAATTAGCCTTTGATTAAGCAGCTTTCTGAAAGTGCTACACAGAGATGCTTATATAAAAAGAGATAAGCCAGATAAAGGCTTTGTACTGTTAGTACACTGCACTCTGGATTCTCAGTTAAGGAAAAGGTAAGCTGTAAGACCCCGTCACAAGCTCTACAACCATGTTATGAGGAGGTGGAAATCAGTTACACCAACCTGCTTGATCTTGCATTAAGAGGAAGTAGAAAGCAAGTTGCAGAGAGGCAGCATATGCATGGAAAGGAGAAAGAAAGAAAAGATATTATTGCTTTGATCATTCTGGACAGAGATCATCAGCGTCAAAACAAGCATTAATTAATCTCCTACACATGTTCCTAGATTGGAAAACACAGGATAATCATCACTAAGAACCTCCATCAGAGCAAACATTAATGAACATGATTTTATGCTAAAGCAGAGACAGGTTCTGTACTTCAGAGTGCTTTGCATATCCAGGAGAGTCTTCAGCTCAGCCTTGCGTTCCTCTGCCCACTCAGAGCAGTGCAGAGCCTAAGGGTAACGCTAGGAGCCTGCCGCAAAGATCATGCCCTAAGAAACAATTCAGGGACAGGGTTCTTCAGTCAGGGACTTAATGCTTCCCCCCACTCCAGGTGGCCAATTCTGCTGTGTTACCTGGACAGTATCAGCAGACATTAAGACTCACTTGAAGTTTTAACCCAGTTTCCAAGCCAATTCTCTGCAAGATACATGACAGTTGCACACAGGGAGTCTCAGCACAAGATTCCTCCAGTTAATTACACAGGCGTATGAGTAGGTGAATTTGCAGTAACTGATGCTTCCATAGAGGTATAAAGCCAGCTTTGTTTGTTCAAGCAAGCGCAGCAAAAGAGGCAGGACAGAAGGGTAATGAAAGACACCACATGCAAAAGGGTCACGCTTGAGGACAGTTAATATCCCAAACCACAGACAGCCATTCCTTCCCTAATCACCCAGTGGGACTCACACAGAGCTGCTCGTCCCCAAACCTGCAGGAGATGGACTCATCCACCCACTGCCACATCAGCAGTTGGCTATTAACTGTCCTCACCCAAATAAAACACTCAGGTTTCAAGCAAGCTTTAGAAAAGAGCAAGTTTGAAGCAAGCAGATTCCAAGCCTAACATCGTGTGAGGCAGCAGAGGCCTCCCTTCGGTTGTGACCCTTCTCAAACTGCTATCTCACTGTCTGAGCTGATGCCTTCTGCTAACAGAACACTGCTGGTGTGACTGGAGTCTACAGCAATGCTTCCCAGACTCTCTCCACAGAGGAGGGAAAGTGTGTTTATAGGGGTTAAGCACAACAGCAGCTGAAGTCCCTACAAGCCAAGCCCTGAGATGCAATTTGTTTCTTCAGTCATCAGCAAGTGACTGTGGGGCTTCTACAGGCACAGAGTCCTCTCTGACCAGGATCAGGACAGACTTTCCTCACTGCTAACCCAAAATCTAGATCCCTTGTTCTCTGAACTATATCCCACAGTGATCCAAGAGCTTAATGCCATGGGGCAGTTAAAGTTATCCATGGTCACGTTTGGGGTTTAAGTATCTGCCAAAATAAAGTCAATCAAGGAAGTGTTACCATGTCTTCTTTGCCAGTGTAAACCTCATGGTGTTTGATTGTTGGCTGCTCCATCTCTTCCCTCCAAAAGTAGTTCTGAGAAGGCAGAGTCCGACATAGCACAGCACAAGCCACTTCACCTCTCCAGCTGCCCTTTTTATGAGCTCATTGTAGCAAATCCCATTGAAAGAGTTAGCGTGGGGTTCTTCCTCATAGTTCAGAGGGAGCATTTAGCACAGAAGTTTAACTGGTTTTAACTCATTATTTCTCAGTTGTCTCTAAATCTTGCCCAAGCAGCATACTAAATTGTCTCCTACCCTCCCACACAGCTGGCTGACAGAGCACACATCGAACAACTGTTTCAAGCGTGGAAGCAGCAGAGGAAAGGCATGCTGTAGCAGTGTTAGGAGTTCAGGGTTATCTTTCCAACAGGCACAGGGGGGAAGAGCACAGCGTTGGTTGCAAAAATGGAGTGTGCAGATTATGGAAAGGCCAAAGCTTAAAGGACTTAAGAGCTCCCACTCACTAGTGAAGGACTTATCCAGAGGTTTCTCTATGACAGAGCATGTGGAGTCTGAACTACTGCTGCTGCTACTGCCTGGAAAACAGAAATGCGTCCCACAGAAAAACCCAGAGAGGAAGAGACATGCAGATGGGAAGTTAGTTCTAAAGGGAAGAAACCCAGAAGGGCCAGCAACCTGGTTCAAAGGGGCACAAGTTCCCATTAGGAAGCATTTGCTAGGAT
This sequence comes from Porphyrio hochstetteri, assembly GCA_020800305.1. Taxonomy (NCBI): domain Eukaryota; kingdom Metazoa; phylum Chordata; class Aves; order Gruiformes; family Rallidae; genus Porphyrio; species Porphyrio hochstetteri. Next base: position 1,783,061 of record CM036919.1, on the reverse strand, counting down.
CCCTCCCAGAGTCAGCCTGCAAAGCCACTGTTTCCCAGCACAGAATAGCATGCTCCAAAAGACACCTCAGGTAAAACCCATCTCAAACCAGCCTACAGCTTGAAACAACATGCCAAGGCAGCTTCCATCTCAAGCAACAACAGCACAGGAAACCAGATCACAGTGGAGAAGGCTGTGGATATCTGCAGAAGCAGAGGATTCAGTGGCCAGGAGGCCTTTCCAGTCTGATGTACGTGGCAATCTGCTCCTTCCCTTGCACAGGGACAGTTACTGTGCCTGCTCCTGCTGAGCAACACCCTTACTTAGGGACCTTAGAGCAGCTTGTTTGGAAGCTGAGTCAGTTATCTGCCCCCTACTCCTTTCAAGCAGGATTTTGAAAGTGGTCCCCTTTTGGGAGATTAGAGCATGGCTTGGTTCTTGATGGACACAGTGGTCAATCTTTTTGCCTCTAGAAATTACCAAAATGTGAAAAATGAAGTTGTTACAGCTATCAAAGGCATGACAAAGGTAACTTACAGCTCTACTTGGACAGCCAGCAAAATGAAGAGAGTGCATCTAGAACAGGATGCTTAAACAGGAATCTTTTAAACAGATTTGGGTGCTTCAGGACAGGAAGGCAGTTTGAATGCCAAAATTAGTTTACTAGAGAAGCTAAAAGTGTAGCACTGGGCTTGACTTCTCTGCTTCCCAAGAGGAAACATCAGAGGTTCCAGAGGCATAGCAAGCTTCCTGGAAGCCACAACATCCCATGGGACAACACCCCATTGAACTGAACATCCATGGGACAGTTCAATACCACCCTTTGGATTTTTGATGTATAGCAGGGGTTTAAGACTGGTGTAGCACCACGTCAAGTCACCATGGGATTTCCAGAGTGCCCTCAAACAAGGAACATGCACCTCTCCCTCAGCTTTTCAGCTTGCACAAAGGCACCCAAAGATCAAGTTTTTCTCCTCCAGAGACACCAGAAAAGTTACTGAACATCCATAAGAGATGAATCCTTTGCCTAAACCACAGCCAAAATTCCCCTCCGACCATTCCCACCATCATAACAACCTCATCTGCCTACCAACTCATCTTCAGTGCCCTCTCCCTCCCACCTGCACACAGGGACAAGTCACACACAGCCACCGTGTGGCACCGGGAGCCACCAGAGGAGGATGCTACCACAAGCACAACTACCCAAGTGGAAGCAGATACTACAGGCTCAGAGCTGTCCAGCGACAGAGACGGCAGCAAAGAGCTTCGTTTCGAGGAGAGGCATGATAATTGCAGCGGCAGTCAGGCAGCTCTAGACCTCCACTTCCCCCCTCGTGGCTTTGGCTACGCTTTCTGACAGCAGCTCCTGGGTAGGAGGAGATGGGTGACACTGACAGGAGTCTCCTGCCTTACCCCGCCGCTTCTTCCGCTTCTCCCCGTCCTCTCCAATCTCCCCATCGTCATCTTCATCCTCCTCTTCAGAATCACTGCCCTCAGAACCAGAGATCTCTTCCCCTAGAAGAGAACAGTGTGCTTTTTGTTATGCTTTCCTTCACCTCCTACCAGCTCGTTATCTGATGGCAGCAGTCATCCCAACACAGCAGTGTCCAGCCTCAGCCGCTGAGCACCTGCACAAGTGAGGAGCTGCTGAGCAGCTTGCCAGGGCTCAGGAAACTTCAGGGAAAAAAAAATCAAGGTAAGTAATGTAATGCTCTGAGGTCAGTGTGTGTATGTTAAGGCTCAGGTGGGTGCTTTGCACAGGAACTAACACCTCAGGAGCGCAAGGATGCTCTGAGCTGTGGTTTCCCCAGCAGGATCTCCCCACACCTTCTCTCCCACCTCAGAGGGGAAAACAGTCAGATGAGTAGAGTTCACATAGACCTGCTACTTAATCCAGCACCTGTACACAGGAAGCTGGGTGGCTGTTCATTGAATGGCTGTTAATTGAGAAAATGGCCAGTTTCACATGTTTATCATCACACCAGGCTCAGGTGGTGAGCTTGGGAACCAAACTGAACAGAACCCAGGATTTCACACCCTGGCCTCTCAGCCGAGCTGTTTGTTCTGCTGCTTAGAGTCTAAACTTTAAGCAGCCACTCTCAGCTCAGAGGTGAAACAGCAACACCCAGCTCCCAACCCCGAAGCATCTCCTGCCTCTCTTGAACGGGGCAGATCCCCAACACCAAGTCATGCTTGGCTTACTGCTGCAGCTGTCCTGTGCTGCGAGCCAAGGCAGTAAGCACCCATCTGGCAAGGCCCTTTGATACTGATGGACTAATGGTGTCACAAGGCCATGAAATTACAGCACTTAAAGCAGCTTCTTATTTCCCTGTGCATTGTTTCATAGTCTGCCCACTTCTAGCTCCACAAATTCTGCTTATTTCCCCCCCTCCCCTAAAAATAATGCATCCCTCCTCCCCCAACAGGGAAAACATTTGGCCCTTCCTTAGGCACATTAACTCCCTCTACCCATCCCAACCCGGGCCAGGAGCTCAGTGCCACCTAGTGGGCACAGCCTGGGGACACGGGCTGGAGGAAGGGCCCCCTCACCTTCTTCCAGCTTTTTCTTGAGCTCTTCGATCTCCTTCTGGAACTGGCGGAGCAAAGCATCCTTGGGATCCTCGTTAATCCTGGCCTTGTTCTTGATGTTCTTGGCTCGGTTTGCATACCTGAGGGTGCTGATGGTCTCGTCGTAGTTGTAGTCTGCTGGGCCAATGTTTGCACACTGTGACACAGAGGAGGACAGTGTCAGAGCCCAGAGCAGCTTCAGGGACTCAGCCTCACCTCTGTCAGTCTCACTGCTACTCCTTCCCAAGCTTTCCTTCTACACCAAAGCTGCTTTTGGCTGCCCAAGCACAGCTCCCATTTGATCTCATGCACGGGTGCACACTGTGCTCAGACCCTCCTCTGCACAGGGGCAAGGAGAGAGACAGGAAAAAACCCACATACAAGTTCCCTGAGCTGCACCAGCTCTGAACTAAAGAGGTAAACACCAGGCTGCTCTCACAGAGAGGTCACTATGCTCCCCCTGTAAAAATACCCCTGGGCAGAAAGGGCAGCTCCCAGCTTACCATCATGGTCTTAGAGTTGCCCCCCAGAGAATCCTGAAGGAGCCGTGTCAGTTTGGAGTTGCGGTAGGGCACGTGGGTGCTCTTCCCATCCACCAGCGCGGAGATAACGTTCCCCAGCGTGGAGAGAGAGAGGTTGATCTTTGTAGCTTCCTTCAGTCGCTGCCCCGTGGCTCCAGTTTTGGCCTGTCTTTCAGAACCCTGGAAAGAACCAGAAGCTGCAACAGATCCTCCAGCACATCCAGAAAGCATCAACTACATCTGAAGTCGCACTGGCAGCCATGTCACTGACCAACTCCTCTGTTAGAGAACCTGGCTACGTATCTCAGCACTAAACTCTGGGGCCTGCAGTACAAGAAGGATGTGGGGCTGTTGGAGAGGGGTCAGAGGAGCCACGGAGATGATCAGAGGGCTGGAGCAGCTCCCCTATGGAGAGAGGCTGAGGGAGCTGGGCTGGGTCAGCCTGGAGAAAAGGCTGTGGGGGGACCTCACTGCAGCCTCCCAGTCCCTGAAGGGAGCAGAGGAACAGCAGGGGATTCAACTTTTTAAAAGTTAGACAATGGCAGGACAAGGGGGATAGATTAAAACTAAAGGAAGGAAGGGTTAGATTAGATATTGGGTGAAGTTTTTTTACAGAGAGAGTGGTGAGGGGCTGGAACAGGCTGCCCAGAGAGGGGGTGGGTGCCCTGTCCCTGGGGGTGTTCAAGGCCAGGTTGGATGGGGCCCTGGGCAACCTTGTGTAGCTCCAGGCTGGAGGTTGGTGGCCCTGCCTGTGGCAGCGGGTTGGAGCTCTGTGATCCCTGGAGTCCCTTCCAACCCATGCCATTCTATGAGTCTATGATAATGAAGTCAAACAGGTCTTAGCCACAGCTTTCAGTGCCAGCAAATCCTGGGATGCTCAAAGTAATACAGCCGGGAAAAGAGATTTTTATCCCCATGAAAAAAAGCTTCATGAGAAACAAGCCAGCACTTATGAGGCACCTCAGCTAGAGCCACTAAGCACCATCCCCAGCCTTTCCTATCAGTGGATTGAAGGAGAAAAAGCAACACTGCAATTACTTTAAAGGTTCATTGATCAGCCTGAGCATACATCATGTAACTGGAGTTAATATTCAGACACTGAATGTCTGTAGTCTCCCCTTTCTTCCATCTTCTCCAAGGAGAGGTAGTCTAGTGTGAGAACAGGGTGCTAAAGACACATTTTACCAGCACAGTTACAAGCAGGGAACCTGCAAGTGATTATCTGTGTGGTCACAACCCTCTAAAAAAGCTGCTTGCAGAGATCCAGTTCTGCTGCCCAGCTCTTTCCAATGTAGTTTATCCATTTAGTAATGGATTTATAGAAGCAAGAGAGCCCTTTACACTGGGACAGGCTCTAGCTACACTAAAAGCTCTTCCTGGTACACCTCTGACTTAAGACCCTGATTGAATGTGTCACAGCAGTCAAGCATCAAACAGAAGACAGGCTTTAGCCATGAAACACAGGACAGGCCCTTTGCTGTGCCTTCAGCAGCACATACACAAGCAGCAGTGCCCACCACATGCTCCAGGAGACCTGGCTGCTCCCACTTACAGCAAGATCAACGAGGTGAAGCTTGCCCATGCGCACGTGCATGTTGCCATCGACACCCTTCTCGCTGCACTCGATGGTGATCGTGAAGATGGCGTGCGAACGGGAGCTGTGCTCGTTCATGTTCGTGGCACCAACAGAACCTTTTGAGGGAGAAAAAGCACCACTTTCAGAAGGAAACACATGCTCCTGTGACAGTCTTACTGCTCTCAAAGGAGCCCCAGCCCCACCTCTTTACCCAGCCCTTCCAGAGGATGGAAGGGCGATGCTCAGACCTGCAGTAAACTGTTCTTGGGCGCTGAAGTTGCAGCACATCTCTGATGGGGACTAGCAGAAGCACTACAGCTGTACCTCTAAACCAACCACACACTCCCCATCCCAAGAGCAGCAATTCTGACCTGTTTAAGACTACAAAGACCAGAAGCTTAAGGCACTCTCAGATGACCCCTGAAAACAGCTGTATGTTGAGACATAAGGACCCAGCAATCCAAGTTGAGAGCAACAGCAGTCAGAACTTTTAGGTCATGAAAGGATCTGAGCTTAACTAAAGAGTCTTCCAGAAAACATAAACCACCTCCCACTCACAGCACAGGGCTGGTTGTTCATCCTGAGCAGGGCCGAAAAGAACCAAGAGACACACCAGCAGTTCTGACAATGCTGACAGCACTCACTGCATCCTCCCCTTTGCTGTTTCCCCCACTGGCACCAGCCAGTTCCACACAAAAGGGGTTTGGGAGGGGATACCCTTTTTGCTCTGCTCAGCTGAACAATCTATCCAGCCCCAGGACTAAGATCTCTCAGTACAGTCTCCTAACCAGATTCTGCACTGCCAGAGCTACAAACCTGCCCACAGCAAGGCTACGTACGGTTCTTGTGGCCCAGAGTCATGATTCTGTCCATATCATCTGCATTGTTCACAACATAAGCTGAGAGGTCTTTGATATAAACTCCTACATCAGGTCTCTCTTTAACCTAAGAGAGAAACAGTTTAGATGGAGCATCCTTAGGAGATCCCTGACAGCCAGTTCCAGTGGTCCTGTAACAGTACAATGAGCTACTCTCCCAGGTTCTGGTTGGCACAGAAACCACTCCCAATCAGAGCAGGGAAGGGATAACAGGACAACACTGCACTGGTTTCCTCTGGTGACAAACAGCAACTTCAAATCAGTCTCTAATTCCTAGAAAGGCTGCTGAGGGGGTAGAGCTGACTCAGAGCAGCCAGATCCTCACCATGCAACTGACCCAGAAGAAGAGATTGAGAGTCATCAGCAGTGATACCCAGCTACTGTACCTCAGAGAAATGTGCTGAGGAGCCCAACCTCCCACTTCCCTTCAAGTGCTTCCCTGGCCTTTAAAATACACTACTGCTCATGGATTCAAAACAAACACCACGTCCAGAGCAGCAGACTCACCTCTAGCCTCTGTGTCTGGTCCTTTCCCAGCAGGTCCCGCACTTCTTCATTGTAGATTTCCAGGTAAGACACACGGACTAAAAACCTGGAGAGAAGCAGAGGGGCAGCTTTCTCAGCCAGACATTTATTCAAGTCCAACACACACAATCACAGGGCACAAAGAACACACAGAGATACACTAACACAATCCTACTACCCACCAAGAGCTGCCTAAGCAGGAGTCTTCCAGCTAGGGCCAGAGGTACTCTTTCAGGTGCTACTGTCAGGGTCAGGCTGCTACTACAGATGGACACACAAAAGACAGGAGCTATTTACCTTGTGTCCCCCTCTGCCTTGGCAATGTGACCAAATATATGTGCAAAGGAGTTGGGAATGATGCCTCTAAGCTCAGGAACTGCTCGGACCCCTTCCATGGTGAAGGTTTTGCCTGTTCCAGTCTGCCCATATGCAAAAATAGTACCTGAAGGATAAGAAAATATATGAATGAGCTCTAAGAAGTTGCTAATTGTGGTTTTAGTGATAGCACAGATCACCTCAGAGCTGAATTTTTCCACCCTCCTCTAGCAGATAGGAGCAGCAGGAATGCTGGACAGACACAGCAAACAGGGCTGAGCCACTGTTTTACCCAGCCTGCAAGAGATCCAAGAGAAAGTCAGCTTGTTCTCACTCTGCAGAGTGATTAAAGTACAACTGCTAGTACACTTAGGTCTCACACACAAATAATTAAGGCAAGCCCAATTAATAACGTGGTCAATTAGAGGAAGATCGTTATAAACCAACTGCAAAACCAACCACTGCCAGTGCTCTAAGCCACAGCAGAGCCAGCACGAGGCTTCTACAACACAGGCCACACAGCACAAGCCCAGTTCTGAGCCTGCAGAGGCAGCTACAGCTTTGCCTGGGTAGTCAGCCTGCATAAGGCAACAACCAGAAAACTAACTGAGATCCCAGACTCTGGTACTCCAGAAGCATTTGGGGTTTTAAGTTTAGCCTAGCACTGCTGAAAACTCAAGTTTTGATTGTCAAGGAACTGACATTAAAACTTATCTTTCCCCAACTGTCATCAGCTGATAGCTGGGTGTGTTAGCACAGGAGCTTATCAGGCACTCTACACACCCCCAAAAACCTTTATAGCACGAGGTTATGGAAAACAATCATTTGTTTCCCTATAGCATCTGCTTTCCTTTACATGCATAACAGACACACACACAAATCGTGGTTATGCTCTTCCCAGCTGTAGGAAGCAGCAGATTATCTGTGTGGTAGGGCAGATGTGTTTAACTAGTCATCTTAGTTTAAAACAGCAAAGTTTAGAGGAGGAAACACAGCAGTTATGTGCACGAGTCTGGTATGCATACCTAGGTACTACAGGGCCATGGCAGCTGCCTGAAATTGTACAGTGAAGAGCTGCTGAGAACTCTGACAATGAGATAAAGACATTTATCTTTTGCAAACAGAAGATACAGAATAAAAACACAGAGCTAGCTGACCTCAGCTGAGTCTTGTTCATCACCAGACTCCCACTGTTACTGACCAGAGTCAGTACAGCCACAGCTCCTCAGAGCAGCAAGTGCCTTCGGGCTTCTTTATACATTTGAGGCCAGGACAGAAACAACACAGGGCTGCAGCCCCACAAGGCACAGCTCCCTGTAAGGGCAGCAGCAGGAACTCTACAGAGAGCAGGAGATGGGCTCCTTGACTTAAAACAAGGGACTTACCATTGTATCCTTCCAGGACAGAGTCAATAATAGGTCTTGCAGTTAAATTATAGACATCCAGCTGTTTGCTCTCCGGTCCAAACACTGTGTCAAACGTAAACGTCTTGGGAGGCTCATTGGAGGAGTCTGTTTTGTGCACAGTTATAGTCCCTCTCATCTCATCTACGTTGACTGCCATTTTGTAGCCCGTGGCCTTCTCTCGCTCATTGAGCGGCCGGCATCGAACCACCACCTTGACATTGTCACAGCTCTCTGGCTTGTCCAGCTTCTCAGGCTTGTTAATCTGTAATTATTTTAAAAAGCAAGAAACACAGAGGCTGTAACACCATTAACATACCTGCCTGCTGAAGCACAAACTCGAGCAAATGCCTGCACCTCCACAGGACCACGAACCTGGGGACACGACTGAAGCTGAGAGAACAACACATCCTTAATTAACCCAACCTTCTTGTTCACTAATATGGAAACAAGATTGAGGAAGACTTGAGAATTTCACATTCAAGATCATCTATGAATTTCTTCCATCAGCAATTTCACCCTTGCAAATGTTTGCTGGGAGAAGGCGCAGTAATCCCCCCATCAGCACTGACAGCATTCTCTCAGGGGAGCACACAAGCCTCAAAGCTCACAGATGACAAGCAGGTACCAGGGAGCGCTGGCTGGAGGGAACTCACTGAAGTTACCAGCCCCAGCATACGGGCTGGGCTTGGAATAGAATCAGTCAGAAGATTCAAACACCCACCCTTTCGTTCCACAAAGCTGGAAGCACTGCTGATGAACCTGGTGTCACGCTTTATTCACAGGTAAATAAATCCAAGCCCCAGCTGATCTCGCTCAGCCTAAGACACTGCCCGGGGCCCTGGCAACCCGCTGACGTCCAGGACAGCAGCTTTAGCACTGACTTCAGTAGCTTTAATGGCTCCAGCCACTGCTAAAGCTGCTGTCCTGGACATCAACGAGGAACAGGCTCCGCTGCCTAGCGCCTCTCCCCCAGGTGCCTCACAGGCCTCAGCGGAGCCCAGGGACGGCTCCTGCCCAGCCGCCTCATCACGGCCTTACTCGGGTCTCCAGGACCAGCGAGTCGCGACAGCCACCGGCGGAGGAAAGCGGGGCCGAAGCGCTGCCCCAGCCGGACCCCGGCCCCGAGCAGGGAGCCGCGCTCCTCCCGCGCCCGGCCAGGGCCGCTTGCCTCACCGCGCCGGCGGGCGGGCCGGGCCGTGCCTGCGCAGCATCCCCGGGAAGGCCGGGAGCAGCGGCGAGACCGCCCCGGTAAGGCGCGGCGCGGCGAGGCGAAGTGAGGTGAGGCCGGCCTCCGCCCCTCACCGCCGAGGGCCGCCGCTGCCAGGGGACCCGCCCCGCTCCACCCGCAGCCCCTCGCCCCACCGGCCCCGCTCGGGCTGACGGGACGCCGCCCGCCACGGGAACGGAGGCCGCGAACCCCCCGCGCCGGGCTCCTGTCAGCGGCAGGCCGGGGATGGCGGGGCCCGGGCGGCGCGGGGCCGGTCACGCCGCGCAGCCCGCAGGCCCGGCGGGACTCACCGGCATGGCGGCGGCGCACAAGCGGGAGCGGCGGCGGCACACGGCCCCCGCCGTCCGGCTCGGCGGAACAATACCAGCGCCGCGCCTGCGCCCGGCCCGCCCGCCACCAATCCCCGCGCGCTGCGGAGCGCTCTCACCCAATGGCTGACGGGGAAAGGCGGGGCCCGGCCTGCCCCCCGCGGCCGGGGGTGAGCGGCCCCAGCCAATGAGGAGGGCGGAGAGGTCGGGGTGGGCGGAGCGCCGCGTCGCCATGGGAACGGCGCTGGGGTCGCTGCGGCTCAATGGCGCCGCCCGGGGCGGGAGGGGGCGGCTTCGCCCGGAGGTCGCGGGTCCCGGCGCCCCGCGACAGGGCTCGGGCAGCTCCGGAGCTGGTCCTGACGAGGCTCCGGGACTGAAAAGGCCCTGGGGGTTCTGACAGGACACTGGGCCCAGTGAGGCTCTCAGGGGGTTGCGGGGCCGCGGGGCTGATGGCTCCAGGGCTGCGGGGCTGCAGTGGCTCTGACAGGCTGCAGCACTGACAGGGCTGCAGTGGCTCTGACAGGCTCCAGCACTGACAGGGCTCCAGGGCTGCAGCCCCAGCCCATTATCCCCACCAGCAGACAATCCGTCTCCTTTTCCTGGTCTCTGATCACCCCCCCCCAGTATTTCTGCACACCCAAACCCTTCCGTTGGCAGGCTGCAGGGTGCTGTTCCAGTCCGCCTCCTCCTGCTCTGGACAGCACGGCCTGGGGTCCCAGCACAAGGCCAGGAACAACCAGCAGTAAGCATCAGTCACAAACAAACCGAGGGCTGCTGGACAGTCACGCTGTATTTCTCCCTGAGGGCCGTAGGCGGGAGCAGGAATGTGGACAGGATTGATCTGGGGCTTCCAGAAGGGCTTCTGACCTCACCCACCAGACTCACTGGGCGCACACCAGTAATGACAGGACGGGGCCAGTCCCTCACCCCCAGCCGAGTGTCACCAGGTGAGTCAGGCAGCTGGAGCACAAGTGTTCAGCAAACACTGTCGCTTTGCTGTTCATACACAGTGTTACTCAGAGCCCTGCTGCACGCAAAGATTTGCAGGCTAATGGAGTAAATTAACCCCAAAAATATATAACCCAAAGGGCTGGAGAGAGAACAGGGAGTCATGCTTGGGCAGGCAAAGCTGAGGAGTGAGGAAAGGTTTAACATACAATTAACCAGCTCCCCACAGAGAATGCTGGGTGAGAAACACAAAGGGAACCAGGAACCAAGGGGAAAGCTGAGGAAAGCGCTCAGGAGAGGGGGAGATCCTGCCTGGAAGCAAACACGGGGTGAAGCGTGGGGTGCTGGCAGAGTGGCCCAGCCCTGTGAGGGGCTGGGTGGGTGTGCTCTGTGAGACACACACAAAAAAGAGGCTTCTTTCCAGTTCCTGGAAGGAAAACAGCTCCTGGTGGGTGTTTGGGATGGTGTGGATGCTGCAAGAGGGTGTTTTGGACATGGCTGTGCCAAAGAGAGTGGGCAGTGCAGAGGGGACGGGGCGGGGTTGGGGCTGTGCTGAAGGTTTGTCACATCCTGACCCAGGGAACGCAGGGGGACTCGATGGTCTCCGTGCAGGTGAGACAGGCCCATGTGTGCTGAGGCAAGGTTCATTTGAGAAGCACCAAGCACTTTGGGCTGGGAGAGCGGTGATCTGGTGACCCAGCAGAGCTGCTACCTGTGAGACCAAGCTGTGGGGACAGGGCAGGACAGGGCAGGACAAGGCAGGACAAGGCAGGACAAGGCAGGACAGGGCAGGACAGGGCAGGACAAGGCAGGACAAGGCAAGACAAGGCAGGACAGGGCAGGACAGGGCAGGACAGGGCAGGACAGGACAGGACAAGGCAGGACAGGGCAGGACAGGGCAGGACAGGACAGGACAAGGCAGGACAGGGCAGGACAAGGCAGGACAGGGCAGGACAAGGCAGGACAAGGAAGGACACGGCAGGACAAGGCAGGCCAGGGGAGGACAAGCCAGGACAAGGCTGCACTTTCCCATGTCAAGCACTCCCTTGGGGAGATGACACAGGCTAATCTCTCGGGGGGTGCAGTCGGAGCCCCCCCGCAGCCCGCAGGAGGGAGCTGTGCCCAAAAGGGTTTCCGCACCTCTCTCTTCTTCCTCCCGCCCTTCGTGCCGCGCTGCCTTCACTACACAGGAGTTTCTCGCTCCGGCGGCGCCGGTGGGCAAAGGGCACCGAAACACAGTCTCCGCCGGCCCCGCCGCCACCCGCTGCCCTTCCCGGGGAATGGGGGGGCCGGGCCGGGCCCTGCGCGCAGCCGCGGATGTCAGCGGGCGGAACGGCCCGTCCCGCCCCGCCCCGCCGAGCCGCTCCCCGGCGGCGGGATCCACCGAGCGCCCGCCCGCCGCCCCCATGCCCGGGCGGCCCCGGCCCAGCACCCCCGACGGGGAGGGTAAGGACGGCGCCGGGCAGGTCCTGGTGGGGCGGGGGTCTCCTGCCGGGGATGGGGCGGGACGGGACGGGACGGGGCGGGACAGGACGGGGGTCTCCTCCCGGGACGGGGCGGGACAGGACAGGACAGGACGGGACGGGGGTCTCCTGATGGGGATGGGGAGGGACAGGACAGGGCAGGCAGAATAGGATGTGGGTCTCTTCCCGGGGACGGGGAGGGACAGGACAGGGCGGGGGTCTCCTCCCGGGACGGGGCGGGACAGGACAGGACAGGACGGGACGGGGGTCTCCTCCCGGGGATGGGGAGGGACAGGACAGGACAGGACAGGACGGGGGTCTCCTGAGGGGGATGGGGAGGGACAGGACAGGGCAGGCAGAATAGGATGTGGGTCTCTTCCCGGGGACGGGGAGGGACAGGACAGGGCGGGGGTCTCCTCCCGGGGACGGGGCTCCCCGCTGCCTCCGGTCGCGGTGCGGGACTGGAAGGACAGTGCGGGAACTGCTCGGTGTCGTTCTCGGGGACAGCCCGCGGAGGGGGAGCTTTCAATTCACTCCTTTTCTCATCTAGTTACAGTAAGAGCAACTTTTCAGTGCATCAGACGGGCCGAGGAAGCCGTTCCAGCTCCCCCAACACTTCCAGAGCATCCACATCACTTTGGGGCTTCTTCTAAGGGAGCTGTAGGGAGAACGGTGTGAAAACACTGCTGAGGAAGCCCACATCCACTGCTTTGCACAAAGAAGAGCAAAAAATATATATATCTATCTAGTATCAGCCTTTTCCTGCTGTTAGAGAAACAGCACTGAAACACTCCATCCCAGGCTGCGCTGTTCCACTGCTTGGTTCTTAGGTGCTGGCATTCAGGGAGATTATGTCATGTGAATAGGGGCTTGCTCTGAGGAGCGTGGCTCTTCCAGGGTGTTGCTGTTGGGTATCTTCAGCAGAGAAAGATTAAGTTGCTGTTAACTGGGAATTAATAACCCCCTGAAGAATAGTAATCCCTGGGCTCTGTATTTGCTAGGAACTTGGAATCGGGTGGTAAAGGGTTACAGCTTAATAGCTCTGCACATGGGGAGCTGAACATGTGAACCAAGGCAGGGAGTAGTACATACTGCTCACCCGAGGTTACTCAAGGAAGCTTCAGGGAGGAAAAAAGCTGAGCTGTGCTGTTGTTTGGCTGTTGACATGTTTCCTTTCATCATGACCTCCCCGTGGGAAAACGGGTGGCAGGATGGCTCTGCCTGCAGACGAGTCCTACGGCTGCTCCCGACTCAGGAAAGGCATCATGAGGGAAATCTTAGTACAAGGAGCTGGGGTGTTGCTTTATAATTCTTTTCTTGGTTTTGACAGTGGCTCCCACCAGGGAAACTGGCTCAGAGACTCACCATGAAGTGCCCTGGGCCTCCGGAGAGCTCGCGACTTGCCCGCTCCCTGGACCACGCCTTAGCCAGGGAGGCTAGGATTTGGAAAGTGCCAGTCTTCCAGAATCTCACCCTGAAGGTATTTCCCCTCGTCCTCTTTGGAGGTGCCTAAGGGACCCTGCAGACATGCAGTGCTGGTCCTGCCTTAAGGCAAAGGTCACCCTGCATAGACTAAGCTTAAGGAACAGAGTGGGAAGAGGGTCTGTCTTTGTCCTTGTGTAAACCAGGTGAAAAATGCCCCAAAGTGCCCTGCCAGCCTTGTCTCCTTTTTGCAACACTGTAGAAATGAGATTTTAAAGTTTTACTACCAAATAAAGCAAAATAGTGAACTGGATAACGTGAGGAGTAATATTAAATGAACTGGTGGCAAGTGTTGTCTGTGCCCTGTAGCTGCTTGGCCTTTGGGTTCTCCTACAGTAATGCTGGAGGAGACGTTTCCTTGCCATGAGTTACGTGTGGCACTGAGTGAAGCCCTCCCTCTTACCTGAACGCATCTTTAAGTAAGATATAAGAAAGAAAAAGAACCCTGAGTATGTTTTACCTTGGGGGAGTCATAAACCTGGCTTCTGTGGTCCCAAGGCTGACCAAATCCAAGGGCTGGTAAAAAGGGAATCCAGGAGAGTAACTCAAACCTGCTCCCAACTCCTGTTTCTCTCTCTAAGGAGGCTGAGTGAAATGTGCTGCATGGGGGCTTCGGTCTTCTCTGGAGGGGGATAATGAGCACACTCCTTTGTAAGAGCTCAGCTGGGTGCTTCTGCCATGCAAGGGGAGGGCTGGGTGCTGCCCTGTGCTGAGCTCCAGTGAGTCCCAGTACAGGGCCCCTGTAAGCACAGCTGGAGCCTGGCTGGGTGGGCATCATGGGTGAGTGCTTTAAACTGCTCCAAAACCTGCCCTTCCCTTCACCGTGTAGACACAGCCAACTCCTTTCTTCCTTCCAAGCCTCCAGACATCTGAAATGTTAATTAGAGCACTTAGAATGATTTGAGGCTTCCATTGGAGTTATGTTAACAGCCTCTTCAAAGCAGGGACTGTATTTTCCCTCTCTTTCCTCCCCTCAGGGCACAGATATCTCTCTGTCACGTTACCAGAAAGCCGTTCTCTGGATTGCAGAAATCAGCTCTCGCTTCCAGTTTTACCCTGAAACCTTTGCCTTGGCTACCAGCATCCTTAACCGGCTGCTGGCATCGGTGAAGGTAGAGAACCTCTGTCAGCTTCTTCCTGGCTGGGTCACTGACTGGGGGCCTGAGGAGCGGGTGGTCTGTGCGCAGAGCGGGTGCTGTGCTTGGCAGCAGATTTGGGGAGTGGCTGGGGTCCTCACTGGGGGAGGCTTTTAAGGATATATATAGAGGAATTGGAGTGTTTGCTGAGGTTGCACTGACCCACAGACCTCCCTGGAAGTGTTTGTGGGACCTGTAGTCCCAGTGCTGTGATAAGCAGAAGGAACTCGTTATCACCTGGTTGTCTCTGCCAAACAAAAACCATCACTTCAGATTTTAGGTTTGAAATCATCATTTGTAGCCAAACTGTGGGGCCATTTATTTCTGCCACTGAAGGCAGGAGTTGAGCTGAGCCTTGTGGTTCTCAGTCCTGCTTAGAGGGGTACTGGCCTTTGGCAAAAGCATATTAATTGGTATCTCAGCCAAGAAGAGGACCAGCATTGCATTGCACACACTGGGCATTGAGTAGTCTAAAGATGGTGGGATGTGTGAATAAAAGTTGCACCAAGAGGAGGATTTATTCTGTTTACCTTTGGGTTTCCTTGCTCTGTTTCCAGCGCCAGATGGGTATTTCTGCAGCTAAACTAATTCAGCAGCAACTGCAGCTTAAATGAAAGTTTGAACCATGTGCATCTGTCATAGAATGACAATTATTTCCCTCAGGACTCTTTATCTCTTTCACTCAGTGTTTGCTTCTTCTCCCTTCAGGCCCAATTAAAATATCTTCAGTGCATTGCAATTTCCTGCCTTGTCCTTGCAGCAAAAACCAACGAAGAAGATGAGGTCTGTATGTTAAACACATTAAACTCACCTTGTGTGTTCAAGAGGGTTGTGTTTCTAGGCCTTTCAACAGCCCGATGAGCAAATGCAAACTTGTTTACCCCAAGTACTCCTCCAAGGGGTGACAGTAACACTTTCAGTCCTGTTTCATCACTGTTCAGAAGAATTGTGACCTTCATGGATGAAGGACTGGGGTTTGCTTACACAATAGATGTGTTCCCCTCCTCCTGTCCTCAAACCTTTTCAGACTGGGGCTCGCAGTAAGGCTTAGTGTGGGGGAACAGCTCTGTGAGCACAGCATCCAAGTGCTCCAGCTCCTTGCAGAGGTCCTGGGACAGTCAGGTGGGTGAGGCAGAGCAGAGATTCATCGCAGGCAGCTTAAAGTAGACGAGTTGACTTGGAGTCGGAACTGGTTGCTGAACTTCATGAGGAAATGACTCTGGTCTGCAGCTCAAGGTGAGCACACAAGCTCAGCAGCTGCCCCTGCGGGCGTGAGATGACACAGGAGAATCTCTGAGGGCAGGAGAGCACCGACAGGCCCCTTCAGTCGCTTACAGACACAAGGGGAAAGCACGTCTGGTGGCGTTTCTCCTCTGCCTGCCCTTCTGTTCTGGGAAGGAACAGGGAACCCAGGAGGTGGAGTCACACAGCGTATCTCTTCCAACCACCTCTGTGGTGAGGTGCTTCATGGCCTCTCTGAGGATGTGTCAGGCTGAGGTTACTCTTCTCTTCTCAGCTAAAAAGGAGAAGCTGAGTCAATGACCACAGGAAATGAGACAAGCACCGAGGGCCCTGCCAGGCCAAGAGGAAGCTTCCTCCTCGCTTGTCAGAGACGCAAAACTCGTGACACTGGTAGCAGGGAGGCTCACGGTGACCCAGGAGCTGAACCATGGGCTTGATCACAGCCCGCTGGCTGTGATGAGCACAGGCTGCTCTTCATTCAGGATGGGAGTTACCTAGGAAAGCAGTCTCCTTGATCAGCTTAGCCCTTTAGGATGTGTTTAAACGTGTCAGATCCCTTCCCAACACAGACACAGACACAGCACTCTGTAGGACGTTGGCTTCTTTATTTTTTTAATTCTTTTTCAATTCTTTGACTTTTGTACAGGTAATCCCATCGGTGAAGATGCTCGCAGTGCAGAGTGGCTGTAAACGCTCTCCAGCTGAGATCTTGAGAATGGAAAGAATTATACTGGATAAACTTCACTGGGATCTTTACACAGCAACACCAATGGATTTCTTGGACATTGTAAGCACTACATTTGGCAAATTTAGTTTCTTTAAAGAAACAGCTCCTTATCAAATAAGACTAGAAAACACAGATGCACACACGTACACACACCCACACATCCTTCCCAAGGTGCTTTGCAGACTCCCTCTGCTGAGCTCTCTGCAAGTCTTCTGAAGAACACTACAGGGATTTTTTTTTTTTTAAATTCTTTTTTTTTTAAAGTTTTCTACAGTTTAAAACCTTTCATTTTGCTCAAAAAAATTACTTTCCTCTTTAAAGGACAACTAAAAACAGACATTAAAAAGATTCTCATAATGCACAACTCTCGGCCATTTGTATATATATTTTTAAATACACACTGCAAAAATATTTCTAACTATTTCCATTCTATTAATACTGTACATAGAAAGCTGTCAGAGTTTTGCTACATCTCACACACAGGGTTATTTTTCCTTAAACCATTTGCCTTCTCATCCTGCTAATCATTCATCCTTGTTTCAGGCAATGAGACTACCCCAAGCTGGCACTTAGTTCACATTGCAGGTGCTAAACATTTGATAGAAATGATTAAACTTTGTCTTCAAGAAATGGTTGTGTGCTAATAAGGCAAAAATCATGGGGTAGGACACATCCTGGCTCCCTTTCTCAAGGTTATGTGCAAATATTAAGCCTCCTGGGGATGCTGATTGGGAAAAGGGCCATTGTTAGGTGCTTGTTTCCTGGGTAGATTCGAGTATGGTCAGTACTGTGGGTGCTGCTCCATTGGATCTGCTGGCCTGAACTGAAGCTCCTGGGTAGCAATCTGGGTAACATGGAATCTTCAGAAATGGTTCAGAAACACAGGCCTTTTACATTCATCATAAGCTCAAAAAAACCAGTTCAATGGTTGGCAAGTACAAACACAAACCACCAAAAAAAAGGGGGATGATGAGGGGAACCTTTGGGTTCCCTTATAGGAGATGGAATCAGGCTGTACTTGTGGTTGGGAACATATGGGAACATACAAAGTTCACTGACCTCTGCTTTCTGCTTTGTTTAGTTTTTTAAATATATACACGCTTTCTCTTCCCTGCAGTTCCACGCCATGGTGATGTCCAACTGCCCCCAGCTACTCCACAGGCTGCCTCAGATGAATCCTTCCCGCCACGTCGCGCTCTTGACCAAACAGCTACAGCACTGTATGGCATGCCACCAGCTAGTGCAGTTTAAGGGCTCCACACTGGCTTTGGTGATCATCACCTTGGAGCTGGAGAGGCTGACTCCTGACTGGTTTCCTGTTATTACTGATCTGCTAAAAAAAGCACAGGTAGGAATCAACATGGCCTTTGGTCCCACACCCCGAGGCCAGGGCACCAATAAACTCATAAAACCCAACGTTGCTCTTTGGAGAAGCACGTGTCCACGGTCTGCTCCTTGCTGCAGACGTCGCTGGAGCCAACAGAAGTGGGAATAAAGCTGTGTTAAGGGCTGGGATGGGGCAGAGGGCTTTCCCTTCCCATTGGCAGGGAAGGGAGGCATCCGAACTGCTTGGCCACAGACAGCTCCCTGCCTGCTGAGCACAGAGAGAGCTTCCCTCAAGGGGAATGTCTGAGAGCACCCAAAAACCTGCCCACAGCGTCCCCACTGAATGCTGCCAAAGCTGTAAAGGATGGTTACATTGCTTTTAAAATGTAATCAGCTTGGCTTCCAATGACACACCAAGCTGTGTGCATGGGGTTTTTTGCCAGCTCTTCTCCAGTTTCACAGAACACATGCCTTTTTAGAGCATCCACCTAAAGACCAGGCTGTCAGCTTACCGTCACCTCCTTTTGTGGTCCTGACTTTGTCTGAGATAACCTAGCTTCCCCCTGTCCCTCCTGACCATCCTCACCCCCTGAAAAGAAGGAGCACTTGTTTTGGGAGCTCCTGGTTCCATGTTCTGCATCAGGGCCAACACACAGACCACAGGCGGGCAGCCAGGGCGACATCCCTCCCATCCCAGCCCTGCTGTCCCCCCGAGTCACAGGGGTGGCAGCCAGAGGAGAGACAAATTTATCCTGAACTGACCCCTCCAAAAAATCTGCCTCTCTGCTTACAGGTGAACAGCACCGACTTCATCCGCTGCAAAGAGCTGGTGGGTCAGGAGCTGACGGGCCTGCAGCCAGCCAACGCCGTTTACATCTTCTGTCCCACCACCCAGGGCCGCCCTGCCGCCGGGGTGCCAGGCCCGGGCCCCGGGGGGCTGCAGCCTGCCCGCTCGGCCCAGCTTGGCGTGGCTGTAGGCCTGCCCCTTTTCACACCTCTCGCCCCCGCTGCAGCCCCAGCTCCTGATGACACCACAGAGACAGATGAGTACTACGATGGATTCGGGCAGCTGTACAGCGAGGAGGGGGGAGCGAGCGGTGGGAGAGGGCCCACGGGTGGGCTGTGCCTGCAGCCGGGGCCTGGGGAAGGCAGCTCCCCGTGTCCGCCCTTGCAGCCGCCTGAGGGGGATTAGTGGAGTCGCTGTCGTGGCCATAGCGGCTGTGGAACCATTAGGTCCTGGCCAAGAGAGCAGCTGACGCCGCAGAGCAAAGCGCCAGCCTGTTCCTCAGGGGATAATGCTGTGTAGCATCACTTACTTGTACGCCATTCCCAAGCAGCATGTGGCACCCCTCAGCTTCACCACGCAGCTCTGAGAAGCTGGGGAGAGGAGCGACCTGGGCGCAGTCCCACAACTCAGGGATCGAGCTGGCAGAAGGTGGTGGGGTCTGGGGGCTCTGTGCCAGTGAGAACAGAGTCTCCGGGGTTATTTTTAGTGTAGCCATATGATGGGTGGCTGACCGAGCCCCCTCATCCCACTCCCACCCTCCTCCTCTCCTTAGGGCTAACCTGACTTGCCAACAGCAGCTGCTTGTGAGGCAGGGGAGCCCTGGATGAGTAGTGCTCAGTGGGGGGAACCGAGGGTTTGATTTGGAGAACCAAACCTTCCAGCTTTTCTTGGGGCCTTGCCCTGGAATCCAGGGCTCTGAGGACTCTGCTCCTTCCTGGTTAAGCCATTAAAGACCAGTTCCAGTTCCTACAAGCTGTGGAAAGTCTCTTCCCATCCACAATTGTTGCTGCCTTGGGCTCACACCACCCAGCACGTGCCCTTCAGGGTGGTTTTATTCAGCCTCACCAGACCGGGCAATGTGAAACACCTTTAATTAATCCCTCTCTCCCTTTTTATTACCTGTAACCTCCACAGCAAAGCAGTTTTACAGACTACAAAGGTCAGTTTGAACATCTGCTGCACTTTTTTAAAGCCAGCCCTACACATTCTTTCCAAATAAAGTGTTTTCTTGGTGGTTTTGGTTCATTTTAAAGAACAGGAGCAGCATGTTCAGGCTGTCCTAGGCTGAAGGGAGAAGTCAGGTGGTGCTGGACTCCCCGACTGCCAGTCCCATCGCAAACAGGGGTTCCACAGGGACCACACGGGCTGAACGCTAACAGCATGGGATAAACAAACAGGGGACAGGGCTGAGGCAGGAGCAAGGAGACCCGGTGCCACGAGAAAGACATTGTCTTACCTTGTAGGAGAGGAATTCCGAGCTGTGCGAGCCCGACGGCCTGAGCTCTAACAGCTCTCGCTTCCTGAAGTGCTGCCTTTGCCAGGAGCGGCCCTGGGAACAGAGCGAGCTTTGTGTGCAGGGAGAAAGCCTGCTGTTCTTTTTAAACCACAAAGAAAGCGCTGCTGAAGCCTTCCAGGAAGAAACATTTTGTATGGGAGGCTCGGTGCGATGGCACGTGTGAGCAGATGGGACTCGGCCAGCCGCGAAGCTGAAGGAGGTCTCAGGGGGGAGTTGGAAGAGCCCCTGCTCTGCCCAGGAGACGATGTGGAAATCACAGAATCCCAGACTGGGCTGGGTTGGGAGGGACCCCAAGGGTCACAGAGCTCCAACCCCCTGCCACAGGCAGGGCCACCAACCTCCAGGCCTGGAGCTACACAAGGTTGCCCAGGGCCCCATCCAACCTGGCCTTGAACACCCCCAGGGACAGGGCACCCACCCCCTCTCCGGGCAGCCTGTTCCAGCCCCTCACCACTCTCTCTGGAAAGAACTTCCCCCTAATATCTATTCCTGGGAGAAGGACCGGGCTAGGGTGCCTGACCAGCCGAGGTTCCTGCCAGGCAGCAGCATGCTTGGGCTATGGTATTGATCCAGGGAGGGGTTTCATCCATGGCAGGGCTCTTCTCACCCCTCACTGCAGCACCTTCCTTTTCCATCAGAACCTGGCTGACTTTGAAGGAGGCAAGTCATCTTCTGGAGTTTTTCATGAACAAAGTGGCAGTTTGGTCTGCGCAGTCTCGGTGTGCTCCTTGCAGAGTCCAGCTGCAAGCTGGTGTCTGGTTCTGCTTCTCCTCCCAGCCCCTTGGCTCATCTCAGGCATCTTCACCAGCTGCGTTACCCACTGCAAACATGAGCAGGGGAGTTCTGCATCCAGCCCTGACCATGCTCTAACCTGTGCCACAGCCACCACACCTCCTGCTTTCCCCCGGCGCTGGGCCTGGCTCCATCATTCCTTGCCTGTAAGCTGGATATCCATTCAAAGCCAGCAGGAACCCGCCTTTCAGAACCTCCACGCAGCGATATGATCAGCACGAGCCATTAACAGGCTTAATTTGAGAATAGGAAATCAGGATGAAAGGCCCATCAGGGTCCTGCACTCCCAGTCTGGGTGCAAGATGCCTTACTGGGATGGGACGGTGCATCTGGAGCCTGGCTGCCCTCCCAGGACCTGCCACTTCTCTCTGGCAGCTCTGGTCCCGCCGGCACACCCAGTCCAGTGCTGGAGTCACGACGAAGGAAGAAACCTCGGCGGGTTAAGAGCATCACTTACCTTTGTGCTCCCGTCAGCATTAAGGACGGCGCTTCCTGCCCTCAGGAGCAAGCTCCAAACTCCAGGAACCAGCTGCTGTTGCCACAGGATCCTTGTTATGGACAGAGCCATTTTGACAGCGAGAGCTGCATGAGTTCCCATCCCACTGGCAGCACGGAGCCCAAGGCTGCTGACGTCCTTCCCATCGCTGCCTGGACCAGGCGTTGGCAGCAGTCGTGCTGCAGCCATGGCTGAGGGCTCTCTCTCTTCTGTGCCAGCCTGCTTGGGGTGTGCAGAGCCCGTGCTACAGACACTGGTTTGTTCTCCCTGCAGCTGAACTCACCACTGTGGATCCCGTAACTGTTTTGCTGCTCACTGGTCACTGGAGAGAAGGTGCCGGGTTCAGCCGGCACAGCGGGTGCTGGCACAGACCAGGCACGTTCAGGGCTGGTTCTATGCTGATTGCTTTTGGGGGAATACTTAGTCGCTGCAAAACTCTGGAGAACACTCAGAGAGCATCTTCAGAGAGCTCTTGCACTGCCCCATCTTGACCTGGGAAGGAAGAGGAAGGCTGCTTCTTCCCTCTCTCCAGGCAGGGGCACAGCACAGCTGCCACCGGGGCTCTGGCGAGGGCAGAGTCGTGCCTGCAGGGGCAGGGCCCGTTGCCCTGGGCAAGTGAAGCGCCTCTCAAACCCACCTTGACTTCAGCTGGATTTCCAAAGCAGCCACCACCTGATGAGCCGAGCTGCAGCCACCTCTGGGATCCCCTGTGGTAAGGGACCCACAGAAGTGTTCTGCCCTTCAAGGCCTTCCCTTGCTGCACACAGACACTCAGGTCCCAAACCAGAGCCAGGATGCAACCCAGACATTGCATCACCTACAGAAACAGTGGCTTCAGAGCCACCCCCCTGCTGCCACCTCTCAACCACCCCCTGAAGGAGACATCCACAGCTACAGCCAGTTACCCAGGAACGCTGCACGTGGGGACGAAGCTGCCTCACTGCAGCCCAACCTTCCCCCACACTAGCCCTGACCCCCATCGCTGCTTCCAGCAGGTGATGCCCTGGAAGGGCTCGTGTACAGGGCTGCAGAACTAACGAAGCTTCTGCTATCAGGGAATCGATCGGGATACGGGGAAGCAGCAGAGGGATGAGTAACGCAGCAGTTGGTTGGAAACACGTAAGGTGGTAACACAAGTTTGCCAAAGGAAGGCCCAGAAGTGATTAACAGCACCCAGCCCTGGGCTGGCAGATGGATCAGAGCACCCAGCAGGACCTTGCCAGGTGCTTTATGGTGCAGCTAGAGCCCTCTGCGTGCCATTCCCATGGGCTGCTGTTGCATCACACTGTGGGGCTGCCTCTGTGGTGGTTTGGGGTTTTTTCTGAATTGGCTTTAGTTTGAAATCTGAACAGGTATTAGAGTTTGGTTCTCTAGGAACACAGGAAGGACACTCTGCATTGAGCCCTGGCAGGCCCCAGCAGCTCACCCTCACTCCTCCTCAGCAAAGTGACACTTGAACCCCACCAGTGACCGAACTGCAATCAAGCGTGAGACATCTGAGTGAAAAAAGAGAAGAAAGCTTTTCTCCCCAGTGCACCTGTCCCGAGGGGAATCCAGCCCAACAACAGCTCAAACTGTCCTAAAGCTTTGCCACGAGCAGGTTTGAAACAGCCATCAAAGCAGCAAAGGGTTTGTCACAGCTCGGCTCAGCCCGACAGTCACCACTGCTCCAGCATCCCTCCTGCTTAGTACAGGGCACGACAGACGTGACAGAGCCACCCTAACTGCCAGCTTGGAATCCATGGCCACCAGCAGCCAGCCCGGTCAGGCCCCTGGCTGCTTCTCACCCCGTCCCACTCCTGCTGAAGCACCCGGTGCCGTGTCCCTGCCCGCTGCAGCTGCAGGCACAGGCAGGGATGAGCTGTGTGGGACAAACACACTTGTCACAGGGCTTAGTCCCTCCTGCCTGCAGGCAGTGGGACTCTCCAGGACTTCCCCATGTGCCCAGATTGGTGATTTTCAGACCACGCACCTGCTACTGCTGGGATTTACCCCCAAATTCTGATCTATGCCAAGGGCATCCAGAGGTTTCGGTGTCCATACAATACACCCCAGGGCAGGAGCTCCATGACTGCATCACTCAGCACCCCTACACCATCATCTGTACCTCAACCACCTCTTGGGTGGTGATGGAGACCCCACCTGCTCCATGGGACCCTCACTGGGCTCCTGTCACCCACCCCGATGGTCACAGCCAGGTCCTGCTCCAGTAACACCCCTGGCACAAGGTAGGGGACTTGGGCAGGGGTGAGAGTCCTTAAAGCTGCTACCAAGGACTGGTGTCCTGCTGGTCCTACACCCCAGCCCCCTGCCCAGGCCACACCACAGGCACGAGGAGAAGAGAGCTGGGACTGCTGGGGCCACGCAGGGGCCAGCACCCATTAACCACAGGCAGACAGGGTAGGGGCTCAACAGAGGGAACCTGGAGTCACTGAGCACTGCACAGTCAGACACAGCCCCGTGCTGCTGCGGTGGGTGTGTACAAAAGGGGGTTTAACAGATGTTTGTTAAACAAATCAGTTGTGTTTTTATTCCTGAGATCTGTTTACAAGGTTGTTTTAAAACAGAGAGGAGCTGGGGCCTCTCCTTGGTCTTTTCCCTCCTTTAAACAAGTCTCTGCGCAGGGGAAACAGGCCTGTTGTGGACACAGAGCTCACAGGGCCAAGGCTCCAGCTTTAAACCGCTTCCCCTCCAGCGACTGGTTGTTGTCCTTTAGAGTCGTTCCCCTCTTGCCCAGGTCCTGGGGGCCAGGCAGGGTTACCCACCCCGCAGCAGCGAGCGGGGAGGGGGCAGGGAGCTGGGGAAGGGGTTAAGCTGGGAGGCAGCACGTGCAGCCCCAGGGAAACCAAACAAAGTGGGGAGGGGGAAGAGAGTTTTGTTATAAAACCTGTAAGTCTACAGAAAACAAAGCTCCAGGGAAGAGTTATTGCTAAGAAAGGTGAGAGTGCACAGTTGAAGGTTAGGGGTGTTAGGCTGTTCCCTTGTTACACCCCAAAATGGGGCTGAGGATGCATGGAAACCCCCCAACACAGCAGCTCGAGCAGCAAGCTGCAGTCAGCTTGGCACTGACCCAGCTCTGAGCATCGGCTCTCTGGGAGGTCGGTGGGTGCCAGCAGCTTCCGACCGGCTCTCGCCCAGCAATTAGTGCTTTGGTGTTAGTGCAAGCCATGTGGCAGCCTTAATTAGCAATTTATCTTTTGGCAGGTTTCTTAGATTTCAATTTTAAAATCAAGAAACCTGATCAAGCCAACTTCTCCCAAAGATAGAGTGCATCACAGTCCTGCTACACCACCTCTTCTGTGCAACGCATTGCAAGCTTAACGGTGAAAGCACCGATTAACGTCTTCTGCACGAGATGTTTTGGCCTTAATAAATCTTCTAATTAACATGTCTTCCTGAAGTTATGGAGCACGCAGTGGGAAGACTAAAAAAGCTACAGAAAGAACAAAAGAGAATCAGTGTTGAAGGTTCAGTTATTTACATCACAGACAGCACGAAAGGTCAGAACACAAGCCCAGCGTGCGCTGCCTGGGAGCCAGCAGGGCTGGGCATGGTGGAGACGTTTGGATTTAAACTATCACAACTTGGAGGAGCTCTCAGGGCTGCCAAGAGCTTGTTTGGAACTGATAATCAGAGGATTGATTTAAAATTTTAATGAGGGAAGGACTGCTGACAGGGACCATCTGGGAAGCCGGGTGCTACGGAGACGTGGGATGGGGAGGGGCAGAACCATCTCCATCCCAGCCAGGACCACGGGTACCACCGAGCAGCACGGGCAGCCCAAGCTGGTGGTTTGCTCTGTCCTTGACACTGGTTACACCAGATCTCCCCATGGAACAGCTCAGGGCAGGGAGATAAGGCTGGGTTTGGGGTTTCCCTTGAACAGGAAAAGCATCACACATCCTCAGGCTGTGGCCACCTCAGGCTTCAGCTCAGGGACTACAGAACACAGACAGTACCCACCTCCCTGCCAAAGGGCTTGTGTCTAACACCCCCCACGCTTCCCATGAGCATCTCTAGGAGCTTTGCACAGATACCAATTAAGGATTTCAACACCACTCCTGTGGAAAAACACTTCTCAGTGTTTGTCCTCCTGAATCACCAAGTGTCCCATCTCTGGCTGCTCCATAAGTACCCAACACACATTCCCTTCTCTGGCCCCCTAAAGATGGAAAAGGCTGTACAACACCTCACACAACCACCTGGTATCGACTGCTAAGTCCCCACTGAGGCTTATCCTTCAAAAATTGAACAGGCTGAAGCTCACAACTAACCCAGCACAGGCTCAGGCTTCCACATGCACTCTGCATACAGACAACACCACACCAGCTCCAGCCACCAGCACCAGTCAGCTCTCTGTGGGCAGACACAGTGTCCATACAGCACAGGGCTGAGCTGGGGTCCCCATCCCAGCCCCATAAGAAGGTGGGATGTGAACAAGAGCAGGTAAGATGTCAGAACTGCCCACAGCCTTTTAACCAAGCTGCACATGCATGGCAAAGAGCAGAGGTCTCCTACACAAGCTGAGTCCTGCAGCTCAGTCTGCCTGCACCTTTCTAAAACACCTCTGGAAGCAGCCAGCATCGACCTGGTTTCGGTCCTGGAGCTGGGCCTGCAGAATAAGCTCCCCTCAGAAAGCTTCAACCAGCCCTGTGCATCAGCCAAACTCTGCTCCTGGGGCTGTTGAAGTGCAGCTTTGATCTGGGTCCAACACCACATAAAACCCAGAGACACCCCAAGTTACCTGAACACGCTGCACAGACAGTGAGAACAGGGCTTCGGCAGCAGCTCTCCGGAGGGGTCACCCCAAACTAGAGCTGTGGCCTCAATCTAAGCATACAATGAGCTTCTCAGAAAGAGCACACAGCTTTGGAAGTGCCACTAGGAACCTCTCACCCTCTGCCCAGCCCCCTTTTCATCCCACCCTTAAATCACCTCTTCAGGCATCGTTAGGTCAGCGAACCTGCAGCCACCACGTCCCACCCAGGAGAAGTGCAAACAAGCTTCCAGGCTGCTTTTGCCCCCAAAGGGATGGATTTGACCTAATACCTTAGAGTTTCTCCCCAAATGACAGCCGAGGTGCTTTTTGGCATTACCATACGATTAGCTAATGGTTAATTAATTAGCTAATTGTATTTTTGAATGTTCCCAGCAGCCATAAGACACCCTGTGACTGGTAAGCTCAGTCATTACACATCATTGCTTCAGCAGAGATCCACTGGCACGGCAGGAAACCCACTGCTAAATAAAAGACACCACAAGAACTCAAAATACACGTGAGATTTAATGAAAAAAAAAGTACAAAGTGAGTGGAAAGAACTGAAAGACAAAAAAAACCCCAAAAAACAAAATGCCCCCCCAAGACATTTGGAATGACAAAACGATGGGATGCAGCATGTCCCTGGGCAGGTCCTGGAGGTGTCTCTGCTCCAAGCCAACCACCCCACCTCCACCCTGCCAGATGTGAAGCCTGCACAGCTTAGAGTCCCACAAAGCACATTTTAAATTTAAATTAGAAAACATACATGATGGTAAATGCTTAAAAGATGAAAAAAAATGGAGAGTTTATCCCATTAATACCAACCTTGTACAGCTAGGCATGTAAACCACTGGAAAGATGTGTAACTGAACAGCTCCAGTCATTTCTGATGGGTTTTCCTTTCACTTCTAGCCTAGGAGATGTAAAGCTTTGGACTGGATTGGGATTAGCATCATTCGTTAAATAAAAATATGATACAGAAGTAGCCTACACACCACAGGCTTCAGTCTCACCTCAGCCTAAAGGAAAAACCAAGTGCTAGAGGGGGAAAGAGACAAAAGACCAAGTCCTGCTGGGAGGAGGAAGATGTTGGGTGCTCTGAGGAACAAGTAAGGATAAGGAAAGGAACGTCTGTCACAAAGTCAAGTCAGTCTGTGTAGAATCATCATTGTTAAAACATCATTATGGACAGTGGGAATGTCTTCATCAGGAGAGAGGTGGAGGTCTCTCTGCAGTGCCCATGGACTGGGAGGGTTTTTCTCTCTTGTTATCACTGTTTGTAACTATCTGCTACTCTAGGAAAAAGGAATGGATCTCTGAGGAGCCAGGGCAGAGGGGAATCGTGTGCACAGATCTTGCCAGCACGAGAACTGGAGAAAACTATCGACTGGGAAAGCACTGGTAGGGCAGCAGCTCACATACTGGTACCAGCAGCTCCTGCTGCAGCCCAGCCTTTGTAGTGTTGGCCTTGAGAAGCAGAGCCATGAACCCCACAGTGCTGCTACTCATGCCCTGAGTGCACCAGAGCTGCTCCCATCAGCAACAAAAAGAGAAAGTTCACATCAAAATCAAAACTCCTGCCCCCAGTTTGCTGCCTGATGGGACTGTAGTTGGGGGAGGGCTGGAACCTTCTTGCCTGTCACAACAGCTTGGGTTCCTTGGGTGTTTCTCCAAAAAACCCCGTAAGAACCCCCCTGACAGTTCCTCTGGCACACACCTAACCCCAGGCACAGCATCCAGAGCCACCCATCAGCTCCCAGCAGAGACCTAGCCAACACAGAGTCCCCACTCTGAAAGCCAGCCCGTCCCATGAGGAACCCACAGGACCTTCCCAAGGGTGGTTCTTAGACACACCGAGTAACACTGATGGGAGCTTCACCACATCCAGGTGAGAACAGTTTAATACCTGAGCATGTATTTAGAAATAAAAGAGGAAAAAAAGCTGCTTTAACAGGAGAAGGGAGTTACAGCACCTCAGTGTACAGCTACCCCCACACAGACCTGCACCGGTGCAGATGCCAGGCTGTGCCCCTCACCTGCAGCTCAAGGAATTGCTGGCTTCCTAAAGGCAAGGCTTTCAGGGAAAAAAAATGAAAAACAATAATCCTGTGACATTAACAACTAAACAAAACCACACACACTCACATCTAACACTTAGCCAGCGTTTCCATGAACTCTGAAGACATTATGTGGGGGTTAATATTAACTATCCCCTTTCTTTGAGCCTATTCCCTGATGGATGGGATGGGGTCCAACTCTTTTCCATGACAACACAGCCAGTTATCATCCTGCCTTACAACAAACGGTTTGACTGGGAAAAAGCAATATTGATCCTATTGTTCCTCTAAGCTGAGCTGCCCAGGAAAACAAGGCTGTGATTCCTAGGTGTTAGGGAAGTTAAAGGAAGCACCTGCTAAGAGGAAGGGAGCCTGTGGGGATAAATACAGGGCACAGCTCAGGACCAGGGGATTCTCCTCCTCGTTAGGCACAGGCAGTTCAAGGTTGAAGAGCAGAAGGAAAAGATAACCACTTAAATAGTCTTTCCCCAACAGTGACATACATGGTAAATGACAGGTGAAAGCCTACACAAGCCCTGTAACTCCACGTTAAACAACAAACTCTGGTGAAAAATCTAGATAAATGTTCTACTTCAGCAGTAAAGAAAATTCAAAACATTGTCCCATGAACTTTATTAACCACTCTCTCTCTTTATATATATATATATTTATATTATAAATGATGTAGAAAGTGTTTAGGAGTAGTTGAGGATTACAATATATAACTACCAGAATGAGAGTTACTCAGATTAAGCTGCCCAGGGCAGACAGTTGTGGTTTTCTACCCGTTCTACAGACTTACTCAAGTGGGGTTAGAAAAATAAACGCCTCAGCGTTCTTCACAGCACTCCTCACACCTACACACACACAGGGGAAGGCAGACAAGCCAGATACAGACAGAAAAGTAACCCAGAGAGCCAGTATTGAGCTGGTGAGTGAGGTGAGTTCAGACAAATGGTTATGATCACTTTACACACAGCTGCTCAGTCGCTGGGTTCAGGACCAAACATCTTTCTTTAGGGATTAGTTGACTTTGTTTAACAGAATGGACGTGGTGAGGTGCTTCCTTAAAACCTCCTGCCAGGTGCTGTACAGACAGGGAGTCGTTACACTGCCACCACTGGAGATGCTCATTTTCTCTTTCACTTTGGTCCACTCACACAATGTTATGAGAAGGGTCACGGGGTGGGGAACTCAAGCAACTGAACACATGAAAGCACCAAGTCCACTCTTGGCCTGAAAGTCTGTGTGTGATTAACTGAAAGAAACAAAACAAAACAACAACAACAAAAGAAAGCATGAATTAAATTTATGAAAATTAAGCAAAAGCAAAGTGTAGTGAAACATGTGGAAAACAAAAAAAAAGGACAAGAAGGGCAAACACTGCTCAGGCACCTGGGGATGCACAGCCAAGAGCCACCCCAGCACGCTGAGCACCCACCACGGAGCATCACCTGCAGCTGGAAGCACAGAAGGATCTCAGCACCAACACTTCCCCCCCACCCCAACACCTGCAATTCACCCAGCTTCAGTTTTTACTGAAAACCCCTGAACACCACGGCGCTGGAGTGGGAGATGGCAAAGGATGGCACTCGCTCTCCTCAAAACTGAAAGAAGGAGGAACAGCCCCTCCCCGAGCTCAGGTAAGTACCCACATCCTGCAAAGTCACCATGTCTTGCCCAGAAATAAACCCCAGACATTTCCCACCTGCATCCACAGCTGTGGGGGCTGTGCAGGCAGCGATGCTCCCCTGGCATCCTCTGGGTCCCACCTCCCTTGTACCACCCCCACGCACACAAAGAACAACCCCCCCAGCCAACACCACACTCAGGTCTGTGGGCTCCTGGCTTACCAAAGCCAGGGGTGCAGCCTGAACCCCACACTCCGCCCTGCTCCCAGGGAGGACACTGCCTGCTGCCAGCCCCGCACATTCCTGCTGCTCGCCTGGGTCTGGTAATGCCCAGGGGGGTCTGTGGGGTGAGCATCAGCCCCACCCGCAGTGGGATGGGTTAGGGCTGGGCTCACTGGCAGGGGGGGGTTCATGAGACCCCCAGCCCCTTCTGAGGCCACCCAGCCAGAGAGGGGCTCAGGGAGGACAGGGAAATCACCATCCCTTGAATATTTTATTACAAATTCCGTTATCCCTCTTGAGCAGAAGCCCCAAACGCCACCTTCTGAACTGGCTCACAGGCTGAAACACAAGAACAAAAGAGCCCTGATCTGAAACCACTTCCTCCCCCTAATTAATTTCATTCCTGGTGACAGTGCACTTCCTCTAGCCATGCTGAAGAGAGCCCCTCTGCCCCCTCATGGTGTGGGGGTCCCCACCGAGCAGAGCACACCCTGTGCGTGCCCTTCTGACACCCCCCGCGCTGCCTTCTCCTGGCCCCACTTCTGACTGGGACAGTTTCTCATCGCCACCCAGGAGAGGAAGGGTGTCTGGACTCAGGTCTGCAGGTGGCTAAAGCCAGGGAAGCACAGGAAACCTGTTCCTCTCACAGCCAGAGGAGCAGAGGTACGTCACCAACGGAGCACCCAGCCACCGACACCGCTCGCCCCGGCTGCGAGCGTGCAGCTCAGGGTGCTCACCCTCTTCAGAGCAGACCCAGGCCCTGGGCTGCCCCAGGGTCCAGCCCCGAATTCGTGTGCAGGTGTAGCTGGGTTAAACCCTACTTTTACAAACCATTTTGACCTCTGTGGGTGAGGTGGGACGTGGCCAGAGCATGCCCAGAGGTCTGAGGGAGCGCTTTGCTCTTGTTTCACACCAACACGCTCACGTTCCCAGGACACACGTTACATGTAACACCCCATGTTGTCTCCCATGGGAAGAAACACACTGCTGGAACGTCAGTGCCCTGAATGAGCTTCTCAAGCACCGTGGTTTGCAGTGGAGAAGCAACAGAGCACAAGATCTAATCAGCACCGTGACACCAGAGGCTGGGCTGCCCAGAGCGAACTGCTGTGGCCAGTCTTGATGGTGGTTTGTTGTTTTGCATTGCTGGAAGGCTCAGAGAGCATGGCCACCAGCCTGCTGGGGTCTGACAGAGCCCAGTGTGGACTCTCACACTCCTCCACACAAAGGGAAGCAACACTGGAGTAACAGAACTACCAGCTCGTAGGATGGCACGTCTCGTTCTGCTCCCAGCCAGTGCTCCTTGCAGACTGGCTGGGACAGAAGCAGGATCACCCCCGGAGCCCTTTTCCTTTTAAGCCCATTTGCCCCATTCCTGCCCTGTCACTGCACAGCCTGGAAGAGTGTTATTTACATACACCCCATCACCCCACACTCCTGCTGGGTACAGCAGCATCCATTAGCTTGCAGGAGGCTAAGAATTCTGCCTTGAGGGACAAAGAGCTTTCTCTAAGCAGATCTGTGTCCTGGAGCTCTAAAGAATTTCCAGTGATCATCACTCTAAGCTGCTGTTCCCTTCTGTACAGCTCTGCCTCTAAAAATAAGCAGTCTCCAAAGAGACTCCAAGCCTACCGATCCCAGGGAGGTAGTGAATGATGGGGAACCTCCCCAGCAAGACAACATGACAGCGTTGGGATTGTCCCTGCTCCTCTTGCAGGGGAGAAGAGCAGCTGATTTCTAGTGACCCTCCCTCCCATCCATCTCCAGGAGCAGACAGCTCGCAGGATGGCTTGAGCTGGCTGTCAGAGGCAAGGGTGAACCCCATGGGACTCACAGCCTTCAGAGAATGGCCCCAAATTGTAGATCCTTCCCATCTGCTGCTTACCCAGGGCAGTGCCAGGCACGGGCAGACCCTGTCTGAGTCAGAAGGGCAGGAATCGGGATTCCAAAATCCCCTTTTCCATTTGCACTCCAAGCAATTGCCCAAACAGTAAAGCCCCTGAGCAGACACCCAACTTCGCAGCAGCAGAGGAGAAAGATTTGAGTTCAGCCACTTACTTTTTCCTGTCTTTGTCCTTCTTCAGTGGCTGCTGTGAGGTAGCCTGCAAGGATTGGGACTGCAAGGTTTCCACCGCCACTTTCCGCCGGTTGAAAGCATTCATCTCTTCCTCCAGCTCCCTCCTCTTCTCCTCCACCTTCCTTTTCTCTTCCTGGTGTATCCTTTTTAGGTGCTCGAATTTCTCATGCAGCTGGTAGGAGACAGACCCTCTGAGCATCACACCCAGCACGACCCTGGGGCTGCATTCCCACCTCCCACACGAATCCCCCCCACCCTGCAGAGAGCGAGCAGCTGGTGGGGTGCAGCAGCCAGCACCCCCACACCGTGCAAGCCCCTTGCAGAGCTGACCTCTGGGCAGGCACAGCCTCTTCAAAAACAGCCAGGACACAATGAACTCAGCTCTGCAGCTGCCACCATCAAACCAGGGGGAAGCGTGAGCCCGGGATACAGCTCAGCCTGCAGCCCTGCCGGGGCTGGGGACAGCGCAGACCCTTTCTCTCCTCACTAGATTTGGGGATGGTCCATTCATTTCCTGCCCAGTCATGGCAGCAGCCCATGGCCTCACACCACTGACCTGGGGACTGGACTCCAGCCCAGCTGCCCCCTTTGTTCCACTGCCCAGCGAGTCTCCAGGGGCAAGACCTGCCTGGCTCCGAAACATCCTGCATTGCCCTTCCCTCACCACGCAGCAGCTGAGTCGCCCACACGCTGCTCAGGACTGGGAAGACTCTTGTTTCTGAGGCACCTAAACCAGTCATGCTGTTTTGAAAGCATTACCCTGTGTCCCCTCCTCCAAGTGGGGGAAGGGGGTGTGTGTGTGAGCACACGTGTGCTTTGGCTGGTGAGCTCTGCTCCAGAGCCACACATGCTTTCCAGGATTCATGCGTGGCCCAGACCCAGATGCTGGCTGTGTATCTCCTCTCACAGGTTTCTGGCACACCCACCTCTCTCTCCTTCTCCTTCAGCTCTGCCTCCGTCTCTTTGACTTTGTTAACAAACATTTGTCTCATTTCTTCCTCCTTCTTCTGGAGCTCGCCCAAGAACTCTTTCCTCTTGGTCTCGTATGTTTCTTGGAGGCTGGGGAAGAGAGCAAAGGAAAGCCAGGCTCTTAGGACACCAGTGAGTTAGTGATGGGGAAGCACCTGCCCACCTGTGCTGCTTCAGGATGAACAGGGGATGGAACATCACCAAATCCAGCTCCAGAGTTCCAACCCAGTGCTAGTATTTTCCAGCCCAGCACTGTGGGTACCACCTACAAACCTCCCAGTTTTTCAGGGTGTTGTTACCAAACCACTGCTCTGAGGTGATGCTGGACACAAAGGCTGCTCACCTGAAGGGCTGGCTGTCTGGATCCGTGTCCTTGAAGCCCATCTCCTCCAGTTTGCACCTCCTGTAGAGCTCGTAGTGGCGGGTGTGGGTCTGCTCCCTGAGATCCTCCATGTTCACCCGGATCAGCATTTCCCGCAGCTTCACGAAGTCGCAGTGACTCTCATTCTCAACTGGGGGAATCCAAGGGAGACGTTGGCAAAGCACAGGCATGGCAGGGAGACCTACACCATTCCCCTCCCAAAGGCCTCTGCCCCACCTCCCACCCAGGGCACAACACTGGGCATATTCCCAGTGACCATTACAACCTGCTGATGGGAACGGGAATTCAAAGCAGAGCCTGGTCACCCCACAAAAGGCTGCACGGGACATTGCTGCAGTGCTTAGCACCTTTGGTGGGGGGACAGAGCTGGGGAGCGTGCCAGCACCTGTGGCAGAGGGAGGCTTTGGGCAGCACCTTACCTTGCACCACTCCCCACGGGTACTGCCGAGCTCTCACCAGCTTGTTCCCGACTTTCACCTCCTCCGTGCTGCCGACCACAGCGAAGGGCAGATGGGCCTGAAACAGAGGCAAGGCCAGGGACTCAGGGCATGGGCTCAAGGCCAGGGACTCAGGGCATGGGCTAACCCCTCAGAGACCGGCCTGACCAGCAGGTCCCCTCACTCAGACACAAGATCTACTTCAGAAAGCCCTTCTCTTGAAGCCAGCCACCTCCAGCATCTCTGCTACGAGCTGGGGTGTTACAACAGAGAGCAGCATGGGGCAGTAGCACAGCTTACTGGCAATGCTGGCTGTGCTTAACTAGGCAGGGAAATATTGTAGGAACACCATGATCATTACTGAGCCTCTCTGCCCATGTGTCAGGGTGTTCTTGCAGCTGTAGCTGCTCCACACGCCAAGAGCAGGGCAGTCCCTGCCTCGCAGAAAGCAGCAGCGAAGGCATCCGTGCCCAGGCCTTGGCAGAGCAGTGTGTGTGTGGGCACTGGGGGGACGTGAGCAGGATACAACATGTGCTCACTGCTCACCCAGCATCCTGCACAGTACAGGAAACAGGGACCAGGCTCGAACATCAGAGAGGAGCCACAGAGCAGGCACTGAGGAAGGGATGAGGCTGGCAGAATCCTTCACATCTCAGAAGAGACAGATCTGGAAGTGTGGAACTGGTAGAAAAGTGGCCAAAAATACTGGGGGGAGGGAGGGGACACCCCAGCAAGCATGACTCCTGTTTTTCTCCCCAGCTCACACAGTTTAAGAGGTGCATCCTCCAAATTTTTCATGAATCCAGCAAAAAGTATAGCGAAAAGACCTATCTAGGTGATGCAGAAATCCATCAGCTATTGAAATAAAAGGGAAAACACAACAACAAGCAAAGAGGGGTGTGTGAAAGAGAATGCAAAGCATTTAACCAGCAACAGCAATGCAGGAAAATACTCATTTTTGAAGAAAAAGCTACTTTTAAATAAAAAGATTAACAGGGAAACATTTCAGGTGTGTTTCTTCTGCAATAGCCACACTCTGATTTGGGAGACAGGAATCACAGAATCATAGGGGTTGGAAGGGACCTCAAGAGATCATCGAGTCCAACCCCCACTTTCAGGGAAGCTTCAAAGTGTTTTGCATATGTTCCAGCCAGGTCTGAATCTGATTTTTGAATTTCAAAAAGGACAAAGCAGAGTCTAACAATTTTTCTTCTTTATTTTAAATTGAGTTTTCTTGGCTTAGCCCCTGAGGTCAGAAAGCTAATATCAGTCTTAACTGTAAAATCTGTATTTGAAGTTTCTCCCCCCCCCCAATGACGAGTCTCCCAAAAGCAGACAGAATGGATTTTGAAGGAACTATTTTTCAAAAACTCAATAAAACCAATTTTAGAGCCAAGCTTCTCCAGAGAGCCCACAGCTGAAATAAGAGCCACATTTAGTCAATTCTGTGTGCAAGAGCCCGTGGCCTCTGCCAGATCCACAGCTCAGCTCTCAAACAGTCCGGACAATCCCCATGAAAGTTGCCCTTGAAGGGCATTTTTGTGTGTGAACTTCATCCATCACAGCTCCTGTAGTGATGCGAGTGGCAGCGTTACTCACGTTCATCACCGAGTTGGCCTCGGCCACCGCCTCGTCGTCCGTGGGGAACTGGTAGATCTGCACCCCGTTGCTGACCAGCTCGCTCATGATCTTTATCTTGAACTTGTGCAGCTCGCTCTTGGAGATGGTGTCGGCTTTGGCAATAATGGGGATGATGTTCACCTGGGGACGGGGGGGACAGAACAGCCAGGTGAGCAGCAGCCAGGCAAGCAGCTCTGCAGGGAGGGTGGGTGCCCGCGGGTGACCTGGGCCCTGCTCCATGTGCTGCTTTACCTCTCCCAAAGCCGCAGAGGCGTTCGGCTGGCATGCGAGCTGCGGCACAAGCCCAGCTGAACGCTAGAGGGAAGAGTTTTCCAGGACTGATTTGTCTCCAGACACAGACAAACGCCCTGCAATAAACGCACAAGGAGCAGATCAAAGCCTCTGCTCTGCCAAGGTGTTTTGTTACAGGCTTCGAGGGAGGCAGAGGCAGCGTGGCTGTCACATCTGGAGCTGTCACCTGTCCCCTTCTGGCGGTGCTGACAAGGCATTGCAGAAGACAAGTGTAAGGATGAAGCGCTGCAGTGAGCTGATGTGAAGCCCCCCCATGGTTAAGCAGAAGGAGCAGGGGCTGCGGATCCTTTCTGAGGACTCCCTGAGCCTCTCCATAAGGATCACAACTCAGCCACGCTGTGTAGGTTACACAGACCACCCAGGAAAGCTGCAGGGTGCTGCACAGCAGACCAGAGATCTCCCTTCACCCTCTTGTTGCTCAGCTCTGGTCCTGTATCAGCAGTCATGGAGCACAGCACAACGTGCAGCTTCACCAGCCCAGTTCCCCCCGTGCCCAGCACCAACCAGCACTGAGAGCAGGGACAGCCACATCCCACATCCTCTGGGAGGGATGTGTTCCCTACGGCCCCATACTTGGGAGAGCTACATTGGGGCAGGATGTGTCACAGGATCCTGTGTTAGATAACGCTGCTGTGCCCAGGAAAGCCAAGTGCAATGCTGCAAACCACTGCTTGAACAACCACCAACAAGACCCATCTGTGAACAGCAGCCAAACTCATCGTGGTAAGACACAAGAATTCAGACAAATGAGGGGAAAGTCTGATTTGCCAGCTAACATTCCCCAGCAGCTCTCTGTCCCACAGAGCAGGAGCTCAGAGCAGCCATTCGTGCTCCAGTGGGAGCCTGTTAACAGGGACAGCCTTGCTTTCCCAGCTCAAGTTCTCTTTGCAGCTCAGTGTTTTTTCCATCCTACTTGTCTTTCCTTCCCCCTCTGGTTCAGCACTCACTAGAGGATTCACTCACTCCAGAAGAAAATCATCTTAATTTGCTCATTGTAAGTTTATCTGAGGGGATAAAGTCCTCCTTTCCCTCAGCCTCTCTCACCGAGGCACACAAACCCGTGCAGAACGA
Source organism: Porphyrio hochstetteri (assembly GCA_020800305.1). Taxonomy (NCBI): domain Eukaryota; kingdom Metazoa; phylum Chordata; class Aves; order Gruiformes; family Rallidae; genus Porphyrio; species Porphyrio hochstetteri. The sequence continues at coordinate 1,746,305 of CM036919.1, read as the reverse complement.
GGTCTCCTGCTCACTCCTGCACAGGTCGATGCCCTCATTACAAAGGTAAAGAGGGCCAGGACCACAGCTGGGTGCCTTCCTGACCTGCTGAGAGCAGGATCAGCCACTTCCCACGGAAAAAGGGTCAGCTCAGGGCTCATGCACCCCAGCTCTGCGAGGGGAGAGGCAGTGCCAGGAGCTGCTTCGTGCAGGGTCTGTGCCCGCCAGCCAGGCACACCGACAAACAGCACAAGAGGTGACTTTGTCCCCCTCACAGTTGGCTTAAACAGTTCTCCCTCCTCCTCCCACGGGGGTGCAGAGCCTGAAGCTTGGCCCGGCTTTCCCAGCAGCTCTGTGGTCACACTGCTGCCCCAGCAGGACACAGGCACGGTGCCGATCGAGGTTGGTTCGAGTCCCCTCCAACCAAGTTCCTCCTGCTTTGGAACAGCAGCTCGCTCAGCACCTCCTGCCAGAGCTCAGAGGGTTGTAGGAGTTGTCCTATTTCCAGGAATCAATAGCCAGTGTCAGTGCTGCAGAGTCCTGGAAGTGGCATTTGGCTGTATCTCCCTCCTCTCCTTTTCCCTCCCAAGCTCCTTAATTAAAACAATTATTACTGCTTTTATTTTCATTCCCTGCATGCCTTAAACCCACGAACTGGAACCTTGTGGTAAGCAAGAGATACCTGGAGCACCACACAACCATCTTCCTGTTTGCCTTTCTATTTTGAGCATTGACACCCCAAAGCTCTCGAGTCTGAAATGAGCTCACCCTCCCAGTGAGGAGAACAGACAGAAAAGGTTGGAAACAAGAAACAAACAAGATGCAAGATGCTCCTGAACCCAACTGTGTGTCTAATCCTGCCCTCCTGCAGCACCATCCACACATCCACCTCTGGGCAAGGCCAAAACAAACTAACACACAACCAGCCAGGGATAAGAATTCACCTCTCCTCTTTGCTGAGCAGGTTTAGGAAACCCCAGTGAATGGAAGTGAGAGAACCACAGGAGGTTTCTCTCCCTGATACTTTTACACAAATAACACTTTTCTTGGCAAAATCCCAGATTGCTGTCAGGTCTCATGGTGGAAGAGCAAAGTTCTCTGCTTAAATATCTAGTAATAAAATCATGAGCTACTGGAACATCACCTCACTGACCATGATGGGGATGCAGTGTCCCCTTGACTGTTGGTCCCCGTGCTGGAAGTCTTTGCTGATGCTGGGATTACAACCAGAGGAAGCCCATGCTTCAGGCCAGGCAGCGAATGGGCACACACACACACACACAAACTGTGCCTCCTCCATCATTCAGACAGGATTATTTCCCATCTCTGGAATACAGCTGACAAGAGCATGCCAAAAGAAGTCACCTAGTAGAAAGCTGTTTTACTACTATGACAAGGCTGCACTCATTTTCACCCTGAGAAATCAGCTGGAAATCCCAGTAAGGCCAACAGGCTGATCCTACCTTGCACACCCATCAGCAGAGGCACAAACCAGCCAGCAGCCTGCCCAGGATGTGCCAGCTCAGGGACAGCAAGCCACCAGCCCCAGCTCGTAAACAGCACACACTGACTGGAAACCAGCCAGGCACAAGGACCAGGCAGCCCCGGGATGCCTGTGGATGCACACAGCTCTGCCATCCCTTTCCAGGGCAGGCCTGGTGTGGATCAATAAATCCCCTTCTCATCTGATACAGCTGCCATTTGATTGCTCTCATTTATTCCTCTCCTCCTTTTCCCAGGTTAAGCCCAGTGGAAAGCCAGCCCCTGCCAGGCCAGCCAAGCTCCCCAGCCCCCAGCCAGCCGAGCTGCCTCTACCTGGAGCCCCTTCTGCCGAGCTCCCCGGCGGCCTCTGAACACCCCAGACAGCAGCTGGCCACCAGCTCAGCCAAACGCTCTATTCCAGAACAATGAGAGGGTCTGTTTACCCAACAGCTTTACCCAGAAGGGATTTTGTAAACTTGATGCTACAAGCAAAGCTCGTTCTTGAAATGGTGACACAGATTTCGTAGCCTGCCCAGCACCCGCTGCCACCGGTAGCTCCAGCAAAGGAGGGACTGAGCCAGGCTCCCACAGACCCCACGGTAAAGTGATCTCAGAGCCCGAGCCACGCAGAGAAGTATCACCTCTGGTGCACCTCCTGTCTCTGTGGGCTCCAGCCTTCAGCCACAGAGCAGGGGCCACCAGCCAAGTGAAGCTTTCCCAAAGGAAAGCCATGCTGGGGTGAGCTGGGGTGACCACAGACGTGAGTCAGTGCACATCACCTCTGCTCAGCATCGGTAACCACTGGCTCTTACCAGCCTGGAGTGGGTAGAAAGCTGCCTGGGGTTTGCTGACACCCCACCTGACCCTGCACATGTGCTGGCCCCCAAGCACAAACGGCTCACACGTGCTGGAAAGGGGCACAGCACGGTCACACACACGTTTTTAAGGAGTGCCTGGAAAGTACCTCCATGTCCTGGGATGCCACCGATGCAGCAATGCAACACAACCTCCTGACACCCAGGAACATCAATGGTCTCTACTTCTACTTGCTTGTTCTTTGCAAAGCCACCACATGATGAAATCCAAGATGTTCTCAGGCTGTGGTAAGAAGAAAGATGAGCACAGGGGGATGAAACAGCCTCAGAGAGGCCTCGAAGTGGAAGTTTAGAAGTATAAAGAGTTTGTGTGTGCACAAAGTTCCCATCCCTGCACAAGCACAAAGGATTTACTTTGGTTGGTACTCAAGGACCACATGAAAGGCAGCCATGGGGAGCTGGGAGAAGTGAGGAATGGAGAAGGAAGAGAAAAGCTTTGTGGGACCACCAGCACCATGGGGAATGGCGCAAAAGCTTTCCTCCAAACATACTTCTGGGAACACGTAATGCTGGCACAGCACCAAGAGACAAGAGTTTATTAAGGGAAAGTTTTTTGGATTCCTGATGAAGTCAGTGTAACAGCCACCACGGTTACAGGGAGCCCACTGCGATGGGAAGGCAGTGCCTGCTCTGGAGCAGGGCCAAGGAGAAGCAGGGCACCAGCCCCGGGGGGCCAGGGCAAACAGGGGGACTCTGCGAGGGGAACTACATGCCAGGGAAGTCCCAGAGCTGCAGGCAGGCAGCAGCCAGGGAAGAGACATTCCCTAGATGCAATCCAGGGGTTCCCCAGGTACAGCAGGGTCCAATCTCCCTTGCCTGCCCCCTCTGCAGACTGATCTGCCACCCCAAAGGAGCCACCTTGCTGTTGAAGCACTGCTCTGCAAGGCAGGAAGTTCTTGCAAAGAGGAAAGAGGCTGCTGAGAGCAGTGATGCTTGAAGCCTCCTGGGGCTGCCTGGAAGCCAGCTGGAGCCACCAGAAGTCTGTCAGAAACCTCCTCAGAGCTGCAGGAACATCGGTGGTAGCGATTAAGCATCCCCCTGCCCCCAAGGCAGTAGGACCTCAGGCACAAAGCAGCACCCCCAGACCCCGGCACGACCCACTTTAGGATTCCTGTGACCCCAGGAGTTCCTCACTGTATTTATGTTTTCAGAAGGTGTCGTTAACTCCTCTCCAGATCCTGTGGAACTGCCAGCACTGACAGCTCAGGTACTGCCTGTGTGCTGGCACGCAGGGCCAACGCTCCCCTTCAGCCCTGGTCTCCCCTGCACTGGCCACACCTTAGGACATGGACTATTCTGGTTCCCCTCAGCCCCTCCACTCCTGCGGATGGGTCAGGGCAGCAGAGGTGGTTCTGCAGCCTCCACAGTTCAACTGCAGGAGCTGGAACACATCCTTACCTGCTCAGCCATGAAGAAGAGCTAATGAAGACACAGCTGATTGCTTTGAGAAATGCGAGCTACTCTGGGTACTATACGTACAGAGAGGGACTCTTCAGACTAACCACAGCTAGCTGGGTATTTCACCTCATGTTTTTCAGGAAGCCAGAGGGGAAAAAACCCAACACACAACCTCAGCAGCCCACCAGAGCAGGTGAAGCTCTACCAGAGTCCTAAAAACAGCTCAGCTGACACGCAGGAAGCTCTCCAGAGCAAAACCCACCACGTGGCAATATTAACAGAAGCTTCACCACTTCCAGAAAGGGAGAGCATGGTCTCCACCCCCTTACCTTGCTATCCAGCTTCTTCATTGTCACCAGGTCCAGGGACTTGAGCGAGTGCCCGGTCGGGGTGATGAAGTACAGGCAGACGTGAATCCTGGTGTCGTGGTAGTTGAACAGAGACCGTCGGATCTTCAGCTCCTCTTGCAAATAGTTTTCAAACTGCGTATCAATGTACTCAACTATCGGCCTGTAACTAAAACCATACCATTAGCAACCCAGCCACTGGAGCTCACGACTGGCTGAAGGCCTGAGGAGTTCTCTGTATTATCCCTGAAGTAGTTACAAGGCTTAAAGAGTTTAGCCTTACAACAGGCAAAGCATGGCATTTGCACACAGACCTTATTATCCAAAGGTTGCTGGGGCATCCCTGAGGCTGCACTGCAAAATCTAAGGCCAGTGGAGCATGGAAAGGTGACTGCTTCAGAGATCAGACTTTGCCAGGATCTCAGGGCTGAGCCACCTGGCTGTAGCAATGCAGCATGACCAAGGAGAGGCCTTGGAGTCCCAGAAAGCCTTTACCTGGGACTTGAGCAAGATGTCTGTGTAATTAAGTGAGACGGGTCCAGAGACACCGATCAGCACTGCCAGAACAGAGAATTCCCAACCCCGCACTGAGGACAGCTTGTTAACGGCTCACACTCCTGGAGGACACTGTTCTCAGCTGGAAAGGACTTGCACAACATCTTTTTCATCCCTCACCCACCTCCCTCTACACTCAGTGCCCGAACCAGAGCCTCTGCAGGGAGCTGCTCCATTTACAGCAGCACAGGCACCTCCTCCGCAGCTCTGCGGGCAGTTCACACCTGAACACCAGAGCCAAGCCCAGAAATGCCAAGCAGATGGCACGGGACCTGCCTTTCATCTTTGTTTATCTGATCCCCAAACCCCACAGCGTCCACAATTGTCAGCTTGAGGTGGACATTGCTCTCCTGCAGGTCGTAGGTCCGTGGCCGCAGGAGAACCGCGCTCTCGTAGTGACTGGCTTCCTCCGTCTCAAAGGTGGTGTTGAAGAGGGTGTTCATCAGCGTGGACTTCCCAATGCCAGTCTCACCTAGGAAGGAGAAATCATCAGCTCTCTGCAGCACGAGTTTGTCACAGGTACTTCCAAGATCAGTAATTACAGGGGAGAACTAAATTGTACTGTGGAAGGTGACTACAGATCGCTTGTGGACAGAGGTGCAGCTGTCAGGAGGGGAACTGCACTCCTGAAGGCCACCCATGCTTCATGCAGAGCTCACACAGGGCCATTCAGCACAGCACAACATGCTACCTTCCCTGCCACAGACTCTGGCTTTGCTCGGGACCCTGCACCAGGGAAGCTGAGTAGTTTTAGTAGACTCCTGCTGGTCTTCAGATGAAAAGGAGTAAAACCCAGCAGCCCCACTGACAAGGATTGTTTGGGTCAGTTCTTGGCTGTTCCAAACACAATGATAGCTCCAGGTAGTGCTGCAGAGCAGTGGGTGTTTGGTGTGCCACCAAGGGGACAGAGAAGTCCAGCAGCCAGATGCCCAACCTTAACAGGCTGCTTGGCCACTTCCTCCCTTTGCTTTATTTTGCCATTAAAGTCTCTGTGGATTATTTTTGGTTTGAGAGGAGCCCCCTGTGAGGAGGGCTCTGGGGGCCTATTTTAGTGCAGAGAAATGGGCAGGCAGCTCCAGACCTGCTAGGACAACTTGCCATCAGCCTGAAAAACTCTTTGCAGCAGCAAAGGTGCTGGATGAAGGTTTTAGGATTTCACTGGGCAGCTGAACTTCAGGCAGCCTGGAAACCTTAAAGCAGCCTTTCCCTCTTCCACAGCCTCAGCCCCATAGCACACCCATCCCACTAATAACTGCCAGTGGGCTCAAGTCCACCCTGCTGCAGCCCTTTCCCCCTCAGCAGCTGCACCAGAGTCAGCTCTGTGGCTCTTTTGCTCTCCCCTCCACAGGCTCCACACAAGGTGCTCAGTGAGCTTGTCCAAGATGGTCCCATTCTGCACAGACACATCCCAGACAGCACGTCTGTGCTTTGAGATGGTGGGGCCACCTGTGGAACAGCACTGGCCAAACTGGAGGAAATAAGCAACCAACTCCTCTGTCGTGTCGGATGCAGACACCCACAGGCATCCAGACTATCTCAGCAAGAACAGCTGTCTGACAGAGCACGAGGTGCTGCTCTGCCCTGAAAAGCTCCAGCTGCACAGGCAGATCTTGCACCCCAGCCTGGATGGTGGTGGCCACAATGCAAGTGGTTTCATCTCCTATTGCTCTTGATTTCTGGAGTTTGCCTTAAGTGTTTCTGCTCCCTTCAAGGCTGCCCTGTTGGTCCGTGATTCTTCAAGCAGAGGGAGAGAACATGGAGCTGAGAGGAGATGGCAGAGAAACTTAGTATGGGGAGAACAGCTCTTGGAGAGCCAATGGGGGCCAGATTAGGAGAAGGTTCCCATCTGCAGCCCCCCTGTTGCAACAGCCACTGAGGGACACCTGGGATGCATCATGAACCAAGCTCCATCCCAGAATACTTGGCACTCTGAGAGCCAGAGAGGCTTTGAACTGCTGCTCCTGGTAACTAAACAAGGCTGATATTTTCCAGACTGGCCTACAAGGGGCCCCGTTTAAAGTCCTTGCTCATGACATGCAGCCCTGTTGGCCCAGGGAGCAAAGAGAGGCAGAATCCAAGGACGTGGCCTCCTGTGCCCCCCTCACTTCCCATCCTGATACACCTTGGACAGATGGACACTGCTCCTCCCAAGCAGACCCCCTCTCACTGAGCCCAGCCACCACCGAGGAACCCTGCAGCAGACAGTTTCTGCTGAGAGGTGCCACACCTGCTGCTGCCAAGGGCTTTGGGCTTTTTCCTTCCTCAGGCACAACCACAAATGGGGCTGGGAATAGGGCAGAGGCACCTGCTGCTTCCTACCAGCTGCCACTAAGGTTGTGCAGGGAAATAAACCCAGCCTGGTGGTCTCAGTTAACCTGAAAGTCAGCTGGAGAGCTCAGCACTGATGCAAGCCCCATTCTCCTGTTCAGTTGTGGGCACAGCTGGGAGCAGGAACGAGCAAATATGAGTAATGGGGGTTTTTAACTCATCCCACCCCACCCCCCCAAAAAAAAACCCGGAAGGTTTCTGCCCTGCACAAACAATAGGGCCAGGGGAGAATGCTGGAGCATCCCTCCAGGTGTCCCTAAGATCACGTTGTCCTCTGCTGCAGTTACCCTAGGGCGGTCAACTGATCTCAGCTGTGCTCTTTCCTCGTGGTTTGGATATGCAAAAGCACCTCAGGGGCAGCACGAGCCCCTTGTGCAAGCTGCCAGGGTGTCGCTGCACGGTCTGTGTGAGGCCGTGTCCTCTTTGGGAGGGCCAGGTAGGGGGCTGCTCTCTCCAGATGTGTTTCTGCTGGTCTGGCAGGTTACCATACTCCAGACCCCACACACAAGACAAGAACCAGCCAAAGTACAAGTAACACATCTCATCACTGGGAGGAACTGGTTCCTAGTACCCCAGCCAGCATCCCCTGTTAGGTCACATCAATACCATAATTCAAGACCAAGATTATAATGAGGATATTTTCAAGTCAGGCTCTCACACCTGCTCACAACCTTCATGATAAACACTGTACAATCAATACAACAACTAACACTCCCTTTGCAGCACTGAGATGGGCATGTTTCAAGCCCTTTGACTCACCCTGGGAAGAATCAACCAGGCACAGACCAGACACAGACCCCTTCTCCCTAGGTTTGGGGTGCAGGCTTGAACTCAGAAGGGACAGAGTTCTCACCAGCAGCTCTCAGCATCTACTTGGACACTGTATTCAGCAAGAAGCTGCTCATGCAAATGGGAGTATTTAACTGGCCACATAAAGCCTTCCCTCAACCCTTCCTACTGCAAGGCTATGGCAGCTGAGGAGATGAGCAACACCTCGATTACAGGAATTCCTCTGGTTTGGCCCCCAAGGCTCAGCCATGCAGAGCTCCCTGCTGCTCCCTGGGGCTCCTGCACCGGCAGCTCAGCTCAGCACAGAGCTGGACAGTCCTACACCCATCTCCTCCCCCGACTCCTCACCAAAGGCAGGGAGCTGATATATTAAACCTTTTCCCCAAACTGCTTTGAGTTTTGGGCAGTGAGTCTCCAACTGCCCCTTGTCAAAGCCACAACTCAGAAGCATCAAGCTCCAGAGACCTCAAGTTCACCTAAATCCAGACATACTTTTAGAAGTTCAGCATTTCTCCCTTGCTGAAAGGCTCTGCAGAGGCCCATGGCACAGCAGGACAAGCAACCAAGAAACCCTGGTCCCAACCTCACCCCGCTGCCAGCTCAGCCCGTGTCTGTTGGCAGGGGACTGTGCTCACCCACACAGAGGATGTTGAAGCTGAAGCCTTGTGTGACAGACTTGCTGACCAGCTGATCGGGGAGGCTGTCGAAGCCGACATGGCCCCCCAGGGAAAGGTTCCTCTTCTCTTCATTCTGGCAGGGAGAAGAAATCAGATTAGCAGAACTGCACTGAGATGGCAAGTCAGAGACACGAGAGGAGTCACCAAGCCCAACCACCACCCTCCCAGGCGCTGCAGAGCCACCAACACGAAGCCCAGTGCTGCTGCAGGACCTTGTGCTTTGGCACACCATGGCTCAACCCCCCTGACAGCCACCAGCAACAGAAAAGAGAGGGGAAAAATACTGCTCTTCGTGGGGAATCAGGAGAACCAAGCTACCAGGCTACAAAGAAAAGAAAACACTAGCACGAGCTCCAACTATGTGCAGCTGGGAGAGATTAGCACAGGAAAGCCCACTGACCTGAGTGTTTTAGTACTCATTTCACCTCATCTTTTTTTATTTTATTTTCTTTAACACCCCAGGGCTGGATCCAGCTAGACAGGCTCTGCATTCCCCCCCTCCCAGTGATTTTTTCCCCCTTTGCTCTTGCCATGGGTTTTGCTCACTCACACATCCAGGGGTGCTGGTTGTGCAGGCAGGGCGAGGAACCCTCTTGCTTTACCATCTGTGACCATGCCTTTTTCCAATGTGTCTCTGCTGTTCCTCTTCCTGCCTCCCCCATGTGCACTTTGTCCTTCCTTCTGTCTGCTCTCTCCCCCAGAGGAACACTACCCTGATCAGCTGTAGCAGGAAATACCCAGGGAGACCAGAGGTCTGTGCCCTGCACCGTACAGCCAGGCAGCCTGGGTCAGCTGTAACCCCAGAAGGGAGCATTCAACAGAAGGGTCATTTCCATTCCTAGTGATTAAGAATGGGAAAGTTTGGATTTGCACGAGTATTTCAACAGTTGTGTCACCTCTCTGCACAGCTGAGCAGTGCCAGCTGAGCGCAGGGACCAGAGCACAGCCCCTACACCCTCTCACACACTCTCCTTCCATGGGGAAGCAAGGACACAAGAGTTCAGAGCAGGACTCAGTCACTGTTCCTTTGGTAAAAGAGTCTGGTTTTCTTAATCACCAGCACACTGTGGGAGATTGGGATGGAAAAACCATCTACCCCTTGGCTCAGGTTCTTCTGTCTGTCCCTGGCAGTTTGGGCTTAATGCCCTGGCACTGAGACCGTGAGAGGAGAGCACGCCCTGAGAAGAGCCTTAGGGGGCTGTCAGACTTCAGACTGACTAGAGAGGAAAAGAAATGATGTGATGAGCCTCGTGTGTTGCTCTCTGCCTGCCAGGAGACTGCTAAGGAAAGCACCCACCTCTGTTTGACCGCACCTTGAGTCAAAGCCTCTGGCTCTGCCTTTGGCAGGACAAATACCCTCAGCTTTGTAAAATAACCATTGAAATCACAAGAACAACCTCTGATCAGCTGAGGCAGCTCCTTAGTCTCTCACACCCCCCTCTGCCTGCCCTGGTTAGTATGTGTTACCAGTTTGCAGGTGATTTCAGCCCAGCACCCTCCTGAGGGACTCCCCAGACAAACACAACCGACTCATACTGGGCTCCTGCAGTCAGTTCTGTTTCATCCCACAGGGATCGGTCGCTCTCACTAAGTGGAAGCAGCGATCACTGGAAGTGTTCCTGTGGGAGAGGCAGCAACCATGCTGGTTTTAAGGTGGCCAGAAGTTTAGGTGAATTACAAAGGGCCCCTATGACACAGGAACACCCGAGTCAGACTTCTCTCTGTTCATCTGGCACCATATGGAGATGCTAAAGCTCAGATTAACCCCTCTGCAGGGACAGACCCTAACTGTGGGGTGATCACCCAGCACACAGGGAGCAAAGAGAGTCGGTGCTGATCCAGGCAGCCCAACACTGAGCTATGGATCCAACACAGGGTGGACCAGCTGCACTGGGAAGCAGAACTTGGGCACGTGTGTTGGGAAAGGGCTCAGAGCCGCTTAGGATTGGGTTTCTTCCTCCTAAGGAGGAGACTGCCAGGAGGTGCAGGAAGGCTCAGGGGGCTTCCTCACACCCTCAGCCCCATCTCCTCAGCACCCACCTCTCTTCCCCCCTCTTTGAGCACTCAGAAAACCAGTTCCCAGCCCTGCAATGCAGCGGGAGCCCAGCAAGCCGTTCCCACAGAAAGTCACCGAGTTTGATGGTTAGGCTTTGTGTCTTTTCATTTTGAAATTATCAACAAAAACAAGCAAACAAAAACACAAACCAGAAGCCTGGGATGACATTTTTTGGATGGGAAATAAATAAAGGCTGCCGATGGCTATGATTAGGCTGAGAGTGCCCGAGGCTGGGAAGAGGTTTCCAGGCAACAGGCAGCACCGCTGCTCAGGGTTTTAAAATAGGCTCCAGCGAGGCAGGGCTGCACTGAGAACTCAGTCATGCTGAGGAGGAGGAAACCCAAACGCTTTCGCACAGGGCTTTCTTCTTCTCTTCTTTATTTGGCTTCTGGTCACCGCTCACTACGGGACAAGAATACACTGGCTCAGAACTGCTCTCCATCTCTTAGGGCTGCTCAACCCACCAGCCAGGCTTCAGGGAAACATCTTTGTCAGTGACCTTGAAACACACAGTTGCCTTTTATTTCCCTGAGCAGCGATACTAATCTGGTTCAGGTCCAAGATGCTGCTGATACCAAAGCAGAAAACCATTTGCTGTGCTGGCAGCGTGTTCAGCTGTCATTCAGCCTCCAAAGGGATTTTGCCATTGTTGCTGTGTTAGGATAAACAACGGCAAGGACTGCTGGAAAGGAATAAGGCTAAGAAAATAAAGGAGAAAAAAAAAAAATTAGTTTTCTTGGTTTTATTCCTTTCCTCCAACCCACTGAGCCTACAGACTTGATGGCATTGAGAACACAACCGATTTCTCCACCAGCTTGTGCCATTCGCTGAGCTGACCTACACCAAAGGAAGGAGAGGAGCCTCGCCACTGCTCTGATGAGCAGCCACTGGCACTGCTTCCTGCACCTACCTGCCACTCATTTCCAAGTCTCACCCCAAATCACTAACCCCTCTGGCCAGCTCCTGCTCGCCCAGGGTAGCCCAAGGACAGCTCAACACAGTTCACCTGCCGGGAAAGGCAACAAGGTCACCCTCAAAATGGAATCCTTCCCAGCAGAAGCAGCCAGCCTGCAATGCTCAGCATAAATAATCAATCCAGAATACAAATGCTGTGATAAACGAGGGCAGCAGCAATGCAGAACTGCTGGGGGGGTGATGCTTCTGCTTTAAATGAAACTATTTCCACAGTAGGTGCCAATGACACAGGACAGCGACTGGCAGGTTCTGTGCCTGAGCTGGATGGGATCAGCCAGGCAGAAACACAGCCCTGCCCTTTCCAGTTGCACTGGTCCCTGCAACATTCCCACCCTCCACAATGCCTGGTGAGGATTAGGTACCTCGTCTCAGTGAGGATTAGGTCCCTCATCTCACAGAGAGACAATTCTCCTGGCCCTGACCAGGCAAGACCCCATCCTGGGGCTGCCAACAACCACGAGGCAGCCAGCCTATCCTGAAACCCAATTGATCGTTTTGTAACCTGATAATTAAGAGTTTGGGATGGCTCCAAGTGCAAACTCCCACCACAAACAACTGCTATAGCCCTGAACGTCACTTTTTGGGTCACTGATGGCATCAGAGAGACCAGATCCAGATCCCTAGAGGAGGATTGACAGGGTATTCACGTAGTAATGAGGTTCTGCCAAGTAGACAGAGGGACTAAAGGAACCTGTGAGGAGAAACGGCACCGGCTGCAGCATCAGGCAGCGTGCCTATGAGCCCTTAAAAAGGGAAAATAAAAAAGAACCAGATCACAGTTTCCCTTCTTCCAGTCTCTTCATGCTTCACCTCCAAATTAGCATCGGTTTCACTTCACGTCATTACATTTTTCAGCAGCTTCTGCCAGGAAAAGCAGCTTCATCGCTGCCTGCACAGCCCGGGGGGATGGCAGCAGGAGCCCCACAGCCAGCTGCCCCTCCACCCTGTGCTCTCCTAACTACAGGAGGGAGCAGCTCGCTCTGCTTTTAGATGTGCTGCCCCTGTTCTCCCTGCTTTCATACCAGGACCAGTAGGAACAGACTGGAACTTGGATAGAAGAGACTGTTCTGACATCAGCTGGTTAAAAATAAAAGCAAAGAGATACAGGGAATTATTTTTTTGGTTAATCTCAAGAAACGCTCTGGGTGACATACACTTGCCTTGTCTCTCTTCCTGGATGAGGGAGGTGAAGGCACATGGGTAAACAAAAGCCTCCTCAAGTGACACAACCATATACTGTCATATTTGTTTTCTTAAATTGTGATTTTAAGGGTTTTTTTTTTCTTAAGAGCTTGGCAGAGGTTTGATTGGTTTTGGTTGGGTTATTTTTTTTTTTAAGAACTGGAGTTGTAAGGTAAATGTTGGGCCCAGCTTCAGCAGGCAAAGAGCTCGTGAACTCGTGTAGAGCCAAAAGCAAAACCCAAGATCACCAAAGCAGCCGCTTCTCAGCTAACCACGACTGGAGTGAAGGCTCCTGTGTGCACAGGAACGTGCTGTGTTATCCTCCAGGCTGTATCAGAGGTGCCTTTCCCAGTTCCATGGCCCCACAAAACAGAAAGGAGGAAGAACAGCTGACATTTTCCAAGGCAAAGCAGCAAAGGCTTACAGGGAGAAGAGGAGGGGAAACTGTCCTTTCTTCCCCCAGCTAGATGAAGAGGGCTTACACTGGAGCAACGAGCTTCAGCCCAAAGCTCCCCAACGCTCCCTCCAGCACCTCTGAGGGCTTCACACCACCGACCCAGGGTCTCCCAGAGCCGTGGCCAGGCTGCAGGTGCCCAAACACCAGCCCTGTGTGCAGGGCAGAGGCACAGCCATTCAGACTCTGCCGTCTCCCCCCGAGAGCTCACAGGCAGCACTACCTCAGGTTCCTCTCTTCCCAGGCTTTTTTCCACCTGCCCAGGGAGGGGGTTGAGTCACCTTCCCTGGCTGTGTTCAAGAAAAGGGTAGATGAGGTACTTAGGGATATGGTTTAGTTTAGGATGAGAATGGTTGGACTTGATGATCTTCAAAGGTCTTTCCCAACCTTGTGATTCTGTGATTTTCCACACACTCATCAAATAGCATGAGGCAAGAGCACAACCCCTGCACAGCAACTTCCCACTGCCCAGGCACTCTTTGATCAGTGCACTCCTCAGTCCTGGCCGAGATCTTGACCTTAAATAACACCAAATCCACCAGTGCTTTGCAGCACGGGTCCTGCTCCAGCCTGGGTACAGCCCCACCACCTTCACCCCAGCACCCAGCAGCATCTCCCCAGCACTGGATGTACCCACCCATCATCTCACACTGCAGCCACACACACAGAGTCACAGAGCAGCCTGCCAGGCACCCTGGCCAAGCACAGACAGATCCTCTCTCCCTTCTAATTTACAATCAAACCAAACCAGAGAGATAACAGGGCGCAGGCAGACAGACTGCAGCTCCCTGCTCAGCGTGACACGGAGCCTGGCAAGGGGCAGAGCGGGGAGGCTCTGCGTGGCCGTGAGGCCCTGGCCGTGCTCCCGCGGGGGGACGGGGCAGTTGTCACTCTGCAGGGCCCAGCGCAGCGCCCGGCACGGCTGGGGCCTGCTGGTACCCACACAGCAGTGACTTCACCTCCTGCTGCCCTGTGCACAGCCCACGACAGCGCGGGCAACACTGAGCTCCCTACGTGTCAACAGTGGGGTTCACAGGATCACAGAACCATAGGGGCTGGAAGGGACCTCCAGAGCCCATGGGGTCCAACCCCCTGCCAAAGCAGGGTCCCTAGGACAGGTCACACAGGTCAGTGTCCAGACAGGGCTGGAATCTCTCCAGAGAAGGAGACTCCACACCCCCTGGGCAGCCTGTCCCAGGGCTCCCTCACCCTCACTGGGAAGAAGTTCTTCCCCACATTGGGGTGGAACTCTCTGTGCTCCAACTTGAGCCCATCGCCCCTTGTCCTGTCCCCACAGACACTGAGCAGAGGCTGCCCATGTCCCCTGTGTCCCACCCTTCAGCTATTGATCCCCATTGATCAGATCCCCTCTCAGGCTTCTCTTCTCAAGGCTGGACAGCCCCAGGTCACTCAGCCTTTCCTCACAGGGGAGATGCTCCAGGCCTTAATGCTATTCCCTTGTCTCCTGAGCGGCAACACACAGGATCAGGAGATGTTTGGTCTGGATGCAGGGAGTCTCAGTTGCGGCTGAGCAGAGAAAGCACTGAAGGAGACCTGGCTGTTTATTAAATGCAATCAGAGCAAGCCAGCCCTGTGTGCAGGCTCACACAGGCTGGCACCCCGAGCAGCCAGGCTGCCAGCATTGCCTGGCCCCTCTCAGGCTGTGGGCAAGTCAGAGCACCCACAAACCCACCAAGAGAGAGGTCTGCATCAGGGTCCAGCACAGGCAGGGTGCCTACCCCAAGCTCACACCCACGTGGGATCCTCCCCAAGCACCCATCCCTGCCCTGCAGAGTCCTTACAGAGGCGCTGGGAGTTTTATCACCATTTCACAAGTCAACTGAGTCACGGAGCAGCTGGGTACTTGCCTAGAGACCTTTGGGCAAACAGTGTCAGAAGCCAAACTCAGCTTCTTTGTCCAAGTGGCACTCCCTGGGGCCTGGCCTGGTTTCTGGATCAGTGCAGGAAAGCCTGGCAAGTCACCTCTCTCAGGAGGTCTCACCCCATCTCTGAACACCGGCTCGACAAAAGCCCCTTGACATTTGCAGAGAGACAGCAGCAGGTACAGACTCAGGTTTCCCCAAAGAAAACACTTCTTTCACCAAGCTCAGCAGCTGAGGGGAAGCAACAGCCACATCTGATGTTTGACAAGCACCTCCACAGCGTTGGCAAGGTTCAGAACAGACACCATCACCGCTCTCACACATCCTGTTCTTGTTCTCTCAGGCTAAGGACTATCAGATGTATGACAGCATCAGTGAGTGAACTCACACTTTGTGGGCTACTAAGCAGAAAGAGGTGGCCCAAGAGAAGTAATGGGACTGGATTTGAGGTTGTCTAACCACAGACAGAGGACCCTGAGCATAGCAAGTCTTGACAGAGAGCTTAGGCACAGTAAGTGTGACCTCATGGGTACCATCAGCACAGGAGAGGAAAGGAAACAAGCTTTCAGCTGGGATGGGCCAGTGAGACCTCAGCACCTCTTAGGCCAAAACTGTCCCACCTGAGCTCCACTGATCTCAAGCAGATTTGCAGAGTGTGAGCACACACACAACCCTGGAGGTGTTCTGTTACCTTAAGCACATGCTCAAAATTCCAGGTCCCTGTAGTGGAGCACTTAACAAGCTTGGGGCTGGGAGGAGAAGGGGTTGGAAGGGACCTCAAGGATCATATGGTCCAACCTTTCCTGCCAGAAGCTCCATCTAGACAAAAGCCCTGCCTGGACAAGGTGGCCCCATCCAGCCAAATGTTAAAAGCACCCAACACTGTGGAATGCATCACTTCCCTGGGAAGATCACTCCAATCCTGTTCTTTTTGCATCCCATTGGCTTCTCCCCAGGAGAAACTCACACCTGTAACACCTTGTCCCTTTACAAGGAGTCACATGCAAAAGGGAATCTTCATCTTCTTTGTAGCCACCCTTCCAGTACTGGAAGTGGTGATGAGGTGTCCCCTAAGCCTTGTTTTCAGAAGGCTGAACAAAGCTTCTGCTCAGCCTTTCCTCACACAGCAGGCTCGAGCTGTAAACAGTAATGCTGGGATGCTGAACACTGCTCTGCCCTTCAGCAATGGGATGCAAAGCCCCAGCACCCTTCACACACCCCTCTGCCCTCCAGCAAAGCCCCAGCACCCTTCACACACCGCTCTGCCCTCCAGCAAAGCCCCAGCACCCTTCACACACCCCTCTGCCCTCCAGCAAAGCCCCAGCACCCTTCACACACCCCTCTGCCCTCCAGCAAAGCCCCAGCACCCTTCACACACCGCTCTGCCCTCCAGCAAAGCCCCAGCACCCTTCACACACCCCTCTGCCCTCCAGCAAAGCCCCAGCACCCTTCACACACCCCTCTGCCCTCCAGCAAAGCCCCAGCACCCTTCACACACCCCTCTGCCCTCCAGCAAAGCCCCAGCACCCTTCACACACCACTCTGCCCTCCAGCAAAGCCCCAGCACCCTTCACACACCCCTCTGCCCTGCAGCAAAGCCCCAGCACCCTTCACACACCCCTCTGCCCTGCAGCAAAGCCCCAGCACCCTTCACACACCCCTCTGCCCTCCAGCAAAGCCCCAGCACCCTTCACACACCGCTCTGCCCTGCAGCAAAGCCCCAGCACCCTTCACACACCGCTCTGCCCTCCAGCAAAGCCCCAGCACCCTTCACACACCGCTCTGCCCTGCAGCAAAGCCCCAGCACCCTTCACACACTGCTCTGCCCTGCAGCAAAGCCCCAGCACCCCTCACTTCCTTCTCCTTCCAACGCACAGCACATCAGAGCACAGGGATGCCCAAGCCATCCCTCCACGCACATGACACCATTCCAGCCAGTCCTCTCCAGCTGCCATGTGCTCCCCTCAGCAGGCTCCCAGCACACACTGCAGTCTCCCCCAGTAAGAAACTCACACTAAAAAAAAATAAATTAAATAAACCAACAATTCCCAGCCCCCCTTTAAACCAATCTCCTAAGAATGCCAAGAATTTTCCCAGACACTCGAGCCTTTATTCATATTCCTCCCAGCTCCCAGCTGCACTCCAGGCAGGCAAAAACATCACTGAAAAAACCAGATATGGAGTCAGCACCAAGAACTGCCACATCAAAATGAAAGGCACTTTACAGAGGCAAGAAGAGACAAAAGCTGAGGTTCCCCCCTTCAGGGCTGACTCAAGGTTATGATGTGTGAAGCGATGCTTTTCTGCAAAGCTTTTGGGTTTGTTTCTAAGATCTATTCATAAACCCTGAGACCAGTGAGCTCATTATGAGGAACAGTGTTAAACATCTTGGGAAAACAAAAATTAAAGGAAAAAAAACTATCACTGGTCCAGCATGGGTGTTCCCCAGCACCCCAGGGGCCCCGGGCAAGTACCAGGGAAGAAAATGCTCTGCGGCACCCATAAAACTCCAGCTTGCTCAGCACATGCTGTAGGCACCTGCCTGTGGGAAGGTGGGCAGAGCAAGCAGAACTCTAAGGGAGGAACTCCTTAGGCAAACTCCTTAATTGCCTTCCTGTAGCCAAGCTACCCTTGCCAAAGCCGTGGTGTGGTTCCTGCGGCACATCTTGTGCCCACACCCAGCCACACGCTGGACACTGAGCGAGCCAGGAGCTCTGCTCAGGTGACACACTCCCTGCCACACCAGCCTGCTCACTTTAGTGTGAGCAAACAGTGAACTGCCAGCACTGCCTTCAGCTTGGCTCCAGCCTCTCCTCCTTCAAACCCAACCACCACCAACCACAGAGTCACCAGGTTGGGAAACACCTTTAGGCTCATCTAGTCCAACCATCCTTTGCTGACCCAGATCCCTGAGCACCTCATCTCCCTGTCTGTAAAACACACCCAGGGGGTGACTCAGCCCCTCCCTGGGCAGCCTGTGCCACAGCCCCACAACTCTGCCAGGGAAGAACTTTGCCCTCCCAGCTGAGCTGACCCTGCCCTGGGGCAGCTTGAGCCCATTGCCCCTTGTCCCATCTCCTGTCCCCTGGCTGCAGAGACCCTCGCCCACCTCTCTGCACCCTCCTGGCAGGGCAGGGGAGGTGGGGAGAAGGTCTCCCCTCAGCCTCCTCTTCTCCAGGCTCAACACCCCCAGCTCCCTCAGCTGCTCCTCAGAGGATTTGCCCTCCAGCCCCTTCCCCAGCCTGGTTGCCCTTCTCTGGACTCGCTCCAGGACCCCCATGTCCTTCTGGTAGTGAGGAGCCCAGAACTGGACCCAGCACTCGAGGTGCAGCCTCCCCAGTGCCCAGTCCAGGGGCACAATCCCCTCCCCAGACCTGCTGGCCACACTGGGTGTGACACAAGCCAGGATGCTGTTTGACCTTCCTGGCCACCCAGACACACTGCTGGCTCGTGTTCAGTCAGCAGTCAACCAACACCCCCAGGTCCTTCTCTGCCTGACAGCTCTCCATCCAAACCACAAAACACGAAATAAAAGTCCTACACACACCTACAGGATCCAAGGGATCAGCAAAGGCTTAAACCAGCTGATTTTTGGAGCTAAGGCTGAGGGGAGATTAAAGCTTCCCATCTCTTCTCATACAACACACATCCAAGCTGATACAACCTGTGAAGACAACACCAGTTTTCATTTTCCACAAACAAGCTGACTCTTCCAGCTTAAATTCCTCTCTGGGTTTTTATGCTAAAAGCAAAACCCCCTTTTCTTAACCCATTATTTAATGATTTCCCTATAACGTCTTTAGGGAGACTAATTAATTAATTCTGAGGTCTTTCTTATTAAGAAAAGATTAAGCAGGCATTTTGTTCCTCACCACAAGCCGTGGGTGAGAGTTTGCAAAGGAGCAAAACAGGATTTGCTGGGCATTATACACAGTGATTTGTAAACATGAGTGTTGCCTTTGAGAACAGGGAAAGTTGGTTAAAGCAGAGAAAACTAAAATGGACCAAAAATGAGAGACATTTCCTCCAAAATGCCCTTAGAGGATGAGAAAGTTCAGCTTTTCGTCAGCCTGAGAATTCCATCCCCCAAGAGCTGCCCAGAACCCAAGAGAGCAAAGACTAAAACACAAATGTAACTTTTCCTTTGGTCTCTTTCTAAAGAGCCCGAAACACCAACCAACAGGAACCCACCATTCTGCCCCAGCCCACTTCTTTTCAAAGTTATTTACTCAGAAGGTGCTGGGGCTTTTAGTTTAATGGAGTTTCCCCAGGAACCCGGGCAAGGGACTAATCTTATCACCTTATCTAGTAAGAGACTTTCCCGAGTTCACCCGAGGCAGCAGATGCTGCACTCAACTGACCTGACCAGCGGGACCTCTTCCCTTCCTCACCATCCCACTGGGAGGAAGAGGAGGAGATACCTGGCAGACAGAAACAGCCCCAGGACAGAGCCAGGAGAGCAACAGAGCACTTGCCCCAAGGAGCAGCATGGCAAAGGCCAGCAAGGAGGGGAAAGGACCTGGATCCCCATCGCCCCGAAGGAGCCACGCTGGATGTCAGCCACCACGGGTATTTGTTTTAGTTACCACTTAAAATAAACACAGCTAATTCCCACATGTGCTTCCAGAATTTATTGCCTGATTACAATAAATACTATTATTCAGTGTATTTTTAAACAAGGGAACAGAGAGATAATGGGAACCCAAGGGTTCTGGTTAGCACTGTGTGCTTTCCCCTGTTTGCTGTACACAACCATGTCCCAGCATCTCCACAAGCAGCACTGGGAGCTGCTGGACAAGACTCCTCATGATACAGCCCAGAAGACACCACCATAAGAGAAGCTTTACATACAACAGGCACTCAGCTCCAAGAGCTAAGCCAGAGTCACCATGCTAATAAGCTAGCTGCTATACATCCTATTAACACATGCCTCCAGAAAGCCTCAAAGTGCATTAGCACAGAATGCCTTTAATCCAAAGACTCAAGGCAACAGGAAAAGAAAAGAAAACCTCTATCCAAAAACAGGGTCTAGAAGATGAGCTGAAAGAGATTTTCACTCTGTAGGGAAGTACAGAGCAAAACTATTCACCAGTCTGAGCTGGAAACATCTTTGCAGCAGAAGACGGGAGAAGGAGAGTTTTTGGGAGGCCAGATCTGGCAGCCCTTTTTCAGGCAACCCTTTTGCTGTGGCAGAGCCAAAAGCCAGGATCAAGTTGGATTAGGATCCAAAGCCCAGAGCAGCCTGCTGGAAGGGGTCTGGGCCAGGGACCCCCCAGTGATGTCCCCCTGAGCCGAGCTGCTCCGCGATCGCAGTGCGGCCCCACGCACGCCAGGCACCTGCAGGAACTCCTATTTAACAGTCAGTCTCCTCTCCCAGCAACCCCATCTGCTGCAGGAATGCTCTTCCAGCATGACCAACACGAGCTCTGGGAACACACTTCCCACCAGCCTGTACAGTCCATCAGAGGCAGACATGGACTCAGCCCAGAGGGGCATCTGTCCTCCCCACTACAGCAACCACCAGCCGAAACGCTCTCTGCCTGTGGAGGACTCTGGAGACATTCCCCACATGCCTCCCTGCACACGTAATGCAGCGGTGGCACAGACTCATCACAGCACCTCAAGCAACAGCAAGGAGAGGACGGGAGCCGCCCCGAGCCCGGCCTGGAAACCCAGCCCAGGCTCCCTCGCTCCGCAGCTCCCCGGGACAACCGGGTCGTGAGGCTGTGTGAGCCAGAGAGGGCAAGAGCCCCGAGGCAGCGTGCTCCATGGGAACTTCTCTCTGGCTGCCTGACATCTCTGGAATTTCATGTGTGTGGGAGACGGACCCTTTTTGGCTTCACAAAGGAATCTGAACATCTAAACAAAGTGGTGGCTCCAAAACGCTGACCCCATGGGCCGTGGTCAGCCCTCAAGCCGAGAGCAGCGACTAGGGATGCATCCAAGAAGCCTGATGTTGTCCCTGACACCGTTTGCCCTCCGCCCTCAGAAAGTCTCCACTGTCACCCCATTTTGCAGGGTGCTGATTCCCTGCCTGCCTCCACTTTCTGCATCCAAATGCTGTAAGTCAGAGGCAAACACAGCCGCTTCCGCCAGAGAAGAGGCTCTGGATGGAAAGCACATGGCTGGGACTGAGGAGAAGCAGCACCTTCAGTTCTGGGAGCGGAGACAGGCTCTCCTCCCCATCTGATGCTTTTACAAACCATGAATTCAAACGCAAAGCTTTGGGTGTAAACCCAGAGCTTGCTGCAGCTACGCAGAAGCAGAGAAGGGGAGAAACCAGCAGGCTGCAGGCAAACAACCACAAATATGGGACAGGACATCATGATTTCTAAGGGTGGCAGCTAATCTCAAACAAGCAGGGCAGCTTCTCCCATCCCCAGCCTGAAGTGTGCCCCACACATGCTCTGAATAATCAAAGCTAATCCCAGAGATGCGCCCCTGCCCCACGCAGGCAGGGTGCAAGCAGCGTGCCCACACCCTGCACGACTCCCTCACGTCCCACGGCCTCCAGAATTCCTCCTCTTAATTGCACAACCCAGGAAAAGCCGATTCAGCATCGTGCTGTTTCTTCCCCTCCCAAGCTCTGAGCCACGGGAACACAAGGAAACAAGCGTGACCATCACTCCCACAGACAGAAAAACAGCCCGGCCCCCGGAGCGCTTCGCTTGCACCGCGGTGCCTCGAGACGACAGGACTGGGGACAGCGGGGGCACTCGGAGACAGGGCTGCGTCTCTCCCCGCAGCTGGTGACAGCACTGGTATTCTGCTACAGAAGATAATATTTAGGGAGCTTTTGGCCTTCCAGCAACGCTGGAGACTGGCTGACAGCTGCCACCACAGCGCTGACAGCGAGCCCTGACACCGTGCCGGCCTCCTGAAAGAGAGTTATTCTTCAGGCGTTCGTTTGTTTTGTGGATGCAGAGGGCACACACGGCTCCAGCATTTGCCAGCTCACGTCCCTCCACCCACCGCCTCAGCGCTCGCTGCGATTACGAGCAGTTAAGAGCAGCTTTGGAGCTCCCACGCAGAACAACGTGTTGCATCTCTGCTGCAAAGGGGAAGAGGCGCTCCGGATTCAGCAACAGCAGCAGCACCACAGTGGGGAAGGAGAGTGGAAATTTAAAAAATAGAAAAAAAACCCTTAAAAAAACCCCTCTTTTTCTGGGCACTGTTTGTTCCCAGCACAGACATTCAGGAGAAGTGTTGAACTGTGATGAACTGTGGTCAAGCTAATTGGTCCTGTGGTTGAGACAGTCAGCGCTGGCTTCCTGTACGAGCACAGGCAAGCCTCCTGGGGAGAGGCTGTGGGGCTCAGAGAGGCAACCACCAATTTGTCTCCTCTGTTAGAAGGCCACTTCCCCCATCCCTCCTTCCCAAAAAAAGCATAGGCTACAGGCTGAAGAGCTGGCCAGGGCAGGGAGGGAGAGGGCTGCCCCCGCTGGGCCTGCTTCCTGGTGCATGTTACCAGCTTGGAGGAAAATCTGTCACTTCTGTTCCACGCTGCATGGGGGATCGCTTGAGTTTTTCCAGGCTGAAGGTAAAATAATTCAACGACAAAAACAGACAAGGAAATTTAACCCTGGAACTTCCAAACGGTGCTGCTAGCTGGGCAAAAATAAAACCCCAAAAAAAACGGGGCAGGGGGAAGGGGCAAATCCAAACCAACCTGTTCCCACTGGAATTGAGCCATGGAAAGGTTTTCCTTGAGAATTTGATTAAAAGAAAATGTAAGCCCTGCAGTGATAAGATTTCTGGCAGCCACTCTGCCCTTGCCATGGTACACAGAGCTCAGCCCAGTCCTCATGCCCACCTTTCACACACAGTGCTGTAACACCAGCCCCTTCCCACAGGACTGCGACGGGCGAAGGCTGGGCAGTGATAGGAGACACCATGAGCTAACAGAACACAGCAGCAGGGCCTGAAGTTTATCTCAACCCAAACAGTAGCAGCAGGAACAGGCACCGTTCAAAGGTCCCTCTCCTCTCAGGGACTGGGGAGCAGGCCACAAGAAGGCAGGGGTGTGGAAACAGGTAACACACACACAAAGGTGCTGAACTGGCCAGACCCACACTCAGCAGCTCCCCACGACAAGAAAACCCACAACCCATTGACTCTTTCCAGCCAGGAAGATGCTGTTCATCTTTCCTCTACAGAAAGTGGTGGCTTTTTCCTGGCAAGATGATTTAAGGAGCGTTAATTCATAGTAAAGCCCAGCTGCCAGTCACTAACACAAGGGGACACCTTCTCAGGACCAACAGCACGCAGACAGCCAACCCACAACCGCAGCTCTCACAGCCACGTGCTCGCACCCAGTGCTCTCTTTGCTGGGCACCACTGCTCACCAACCCCTTCCACACACACACAGTAGGAACACTGTGTTTTTCAGAGCTTACAGCATAACGTGACATTCTTACCTCAGCCCATCCCTAGTAAGGCTGAGGCCACCTGCTCCTCCTCACACGCACAGGTCAGATCGTGGGGTTGCTTAGCTTTGAGCCTGAGCAACTGCCTCTGCACCTCCCAGCCAGGCAATGGGCTGATGCAGATGGTTAAGCAACAGAATTTTGAAAGGTGGATGGGGTTTATTTAAAAAGAGAGGAAGCAATGGATTTGGGGCTTTGCAAGAGCTTCTCAAACACAAAACCTTCTTACAGGCTCGTTCTCATGTCTCATCCCATCTATTCTCCTACGCATCTTCAGTCACTTCTCCCAGCCTTTCTAGCTTCCTCCAGAGCTTCTACATTTCTCTGATGTACCTCATGAGCTTTCTGGCTTCTGCTTGCATGTAGTGGCCAGGCTGTTTCCCACTCAGGGCAAGGATTCCTTGCTGCTCCTGCTGACATCTGCTCCAGCACAGTCATTGCCTGCGCTAGCTCAGCACTGGCCAGAACAGGCAGGGGAGAAGCTCCAAACTTTGATGGCAAATTAAAGTAATTCATAATTGAGCCAAACTTTACCAGCTTTCTTGCCACTCTGGTGGTACCTGTAACAAAGAGAGCTGGCCTGGGGTATCTAGCAGCCATGCCTGCAGACCAAGCCCTGAGCACAGCAGCCACAACCTCGTGGCAGATCAGTGGAAAACTTCAGTCTCCAAGGGCTGAAAGCCAATCCCTCTCACAAGCACTACATTCACAAAAACAAAGGCGGTCTTGAGCACCACTGGTGTGACTCTTCTGCCTTAGAGGCAGCTTTCTATGGGCAAGCTTCCTTTCATTTGCTTTTGTCGGTCATTTCCAACAGCAGCACTTCAAGGGAACTTTATTGTGCTGGAGACAGAGGAGGTTTGGAGGACTGTACAAGGGCAGCATGCATCTGAGGGGGGGCTGGAAAACACACTACCCAAACCTAAGGGTCACTCCATTCTGGGATGTCAGTGTCAGCTGGACACTTACAAACAGCTTCAATCCAAGCAGCACAACCTATCATATATCACAACCTCCCTCCATGGCTTTTCCAGCATTACCTCCCACTGCAGATACAAACAGCTGGAAAACAATAAATGAGTTTCTCAGCCCTCCTTGGCAGTAATGAGCTATTCCCAGCCAGCCTTCACGCTCAGGAAACAGAGGTATGCTGACATAAACCGGCACCAAGAAGAGCTGTAAACCCTGCAGAAGAACAACCAGAACACCTTAATCATGAGGTTCTGTGCTAGTGCTGGAGGAACGGCCCCAGAGCCAAGACAGGTGTGGAGGGTAAAGGAAACAGCAGCTGGGACAGCCCTCTACCCTGCAAGAAACAGAGACAAGGTGTTGCTCTCCCACTGCTTCTGCCAGGTCTGGGGGTCCAGGGGAAAGGCAAACGGGCAGAGATGGGCAGTGAGATGTGCTGGCCCTACAGGGAAACCACCCCAGCTCCCTGCACCAAGCAAGCAGATCTCCTAATGGAGCTGGGCACTGAAGTCACATTGGAGCCAAGCCAATTCTCTTCAGTGCCCAAAGGAGAGCCAAGCCACCTTCAGGAACTTCTTCCTCCCACACTTTTATTTTAAAAAAAAAAGAGAGAAAAAGTGACAGGGTGCTGACGCAAGCACACCCAGCATTGAAGCACCCACACCAAAGAATGCCTGATTAAATTCCACTTTCTCCCAGGCTAGGGAATATTTCATGTCCTTGTAACACCTACGAAACCCTGCCCAGGCACCAGCAGGCACCCCGAATAAACATTAAGAGTATTTATATAAGATACAAACGTAGAAAGAGTTGCTGTGAGGCAGTTACTGTGTTTCCATCCCCTGCCACCCAGGCTTTACCTTAATCCTCTCTCCTCCAAGTCTAGGAGCATTTGTTTCCTTAACTAAGAGCCCACCACGGATTTTCCTTGATGCAAGTTTTAAGTAAGTTACAGTCTTGCAAATTCATTCTCGAGCTGGAAACTTTTGGGCCAGGATTCAAAGAGACCAAGAGGAGTTTGAGATTCTTGGCAAAAAGCAGATTACAGAGAAAACAGTAGCAGGGACTTGTTTGTGCTCAATCCACATGCCTATAATTCAGACAACCACCACTGCTGCTCCCATTTATTTGGCAGTATCTCACCAGGCATGTTGGGCTTTGGAGAGATACCCTATGTAATGCGGTAAAAGCGTTTTTAGCTCTCAGAGTCTGCAAGAGGCATCGCTGAGCTATTTCATGGGAACAGCCTTCCAACAACAACAACAAGAAGGAAAATTCAAGCCTCAGACAAAGAGTAGTTTCGAGCCGGCACAGATTTCAGGGAGATTGACTTCCGACAGCAGTTACACAACGCGTGAGCTGCAGAGGCGGCGGTGCACAGGTCACGCTCCATGTTTGCTGTACAGCCTTCTCGGCGCAGCGGCTCAGGGACCGGCGAGCCTCAAGGGTTTGCTTTACCCCTGCCCGAATCGGCGCGTCTCTCTCAGCATCGCACACGCAGCGTCGGGTTACTCACTGTTGCAGAGCGTTTGGATGCCGGCGGTATGCAAGCGGTGCTTATTTAGGAAGGTCTCACCCCATTTCTTTCGGCAGCTCTTCGCCGGGTACTTACACGGGTACTGGGTGCCCTTTGCGAGCATCTCGGGCATCCAAGGAGGGCTCAGGAGGGGCGTCCCCCACCGCTGCCGGCATGATGCCGGCTCCGAGGCCTCGGAGCCCCGAGCCGCCGTGCCCTCCAGCCCACCCCGCAGGGCTGGACCTCCCCGCACCCTGCCGAGGACACCGGCTTCGTCCCTCCTCGCAGCCGAGCACACACCCCCCACACCCTCCCCAAACCACCCCGGCTCCGCTGCCGGGGCAGCGGCCGCGCACACGGAGCCTGCGGGCATCCCGCTGCCCACCGGCCGGGGACGTTCCCCTCCCCGGGGAAAACCCCCCCCGCCAAGTTATCTGCCCGAAGAGACGCGCGGACGGGCCCCTACCCCGCGGCTCACCGAGAAGCGCTCCAGGTCGGTGGCGGCCATGGCCGGGGCTGGCGCGGCGCCGGCGGCGGGAGCGCGGCTCTCCCGGCCGCGGGTGGCTGCGGCTGAATGGATCCAATATGGCCACTTCCTGGAAACTCCCCTCCGCAGGCGCCGCCCGACCGGGAGGACCGGGGGACGGACGCCGGCACCGGCCGGGAAGGGGCGGGAGCGGCCGCGGCCCCCGCAGCCAGACCCCTCCCACGGTGGGGAAGGCAGGAGGCCGGCCCGGGCTCAGGCTGGCTTCGGCCCGGCCCCTTCCCACCTCCCGCCGCGCAGGGGGAGCGGAGCGGGGGCGCTGGGGAAGGCTCGGGGGTCGGTCCCCGCACACACACCCCGCTGCGGGCAGGGGCCGGGGCTGAGCGCACCGCGCTGGTGGCGCTCGGAGGGGGCCGGGGCGGCATCGCCCCCCGCACAGAGCCGGGTGCCCGGAGCGGGGTCTGCAGGGCCGGCCGGCCGCGCACAGCTACGCGGAGCTCCCGCACCCCGCGTGTGAGCGGGGGCGCCGAGAGCGCCCGGCCCTCACGGCAGGTGAAAGCCCGCAACGGAGACTCCAGCCTTCCTTCCCCATTCCTTCCCTCCCGCAAAGGCACCCCCGGCCCTCGCAGCCCGCAGAGGCATCAGCGCTTCACCGGCTGGCAGCGCTGAGCGAAGGTTCTCTTGCTTTCTGGTGCCCTCTGCTGCAGCGCAGCTCGCACGGAACAGCTCACCGGGGCTTCTCTCTCCCGCATGCAGCTCCCGGCCACACCTGACCCGCACCCCTAACCATCGCCCAGAGCTCTCCCTACTCTTTCCCTCACCAACTCCCCATCCTCTCGCAGCAACACGCTGCCAGTTTGAGAGCTGAGCCTGTGCACAGAGCTCAGCTGCTTTTCCCCCACACCATGACTGCTACAGACCATTTTGAACCACGAGCCCTCTTGCAGCTAATTACGCAGAGCCAGAGAAAAGCCACTCTCCGTGCAAAACGGCAGCAGCTTCTCCACACACCCCACACCCCCTCCCAGCTATAGGCTAAGTGAAGAAGCCAAGATAACCCTGAGTATGAGCTGAGGCTTAATGCTCTGCTCCCCTCCACAGGTAGGGCCAGAAACTGCCACCCCATCTTTGCTGCTGAGGATCATCCTTCAAGAATCATCTCACAGCCTGAACTTCCTCGAGTTATGCCAGGTGGGGGATGCACAACACAACCATCTCCCAGGGAATGGATGAGACAATTTACCTGGAGCAATCCAGAGCCTCACTCTTATCTGCTCCTAAAGCACCTCCAACATCCTGCACACAGAGGGCCACAAATCCAGTCATTACCCAATTAGGATGCAACTGAAGCTGCAAGCCCCACCCCAATTACAAGGAAACACTGAGCAACTGTGCCCGGGCCCTGCTTCCAGGTATTTTTCTAAAGGTTTGCCAAATTCCAACTTTCTGGCAAGACAAGGAAAAGGAAAGATCCCCAACATCCCAGTTCCTTGAATTCATCGCCCACAAAGGCACAGTCCCTGGAGAGCCCTAAAGCAGGGCTGAAGTATTCAAAGACAACGAAGCCTCAGCAGCCAAATTAAAACATCATTTATGTTTCATTACAACACTCAACAAGCTGCACCCCACAGGAACTTTCATCTTCTCCCTTACCTGCTCCTTCTGATCTTAGCAAAGGGCTCCTGCTCCCACAGCAGCATAAACAGACACCATGCTGTGCTAGTGGGCGCTGAGTTTGTGTGTCACAGCAGGGGGGCAAGAGCCTGTGTTACATCAACACCTCTTTGGTTCTTCCCCAGGCTCCTTGGGATCCACCCAACGGCGCTGTAGGAGCTCTGGGAAGCACTATTCATCCCAGAAGGAGACTGTGCCTGTGCTGGAAAAATAAAGCAGGGTTTGAGGAGTAGATGGAGATAATTGAAAGGAGGGAGCAAGGGTTATCAAATGCAAGTGCTTAGGGGGACTGGTGATTAGGGAGAAGGTCTTGTTCTCCCCTGAAGCAATTTCAAGGTGTTTTCTGCAGAGGTGTTAGCCAAGTGATCTGCTTTTTGCAATATGATGGATATCGTGCAGGTCAGAAGAGCTGGGTTTTACCCTTCCTGACTGGGCTGCCTACAACCAGGCTAACTCTGCTAATCCATATATTAGTTCTGGCTCAAGATGATAGGCTGCAAAAGATGCTGGATTTCTCTATAAAGGCCACTGCTGAACACCATCTGCTCATTTATTTTCCTGGGTCATCAAAAATGACAAAAAACCCCAAACCTTTCTTCCTGTCACAGCCACAGCTCTTTGTTAATGCTGCCTCATGCTGGAGCTGCCAGGGAGAGCAAAGCTGACCTGCTTGTCTTTGACATCCAGAGTCTCCCTCCACCCACAGCTGTGGAATGAAGCTTGCTCAACCTTTGATTCACTTATCTCATGAGTGAGATGCTCGTGCAGACCAGACCCTCACTTTGCCATCTTGCTCCTCTGGCTGATTCCTGGAGGTTCTCTGCTTCTCCCTGGGTCCTTCAGTGAAAATGGGGAAGCCAAACTCTCCTACCTCTGGTGTACAGCTGCAAGGAGAATAATTTCTCTAGCAGCAGAGTTACCTTCCCAGGCTGCCTCTATATATCACAAAGAAGCAAAAATAAATAGATTAAAAGGTTAATAAAAGGTTGGTTAGGTTTGGGTTTTTTCATTTTACCAGCAAGCCTTGGAGACTTGATTTAAGATCACAGAGTCACCAGGCTGGAAAAGCCCTTTAAGATCATCAAGTCCAACAGTTCCTGTCCTGTGCTGACCCAGATCCCTGAGCACCTCATCTCCCCATCTGCTAAACACCCCCAGGGGTGGGGACTCAGCCCCTCCCTGGGCAGCCTGTGCCACAGCCCCACAGCTCTGCCAGGGAAGAGCTTTTCCCTCCCAGCTGAGCTGACCCTGCCCTGGGGCAGCTTGAGCCCATTGCCCCTTGTCCCATCTCCTGTCCCCTGGCTGAAGAGACCATCGCCCACCTCTCTGCACCCTCCTGGCAGGGCAGGGGAGGTGGGGAGAAGGTCATTTGCTTAAAACTCATGTGAAACTCACATAAAACTCTTGCTTAACACATTCTTAAATGCCATCATGCCAGGTACTTTGGGAGGAACGATTGACTTAATTCACGAAGAGCTCTTTTCCCTGCCAGTAAAGTACAGAAGGTAAGAACACAGGGCTCAAAGCTGACTCTCAGAGAGCTACTGGCTTCATCGAGCTGCAGGTCAGGCGTGTACAGGAAATTCTGATATGGCAGCATGAGATCAAGGGGCAGCACTGTGGTGTCCTGGCCCTGAGCTGTGCTCCTGAGACCTTCTGCAGCTCCAGTCCTCCCTCCCTCTGTCCCTCAGCGCTGCCCAGCACAGGGCAGAGCGCTGTGACAGGAGAGCACTGGGTAAGGGCTCGCAGTTATTTTTAAACATCTTGTTATTTCAAAGAGCAGGCTGTTTCATAATGCCAATTCTGGAGGAACCCTGCTAATTTCAAAAGCTTCAGATGCACAAAAGCTGCTTCAAGAGGAGAGAATTGGAACCGGTGGCTCCTTTAACTGCTAAAGCATCAGTTGTTATGCAAATTATTCCTAATGGCTCAGAAATTAAATGTATATTACAGCACTGGATGCTCCCGCAAGGATTTTAAACCCCGTAGGGTATTTGTACCTGCTGAATCCACAGTGAATTTAGGATGAGCTGTGAATTTTCTACAGTTAGAGAGATAGGGTAGAGAATACAAAGGATTGGAGAGGAACAAATGTGTCTCTGGTACCTCCGGGAACTGTGGGGAGGAAGGACAATGCTCCTCACTGCATGGATGGTGGCATTGCAGCAGCACAGCTTTGATGGTGGGGGGATCAGGGGGAGCTGCTTTGCTTCATCATGTTGTACCTGTAGGTACAGGCGATGGAAGCAGAGGGAAATAAACACTGCCACAGCCCCTTTAGCTTCCCATGCAGCCAGAGCAGCGATCGTCCTACCTGTCACATGAATACAGCAGCAAGACCAAGGCCTTCTGAAGATGGTGGCAGCATTCAGGGCTGCATAAAACCCTTCATCTTCAACTCCAGAGGCTGCAGAAGTCCTTCACCTTGTTCAATGCAGGCCAGAGGAAGCAGCTAATTGGCAACTACTCATTTCTCACAACATGACCTCCTGGGGATTATTAGAAATCAAATGGTTTCACAGCTACTCTTTTATAGCAGCAGCACTCAGCACCTTATTGAACTTTCACTGATTACTCTGACAACACATGGCACCTGTAGGTCTTTCTACACACGTGCTGTCCTTCCATCCTTCCACACCTGGGGTCAGCAGGAGCTGTAGGTCCCTTCCCCCTTGCACACTGAGCAGCCCTGGTGACTGTAAATGGGGTGGCTGGAAACAGACCCCGAATTTCCCTCCTTCCTCATGCTAACAGACAGAATTCCACACCATTCCTCATACCAAGCTTGTGTTATCCTGCTAGAATCCCATCGAGTTCTCAGGCACCACCTGAAAAACAGAGGATGTTTGGGATGGGTCCTTGTGGCGTCTGTGTGGAACAAGCAGTACTGAATAAATACAGGGCTGGAAATCCACACTTGAATGGTTGAAACAGGGTCCAAACTGGTTCCTGAGGTCCTTGAGTTACAGCTGAACCTTGCTCATCTAGGAGAAAATGCCTTTTATCTGCAAATAACCTTCCCTGCTGCTCCCTGCCCCTTCACAGAGTTTGGCTGAATTGTTTCTGGAAGGTTACTGCATTTCTCCCTGGACAAAGGAAGAGCTCTTTTCCTTCACAATGCATGCTCTTTGTTTCAGATGAAAACATCAGCAAGTGGAAAATCACGGGCTTTGTCACCCTATTTGTTCTGGGAACTCTGGTTTCATTGCAGAGGAAAATGAGTTTTCCTTGAGGTACGAATCCCATCCACAGCCAATGGCACTGGAGCTTCACCTTCCTACAGGGCACAGTGCCCTGTCCTGCTGAGAACATCCCCACATCCCCTTTTCCTTCCCCCTCTGCTTCCAACCTGGCACCTTGCCGTCCCCGTGGCTCTCAGAGTATTGTGGGGAAGGAGCAGGACCTGAGGGTCACGAAGATGCTCAGAGGGCTGGAGCAGCTCCCCTATGGAGAGAGGCTGAGGGAGCTGGGCTGGGTCAGCCTGGAGAAGAGAAGGCTGTGGGGGGACCTCACTGCAGCCTTCCAGCCCCTGAAGGGAGCAGAGGAACAGGAGGGGAATCAGCTTGTTAAAGGGCAGAGACTGGCAGGACAAGGGGGATGGAGTGAAGCTGGAGGAGGGAAGGTTTAGAGGAGATATTAGGGGGAAGTTCTTTGCAGAGAGAGTGGTGAGGGGCTGGAACAGGCTGCCCAGAGAGGGGGTGGGTGCCCTGTCCCTGGGGGTGTTCAAGGCCAGGTTGGATGGGGCCCTGGGCAACCTTGTGTAGCTCCAGGCCTGGAGGTTGGTGGCCCTGCCTGTGGCAGGGGGTTGGAGCTCTGTGACCCTTGGGGTCCCTTCCAACCCAGCCCAGTCTGGGATTCTGCCCTACAGCCAGCATGTTCCTCCCGCTCTCTGTGCCACTTACTCCACTGTGCTGCTGAGAGTCTGAAAGTCTGTGGAAGTTCTTCATGAGAAAGACAACTCTCTTCAGTCACAGGGCTTAAACCAGAGGCCAGCTCTCTATGACTTATCACACAGAGCCAGCAAACTGCACTGTTTGTTCAAACACTGTTTGTGTTTGAAAAAGTAGTAGTAAATTAATTTCATCATGGATTTCTGTACATTGTTTTTGTCCCAGCCAGTAAATTAAAAATATCAAGACAGTTGGCTTGAAATCTCCTAAGAAGCAGCCCACAGTATTCCCTAAATAGCCCCACAAAAATACTCCCTTTGTAGGTTTTTGGTGCCACAGAAGAAGAACTTCTCCTGCTTTTTAAGGCTGGAAATTTCAGATGACTGAAGAGCAATAACACCCAGAACGCTCTGAGGTTTTATTATCTGTGTTAACAAAATTCGTTCAAACAGCTTGATTTCTGCTGCACAATCTGATCAGAACCAGTGCTCAGCAAAGGAAGAGGAGCTCACTGGGATCTGGTCCCTGGGTACCTGGCACTCAGCCCAAAGGTGGGCAGCCAAAAGGCATCAACAGATACAGGGAGGGTTGGGAAGCAGGATGCACCCCGTGCTGTGGTCTGGAAATGGGACAGAGGGGTAGCCAGAAGTGTTGTTTTCTTCTTAATTAGGGGAAGTGTAGGACTCACCTAACAGCCACCCACAGACAGAGTGTGAAAAGGAGCACAGGCACACAGTACAGCTTGCCCACAAAGGACAGCACACGTGGGACAGGCGGCTGGAGGCATCACTGGAAAATCACCTGGGGAACGAGCACCTTGCGTCAGGGCAGCGAACGGGAGCAACCAGTTCACGCTGGGCTTGGCACGAGGCACGCTTGCAGGCATCCTCTCTCTCTTCCGTCACCTCCTGGGATGTGCCCTTCTGCCCTGAGGCTGCGAGGAATGCCAGGACCTGCTGTGGAGAACGGTCTCAGTACCATCTCTCCTCCCAGACCCCAGCCCAACGCAACACCCCAGAGAAGCAACAGGACCTCAGTGACCCAAAGGTTGTCCCCTTGGGTGCTGGGTGATGAGGCTTCCTGGGGACCCAGAGCATGGAGACCCCTCTGCAGGAAAGGTGCCAGGCTGGGGATGAACTGGGTGGGATTTGGTGGCACCCTGGAGGGTCTCAAAGGATACATGTGTGCAGAGATGGATCACAGCACCTCTCTGAAGCACCCAAACACCCTCCTGGAGACACACAGTCCTCAGTGTGGCAGTGAGCCTGAGGACATACCCTGCCACACCTGAACCAATGCAAGCAACAACTTCTCCCTTCCCATCTGGAGCATAAGAAAACATTCTGCCTTGGTTTTTTAAAAAGAGCCTATTCTTCTGAATTACTTCCCCTCCTCCTCTCCCTCATTTGCAGATGAGAACTGTAATCCTGGGGCACAGGCAGGAGTTTGCAATGCCAAAATCACAGGCTGCTGAGGTTTCCTTATGCCTGCAATGGATTCTAGTAAGAAAAAAGAAATCAACATTGAAAGCAAGGCGTAGCAACTCATGTTTGGATGCTCACTCGTTACTAGCTCTGTGCAGCAGGCAGGGCAGAGCTGTGGTGATGCTGTGAGTGGAAAGCATCACTAATACAGTAGATCACCGTGCACAAGCGGCTGCTGCAGCAGTGGGTGAGGTTGCTGTGTACAACGCGTAAAGGGGTGGTAATGAGAGGTGTGCGCTACACCAAGGAGTACTGAATCGCTACGAGCAGCGTGAAGATTACACGCTATTGTGTGGAAGAACACAGGAGCAGCAGCAGGGTTTGGAGGGACTGGCTCAGTGCCAGCTTGTAAGCAAGAGATAAAATAAAAAAGCTGTTTCGGAGATTTGCATGGAGGTGGAGAGAGAAGGGGAAAGGCTGCCAGGGGAGGGCTCGGGGTGATCTGTGGGAAGAGGCTCCTCCACCACCAACAAAAGGTGTGGGGAGGCAGAAGGGAGGTCAGCACCACTGAGCAAGGAGAGAAATGAACTGCGTGGGGACTGACACGCCTCAGATTGCCTCCAAAATGGAGACTTTGGCACAGGCTGATGCTCCATTTTATTCAAGTTCTAAGGCAGCGAAAACAAACCCCGAATCTATTTTCTGTTTTCTTCTCCATCCTCGTACAGACAGTTCCTTTCATCTGCCTTCATAGCACACCAGCTCTGCTCACTCTGTGCTCAGCCTCTCTTGCTGTTTTCCTAGACAAACTGTTCAGTCATCCAGGAATCGATTTAGTGATCTCAATTGCAACACTCAGTGGAGGAGAAAACAAGTTTGCAGGCTGAACGTCATCCCTCCAGGAGGTCTCCAGTCCCACTCCCGCGCCTGGGGAAAGGCATTTCTCTGGGATTTTATTTTCTTTCCCCCCCTGTGGAACTGAGAACAGTAATAATAAGTGTTAAATGCTGAAGCAGAGGTAATTGATAGGGCAGCAGAGGCAGGTTCTCTCTTCACAAAGGGAGCTCTCTCTTCTCCAGGCGTGCAGGCATGTCGTAAGGATCTCATCGCTCGCAGAGGTACCTATCGACACCTATCCACGTCGCAGACGCAATACAGGTGAGAGGCGTCGAGACAACAGGTGTGATGAGCTACACGGTACCACACGCAGCTGCACGGCTTTCAGGAGACCCATCCTGACCAATTCTGACTGGAGCTGACCCGCAGCTCCCGCAGCTCCCGCAGAGCCGGAGGCGCCTCAGGGACAGGCCGGACTCTGCAGGGTGATTCCTCCCTACAGCTGCGCCGCTGACTCGCTGCGGAGTCGAACGGGCGAGGGGCCGCTGCGGGAGGGTGGGAGAGGGGCCAGTCCAGGCGCTGCGCCCCTGCCCGAGGCGAAGGGCTGGAACTCCCGGGACGCGCCGCCTCAGCGCCCGGAGGGAATCGCCAGCCCGAGACCGGCGCCTCACCGGCCCTTCACCGGCCTCTCATCGGGCCCTTCACCGGCCCCGGCGCCCGCGGAGGCGAAGCAGGTACCGGGCGGGTCCCTCCGCAGCGCCGCCCCGCGGGCGGAGACCGGCGCCGGGGCCGCTCCGCTCCCTCAGAGGGAGGAGGCGGCGCGGGCGGGGCGGGCGGCCCGATCACCTCAGCGGGAGCGGCCGAGGGGGACGCGCTCCCTGCCGCCGCCGCAGGTGCCTCCGGCTTGCGAACCCCGGCGAGTCACCGGCTCCCGGGCTGCCTCCGCCGCGGGGAGAGCCGTCGGGCCCGGCGGCGGCTCCTCCACCACCACCTGTGGCGGCGGGATGGCGGAGCTCGATATCAGCCCGGCGGCCGTGCTGGGCTTCCTGAGGGAGCGCGGCGGGCGGGTGCGTAACACCGAGCTGCTGAGCGCCTTCCGGCCGCTGCTGGAGGCCGGCGGGGACGCGGCGGCGCGGACGGAGCGGCGGGAGCGGTTCAAGGCGGCGGTGAACGCTGTGGCCGTGGTGAAGGAGCGCGACGGCACCAAGTTCGTCGTCCTGAGGCGGGAGCTGCGTCCCGCACCGCCGCCCGGGGGCGATGGCGGCGACCCCGGCCCCGGCCCTGACCCCGGCCCCGGCCCTGACCCCGGCCCCGGCCCCGACCCCGAACTCATCTCTGATCCCGACCCCATCCTCGATCCCGATCCCACCCCCGACCCCACCCCCGAACTCATTCCCGACCCCACTCCCGACCCCATCCTCACCCCCGATCCCGACCCCATCCCCGAACTCATCCGTGATCCCACCCCCAGTCCCATCCCCGACCCCATCCCAGCCCCCGTCCCCACCGGGCGGCTCTCCCCGCCGCCCCCCCAGGAGCTGCCGTCGCCGCGGGCCGTGGCCGAGCTGCGAGGCCTCTTCCAGGGCGGCGGAGGCGGGGTGCCCCTGCCCACCGGCACGGCGGGGTCCCGGCGGGAGCCGCAGGCCAAGCCCTGCATGCTGCCGGTGCGCTGCGTGCCGCCCCCCGCTGCCGCCCTGGCCGTGCGGCCGCCCGAGGAGCCGGGATCCCCCTTGTCGCCCCCGCAGCTGGAGGAGGAGGCCGGGTCCCGCTCGCCGGGCCTGCGGCGGGTCCCCAAGAACCACCGGTCCAGCGAGGAGGTGGCGGTGGTGTCCCTGGAGGAGACCGAGCACCGGTGGCTGGTGATGGTGTCCGGCGGGCAGTGGACCCAGCAGCTCCACGGGCTGCTGCTGAGCGACGCCAGCCTGGCAGCCCGGCGGGACTTCATCTCAGGCTTCACCGCCCTGCACTGGGCTGCCAAGAGTGGCAACTGTGACATGATGAAGAACATCATCACCTGTGCTGAGAAGGGGGGAGTCCGCGTGAACGTGGACGCCAGGTCGTACAGCGGCTACACGGCGCTGCACCTGGCTGCCATACACGGCCAGGAGAAGATCATCACCATGCTGGTCTACAGCTACCATGCCAAGACTGACCTGAGGGACTACAGCGGGAAGAAGCCGCACCAGTACTTGAAGGAAGGGACCTCTTCTGCAGTCAGGCGCCTGCTGGGGGATCCCAGCCTTGCCCACAGCACGGAGCACACTGTGCCCATCAAGAAGAGCACAAAGCTTGCGGCTTCAATCTTGAGCTCTACTAGCACTTTCCTGGGGGTCATATCTGATGACATGGCTTTCTATGATCTCACCAAAGGTCTAAGGAAGCCCTCGTCCTTAAGCAAGCTCCTGGCTGCCACTACGGGCCCAAGGAGGAAGCCAAAGACCAGAGGGGGCTTCCCTTCGTATTCTTCCCTCTCCGAGGTGACGGAGGAGGAGGAAGAGGAGGTTGTTGTGAAACGCAGGCCTGTTTCTGAGCTGTTCTTTGGCCACTAGCTTCTTGGGATATAAATAACATCACTGGGGGCTCAATTCTTCCCTCGCAGAAGCAGCCTGGATTCTCCTCTCGGTGTCTGTCTTTCTGGATGGTT
The DNA here is from genome assembly GCA_020800305.1 of Porphyrio hochstetteri. Taxonomy (NCBI): domain Eukaryota; kingdom Metazoa; phylum Chordata; class Aves; order Gruiformes; family Rallidae; genus Porphyrio; species Porphyrio hochstetteri. The sequence goes on along the minus strand of CM036919.1, from coordinate 1,709,461 downwards.
AAATCAGCAACCACTGGAGGAAACCTGGCTCAGGGACACCTGGGGAAGGGAGCTGCCCAGGGGGTGTTGCAGACGCTGTACCTACCATTGGTGGAGACTGCAAACTTTATACTTCACGGTTGAAAAACTAAACCAACCTGTGTGTGTGTAGACAGGTTAAATCCTTAAGGTACAACCTTCTTGAGCTGTGTTCCTTGGCTGGAGAGCAAAAGTAAGGTAAAGAATTGCATATTCTACACTGTGAACAGCAAGCTGGTAGCTGGCTACTTTCCCATGGCTTGTTACTTAGCAGGCTTAACTTATTAGAGGGGAGATGAATAGTTTTCTATGAGGTTTCTGATTATTTTGGTAACAGAAGAGGAATATTTCTATTTAAAAAAGTGTGTGTAACTTTTTTCAAAACAAGAGTTTCTTGCTATCAGAAATATGAACCAAACAATCTCAATTGTTGCCTAATGAGTTTTCTTAAAAATCAAAAAAAATAGAACCCCTCCCCAACCCTCAGCACTCAAGTGCCCTGTCTACCTCAGCCCAGAGGCTAGGTTAGCATTCCCATTGTGCTGTTCTCTTCCTGAGGGACTTTCTGACCAGCTGGTACTAACCACGGCCTGGATGATACTGTGAACATTGAGCCTTGACTCTAGTTCAGGCGCTTTGTCTGAAGAAAAACCTTGTTGGTATTTGGTATTGAGAAACCGAACTGAAAGACTGGGGTTGGGTCCTGTGGAGTTCCCCAGTGCCCAACTGGAAACAAAGTCAGGCTTGTGTGCCTGATTCTCTCTGTGTGAAACTTGGCCTTTGATTCTGACCTGTTTACAATAAATACTTATAAAACTTGGGCTTTATGCTAGGTGTTTGCTGAGCAGATGTCTGCATGACCTCTTAAAGCAATGTTTGTCTCCGCAGCATGAATCACTGACCTAACACTGACTCCTCCTCCTCTTTTCTATTCTAAATGTAGTTGCTCTGTATAGAGGAGTACGTGTGGCTCCAAAGGGCACGCTCGCTGCAGGTGAAGTGACACCTCTGCCGTGCGGCTATCGCTTCTTAAAACATTACTTGGTTAAAGGTAACGTGAAGGAGCAGAGCTAAGAGCAGAAACTGCCCTTTCCTGGGCTGGCCTGTGACCCATCACGTTCTCTCAAAGTGTAATTAAACCCCTGTGTCATTCCCAGGTGAGGAAGGTGATGGCAACACGGCACGTGCTCCACTTCTCAGCCCAGCACGTGTCCGTGTGTCCATGCCCAAACACCGGTTTGCATGCTTTGCCTTTCTTTCCAGCTCAGTGACTCCAGGAATGTGGGGGTTTTTTTTCAGCCTTGAATTAAGCCTGGCACTTCTAATTGGCTGTAATTGGCTTCTCCCAAGTGCTCAGCAAGGAATGCCGTAGGACTGTGCTGAAGGTGGAGGCTCTGCTGGCTCTTACTGTGAAACCTTCTCCCTGGAGTTGGTGACATGTTGGGAGCATAACCATGGATTGCAGAGGGCTCCAATTAGTCTGCCATCAGCCTGCTTCCCTATTGAATTGATTAAGTTGTTAAGCAAACATTAATGATCAAGCACCTCATGACTTCTCTATCCGGAGTAGGGTTTAAAAAAGCCCAACACCACAGGTCCTATTTGCTCTGCAGCTGTTGGTGTGACCATTGCCCAGCGTGGTCACCTTGGTTTGTGCTGCACTCTGTCAGCTTGCAGAGTTCCAAGGGAAAAAAAGTCTGTTGCTCTGTTTTAAAAAGTTTTTCCGAGTTTATTGACATTAAACACTCTCTTTTTCTGCATTTTCTGAAACCACAGGAGCGTGTGTGTGTGTGTCTCTGTGTGTGTGTGTCTGTGTCACAGCAGAGGCGCTGGTGGGACTGACGTTGCCTGGTCAGTGTCTGTGGGAATCAGTAACACTCTCCAGTTTGACTCAGCCTTACTGGGAAGCTCATTAGTTATGGATATGTGCTTGATACCCATTCAGGACATGTAGCTGAAGTACTCATTCTGAGTGGAACCTACCTGAGCTGGAGGATGGGTGAAGCATGGAGTGGGTTCTGTTTAAGAAAGGCAGCTGACCCCCCTGCACAGCTGGCTGTGACCCCACCGTCAGGGAAGCAGGGGAAGGCTCTCTTGCTCCTGTATTGTTGTGTCAAAGGAGAAGCCAGAAGTCACAGCTGAGATAAGACTGGATTGCAACATGAATTATAAAGGAAATTCTGCTCTACTCCTTCCTCCGAGGCACCTCGGGATGAGTCGGTGTGACAGAAGAAGGCCCAGCAACAACCACCACCTGGCCCTTGCCCTTCACCCGCCCCGGGAGGTGCTCAGAGGCTCAGTAGGAAGGTTGCAACACACCAAGGTGGGGAGCCCACGGGTTGGGTGCTGTGGGTGGGGTGGGCCAGGCTCTGCCAACAGGTTTGTGCGGTGACTCAGCTCCTTCCTCCTTGTCGAGCAGGTTAAAGACAGGGCAGGATTTGGGCAGGTTGTGCTTACCATCCCCAGGGCGACCTGCTGCGAGAGGGACGGAGGCAGCCAGCCTGTCAGCCTTCCCAGGCTTTGCTTTTCTGTGTCACCCTGCACGCTGTGGAAGGGACACTGTGGGACCATCATGGGAGAGTTTTCCTGGCAAAGACTCAGCTAGCTTGCTTGATCCTCCTTATTTTCACTGTGCCCAGCCCAAATCCAGGGGAACACAGTGGGATTCCCAGGTGAACAAAGCAGAGCTGTGAAGTTTAGGCAGGATGCTTTCAGGAGTGTGCACCCAACAGCGCTGTGGCCTGGGCGAGTGGCTGGGCAGGCAGCCTATGGAGCCTCCAGCCCAGCCCAGAGCTGCCTTCTGCACCACCAAAGCTGGTCACAGGAAGGGATAAAGGCAACAACGCCCCAAGTCCTCAGGGCTCCACTTCTCGGGGGGGGGGGATGGCTTGGGGCTGGGGGAGGAAGGTGCAGGTAAGGCACAGGACCAGGCTCGGGGTTGCATTCTGCCTTGGCTCTCACCCAAGCCCCTGGCTGCCTCGGCTCCCTTGTCCCGCTGTGCGCTGCAGCTCACGGCCTCAGTCACTCCCGGGAAGCACACGCTGCTGACACTCCACATCAAGGGAATCTTTTTCAGCCCCGTGGGCAGCACGAGCAGCATCATCCCCACCCTGGGAGCGCTGCATGTTGGGGGGGCGCCTACACAAATAAAACAGGCTGGGATTTTAGTGCAGCAGCACCAGAGACCAGCAAAGCTCAGGTTTACCTGACCCTGGCTCAGTCAGTCTCTCTGGAGATAACTGGGTTCATCCAGCCTGCGTTCTGAGGAACACCAGCTCGGAACCCCGTGCTGAAGGGCTCTGCAAACCAGCTACACCAGGAGACAGACTTTGTCCTCCCGGATGCGGCTGTTTGCACAGCGCAAGGCGGTGCCGCTGTGCTCAGGCTCACAGAGCTCTGGCTATCTCCATTCCCTCGGGAGCACAGGAACACCCGTTTTAGGGAAGCCCTGGGGATGCTGCTCCTGCACCACGAAGGTGTTTTTATGGGTCACAAACCCAGGGTCTGGTGGGAGAGCTGCAGAGCAGCTCCAACAGACCCAAGGGGAGCTGTAGCCTCCAGCTGAAGGTAGATGAGGCCTTTTGAGATGTTAACTGCCCACTGCTCGTCCCTTCTCCTCCTGCTCTGCACATTGCCACCATGACCTACATTCCTTGGATGCATTTGCCTCTTGATTTGCATATTAATCTGAATTTTTGCCCTTCCCAGTGATTCGTACCAATGCTCCCCCCCAAATTAAGGGGTTGTTAACCAGGACTTGCTGGCCTGGAGTGGGCACAACCAGCACGGCCTGTGTTTGGTGCAGGAGGAGAACAGGGACAGAGCAGATCAAAAGCTTTGCATCCTAATGAGGAACATTCATTCCCTATTCCAGTTCCAAGCTTTACTTTGCTAATTGATAAGACAAAGCAAAGCACTAAGCACATCCAGCCCCTATCCTGGGCTCAGTGCCTGACCACAGCCAGTGTCCTAATGTTTGCCCACAGCCAGGAAAAGAGCATATAATGCCCAGGGACTATTTTTTTTTTATCCTCAGCAGGAAGAGCTATGGGCAAAGAGATGCTTCTCCTTCCTACCTCCCATCTCCTCTTCCCTCTCTGGTCACTAAAGCCAAAGAAACCAGTAACCAGCAGCAGAGCCATAGCATGACCACCATGGGCAGCCCCAAACCCAACCGTGGTGGTGGCTGGTGACCCACTGCTCCTCCTGGAGGGAGCGGCCAGCAAATCCTTCCAGCTCAGTAGTTTTGGGGTTTTTAAAATTACTGTGATGAAAAAATGCTCCAGCAAAATAGATCCCTGCTGTTAACATCAGCACAAGGTTAGTATGTCCTCATCTCCTGCTGAAAGCACCCCAACACCTGGGGGGCTCTCTGCAGCCCCGACTGCTAGAAATGCTCTTGCAGAGACCACAGTCCAGTTGGCTGCAGGTGTGGAGGGGAACATGGGGAAAACTCACTCCATGGCACAGCAGTAGTGAGATGTTTGGGCTCTGTGGGGCTCAGGTGGATCATGGTGATGGTAACACATCACCCATTGCTCTCTGCAGCAGTGCTGGCAGACCTGGATCCTGCCTGAGGGAGATGGTCTCAGCACGGCCATGCTGGTAAGATTCACAGTCACACCACCACCCTGTGGTGGTACCACCAGAACTTCTCACCATGGTTTTGTTGTTGTGGTTTCTTCCACTGCTCTCCTGCCATAGTATCCTCTTTGCAGCAAAGCACAACAGCTCCGCTCCGAGCTCAGGTCTCCCTTGGACCCGCTCACTCCTCTCCCTGCAGCCGTCTGTCCAGGTGCCTCAGCTTCTGCTACAGGTTTTGCCCATCGATGAGGATCACCCCGACCTCTTGTGCTCCTTCCACCAGCTCGTGCTTCCCACTGAGACAGGGAGTGACACAGACCTGGTGCCCAGGAGGGAGCAGCTGAACCCCAGACAGGGCTGCTGGAGCTGCCGGCCATCCTATGGGGAGCTGTTGCGGGCAGGGATCTCAGGAGGGATGGGGATGCTTCACAGTGCTTCCTTCTGCAGGCAGTTTGGGATGTTCTTGTTCTCACGTCATGGACAGGAGGCTGTTAGAAAGGCATCTGCCTGTCTCTGTACATTTTTAGAAGACTTTCGTATTTCCTAAATCAAGACTATCAGTTCAGCCCATATTTTCTCCCTGTGGGTTTCTCTAGGAGGTGACTCAGCTTCGAGGCTCACGTGGCATTTCAGAGTCTCTGTGATAACCTTTGGTGCCTCCGTTCAGCAGCAGAATTCACGTGTGGTTTGTGAAGCCCAGAGGCTGCGGGCTGCCTACAGCCCGGCTCCTCGTTAGCGTGTACGTGGGCTCAAGATGAGCTCTGCCATCCTGCTCCAGGGTTATTTTTAAGAGCTTATTCACATGGTTGCCATGAATTCCTGATGCAGAGAGAACGTCTTTCTACTCATGAAACGCAGCTCTCAAGCACTGCATAGATCGGCTGTGGAGAACATTGACATTAACTCCTGCACCTCTCCATTCCTTAGTTACACCCACAGCAGACACCCCACGGCCTGACACCCTGGGGAGGGAAGCCAGGCCTGGGGTTCAAACAATAAAAATGAAAACCCTACAATTCGGTGCCTGAGATGCTGAGCCAGCAGCTCCTGACCCAGCAGCGACTCCCACACATTGCAGTGGGCGTTAAATCAAATCCTAAGTGAGCTGCTGCTGCCAGGACACTGTCAGCCAGGCGTGAGGCACCGTCTGACCGCTCGCCCATCCCACACCTGTAGCGCTGGCTCATCGCGCCGGCTCCAGGCGACAGGAGGGATCATTTAGCCCCGAAGTCAGACCCGTCTGCTGCTGCTTAGCAGCACAGAAGCTGCTGCAGTTTCTTCCCCCACACTGCTTGTGCACGATGGCCAAATGAGTTGCAGAGATTGTTCCTGGAACCCCACCAGCCTCCCTGCAGCCGGCTCCCCGCAGGGGAGATCCAGGCTCTTGCGTTTTGCCTGTTCCACCGGCTCCCTTCTCCTTTATTCTGCTTTCTCCTGGATGTAGCTGCACTGAATTCATACAGACAGCTCGCTGCAGGTCTCCAACAGCAGTCCTCTCACGGCGGTGGGGTCACGTTACCTTCTACCCAGGATGTTAAGGAACCAGGAGGCTTGCAGGCTGCAATAGGAGACTAGGAAGCATTCCTGCTCCCGCTGGGCAGCAGCGGGGATTTCCTGCCTGCCCTCCCAGCAGCAGATCAGGTAGCAGGGAGCTCCTTCATTCCTTGCATTCCCCTAATACACACACCTGGCCTTGTTTGCCCAAGCAGCAGCTCAGCAGGTCTCAGCACAAGGGAATTGCCAAGGCCCTGACACCAGGGACTCAACAGCAGCTGCTAGGCAGATCAGCAGAGCATTGTGGCTTCCCTGGTCAGAGGCATGTGGGGCAGAGGCAACTCCAGTCCAGCAATGGGAGAGCCCAGTGTCGCACAGAGAAGGTGTGCTGCATTCCTGGCTGTCTTGGTTTCCATGCTGCAAGAGGGAGGAAAGGCAGGCAGGGGAACAGCAGTGGTGCTGGCTGGGGGCAGCTCTCCTGCCATCGTTTCCCCCTTTGCAGCAAAGCACAACAGCTCCACTCTGGGCTTGGGGCAGCCCCGGAGTAGCAACCATCCTCCTCTTGACATAAGAGGCCAAAGAGGTAAGAGAGACTCCACAGGGCAGAGCCATTCCTCCACCTAAAGCCAAGCATTTCCTTCACTTATCAAACATTCCCTTCCAGTCAGGTGGATTTTGCTCAACTCGGGCTAACAACAACAGGGTGCCCCATCAAGTCAGGCTTCCCAGCTAAAGAGACCAGCTCACTTAACACAGCTCATGTTTGTTTCATTCTCCACTGATTCCATTAGCATCACAGCTGTTATTTTAAAGACCATTTCCATACGGCAGCTTTCAGCTTTACATATTAAAGGCTTGTCCTCATGGCCTTTGAGAACCCCTGTGCAGATTTACTCCCAGGATCTACAGTGCCTGGCCGTTTGTCCGCGCATCCGGAGGCAGCCTGGTCACTGCTCTCCTGCTGGTCCCTGTGTCTGGTGTTCTCAGCATGAAGCTCCTTTGCTCAGATCCCTGTCACAAAGTCTGGATATCCCCAGAAGCACTCTTTGCTGTACACCATCCACCTGCACCGACTGATACAGGTATCACTCATGAACCTGCCACTGCCAAGTCCTTGCAGCCGTACCCAGGGGACTGCGTCGCCTCCCCTGGAATGTGATAGCCAACTCAGAACAGAACAATGCTGCTTTGTTGGAGTCTGGAGCACCAATGATACACTCGTTTATTCTGAAGGCAGATACAGAGCAGCTGATGACCTCAGAGTCCCTCAGCTATCTGTGCTCTGCTGCACCACCGTGTAACTCCCAGGCTGCTTCTCGGGCTGCTCGTAGGGAAGCACAGCATGCTGAGCCCTCTTCCAGCAGGCAGCGTGCTGGCAGGTATCCTTACCCACCATCACAGGTAGAACACACACAGCAGCCTCCTCCCCACACACTGTCATTTCCTGACCACCTCATTCACAGTGCCCAGGGACAGGCTCAGGTGAAGAACGAGATCTGGGGTAAACCAAACCCAAACCATCAATTTAAACCCACACGACTCCCATCCTGGGTGGTTCTGTGGTTAGACAGCTCACACAGTCCCAAGGGAGAAGATGCCTCAGGAGCTGGACAGGACCAGGACACACACCACTAGTAAAACCTTTCCTCCTGTAGCCTGCCATCACAGAGCAAGGAGCATCCATGGAAGAAGTCTGAGTCCCATCAGCAGCTGCCTTATTCACGCTCTGGGTACGTAGCTCAGATGGAATCTTCCTCTCCCTGACTACTCCAAACCAACCAACAAAACCCCTCACATTTTAAACACGCCACTGCTGGTTTGACTCAACACACAGCGTTAGTTTCAGAGATTTCTGCTGGGGGATTTGTATAAAGCCTCACTGAAACACCATCCTTTCCTCCATCCACCTACCTCACTGTGCAGCAGAGCTCCTCCGCCGCGTTCAGCGCATCTTGTGCGTGTCGACAGTGGAAAGGCACCTGGAAACAAACCCCTGGAGGTGCTGCTTGAAAAGTAAACATTGTAAAAGCATAGCAAGGACTCTGCAAATGACTGTGCTGGAGCAAGTTCTGAGTCTATCATTCCCAGAAGCATTCATTAAGCTGCCTTCATCACTGCCCAGGTCTCTGATACCAGTGAGAACCACCCTTTTTCCTGCCCTCCTAAGATCAGCCTACTGGGATTACACAGAGCCAGGAAAGACCCGTGGATGGCAACTCCCCAGAAAGGCAATCATCATTATTTTCTCTCATTACAGTGTATTTTTACTGTGCCATACACAGCAGAAAGGAGTGCAGCAGCTTCACCACATCGGTCTGTAACATTTCCTACGGCTCCGTGCAATCTCCAATTCAAATCTGAACACCCACCTCATGTTTCATTTCAAACACTCAGGCCTCCCACACGAGGGAAATATTTGTGTGGTTCTTTTATTGGGATTATGTCAATCTGGAAACAGATGGATGGACAAAACAAGGAGGGGAAACACATGCTGAGTTAATAGGAGCAACACATCCTATTGGTCGTTTCCAGCTGCAGTCTGCTGCACAGGTAGGATGCTGTTCACCCATCCAAAGTGGAAGGCACGTCCAGCGGGTGCCTAGTGCATCCTCAGAGCATCTAAGCACTCCTCAGCACTGTGGCACCAACAGCATTGCAGGAACTCACCCAGCGGAGCGCAGGGGGATTTCCAGGGAGACACCACAAGGCGTGAGGAGGGAGAGTCCACATCCCTGGGTGGCTGTTAGAGGGAGGGACAGGCCACATCCCTGGGTGGCTGTTAGAGGGGGATGCTCTTCTCTAGATTTTCTAATTGTTCTTCAAAAAATTTAATCTGCTCTTCCAGGTCCTTCTGCTCAATCAGCAAGGAGGTCTTGAGCTGAACGAAGCGCCGGTAGCCCTGGAGCTGCTGCTCGCTCAGGTATTTGGCAAGGATTCCAGAGACCACCCTGTCCCGACGGTCCAGATTCTCCTTCAGGTCTTTTGCATCCTCCCTCTGTCTAGACAAGAGCTTGTGCCGTTCCTTCAGCGATTGCTACCAGGGTGAAAAGCACAGCAGCACTCTGTGAGAACTCATCATTCCTGGCAGGCTCTAGATCTTCATTTGGAAGCCACAGTCGATTTAGTTTAATTACTTCCTCCTGTGGGCTCTGTGTTCCACAGGAGGGTTTTTTTACCTCCACTGAATTACTCATTCTTGTGGCTTGTAAGGTAAAGGCACCCAGTAAACCCCATCAAGGCTCACTTCGGCACTGCCCTCAGGAAAAAAATCAATATATTTAACAGCCTGGTAAATTTAGAGCATCCTGTGTCCATCTTCATTCAATTAGAAGCTCTTTAAGGCACATATCTCTGTATTTGGTGAGTTGTGTGTGGCCAGAGCTGTGTATTAGATAGTGTGACTGCTACTAAAGGGTACATGAGATAGAGGCACCTGAACACAGACAGGGACTGCTCATCAAAGGCTCCTTTTTAGCAAACCAATGAGAATCCAGCCTTGCCTGTTCTACAGGATTTTAAGACATTTCACATCTTAGCTAATTCTCTTTCAGCTGCCCTAATTTCCACAGGGATAGCACTGCTGGGAAACATCCAGCTTGGGACAGGGCCCATAAATACACCACGGAGCAGCGGTCACCATCAGCACCCTGAAAATGGGGTGAGAGATGGAGCCCTCCCAGCTCTGCTAACACTGGGGCAACCACAGCCAAGGGGAGATGGCTGCAAAAACTCCAGCACACAGCCAGGACTTCAGTGAGCATATTATTCAACTCCTCAAATAAATGATTTTTAACGTTTTTCCTGTGAAGAGCATAAACAGCAGAGAAACAGCAGCCCCCTGCCAGCCCCCTGCCAGCCCCTGAGCCAGAGTCAGTGTGAAATACCACTCAGAATTATTCGTGGGGACACGACTGACATTTTGGAGTGGGTAGATCCCACTTCTCAGCATGAACCCCCTGCATAGCAGGGCTCTTCTAGTGCCCTCCTGTGTGTGAGCTACCATCAGCCTCTAGGGCTACAGGTTGGCAGCAGCTCAGCTCCAGGAAATCCCAGGTTTTCTAATTTCCATGGGAGGTATCGTAGTGATAAAACACAGCAGGTATTGTAGTGATAAATCATGTCTAAAAGCAGGAGGGACAGCAGGAGGGCATCGTCCCTGCCTTATCTTCTCTAGAGGTAACAGGGTATTTCAGACTTGAAAAGCTTTCCTGGTGACATGAGACAATTCCTAATTTCCCAGCAAGTCTGGCTGGCTGAGTTCAGCTCCAGGGAATTTTATCTCAAGTCGTGACCACGTCTTCTTCCTTCTCACTGGAGTTGAGACAAGTGAAATAGGATTTCAAAAGCAGGAATTACTGCACTGAAATTACCAGGGGGGAAAAAACCCAAAACACACCTCTGAAGCAAAGGTTGGAGCTGCTCTGCCCGGAGCAGCCTGAGGGTGCCAGTTCTGGGCTTGGGCTCTCTCAGGGGTTTGTGGCTGCTGCTCCCCCAGCTGGGCAGCTCAGCCTGTGCTTTGGTTCTCCAGCACTGAACCTGAGGTCTTTCTCAAAGGTCTGTTCTGCTTCAGCCGTGGAGACACAGCCTGTCAGTGGCACTAAACACCACAATGACTGGTTGTGTTCATGAATAACCTACAGGTGTTGTTCAGAGCTGGCAGACAGGAGCTGAGCGCAGCCCTGCCTGGAAAGAAGCGACTGGAACACATCCAACACCCAGCTCGCTCACCACTCACCTTCTCCTCAGCATCTGTGTTGCCATCGATCCTCCTCATGGCGTTCTGGACTCGGGCAAGGCGGCTGGACAGGCAGAGCAAGAGGCTCACCACCTTCTCCAGGTCACCGATGAACATCAGGTAGCGCTCGAGCTCGTTGGGCTTGCAGACGTCCCGCACCGTTGCCTCCAGCTCCTCACCTCGCTCAGTGCACTCCCTGGCCTCAGCAAGGACGAGCTCCCTCTCCTCCCACAGGCTCTGCAGCCTGGCCCGGAGGCTGGAGATGAGTTCCAGCTGCAAAAGGGGAAAAAACACCCCCCAAAAAAATCATAGAGAGCTGATCTTGCCAAATAGAGTCGGTATCATTGCTATGGGATGGGTTTTCCTCACACTGTCTCTGCCAAATTATGGACTTTTAAAAGAATTTTAAACTCTGGGAAAGGAAAAGAAAGAAAAAAAAAAAAAAAGAGAAAGATTTTCTAAGCTGTGGTTAATTCTCAACTCTGAAAAGGGACTTACTCCTAAGCCCCTTAACTGGTGATATAATCCCTAGCTCAGAGAGCTTCCACTCAGCCAGGATGAACTGAATGAAGATTACACCATGATTACATGTGTTATGCTCTAAGACATGAACGTGAAGTCACAGATCCATCACCAAGCTTTGCAAGAACCAGCAGGGATTCCATTTATAATATCACAGCATCACAGGATCCCAGAATCACAGGAGTTGGAAGGGACCTCCAGAGCCCATGGGGTCCAACCCCCTGCCAAAGCAGGGTCCCTAGGACAGGTCACACAGGTCGGTGTCCAGATGGGGCTGGAATCTCTCCAGAGAAGGAGACTCCACATCCCCTGGGCAGCCTGTCCCAGGGCTCCCTCACCCTCACTGGGAAGAAGTTCTTCCCCACATTGGGGGGGAACTCCCTGTGCTCCAACTTGAGCCCATCGCCCCTTGTCCTGTCCCCACAGACACTGAGAAGAGGCTGCCCATGTCCCCCTGTGTCCCACCCTTCAGCTATTGATCCCCATTGATCAGATCCCCTCTCAGGCTTCTTCTCTCCAGGCTGAACAGCCCAGTTATGCACAGAAGGCACAGGTCCCATGGGTGACTGAGGCAAGCCACAGAGCCTGGGCAGGGGAGAGGGGGCAGCTGTTTGATATGGAAACAGACCCCGGGAGTGGAGCAGGAGAACCCCATCAGCCTCTTCAGCGATCAGTGACAGGAGCACCAGACAGACAGTGGGTGAGGACCAATGTCACCACCCGTGCGGCTGGAGGAGCTTCAGGAAGGCAGGCTGGGATGGAGCATGGCCAGGTTTACATGGGGAAAAAGAATTCTCTAATTCTTCAAAGCCATTCCTCTGCTGGCCATCTACCTACTTTCTTAGACGTGATGTCATCGAGGTCCTTGGTGCTGCCTCTGCTCCTGCTCAGGACTCCATTTTCCTTTGAGGCAGGATCCTTGCTCCCTTGCTTGGCATCGTGTTCAGATTCAGGACATTCTTCTGTTGCATCTTTCCTGCTTCCCCTGCATTTGGAACAGAAGGTAAATACCCATGGCAACCACTTGAAGGAGTTCTGTTCTCAAACACTGTGCTCAGGGGAGTTATCACCAAGTGTTCTGTGCTTTTTCACAGACACAGAGCAGTGCAGGTTCGTGATGGCCCTTTCTGGAAGGTGCCACTGAACCACATTTCTCCTGTTGTATGCTCACAGCCTCAGGTATTTCTTGGTATACGAATCAGAAAGCTAAAATATTATGCTAATGATAGAAAAGTAAGAAATACATGCTCAAGTCATCTTATGAGCAGTACACACAGGACAGTCATGCTCTCAGGTAGCTTCACATACCAGCTGATTGCTTTTGTCTACTTACTCATTCTGCCATGCAGGCTGCTTGTGTCCCCTTCTTCTGTGTGACCTGTCCAGCATGGAAACACTAACGGGAAACAATCCCTCCATCAGGTCCAGAGCAGTTGTTCTAGCAGGATGAGGCATGAGAATATCAACCAGAGAACGGTCTTTGGCAACGATCTCCATAGCAAGCTCTTCGCACCGCTGGTCTTCAGGGGACCGCAGCCGCCTCCTGAGCGGCTCTGTCTCTCCCTCAGGGAGAGCATCACCTTGGCTGTTGTGCACAGATGTGTCCTGTGCAGCTAAACATCGGGCTGTGTCTTCATCTCCTTGGTGAGGCTGAGCTAAGGCTGTGTGGCAGTACGGTTCTTGCTCCTGGGGAGCTCCAGGCTGCTGCTCTGGATGCTCTATGAAAACGTTGCCGTTCAGAGATGCAGTTCCACATTCCTCCTCCAGCCCAGCACCTTCCTTGCTTCCACTTCTGAGGACAGGAAGAGAGCTTTCAGGGGTCAGCTCCTTAGTATCCTGACAACACCCATGTCCAATTACATCATCGTCTTTCCACTCATGATTATCACATCCATCTTTCTCAGGATCATGGAAACTGTAAGAGAACAGACACAGCTCTTCAGTTCAGACACAATGTACAATGGGTATTTTGGCAGAGGGTTTAAGCAGCTGCAGGTAATTGCCATTATCTTACCAGCTTCCTCTTTTTATAAAATTTTTAAAAATTAATCAGATTTCACAATACCTATGTGCTTGGGAAAACAGAGCCCATGAACAGGCAGCTGAACTGCTCTGTGTTATTTGCATCCCTCCCTGTTCAATTTCTCAGTTCCTCAGCAGGACCATCACACGTCTTCAGAAATTACAGCATCACAGGGCTGTAGAGGTGGGAAGGGACCTCCAGAGCCCATCGGATCCAACCCCCTGCCAAAGCAGGGTCTCTAGGACAGGAAGCACAGGTTGGGGCTGGAATCTCTCCAGAGAAGGAGACTCCACACCCCCTGGGCAGCCTGTCCCAGGGCTCCCTCACCCTCACTGGGAAGAAGTTCTTCCCCACATTGGGGGGGAACTCCCTGTGCTCCAACTTGAGGCCATCGCCCCTTGTCCTGTCCCCACAGACACTGAGAAGAGGCTGCCCATGTCCCCTGTGTCCCACCCTTCAGATATTGATAACGTGATATAAGGGAATGAAACCTGTGCTTACAGCTGCCTCCCACACATGATCATCTACATTAATTACTAATGAAACCAGACCTGGATTTCTCATCCTTTCACTACCTGGTGCATATTACAGAACTAGGATCAAATGTTTCTGGTCTGGCCAGAGCTTCCAGTGACATCCACACTGACCTGTTCAGCCTCTTAGAGAAACTAGGAAATTCAAGAAAAACTTCAAAATCATACTGAAAATACAATTATTTTCCCCCCAAGCCTCCAGAAACCACCAGGATCTCTCTGAATGGCCAAACAATGGCAATTCCCTCACTATACAAGTGTCAGCATCACCACCCTGGGACAAAGTTCAGATCTTTTTCCTCCCCTGAGGCTCCTCAAAGCAGCAACACAAACACGGGCAGTTAACACACAGACTTTGTAGTTAGCTGCACATAAATAGCACAGTATTTTCCTTCCCTTAGAAAACAGGCCCCAGGAGCCCCTGTTCCACCACTCTGAGCACACAGACTTCATAAACCAGGCGTTGCTGATGCTGTTTTCCCCGCAGCTCAGCGGAGGGAGCTGTGATCTCGGGTATCAGGAGGAGCCAGAGCGGCTGCGGCAGGGAGCACAGCTCAGGTGCACCCTGCATTCCCCACTCTGGCTCCTCACGGTGTCTAAAGACTCCCCCAAAAGGAACCAAACAGCACAGCGGGTGGATATTCCCACATGGATAACGAGGGATCCCAGGACAAGAGGGCAGAAGCAGCCAGCCACAGCGGCTGTTGGAGTTCACACATCTTGGACGTAGGCCTGACCTAGGCCCAGCCTTACCTGGGGGTCCCAAAACAGCTCCTGCAACGCCGAGACGGTGCCACTGCCCCACCAGCACATCTGAAAGTGTCCTGGAAATGAAAACAGCACGCTGGGACAGGCAGCATTTCCAGGCTGGGCAGCTGTTCAGTTTTACTCCCACGTTTGCTGTCCTCAGGAGCTGATGTCTGATACATCCCCGTGTTTTTGGGGACAGTGAATTGTCACCATGAACCAGGAATATGTGACATGTTAACATCGGCAGCACTTCTCTCAGATCCCCCCCACTGTTACTCCTGCAGACTGCAAGGCAGAGCACACCTTTCACTTTGGAACAGCCACGTGGCACTTCCCACTGGTGAAGCAAATGGGGCGTCTCCCTCCCTCCTCCCAGCCACATCCTCAGCTAAGAAAGTCTGAATTCCTCAGAGGTGACATTCAGATGCTTTTCCCATGGGAAGTCCCCCAGTTCTCTAGAAGTTGGACTCAAACAATCATTCCTACCTCAGTGTTGTTCTCACCTGCATGGGAGGAGTAGATTTCGATCGCTCGTGGGGTCTCCCAGGCACAGGACCACCGGCCCGTGGGAGACTTCCAGCTGATGCACACTTGCTGGTGCAGCTCCCACCCACATCACTGGGAGATGGGCTGTGCTTTGAGGTGGCTGTACCAGAGCTGGGATCACACCTGCTGGACACACTCAGCGGGGCAACAAAAGCCAGAGGAGGAAAAACATCTGGTGGTTTCTCTTGAGGGAGAACTTGGCCAGAAAGCTCATTGTTTTGCACCTTCCTGCTCCCAGTTGGGTTGGGAATATTGCCAGGGAGCCATTTGGGATGGGACAGCCTCTTCTGCAGGGGTGGCTTATGCAGTGGGAGGTGCTGGGAACTACCTGGTCTCTGATTAATCTTTCGTTCCATGTATTCAATGAGTGCAGCATGCTGGATTTGTTTCAGCTCCGTCCTGGAGATACTTGAACTGGAAAGTGCCCTCCCTCTGTTTTCCAGAGTCTTTCTCCCAGCTGCCACTGTATCCTGCTCAGGGATTTCATCCCTGACCTGGCTCCATGATACTTCCTTATCCACCAGCTGATCGAGTTTCTCAGGTTCAGAATAACAGAGGGGTTTTTGCTCCTTCGCTCCCCTTTTCCTTCGTCCTATTTGACCTGTCTGCAGCCTTGTAATTTCTTCATCTCTCCTGAAGCTCTCCAAGGATTCCAGATGAGAAGGGGAACAAGGAACAGGTTTGGCATCCTCACTTGCACCGGACAACGAGAAAGACCGCAGGTGTTCGATTGAGGGCCTTTTAGAGGGTTTGTGTCTCAGTCTAACAGGCAAACTCATCTGCAGGTCTTTTCTTTTAAAGGAAGTTTCTCTCAGAACTTTTTTCTGGGCCACTTTAAGCTTCTCTCTATAGTCATTCTTGAAGTTCTCATCTGTAGATGAAGTGGGACTCCCGAGAATGAGATCCTGGGTCTCCAGCAGGTCACCAGCAGTGCACCAGTGGTGGTGGGGGGTCCTCTGAAGCTGCTTGCCTTCTCTGTGTATCTCTAGACAACGTGCTGAGGCAGAGTAGCTGCTTGCTGAGAATTTTTTTGGTGAGTTCCTTGAGTCTTCTTGACGTTGGGTGAGGTTGTGGTGGTGCAGGATATTGGTGGCTTTCCCCCCAGAAAGATAGTAGAGCATGGGAGTCGTCTGCCTGGTTATTTGTTCAGCAGCAAGATCATCCTGAAGCTGGCTTAGGAGCTGGTTTTGAAGTTCAGGTTGAGATTTCTGACCAGGAGGTTCCTCCTGTTCCTGATGTGTGATAAGGTCAGGACCACTGTTATCAGCAGCCTGGTTTTCTTTCTGAGATGGGGAATCTTCCTTTGGCCTGAAAAAAGGCATTTGGCTGGTATTGCCACAGCACTGCTCATGTCCCTGATCTGACCCCTCACAGGGAGAGTGCTCCACTTCCACAGCATCGCAGCTGCAGGACAGGGATGACCTCTGCATTTTGGCCTGCTGATTCAGGAGTGGTTCCCTAACATCACTCCCAATTTTTCCTTCAGGCTCACAGCACTGATTTTCATCTGTACAACCATTCAGCTTCCTGGAAGCATTTGTAACTAGAAGAGCATTCTCCTTACATTTCAAGTCAGCACTGTCCTCAAACACATCTTGATCTAAAGCTGAATGCAGCTGGGCATGGAGCAGGCACTGCTGGCTGGGTGCTGGCACCTCACTTTGCAGATCTGCTTCTCTGGAAGTTGGCTTACATACACTGCCGGGATACTGTTTGTCTCCTTGTGTATCATTAACTGTGCCAGGGCTGGTGTGCACCAGGTGACAGGGCCTGGAGCTCATCTCTTCAGGAATTTTATAAGCATGAACTGAATTATAAGCAGAAAGTATCTGAGGGACGTTAGCCACAGAGTCAGTCTTTAAGTATTCCTGAAAAATGAATGAAGAAGGTCTGCTGAAGACGTGTGGATTGCTCCTCTTTACAGGTTGCTGGGATGGGCTCCACTCTCCATTTTCTCCCATCTTTAACCCCTGTATTTTTGCTATAGACCCTTCATTTGGAGAACCAGAAGAGAGGCCCTTGTTTTCCACATTCCTTCTCCTGGCAGCCACCATATGTTGCTCTGTAACGTCACCCCCATGCTGACTCCGTGGCACATCCCTGTCTGCCAGGTGACTGTCCTGTGCACCACCCTCACTGTGACCCCCAGAGCTGTGTCTCCCTCTTGAGTTCTCAAGGTGTCGAGTGACTTTGTAGCTGTCCAGTCGTGTGGGAGGAGGAGGAGGTGCAGCCAGAGGCTGCTTTGAGGTCCTTGGGGTAGGAGTGCTTCCACAGCGCTCAGCAAGGCTGGTGCTGTGAGGGTTATTAGGGATGCTCAGGTCTGGAGCCTCGGAGGGATGCAGGCACCTGAGGTGAGAGTTTGCTGTGCTGAGATAAATACCTCTTACGTATTCCGAGTCCATGTACGGGACCTGCTCTGGGGGTAGAGAGCAGCTTCCTCCATGGCACAGTGGGCTGGGATACTCTGGAACATTTGATCCCCCTGAGAAAGAGCTGTAAGCAGAGTCTGCTCTTCCAGGGAGGTGCAAGAGATGGTCTACACTGCTGATGGACCTCACTGGCAAAAGACAATTACCAGTTTTAGGAGAGGTCACGGGTTCTACCAGCCCTCCCATGCTGCCACCTTGCCTGTGAGTCCATCTCTCTATCTCATTCCCAGATGAAGCCATGTTGTAGCATTCCCAGGAATCAAGGTCTGGTTAAACATCCACAACCGAGTCGTTAGACAAAGCCCCTTTTGCCAGCTGTCCCATTCCAACAGCAGATCCTGGAAAGGAAGAGAAACACATGGAAAGACTCAGTGGGAGGATTCTGATCACACCTGGGAGATCAGGCAGTGAGCATCACACACAGACTCAACATGAGAGCCTGAAAATAGTATTTCAGAGCAGTCAGAAGTAAACTTCTGGCTTCAGTAATTATCAGGATTTTGGAAGGATCATTTCCTCTATCACAAACAGAGCAATTAAGTCTTTAATAACAAGAATTCCTTAGATCTTCATTGCATCTAGAAGACAATCCACACAATTAGAAGATGCCCTCTCACTGTGATGGTAAAATAACATGGGCCAGAATCAAAACTAGTTTCTAGACTTGCCTACACCTGAGAGGGTGGAAATCCCAGCTCAGATGCTGCCTGATCCTAAGTGCAACAAGCACCCAGCCAGCTCAGGGTTCCAACTGCCCCAGGGCTGTGCTCCCAAAAAGGCTCCCACCTGCGGATCCGTGACTCACTCCCACCTGTGTGGATCTCAGTAGCACTGGTGTTTGCAGCTACCTGACTGCAATGAGGTTACACCCAGTGTGCTCCAAAGCCCAACAGTGTGACTGTGTTTTCCTTCAGAAGATCTCACACAGAAACAAGAGCACGTGGAGAGTCATTCGGACACGTCAGTGCCCCATGGGTAACTGTACTGAACAAGCAGCACACAGGTTAACCCAGAATTATGATCAGACAGGAAGAAATGATGGTTATAATCAGTCTTGTGAGCCTTCTCCCTCCTCCTTAAAAGCTTCAGCTGTTCCTCATAGAAGCAAGAGCCAAATCACACTTTGTTTCATGAACGTGATGAAAATGGGATCTGGTTTAGCACAGGATGGGAACGGTTGGACTTGATCTTCTTAAAGGTCTGTTCCAGCCTGGTGGTTCTGTGATGGTTTGTGGTTAAGTGAGCTTCTGTTTCCATCCAGGCTCAAGATCAGGCCTCTTGGAAAACCTTTCCCAGAGGCTTACAGAAAGTGGCTTGATGAGAGACTGATGGAGTATCTGCTGGTGGGAACAAATCATGGATTTTTAAAGGACAGCCAAATATTTTATGGCTGATGCTGAGAACTCCCCTGCAAACATACCAAACGTGCCAGGGAGTAAGAAAAGCCCCAGCTTAGAGCTGGAGTACAACAAATACCCTGTGTTTGCAGAGCCTAGAAAGGAGCCCATGTCCATTGGCAGCACTTGACATTTCCTCTGAGTGTTCCACATGCTGCAGGTTTAGGTTAACGGATGGGAACTCTCCAAGCAGCTCACTTCATGGGCTGAGGGGAGTCAGGGAGTGGATGGTCACCCTAACAGCACAACCCCCTCAACCGTTCCTCAGCCACCAACCCCTGATGCTCATAGGCAGCACGAGCCCCTCCTAAGCCACCCTGTTTAGTCATTCTCATTTAAACCAGTTCTAAAGACAGAGTAGTTATTAAAAAGCCAACAAGCAGCTTTGAAAACCTTCAGTGACAGGCTGCTCCGGTGACACACCTTCTGAGGAGACGCAAACTGGTTCCAAATCCTACCAGTACATTGCACATCTGATTTTTCAAACAAGATGGAACTCACCAGACCCTAATCTGCCATTCCCAGGACCACACTTCTGTGTGGGGCCTCACAGAGCTGGCAGGAGGAGAGGTTTCAGGGGTCACGCTGCTGTTTAATCAAAAAACTTCACATTCCTGCCTTGTTTCAAAGACAGTCCTGGTATCATTCATTTCCAGCCAGAGGAAGAGATGGGTAGGAGCCAAAATATACATGTTAATCTATAAAGGAAACTTGGACTGGAGGGGCACAGTAAATAAATTAACTAGTTTCTGGGAAATGAGAACAGCCTAACACTGCTCAGTGGGAATTTCTGCTGGGCTTTTCTTGAACGTTCAGTAAGACACCGACTCAAGGACGCCTGGAGAAGCTTGCTCTCTGCAGAGAGGATGGAAAATGCAGCTGTGAAATTGAATTGTCTGTCCCTGAGTAACAGTGTCATGTAGGAAACACGAAGCATCGATGGCTGATGACAACGTTCCTCATCCTTTTCACCACGGTGAGCTGAAGAATTGAAAGAAACTAAAACCTCAGCTGTGTGGTGAAAGGAAAACCTTGGATTTGGTGAAGCTACAGAGAACTAAAAGCAGCTGAAAGAATGATTGGCCTGACACTAAATGCAGAATGAAATGCTCACATGAAATGACCAGACTGAAAACCTGGGCACTGCAGCTGGGTCTCACTGAGCTGCCCAAGGCACCCTGGTCTCTGGAGGTGCTGGGAGCTGCATGGGATCAAACCCCATGGGAGCTGCACTCCCCAAGCCAGCCAGAAGACAGATGCCTCTGTCATTCTTATCTCTGGTTTTTAAATCCAAACTTAGCTCCAGGGGAAGTTCTCCAAGCAGCTCCACTGCTTGACTGGCACTGTTAATAGCCTGAGCCAGGTCTGTCTGGGATGTGCTGACACCTCTCCCACTGAGGGTCATGGAGCCACCTTGAGTCACAGGGAGAGTTTGGCTCTAACACCTCACACTTGGGTGCAGAATCCCAGCAACAGCTCTGTGTGTGTGGATGAAACACTCGCTCTGTCTCTGTGCTGGTGTTTCCCAGGATCCCTCCCCAGTTATTCCCAGGTCCCTTGTGCTGCATAGGGAGGTCAGCAGCACAGGGAAGAACTTTCATCTCAGGGTTTTACAATGATGCCAGAAATAACAGGATCTGTACTGACAATGTCTAGGAGACTGAGGTAAGGACCAGAGCTGGAGACAGCAGCAGGAAGCGCCCAGGCTCAGGAGGACACCACAGCTTGCAGGACCTTCCCTCCTGTATCTGCTCCTCCCAGGCAGTGTCTCCATCGCCAGTCTGAAGCCACCTCCAGCCTTCCTTTCTGCTCCAGGGAGCAGAGCCAGAGAAGCAAGAGGACTTTTTCCCCTCCTTGGGTGCCCTCTGGTCCTGCTTTTGCCCCGACTCCCATTTTGCATGCCTGGTTTGCTTATGACCCAGGTTGCAATTTCACATCCCTGAAGTGCCAGAACTTCAAGGACTGTAGGACAGCAACAGACTCTTCCTCAGAAGCCTCTGCTAAAATGTAAATAACACAATGACACACACCTTTGGGAAAAGGCTTCTTCTGGGGTGATGTTTCCTAAGCCCTGGAAGGAGAATCATTTATCTCAGTGTGTTTAAAGAACTGTGTCGACTGCTTTCTCTCTCACACAGAAAAGAAAACCACTAATGTCCTTAAAACTCAACTGGAGTTAATAATGATGTCATCACTCTCCCCACAGGTAGGTAGTAGAGCACCCTCATGGACCCACTGTCTCTGGGGATAAGAAATGCCCTGGCCACACAACGTGCACTTTCCAGACAGGCTCACAACATTTTCATTGGAAACTTCTGTAAGCAGAAAGAAAACCCATTAGATTAAAAGTGTAAGAGAACCAAGAACACTGGAAGATGAAGGGAATCATATTAACAGTGTGTCACTCCATGGCCAAGGAAGAAATATAGCCACTACAACCTGCTAAGATGCAAAGGTTTGGGTTTGGATTTGGTTTGGTTTATGTTTGGGGAGGGGGTTGTTTGCTTGTTGAGGTTTTTATAAACTAACTTGACTTCCATCCACTTATTTATTATATTCACTCTTGTGCTACCCAGGAAAACCCACAGAGACCTCTGTGCAAAGCCCTCTTCAAAAATAAAACATGCAGCCTGTGCTCTGCAGAGCTGACAAACCAGACAGAGGAGATGAACAAACGTGTGGAAGAAAAACAGGGATTGGACTTGTCTGGTGCTGCACAGCATGCTGATGGCCAAGGAAGAGCAAAGCCCAGCTGACACAGGGCACAGTGTATGCTAGGCCAGGCTAAGATAAGGATGTCTTCTGTGTCAAAAGAGTATTTGTTCCAAGTTTCCAGTATAATAATTAATAAATCATAGAATCCCAGCCTGGTCTGGGTTAGAAGGGACCCCAAGGATCACACAGCTCCAGCCCCCTGCCACAGGCAGGGCCACCAACCTCCAGGCCTGGAGCTACACAAGGTTGCCGAGGGCCCCATCCAATAAATAGTAGTGATGAGGCAGTGCCAGGAAATTCACCTTACAGCCCATGCTGTATGTTTTCTCAGTGCTTGCATTAAACCTTCATCACCCATTGATCAAATCCAGCCCTGAAGCATTCAGTGCAGGTCTGAGTCCCACTGAAGTGCCCAGTCCCTCAGACTGCTGTGAAAATACCAGTCACCTCCTCAACCTCCTAATTCTAGGGAAAGGTGGTGTGTATTGCACAACCTTGAATTCCTTGCAACCAACTTAGTGGGTCAAAGCCTCGTGTCTCCAGCAAATTAACTCTGTACAGAGGAAAATCAGCCACTCCAGAGTGCAGCCAATTGACCAGTTACCCATCTCTCAAGGGCAAGCTCTCTTCTACTTCCACCTTGTTCTTCTTTGGCCTCATTAGATTGTATTAGGTGCTGCTATTTAATCTAGAGCTCACCTGCAATTATACACCAGGCTTGCCCAAAGTGTGACCCATCTGAAATGCTTTTTTCTTTATCAAACCTCTGGTTTATCCTCAACAGCCCAGGACAAACTGCCTGTGGCTCTGACCAGCCCAGCACAAACTGCCCGTGGCTCTGAACACAGCCTCACAGGTACATTCCTGTACTTGTGCAGTTCCCTTAAACTTTACCAACACAATTTCTCCAGCAGAGGAGGGAGATCAAGCACTTTCCTTCATAAACAGAAGCACAGAGAGGTCAAACCTGCTGTTGAGGCTGGGCTACTGCTGTTCATGGGTTAGGAACTGTAACTTTAGAAAACCAAACAGGATTTCTCCTCCAAAACACTCTAGAGACAAAGACAGCACCCTGCCAACGTGTTGACACCTTTCTCTAAAACTGCCTTTTTGGACAAATGGCTCCTGGAAATGCAGGGGGCAAACCCAGGGATTAATCCCCATCAAACCAGAACATGCAGCTGTTCTCCCAGCACTGGGAGCGTGTGAGATGCAAAGCAAACACCCTGACCAACCTACCAGTATTATGTCATGTACCTGATTGTGAATGCCCTGTTTCTTATCAAAGGGTAAACACCTGATGTAAATATTAGCTGAAATTCTTCAGATTCCAATCAGTTGCCCAATCTGCTGCACTGACCCATCTGCTTCATGGACCATGAGATCTAATTGCTACCAAAATAGCATCTGTGAGACCCCTGCTTTAGCTGCACCCTCACTGGCTGTCCCAGGGAAGTCTGGAGAGTCTGAAGTCCTGGGCAAGGCAAGTACAGAGTCTCTGGTATCACAGGATCACAGACTCATAGGGGTTGGAAGGGACCCCCAGAGCCCATGGGGTCCAACCCCCTACCAAAGCAGGGTCCCTAGGACAGGTCACACAGGTCGGTGTCCAGACAGGGCTGGAATCTCTCCAGAGAAGGAGACTCCACACCCCCTGGGCAGCCTGTCCCAGGGCTCCCTCACCCTCACTGGGAAGAAGTTCTTCCCCACATTGGGGGGGAACTCCCTGTGCTCCAACTTGAGCCCATCGCCCCTTGTCCTGTCCCCACAGACACTGAGAAGAGGCTGCCCATGTCCCCTGTGTCCCACCCTTCAGCTATTGATCCCCATTGATCAGATCCCCTCTCAGGCTTCTTCTCTCCAGGCTGAACAGCCCCAGCTCACTCAGCCTGTCCTCCCAGGGGAGATGCTCCAGGCCCTTCATCCCCTTCCTATCACAGACGCCTTCGGCAGCTCATCACTTGTTCCCAGACCCCCGCCCGTGTCTTCCTGGACAGAAACCTATGCACAGGCACAACACAGATGTATTCTCAGTGACTGTCTCTGAGACATGAGACGTCTGGAAATAAGAGCTGCTCCTTTGACCAGGCTGTGAAATATCCACAGATTCCAGACAAATGTCTGAAGTCTTCAAATTCCATCAGTTTCACGTGACTGGTGACAGGGTGAGAGAAACAGAAGGATTCCTCATCCAGGAAAGCATGGCTGGCCCAGCATCTTTGGGCCCAGCATCTCTGACACTCACTGTTTCTCTCTTAGCTGCTGCCTTATTTTTTCCTCTTTCCCCAGTAGAAACATTCCCTCTGTTGATTTCTTTACTACAGGGTAGGAAAAGCATTATCCCCAAGGACTTTCAGCTTTAGGTCTCCAACAGGAAAGCAAACACATCAGATGACATCTCCTTCAGGTGACTGGAAGACACACACCCTGCTAACCTGTATTTTTCTTCTTCTTTCTGAAGACCCTAACCCCCAGACTTCTCATTCAGTGCACTGTCAGCCCTGCCACTCAGGTAAGGGCTGCCAAGGGTGTCATAGCTCAAAACCCAAAGACAAACCTCACACAGGCCCAGTGGGAAAGTGACCCTGCTGCAGAGAGCCAGGGAAAGTCAGAGTGCCAGACCTTCCCAAAACAGCCTACATGATGTTTCCATGAGGTTTATGCCTTGTGTGCACAGAAATAAATCTCCCCATAGCCTGAGAAATGTCAGTATTTCCAGTAAACCCCACAGACACAGGCTTAAGGCTTCCTGGAGCTATGAGAGCATCTTGAATAATTTGGAGGATGAAAATAATAATGCATCTCAACATCCTTTTTGGGGATAAAACTTCCTTACCCAGCTATGCCTAGCTCCTGGGAGAAGGAAGACATTCCTCCTGACCAGGCTGGGAGCTTTGCTGGAGCCACCACACTAGAACTGGTCCTTCCTCCACCTTCCCCAGTCATTTCCCATGCAGTGATTGCATCTCACTGCTGGGCACGAATGTTTGGTGTTTCAGTAACACACACACTTGGCTAGTGAAAAGCTGGGGCCCAAATAAAATGCTTTTGGACCCAAGAACCATGGTCTGATCTCTGGCCAAGGATTTAATGAGGAAGATCAGGTTTGGCAAGTCTTCACAGCCCTGTGAGAGACCTTTTCCAAGCACCCAACAGAGTCTGACCTTTTAATCAGAGCAGTCACCCGCCACATACTTCTCCATTGTCCTTGAATTCCCTGACTTCCCTTATTCAGCCTCAAAAATTTCTCTTGGCCTCCATCATCATTACTCCCTAATCTACTAAACACCAAACACTCAGCTTTGTTCCTGCCTCTGAAAGCACTTCTCAAAAAGAGCCTTTGCCAGAAATCCCAGCTCCATCCCAAACACACACGTTTCCTTCCAGTCATCCCATGTCATCCCTGCACAGCACTTTCCTTCTTTCTTTTTGAAGTCAAGTTTGTTTGATGCCATAAATTTACAACCCAAACTGCTTTTACAGGCTGTAAGAACAGGCTCAGAAGTATCCAAGAGCATTAAAGCATGACAGACGCTAAAGAACTCAACATTTCAGACAGAAACCTCATGATGAAGCTGATTTTTCCCACATGCCTTTAGAACCAGCACATATCATCCAGCATCCCAGGGAGCACAGAAGAAAATGCAAAGTAAAAGAGCCTTCATTGGCCTCCTTCCTCTCCCAACAAGTTTAGGAAGAAGCTGCTCTTTAAGGCAGTGGTTTTCTGCCCCCACACTTGACTCAGGACAAAGAGAGAGGCAAGAAATCCCAAACAGAGCAGGACACAGTGGGAGGACAGCTTTCTGTGTTGGATTAAATTGGATTTGCCATCACATTTTAACTGATAGCAAGGAAAAAGAGAGCTGATTTCCAGGAACGCAGTAACCTGCAAACAAGCTTCTGCTCCCAGATCAGTGGTAAGAGCAGTCTCAGGTGATGCTTCTCATCTCTACCTCGTTGAGTGCTTGCCAGCAAGGCTGCCCAAGAAACTTCAGAGAAAACCAAAATTCTCAGAGTTTCCCTGACCTACCACTGGCTGCCCCAAGCTTCCCACAGCTGAGGCAGCAGGTCAAGCCCACAGGAGAAGAAACAAGTGAAATCTGGGCTTCTAGTTCACCATTGCCTTCCACAGACACATGGTTTGACTCCAGAATAACTGATGTAAGGGTTGGTAGTGCCCTGTGCAAGACAGAGCTTTAAAAACACATCTATTATTAACAGCCTGTAACTCAAAAAAGCCAAGTGCTTCCAGCAGGCAGCTCCAGCAATTGCCACACATCCCAGACCAAAGGTACTCACAGCACTGTGGGCCCAGGGCTTTGCTAGAGCTCTGGGAGAGCTGCATGTCTCTCACACTTAGGAGCTGGCTGGCTGGGAAATACCCTAAAGCCATCTGATCTTCTGGAGAACAGCAGTTTTCTGGCAGCTGTACTCAATTTCTCCTGTTATAAAACCGTTCCCAGAAGCATTTGTTCTAAATCTCACTAAAGGGGTAGATTTAGATTGGATATTAAGAAGAAATTCTTCACTATGAGGGTGGTGAGGCCCTGGCACAGGGTGCTCAGGGAGGTGGTGGGTGCTCCTGGATCCCTGGCAGGGCTCGAGGCCAGGTTGGAAGGGGCTTTGGGCACTCTGGGCTGGTGAGAGGTGTCCCTGCCCATGGCAGGGGGTGGAACTTGATGATCTTGGGATGTGCTTCAGGGGCCACTGTCCAGATGTAAGGAGTGAGTAGTGAGCCCATCCAAACCATAGTATGGACACAGACACAGTGGCCCTCACAGGTTTGCACCCAGGGATTCACCAGATTGCTCTCCCTCCCCAAACACACTCCCCAGTGCTTCTCTGGACATGAGGACCCAGTTACTGGATGAGCAGAGTCACTGTTCCTACCACAGTGAGCAAGAGGTGAGCAACACAGAGTAACCAGAATGGTGTTCTCATTCTTTTCTAGGGTGAAGCAAATGTACAGCTAGGCATCACAGCAGGTCCTGAGTTAGAGAGACATACAGCCACCTAAACCACACACACACCCTGCAGTGATGGGTGATTCTGTCACCTCCAGAGACCCGTTGGCCTGTTCACAGTGAGGACAGCTAGAGCAAATTTGCCATCTCCACTTCTCTCTCTAGAAAACCAGACTCATGCTTTGGTCCCACATTCCAGCTATGTGAGCAGGAAGGATCTGAAAGTCAGTGGAAAAGAATTTCTAGACATCAAACCCCGAAGGGTTTGCAGTGAGACTCACACAGCATCAGAGGTGACTCCCCCAATCTCACCTGAACCTGCCACACAACCGGGACATCTCAGAGGCAGAGGGCAGCTCCACCAGCACTGGCATCAAACCTGCACAAGTGACTCTCCTGTACAACCCCTCTCTGCCTGTTGGTTTGTTACATTCCACCCTGCACAGCGTTAGGGTGGCAGAAAAGCAAACAGCAGGCTCAGCTAGTTCATTAGCTCACCAGTCAATTATTAACGATGGTGCTTTTCCTGCCCAGTCGCTGGGCAGCTGCCACAGCTCCTGCGTGGGCACAACCAAAAAATTCCATGAAGATGCTGCTGAGGCCAGAGCTGAGGGAGCAGGCAGGGCCCCCACCCGCCAGGACCCACACACTCCCCTCCTCTGCATCCCTGCGGATGGCACCACCAGAAGAGCATCCTTCGCTCTGCTGCACCCTGTCCCATGCTGGCCCCACAGTCACCAGGTTGGGAAAGACCTTTAAGCTCATCGAGTCCAACTGTTCCTGTCCCATGCTAAACCAGATCCCTGAGCACCTCATCTACCCTTTTTCTAAACACATCCAGGGAAGGTGACTCAACCACCTCCCTGGGCAGCCTGTTCCAGGCCCCAACAACTCTAGCCTGGGGTCAGACCACACCAGCCAAGAGTCCTTACCCTGCAGAGCTGAGAAGCACTCCTGGACCAAACCAAATTAAATCCAATTGAAAGCAGCTAGATTTAATCCAACACAGGGGTTACATTTGATTTTCTTAAACATTATGTACTATTTTCAGAGAGGGAGAGAGAAAGGGTTGGACAGTAAGTGAATGCAGCTCAAGAAAGGACTGTGCTAAGCAATGTTTTATCTGCTGCAGGTTTGTGGTGGGGTTCAGGGGGTTTTGGGGGGCCTTGGGTTTGGTTTTTTTTTTAAGTGCTTCATTTACAAAACAGTGCAGAAGACACACAGATTGAGGCTGTCATCTATTCTGTGAGACGCTGAATCCACCCAAGCCTCCACAATAAATTCTTTCCAGCCTCCAAATATATGTGATGCAGTTTGATACTACGTTCTATAACACCCTTATCCAGGGAGATGAATTCCTGCTAGTTTCCAGCTGGGCTTAAAAAATAAGCTGATTTTATGCCACTATTTTTTTCCTCAAATTAAGCTGCCAACTGGATAATGCCAGGCAGGCAGCAGCTCCCTGATCTGTTCTGATGTATCCTCTCTCAAGGGCAAACCTGGGGATTCCTTCCACATTTTCCTACAGAACCAATCTGCTCACTGGTGGCTATGCTCAGTTTTTATGTGGTGGCAAGGAGCAAACTGCTTCAGTGGGACTCAGATTCAGCCTTTGGTTTTTGCCCTGCCCATGTCTGAGGTTTTCCTGTGAGCAACCCACCAGGCTCCTCTTCAAAACCCTGGACACAAACAGGCCATTTTCTTTCTTTTCACCAGCACATAATGTGATCAGTAACTCCTGGAGTGCAGGGAAGGATCTCAGGAAGTTACTGAGTAACTAACTCTGCATTTAGCCCTCACATTAAATGCTGTTTTCACAAAGCAGTGACTTGGTATCTGATGGAGTCAAGTGTTCTGCAACAAGAGGCAAGGGGACAGTTTCTAATGGCCCGAGAAATGAGCAGAAAAAAATATCCTGTGCTGCACAAGGCCAAGGTGGAAGGAAAAAGGCAACCCTGAGTGACTGCTCCTGCCAGGTCACGAGCAGAACTCACGTTCAGGGACAGAGCTGGCAATGCTGCTGGTTGTGCCTTTGCTGTGCGGGGGTTTTGTGTGTTTCTTTTGTGATGGTGAGTTTTGGGCAGGTATGTCAAGATGACTGACTTGTTGAAATCTGCCCTCAGTCCTACATGGACAATAAAGGTTCAAACATACCCTGTGAGGGAATGCAGAGAGCCAAAGTCATCATTTCCCACCTGATGCCCCTTGAAGGTTGATGCTCTGGCACGGGGAGGGGAGGGTGGTCCCTTGGGAGAGTTCAGTGTAACGCTGAGGTTTGCCACAGAGCTCTGTGAGGGTTGGTCCTTGTATGAGGATGAGGTTTTAAGAGTTTTGAACATGTCAAGGTTTAGTGCCCAGACTTCTCCAGACACAGCACAGCACCTGACCGCTCTGGACAAGAACCGTGCAGACACTGGAGTTCAAGGGCCTTAACTGAAGCGTCTTGTGTTCTTGCCACACCACTGTCAGGATAAATCCATTAAAAACTGGGAGACTCTTGGAAACAGACGTCACTTCCCTCCCAACCCAAGGGTGCTGAAAGCCTCTGAGGGCAGAGAGCATCAGCAACACCTCGGAGCAAACCCCTTGGAGCTCTGTGAAGCAGCACAAAGCCGCAGGGAGACGGGCCTGTCAGCACAGTAACCCGGGGCTCTGAACCAGCAGAGGTTTAACTCGCAGTAACACCCAGGCACACAACACACACAACAGCAGCGTTTCCCAATTCTAAAATCATTCCAAATATAAAGCACAAGCCCCCGAATGCCCCTCCTGCATTATAAACCAGCCAGCCTTGTAAAGAAGTTATTAAACATTATATAAGGCCCACAGGCCTAACGATTTGTGTTTCCCAATGGCAAACTGCTCAGCGGCTGGACTCTGCGTTGTGATCGGCTGCCACAGTAAACCCAAGTTTCACAAGTATTAACAATTAAACCTTCCCACTGCCTTTGCATGACGTGCTGCAGGCTTGAGCTGAATAATTGCCCTTTGCTCTGTGCTCAGATTCAAGCGCAGAACAGCACAGCAAGAACGTGCTCCTGAGACGGGGCTGACTGCAGCCCTGCCCTAGATGCACTAATGTCTTTAATGACTAATTACGACTGAACGAGATGTGGTGGAGAGACCCCCAAAAAGAGAATTTACAGCTACTCTTAGCAATTGAAAAGGCTAACATTAGA
Organism: Porphyrio hochstetteri; assembly: GCA_020800305.1. Classification (NCBI taxonomy): domain Eukaryota; kingdom Metazoa; phylum Chordata; class Aves; order Gruiformes; family Rallidae; genus Porphyrio; species Porphyrio hochstetteri. Next base: position 1,679,572 of record CM036919.1, on the reverse strand, counting down.
GAACAGGTTAGAACTGAGGCAGAACCCCTACTCCTGTGTCAGCCATGAGCACACCAGCCTTTCGCTCACCACCCCTGGGAAGTAACTGAACTGTTCTCGGGAGATCCGTGAGCCGTGAGGAAGCACACTTAGGTCTGGCATCTGTAAACTTAGAGAGTAACGATAACACAGAGGGCTGAGAGTAAAAACAATCAAAGGATTCTGTAAAAACAGCAGAGCCAAAGTTCATTTGGGTTTGTCCCTGGGTTCCTAAGTGTTTAGAGTGTTTACATTGTGTTTCCACACTCTTCTTCACAACCAGAAATACTGACACACAAGATGGGTTTCTTAATTGAGAGCCAAGACTTTGAGGGAATCTTTACATGTTTACAGCTAATGCTTTCCAAGACACATAAAACCTCATCACATTCAGCTGCCACCAGCGTGCTGTTCATCTCCCAACACTGCCACATCCCTGCACAAAACCCCCTGGAACTAGAGAAGCAGTAATTCGGATCACAGGCCAACACTGGCCTGTGAATGCTACTTCACAGACCTTCTGCTCAACCCGGGACATGTTCTGCACTTGTGGGCTGCTCCTGAAGGCAAGGACCTGTCACTCTGGGTAAAGCACAGGAAACATCAGCGGGCAGCAGCCACCAAGTCTGCCCCCTGCTCACCGGCACCTCGCGCTGTGCCGCTGCCTTTCCGCAGTGCCAGCACCATGGAAACATTTATAGAGTAACATCAGATTAAAGTAACTTCTCATTGCTGTGACAGCCTTCTGTTGTACAGCCCCACATTCACCAAACCCTGGTTACTAAGACGAGCCCCTTAAGGATGAAGTAAAAGCCACATCTGCCTCAGTGCTGCCTCAGGGATGGAGCTGTGGGCAGGGCTGACTGGAGCCCCTGGTGCTGCTCCCTGAGCATCTGCCCTCCTGGCCTTTTTAGGGGGTGTTGGAGAACAAAATCCAAAGGGGAAGCAACACAAACAGCAAATGCTGCCCAGAAAACCTCCCACTGCTCTGTGGGCTATTACCTTCCAGTGTTATTTTCATCCCTGGGTGTCAGCTGGGATACAGATGGCTGCTCAGAGTTATTGCTTCCAAAAACTAGGTCAATGGTGGCACAGATATAAGGTTAAAATAAAAATCCTGGGTTTTACCCACCAAAACCCTCCCAGCAACAGCAGCCCAACAGACACAATCCTATTCCTGAGAGACCTCATCAACCCCAGGCTTCACAGACGTGGCTGCCCTACCAGTAACCAAACTGGCTGGCAGGGCAGAGGACTGAGCTGCTGTCATTAGGGACACAGAATCATTGTTTTTTTCTCTAGAACCCAGTAATTCCCACAGCAGCCCATCCTTCTGCATGACATTACAGCAGGCTTACTCAATATTTTTTTAACATTTCTTATCATTTAGTTAATTGTTTGGTAACAGTTTATAGAAGAAAGGGAGCACAAAGCCATTACTATTGTTCCAAGCCATACCGATGTACCAGGGATCAAAGACAGGTCCCTGTGTCCCTTCAGACCCTGATTTAATACAAAATGTTCTGCAGCCAAAGCACCTTACACAAGTTCCCTTTGCTCACACTCCTTTTAAAGCTGGTTTCCCAATTCACTCAGCAGTTGCAGGGAGCAGGGTTGTGCTGTGGGGCAGGAACAAGCAGCTGTGCTCCAGGGAAGCACCACTGCCAAGAGTTACCTTAAACTGGTATCACTGCCAGAGAGCACAGCCACACTTACTCACACAAACCTTCCCTGGGAGCTCTGATAGAGTTACAGGATTTATCCCTGGTAAAATATATAACTGTAGATTTCTCAGTGGGAGCAGTCAAACCATATTTGAAAGCCTTGTTAGGAAAGTAAAACACTGTGGGGCTGGAAAAGGTTTCCAGCTGAAACGATGCTGTAAGCACATTTAAATCCTATACCACCAGGGTCTGAGCTCTCTGAACTCATAGAAAGACCTTTCAGGAATCCCATGTGCTGTGTCACACAACAGAGGGACCTTTTAGAGTCTGAATCAAGGGGCTGCACCAGTGGTTTGCACTTCCCTGTTTAACATTGCTTCTCAGAGCAGCTGAATTTCATTTTGCCTGGCTCAGACTGCCAGAGATCCCTGGGCCTGGGGTGGGATCTGCTCAAGCCATTAAAGTGGAAACGCAGCTGAGTCAATGTTGGTGCTGAAAGGGGAGATGCTGCCCTCACCCCTTCCCCTCCTGTCCCCAGCACTGACCTGGCCCAGCCTTGCTGCAGCTCCTCGGACTCAGCTGAGTTGATTCCCTTCGCTCACCTGGCAGGAGCTGTTTGGGGTTACATCGAGTTTTTCTGCTGGTTTATTGGGCTGAAGAGTTCACAGAGGAATTGGGTGGTTGTTGAGTCAATGGGAGAGGAGGAGAGGAGAGGCTGCCAGGCACAACAGCTGCGTTCCAGCAGCACTGAGCCATCCCAGCACACAGGCTGCACCACAGACATTCACCCAGAGCCACTTCATGCTCTTGGCGTTAGTGCTGAGCTGAGCATCCTTTGATACAAAAAGGGGTCTGGGTGTGAGGCACAAACCCCATCAGGGCTTGTCCCTGCACCCCATGAGAGGGTGTGTGGTACCTGAGATATGCACACACATCCCATGCTTGGCCAGCAAACAGACCTAGAGAAATCCACTTAATTCCTGATATTGATTCCACTCAAATCAATGGCAAAACTCTTCCTTTGTACTGGTAAAAGAAACAGGGCACTGTGTTTCAGCAACGTGTCTCTCAGCAGAAGTCATACTCTCTGTTCCCACAGGGAATTACAAACCTGGAATTTCAATGAGACTCATCACTCTGCTAGGAGGAAAATGGTTCAGGTATCACACGTGTAGCTAAGTATCAAGGAGCAGTGTGGGATGCTAATAACCAGCTCCCAAGGGGGCTGTGGTCTGCTTGTTTAGCTTTTAAGCCCTGTAAAACGTGAGAGAAGTAGGAAGAGAGGAAGACACAGGGGACACCCTGGTTCCCTCGGGACAGGGGTCAGGCTGAAGAGCAGAATGGCAGCTGCTGCTGTCACCAGGTGTGTGCTCCCTTCTCCCTGCACTTCGGGAACAGAGGAAGGAGGAGGGATTCTGGTGGTCTGGCTATGGGGCAGAGGCAGCAGCAGGCTCTCTGCTGCCTCTCACAATGCACAATGGTGCCTTTGTTACAGGGAGGCTGAATAAATATGTAGCCACTGGATGTCATACAGAAAAGCAGGGTTAGGTGATTAAATTCCAGGTATGGAGCAGCTCTGCCCCGCTCCCAGATAAACCAGTGTACAGCAGTGGAAGCTGTGGGCTCTGCCAGCAGCTCAGCCCAGCAGCCTGTGGGGTTTTACAGGCAAAAATTACACAGGGTCAACAGAGATAACACCCAGACCATCTTGTTCTTTAAGTACAGTGCAGAATAGTCAATGACTGGTGACAGGTATTTCTTTCTCCTATGCTCTTGTTTACTGCAGTGGAGCTGGTAAGTGTATAAAACCAGCAGGATCTGAACTAATGGCTCTTGAATGGAGCTTTTGAAAAGCCAGCCTGTCTCACAGCACAACTTGAGCTCATATTTTCACAAGGAAAAGCAATATTATTCTAATAATCACACACTAAGAGGAGTTCCAGAGGCCTCCAAGCAAACCTGGCTCGTTAATCACATAACTTCACATTTGGCAAGCGTTCATTTGGCCAGTAGTCTGGAAATGCCAGTTAATAATTTAAATTCTGGACTCTCCCTGAGCTTCAGAAGGCATTGGGATGACAGAATAACACACAAAGCCATTTTGCATTTCAGATGACTCTTAGGAAGCATACATTTTCTTTTCTATGAACCCTTTCTGCTACTCAGGACGTTACCCCTCCAGCCAGGCACAATGGAAATGTCACAACAGCTTCTGTGGGAGTTCTTCACAACAAGAAACATTTGCTTCAAACCAGGATTGGAATTCAGAGGTACAGGCTCTGTGGACAGCCCAATGCATAATTACTCCTGGAGAGATGAACAGCAATATTTTCAAATGCTGATTGCATTCCTGCCCTGTTCCTGAAGCCTGGACAGCAACAGGGACAGGAGCACAAAGCTCTGCAACCCAAGGGAGGGTCTTGAGTAGCTCCACGTGTGGGATGCTGCACCAAGAGTAAACCCCCAAAGAGGAGGGATGCCATTTCACAGGCAGGCTTCTGTAGTCTAGAGATGTCCTCTGCACACCAGTATTGCTTCATGTTTCCAACTGCAGGGAGTTCCTACAACAAACGTTTATCCCTTTGACTGGGATATTCCTGTTGGAGACAAGTTCATGGTGTTTGGGTGCTCTTTTTTTTTTCTTTAACTCCTCAGATGAAGCATTCCAGCTGTTTAAGTCTCAGGATAATATGTGGTCATCTACAGGTTAAAAAAATTCTGGCAATCCTTCAGGAAACAGCAGCTCTTCTCCATTAGAATTCAGACTAAAAAATCTGGCAAGGAGCAGCTACTGCACCCAGTGCTTAGATTGCACAGAAAAATAAAACCCAAGGAATCTAAATTTGGGACTGAAATTAAATCCCTGACCAATCACTTTGCATAAATCCAGTGGAGACTTGATGCATTAACATCTCCATGCAGTCAATCTGCAGCTTGCAAGGTTATTCTTGGAACTTCTTTGGGAAGCTCAGCGTCAGCCACAGCTGGTGAAAGCAGAGCAGCTCTCTGCATCCCATTTCTGTGCTGCTTGGATCACAGTCCAGTGGAGCAAAGGAATTGCTGGGTTCAGAGGAGTTAGAAGCAGGTGGAATCAAGTAAAAGTGTGTTGAGGCTGGACTGGTAGGGAAAAGGATGGATGAGGTTGTCCTAGCAAGGAGGCTTGAAACAGGAGCCTGTAAAGGACCAAAAAACCCCAAGAAGTGCTAATTTGGAGGAGGGTGAAGAGGGAGACAAAGAAAACCAGAGGGGTTTGGGCTGGTTTAGCAAAGAGATTTGGGCTTGAAAGTAAGTGAGGGACAAGAAGAGCTGCAGCCCAGGCAGATGCAGGAAGAGCCTGGAGATCAGGAGCTGATCAGGACAAGTGAGAAGTGGAGAAAGTCTGAAAAGAGAAAAAAGAGAAAGTCTGAAAGCCCAAGATTCAAAATAAAATTAAACTAATAAACATGAGTAGAAGCAGCACGTGCTTTGTTTTACCCTGTACCAAACCCTGAGCTCCCCACTGTTCCAGCAGGAAGGCAGGCCATGGATGAGGATGGGCACATGGATAGGATGAGGCACATCTAGGAGAGGAAGCACAGGAGCTCTGTTCACCTGCACATGAAGAAATTAGACATCTCATTCCCAGCTGTAGAGTCTACACCCACGTGTGCACACAGAGTGAAGACATGTAAATTCTGGGTCACTTCTGATGATGCCCAGGACTGTCTTTGGGCAGTTCTCTAAACACCTGGCTCCTGTTCTGGCTGGGTGTAAGCTGTAGGAACAGGAAAACTCAGGATCAGCAGGAGCATCATCCTCAGTGCTGGAGAAACCCATTCCAGGTTCTGGTTATTCAGTCAGAGGTTCCTTCTCACACCTCAGCACCCAGCATTTTTCAACACCAAAAACCTAAACCCACTTTGAACCCTCCTGCTAGTAAAGGAACTTCCCCAGAAAAGGCACTTGTCAGACCACTTATGGAATATTTAATACATTTATCCACTCCCAAAGCTGTTCATAATTGGACATAGCATTAAGCTCTGTTGCTCTCCTTTAAAAGGTTTATTTCAAGGCTGCTGAAGCAAATGGCACCTTTACACTGATTTTACCACTTTGAATCAGACCTAAACCAAACCCAAACAAATGGGCAGGAAATGGCCAAAGCAATTAATCTTTTGCATACCCTTGAGATAAATACTTCCACTGCTTCAGCTTGTTTGAATGTGGCAAATGATACACTGAAGAGAAAAAAAGAGCCAAAAGCTGTGCTGGGAGGTGGTACCCAGGGAGCCCTGGGGAGCACGTGGGGGCTGCAGCCTGTGCTGCCTTGTGCTTGGCCAACACTCCCAGTGCTGGCAGTGGAAATCCAGAGCTCCAGAATTCTCTGCAGAAGCACTGAGCTGATACCACAGCACTGAAGAGATGGAAACTCAGGTAACAGAAATTAAAGAGAATCCTTCAAAGAATAAAGTTTACTAGATATATTCAAATTTGCCATCAATGATGTTTCCAACACAGGGGTTTTTTTCCCTTTGCAAATAACTTCTAAAGAAATTAAAACTTCATTTGAATAGCTAAGATTAGGAGAACATAAAGAGGAATTAACCATGATTAGATCTTTTTCCCCTCTTCCCTTGGCTTCTTGTTCACTCCTTATTAAAACACTCTGTAGTAAAACACCATACCTGTGAAATTAGGTTAAATGAACCCTCCCAGAGCTCTGCTTCTGTGTCAGCCCCACCCTTGAGTTACTTTGCAAATCCATTTTCCCTGTTTTATGCCAGTGAGCCTCCTCTCCTGTCAAACCACCACAGTGGGCTCAGCTAGTGCCAGCTCTGAGCTCCAAACTAGCCAAAGCCAACAGGAACCAGCCGTGATCTCAACAATCTGGTCCATCATCTGAAGCCACAGGTCAAAGGCAGCATCTCCATTTCTACTTTGGGACTGGCAGGGTCAGCCCAAGCCATGGCTGGAAGCTCGTGGAGATTCCAGTTTGATGAGGACAGACTCTTCAGACATTTAAGTTACTAAACAAAACATAAATGAATCAAAGCACGTGTATTTTTCAGAAACTTATTAACTGGCCAGACTGGGGAAGATTTTCAGAAGGAACTACAAAAAAAAAAACCCACATCCCTGATGCAAATTCATGCAAAACAAAATCCAGTTCCTCTCTCCAAAGCGTGGGAAACAAAGCTGCTCAGGGACAGGTCAGCAGCAGTGAGGACAGGCAAGATGTCATTTTGTCCCCTCAGCTTCTGCTGTGGTTTCACCTGGCTGGCAGAGCACCACACCTGGGTACATCCCCCAGCAGGCTGGGGGAGAGAGTGGGAAGAGAAAGGTGAAACTCATGGATGAGATAATGACAGTTTAATAGGACAGGGAAGGGAATCATAATAATAATGATAAAAGAATGTACAAAGCAAGTGATGGAAGGCACAGCTGCTCACTGCCCTGAGCCCCCCACCTCCCAGTCATCCCCAGCTGTATGTTGAGCATGGCACCCTGTGCCATGGGATGTCCCTTGGGGCAGTGTGGGTCAGCTGTCCTGGCTGCACGAGCACCCCCAGGCTCCTCACTGGCAGGGCAGAATGAGGAGCAGAAAAGCCCTCAGCTGCTTGGCAGCAACTGAAATACTCGTGTGTTACCAACGTTATTCCCAGCCCAAATCCGAAACAGGGTGCTGTGCCCTCTGCTAGGAGGGCAGGGAACTGTCCCAGCCCAAAGCAGGACAGCTTCTTACACATACAGGATTCATTTTGTCCACATTTCCCCAAAATTCTGGGCAAAGCAACCAACCAGAATGCAAATTCTCAGGTGAAAAACTCTGGCAAAGTCAGAAGGGGGAAAGGAACGTGTCGCGGTTCCAAGTGGCACAGGGCTGTGCAGCCCCCAGCCCCCTCCTGCTGTTCCACTAGATGCTGGGAGGTGTTTCCAGTTCCCACTGCTCGCCCTGCACGCTGCATGTGGCCAGCAGGATCCTGGCAGCCCCAAAGGGCCCTGTTAGCACAGATCTGGCCCCTTACATGTTTGGACTTGCACCTTAGCACTAATTAAGGCCAAACAGGAGACAGGACTGGTGTGTACAGAAACCCTCTCAGGCAAATTCATAAATAAATACATTTGCATATTCTCTCACCACTTGTAAACGGCTGGAAAACCTTACACAGCTCCCTCCCCCACACACTTGAAAACACTTTTCCTTCTGTCCCCTCCCCTCGTTATCCAACCTGTGTTTCTGTTTCCTCAACACCCACTCAAATGGCTTTTCCAGGTTTTACTATTTTCTCATTAACATTCCCATTTAAGTGCATGCTTTTAAAATACATCACTTTGGGAATATTTTGCAAAACACTGAACGCTCTAAAGTTTGGGATTCCTTAGAAAACACTTGTTCACTGAAATACATCCTGTTTCTACCTGATGCCGCTTCATCCTTGACATTAAAGGCTGCTAAGGAAACCTTCCGTTCCCAGAGAAGAATCCTATTAACAGGTCTGTGCACAACAGGAAGAGAAGGGTCTAGGCAATTACTGCCCCTGGGATTTCTGCAGGAAATAATTGCGTAGAGCCCGGGTCTTCAAATTAACAGAAAGATTAAAACCCTCCTGCTGAAGGCGGCCTGAAGAAGCCGCATTGTTCCCCAGGGAGCTGCTTCAGTGCTCCCCACGCTCCGCAGCGCTGCCCACCGAACAGCATCAGGGCTGACAAACTCCTGTCCCAAACCTCTTCTGCCCGCAGCACACCGCGCAGGGCACCCGGCAGCGCGACTGCTGCCCGCGGGACACGCGTGGGGACACTCGGCACCGCTTCGGGAGGGACCCGGGAGAACGGCGGCTTCGCGAGGTCTGCAAACCCATCCCCGGGGCTCGCTGACCGCCGCCCGGCTTCGCTCCCTCCTCCCGTCCCGCAGCCCCTTCCCAGCGGCCGCCCGCTCTCCCGGCCATCGGATCTACGGACCGCGGGCTGGAGCTTCCCCTGCGGCCGCCCCGAGCATCCCCCAGCCCGGCCCGGCCTTACCCGGCCCCCGCCGCGCTCCCCGGGGCAGGACACGCCGCTCCTCCCGGGCCCGCACACGGAGCCGACTCTCCCGGCGCCGCTGCTGCCGGAGCTACTTGTAGGCTGGAGGGTGGCGGGGGAGGTCCCTGCCCCGCCAGGGAGGCACGGGGGTGGCGTCAGGATGATGAACCTGGACCTCTGGCGTCACGGGAGCGGCGCTTCCCCGAGCCCCATCCCCTAAGAGGGGGGCAGAGCCCCGGCAGAACCTCCCCACTCACCGCACCGTCGGGATTCCGCAGCCGGCCAAGGTCTCGGCAGCACGGGAAGGGCTCCGGGGCAGGATCACCGAGGCTGGGAACAGCCCAGGAGGGCTCTGAGCTCCGCACACCGGGAGTACATCCCCATATGGAACTGAAAAGGAATATAATGTTGTATTTTATCTCTGAAGCTCACTTGTAACTCAGTGTCTGTCCCACTGAGGGTCACAGGAGGACTTGCACCTCACCTGTACCCAGCAGTAGCACAAAATAAGACCCCAACGAAATGAAAAAGCCAATTTCCTGACTTGTATGTTACAGCCACAGCTGGGCCCTACAGTGACAGCACTGCAAGAACTGCCACAGCTGTTAATTTGCTCAGGAGCAATAAAAAACATCTCTGAAGAACATCAAGTCACAGCTGGTACGGTGCCATTTACCTGCCCTGCGTGTTGCCTCTGTGAGGTTTGGGTCACAGCAGGGGCTCCATGCTTCACAATTCTTCAGGGCTTTCCTTGCTTTCCAGCTGGTAAAGAGCTTGTCAGGCAGGAAAATACACCTGGAAAAGTAAAGAAATAGCCAAGAAACATGGCAAACTCAGCTTTCCACACCAGCATGCCAAGGCAAGAGGAAAAGCACCCACTATATGACCCTGGTTTCCTAGTTTTGAATATAGTTTGATCCAAATATTTTCTTCTGAAAAAAGGGAACTGCACTCCTGCCTGCATGCCTATGGACAGGAGAAAAAACCCCAAATAAACAAACAACCCAGCTAGGTCCTACCTGCTCATTCACCCTTTGCCACTGCTCCTTCTAGATACCTGGAGCATCCAAAGCATACCTAGCTAAGGTACTGTAGAACCTCCCTTTATACCTAAATGACACTATGAGAAGCTCTCAAAAGCAGCAGGTCACTGTCTCCAACCTCCTTCCCCAACAAAATCACCTCCCAGGCTGCCCCCCAACTTCATGGGGAACATACAGCTGGGGAATGAGGCATTCAGCTCACAGACCAGGTGGAAATTGTTCCACCAACGCAAGGGAAAGGGCCCAATCAAGGAGGAAAAGGCTAACCCCACCCCAAGAGCAGCAGTTCTTTGCCTGGACTGAATGTTTCCTGGCCCAAAAGCCACATTAATGGGTGCATGTGTAGTACCTCCCTGTAACAGAAAGGGCACGTGCAAGCAAACAACAAAACTCATTAACTTCTGGGTTTAATTCCAATAGAACTTTAACTAGATTAAAGGTCTCTCTCATCCAGGTTCCACATGGGCAGTCGTGTTTGTAACTGCAGAGAAGTCTCCCTGTGTGAAAGCTTTTCAAAGACCCATGTGGAAGAAGTCAGCCCTACATACCAGAACCTTAATTTTTCTGGTTTTGGGTGCTATCCAGCCCAGAAACCCTGTGAGCTATGGGGGTGTCCCAGAGATAATGCCAATGGAGGTGCCCTGGAGCTGAACGGCCCCTCCAGGAGCCCTGCTCTGCTGCCTGCCATAGCTCCTTTCTGCAGCTCTGGTTTCTTTTCAGAGGATGAGCTCTCATTATTTTTTTAAAGAATATCTGATTACAACCAGGAGACACCTATAGTTTTCCACGTGGTAGTTGCTTAGTGGGGAAAACTCTGAGTGCTGTAATTTAGCATCAAGTATCTTTCCCAGTCACCTCATGGATGATGAAAAGTAACGTGTGAACAAGTTGTAAACTGAACTCTTGATAAAACAGAGCTCTAGGAAAGCACTCCAGAAGTTTTGTAGTCATAAAACTGAAGAGGTCTGACAAAGATACCACACCAATATCCAAACAGCTCCCAGCAGCCTAGCCCCAAGGGACAGAGCAGGCTCTTTCTGGGGCTGAGGGAGGCTGTCAAGTTGCTCTTTGCTCATCGTTTGTTTTCACATCAGGACAAAGTAAAACTTTTCTCACACTGCTGCCTGTTACACCACGAAACTCATGTACTACACGAGCCTGCTAGCTGATTACCCTATCAAGCAGAGCTATTAATTCCAGTTGGACCAAGTGTTGACAAGGTCACTTCTCCTCAGCGCTGTTACACAGTCAGCCCATGGCAATGCCACGTAAGGTAACAGGGAGGCAACCTGCCCAAAGGAATGGCAGCAGGAGCTCAGGACTGCACGATTCTGGCTTGGCAGTACCTTTCTCTGCATCCTTGAGGGAGCCATCCCATTTATCTTTATCTCTGTACAGCAAACTCCATCCTCAGCCCAAGCTGTTTCAGCTATCAGCCAATATTTTCCAACACTTGAAAGAGTTATCTATTTTATTGACCTATAAATAGTACCATAAACCAGAGATAAGGTTTCACTTTTACTCAGAATCTCCTAATCCAATACAGAATGCTCAAGATATTACAATGTTTAGTAAAATAATAACCTGGGATTGATTTTCATAGATCTAGAAACTCTGTGTAGAAGAATTGAGTGTTCTAGGTCTTTCAGGAACAAAGGATAGATACCCACTGTGAACAGCAGAAGATGATAGATAACTTCAGGCACCTGTGTATATAAATTTTGCATAGTGGGACTCCAGTACTTCATACATGAATGCCTCAGAGCAGCTGTCAGAGGCAGAGGAAGTGGGTTTTTTTGGTTGACTCATGACTGTGCCCTTATCAAGAGAGTAAAACCAAATAATCTTACACCAGTGGACACATCCCCAGCATCTGCCCTTAGCTCTGCAAGGACGTAACTGGACACAGTTCTTTTTAGCTAAGGCAGAGAGAGGCCACAGAGGGCAGTTTTGAAAACCAGGGGGGATGTGACCCATCTTGCCCCAGCACCCTGAGCCAGCCAGCACCCACACTGCTACCTGGGGGGCAGCTCAGGCCCTGGTTGTCTTCAGGCACAGAGAAAGAGGGGGAGACCTCCCTGGAGAGGGTTCTTCTCTTCCGAGCGCTCTGGGCTGCCAGGTACACCACAGAGCTCATCTCCTTCCTCTTCTCACCTTCCTCCCTGGAGTCAACCAGCAGGGAATGATCTTTCCTCACCCTGCTGCCGTGGGGACCTCGGTGCCAGGTAAACAGAGGAAGAGGCTCTCCTGGGCATATCCTCCTTGTGCAGGTGGTTGCCTTGCCTGAGGAACTGAGGCAATTAGAACATGTATGTTTTGCATGATTTTACGTTCTAAAACCTTATTACTGCCAAAACCCCAGGATTTCACCATCTCTTTAAAAAAGCACATCATCCCTTCTTACCTCCTACAGCAGCAATATTCTGCAGACAGCAAAGAACGCTCAAGATGCATCATGATCATGGCCATGTGCCCAATCTATGTCATGTCCTTACAAAATATCATTGTCCTACTGCTTGAATGTTCATAATTTTTAATAGATTCATCCTCAGAGCACCCCCTGTGAGGTGCAGGCCATATGGGCCACTGCTCATGGGGCCAGTTTCCACTGTTCACTTCATGCTGCCCCTGATGCAAACAACAGCAATGCTCTTATAATCCTCTTTAAATCCCTAAAACTCTACTCTTCCATGATGCCAACAAATAGAAGATAAGTGTTCACATGCTAAGTCTCTTCTCTTGTCCTAATTTAGATTACAAAGTTTCTGGGCAGTTGAGTCCCTATTTATGCAGCACATGGGAAAGTGGGCTTACAGGCCATTAGGGAAATTTCTAGGTTCTATAAATAATGATAATAAAGTGATGACCAGCTGAAACACAAAGAAAACAAATTATATAAGCAAAGCTGCATAGGTAGGAGGAGGAGCAGTCTGCAAGAAAAAAGGAATTCACGAAGTCTCCATCAGTGCCACAGCTTAGGTCTGTGTCTAGGAGATTCCAGGTCTTTCCCAAGCTCCTCAAGAACACTGACCTTTCAGCAAGGAAAACATGACTTCCACAGGACAAATATCGATATGATAAATAAGAAAAACTTCGTCCACTGTGTCTGTGAAAACCAGCCCAAATGGCAGGTACAACCACATGGACTATGGAGATGGCTGGAATGGACAGGTACAAGGTGGGACTTAGGAATGAGGGGGCAAACAGAGCCCAATCTTCTGGCTGTCACCACTTCAAGGGACTGTTGATGTGATTGGCAAGGAAAGAAAAACATGCTGACTTGAGCATAGAGTGCTGTCACCAGAGAGAAAAGAAATCTGGTTTACACTGTACTCATAAAATCAGTGGATGTATGTTTTTAGCTCTGATTCGGCGTCGTCAAATAATGACATGTGTGCATGTGCATTGGTTCTTTAAAATAAGTTCTTTAATCTTTTTGGTTTATGGCTGGAAGAAGCTGTTAGAAGTAACAGGAAATGATTCTTCTTTTGAAATTGTTCGAAATGGCCACAGGTCCCATCTGTAGAGCAGACAGGTCTCTGCCTGGGCAGTCAGCTGAGTTTCTGCAACATTATAAATGGACCCTCAGAGAGTGCCTGACACTTCTTAGATTTCAGAGCCCTCTGAATCAGCTGAGTGAGCCAGAATGCAAACATAGCAGCTATACCTGTGATCAATGCTTTTACTCCCCTTTTCAGCTTCCTGGCTCCCCTGTGAGTCGTGAGGCTTCAGTTCTGCACGTGGGGATGCTGGAGCAGTGAAGGTGTCTTGCCAGCGATGTGCATGTCCAAGTTGTTGCATGTGGATGAGTTTTAGGATCAGGCCACTGGACTATGCAGAAGAGTGGGATATCTCTGCCCAAAGCTAGTTTAAATCTACAGTTAAAAGTCTCCTATCACCTGTTTTCAACTCTTCAGTCTACTTAAGCAAGCTTTTCAAAAGCTCAGTGTTTAAGAATAGCCTCTTCAAGGCAGTGTATGTGTAAGAGTATTTTGGCACTCACCACACAGAATGATCAGGAAGGATTTGCTGTGCCTTTAGCAGCCAGAAGTACCGCTCGTGTCCTGTTGAGCCATGAGTTACTCAAGATAGGCTTAACTGTTCCCAGCTTGTCCAGTGGTTTCAGTAAGGTAAAGCAAATACTCACCTTCTGTTGGATTATCTCACGACCACTTCAGGGCCCTGACTGGACCCGCCACAAGATCTGATAACATCAAGAATCAGTGCAGAGGAGAGAGCAGGGGAGAGCATTTGCTTTGGGGAAGAGGGTAGGGTTAAGGGGCAGCTTAAATTGTCACAGAACAGCAGAAACTGTAGTTCTGTTTGTTTGACACTAATGTAAAGTGGGACTAATTCAAACCCTAGAGGGAAGGAGCAGATGAGCTTGGTTGGTGCAAGCATGCCAGGCTGAAGGATAGATTTTTAAAGGGAATCAAAGTACAGATCACCTTACTCAAAGGAGTGCCAAAGTAGCTGACCTTAGAAGAGACAGTATCCCACTCCTACAGTGATCAAATCAGCTCTAAGAAATCTAGCAGAAAAGGTTCTATTGCTTCATATCACGGACTGTTCTCTGAATCAACCTTCCACAACAAATCAGAGGAGGCCAGACTGACATCTCTGTCAGTTAATTAAACACTGCCCAAGCAGGCAAGCCTTTCTCAGAAGCTGTAAGATGTGTAAGTTAAATTACAGGTGACATTTCACCAGATTATTGACAGCACAGCTCTAATTAAAACAACCATAATGAAAACAGATTTCACCCACCCTCCCCCTGTATTTTGCTACTTAAATAAAACTAAAACCCAACGCTGGGTTATGTTCAGCTACAAGAGTCACTGCCTGTTGCTGATGCAGCCCCTGTTCCTCCTTTGGAGCCTTTTGGAGCCCTTTGGAGCACACTCTGCTGGCAGCTGGCACTGACTGAAGCAGCCCTCTGCTCCTTGGGTGCCTTTCCTCAGGCTGGAGGCAAAGACGTGCCGTGTGCTGGAGCGAAGACACATCTGATGGTACAGTGGTCACAGTTCCCTCTCTCTCCAGTGGAAATCACTGCCTAGAGAGAAGTGAAACATGAGACACAGGTTAAGAGAAAATTAAAAACAGTTTCTCCTAGCTCATCATCGCTAAGAGCAATAATATTTAGTGTTCTGTATTTCTGCCACCGGAGATGGATGTAGCTGGCCAAACCAACACTAACTCGTCTCCCCAGCTCCCCCTGGAGGGAGCACACCCCCTCCTTCTGTCACTTGCCCTGTGGGAAAGGTTTAGCTCTCACACAGGGGTTTTGTTTAGAAGCAGCCTGTGGTTCCAGCAGCCAGCTGCAGCTCTTTCCCTCTGGTTCCCAATCAGGCACCCCCTCCTTTTCCACACCTGCAGCATATATAAGGGATGGGGCTCAGCTACTCTTTTTTTTCTTCCCTTGAGTATTTTAGGGGAGGCATTTTTCTGGCTGCTCAACCCTGAAGAGCATGGAGAGTACCTGGAGAATTTGTGTTTGCTTCTATTGCTGTCTGCACTGGCTTTCCTCCAGCATCCAGTGTTCCCCCCACTCCAGGGGCCGTCTAGTCTCTGACAAGACCTCTGGGTTACTGGTAGCTCCTGAGGATGCTGCCAGTGAGCTAAACCCATTGCTGCAGCTCCCCAAAAGCATGAGACAGGGATATGCTCTCCTGCCTCCCCTTCTCAAGGTGCTGTCTGACCGTGGAAACCAGGACTGGGAAAGTGAAGCCCCCAGGCTACAGCCAGATTCCAGAGCCCTTCGGTACATGAAGAGGCTGTATAAGATGTCTGCTACCAAGGAGGGAATCCCAAAGGACAACAAAAGCCACCTCTATAACACTGTTCGACTCTTCACCCCGTGCTCAGAATGCAAGCACCGCCACAGGGACCTAATGAAAGGTAGGTTAAAGTTGGGTTTCCAGGTGTTCTGAGCTTGCAGCATAGTATAAAGCTGTCTTACTTCTTTTGAGTTGTTGCTGTTTTAATCCTGATGGCTTTTCTCCTCAGCTGTAGGAGTTTTTCATAACCTACTTCTTGAATGGTGTGAGATGTAGACTTTCCCCCCTGGTTTGGGAGCTGCCACACAAATGGTACTATGCTCAAGATGATAGTGATGTTTCAGGCTGACTCACCTTCTGACGAGTCAGAGGAACCTACAATCAGTTCTAATTTAAGCAAGACAAGTGGGAAAAATGATGAGGCATAATGGACATCATGTTTCTTTCTCCAGCTCATCCTGGGTTTGCTTTTTTCATGGCCATACAATCCCAGCACTGTGATAAGATGTAATGTGCTGCCAGAATCCCACTGCAAGCTGGCTGCTCCCCTTGCCTGGTATGTTTGCTAGGGCAGGATCCAACCCAAGTGTCTGAAGAGCCTAAAGGGGAGAGTTAGAGCTACTTGTAACTCAGGCTCAGGACTGACAAACTGGGGTGTTGGGGCTCAGGGTAACATACCCTGCTTTCATGGTTTACTCCAGTGTGGTCTGGTCACAGCTGCAGCAGCCAGAAGTCCTTGACCTTTAGTTTAAGTCATGTGATTCCTGACAAGTGGTCAGAATTCTCCTGACTCTGGTATTTTCACTTGGAAAGATGGATAGCCTTAAACACAGACACCTGACTTGTGCACAGTAACAGCTCTTAGAGACTGAGCTTCAGTCAAGAAGCATTCACTGTGGAAAAGTGAAATAAAGAAAAACAAACCAATGTTTAGGACTAAAGCTTCCTAGCATAGTATAATCTACTGATTCAGGAACATACTCTCAAGTAACAGTTAATACCATGATTGCATATCCTAAATGTAGTAATAATTAAAGTAGCAGCCCCAATCTGAACCAGCTTCCTACAGTTATTGAGGTTGGTTGAATTAATGATTTTAGAAAAATTCATTAATAAGGAAATAAAGTTTATCAAGGTCTACAGAGCCCTTGTCTGATGTCTTATAACTTGGCCTATGTGAGCTCCAAGAGATCACTTAATGCATTTGTGTGGTCAAAAATGAACAATTTCTAATTACAGAAAAAAATACAGTGATGAGTACTTTAAAAAAGGCAATATATTAAACATGTGCTGTGTTCATCTCTAGAACATGGGCCAGTCTAAAAATGAGATGGAAACTGGACCAAGTTCAATGAATGCCAGAAAATTCTTAATATTAGGGAAATGATAAGACCTGTGTGTTTCACAGGAGGGGTGAGTGAGACAGGAATGTGCATTTAGTGTAACCTGGAAACTCTGATTCTGTTTCATAAAAGAAAAGCAAAGAATGACAGTGGGTTTAAACTAATAATAAACTAATAAACTTCCACCTTTCTATTACTCAGACTTGCTGGCAGCTGTTGGTCAAGAGACTTAAATAGGGGGAAAAATAATGTGAGTAAGAAGAATAACAAGAGTTAATGCTAAAAAGCTCTGAAAGGATTCACTTCAAGACCTGAGCTCTTTCATTTCATGGTTTGTATAATCTGGAGTGTGTAGCTCCTGTTTCCCCACAGCAACAATGAAAATATCTGCTCACTTCCTCCTGTGCCATTTATTAATGAAATGAATTCTAATACCTCTTAGAAGTGTGAGTTTTCTTGGGCTTCCTGTCTCTTCCTTAGAATTTAAATCTCACATCCCTGACTAAAGTAGAAATTCTGCACAGTAAAAATAAGGGATGGCACCTAAACTGGCTTTGCTGTTGAATTATCTCAACTTATCCGCTACATAACAGTACTTGTGTCCAGGTGGAAAATGAAGATGCACTAACTCTGCACTATTTTGTTTCCCTTCTCAGATGTTCACTCGGTGGATTTGCTCTTCAACCTGGATCGTGTTACTGCTCTAGAGCACTTACTCAAGTCTGTCTTGCTCTATTCCTTTGACACATCAGTTCCCATTCCTTCTCCCATTGTGTGCACGTGCCACTTATCTGTTAAGGAGCAGGACTTCTCTAGCCAGGTCTGTCCCAGCGCTTCACACTCCGTAGCTTTTAGCCTGCACTTCCAAGTTAGAAAACGCAAGTGGGTTGAGGTGGATGTGACTTCTTTCCTCCAGCCCCTGATTGCTACTAACAGGAGGAATATTCATATGGCTGTGAACTTCACTTGTCTGATGGGCGACCCACAGCACACCACTGAACTGGAGAATCCCATTCATATGGCACTGGTTCCCCCTTCTCTTCTTCTTTATCTGAATGATACCAGTGAGCAAGCGTATCACAGGTGGAACTCACTTAGGCACAGGAGGAGAAACCCAGCACAGCCCTGGCAGAGGAACAGCCTGCGTGTGAATCCCGTGGGTGACAAGGGGACAGAGAACACACAGGCTAAGAGGGCCTCACGATGGCGAAGGGATGAGCATCTGAAAGAAGCCCCAGCAACCCCACCCTACAATCTGAGCGACTATTTCAAGAGATTCCTGTTCCCCCAAAACGAGTGTGAGCTCCACAACTTCCGCCTGAGCTTTAGCCAGCTGAAGTGGGACAGGTGGATCATCGCGCCGCACAGGTACAGCCCTCAGTACTGCAAAGGAGACTGCCCCAGGGTTGTCGGGCATCGCTACGGCTCTCCTGTGCACACCATGGTGCAGAACATCATATATGAGAAACTGGACTCCTCTGTTCCAAAGCCCTCCTGTGTTCCTGCTGAATACAGCCCACTGAGCGTCCTGACCATCGAGCCCGACGGCTCCATCGTCTACAAGGAGTATGAGGATATGATAGCTACCAAGTGCACGTGTCGGTGATGGGTGAACCCTGGCTGCTTTTACTCTGGGTTTGGGTATTTTTTTGCATCCTCAAAGTATCTGTAGCTGTCATTGACTGGGTAGTGTTTGTGTAATTCTAATAGCTCTATAAAATCGGGTAGGGTTTAGCATGGAGTTAGTAGAAGGGGTTTACAGCATAGCACTTATTTTTGTAGCCACTCAGCCTTTCTAGAATGTGAAGTTGAATGGAAAAATCTTTTTATTGGAGTAATTTTGCATGTAAAATTTGGAGAAGGTTTCACCTGCCAGATGTCTATTTTAAACTGTTTTGTTATAAAGAAAAGGAAATAAATACCTATCATGCATACCACTTACATTCACTGCCTGCTAGCCTTCCTCTGCCTAAAGAGAGCTTTTGTATGACACCTCCAGCAAGTGTCTGGGAAGGGAGTAAAGTCTTTAATGTTAGAATTACTTTCTCAGCTTTCCCATCCTTTTTTCTTTTCTCCCTACCATGTTTCCAGTTCTCCCAAGCAAGAAGACTCCTCTTCCTCACAGTTCTGTACAAAGGCACAAGCTTGCTTCTTGCTTTTCTTTTGCACTCTTTGGGCTTTCTCAGCAACGGGTGGGAAGAATATGGGGACAGCTGTGTGGTAACTTGTGAAAAGTTAAATCACTGAACTGTTTCAGTAAGAACTGGTACCAGCTCACTGGTGAGCTGTTTGACCCAGAAAGGCTTGACCTAGTTGAAAACACAAGCTCTTCCTGGGGTGAGGGCACAGGATTCTTCTTATGGAAGCCACTTGCTTCTGAATTACGAAGAAATGTCTGATGCTGTCAGCTTAAAAATATATATTAAAAGCATTTAGAAGTCTGGCTTGAATTGGTTAATTTAAATACTGTTAAGTTGGTTTAAAAGGCTGAAAATGTGGGGCCACAGCCTCCTTTCCTCCCACAATAGAATTTCAGGTAACAGTGCCTTAATGCTGTATGCTTTCAAACCAACTTTTTACTACAACTGAGGTATTTTCTAGTTTTAAGAATTCTGTCTAAAATGCTGGTTTTGGGTCAGGGACCCAAGCAAGGAGAGCTTTGGACAGGGCTTGCATGCAAGAACAGAGTTGGCAGGTTTTGTGTGTGTGTGTGGCTTTTGTTGTTGTTTAACAAAAGGCTGTGGAGCAGCACAGCCTTTT
This sequence comes from Porphyrio hochstetteri, assembly GCA_020800305.1. Lineage (NCBI taxonomy): Eukaryota > Metazoa > Chordata > Aves > Gruiformes > Rallidae > Porphyrio > Porphyrio hochstetteri. Next base: position 1,659,968 of record CM036919.1, on the reverse strand, counting down.
TCAAAACTCCTTAAGAAGAGCCTTTAAAACGCTGACTTGTTAACACATTGATACAGAAATGGCTTATTGGAGGAAGTTAAGGCACTGAGGCAGACTGTCCTTCTCTCCTGACCTGTGTGCTTCCCTGGGGCCGGGGGTTCAGCCTGGCAGAGGATTCCTTGTGTCACCATGAACTAGCTGGTGGTGGTGGGACACTCTGGGTCTGATGTGACCTGTGGAGGTGTGGTAGGGTCCAGCCAACAGCCTCATCGCTCCCTACACAAAGGAAGGTCGTACCTGAAGATATAAACCCCTGGTTTAAATCAAACTGCCTAATGCAGCATCGCTCCCGCTGCTGCCTTTGAAACGGTGGGAATTCAGCTCCTCTGGGCTGCCAAGGGGGAAAACAGTTCTTTCTCTGCCGCTGAGGGAAAAGTGCCCTCAGGACAACGCGCTGGAGTAAAGCTAAAGCAGCCGTGTGGGGGGGCAGCTGCGAGCTGGGGAGGGGGTGAAGGCTCCCCGGGGCTGCCGCTCCTACACCGCTTACTGGAACAGCAACTCCAGCGCTGGCGGCCCCGGCTGTGGAGGCGGGACAGCGCCACCGCCGCGGCGGCTCCCAGCGGGCTGGCAGTCGCTGTGAGGCGTTACCGCCGCCGCTGAGGAAAAGGGGCGGCCCCAAGCTCGGCGCTGCAGGGCCGGGCCCGCCCGTCCCCGGAAGGGGAAGGAGCCGGCACGTTTCCACTTCCAGGGGCGGGCGGCGGCGGCGGCTCTGGCGGGGAAGGTGACACCTGGGAGCCATGGGCCTTCACTTCGGTAACCTGGCTCGGGTCCGCCATGTCATTACCTACAGCCTTTCGCCCTTCGAGCAGCGAGCCTTCCCCAACGTCTTCTCCCAGGGATTGCCCAACGTCTGGCGGCGCTTCAGCTCCCAGGTCTTCAAAGTGGTGCCCCGTGAGTACGGGGGGAGATGCCTCCGGCCTGGCCTGAGGGAGCCAGGCCCGTCCCCCCCTCCCCTTCCCCTTCATTCCCCCCCGCAGCATGCGGGGGCGGGTGTGCGGGACAGGGCGGTGTGGTGGCAGTGGGTCGGGCTGCTGCCTGGTTTCCAAGCGTCCTTCCCTTCGCAGCCTTCGTGGGAGCCTACCTGCTGTACTCCTGGGGAATGCAAGAGTTTGAGAGGCTGAAGAGGAAGAACCCCGCTGACTATGAGAATGACCAGTAATCAGCTTAATGAGGAGATTGTTACCTCGCCGTGTTATCAGCCTCATCTTGCTCAGCTTGTTCTCATGACTAGAAGGGTATTGAGGGGGAGATAAGTCTTGTCTAATAAACGTTAACTTTGCCCCATGACTTTGTGTGAAATCTGTTTCTTGAGATGTTGAAGCTGAGGAGGGAGCATCAAATCTCTGTCTGGTTCAACCCGTGCAGGGAGATAATCAGGCTAAAGTTCTGTGTGCTGAGGCGATCCCACGTTAGAGCATTTCCAGCCTGTTTGCATCCTTTCTTTGGAATATTTCTCAGTGTAACTGGCTGCCTTCAGCTGGAGGTGATTTGAAAGAACAGCTCCTTGCTCCCTTTATCATCACTGGCCACTTCTTTTTCCTCTACCCTTGAGATCTGTAAAAAGCAAACAATCCAGCTGATTTGGTATTGCCCCAAGCCACATGAGGTGGCTGATGGCTCAGGATTGAATGTGGACCTTGACCTCTGCACAGAGGTTTGTCCTTCTCAAGGAGCCCCATGCAGAAGACAAGGAGCAGGAGAGAAGCTTTGTCTTGATGTAAGAAAAGTTTTTTTAACGTGAGAACAGCCAGTTGCTGGAACAACCTCCCCAGGGACAACCAAGTCCCCAGCTGGAGGCTTGAGAGATGTAACTGAATGGGGGTCAGATCATCTCACCTGGGCTCCCTTCCTATGACAAGTTGGACCAGATGGTCTTCCAAGATCCTTTCTCTGACTGGGGCTGTTCTACCCTGGGATTCTGATTACTTAGTAGTCACATTAATTGGATGACTGAATGCAATTCTGCTATCTCATGTTAATAGACTGGATTAGAAGCTGTGTCTTGGAAACTACCAGGAGAAACAAGCCTCTTCAAGAAAAACCTCCTGAAAATGACTTAGAAACAAAGGCCAGTAGTTTCAGTATGTGACAAGGAAATTCACCCTGTGGCACCTTGCATATAAACAAGCTTCACTGTTTGAAGTCCAGAACATCTGGCTGGTTCCTTTATCCATTTCTCTTCCCTTACAGTATTCAGCTGACTGGCCCAAGCTCATGCCCCATGCAAAGCAACATGTTTATCTCCCTGCTGTGCTATCCCTGTAGCTGGTACTGAGGGTTTATCTTATCCACAGGGCAGCAGTGACGTTTCCCTGTGTTAAGTCTCGGTGCGCTCAGGGCTGGGCTGTCTGGATGACAAAGATGCTCAGCCTCTCACCTCAGGGAGCTGGGGGGTTGTGACTGATCATTATACCAAACCCTTTATTCTTTTGGGGCTCTTAACACACGTTTAGAGCACGTGATGCTGAGCTTGGTCTTAGGGCTGTTCCTCCTGCGCTTTTGGTTACTCAGAGCAGAGGCTGAGGTTGGCATCAACAGGAGTAATCCAAGCCATGCAGTGCCACAAGCTGTGGCAAAAACATTCTGTTCTTAAATTTCACTCTGGGCAGTCTTTTCTAGGCAGTTTATGGGGAGCAATGAACTGGCTGCTACAATTGTGAGAGCTGGTAAGGACGTCCAGAGGCAGGTGAATTCAGTACTTGTACTCGTGCCCTGCTCGTTTAGCCAGAGGAGCACCCACAGCAGCTGCTGGGCAGCCCCAGTGACAGCACGTGTGAGCTTTTACAGCAGTAGCAGCAGTGAGTTCCCACCCTCTGATGCCTTTCCTCCCAGCAGCGCTGCTGAAGGCAAGGAGCTGGTCTGGGCCCCTCTCCCGAGGTCTCTGCCCCTGTTCACAGACAGTTGAGCTGTGTCCAAACAAGCTGACAGACGACTGTCAACAGCATGACATCTTCACCTTGGCCCGGCCGGCGCTCGGCCCCGTTGTGCTGTCAGCAGCGAGCCAACAGGCAGGCTGGGCCTCCTCACCCTTTGCTCCACTGTCCCACTGGCCCTGCTGAGCCCCAGTACCCCCGGGCAGGGAGCCCGGTACCCCAGGCCAGGGACCCTGGTACCCCTGGGCAGGGAGCCCGGTACCCCGGGGCAGGGAGCCTGGTACCCTTGGGCAGGGAGCCCGGCACGGGCAGAGAGCCTGGTACCCCTGGGCAGGGAGCCCGGTACCCCGGGGCAGGGAGCCTGGTACCCCCGGGCAGGGAGCCTGGTACCCTTGGGCAGGGAGCCCGGCACCCTTGGGCAGGGAGCCCGGCACGGGCAGAGAGCCTGGTACCCCGGGGCAGGGAGCCTGGTACCCCGAGGCAGGGAGCCCGGCACGGGCAGGGGTGGCTCCTGCCCGACGTGCAGCGTTTGGCGTTTCAGAATCCGAACAAGGGGTGTGAAAGGGCTCAGGCACCTCACTTACTTCTGTTCTCCTGTGGTGACTAGGAACGCAGCAACGTTTTGGGTGGCTTTTTACTGGCGTGCTGGACTCCAGGACAAGGAAACAACTGGTGCAGTTTTATTCTTCCTCTCTCCGGTTTCTTGCACAAACAGATTGCTGCCTGAAAGAGACACGCTGATGTCAGCAGTAACCCAGAAGGCCACACAACAGTTTTGACACATCCCAAAGTACTGGTCTTACCTAGCAAACACAGCTGAGAAACGACAGAGAGGGCACTGCAAGTCCCTGTCAGAGCTGTCACTGCAAGTCCCACACGGCACAGATAAAGTTGAGGCTGCTGCTGCTGCCGCTCCTGTTCCTGTCTCCATTCTGTGCTAGTGCCTAGTGGAAACAGCAGCAGTTAGAACTCAGAGGCACACAGAGAATGGACTTTGTGGGGAAAACAACTGAGAAACAGCCAAATGGAAAAGAAACTTTCACGCTCAGTGCCATGACTTTCTGTCCCATTTCCTTCCCTTCCTAAGACCAGGAAGGTGAAATAACAAAAGGTTTTGATTCCTCCTCCCTGGGCAGCCGACAAACAGGGCAAAGGAAAGAGTGTTAGAACCCCCCTAGGGAAGGATCACATTTTCCAGCACTGGTTGTAGACAGTGTGCTGGGAAGGGGGTTTATTTAATGCCAGAGAAGTTTGGGCTGAGGAATAATCATCTGTAGTCAGGAACCTGACAACAGGGCATTATCTTAATCTCCGTAACTTGCCTTGCCTTCCACGCTGGCACTTAGGCCTCCAAATTAAGCAATCACAGAAAATGGCAGCCTATTGTGTCCAGACTCGTACTTCCCATTTAGCTAAAACCTGGTTTGCTACTTTATAAGGAGCTGCCTACTTGGAATAACTCAAAATATACGTGCTCCAAAGCCAACATGCTTGACACAAATGAGTTGTTATCCTGACATCACTGTGCAGTATCAAAAGCGTGATAGATATGGTATGCGTGGGACAGATGTGGGAGCCAGATGTGCAAGATCTCATGGAGGAGGAAGAGGAGTGAAGACCAGCAAGGTGCCTTCACAGATGGGTAACCTTTGACATAGGCTTCTCCCACTTGTCCCCACAAGTGTAAGCCAAGAGGATTATAGAGGAGAGGAGAGGTAGTGGTTGCTCCTTAGCACTTTCCTCTGGGCTGTTGCAAACTCATGTCACAAAATGAAGAAAAAAATTTTAAATAAAGATTCCCCATAATTACAACCCACCCATCCACATCACAGGAGATGTTGGGACCTCCTAGAAGCTTAACTCAGGAGTCCCACCACAAGGTGAGGAGGCAGACAGGAGCACAGGGCTCAGCCAAAGAAACCACAGTCTTGGGCCTGGTCCTGTTCACAGAGCAACACAGCTCCAGAAAACCCTCACAGCAGCCTCTTCTCCTAGAGGTACTGGCTCTCTGGAGATCCCCTTCAACACCACATGTGCATCCATGGAAGAGGAGGTCTATTATTTCTCATGCACAAGAGCCTTGTCACAGCCCCAAACCCACCTGAAAAGCAGCCTATCTGCTTTTAGCTGCCACGTACATGGAAAGTTAAGTATCCTTCTCGTGATTCCTTCGTGTACCAAGAATAAGAAGCAGAATCAAAAGCATGAGCCTCTGCTCCAAATAAGCTTGATAAGACAATACTTCCCTCCAGCAGGCAGCTCCGGGCTGCACACGCTGTGAGTGTCACAGAAGTGAAATAAGGTTATGGCTTTTGATCTTTACCACAATACTTTGGGCCAACCACCCTTCTGCTTGCAAATACCCACGGAGTTCTGCTGGTAACACATCGGGGAGGTTTTAAAAAAAGGAACAGTTGGCACCCCAGGTAAGCTGAGCAGACAAAGTACAAGTGGAAGGAGAGTAAATCATTAGCTAGATAGACAGGCCTTGAACTAGATCACTTCAGCAGATGCTAACTTAGTAATTCCCTCTTGCTCCAAAGCGAACTTTGCTCCTGTAATGACTGACAGCTGATGCAATGATAAGAGAATGAAGTCTATAAAAATGTGGCTGAAGCTTGGGAAGTTCTATTTGGGGCTCTTCCTACCTCCTCTGCCCAAGGCTGGTCCTACAAGTGACAGCTCGCCCTGCGAAGATGCACTGGTGGAAAATGATGGCAGTCTTGCTGCTCTGCTCCCTGCTGCTCACCCAGGTAAACAAAGAGAATGGTTAAAGTGCTAATTCAGAGGGGCAGGTAGTTAATAAAAGCGCTGGGATTTGCAGGAGTCAGAGTAACTGGCAGGAGCCGGAGGTGACAGTGGGCTCATTCAGAGGAAAACAGGCACTGCCTGGTGACAGCTGGGTTGCTGAGACATACCTCAGTGAGCCTCCCCTCCCAAGGAGAGGAAAACCCAGTTAATTCCAATACTGCTCTGGGGTTAGAGTACAAACAATTATACTTTAATGGAGCTATGGTGCTGGAAAGGTGAAAGATTTCAAGTTCCTCACTTGAGACTCCTGACGTCAGCGTGGTGACCAGCGCTGCCGCGGGTGCTGACGCTCGCACTTTGCTCTTCCAGACGCACTGTGCTTCCCTGCACCGCCAGCCCCGGCTCTCCAGACAGAGGAGGATGACGCCTTTCTGGAGAGGAGTCGCACTGAGACCCGTCGGAGCCTCATGTAGGGATAACAGTGAATGCATCACGATGCTCTGCAGGTAACTAATCCTCAGCAAGGCTCGGCAACGCTGCCTGTTATGTAGGAGTTCCCACTTCTGCTCACCTAAGCAAGACATGAAGTCTGTGATAAAATGGATACCAGGAATAGGGATGGGGCAATAGATCTAGACCTCTTTTGTAAGCAAGGCAAACAGAGCAGAGTTCACGTGCCCCTGGTTACAGCCTCAGTCCTCTCAGCACAGCCCCAAATAACCTGTCTGTGCAAAAAAGACCACAGGATTCTAGACAGCTTTTAGGTAATCACTTTACACACCTCAAAATGGATCCCTCTTAAATCCCACACTGCTCACTTTAAAGGCTATATGAATAAGGAGTAGTATTTTGTCCTAAATTAATCCCTTTAAGGTGATTACATAAGCTCATGGTTTAAAAGACAGGTAAAATTTCAAACACCATTTATTATTTCTCATGGACTCTAGACAGGAGCAAATCAGCCAGCTACATACAGCTGAATTGATTAGTTAAAATTATTATTGGCTGGCCCTGTGTGGAGTCAGGAGCTGGAGTCGATAATCCTTATGGGTCCCTTCCAGCTCAGGAGATTCCGTGAGTACTTAGTTGCTGGAAGCCGACTTTGTGCAGCAGCTCCTGTACCCACACCATAAACAGGGCAGAACGCATCTCTTACGTACCAGGACGCAGTACTCAGGCTGCTGTTGTGCATGTGTCTGCAGTGCATCGCTTGGTTCTACCACACAATGTGGGTGAACTGCGACAGCAGCTAGGGGAAGGGACTCCTAGTGTCATTTCTACTCTGCGGCCTAACCATGCAACCCTGGGTAACAGGCGCTTCAGAGCCGCTGAGCAAAGACCAGAACAGAAAATGACTCAAGACAAGCTGAGTAGAGTTAAAGAGGCGAATATAAAGTGCTCAGCTACACAAGCTTATCGCCAGCCCCGCTGAGGATGTACCTGAGGCTGCGTCTGAGCCCTGCGCTGCCGCAGTCCGAGCTGTCCGTGCCTGACGCCATTTTGTTTTGCAGGAAGAACCGCTGTTTCCTTCGCACAGCCTCCGAGTGACCTGCCAGGATGAAGAACACCTGTCACTGTTACTGCTAACCATGCTCCTCTCTACTTGGGAAATATTTATTGACCGCTGGAAAGCCAGGACAGTGAATGAGCAATAAGTATATTTAAGATTCCTGTGGTGTGAACTGATAAAAGGACCTCAAGGAGCTCGAGAGCGTGTCCTAAGCCGGGCTGGCCCTCTGCAGCTCAGCCTTCAGGATGGCTCTCTGGCCAGGCTCAATAAAAGGACTCTGCCTCTCCTGTTCGTTTGGGTTTTTTTGTAATTATTTTTTTTTTATTATTATTGTTATTTTTTAAGGTGTGAATTAAACATTTATATCCAGCAAAGCACCTTGGTTTTCCTTGTGTCCTGTGAGCAGAGCGTACGGTGAGGGCCCAGCTGGTGTTTGAAGCAGGAGTGCTGAATCCCAACTGGACTTTAGACATTTATCCCTCAGCCTGGCAAGCACGCAAAGTAGATCATGCTCCCATCTCGTTTCAGTCCCAAGCACTGAACTCTTATCAGGGCTTCAGATAAGGGCCTGTTAGAAAGAGGGAGCCAGCAAACTGATAATACTGATAGCATTTTCAATATCCCAAATATAGCCAGCGATAACGGGAAGGAAAAGTATTTACTTTTAATTACTTCTAATCAAATTTACTGAAATAAATGTCCTAGACTGACTTTGGCCACTGAACTATCTCCTATTTTAAAATAAATCGATCAAAATCTCATTCTGACCTGTTGCCTGTGAACTCGGAGGGCTGGAAGAAACAAAGCCTCTTTTGATTAGACAAGAATCAAGCAGTCCAGGACACAAATACTTTTAAACACACAGAGATATCTTCCCTGTGTCACACACAGGGCCCAAGGACCAAACCAGAAACCTCCACTTAAAACTGAGGCACTGGGGAGGCGAAGGCCCAAGCGACAGACATGAGCACAGAGGGTTTGAAGTTTAATACAGAAAATCTATTTGATATTTATTAAACTTAGTTTCTCCAGTTACAGTTTTGCATTGTACAAAGCATTTTAATGACACAGTAGTTAAAAAGATCTTTACAAATTGAAATGTGATACCCTTTTCTCCAAATATTTTAATTGCCATAAATTTGTTTAAAAATACACATTAAACGCATGTTTCAGACACTAAACTTTCTATAATCTCAATACCACAAAATACATAGAATATACTATACAGATGTGGAAAAAATCTAGTTAGTATATAATACTTTGCTCACCATTAACAGCTTTATTACGTGAAATGCACATACTGACTTAGAAATCCTAATTTTGAGCCCCAAAGTACCCTTTGAAATTTCAAATGTATTGCAACAAATAAAATCACAGTTTGTTTTTTATGTTGGGGTTTTTGTTTTGTTTTTTTAGGTTTTGGTTGAAGACAGATGCCTAAATATTCTGATAGAAAACGAAGTGTAACACATGGACTTGTCGCGTACAGAGTGTAAAACAGAGACATCCCATTGGTTACTAACAGTACCTTTCCGTAGGAGTAGTAAGGGCTTCATCCAGAAATGAAGTGACAGGTTAAAAGTGACCTTCCCCCCCCCCCCCCCACAAGCCCTCCCCCGAAAAGAAAAACCCTTCTGCACCAAATAATCATTTGAAATAAGATAAAGGATTTTTTTTTTTTTAATAAATATATAAGCACTTTATCCTCCATATACAAAATTTCCTAAAACAATTTCCAAGGGGGAGCAGATACAAATGCTGGGAACTGTGCTTGCAAAAGTCATGCCAGGGCCTTGGAGGTGAGTTGGGGGTGCGATGCCAGCGTGGCTGGAGCCATGCGTGGCAGCACCGTGCCCCCAGCTGCACCGAGGGCTGGGGCTGCATACAAAACCGAGCACAGGGAACAACTGCATCCCAATCTGCCTGTATCAGCTCTGTTAGCAACGTGTGGAGTTACACCGGGAACGGACACACTTCCATTAGGTTTCTGGATGAAATGAGAATAGGCGGAGTGCTGACATAAAGACAGCCGACATCAAGGTGATGCCGCACTGCAGCGCTGGAGGCTGCTCTGGGTAGCGTGCTGGAGTGAAGCTCTGCTGAGCGTGGGCAGAGAGCGGAGAGCCAAGGCTGTGTGAAGGGCTGGCCTCGCACCGACCAGGGCTCTGCGCCGCCGTGCTCCTATGAGAACAACTCGCCTACTGCACAGCCGACAGCCCTTCCCTTCCCTCCCCGCATCCCCCCACCCCGGCACCGCTGTCCGCCACAGCATCGCCCATTCCTTGAACAGTCATGGCGCTGGACACGCAGCCCGATTCCCTGATTGATCCAGTTCACCTAACTTCCCTACTTCAGAAATGTGTCTCCTGGAGTAGGTCAGGATTTGTCTGAGTTGCCCAGCGAAAGCTCAGGCTACTCTTTACACTTCAAGATGCCTAACGCTAGCTTTGTTGCTTGGAAACACAGGGTTTTCTGTAACACTGATTCCTCAGGTGGAGCAATTTAACCCCCCCAATCAAAGTATTTCCCAGAGATGGGAGAATCTGGGCGTTGTTTACTCCCCAATGGGTAATTCAAACTTGACTTGCTCAGGCCCTTCTGTTTCTGCCTCAATACGAACACTGCAGTGACAGCAAGTATCTGTTAGGTACGTGGAACATTAAATACAGCAAAGGTAGTCTCTCTCCTTCCAGTAACGTGCCAGTTCGGCAAACTCCGTGGTTATCTGCCTACGGCTTTATTTGACTTGCCCCGGACAAGCGCTACATTATTTCCATAAAGTCCTGGCTCTCCTTAGGTTGGGGCCACCCATAAATACATTTCAGGGCATTATTTCTCTTTTTGTTATCACAGCAATCAAGCCTCAGCAATCTAAAGGAATATACATTGCACTCCTGTATAATATGCAAGATTTGTCACCAATAAGATGGCGATTCAGCACTCAATAAATAATATCTCAATATAGTCAGTTGCACCATAATCTAAAAACAAGTATAACATATACTTTGGACAGACGGAGTTCATATATATATACATATATATTAAAAGACACATACAATACAAATTGCATACTGCCATCAAAAGCCGGGAAGAGCCATCCGTATGCTCTGCTTTATGGCTAAGAGTTTCAAATCAAAAGAAAAGCCTCGGGCTGCTTCACTCTGGTGTCCTCAAGATTCAGTTAGAATTACAACTGGTTGCACCTTATCACCTGGGAACCTGCTAGCCTGGCAGCAGATCCAAACAGCTTTGATATCTGAGCAAGCCTAGTCTGATTAAGCCATTATTTTTAAGATTCACCAACTGGGACTACGTTTCAGTGAGGGAATTCCAACTCTGCGTTGACATGTTATTTCATACACTAGGGAATCGTGTGGGAAGAGGCAGGAGCTCGGGGTTCCCTCAGGGCAGTCACGCTGTGGTGACGAAAGGACGGGTTTAGACCGTTCACCCGCACTCTGACAGAAGGATGAAAGCCTCTTTCACCTCCCTGTATTCATTTTTTAGCTATAAATCGGACAAAGTAGGTAATTTTTCTCTCAGAAACAATGGTAAGCCCCAAATTACAATTTGGAATGGCCAGGTTTAAAGATACCTGTTTGAAATAGCCACAGATGCAGAAGGCATTTCTTTCCTGCTAACGAGACCTCTGCCTACCTCCTGTACAGAGAGAAGACCCAGGGCAGCGCTCGCCAGGGCACCTCACTACCAAGCAGCGTTCTGTTTAGGTGGGACACGTTCCACCAGCACAGGGCTCCACATTTTGACATGATGTAAAAAGTCTTCCGGTCATTTGAAGACAAACTGTGTGAGATCCACTGACCTAGAGATAAGCAACACGTTTTTCAGAGACCAATTGCAGCGTGACACCAAAAGGTATTTGTGGGACTCGAGTTAAGGAAAAAAAAAAATTCCCAGAGATGAGACCATTCCTGGCAACAGCAATGGTGACTGTGCACAAAGGAGCAAGCCAAAAAACACCCAAAAAATAAACTATGAATGCAACTTCTACGAAGGTATTTTTTATATAGCGTCAAAAGTGTGCTAGGCACTTTAGAGTATTAAAGGAAAAGTAGTTGACAGTGTCCCATTGACCAAGATGCAGAGTCTGAGGGTACTGAGTTCTGTCCCCGACAGCAAACACTAACAGAAACGTGACCTTGCACAGTGATTCAATAAAAAGGATGCTCCGACAGACCTGCTGAGTAAATTCAGCTCCCGTGGAAAAAAAGTCACGCAGGTCTGTTAAACCATGTATCAACTGGTACGTAGCAAAGCTCTTCTGGAAGTACAAAACACGCTGGAACGCAAAGGAAGCTCTACGAATATGCAGCTACCTTGTAGTAGGTTACTAATTTGCAAAACTTCTAAACTCTTAAAGCCCATAGGACATACTGCAGTACTAAGTAGCGTAGAATTCTATTCCTTCTCTGGAGGTTGCCGTGATTTTTTGGCACTTAAAACTACAACTACACACAAAAAAAATTTAGTGCAATAATTTTCCTGAACATGCACGTTCGTATCCGGTCCAGAACAAAAAGGGTTCAACTGGGAGAGGAAAACAAAGCAGCATTCCACAATCTCACTCCAAAAGGATTCAGCTTGGCTCTTCCAAGGAGGCCACTGCGATGAGAAGTCAGGTTGTGTGACGGACACTAGATCTTGCAGAAAGGAAATGGAATTTTACCAAAGTACTGCAGAAGACCACTGCATACAGTATACCTGGTCCTGCTGTAAAACATCTTGTAAACAGTTCATAAAATCTTCATCTAAAAGTAAGGCATAAGGCACACCAGACATGTTAGGGGCACTAAGCAATACTGAAAGCAGTAGCATCTGAAACCTTTTGACTCGGACAAGCACCTCACGTGGAAAGGTACTTTGGTTTACACTGAGAGCAGGCAACTGCCACTCCACCAACCACCTCTGCCGCCCCACGGTAACGGGACCTTCATTAAGACGGGGTAAACACAAGGTTTTTAAAATCCATTCGGCATCAGAACAGTCAAACTCCCCGGAATAGCAGGTGTGCTCCCACCCCACTGCGGCTGCTGCACTCTCATCCTGTAGTGTCCATCGCCTACCAGACCCTAAAAGGAAAAAACAAAATGGACCTTGGTTCCTACTGAAGATTCCTGGTTTCTCAGTCAATGGAGAAGATGTGAATGACGGTTCTGGGAGGAATTTTAACTCCTGTCGGTTTTTAACCACAAAGTTCCCCGATTTGGTAAGGGTCAGGAAATGACAAGCAAGGAAACGAGATGTGTTTTCAATGGAGAGATACAAAAAAGCACAAGATTGTCCATTTGGGAAGCCTTTCCTATATGCATCACAGCTCCTTCCTACACCATTACTCCAATGTTACATTAAATGCAAATTACCGTAATGTTTTGTGATTCTTATAGTGTTAATTGACATTTTGGAACTGCCCTGAAAACAATCCAAGCCAGATCCAGCTAAATACTTTTTCCATATAAATTTCTTTATAATTAATTTAAATGAAGCATCTTAATACGTAGAAGAATATCTGAAACTTCTCTATTTAGTACAAATTCTGCAATAATAAATCTGTAGTTGTCACTTATTAGTTGACTCATAGGCATTAGGCATGAAAAGTATGGTGTCCCTACACGTTAGAACCTATCATTCCTAGTTCCTTTTACAGGCTCTACCACCACAAGACATTACAGAGTAACAAAGCTCACAAAGTACTTAAATAAAGTGTCTATGTTTAATTTCTGCTAAGTACTCGAACAGGTAAATTTAGGGAGGAAATAGCTAAAAAACTGCCCCAAACTGGGCTTTTCAAAATTAAAATTAAAAAAATTAAAATAAATAGGATTTAAACGGACTATTTATGTATCATGACTGAAATTCCAATGATCTATCCAGGATAGATCAGCAAAACTACACCTTTTCATGTAGCAAATTTAAAAATATTTAAATAACTTAAGACGGGAATACTGAAGAAGTCCATTCACCGGATGATCTGGGGTTAAAACACAAGACATGGGAGACGTGAAAGCATTCCTTGCTCTTAGTGTCAACTAAGCAATGTGTTATGGCAGTCTTCCTTATTGACATGACACAGTGTTGTGGAGATAAATCAGAGGCAGCGAGAAAAAAGGGGTTCGGTTTTCCATTCCTTCAGTCCCAAGTCTCACTTGGCATCCAGGCGCAACCAATGCAATCCCTGACGGGTGTAACGCACTAGGTCTGTCATGATGCTCGAGTTAAAGATCAGAGGGCCCATAACTTTATCCAGTTCAGCAAAGAACTCTAAAACGACAGAAACACAAGTTAAAAGGATGCGTGTACTGTGCAGGGGAAACATTACACCCAAGCTCCCCATCTTTTCAGCAGGAGCCTTTCGGGTTTAGGTAAGACAGGAGAAGAGAAAGATGGCCAAACAATGGAAGAATAATAAAGGGAAAAGGTCCTTTCTAATCAATTTCTTTACTCTTTTGCAGAAGACCGGTTCACAGAAATAAAGAGTATGGTTAAACTAACGTGAAACGTCTCATCTTCCCCCTCAAACATGTATTTCATGCACCAAGTTCCTCTTCCTACCCCTAACATTCTGCAGGAGATGCAACAAAAGCTTTCACTTCTTTTCTAAGCAGATAGCTGGTGGGAAACCTTACATCTCCACCACCACCCTGAGGACCAAGACAACCAGCCTGGGGTATCGCTGCAATCGTATGACTTTCCATCTTGCTTCTGTAGAGGGTCTTCAGCACCCTCTGATGCTCCAAACCCACCCATGCCAGCCCTTACCTTTCTGTTCTTTAGACAGTTGTTCGGCTTGGTCCCAAATTTCAGTGGCATAGAGGAAGTTGGATGTAACTTGGACGTAGCTGGCTGCCATCTGATGGATCCGCTGGGGGATCGTCACCGAAGACCCGCTCCCTGAAGGGTTGGCTGCCCCAGAAGAGTAATTTCCTGAATTCCCTGGAGACAGCTTTGGAGAGACCGGAGACGGCATACCGACAGGCTTGCTGCTCATCCAAAGAGAAAAAATCACTTGGAAAATTAATGTATCCACATACTCAGGGCACATCATGCTCTAAGGTGCCCTCTAAGGCCTCTCTACCCACATCTCAGGGCGTGAGATGCTGAAGCACCCCAACTTTATGCATCAAGAGGCCAGGATTTGCCCTACAACAAATTAAATGCGCGAGCTGGGAACAACTCCTGATTTAACTTCAAGGCCAAAACCGACCCACCAAAGCTCATCTTTTAATTCAGTAACATCTTTGACTCACTGCTTAAATAAACCAAGCCTTAAGGAATAACAACAAGAACATTACAGCTGTGTGGGAACTACTCTGCCATGATGTGACACCTTCAGAGAACACACTGCATGTCTCAACTGCCCTAAAACCTGAGTACTCAAAGGCCCAGCACTCTGTCTTAAGGAGCAGTGTTAAGTTGCTGTGGGAGTGAACAGGCAGCCTGGCAAGGACCTGTGGCTGTCCAGGCTCACAACACTTACATGGCTGTTGCTCTGAGGGGAAAAAGCATGAAATGAAGCAACAGAACTCACTGAGAAGTGACTCTGTGTGTTAGTGACACACTGGCCCTGTGTTTGCCCCACAAACTCCACAGAGCATCACCGCTCACAGCAGTCCTTCAGGGCTTTTAGTGAGGCCACAAGGCAAAGAGCCCAATCAAAGTGTGCTCAGGACAATCCCCCCAATGCTGTGGAGAGTGAAAAGCTCCTCTTCCAGCCAGCTCAGGCACACAGTTTATGTGGAAAGCCAGCCAGGAATTGAGAAACAGAGGAAACAACTTTTCCTACTTACCTTCCCATGCCAGGTGATGGTGCTTGAGAGTTATTGTAGGAATTCTGTTGGGGGAGGAAAAGAAACGTGTCATCTGATTTACATTTGTGCATTCTCAAGTTATACTTTATCTGGTTCTTTCATTGGGTCTTTTTGACCAATTTATTTTCTGTAGTTTTTCTTTTAAGCAATAATCAACATTCTGAATAACATTCAAGTAAATTCCACATCTACAACACCCTGATACAAATAAATTCCTTCAAAGGATGCAGCTCTTCATCTCCTTTCCCTGACAGTGCTTTTACATGGTTGCACAGGAATTGACATGAATTCACAGGGGAACAGAGGATGGAAGAATAATCACAAGTAATTAAAATAACATCCCCCATCTCACTGCAACCAAAAAAACCCCAGAAAGGATGATCAGACTCTGAATTAGAAGCCAGCTCTGCCACCAGCCTCTGTGAAGGCTGAATGGCTGCAGCCTGTGTCAGGCACCCTGGGATCCTGAATTCCCTGGAGCTTGTTACATCTGCTGCAAGAAAACCGCTTTTAAATTCCCCTTGAAGTCGACTAAATTTATTAAGACAAAAGCTAGGAGAAACTCCTGACAGAGAGCTACATGCTCAGAGCAGCAGGGTTCTGACAGCCACGCCATCTCCTCCCAGCTCTAAACTACTTGACTTTAACACACTTTTAGGGACTAAGTGGGGAATATTCCACGTTCTCATGCTGCTGTCTGGAAACTGACTTCAGGAATTCAACAGAGCTTTAGCTTGCCCAGGTGTTGATATCCCAGGAGAACACGTATGCAGTTACCTTCAGATGTTCAGTCAGGGTTTTGGAATATTTCAATGCACTTTCCTTTTTCAGTTTGAAAAGCCTTAGGTATAGCAGAGACTGACACCGGAGACTGACCAAAGACAGAACAACAGAACATTGACAGTTAGAGTCAAGATTATCACAGTCAATCAAGTTCAGCTATCTCATAGCTGTGCTTTTAAAGCCTTTCCTGCCAACTCATGTTGTAGGCCTACCAGAAAAGCCATAAGCACCTTTAGATTTTCAAGTAAACCAAACCACAGCCTTAAGATAAGCTGTAATTTTCAGGGATCTTGTGATGTAATCAGTTCCCAGCTTCGGAGGCAACACAAAGTTACTTCCTAGACAAGGGTTTCATTTGTTTTCTGAGAGTCCAACCCAACCCACTCTTCCCCCTGACACCACAAGGTTCTGGCCCTCCACCCCTGCTGCAGCCGTGTCATTAGGCTGGGAGGTTAATGAGAACCCTTCACAGCCGGTCCAGATCTGGACTGATGACTGGCTGAGTGCCTAGGAAGGAACCCCATCCTTTCTGCTGTGACTCTGCACAAATCAGTCATTTCCTTAGTACTTCAAAGGCTTCATTCCTCACTGCCAACATCCCCTCTGCCCCAGTTCGCAGCCATCAGCTCTCATCTTTAGGTGAGATGTGGAAGATTCCCACATTGGCTTCAATGTAGGATGAGTCCCTGGACTCAGGCAGTGTCACTGTACCGAGTTCAGGCTGTACATACCACAGCACTGCGAGCCTTTTATCCGCAGCCGTAGCATCTGGTGCCAAGTAATTCTTCAGTTTCATAGTGTATCTACAGGGAAAAACATCAGGTAAATAACAAGAACTACAGCATCCTCTGTCAATCACAAAACACTCGAGTTGTTATGGATTTCTAGTTTCAGCTGTCTTCATTTTGGGGGCCGGTCTCAGCCCCTAAACAATCCCAACTAGGGAGCAACTGGAATAATTTTACTTCCCATGTTACACGTTGTGGAGAGACTCCAAGAGCCTCAGCAGAAAGGACCTCAACCTTCATGAGAACACTTTAAGCTTCAGCAACTGGAACGAACTGGTAAGTGCCCCAGTTTTATTAGAGAATGATAAGAGATTTCAAAAGTTGGCAGAAAAACTTCAGCAAACCTCAGAGCTCTGATGCCCAGAGCTCCTTCTCACCCACTTGTGTACCCGCTGTGCAATGCTTACTTGATTAATTCCACAGTTTCTGAATACATAGGGAACGGGGACTTGGATTCCTGAGCATTTTTCTCCAATGCATTCCCACACTCAATGAACGACACGACAGCATCTAGGTAGTAAACAGCCTTCTCAAACCTGTCAGACTGAGGAGAGTGGAAAGAACCTTCTAAGGACAAGAACCAGAGAGGAAGAGCAAGAAAGCTCTGGGGGAGAAGGGCAGTGAAACAGCAAAAGCAGTAAACACACCCCAGTGTAATAACAGAATCACTGAGGTTGGGCAGGACCTTTAAGACCCCTGAGTCCAGCCACAAAGCTAACCACTGCAAGCCCACCACCAAGCCACCTCCCAGGTAACTACTGCGAATTGACTTACCAATGCATCTGCATTATGCTTTAACTTCTTTGCTTCCTGTAAATAGTGATCAGCTGAGTAAGTCCTGCAACAGAGGATGGGCACACATTTACAGACTCAGCCCCACCCACGCTGCATTCCCTACTATGACCAAAGTTTCTTCCCGTTGCCCAATTTCATGGCTTGTCTAAGTCAGGTTACACAAGGATTTTAGAAAGTGGCTAGAAGAGTTGACCAGTATCACTAACTACAGGGTTACCTGAACCAAGATAATTAACTTCAGATCGTTTTCAACAATTTTATCACTTGTCTAAGAATTAAAGACACTTGGAATCAACATTTTTAACAGTCCACTTACAGGCAGCTGATGCCCCAACAAAGCAAAATCACTATTAAAAGGATCATATCCCTACAAATTTTGTTCAAACAGCTCTAGGCCCAGGGAAACCTAAAACGCCTCAATGAAACCGCATGGTGAGAACATGTCACTGTTCCAAAACACAATTACCATTCCTCACACACTCACTGCATCTCCCTGTACTTCAATACACAGTCAGGTTGCCCTGTGAGGCAAAACAACTCCTCCTCTCCGTGAGGAGCTGGCCATGCTCTGGGATTCATGGCCCCACGAAGGGAAAGGCTCCTTTTGCTGCTCTTACCTATCATCAAAAGCGAGTTTTGCTCTTCGTGCCTTCGAGCTCTCTGCAGACTGAGCAGACACTGGAGGGCAGTTTGAGGAGTTGTTCAGAATCTTTTCCTGAAAGGAAAATTGTTGCCAAACAATAAATTTAAAGAACCATTAAATCTTCTCTGTTTTCAAGACAAACATTTGCTGTACCAGCATCTCCCACTTCACACATTCTGTGTACTAAGGTCAGTTTTGGAGCTGCTTTGGCTGCCAGTCGCCACGGGCAGTAACATGGCTTCCAGGATTCCATGTGGGCACAGAGGTGGGTACAGAGGGGTAACCACGCTCCTAGAGTACCCCAGGAGACCCCACAAACCTGCTCTCAGCACCCAAACAGCACAAAACAACTACCCAGCTTCACATGTGTTGTGCACTCTGGATTTATCACGACCAAAGGCCACCTGTAGAGACGTGTTTCATCACCTACAGGTGTCAGATCACTGCTCATCAGAAGGATCCTGGAGTTGCAGGGCACCAGGTTTGCACAGCAACATCCTATCTACGCTGTAACGTCACCACAATAACAAGACACACACTGGAATGCAGGAGGAGCAAGTATGGCTCTGAGAAAGGCATGACTAGGCAGATCTGAAGGACAGACCAATAAACATCTCTCAAATTAACAGCTGGCTCTGGGATGTTTCTACAATGACGAGCATAGAAGGGATGAGCCTCAGCCTGGCAGGTGAAGTCACTGTCTGCAGCTCCTGGAAGTGTCTTACACAGCCATTGGTATCCAGAGCCCTGCCAGGCTTCCAGGATCTCAGGGCACTGGCACCTGAAGGGATGCAGCACGTCTCCCACTTCAGATAGTCAGGATGACTAAGTTACTCTTGGCCATTGCTGATGTCTACCTGCTGCTTTGCTGCTCCCCACACCAATTACCCATCCCAAACATTTCAGTTTGCTTCTAAGCTCTTCAGAGACTGCCAATCCAACTGCACCCACAGCACAGGCTGGAGTCGCAAAGATGATGGTGAAACCCCTCCCAAACACAGCTGCACAAGCAAAACAGCCCATCACAGGCACTCAGCAATACACCCTGACATCCTCACAGGCGAAATTCTGTCCAGTAACACCACATTTATATACTGATGGAAAAGCACATCACAGTTTAGTGACCTCAGAGTATCATCTTCCTAGAATACCTTTAAATTCCACCATCCAAACATCTTCCTAATCTAAGGCTCTTCAGAACCATTTTCTGCACCATCTTATAACCATGTTCTCCCCACTCTGACCACAGAGAGCATAGCACATTCCTGCACAGGAGTTAAAATAATCTTCCTGGGCTCCCAGGATGTCACAAAATGCAGCTACAGCTTCACATCCTAGCGCTGAGCACAGATCAAGCTCCTGCTCCTCCTGTAATAAAAAGCAGGCAAGATCTGTACCTGCTCCGATGAGATAAGAGTGACCTCACCGTTCCATTTACTGTCGAGTAAAGTGCTTTCTAGTGGTATTTCTTATTAACAAATTAAGCCATAAACAAGCAGCATGACTAAGCATGCTTTGCTGACATAAGAACCGGGCAGGAGTCAGCACTGGCATTCCCCCATCCTCCCCAGGTTACTTTCTAATTCACTTCCAAGGCCCTTAAGCTGGGTCACAAAACAATGGGCATCTAAACCCAATTACCGTTTAACCTGAACAGCAAAGCCCCGTTTAGGTTGCTCTGAGCACAGCAGAGTGCAAAGCACAGAGGCATCTGCAGAGCAAGGCCCTTACCTTGGTTTCTTTAGTGCTGCCAGAGCCCTTCCCCTCTGTCTTCTTCTGTTTGGAAGACGAGCTGCTCTTGCTGCCGCTGCTGCTCTCCTTGCCCAGGCTGCTGCTGGACTTCAAGGTTGAAGACTGACTGACCGTCCTCTTCCGGGACCCGTGTTCTTGCTTGGAATCCTTCTGCAGCACTGGGGCAGCAGGAGATGGCAGCAGATCCTTCTCTTTAACAGCACTTGGCTTTGAAGACCTGGACAAAATGGCTAAGTTCAGGTTTGGGGGTTCTTTCCTTAAAAAACCCTCAACAAAACAACCATAAAAAAGCATCTAAACCCAAAAAAAGGCTCTGTAGTGTTTTTTGTTTTAAAAAGACCCCTTTTTTTAAAAACAGACAAGATTTTTCCTGTGAGACCTCAGAAACCAGCTATGGAGGAAAAGAACAAGAATCATCATCAGGGTGGGCAGGTCTCTACGAAGCCAGAACGAACTCGTTTTCACCATTTTATCTGTCCTGACCTGAAAACACAGCAGACAAGTTCTAACCATAAAACCACATCCCTACAACAGTTCTTATAAAATACACCCTGAGCCCTGGCAGGGTCAGAAACCGATGCCCCTGTCAGCGCTTGCACCTAACAGCTCAGAGAAGAGATGGTCCAGATAAATGCTCTCAGGGACCAGGACGCTGGAAAGCTTTCCCAGCACAGCCTTTCACACTCTTACCTCAGCAGCTGAGGGTCACTGAGGACTATTCTTGGCTTCTCATAATTATTTCTACTCGTTACTTTTATAAAATCACATAGTTTAATTTAATTAAATCTCCTTCAGAAATCTGCTTGCTGGGCCCTGCAGTTATCAGAAATAACAGGTGAGAAAAGCATAACTGAGCTGGAAATGCACCCCTTGGCTCTGCATCTGTTCCCTAACAAGCAGTGAGACACTGTGCAACTCAGGGCAGGCAAACAAGAGTTCTAGCATCCCACGTGCTGCAGCTTCTCACAATTACTCACTACACAGAAATATTTTCCATGACACAACGACACCAGGTCTCAGTTGCTGATGTGAAATAGCAGTTTTTAAAGGCAGTGGGGAAAAAAAAAACCCCTTAACTCTTTCCTGTGGGTTAACACTGACCACGAAAGAGATCGAATAGCAGCATAACAGCTATGGCAAAAAGCATGGAAAATACCAAAATAGCACAGGAGTGTGACAGCATTAAACAATGCTCCTGGTTCACTGAGGCTGTGTTTGCTTTTGTGCAACTCAAACTTTTCTTCAGCTGCTCCACTGAGCAAACATGAGGCTGAATTCCTGGATCCAAACCTCAGTGCCAATCCTGCAATTCCCTCTGGTTACAAACTTGCTCAATGGAGAATTACCAGAATGGGCTGATTTAGAAGCAGGGATTTCTGCACGATCAAAAAGCTGATTTCTAAACCAAAACCAATCCCCACTGTGTATTAGAGAAAACCCAGGAAGGAGCCATCCCCTAATACCCAACCCTTACATGAGGGCTTACCCTACTTCTGCTGAGTACAACAGCTCTCCCTGGCCAAGGGTTTCAGTTATGGAAATGAATTCCCACCAACTAGTAGAAACTCCAAAGTAAAACCATCTGATGAAGCAATGAAATGATTCCCACTGATTAACAGTGAGGGGACACTGGTTTGGGGGACTCAGCACCCATCTCCCTTGATCCCCCTGAGCCTTCAGTGTTGAAAACCTATCCCAGATACTCACTCCCTACTGCTGGAAGTCTTGTGTCCTGACGGAGCTTTCTCTTCCAGTTTCGTTTTCTTGCTTTCACTGGCTCTGTTTTCATCCTCATTCTGAATAAAGCAAAGGAGAAACACATCCAGACAAGTGTCCACAGGTGCAGCTTCACTGAGAGCCACCCTTCACCTTCATTCATTTAACAGGCCATTCACAGCACACAGAGTAAGACCCCGAAACCATTCCCAAAAGCACCCAGTCTGTCTCAAATACTGGAGCAGACCCTGATATTGGAACAGAATGGAAAACAAAGCCTGGTTTCTAAATGCACAACCTGCAGAGGGGCAGCAGCAGCAAAGTTGTTTGTTTGAGCACAAACACGTTATCACCAGGAACCACCAGAAAAGTCTGCTCAAGGGTTTGACAACAGCTCAGGAGATGGATTTTAGGTCAGGAAGCCTAACAGAGGGGCCCTGAGTGCCACAGAAACAGGTAGAAAGTCTCCCAGTCTATTAAAGTAAGCTCAGTGGTGGTGAGGACTGGATTTTATGAAATATCTAAGTGTAATTCTAAAGTCAAAGGATTTTGAAAGCACATTTCTAAGCTGTCTTCAGCAAGCACTGAAGTCAGTACAGCAAATAAACAGATACACAGGGCCTCACAGAACAAGTCACTTGCTAACACAGCCCAGGTTCAACCCCAAAATGTCATTTTCATTATGTTATGGTGCAACCCTGAGCCCTGTGAGCAAGGAAAGAGGTGCAGGACCCAGGGGGTGACAGTAGTATACTGAGCACTCACACACCTAGACACTGGGGAGGGGGTTTCTTTTGGTGCCTCAGCATCAGGGGACTCTGAGGATGCAAACCAATTAACAGCCAGGCTACTTGCTGGGGTAAAGCCTTCGTGTAATTGGTCTTACCAAAGCTGTTTTGGATGTGAGAGCACAGATCTTTCAAGCTGTAACTCCAGATGTGGACTGAAAGGGTCAGGGAAACAGAAGCTGGTGTGTTCAGAACCACTGAAGGTGTGTGTTCCCACAGCATCAGGAATTAGCTAGCAGCACTTGCAAATTATAATTAGTCACTGTGCCTGTCAGAGCTCACAGAATTTAAGGGGTTGGAAGGGACCTCAAGAGATCATCAGGTCCAACCCCCCAACTCTACTAAAAAGCTCATCCTTTCTCATTTAATTTCCTTATCTGTAAGGAAAGGGGAGGCTCAGTAACAGTACAGGAGAAACCCCTGTCTGTGGTTGTGTACCAACCCCTCCTGGACAACACTGAGTTCAGGAAGGGACCAAAGTTACTTGGGTTGCTCAGCAGGAGAACTGGCCTGACTGAAATCACCTATCACCTCTGCAGAGTCAAACGACTCTCTGGGTGATCTCCTATAATCCTCTGACTCCACATGTCAACAGTGTCTTACACCCCCTGCCAAATCCCTGTCCAAATGGAATGAACCCAGAGCAGTGTGGCAATTTGTTAATCCCTGGGCCAGGGCTTTGCACTCCTAATTTCATGGAAATGAGGATCACTGAGTCCTCTCACAGCCACAGGTTTGCTCTTTACACAGCCTGTCCGCATGCAAGGTGTCCAAAAGCAGCCCAAATCACACCACCAACTCCTCCTTGCCGTTCCCCCCTCCAAGACTGTTACTTCATTCAGCTCCTCCATTCGTTCCTGTCCACTTTAGTGCCCCAGGAATCCCCAAATTTCATTTACAGCTGAAAAGACTAAATGCTTTTTTGGAAAAGATTAAATATTGTTAAGGAGAGATCCCTCTGCTCCCAGTAAAGCAGCACCCCTGACATTCCAGTTCCCGCTGCTGCCGTGCCCCAGGCCTGTTTCTCCCCTGGCAATGCACAGATGCAGGATTCACTGGCTCAAGGCGCTGAGCCAGCTGAAAACTGCCCCTTTTCTTTTTTGTTTTGTACATCCTCCATTGGATCACCTGCCTGAGCAGATGGGGGGAGGCACGGGAGGGCAGGATGCAGAGCTCAGAGGTACACACACTGCCCTGCCTCCATGAGCTCTAGCTGCAGTGCTACAGGTGTGTCCCTCTCCCTCTTCATACCCAAAGAAAATCCCAACTCCCTGATGCAACAGCTCAGGGACGTTTGACATGTTCTACACATGACAGCAAGCCAGAGCCACCTCCTAAATTGCTCAGAGTCACCACACTGAGGTCTGACCTGTGCTCACACCCGCAGCAATCCATGGAGGGGCTGAGACAACAGCTAAATCTGTCTAGAAAATGATCACCTGCTTATGTTTCCTTTTGCCTTTTGTAGAGCTTTTGTCAGATGGCTGCTTCTGGGAGTCCCTCCCGTGCTTCTCCTGCACGTTTTTCTTTTCCACTTTGGGTGCATCAGCATCCTTGTAAGGCTTCCCTGGTATTCTGGATAAGAGGCTCAGGTCAATCTTCACAATAAGTGGGTACCTTTCGTCAGGATCACTGAGTGGTGAAAGAAGCTCTTTCTCTTCCATAGGAGAGAACATTCTTTGCCGAAAAAAGCTGTCATCCTCCTCCATGGAAGATTTAACAGGAGTCCTATTGCTCTCAGAGTATTTGGGTGTTTGCGATGAAGGAGGCAGGCTCTCGTTTTCATCTGAATCAGAGGATGAGGTATCTGTTTCTATGAATTCCCTGGATTTCTGGGCAGATTTGCTTGAAGCCTTGTATTTCTTTTTCTCTGTTGTAGGCCGAGGGGAAGATTTGGGCTCTTTCTTTATGTTGGGTTTTCTGGAGCCTTTTGTGGCTGCCTTATGCCTGTTTGAAGGTATATTTGTTGCCATGTCTACTGGGGTTTCACTTTCTATTTTAAGACCTCCTCTAGGCTCTTCAACAGATGTCTTTTCTGCTTTCTTGGGCTGCTTTTTACCTACAGTCCTCCTCTGTGTCGAGCTGTCACTCTGGGCAGGTGACTTCTGCCTGCCACGACTGCTCTCCGAGCCCTTCTGGGTGGGTTTGGAATCTCTCCCTGGCGTGGAAGAAATAGAATCCTTGGATCCTCCCTGATCAGCATACCCACTCCCTGCCCCTTGATCCCGTCCCTCTTTCTTGTAGCCTTGGGAGGATGGGATATTGCTGTCCACGGAAGAAGCTGGTGAGACTTTATGGGAATTAACTTTGTTCAGCCAGTTATCCAGTTGCCACTTGTTGGTTGGCGGTGGCTCTGGCTGAGAACAAATAAAAACCCAAAGTTAGATAATGTACTTCACATTATTTCCATCTTTCCCTGCATGCCAAAGCAGGAGGTGCACCAAAAGACCCCAAAATGAATAATGAATGTGATACAGGCTGTGTACAAGCAGCAGCTCTGGCTTTCCCTTCCTGGGCAGTATATCAGCGCACAGGACTTGGTGCTGCAGCTTTCCACACTAAAAGCCAACAGGTTTTTAACCTACTGCCACCATATCCAACTTCCACACTCTGATAGGTAACTGGTGCTAAAAATCACCTCAAACATCAAAATGTGCTTAAAGACTTGTTACCAGGCCCAATTACAGGTTCTTTGGTGAAAGGACATTCTGCCTTCACAGCAGTCCCATGATGTCAGGCTAACTCATTGGACTGGGGTTTGGGGTTTTTTTTTTACAGTTTTAGAGTTTATTAATTTTTTCCCCCTGCTATTAAAACTTAAAAGCTTTAAGTTTTAATGCCCAGCTAATGAAGACAGCCCAAAGCCGTGCCAAGCCCTACCTCGGGGGACGCGCTCTGTGACGGTTCGTTGGCTTCACTGTCACTGGAGCTGCTTTCGCTTTCCGAGTCGGACCCTGAGCTGCTCTCAGATCCACTGTGGCTGCTGGAGTCATCCCTGGAGTTCTCTGCCCCTTCGCTGTTGTGCTGCGAAGGGTCAGAATTGCTGAAAATAAAAACGAGGGAAATGAACACCCACTACCCAAGGCACAAACACAGCCCAGAAGCCCTTTCATTATAAAAAACAAAAGGTAATATTTTGATTAACATTTGCACGGAAATTCAGCATAACTGAACACAGTTCACCCTGGAAACAAGCAGACTTGGGTTTTTTCCCCCTTCCCAAAGTGGTTAATATCATGTGCAGCACAGAGGCTATTTAATATCCGATTAAATTCTCATCACCAATTAAATTCTCATCACCTCTTGCTTTAACACAAGGCAAAAGACAAACAGGGGTTTAGAAGTGAGATCAAGCTGGAGCGCTGACTGGACTGAACATCACCCTGCTGCTTCCTATGCCGCAGTCCTCCCGGAATGCCTACCTTCCAGGCGTGCTCCTCGGCACCGTCTTATCGCAGTCCTGCAATTAAGGGAAAGAGCATGAAGCTTCTGGGAGCGGCTTCTGGACTGTACCTACAGTTAAAAGTTTACAGTTCTTTCCAGAGAGAGTGGTGAGGGGCTGGAACAGGCTGCCCAGAGAGGGGGTGGGTGCCCCATCCCTGGGGGTGTTCAAGGCCAGGTTGGCTGGGGCCCTGGGCAACCTTGTGTAGCTCCAGGCTGGAGGTTGGTGGCCCTGCCTGTGGCAGGGGGTTGGAGCTCTGTGACCCTTGGGGTCCCTCCCAACCCAGACCAGTCTGGGATTCTATGAAATTGCAAAACATCAATTTAGAGCCTGTAAATTTTTGGCACTATTACCCTCAATCACCCTAATTCAGCACTGGCAGCAGTTTAAATGTCTGTGTTTGCCTTATACAGAAGGGAAAACAAGTCAGAGCTTTCTCCAAGTCTTCACCACAAGCACTAAAACCAGGAGCAGGAAGAAACAAGCCAAGAGGGGAGCGTGGATCACTGCTGGGCAGCACACACAGCACAGGGATTCCTGAGCTCACATGCTAAATGCCACTTCTGCAGGAGCTGCACAGAGTTAATACTGACCAAAAGGAGGACAGACTCTTTGATAAAGGCACTGCCACACTCCTGGTTAAGGGAGCAGCATCCCTTATCACCCCAGAGACAGGGATGTTCATACCACATACGCTTTAGCCCGAGTGGCAGAACACAACGGGCTCTATCTTTAAACAACAGCCCATTACACAGGTTTTACAGTGCACTGATGGCACCCTGTGATCAGCCAAAGCCCACCTGCAATCAGCAAAGCCAGGCTCTCTACATAAAAGCATCCCATTTCAGCAAATTGGATGATTTTCCCCAAATGTACACTGAGGAATACCTACAGTTTGTCTCAAAACATTCCATTTGGTTGTGTTTCCTACTCATAAATCCCCTCTCTAGCCACTCAGTTCACTCTTCAGCATGGAACCTGCTGAAACATTGCCCCATGAGCACGCTCGCTATGGCTTTCAGAGACTGATTTAACCCACATACCTGCTCTCCATCGCTGTCTTCACTGCTGCTGAGTTTTAAGTCATCTTTCAACATACTAAGTAAAAGGGAGAAAGTGAGACGAGTTTTTCCATGTACTTTAATTACTTTCAAAGCATTCTTCTACATTTCAACAGGCTCTTGTTTACACTAGGGAGCAGGCTGCGTGGGTGCACTCCACAAGGTGCCATTACAGCATCTGATGTGCGAGAACAGTGAGTTAAGCCATGCTTTAGAGAACAGTAAGGACTGGGGTACTCTGGCTCTTTAGTCCACTGTTCAGTTAGGAGATCAGACACAGTTCAACATACACAATGGCCAAAAATCCTGTTTTAAACAGAAAGCCAGCACTGGTGGCTGTTTCCTGTCTCGTGGAACTGTTGGAAGCCATGATTATTTTATCAGTACTCAAAGCCATCGTTATTTACAGCAGTCTCACACACACTCATCCACAAACACACTGAAAACATGGAGCAGGGTACAGGGCCTGTGTGCCTGTCAAAAACCACCTTTGATTACAGAAATAAAACATCTTACTCTGTCTGGTTCGAGTCGCATCTGGAGAAAGAAAATGGGAAAGGATTAGAAGTCTAATACCTCTGAGCTTCACAGTACAGCTGCTCTGCCTCTAGGATCTAGTTCCTGAAACATTTTTCATTACTGTCCTTTCACAGAAGAAGTATTTATCTCTTTTTTTTGGCCAGACCATAATCACTTTTGTTTTAAAGTTATTTAAATTCTTTTCAATTGTATTATCACAGTAAACGTCACCTCAACTGCCTTCCTATGCACCCCAGTTCAACACATGTCCAGTGCCACCTCACGTTCCCCAGCACTGGAAGCAGCCCAGGTCCCTCCTAGCAGTCTGGGCTGCTGAGACAAAGCAAAACCAACTGCTGAGCTGCTGCTTCCAGCACGTGTGGAACTGGCTGCACACGAGCAGCAGATCTCAGGCAGCTCCCACAAACACACACTCTGAGCCTGCAGCAGCAGAGGGGTTTCCTTGCTGCTCAATTCCCTTCCCATCCATCAGGCACGTTTTAATCTTGCCAGTACTGTGGCACGTGCACAGACAAGCAGAAGAACTGGACTTCATTCTGTGACTGCATTAAATGAACGTTAACTCAGACTAATGAGTTTTCAGAACCTACAGCCGCCCTCATTAAACGTACAGTCAGCTGGTGAGCCTTTCTTTTCATGGACACAGCTGTTTGGAAACAGGCTTTTAGGTGTACATAACTGGCTTTCAGGTATTTTACAGTCACCCAGAATATTCCAGTCACTTTTTTCTCCCAGCTGCATGCCCAGCAGGACGCTGCATCCATGTGCACAGCTAATGTCTGCCAGCAGTTAAGTGATGGTAACCAGATCCCAAACAGAGTTTGCTATCTCCTCCAGCCCAACCCAAACCAGTTCCCCCTCCCATCTACAAGCTGGTCCCAGCTGAGAGCTCTGCCATGCACACAGCTGTAAGCCCCATCCCACCTTGCCCAGTCACATGTGCTGACACCTTTCTGGTTCATGAGCCAGTTCTGAGGTCCGGACTCTCGCACACAACTGGCAGGCAGACAGGGGACTGGCACAGCCTGTTCCTCACTCACTCCAATCTGCCAGATTTGCTCAACTGTCCCAGAAAACGGTTGTTTAAAGCGAACCCCTTTTTCTGCCAGTCCAGGACGTGTATGCTAAAGAGTCTGTGCAAGAACAGACACGTTGCAGGAACAGAAACAGCTGTTTCCCAAGTCTCTGACAGTTCCACTGTTCCTTGAGAAACGTTTTCTCAACAGCCACTTACGATTTGGACTGATGACCGTTGGATGCTTTTGACGAAGGATTATACCGTTCTAGAAGAAGAGAAAGAAATGCACAGTTGAAAACTCAGTGAGCAAAGTCAGTCAGCCCGAGCTGCTTAGATAAACCATGAGCAGCCAAGCAGACAGGAGGCAGAGCTACCCAGCTGGTGCCAGGCACAGTCTCCCACAGCCCAAAGATGTGAGTGGATGCAGAGACCAAAATTTAATCAAAGAAATCTAGGGAACTATTTAAATCATTGCTGTCTAAACCAATACAGACTTAATTTGTTACTAATGGTGTGAAAACCTGTTTTGCTTCTATCAAGATTAATCTATTGCCTTCTCCATGCAGGACACGGGATATAAATCACAGCCTGTCAAGCTCTGACTTGTCTCAGCGTTCCTGCTTACTAGTGGATGAGCAACCTTTAGATTCAGAAATCAAACTTGAAAGCAGTTTGTACAATAGGAATATGTACTGACATCATCTGCTTTCTAAGGGGGGTGGGGGTGTGTCCTTCCCTTTGCTCTAATTCTGGCAAACTGCAGTTCTCCAGAAACAAGAACTGAACTGAGGTCGTTAAGTGTTTCCCAGAAAACTCAGGCAGGAGCTAAAGCTGGTTCTGTGCTCTGCCCAGCATTGCCTCTCCGTTCCCCATCGAAAGCCCAGCTGCTCCTGTAACCCAAGTCTCTGGTTTAGCCTTATGGAATTAAGGTTTAATTTGTTTCCTTAATTCCCCACACTGTATCATCAGGTGTTTAGATTAAGCTGCTTGTGAATATCTAAGAATAAACCATTCTCCTTTTACCAGTTCAGCTGTTTAACCACTTTGAGGGAGTGGGAAGGCTTTTGGCAAGGACCGGCACGAATCAGTGCAGCTCTACCTGGTACCTCTCCTGTGCTAATCATTCATTTCAGCAACACTGAAAACAAGGATAGAGTTAAAGGGAGAGAAAAGCTGCTTTTGCCCAGAATCTGGAAGTGTTTCTGGGACAAGAAATTCAAGGATTTGAATCTGAACACCCTACGAGCTCCTGGCCAAGTTCCCTGGCCTGACTTTAAAACGACAACCTGCAAGTGAACAGTGAAACAGCAAGGAGCTTTTTCCACTGAAACATAAACATAAGCACTGTTTGGGTTTCTAATATGTCCCCCAGCAGGGATTCTGAGTTTGTAAAGGCTGTTTCATTTTCCTGCTCAGCTATTTTCAGTTCCAATGAGCACGGAGACATTTTTTATAAGAATCAGAAATATGACAGATTAAAAATGTGGGTTTTTTTTTTTCCTAGAAGACAGCAGCAACCCCACAACTCAGCCAGAACTTTCTAGATCTCAACAGGAAACGTGAGGGAAAACCAAACCCTTGCTTTATACGTTAGAAGCTTGAAGTAGTACAGAAAATCTTAGACCAGTCTGGAAACTCTCGTTCTCTGAAGAGGCTGACATCTTCAGGGATACTAAAAATACCCAATCACAACAAAACCATTAAACACATTACAGGAAGTTTAATATACTTACTCTGTTCTCCAGTGCCAAAACTGGACTGCTGGGACTCCTAAGGGAATAGAAGATCACAAGTGGGTTTTTCACTGGGAATTTTAACAGCTCACAGCCCGCGCTGCAATCAGGGTATTCCTGACACCTAACCTCTGAAAGAGGGGACAGACCTTACACCACAACAGAATGAGTGACTTTTTTACCTGTGTCCCAAGCCCTCTCACCCTCCAGTGCAGGGAAGGGATGCTTCACCCTCCTCTTCCTCAGCTCAGACCTCCTGCTTGCTCGCCTGTAAGCGGGGCCAAGTGCAGCCACACTAAGTGATAACTGAACTCCAAACCCCCCAGTGACTTCCAGAAATCCCACCCTGGTGTGTGCTTAGTGTGGAGGGGAACCATAAAGCATGTTTGTATTTATCTCCCCCCACACAGAAGCTTTGCTGCTGGCTTTATGTGTTTTCACACCGATTCTTTGCCCTGCAGTTTCCTTTTTCAGAACACAGGAGGGGCACAGGGACACCCCATCAGGGGGGAACACCCCCATCAGGGGGGAAAAACCACCTGGGCTACAAAGGAGCCCAAGAGACAGTGAAGCTTCAGATGTGAACAGCTCTGCACACTCTGCCCCAAAACCCCTCTGGTCATGTCTCCAGAGTCCCCAGTACACACAACCAGGCACAACCCACCAGAGCATCCCTCCTCTCAGTGATGGCCAGGAATTCCTGGCCAGGATTCCATTCTTCATGCAATCAGGCAACTCACTTGTGCAAAAGCCACTGAGCAATGCCATGTAACAGCTCTGATGTACAGTGAATCTGTCCCCTACAAATCTAGCCTTGAAAGAAGCAGCCTTGCAAATCTGAGCATCAATATCCCCATTCCAGAAAACACAATTCTGTCTCTTAAAACTATAGTAGACTAAAAGGGTTTTTTTAAAACACTAAAATATTTTTTAAACAAACAACTATACAGAGGCTACTGAGTTACTAAAAACCTACTTCTAGGCTAGAAGGCCATTTTAAAATAGGACCTTCCTGACCTCATTTTCAAATGAGGACAAATGCTGGCCCCACCAATAAAACCTGAAAATATTTGACTCAATTCATTAAGTTATACACACAAATTTTACTTAAAACCCTCTGGGAACAGCAAAGCAGAGGAGCAGCCCAGCAATGAGATCCCATTTTCCCTATACCACACACCAGGCTTCCCCAGGAGCCCAGCCAGCGGCACACAGCCACTCTCCATGGGATTCACAGAGCCAGGCTAAGGCACAGCAAAGCACTCAGCTATTTCTTATTTCTCTTCACTTTTTATTCCAAAAGTGAAAGCAGTTGCAATGACGCATTGAACAGGTGGGCTTTTTCGATAGGGAACCTGATGGGGCACTTCAAACACCTCTAATCCTTCCCAACTGAAAGGAAGGGACAATAAAAATAGAATTAACCTGTGCTTAAAGCACAAAGTGAGGATGAAGTTGGAGAGAAGCCTTGTGGCTTTGACAGAAAGCAACAGCTACACACTTCCTTCCAAAGACAAACCCATCTTTCTCTTTGATGTAGGTACAAGGGCTGCAAGTGTCATTCCCTGACTGCCTTTTCCCACTGGCAGCTCGCATGAGTTGACAAACTGAAAGTCAAAGAAGGAAGTGAAGGACCACAGAATACTCAGATACCCCATCTCCAGAGTCACTGCAGGGGTGAGGATGGGGAGGAACCAGCCCCTTTCCTACAACAGGGTCACAGATTCTGCAGAAAGCTGCTCACTGTCGACAGCTTCCTATTTCTGAGGCTGCACACACAGTCCTTCAGTTAAGTGCATGTTAACGAGGTGTTGTGTCTCAATGTGCAACTTTTTCCAACTCCCCAGCCATCTCTTTTGCCCTTGAATACATATTGACTTAAGAAACTCAGAGTTTTTTTTTTAAAAAAAGGCAATTCTTTCACCTCTGAAGTTATTTATAGCAGTATCTTCTGAAGGCTTGCTGCAGAAAGAGGAAATTAAAAACAACTTGAAGGAAACCCTTTAAGCTCAAGAATAATACGCTGCTGAGGTTAGATAGTGCAGACACTTCAGCAGGAAACAAAATCGCAGCTTGTCCTCAAACACCAGAGCTGAGGAGAGAAAAACACTCGCTGGATGAGCCCAGCGGGGCTGGGTACCAGCTTCTCCCTTGGAGGGTCCCAGCTTGGCAGCAGCCCAGCTTGTGGGACCCATTGCCCATCACCACTGGCAGCCAGCTCAGGTCCCTCTGTTTCTCAGAAGAAAGCTTCTGCATCGCAGCGGCTCACAGGATGAGAGTGCCAACCTTCTCAGCAAACCCAGGCAGGGCAGATGCTGATGGCACCTGGGACACAGCCCAGCTCTTCAGAGATGCCTCCAGGTCACAGCACAGAGAAGAAACTGCTGACACACTCATGTTGCTTTCAAACGACCAACTTCCACCCTCTAAGAAACAGCTACGGGTTTAACACGTTTTACAAGCAGACCAGTGTTTTGGAGGTTTGGACTGTGAGCTCTTGGCTTGAAAATAAGTTACAGAGGATAAAAGTATCAAGTGTTAGATCACTGCACAACATTTTTTATCAAGGCTCAGGAATCTACATTTTTTTCATAGCATCCATAAAAATTTCCCTGACCTATTTTCATGGAGTTTTATCTTCTGATTCAAAGGCTTCCTGACAATCTTAGATACAGTTCCAGTAAGTGCTGAGAGGTGCCAGTCAGGAGCACGAGTCCCTTCAAGCTACTCATTATCAACACATGGGAAAAATCATCTTATCCCAACAGCCTCAGAAATAAAATCGACTGGTCCACCAAAGGGAGCTTCATTCTACGTGGTGGGAAAAATCTACCAGGCTTCTGTGTGCAAGAGGAACGCTGAGAAACCCTGTGGCATACTCCTCATAACGAAATCAAGCATGGTGCTGAAGAGAACAAGCTCTCCTCCAGCAGAACTGCCTGA
The DNA here is from genome assembly GCA_020800305.1 of Porphyrio hochstetteri. Taxonomy (NCBI): domain Eukaryota; kingdom Metazoa; phylum Chordata; class Aves; order Gruiformes; family Rallidae; genus Porphyrio; species Porphyrio hochstetteri. Next base: position 1,626,967 of record CM036919.1, on the reverse strand, counting down.
GTACAGCAAACCACTGATTTGTTTTGTTTTCTGAATTCCACTCTGGGCCCAGGCTGCACGAGCCAATGGCTTGCTAACTCACTGGAATCCTGAGATGCCACTGCCAAGAGCGACAGAGGGGAGAAGGCAGAGGAAATGACAGGCTTGGGATGCTGAGGGAGAAGCTGACAAAGCTCCATCGCTAAGATGTGCGGTTGCAAAATAAAAAGGCTGGCTACAAGTCAAAAGGTTCAGAGCAGCCTTAAATGGAATGTTTTGCAAACCAGAGGGAGAAACTCAATCCAGGTCGATGGGCTCCAAACCCCAGAACCCACCTTTTTTGTTCAAACTTCACCCTTGGGGAGTTTCTCTCTGCGTCACCAAGACACACGTATCTCTCTGCGCATCTTCTCGCTTCCCAGACTGAGTCAAGGACTAGAGAAAGTTCCAGCAACCCCAGAGTCAAGGGTGCCTCAAAGTGGGTGAGGGGAAAACCACCTCCCCAGAGGTTCAGGAAGAGGTATTCAAAGTCGTGGGGTAAGTAGTACCCTTGCTGATGAGGAAAGGTGTGGGATGCCTTGCTGTGCTGTCACAGGGAAGAATCACACCCGAGTTCACAGCTTTATATAAGGCAGGAAATGAGCCCTGACTAAAGGTGACACAGGCAAGATCAAAATCAGCGTGGAGATGTTAAGAAATGAGATATGGTGGTTTCAGAAGTGGCACATGCTTTCAAAAGCACGTCCTTTCAGAAGATATGCTTTCAAGAGCAAAGCTGAGAGCTGTGAAGGATGTTCTCTGTTTTCAGCTCACTGGAGAAGGAAGCAAGATGGAGCAACACAGGAAAACACCACGCAGAGGATGATGCCCAGAGCTCTGGGGCATCCAGCCAGGATGAGAGCCTGAACTGTTTAACTCCCCTCTGATCTATGGGAGTTCTGTGGATGTGCAGTTACACACAGACCTGGAAACTCTGGCCATAAAAAGGTGATGTCAAAGCACTCTGATGAGGCAGTATGTTTAGACTGGCCACATTAGAGACCTCAGTGAGAAAATCTTCTTAAAACACTTCACTCTTCTGTTTTGGGGAGCAATTTGGGTCAAAGAGGAAATGGATAGCAGCAGCCTGGTCAGAAAAAGCACAGTCTTCACTATTATGAAGGTAACTGCTCAAAGGCAAAGGGCATAATTGCTTTGCTCTGAAGTTATGCCAAATTAGGGGTGGAGTACCCCAATCTGTATCAGGGAGATGTTGAACCTGGAGAAGACTTACATTGTGAAGCTCAGCCTTTTATGGGTAATCAGCAGCTACAGGAAACAGAACAGGAATTCTTGAATGAGTCAGCTATTGCAAGCTGAACTGCACTGCTAAGGTTGCTGCCCGCAGCTATCTGCCCTGACTATCTGCACCCTGCCTGCCCAGCGCCCTCCAAGATCCCGCACACTGCAGGGGCCTGGTCCAAAGCAGAGGATCCCCAGTGCCTGGAAACCCTGGGGCTGCCACACCTGGCCTCAGGGGAGGGAGCAAACACCCTCCTTGGAGGTGTCAGCTTGAGCAGGGCTCCTAGAAACACGCCCTGTGCTGTCAACTGCAGCAAGGAGCGACTGATTTCTCTTTGGAATTAACAGCTTCAAGGCTCCAGTAGTTCTTAAGGATACAGGAGGTTAGGAAGAGATCTTTCCAAACAAGTGATCTGGAAGTTTCTTTAGCAAATCATCTGAGTTTAGAACAGCTTTCAATAATTTCATAGAATCACAGGGGTTGGAAGGGACCTCAAGAGATCAAGTCCAACCCCCCTGCCAAAGCAGCTCCCTAGCTCACACTGCACAGGGAGCCTATGCAATTGAAAATACAAGATCAAACAGAGCTATTAATTGATGTCAATATTTTAAGGAAAACTCAGCTTGTGCAGAGGAGGACACTGAGATTTGTTGGTGTTCACCAGCCGCTCTTGATGGCTTTGCCAGCAGGAGGTAAACACAACGCTTGCTTCTACACAAAACAGTGTGTTTCCCTAACACAGAAAGGGGCTCGATGGCATTTTCAGGCTCCAGAAGTATCCTGGAGAAGGTCTGAATGTAGGAAACAAGAATCAGAAGTAAATGGAAAGCGATGTCAAAGACACCTTTGCAGACCTCTGTGTGTGTGTGTAAGCCAGAGGGAAAACAATGACATTCTGATGAGGCTTCTGCTGACAAATGCTGTTGTGGAGCAAGATAAAGAGATGCAAAGCACTGAAACAAACCCAGAATGATACAGAACTGAATTTAAGAGTTTAGAAATCTGAGCTTTAATAGAAGTTACTCTTTCAGCCACGTTCAGTATTTGACTACAGGACTGACCTTTGTTGGAAAAGGAAACTTTGACGGTTCAGTTTTGCATGGAGTATGAATAGCAGTCAGTGGAGGAGGCCAAGAATGGGTCATCTCCTATGCAGAACAAACAAGAAAAGCTATTAACAAAATAAAACAGAGATTTTAAGTTAAAATCCTGACTCAAACAGTAACCCCACCTTCTCAACTTTCAGTTCACTGTCCACACGTCACTAATCTTAATTTCCCAAACGTGAAACAAAAATTTTTAGGCATGAGCCTAAACCCTGAATTGTTACCCATGAGAACAGATCACTAAGACATAACAACAAGCAGAAAGGCCTAAGTCAGTAACATTGGCTGGCCTGAACATAAACCACAGTCGAAGTGAGAGTCTGGTCACTCAGGCTGTGAAGAGCACACGTGGGACACAGGTAGAAAGAGGAATCCCAGGAAAGGGAAACCTACAAAGTTTGAGGAAAAGGGGGTGGAAATCAAATGCCTGAAGCTGGAAAGGAAGAGCCTTGTCTTCCCTCAGAGCAACTCCCAGGACCATGGAGTACTGAGGGGCAGAGCTAGCTGTAAGCCATGGAAGGGTTTGACTGATTCTTTTGTACCGGGTGATGTATGACCAGGGGATCACACGAGGGGTGAAAGGACTTGAGAAAGTGACCTAGGTAGAAGAGGAGGGAAAGTTCTGCCATGGGGTAGCAAAACTGTTACTATAAAGACACCAGAAGGACAGGGCTGTAGAACAACTAGGTAATTCTGGTTCAGTTAACAGGGAGGTGGCGATGCATGAGGTGGCCTGGAGGAGGGATGCAGTGAGGGTGTCCTGCAGATGAAGCGCATACCCAGCAGAGCCCTGTGCCCACCTTGCACACAGCTCTGCTTCCAGTTTCCCCAGTATAGCTGCACTGGAGGAGTAACTGAAGAGCCCTCCTGCATCAACTTGCAGCCAAGTCGATGCAAAAGGCACTGCTCAAGTGCAGAGTGCTTCCCACCTCCACAGCAGCGTCTGCACTCTCAACAAGTGAACCATGAACAGAAGCACAGGGAACTTACTTTTAGAATTTCATCCACGCAGCTCACATCACCAGATGCTGATGCCTACAAACCAAAACTCAAGATTAACATCTAGAGCAAACTTTCCTTAAAAGACACCAGGGGCTAGAAACAGTTAAAGATAAACTTCCACCCTTATCATGAGTCACATGGACTCGGTACAGATACACACAGATCCTGCTAACTAATTCTTTTCAGCAACATTAATGTCAATAGCAGGTAGATCTATATTTTTATGGCATGAGTCACATCCAGTTATGAAAAGCAAACACACGAGACCTATAAAACTGCCACAATAATCTCCTTCTTTTCACTTGACAGTTAAAGTGATCAGAGGCAGTCAGTGATATTCAAAACTTAGAGAGAGAAGAGAACATTGTGGCTTTCCATCGCTTCCTGGAAGCAGCCACTGGATAATACCTGGATTCAAACATGTGATGGTGAATATACAGTAATGACAAACTGCATCATGAAGTAAAACATACATTAATGCAGCAATTCTGATGGAACTGAGAGTCTTCTGCACTCCTGATGGCAACAAGCACAAAGGAAGCAAAGCTACCGTACGATTCTCCACACCAGCATCACTGGGTCAAGCCTTCACAAATAATACATTAATTTATTTTCAAATTTCCTTAACCTGCATCCTTATTCTGGGATAATAAGACCCTTAACCTGGGTCTCATTCTGCCATTTGCTGGAATCCCTGAACAAAAGCTTGTCTCTAGTCAAGCAGCTACGAAGGAGATGCGATGACTTTGTTAAGAAAGGCACTCTCCTTGTAACTGAGCTGTACTCAGAGTCTGTGCCCCAACAATTGCAGCATCACCAAACCTCTGTAAGTTGTTAACCCAGCAGTATTCTGTACCCAGCAGGCATGTGATAAGCTCTCAACACTGTTCAATTCGGTGTGCTTTAGGGTTAGCTCGTTTTCCCTAGGTGAAGGTACAATAATCACACTAGTAACTGCTACACTTCAAGAGAAACACAGATAGATGCAGGTAGCATCACTAGGCTCCCGTAATGACCCTCTCTCTCCTTATATATATATATATTTTACAATATATATTATCTGGTAAATATGGTATATTTATTGTATATTTATATAAATATGGTATATTTACCATATATATATATCTGGTCTATATCTGGTGTGTGTATATATAGATATCTATCTCATAGATACATGTATCTGGTAAAAATATTCATGAATATCCTCCTATTTCACTGACTTCTGACTATAGAAACACGCTATGAAAACCAGCCTCTCCAGGTTAAGTTAGCCTTTCCAAATGTCTCACAGCTTTATTCAACAAAAATCACAGTCTCCACATGGGAGAAACAGAAGGAAAACATCATCACTTTTGTATGTTCCCCATTTAAAAGACAGGTCTCCACCACGTAAGTTTAAGATGCTCTGTGCAACAAAAAACCCAAAGCCAAGTGCCTACTGAACACTAAATTTTGGTTGGGATTTTAAAGCAGCTTGAAATTCCCAGCCCAAAGGGACTTACAGGAATCAGACAGCAACTTACATCTAGCGGCTGAGAGGGTATTTTCAGCTTGGTTAGATGTGCTTTGCTGCTCGGCTTCAGCTCGTTCACGCTGCTGCCGTGGGTCTGGCTGCTGTAGTGTTCAGAGGATAACTTTGGTTCCATGGATTCCTGCCCATCCATCGGCCTGACGTACGCAGTGGGTTTCTGCAACATTGAACTGGATTTGGACATTAGTGAAGGTGGAAAAGACTGATTAGAATGTTGTCCACTGGAAAACGAGGGTACACGGGAGGGGGAGTCCCAGTTGGCATCAGGATCCCGGGGCGACTTTGAACGTTGATGCTCTTTGCTGTGGTGATCGTTTCCATGAGATCGTGAATGGCTGGAGCTCAATGAAGAAACAGCAGATGGTTTTCCAGGGCTGGAAGAACGGGGTTTGGAGTGTTCAGACCCATGCTGGCTTTTCTTACGGCTGCTGCTGCTACTGTACGAGTCACGGTCATGCCTCTGGCCACCACTGCTAGTGTTATTGCCACCGCCACGCTGACTGCTGTGTCCGCTCTGCAAACCCGAGGACCTCTTTTGAGACTGGGAGGAAGTGCTAGGTGCTGGTCCTACAGGAGTCCATTTGCTGCTCTGATGCGAGCTGGCATTATGTCTCTGATCACCAAAGAAGCTTTGGTTTGATTTCTCATCTGGTGTGGATGGTACGGTCGGTTTGGGAATTCCAACGAGCTTCTGTAGCGACCTGTCTCCTATTAGATCCTTCATTTCATCATAATTACCAAGCATGCTCTGAATACGACTAGACAATTTGTCTTCTTTGCTGGTCTGTGAAAAGAATTTTGAAAAATAATGCTTAAAAAACCCAATAATCACAGCCTGACTTTCAGTTAACTATTGACAACTGCTGCGGTTAATCTAAGTTTCAGAGCTAAGAGCGTAGCTAGCATCCTTGTGTTTTTCACCATTGTTTCCAATCCCAATTTCAGTTCTCAAAGCAGTAATTTAACCCTCAAAAACAAAAGGAAGAGTTGTACTTCAGCAGCAGGACAGCTGAACCAGCACCAATCCCCACTTTGAGTACACACCAGTGAGCAGGATGCAAGTTTAGAACTGTCAGCGCCTCCTGTCACCTTCGAGGCAATTCCTCTAATACAGAATGCATCAGTACTAGTCCATTTTAATTAGCAGTAAAATCAAATCAGCTTACCCTCACCACTCTTCCTGAGTTTTAATTGGTGTTTATGCTAACATAATTCTTGTAGCCAACAATTATAAGGGTTCATTCTCATATAACCACTTGGTTTTTCCAACTCAGGTATCATTACCTCTGCGTCCCAACCAGCCCAACTTAGCTTCATACAGGTGGGATTTGGTTATCAAGCAGGGTTCAGTGATGGGAGGACAGGAATTATCCCCAACCCCCAACAAAACACAAAGCACTTCTCAACTTTCCTCCTGCAGGAAGGCAGTTCTCAGGCACAACGTTTTACTCCGTGCAAAGCAGCAGGAGTAAGGGAGGGGGTTTGCTTTAAAGTCAGTTTTGAGCTACACAGCTAAAAAGGTACCAATTAAGATTTTAATTATCCCAGAGTTAGGTTATTTTTTCCCAGTTCTGTTCAGCAAAGCAAACCTGGTACTGGCCTGAAGCTGTACAAGAGCAGAGTCAACTCCTTCAAAACAAGCTAAAAAAAACCAACCCCAAACCAGATACAAACTAGCAGGACAGTAGCTAGAGCTGATATTTCTGCCCTATCAGGCATTTCAGCATTTAAAACTAACCTCCTAGCTAAACATTCTCTTTCTGAACTCTCCCAGGTCTGGATTACATTGACTGAAGGTTAGAAAGTTTAACAAGAGGCTAAAGCACCCCCCAAAAAATGCAATGTGGCATGACACAGCTGACAGTTCAGTTGTTTCCAATCACTACAGCGAAAGCTGAAGAAATAATAAACCCAAAGACAATGGTACTTGCATCCTTTTCCCTACAAAGCAGTTCCTCCTTCCTACCCACTATTACAAATCTGCCAGTTTTGCTGGTTAGTAACTGTCCATCCTTGTTTTCAAGCCCTGCTTAAGTATTTGGCTGACGTAAGAGCTGTGGATCCAAAAAGAACACAGATAAAAATAAATTTAAAGCCTGAATTTGCATATGAATCCTGCTACAAAAAACACACTTGAAGGAACTGCATGAACTCACAACTTTGTAGGGTTCAGCAAAGAGAGGAGAGTTAGGTGGAAAGGCTTCTTCACCCTGTTGAATTTCTTGATTTCGCCTTTCCCTTTCTTTCATTCGCAGCACATTCCGGTCTTCACGGTTCATGTTGCTACAAACAGAGAAAATACATCATTCTGATCAGAGATGGGAACCAGGAGGGATGGAGAACCAGGAGGGATGGAGGCACACACAGCCAGCCCCAGGACCTGTTTTGCCCAGGGAATGGCCGCAGTTAAGAGCCCCCCGACTCCTCTGAATGAAAAGATGTTTGTGCAATGTAAGACACCTCACAGCTGGAAGAGCTGCAACCCACCCCCTGCAGCTAGTGTCTACCAGGGAAAGGTTAAGCAGTAACAAAAAAAGACAAAAAAGAAAGAAAAAAAATCCACAAAGTCCTCAAACCATTTCACCCGCTTGAATCATGCCGCTGCTCCAACCCACGCTGAACATCTCCCATTCATTTCTGAAACACTTTTTCTCCTCCACAGCCCCCAAATGTTCTGCAGTTTTGCTCTCTCATCCCCCCACCCCTCCAGTGCCTGACTTGCCACAGATCTGGGGTTATGTTTGCTGCTGCCATACCTTTACTGGCACCCAGTCCCCATCATGCTCTAACCTCAGGCTTTCAGGGTGCTGCCAGCTCTCCCTCTCTCACTCCCAAAGACATTTCTACTCAGAGCAGTAATTTCAGTGACATCCTGACTACATCACACTTTTTGCCTTGGACCAGCATTTCCCTCCTGCAAAACAACAAGTTAAAAACCTGCCAGACCCCCCTCGTACCAACTTTACTTTGCAGTTTGGTCTCGCTGCTTGAGTGAACAGAAACACATCCAACTGTTGCAACACACACACACAAACAGCTGGGAAAGATTCCCTTTGAGCTTGAGAAAGCACTGGGACTTGAAGAGGGAAAGCCAGGTGATAAATAAGGTGGCACTAACTCTTCTGGCATGTGCTACACTTCGTATCAAGAGACGGGTAAGCGTGCCTCAGCGCTCTGCAGAGTATGGGGGGTGCTTCCAGGAAAGAAACACATCTTCTTCCACATAGTTTGCAGTGTAAAATCCAAGTGTTGTCTGCTTAGAAACTGATTATTTCATGTTTACAGGCAGCTGCCTGATTATTTAAAAGAAAAAAAAGTATTTGCTGCAGCTTTACTCTGAAGGCTACACAAAGGCAGCTACTCCCTGCTGGGAAGGATGACAAAACCTGTAATTTTTTTAAAATATTTGTCTTCTCACCTGACCATCTGAGCCTCTCACTGTACATTTGAGCCTCTCACTGTACCACCTGAACATCTGAGCCTCTCTGTAATTCCCTCCTCACTGGGCTTTGCTTTGTGCGCTGCCCTGAACGCAGTGAGGCCTGAGAGGACGCCAGGGCCAGAACGGAGCCACAGAGCTCAAATCTCTGACAAGGCAACAGGTTTGCTGCATTCCCCTGCTCTCTGAGCAAGGGGAGAGCATCAGCCTAACCCAGCTCCAGGCCCGTGAACACAGTGACTCCATGTGAAACATCACTCTTTTCCTCCAGTTATCCTGCCAGCAGCTGAGCTCAGGTAACTGCCAGCAAACACCATGGCGGCCTACACAGAGCGCGACCTGCACTGGAACCTGCCAAGCAGAGTGCCTGGAGCGTTCTGACTTCAATGGCAAACTCTTAGAACAAGTCTGAGGCTTAAAAAGCTTATTCCTCTGACTGCAGCCCAATTTCTTACAGGATTTAAAGGGAGACAAATAATTGAAGCATCGATACTGATCGGTTAAAGCCAACTGAACAGTTAGAACCTATTAAAGGCAAATCACGAGGTGAGGAATAGCAGCATCCTGTCTTTGAGGCAGGGAATAGAATCATAGAATCACAGGGGTTGGAAGGGGCCTCCAGAGCCCATGGGGTCCAACCCCCTGCCAAAGCAGGGTCCCTAGGACAGGTCACACAGGTCGGTGTCCAGACGGGGCTGGAATCTCTCCAGAGAAGGAGACTCCACACCCCCTGGGCAGCCTGTCCCAGGGCTCCCTCACCCTCACTGGGAAGAAGTTCTACACTTCTAGCATCCTATCTCTGAGGCAAGGAACAGGAGCATCCTATCTTTGAGGAGCCCCTTCACACATACTAAGACTGTGAATTATACACAGTGATGCATTTGGAAGACTACAATCTTAACTAAGAATTTTACATCCACATTTTACAAATAGAGGATTCAATATTGACAAAGACCTTCACTATTTTGTACAGAGACGAGCATCAGCTTTGCAAGTTGTATCAACATTCACTGTAACTCTTGGGATGGAGAGAAAAACACTTGTAGCAACCCGGTGACATGAAAGGAACACTGTAGGAAAGACCCACTTGAGATCAGAGTTGGAGCAAAACCAGAGCTGAGCTGGCTCTACCTGCCAGGTCAACATGAAATCCGTGGTTAGAATCGTACCTGCTCATCACCACCACTCCTCCCCAGCCTTCTGGAGCACAGCAAATGCCAGGCGGCTCCGTGGGCAGCCATTCTGACTGCATGGGGATTCACTTTAGGTTTATTTTTAATTCTTTTACATTTTTTATTAGAGTCAATACTTTGAATGCGATTCAAGTTAGACTTGTTTGTGTCTAATCTGCTAAATCTGCACACAGAGGTATTTTAAGCGCCTCCAATGTGCACGAAGCTATTAAAATCCCACTAGTGTGAAACATGTAACTAAATGAAGTTAGTGGGGCTTCCTTAACTCTGCACTCGACAGCTTCCCAGTCCAATCCCTTCCTTCCAGAGCCACAAAACAGAACAGAGGATAAATTTGCCTGTGTTCAGGAAACACACTTTGCAAATGCAGGAGACCTACTAAATCAATTAACTACATCAGTTAACTTCAGCATAAAGGAAACTGCAAAACGACCTGTTCAGACCACACGTAATTATAACAAACCTTTAAAATCCACTATCTAGAATCTACCACTGTGATTAAAGCTGTGTACCACCCGCTGGCCCTAGGGAGGTTTTCCCCGGTCAAGGCGGACACCGGCCCCGTCTCACGCTGCCATGAGAAGCTCCATTCTCTCCCAGTTTCGATGCTGACTGGTGGGTCCCATCACTGCTCCCACCACCGCTGCAGACAGACAGAGCTGCATGGAGCCAGAACTGCTTCTCCCTCTCCCACATCCACACCCGCATCCCAGATTTAAACCTTTTCCCACAAGATAAAAGAGCCCGGAGCAGCTCCGAGCAGCCGAGCTCCTGCAGCCCTCTGGGCAAGAGGGCAGCATCTCTGCTCCTCCCTCCCCACGCACCAGGCCTGTGAGTGGAAAATGAAGAACTCGTGGACTTGTAGCTGCTGCTATCATGAGGATCCTGCTACAATTCCCCTTTGCCTCTTCCCAGGAAGCCGGAGCAAAAGCATGAGCTCCACAGAGGAGCAGAGCCAGGCTAAGGGGGACAAATCTAATGTCCCCTCAGCAAGGACAAAGTCACCTTGCTTCTGTATCTGGAGAAAGAAAAGGTCAAAAATTACAAAGAATCCTAAAATTACAAGAAGCCTAAAGCAGGGCACAGCATTTCCAGGCTTAGAAAGTCTAATTCTACAGGGCCTGGAGCAACCACCCGTGCAGCCAGCCACACCGCTCTGCACCGGCTGTTCAGGGCATGATTTCACAGGATCACAGAATCACAGGGGTTGGAAGGGACCCTCAGAGCCCATCGAGTCCAACCCCCTGCCAAAGCAGGGTCCCTAGGACAGGTCACACAGGTCGGCGTCCAGACAGGGCTGGAATCTCTCCAGAGAAGGAGACTCCACACCCCTGGGCAGCCTGTCCCAGGGCTCCCTCACCCTCACCAGGAAGAGGTTCTTCCCCAGATTGGGGGGGAACTCTCTGTGCTCCAACTTGAGCCCATCGCCCCTTGTCCTGTCCCCACAGACACTGAGAAGAGGCTGCCCATGTCCCCTGTGTCCCACCCTTCAGCTATTGATCCCCATTGATCAGATCCCCTCTCAGGATTCTTTTCTCCAGGCTGAACAGCCCCAGCTCACTCAGCCTTTCCTCACAGGGGAGATGCTCCAGGCCTTTAATCATTTGATTTCCCTACACAACTGCTCAAATCCCCCCAGCTCAATAGGAAGAGTTGAGCAGAAGAAGGAAACTCAGCAGGAAGTTCCCAGAAACTCCCAATGTGTTCTTTAGCAGCTCTTAAGTGCTGATCTGGACATACTGAGCTGACACCAACCAGTTGAGCATCACTCGAATCCCCATACCAGGAAGAGTTTTCATTTCTCATTCCAACACCTCACTGAATCCTGTTTGGGATTTCTGGCCATCCTTAATCCACAACGGGCACGGCTTTGGCTGGAGCCCACTCAAGCAATCCTTGTCTTGGGCTTTCTAACTGGTGTTATGAAATCTCAGCCCTGCCCACCCCCCACTTCCCACCTCCCCAGATCCCAGGAACGGAATTTTGGGCCACAGTTTTGTTTTAAAAAACCCCAAACCAACACACCCACGTTGCCCAAGTTTTACTGGCAGTGGTACTGAAGGAGCAAGGACTCCAGGCACAGGACTAACAGCCTACCTTCCCCCCTTCTCGAACCACATCAGGCATCCAAGAGCCCATCCTTGCCCGAGTTCACCAGCATCTCTCCATCTTCCCAGACACCATGAGGCAAAACCACCAAAGGTGAAGGTCCACCCGAGGAACCCTCCACACACAGCCCCATCCAGAAACCATCCAAAGCCACTGCTTTTCAGCCAGGCATTAGTGGGTCTTCAAAGCCTGGTTACAACACCTCGGCTTCCTTCAAGACATCCCGTTTATCTCAAGGGCTTTCTTCTATCTGAGCTGTTTTCATAAACAGGAGAAATGAAACAGCTCGCTTCTCCAGCAGTGGGGTTTGTTTTATCAGTTGGCTGGGATGAAACACAAACTTTGTTTGACAACATTTGGCCACAACTGATAAACAGTCTTCAGAGAGAGCACACAGTATCTGAGCGGCGTGGAGGGCAGCGTGGGGGGCACACCCCGCCACGAGGAGCACGGACGGCTTGTGCAGGGGGTGGGGTGAAGAAAAGAGGAAAAAAGGGGGGAAGAAAAGAGGAAAAAAGGGGGGAAGAAAAGAGGAAAAAAGGGGGGAAGAAAAGAGGAAAAAAGGGGGGAAGAAAAGAGGAAAAAAGGGGGGAAGAAAAGAGGAAAAAAGGGGGGAAGAAAAGAGGAAAAAAGGGGGGAAGAAAAGAGGAAAAAAGGGGGGAAGAAAAGAGGAAAAAAGGGGGGAAGAAAAGAGGAAAAAAGGGGGGAAGAAAAGAGGAAAAAAGGGGGGAAGAAAAGAGGAAAAAAGGGGGGAAGAAAAGAGGAAAAAAGGGGGGAAGAAAAGAGGAAAAAAGGGGGGAAGAAAAGAGGAAAAAAGGGGGGAAGAAAAGAGGAAAAAAGGGGGGAAGAAAAGAGGAAAAAAGGGGGGAAGAAAAGAGGAAAAAAGGGGGGAAGAAAAGAGGAAAAAAGGGGGGAAGAAAAGAGGAAAAAAGGGGGGAAGAAAAGAGGAAAATCCTGCTTGTAATAAAGAACAGCGTGGTTCCGGAAGGCGTTTCCCAACACCAGGACGCTGCATCCCTCCTGAAGTTACCTGTTATTTCAGATATTTTTGGACACGTAACCATGAACAGCCAGGAGCAGCTATGGAATCACCCATCCTCCCAACGTCTGCACCGAGTACAGCATCGTTACTGAACCTGTCATTAAAATCACAGTCCTAAACTGCTCCTCTGGCAGTTTTTAATACCAAAAGCTGCAGCTTTTAACACCAAAGCGCTCACCTGAGAGCAGGTAAAAGAGGGAGAAATTAACCAAAATCCCACACAACTGCCCCACAACAGCAAACCAGGAATCCACCAGCTCTGCTGCCACCAGTAGCTATGCAGTAACGTTTGCTGTATGAAGTGAATGCTTAATTTAACTTCCAACTTCAATGTTATGGCAAAGGAAAATAAAGAGAACCCACCAGAGCAGCAGTAAAGGATTAAAACATTTCTGACAGAGTTTTGCACAAAGCAGCACGCTTCTCCAGGTACAGCTGGAAGGACAATCACACCATCCCAAGCACCACAACCACCACAGTCCTCTTCAGAGTGTTTTATAACACAGAAATAGGGCCTGGAGCTCAGAACCAGAGTTTACAGAGAAGTCAAATAACATTCATGGCCCAAGACACAGGAAAAAACAACTTTTCGAAAGCACAAAGTATTCCACATTTTACAAACGAGGGTTTTTTATGAGCACCAGCCAGTGATTCACCATTAACACAAACATCAGGGTTTCTTGTTGCTCTAAAATGAAGAGAAATGTGGCTGTCCCACCCTGCCCATCAGGGACTCCTGCTGCACGCTCCATGGTGCTCCAGAGCTGGGGTGAATACCTTGTTCCAATCCGGAGGGTGGGAGAGCTCCAAAACAAACAAACAAACAAACAAACAGCCCAGGTCAGGTTAATGTTTGATGGGCCCTGGCAGGGAGGGCAGAGCTCCCAGTTCACCACCAGCACTCCTCCTTCCTGCCCAGCTCCCAAACACCACCAAAACCTCTGAGTGAGCTCTATACCCAGGCTTGCTGCTGCTCCTCAACCCAGCACAAATCCTCCTTCACCATTAGCCCAAATTTCACAGTCCTGTTTGTAGGAGCACATTAATTCCAGTTCTGGGCCCCTCACCATCAGAAGGACATTGAGGTCCTGGAGCGAGTCCAGAGAAGGGCAACCAGGCTGGGGAAGGGGCTGGAGGGCAAATCCTCTGAGGAGCGGCTGAGGGAGCTGGGGGTGTTCAGCCTGGAGAAGAGGAGGCTGAGGGGAGACCTTCTCCCCACCTCCCCTGCCCTGCCAGGAAGGTGCAGAGAGGTGGGTGATGGTCTCTGCAGCCAGGGGACAGGAGATGGGACAAGGGGCAATGGGCTCAAGCTGTGCCAGGGCAGCTGCCAAGGCAAGTAATCGTACCCTGGCCTGTAGTTGTCTCTGCCAGGTTCCCCCTTGGCTCCCTGAAGCTCTACTCCCAAGTATAAGCATCTTCTACCAGACCCCAAGGATGGATTTAAGAATCCCAGTGATGGTTTGTAACTCCACACTAACTGCTGGGACCCTTCAGGATTTAAGGGGCTCTGTAAGCATCACGTCTCTAAACACGTGCCGATGAGAAACGGGTGCATTACCACCCAGCAGGTCGCAGTGTGTTTGACTCAGGTTGAAGTTAACACCCAGCGACTGGATTTTAGAAGCCAAATTAAGGAGGAAACCTCTAACTTGGGCTGCTGCACGGCTCATTTACAGCCAAGTTCTAGGTCCGTTTCTGAAACAGATCACTGAAATAGCTTCCACTGCTTCCATCCGGAAAGAATTTGCCAGACTGGCTTGATGTCATTACCCAAGGGACCTAACGAGACCCAAACCCACCCGTTCTTTACAATGTCCTATTTCTGTGCAGAAGCATCACAGGGTAGTGGAAACGCCTGGTCCCCCCTCTCCCCTCAATTAACCTCACAGAGGTGCCAGTATATTGTGTGTCACTCTGGGGGACCAGCTCTGATGCCACAGCCACGATGGCAGAGCACTCTTGGCTTGGCACCGAAAGCCAGGGAGGCACCAGGCTGCACCACCCCGGCTCTGCTGCGAGGCTGGCAGCTCCCACCCAGAGAGCTGTTCCAAGAGTCCTTATCTCCTCTGAAAACAAGCAGACCTGAGGCTATTGCCTCTGCCCATCTTTTTTCTAACTCATTTATAGCCAGGAAGAGGCAGCAGCTGCCCTGCTCTCAGAAACGAGGTTCCCAGCTCGTTTTCTTCGTGGAGAGCAGAGCTGCTCAGGGGACACCAGCTGTGGTCTGTCCTTTTTGTCCTGGCTCTTTGGAAATGGCAGGGATGTGGGGAGGCCTGGGAAGCAGCAGCACAGCTCCCTGCTCTCTCAGCAGATGCAGGCAGCAGAGGAAGGGTAGCTCCTCCATCAGCTGTCCCTCCATCTGCCCCAAGGCAAGGCTGCATGCAGAGGGTGCAGGTCCCAGAGCAGTGACACATCATTGATGTTCCTGGACCAGAGTGGCTCTGGGTTTGAACACAGGGTACAGCAATGCCAGGATCTGCCCAAATCATCCTTTTCTGCACCTTCCACAAGGCCAAGTCAGGGAAGGCAGAGGGGCCTCAACGTGCTCTCGTTATCGAGAGCCTGAGCTGGGCAAGGGAAGCAAAGTTCATTCCTGCTGTGAAGCCAGGCAGAATTTCCACACCACCTTCCCCAGTTTGTGCATTTCTGCTTGTTCATCTGGCAACACCAGAACTACTTTCAGGGACAGGAGGAGTTCTTCAGCAGGCAAAGATATTTTAACATCATCCAAAGCTCGAGCCCTGACGTCCTGCACACCAGAAGATGACAGAACCAAAAGCCCTACAGAGCCAAAAGCCCTCAGCAGAGCTCTGCCATCCACTGGGAACATTAATCTCCTTCCCACAGCAATCTCAAGTCAGCAAACCTCAACCCAGTTCAGCCTCACGCTCAGAGGACACATGTTCTCCATCGCTGGTGGATTCCAGCCCCTGCACAGCGCAGAGACGGGGCATCACACAAGCATTTCACATGCAATCTTTTCATGCCCACACAGGCTAACCAAAGCACATGCTAATACTGTTTCCCAACAAGATTCTGCACTTTAATTGGGTAGAAACTTAATAACTGAATTCCTGTGCCTACATGTTCTCCTGTTCAAACTTTGAAGCCAAGACAATTGGTGTTTAAATTTTATTAAGCAATAGTTATTCAGACATCCAACATTTATCTGGCTATTATAGTTCTGACTTCCTCACATTAATTTACTTTCATAAAAGGCATCATTACATCTGAGTGTGATGAACTCTACAGCAGCAGGATTAAGCAAGGATTCCCTTCACAGAAACTCTCTGATAAATACGCTCTGCCCGAGGTTCCAAAGAGCAGACAAGGTTTTAATGAGGTGCCACCTAAGCCAGAAGAGTGAAAAGGGGAAAAAAACCCATACCACACTCACTTCAAGGTTCTCACCCTTCTCCCATCTCCACGGAACGCCAGGGAAAGTGAGCAGAGAAGAAGTTTATCAGATACATTAGGAGGTTTAACTGCCATTTCCTCCTCTACTGAATGCTCATGGGGCTGTGCTGCCTCCAGACACTGATCTTGGGCTTCCTATTGCAGCCACGGTCAGCACGTTCTGCTGTGCATCACCCTCACATGGGCATCAGGGCTGGAGATTAATCCTGCCACTGTACGAACCGCTTGGGCCCTTTGTAAGTGCTCACAGGAGTAAACCACAACGCTGCCTGAACACTGAGAGCATCTCTGCCTCTTCCCCCTGCTCATTCTAACCACAACTCTTGGTGCACCTTCACAAGTACCAGTAACACAGTATTCTGGGCTTATCAGTAAACCCTGTGCCCAGCTCTTCTTGGTACTCAAAGCAAAAGGGAATTTCTAAATGAGAGTGCATAGCATGGGTGTGCTTCCCAGTGCCCAGTCGTGCTTCCCAGTGCCCAGTCATGCTTCCCAGTGCCCAGTCGTGACAGATGCCCACAGCAGCTCCCACCCATGTTGTGCCCCTGCCCCACACCACTCCCCAGTTGTGCTGACACAGCCACTTATTGGAGCTGGTTACACTCAACTGGGGAAACCTGTGCAGGTTCAAAACACCAACTTTGGGAGCTGGGTTCTTTTTAAACACAGACAGGTCTGAAGGCCCCATGTCCCCTAAAATAGTTGTATCAGCATTAGAGAGCAGGAATAAGCAACCTGTTTGAAACAAAGCAGCAAACCCCCCCTCCCCAAATCCAGAGAAGCCTCATTAAGTTGCTGCCTATGGTTTTCGCATCGCAGTGCTGCAGGTGGGCTTTGCCTGCAGCAGCTGCCAAGCTGGGCGGTGAGGACTGATAGAGGAGGATGCTGGAGAGCACCAGCACTAAGGAGCTTCACCCATCTGTGATTTAACTCCTCAGAAACACAGAAAGCACTTGAGGGATGCTACAGAAAGGCTGACTGGCACAGCCAAGCGAACTGTGTCTCCAGACCCTCACGCACCTCCACACGTAGTGACAGTTCACACTCACGTAGTGCCACCAGTCCTCACTGGCAGTTACAGCACTGCCAGGATCACTCTGCTTTTGGAAAGCTGGAGGGGTTTGTAGATTACTTAAAACCCACAATCCTGAGCACCAGCAGAGGCAGAATTTTAAGTCGGTTTCTCAGTTTCCAAGCCAAACTCACGAGCAAAACACTTAACCCAACTCATCACCACTTCCTCCCCATCTCAAACCTGCCATTAGCACAGGAATGAGACGACAGCTCTGAGACCCAGCACATGTTCTGACAACTTACAACTCTCTTTTGCGACTGCAGTACACCAGGATGATGAGAGCACGTATTAAACACTGGAAAACCCACCACAGAAGAGATTTGCAGACAAAAAGTGTTTGAAGTGGGAGGGAGGGACCAGAGCATCTCCAGAGGTAAGCTGAAGTTGACGTGCCTCCAAACAAGCCCTGGTTAAACAGGTAAGGGAGTTTTAGCCTTCCATCCTGCCTATGAGCCACCACCTGTGTTTTATAATCCCTGTAACCAGAGCAAGAGAAACATCAGCACTTCAGCAGCCACGGGGTACCATGGCTTTCAGTACAGTGTTCATTACATCAGGAAAACAGCTGATAAACATTAATTCAGCCATAAAAACCCTTCTAATAAAGTGATGTTGCTATTATTCCCCCTTAAACACCGTTACCTTTCCCCACCTCAAAGTTCTTGGGGCTTTTTATCACCTTTCTGGCTGTGGCCCTAAAACAGAAGCCGTGCTGTTCACAGCACCAATCATAGAATCATAGACTGGTCTGGGCTGGAAGGGACCCCAAGGATCACAGAGCTCCAACCCCCTGCCACAGGCAGGGCCACCAACCTCCAGCCTGGAGCTACACAAGGTTGCCCAGGGCCCCAGCCAACCTGGCCTTGAACACCCCCAGGGATGGGGCACCCACCCCCTCTCTGGGCAGCCTGTTCCAGCCCCTCACCACTCTCTCTGTAAAAAACTTCCCCCCAATATCTCCTCTCACCCTTCCCTCCTTCAGCTTCACTCCATCCCCCTTGTCCTGCCATTATCTACCCTTTTAAAAGGTTGAATCCCCTCTTGTTTATAAGCTCCCTTCAGGGACTGGAAGGCTGCAGTGAGGTCCCCAAGGACCCAAGAGAGACAGAGCCCGGACGTCCTGTGCCTCACGCTGCTCCCTCTTCACAGGGGTCCCATGTCTTGCACAGGGTGTCTGGAAGCCAAACTCTGCCTTCAGGGTCACCCCTCGGAGCCCCGACTCTCAGCCACACACTTACACCAGATAATTACAAGCAATAACAACGATGAAGTATTTCCCATGGAAGATACAGGGACAGTTTTTGGTCTACCCAGACAAACCCCCAACTTCTGCATTTGATAAACTAGAAACAGCCTTGTGCAAGCTGGTCTCAAACTGCTGCTGCTAACGGACTTCCAGCCAGAGCCAAGAGGCTCCCCATCAAATTGCAGCAGGTAAAATCAGAGCAACATATCTAATTAAACCAGGTGACGCTCAGTGAACCTTTCCACTAGGAAAATAAGAATAAAAAAGGGTTTTCCTGGTATGAAACGAAAGAAAAACACCAGCAGCCTTGCCAAAGCCTTGTCACCCTTCAGTTGGATTTCAAAACTCCTAATGCAATAGGCCAGCTCAGCGTGTGCAGAGCCCATTGAGGTCAGTTTATTATCCAGCTCTCAGCCCTGTAACATCTCTGGACAGATAAAACTGCTTCCCAGTGCTGCAGGAATTACACAGCAAGAAATGCTCCACGTTGCTAAAGCTTCCAGGGACACGGTGGAGAAACCAGCTTCAATTAACCAGCTTTGCTGCCTTTCTTCAGCACCCAGCACCAGCTAAGATTAATTCATTTTTTTAAGGCATGATTTGCTATTTACTCATACATAAGAACATAAAACATAATACAGTTGAATAATGGATTAAAATAAATTGTATCAACATAAAGTACACTCTACTACCAAGAAACCCTATGGAAAATGGGGAAAGAAAAGCCTTTTCTTAGGAGGTTATTAGTGATTAGCTGAAGACTACTCGTTAAGACTCTTTCCCAGTAAAACACGTTTCTGGTAATTATTGGCTAAGAATGTGTCACAGCACAAACTTCTTCCTTGGGTTTTTTTCCTCATTAAATTTAATTGGCTCAGATATTTCAGCAGAAGAAACCACTGCTCCAGGAAAAGCCTCCTCACCCTTTACCTACCGAAGCCTCTCCACACCATAGTTTTCTCTGTGTGAGATCAATGTATTAATATGATGCTGATTTATCCTATCAGCATCACAAGGACAACATTAAATATAGTGGTCCCACACCTTCCCCAGCCCTTTTAAACAGTACCTCAAGCAGGGACAGTGGCCACACTGTGTTGTGCCTACAGCCAGTGTGGATCAGAGCAGCTGCACACCAGCACCCGGCCCTGACGTACAAAGCACACGTGAACAGGGAGGCTTAATGGTAAACCTCGAACAAACAGAGCACACACACCCCCCAACACCCACCCAAACGTACAAAAACCTACTCAGAGCACACAAACACGACTATTAGGAAGCTCTTTTCCCCACAGGACCACCCTGCACATCAAAAAAAGGCAGGAGATGAGATCAAACGAACGATGTGTTTCCTATCTTGGTCAATCTTTATGCTTCAAGGCCCTGGAAGTTACAAGAATAAAGTAATATTAGGGTATCTTTGTAAATTTTCAGCATTTTTCAATCACAGCAACTTCTATTAGGTCACTATTCCTATTTATGCCAAAGCACAGCACAACCTGCTGAACTGAACTGACACCGTGCTCCCCCATCGAGTCCTTTAACCTGTTTCTCCATATTCAACTTTCCTGAAATTTTCATCTTAATGGCCCAATTTTTTAGATTTGGATTTTGACCAAGCAATTTTTTAATCATCTTTAAATAAGGAAATGCTTATGCTAATGGCAATGGAACAGTGGAAAATGAGATTGGCACATTTCTGGGTTGTTTTTTTTTCCCCTCAGAAACTGGTTAGTCCTTTGCCCACAAAATACGCATCATCACACAAAAACTAAATTCCCATTTTGATGTGGCTTCTCTGGGCTTGATTTTACCCTCCCCTATAGGAAAAATACTCCCTCAGTTGCTCTGCAGCCAAACTATACAAAGAGAATGGCAGACTCTTATCTCCTCATCCTACTCGCTTTAATGATTTGTGCACATCAAAGCCTAATTAAAACCATTTAAGCACTTCCATCACTGAAATCTCTTTAACGTCTTTTGGAAATTAAATTCAATTAAATGCAGAAACAAACAACAACAACCAAAAAAAGGAGGAGACAGATGTGAACGTGCAAAGGTGTGCAACAGGGATCAGCTCCTGAGCTTTCCCAGCCACACACGTGGAAATGCATGGCACTTATATATCACAAATAACCACTGCAAATATTCAATGTTGATTTAAAAACAGACCCTGCTACAGGATAGCACTAAAGTGAGTGCCTTCTACATTTCTGACCGTTCCCCACGGCCCTGCAGCACAAGAGGAACAAAGCCCCGAGCAGGGAAGTGCATGCTGGGGTGAATCAAGCTATCACAACTTGCTTCCAGATACTCTGATGCTGGAGGAGCCGTTCCACTAACATTGCCTTATATGGCCCCGGGGTGGCTGCACATTGATCTGCGAGTACGTGTCTATCTATGGGTAGGTGCCTACTACCTCGGTATCTGTAGGGCGAGAAGAGCAGGGAAACATCTGCTCTGCTCGTGCTCTGGAACAGGCTGCCCAGGGAGGGGCTGAGTCACCTTCCCTGGGTGTGTTTAAAAAAGGGGAGATGAGGTGCTCAGGGATATGGTTTAGCTTGGGATGGGAATGGTTGGACTCGATGAGCTTAAAGGGCTTTTCCAACCTGGTGATTCTACACTGGAAGCTCACTCCCCTTCTCACGTCGCCGTCCGAGGACAGGTCACGACTCAGCTCCCCAGGTGAAGGTGCAGGGGGACCTGCTGCACTTCAGTGGAAGAGCAGGAAAGAGACAGTCAGTGGTGGGAAACTTCCATGGGAACAGAAACTGTTGGGGAAAGTATCTAACAGGGAGCCACTAGCTTGAGAGCCTGAGCTAAGGACATACTGAAACACTTCCTCCTGTCTGAGGGGTACTTTGTAACTGGGCAGCGGTTAGAAACCCAAAGCCTGGTTCTCAAAATTAAATATACTATTTTTTTTTTTCCTTAAAATTGGAAAACATGTGTAAATAAAATGAGCTAGGATCCACCTAAAGCAAAATATCAAGTACCCACCTCTGCTGCTGGGAGACGACCAAGCCCCAGCACACCAAAACCTGGGTGCCCTAACACCCAGACAGGCAAAGTTACAGAATTCTGAGAGCACGAAGTTCAGGGATCCACTTTGCTTTGACACATCCTCCCACACTGATACCCCAGGAGTGTCAGGAGGAGCACAGCCATTTTTGGGGCTCCCTTCTGCCCCACCACAGATACACCACTAAACTTAAAAGCAGAGGAGTTTCAAGTCCAGAAGGCAAACCAGGTCCAAAAGGTGAGTGCTGCAAAGCCACTCTGCAAACACCAGGTGTTACTCTGGCCTGTTGTCTGCTGCGACTGTTCTGCCCCGGCTGTAGCGATGGGAAGAACTAGCAAGAGGCTGCAGAGGAGCCTACCCACACCTACCCAGAGGGAGATGGGGAGTGATAAAACAAACAGTCTGTCCTGAAAAACACGATCACCACGGGATTACCCCATTAGTAAAAGCACAGTCTGTGTTAATTATAGAGCATGGAAAGCAAGGCGTTCGAGTCAATTCTCAGTACGAGTTATGACACAGGTAAGAGCTAAGATGAATGGCAAGAGAGATCAATACAGGGGGGCTGTGAGCTGGGGAGGAGGCACTGCTGGGGCTGGGCACCGCAGCTCCATAGGAAGAGGTGCAGGGAAACTTTTCTTAATGAACTGTTAACAGAATTAAATTAGTTCAAGACTTCAGGGCAAGAACTTCTCTTACTCAATGTTTGTACAGTACCAAGCATGAGGAGGTATTTTTTCTAGTCTTTTCCTGTTGGTACCTGGCACCACTGCCCGTTAATAAACCAGGTTTTATATTCCTCAGCAGGAATTAACCCATCAAGTAAGAGCAAGAGACACGACAGCCTGAAGAACTACAAGCTGAAAAAACACAGTTCGCCACATTAGGGAGAAAAGAGGTTTGAAACACAAAGTTGGAGAAAGAAACTTGGAAAGCAGTAAGAATTTGAGGGCCTGGGGAGATGGCAGACACCGAACCAGACACGAGTGCATGAGGCAAACAATATCACAGCTACGGGGAAATGGAATTTTGGACGGCACGTACGAAGCTGGCAGAGGACCAGGCAAGGAAGCAAAGCTGAGCTGAGCTGTGCTGCAGCTATGTGCTGTGCTGCAAGTTGTACACAGCACCGGGCTTTCATTTCAGAGAGCACCAACACAGCGACTTGGAACGGGAAGCTGTGGTTCAGCGGGAGTAACACACCTAGTTCAGCATCCAGACAGAACACATCTCACTACAGGGACAGTGAGAGAACAGGCACTTGAAAAACTCAGGCTGACCCAACTTGGGAGAACAGCTTTACGACAGGAAGGAGCTGGAGCCTGTGCAGCTTTATTTCCCAGTACCTCTACCCTCTCACAAGCTGGAGAGCTTCGTGTTGATCATTAGTAACTGCAGAGAAGGAACAACCCTGCAAGAGAAGAACAACCTCCAGGTAAGTTCTTACACCTTTAGCTTTGCAATTCTACCAATATATTAGCAATATATTTCTTACTAGCAATATATTTTACATGTATCCAACCCTCTGAATGTAATATCTGAGTGTAATCTGTTTGGGTTTCCCAACTGGTTTCCAGCCAGCCCTCTCTCCATCTCCCCACAATTCGGGGCGTTCTCACTGCTTGGCAAAGGTGACGTCAACACTGCTTCTTTCTGGATACAAACACCAGGACAGAAAAGGAAGACAAGCAGACTCCAGTTAAGTTACTTCTTTGCCTCTGTTAGAGGTGGCTGTGAGACTACAGTAACACTAGAGAAAGAAAATACACCTGTACAACAAACCACACGTGAGTAACAATCTGAAATTACGTGGCCAGGAACAATAACTGCAGCAGAAAAGAAACCTCAAAGTCACTAAAGTCTCAAGACTATTCTTACAGGCTGAGCCCAAACACGACACTGAGCGACGAACCTTCCTCCCAGCTCCACACACGTGTCGCTGCTGGCAGAGGCGGCCCCACAGAAGATGCTCACACTCCTTCCACACTCCACCCAAGGCAAACCCTGCCTACAGGAGTTGCTCACCTCATGTCTCAACTGTCAGACTCAGCCTCAGACTATGGCTGGTTGAATTGCTCCCCTCAGCAGCGCAGATTTCTGTTGATCTGGAGCGAAGAGTAAGAGGAGCGATGATTAAACAACTCGCAGAAGAGGAGGATGAGAGAGAAGGGAAGGCAGCAGTGAGCAGTTACAGCAGCTCTCCTAAGCACTGACAATGCAGGGGACAGTGGTGTCACCATCCCTCAGTCACAGAGTCCCATCTCAGCCAGCATCACACCAGTCACGTATGGCTTTGGTCACAGCCCACAGCAGGAGGGACCAGGGCAGAACACACAAGTGCAGCAGAACATCCTCACCAGCAGCCGTGAGCTGGAGAAGGAAGGAGGAACCGGTCTGTATGTGCCAACTTATCTACCAACTGTAATGTCAGGACAGATTTCAGCTGTAACTATTTATCTACAGAGCCTGAACAGCACAAAGCGTGTGGTGCTGGCAGATAAAAATATGTGGCTTCTCATGAAACACTTGGGTCACAACCATGGAGAAGCGTTTGGACATCCCAGCTTGCTGAAAAGACAACCCAGAAGCGATGCTTTGCTGAAGCTTTATCAAGTTTAGATCGCTGGAACTGGGAAGAAAGCACAACACACAAATAAATAGGCACGGCTCTTTTTTCTGGTTGCTGCTGTCCTGCTCAAAGACCTACCTACCCCAGGCACTCGGTCCTGCTCACTCTGTGGTTGAGACATGGGAGAAAAGTTGTAAAATGAGAAGTGCAGAGATGTTTTAAGGAAATAGTAGAGACCTGAAACTGCTTTTCAGACCAGAGTGGAAATTTCCTCCTTTCTTTCATGACTATTAGAAGTGTTCAGCAGAGGAGCACTTGCTCTCACCCAAAGCTGTGGATACATCACATAGGAAATCATAAATATTAATACCAATATATCCTACAGCCAAGGTATTGATAATGCCAAAGGGTAAAGCTTTCCTCCTTGTTTTTGACTGTCAAGGACAGCACGCTTTCCATGACAAGCCATCACACAACTCCAGAACAGTGCCCACACACAGCCCCGGCACACAGCAGCAGCCCTGGAAGTTTAACGATGTTTCTCTCATTAGGGGAGATAACGAAATGACAAATCAAGTCAACAACCACTCCTCCAGAGCACTTGACCAGGCCTCATTTCGCAATAACATCCCCGGGGCTGCAAAGCACTCCAGTCCAGCAACTTAAGGGAAGTATTCAGAAGGTGTAGAGAGATGTATGGAACCAGAAATCAGCCCGTGCAGAGCAGTGTGGTGACTAGGAGGGAGCTGGCAGCAAGGTGACACACAAAAGCAGGGGCTGGAGCAGCACAAGCTCCTTTCACAGACTGCTGATGCTGAGTAAGTGCCCGCTCAGCGGAGGCAGTGGGAGGGCTGGTGGACATCTGAGGCCACGGGAAGGCTTCAAAGCCTCAGAGTCTTCGTTAAGTCAGGGACCAAACGGGACCGTAGCGAGCTGAGGAGATGGGCTTGTGAAGAGAGGAGCCCATGCCTGCACACTGAGCTCTCCTCTCCTCGGGGCAGCATCTCCCGGGCTGCATGTGGGACACAGGTAGCAGCGTTCTCCCTTTTCCCCACCCCCGAAAAAATGAAATTAACCCCTTTTGTGCTTCAAGGAGCGAGTGGAAGACAGAGCAGCTGGCAGCTCTAACACCTGCACCGCACGTCTCTGCGCCTTCCTGCTTTGTTTGGTTCAGGGGGAGAGAGACAAAAGCACCCTTGTCAGCCCAGGCTGGAGGAACGTTAAGCGACGGGACCTTCGATTGCAAAACATAACCGGATCCTCGCCGGGGACGATGCTTTACATAACAGCTCCCCAGCTCCTCGCAAGGCGGGTGCGATGGCGTGCCACAACCCCCAGTCTCCCTTCTCCCAGCCCTAGGGCAGCACCTCCCCAACACCACCGGCTCCCCAGCACCCTGCCCGCTGCGTGCCCGGAGCGGCTCCGGGCCTGGAGCGCGGAGAGCAAAGGGGAAGGAACAAAGCCCTGACGCCAATTACTGGAAAAGGATGAAACCCGGCGCTGTCGGGGGACGCACCGGGACCCACCCGAGGGCTGTTCCACCGGGGCCGCCCGGGTGTCGCTCGCTGCCGGGAGGGGAACGGGGCCGGGCACGGACACCCGCCGCCGCGGGAGCTCCTCTCGGCGCGTCCCTCGCCACGTACGCGAGCGGGGAAACGCCGCGGCCCGAAGCGGGGATCCCAACCGGCGGGAACCCGCAGCCCGGCGGGGCGGGGGCGAGCCCGGGCCCGCGCAGGTAACGCGGGCGCGCAGAGCCGGGCCGCCCCCGGGAAGGGACGGCTCCGGGTGCGGGAGGGGAAGGCAGGGCGGGCCGGGAAGGCTCCCCGAGAAGCCAGGGAGGGGGAGAGACACGGGACCGAGCGGGGTCCGACGGCGGCCGGTACCAGCGTCCCGCCCGCAGCGGAGGAGCCGGGGCCGGCGGGAGGGCCTGCCCCCGCGGCCAGCCCCCTTCGCCCCGCGGCCGGCCCCCGCGCGTTCCCACCCCCGGCCGCGTCTCACCTCCGCTCGCCGCTCCGCTAGGCCCGGACCATTTCCTGGCTGCCGCCACCGGCCCGCCGGGCGGGGAGGGGGAAGGGGGGTATGCAGGGGGGGCAGAACGAAATGGGCGAGGGAACAGGGGGCGCCGCCGCCGAGTCACCGACCGCCCGCGGGAGCGCAGGGACGGGTCCGGCCCCCGGCGGGGAGCGCGGCCCGGGGGAGGGGGGGGAGCGGCTCACTGGCGGGAGGCGGCGGCGGCGGCGGCTCCCCAGGGGTCCCGCCGCTCCATCGCGGGACGGGGCCGGGCTGGCGGCGAGGCGAGGTCGGGGAGGGCCGGCGACGTACGGCCTGCGCGGCCCTCGGCCCCTCGCCCGACTCCGGCCTCGCTCCGCCCGTGCTGCCGGGCCGCGGCTCCTCCCGCAGCCGGGCACTCGCGCTTCCCGGCAGCCCCCGCGCCGCCGCAGCCCCGCCGCCGCTCACGTGACCCGGCGACGGGGGACTCCGTTACCACGTGACCGCGGGGGGCGGGCTCACGGCGGGCCCCGCCCGCACCCGGGAGCAGCGGGGCCGGGGCTCCGCAGGGCGGGATGGCGGACCCGGCGCTGCCTCCCTCATGAGCACCGCCGGGCAGCCGGTTCGTCCCGCTTCGGGCTCCCCGGCCCGGCCCGGCCCGGCCCGGCCTGCCCCGAACCGGCGGGTCCGAGCGGAGCCGGGCAGCCCCGGGAACCGCCCCCCGAGCCAGCCCCGGTACCTGAGCTGCCCGCGCCCGCCGCAGCGTTACCGCCCCGACCCCCCCCCGCCCCGCTCCATGGACACGGTGAGGCCGAGACGCCCGGCTCAGGCGGCGCTGGCTCCTCAAAGGCAGCGCTCGGGTAAATGTCATTTCATAACGCAAATTAAACCCCGGGGCCAAGGGACAACAACCCCCTTCTTCATAAAGCAAATCCAAGCGACAGCAAGAGCCCCACGGACTAGGGACACCTCCCTCAACACTCAGGGCATCAGCCCACAGGACCCTACAGTGCGATTCCATCGAGGGCCCCCAAAACCTGCTCCTGGCTGGTACTCGATTGTCTGGACTGGACGTTCAGGTCGTGGTTCTCACAGCTCCCCGTTCCTCTCCCTGAAATGCCATGCCTCTTCCCCAGGCTGCTTTTCTACACAGCTGCACCAACTGCTTCCCTTCAATTAGCAAAGGCAGCTAATCCTGGAATAATGGCTCTTCGGAGCTGCACAGGTCTCACCTAACTGCTCAGGAAATACAAGGGCTCCTGCTAGAGCTTGGTGGGGGTTTTAAGATTAATGATCTTTTGTATTTAACCAAGAGCTTTGGAAGGCAGTAAGTAACTGAAGAAATACTGGATGCTTTTTCTTCAACAGGAAAGGTAAGAAACCAGGGTGTCAGCTAGTGAAGGATGAACTGGGAAGGCTCCTGACAGGCTGGAGGGTTTTACTCTGTGAAATAAGACTATGTGGAGACAAACAAAAAGGGGCAATTAAAACCAAATGTCTCCAATTCAATTTTGAATTTCCCTGGATGGCCAAGAAAGCTGAGCCTCCACCCTCTCCCTTCCACAGGTGCTCCTCAGCTCACTCCCTGCACGCCCACGCTGCCACCCAACTAAAGCCTCCATCCCTCAGTGTGAGACCTGCACCCAGAGGGGCTCTGCACCCCTCTTCCAGCAGCACCCCCACAACAACGAGGTCCCTGACAGCAAGCTCACCACCACACCTGCTCCCATCATCGCACAGGGCTTGCTGGACCTGCCAAGATGGTCATAAAAATCCCTTATTCCAGGAATTCCATGCAGACACTTAACTAGTCTCTAGCACTGACATTTGGATTTGCAGCGAGCATGAAGGGAGCAACTACTGTTCAATAATTTATTAGCTTTTCCCATCAAATGGTACATTCACTCAACAAGACAAACAATTTTCTGGCAGTTTTATTTACAGTCTGCAGAGTGTTCTGTAAAACACAGCGATGATTACAGACCAACACACACAACATACAGATCTTCCAACAGTTAAATAAGCACAGTTTATTCAAAATTAAGTCTACACACTACTTTCTCCATAGAAATATAAAAAATAGTTTAGTTACTATATTTTACCTAAACCAAGATATTTAAAGAACTCTTCCACGTGTGATGCCCCCTCCCCAAAGAAGGGCACTGCATCACAAATTAACAAACTAATGCCAACTGCTTCAACCCACCAAAAAAAGAACAAAGAACTTCCAATTTGTGACCAGGAGCACTCATTCTGCACTATGTCTGGATTCTGTTGGGAGTCTTGGGTGGGTTTTTTTGCACTGACTTGCTTCCCCATGCCCGATTCTCACAGACTCTTTACATAAAGACAAGGGACTGGTTATCCTGCAGACTGTAACGCCACTCACCACGTGCCAAACACCACAGATTGGGAATTTTGCATTACACAACCATTTTTGGCAAAAATATCAAAAGGGAAACACCTTCCTTAGGGACCTCTATTTAAAGGCAACTCCTTTTCTTACTGAGCAGCCAGTGAAAAGAGCCTTTTTCCTACCTCCTCGAAAACAGCGCCCGTTTTTGCTTGTTACTACTATTTCCTCTGGTTTTACTGACCATCTTCTGCACACAATGCTGATGGAGCTCTGAAAAACATCCACTCAAGCCCTTCTTGCACTAGGATTACAAAAAAAAAAGGCACAAAGATGAAACTCCCAAGCAGCATCAGTCACCACTCTTGCACCGCGCACTGTCCTCTCTCTGACACGGACACCGCCGTAAGAGACACCCCGTGTCTCAGACAGCCCTACAAACACAGGAGCTAAGGAAAGGGGTGAGTTGAAAAGATGACAGCCTCTGTACAGCACAAGCAGTATACTGATAGTTAACAAATGAACACTATCTAAAGGTTTGTGTTGTAGTTAAGACTCGACCTGGAAGAGACAGGAAAAGCCACCAGAAAGAAGCTCAGCAGCATCTAACACGTTAGCAGTGAGATGGATGGATGGATGGATGGATGGCCCTCTCTGTGCAACACTCTGCATTCCATTTCAACAAGGAGAGCACTCATACAGCCAGCAGCATGAAACTTCTGCTTCTAAGGGCCTAGAGGGTTTCCTGGATGGAAGTGAAGCTGTCCTGAACAGAGTCGTAGCATCTGATGCGCAGCAGTATCTGCAACAAGAAGCTTTTGCTTTCCAGCATGTAAACATCCAGGTTACTGGACCTTAGCTCATATAAACAAATCTGATGATAGATTTTTTTTGAACTAAAAAAGTAAATTTTTTTCCATAAAAGGATAAACCACAAAAATACTCTCTCAGTAAGTCTCACGTGCCATTTAATACCTCCCATGTCCTATCAACAGCTATGCAAAACATCTAGAAAGTTTTAGCAGTAGAAATGTTGACCAGTTAAACTGTTTGGCAACCAGGTGCTCAGAACATCTTTGAAGAGCGTTAGCATTCACCAAACCACAGTTCTACACTGTACCACACTATTTCTTCTTCTTTTTCTTTGGTGGCTCATCATCAGAGCTACTGTCTGTGCTGCTGCTGCTGCTGCTGGAGGAGCTAGAATCCGACTCAAAGTCTGAAGAGGAGGAAGTACTGCTCGAGGATGGGGAAGAGGAGGAAGTGGAGGAGCTCTCATCACTGTCACTGTCATCAGATGAGGAGGAGGTAGAAGAGTCTTCGCTGTCAGATGAGGAATCGCTGGCTGAACTGTCGCTGCTACTGCTGCTGGAGCTGGTCACGCTTTTAGATCTGGAAGGAAATAAACACAGAGATGAGAACAGGCCTGCTCACAGCAGCATTCCACACACAGCAATCTCTTCACTGTGCTGTAACCCAAAGATCAATTATCTGGTCTGAAAATTTCCAGGACTGACAGTGTAAGACAAGCCCCTGTGCCTCCCCCCAGTCCTGAATGAACACATTTTGACCGTTGGAGCAATGGCAGAGTGACACAGTGTACACGGTGTAACCCAAAACAGGGCTGCAGGAAAAGGGTAAGTTTGGAAGCTGGCAAGGATCTTGTTCAGAGTGTCTGCTGACCTGGCTGAACAGAAGAACAAGGCTGCAAGAGAAGCATCAACGTCCTGTACTGCTACAGCCGTGGGGAAGAAGTAACAGGGATCAGATCCCAGCACACCACTGGAACGAGGAGTGGAGCTTTGGCAGTGTAAAAATGGGTGGAAATTCCATCAGTGATTTCACAAATGTCAGGATTGTACCTGACAGAAGCTGTTCTTAGATTACCAAAGTAACCTGCCACAATGGGATGCTTATGTTTTCAGGGTGGAGGAGAAGGGGTGGGAACAGCCCATGGTAAAGACAGAATTACAACCAGAGCAAAGTGGATTTCTGTATTCTCTGCAATTTATCTTTTTTTTTCATGTTTAAGGCAGCTGTTCTCCAGATCAAGGTCTCTGATTAATTAAGGCAATATGAATTCCAAGAAAGTAAATTAAATTCTCCCATAGATCTCTCTCCAAGCAGAGTGTAAAGCTATTAATTCACCCTGCTTCCCCCACCAAGACAACCAAACAGCACACAAAAATGCAGAGTCTTTCCATTAGAAAATTAACATAGCAGCTTTTATCAGAGGGTTTGTTTAAATGTAAGAACTCCAGAAACACCAAAGGTAATAAGGCTGTTAGAGAAAGAGTAATGTTTTTCCATCCTCTCAGCCACGGTCGTGTCAGCTGACAAATCTGAAAGCATGCATTAAGCTATGAACCACTGACATTTTTATGAGATCTATAATCTGTTATCACCCTGCCTGCAGACACAATGGCTATTTATTACAGCTAGGTCCATAAGGGCTGGTTAAATATGGACTTACTGATTGTGAAAAGCTGTTTTTAAGATGAGAAAAGAAGAGAAAAACAGGACTGGTTAAATCAAAAGTTTCATTTCATGTACAGACCCATTTAGATGGGCAAGAATCAGCCAGAGGATTCCCCTGAATAACAACTTTGTGACAGGAGATTAGGAAAGGGGAGATCAAACTCCACAGGAGCAGCCCACAGACTGATATCTAGGTCATAACCAGAAACCCACTCAGAGAAACTTGAAAGTGTAACACTCTACCCTGCTTCTCCTAGGGGAAAGCCAGAGCAGATCCATGAAAGGAGCAACAAGCAGATACTTGTTTCCAGATGATGCAATGGGTTGGTAGTTAGAGAATGAGGATGGAGATGGGAGCAAGTAAAATTCACTACTCTGCCTGTCCCAGTGAGGTAACATCACAGCCCAGATGTTATTGATGGAGAGATCAAAGATCTTTGGGTCTAGTACCCCAAAAAACTCCTCTAGCACTCATTCAATCTCCTCAGAATGAGTTCACAAATGTTATCATCTTGATTGTGAGACACTGCTGCATTTTGTAACACAGGCTACCAGCCCTCTCTGAGGGGTTTTGTCCTTTCTGATTATACAGCAATCCCAAGACAACCCCAGGGGACTGGAAACCTGAACTGAATCTACAGTTCTGGGCACGAGCAGGGCTGGGTGCCTGAGGAAACAAGTGACCAAAGACAGGATTTTACCCTTCAGACAGGGAGATTTCAGTAGCATGTGATCCAAGCCTGAAGTGGGCTTTCAATGAGTAACCAAAGTACACCCAGAAGAGAGCTCTGTGTCACCTGAGGTCACGAGATTGTACAACCGCTGTTTGGCCTGTTCCTGTTTTTCTGGTTAAGCTTGTAGCCTACTTATTACTGTTTATATCAAAACAAACATACACTATGCAAAAGGTTAGTGCTCCCTACTGCCAGAACACTGGCTTTGGCTTCTTCCCCCCCCCCCCCCCTTTTAAATCTGGAACTTCTATATTCAACAGTAACACCCTGCTCCATGTGCCACATTTCATTTCTCCTGCCTCATGAAACTACAGCCAGCAACCGACCAGGAAAGGGATTGATGGTGATGGATTTGGTGCTTGCATAAAAGCAGGACAATAATTCAGAACTAGAAGTTTTAAAATCTTAAGCAAAAGGAACCAAGCCACCCCCTCTCCCCTAAATCCTTCCACTCTGTTTTTGCACTGGCTTAGAGCTCAAATACTCTGAAAATCATTATGCCAAGTAGCAGACTGCAGCACATGAGAAAGCTGAGGAAGGAAGAGGTCTGAACTATGTCATTTAGATAACAGTTAATTTATGATCTCACCAGTCCTGAGTAACCCCAACAAGAAATGGAGAATAACTGAGAAAGGAGCCTTTGAGAAAACAGGTTCTCAGAGTAGAAGGGCAGTCTGACACAGCCACATTCCACACAGCCTAAAAGAAAGGTGTGTGTTAAAACACTGCTGGGGCTTATTGACTGCCACACAAAGCAGAAGGCCTAGTCCTTCAAAATCTCCCCAAACCTGGTTTTAGAAGATCAGACTTAGAGACAAGAGAGCAGTCAGCCAAACATGAGGACATGACGAGGCGATTACTGGTCAGACATCATCCCCACAGGTAAAGCTCAGGACCTGATTAGCAGCAGTACCACAGCCAGGGCTCCAGCTGGCCCTGGACTGGCTCTGCTAATAAAGACAGAAGGGAATTCCCAAGGAAACTTCACTGCAAAGTGAGGTATGAATATTGTTAAAAGAGAAAGAGTTCTTGCCTCAAATTAGTACTTGTGGGGAGGAGGGATTTCCTGGATTTTGTGTTGGTCTGGGATTGGGGTTTTTCTGTTTGATTTTGGGGTAGGTTTGGGGGTTTTTAGATGCTTTACTTCATTCTCTAGACAAAGGCTGAGAGAGAGACAGCTGCTAGGAGAAGGGAATGAAAGCAACAAAAGGAAGAGCAAGATGGGTAGGTGGAGTGATTGCTGGCTAGAAACCAGTGTGCTGCTCTGGCACAAGTGTTTAAGATCCACTTGCTGAGCTCTGAGGCAGAAATAGGAAGACTCTTGATTATTAAAGTGAGATCATGTAGAGACAGGGCTATGGGTAGGGGGAAAAGCTGAGCAGAGTTTATTGGTTTGGAATGGGAAGGGTTAGAAATTCTCCAAATGTCTGGGTACAAATGCCTGTAACAGGCTAAAAGCAGGAAAGTGAGAACTGTATTTGCAATGTTGACTTTCCCCACAGCTCCCTTCCACATCTCCTGCTGCAGACCCACTGCAGGATCACCCACTAAAACAGCTGCACAACTTCTTGTTGTTCCACACATACCTTTTTTTCTTGGTCTTCCTTTCTGCAGTACTTTCTCCAGTGCTAATTAAAGGGGAGAAAAAACAATGGCTGAGATTAATGCAGTAGGAAAATTAAACAAATAGGAGCACAGTGGAGCTGAGTGTAATATTAGAAAGCTGGTATCCCACCACAGAGAGCCACACAGCCCAAAGTTCCTCTGGCATCCCTTTGCAGTCACTATACCAGCCAGAAAAACAATACCTACAGATCAGGAAAATGCATTTTTTTAAAAAGGCATCAAATCACCTGTAATTTTCTGTGATAAGTATGCTCTGGTCTTCATATTAAATGGAAAATTACACTTCGGGATGGGAAAAGCAGAGGAGATAAGGATACCAAAATAGGTCTGTGTGCCTATATTTAGCAATAACTGAATTGATTGAAACAAAGGGTAAAACCTGAATTAGTCCATCACTTTCACCACCTATTTTTTCCAAGTACAACAAGACACAGAACAATCAATTTATAACTGATGCTTTCCAGCTATTTGTCTTTCAGCTTCCCACATGTTCATCCACTCACAGGCAGCTGTAGTGGTAAATGACATAGAAGAAAGTTTCTTTTAACAAAACTGGGGGTTTTTAACCAAACTTCCCCTCTGAATTTTTGTTTATTTATTTAGAAAAGCAAATAAACTGTTTTCAATGAAATGTTTCAAGTAACCTGCTCTTCTCAATCCACTGCAGACACATAGCACATCATTCAACCTGGAACATACACGTGTGATTAAAGCAGTCCCTCACCACATACTTACATCATGCTTAATGTGCCACTGCTCTAGGAGGGAGTTGTGTGTTCTTTCATAAATCAGGATGCTTTTTCCCCTCAGATGAAATGTACTATTGGAAACCATCTTAAACACATGGAAATAAAAGCAAAACCTGCTAATATATTTCCCTTGGAAGTCAGAGAGCTGTATGTGTTGGTAAAGACTCCAGAAAAGGGTAGGAAGAAAAAAGCCTCAAGTGTAAACTATACTGATTGCAATGAAACTACTCAAGGCCAGAAAAAAATGGATTTTCAATTTATTATTTTCTTGTACATGGTATGAAAATAATATAGTTGCCCAGAGAAGAGTTTTCCACAGTCCCCATGATCTCCTGGGGGCATGAGGAAGATTGGCTGATCTTCAGATTTCAAACCAAATTACAACCCCTCCCACAGTGCTGAATGTCATTAACACTGACATTGGTGAGGCCTCGTGCCCTTGCCCCAGGTATCCAGGAGTCTCACAGGTAGGAGAAGTCACTGAGTGAACAGAGTTAGCTCCCAAAGCACCTTTCAGAAGAAGGGACCTCACGCAGCCTTGAGTAAGCCAGGCACAGGTCTAGGCCTCCCTCTAGTGTTTAATGTACGGATAAGTACAGGAGTTCCCTCCTCTCCGGAGCTCCACAACTCGAGGGGTCAGTCCCCCAGGTCAAACAAATCTTTTTCAAGACACTTGGAGGCTTTTCCCCCCTGCACTGTCTTCAGACTCAGGCTTCCTGGGTTTGGTTCCATGCAGCAACATCAGGAAGGAATGAGCATTTCCTCACCACTCCCCTCCTCCCAACTCCTGCTCTGGGATGGGCAAGCTGTGGGTGAGCTTTACTGGCACACCAGTAAGGAAGGAAAACCTCTGTGATGTCCATCAGAGCCGTGGGGTCAACACTGGGCAAACAGAGAGATCCTGCTGAAAGGAGTTAGTGCTGAAAAATCTTGTAAGTGGCTGCCAAAATGTAAATATTAACCTTATTAGACTATGTTTGCCTTCTGGTTAATGATTCATTGCTAGATCTTTAAAGATGATACAAATACTCAGAAGAAGATGTATAGGAGACCAACTTCACTGCAGACAAGATAGAACCTTCCAAAATAGCTGTGCAAAAAGTAAAAGTGTGACCTTGGCATCTAAGGACCTGGACACCTCACGGTACAGTTAAGGAGCTTCAGAGAGCTTATGATGATATAACCAGCACGAACCCAGCCCAGTTTAACCAGGATTAAAAACTGTTCCCATCTAAGGATTGCTGAGTCTTTCTTTCATGAGCTGACTGCACACCACGGACTGCTACACACTCCAAAAACTCCGTAACAGACCTAAAATTATCCCATACACAGACCCAAGCACGATGGCCAAGGAACAATGTCACCCTCAATTCACTATCCTCCACGGATGACCTGCAGAATTCCACAGAAATTGGGCAGAAAAGGAACATGGAAAAGTCTTAAACTCAATCTTTGCCTTAAAAATCTTGCAGAAGTCTTCCAAGCCCTGTCTCCAAACAGAGCAAGTTCTAGAGCTTAAGCACTCCTGCTTTCCTACCTCAAACACTAAGGGATTACAATTGCTTCTGAATTACTCATTGGATCAAAATTAATTTTAAAACCAAACATTTTATGTCACTGTTATAATGGGCTTCCACTTAAGCCAGTGTTTCAGCACTCTGATGCACACTGCTGCCTCAGTTGACACAGCTGACAAAGTGGAATCAGACCTCCCTGCCAGAGGGTCCCACCTATTTTCTTTCCCTGTTAAGATAAGAGAGCTCAAGGTGTGAACATTCTCCCATAACTCAGTCCCTGGCAGCAGAAAGGACCTACAGCCAACACACCAGGCTGCAAGTGGCAGTGACAGAGCATGTTTGCAGCTCCAGCTGTGACAGCTCCAAATGTTCCTGTCCCTCGGTGGGGCTGAGGCAACAACTCTCCAGCTCCCTATATCTGAGTTGTGGTGGCAGAACAGACACCTTCCTACACAGGAATATCATTGAAAACTCGTGTGCTACATTAGTTTTCACTTTGTCACCTGGAGTTCCTTGTTAAACCAATTATTAAACTTGAGGGAAGCATTAAAGTCCACTGGGAGCAACGCAGAAAGGGACTCACATTGCACACACGCAGAGCTCTGCTTAGATGTTTCTGTCTAGCAGCAGGGATCCTCCTCAGATGTCAGAAAGGGAGATAATTATGCCATTCAGCGAGCTGTTTTTAACTTGTGCTTGAGAGTCAGAACCACCCAGTAGTCCATCCACTCATTTATCCATTGCAGCTCACACTGAGTGTTCACAGGAGCTGTGCTGGCACAGACCCACCCTCAGCTCGTACCCAGACACGAGTTTTAATTGCACACTCTACCAACAAACCTCAACAGAAGGGAAAGAATCAGAGCTTTGTTTTAAATGCATTTACAGTCTTCACACCAACCTCCTTGTACAAGCACATAAACCAATAAAGTCACATAGCCAAGGAATTCGGGAAGCAGAATTCCATCACAGAAAAAGGCTCCAACTGCCTCAACTTGGCTTAGCACACTTTTTGTCCCAGAGATGCCAATAAAGTTTTTAACATATTTTAGACAAGCAGGTGTTAATGAACATCATCTTAATGTTGTGGGGCCTGTGTACGTACTCCAGCTAAGACACCAACCGGCTCTACTACTAAGCAAGCATCATGCAGCCCAGAAGAAAAGATGACAAAAACAGCCTAGGACCCCACCTTTCCTGCTCAAAAGTTACCTTTCCATTAATAAATCATAAAAATTTCATGCTGCCAGCCTTACCTTTGCTGCAGTAAGAGATGCTTCTCTTTCTCCTTAAGGATTTGTGCTAACTGAGCCGTCCTCGAAGGTCTGTGCAGGTATTTTCTCTTCCCTGTACACTCATACGTCCAGTGTCCAAACTCTAAACACTTCTGACATCTCACATGCTGCTTGTTTGCCTCCCTGTAAAAGTGCAGAACTGCTTAAGTGACTGATTCCAAGCCAGCTCTACCTACTGAAAAAATATCACAGCTTTTTCACAATACAGATTGTTAGCAGCAGTATGTAGTGAGGACTAAACCAGACATTCATGGGTGCTTCAGCTATTACACTGTTCCTGCCCTGATTTAACACATAACAGAATTCAGGTAAGTGTATTTCCATTTTTCTTAAAGCATTCTCACATCAGCAATTTATGAAAGAGAATCTTCTGCTAAAGCAGCAAATGCTGAACTGCTGATATCAACCATCACCACACTCATCAACCACACTGGGCCTTCCCTTTGGCTTTTACCCCAGCTGCTGGTCAGCCCACCTTGCAGTCTCCCCTCACTCTTAAAACCCCATAATTTCCCACCCCCTTCAAACATCATAAACAATTTTAGCATTTTGGAAAACACTGCTAGGACCATTCCTGTCCGTGAACAAAGGTTAATCCTATCCCCAGAACCACGTTTGGATCAGCTTTTAGCATCCCAGGGTGGAATTGTACCAGTGCTGTTGGGAGCGATTGTGCTGCGGACGGTTTGTCACCTGCCCGTGGCTCCAGCTTGCTTCAGAGCGTGTTAGAAGGCTGCTAGCAAAGAGCAGGCAGCTTCATTTCCAAACCCTGGAATTCAGCACACAGACCAAACTGGCAAATTCTCACAGCCAGCTGGGATTCTGAGCAGGTAAAGCAGATGATCTTAGTCGTGGCTTGTCTGGATTTACTGAGATTCATTAAAGGCTGGCAGAAGGTTCATCATAAGAAAAGTCAGGCTCCTGCCCACTCTGTGCACTGAAATCAAGCGAGGCTTCACTGTCTGCTCGGTACCATCCACACCTGAAGTGTCTGGTGAGCACTTTACATCCACACTTTGGTTTTCACACTGTGGTAAAATCCTTCGATCACCTTTAGATGCCACTTAAGGCAGAAAACTCCTATTTTTGCATTGTAGCTCTTAGTCCACGATTCTGAAGCTTTACAAAAGCTGGTCTGCTATCATCCCACAGGCACCCTCCTCCTTTACAAACACGGAAACTCATAGAGCAGTCAAGTGACTCACTCAAGGTCAGAATCACAAATTACTTTTAGAGCCAGGACTGAAATCACGACTCTGTAGCTCCTGCACAGGTCACTGCCACTGCTGGAACTCATTACCACCTTCTACCATTTTCTCCAAACACCAAGACACTAATTTTTCAAGGTGAGCCCATCTACACTGTCTGAAGTTAGCCACCCTGGCTTCACCAGGAGGGAGTTCCTAGACTGTTCCCTTAGCATTTGGAGAGCACAAAGTGGCAGACCAGCAGTGAGCCCTTTTCTCTCCAGAGGAGTGTTCCTTTTCAAGACAAAGTCTGAATTGCTTCTCTTTCAACTGCAGCCATCACCTCCAGTGACAGCTCTTCGGGATTCTGAATGGGATCTCCTTCTGAACATCCAACCCTCTGTCAATGCAGAGAGTATTTGGCTTCATCATCTAGCCTTAGAAACACTAATCTAAATCAGCACTAGAAAACTAATTTAAAATTGCAACCTGTGCTGCACAATTAACCCAGACTCTTAAGAGTAATAAGCAAACGAAATGTCTTTGAGTGGTTCACTTTGTTTTGCCTTGGACTTCAGGCTCTGCCACAAGAGTTATGTGTAAGTACAACGACAATACTCCCTCCTCTTCATCAGCATAGAAAAACATCCAGTGTTTAGAGCTTGCATCCCAAACTAGCTCAGACCCAGAAAGGAATCTTAAAGTAACACTCAGAGAACTCAGAATTCCCAGGGCTTTGGTACTACTCCCATTCCCATGACCCAGGCAGACAACTCCACCCCAGCAAAAAAGGTAATATCAAGCAATAGAAGTAATTACCAGGGAAAGAGATCGGGTTAGCTCAGCAGCCATGGATCTGTAAATGCCACATCAGCACCAACAGGTTTAACACGAACACAAAGCACAAAACTGAAGTGAACTTTCAACAGGGATCAGTGAGCGCAGCAAAGGCTGGCAGACATACCCACCACACACATTGGGACATAACAAGAAATGTAAGGAATCACTCCTTGACTCGGGATAAAACAGCATCTCAGAACGAAATCGCAGCTAAAGAGAACAACTATTGCAGAAATGCTTGGCAATTCCAAAAATGCTTTGAAACACTTTCATTGGAAAGTGTGCCAGCATCTCACCAGGACAGAGCCAGAACAGAACCATAACTGTCCCACCAAACAGCTCACAACACACACCCAGAACTTATTTTTTAACATTTAAAGTCCACGATAAAGACTGGAAACTGCCTGCAACAAGACCTCCCCTGACTGAAACCCACGGCACCCCGACCCCGGCTCGGCAGCCTTCTCCTCACCCACTATCCGTTGGTGTAAACCCCAAAAGCAAGAGGATAGGGAGCTCCTCTCCTTTCCCACCACCTTGCTTTCCTCCCAGGCGCATCACCCCCACGATGCCGCTACCGGGGGTCGCCCCAGCCGTGTTTTGGGGAGGTTTATCTCCAGGGGCTCTACCCCAGGCTCAGAGCACCTATGAGGAGAGCTGGGGCCCAACTGCCCCGCTCGCGGGGAGGGGAGCTGCGAGGGGAGAGCTGGGGGCCCCCGGAGGAGCCTGGGCCGCCCCTCGCAGCCCCCTCCCCGCTCACGGCTGCCTCAGAGCGCTACCCAACGGGTCCCTCCGCGCCCCGCTCGGGCTCTCCCGCTCCGCCACAACCCGCCCCCCGCCGCCGCCGCCTCACTCACGCCTGTCTCCGAGCGATGAGGCGGTGCATGGGAGTCGCCATCTTAGCGGCCAGATCGGGAAGTGAGGCGCGGGTCGCGCTGCATGCCGGGCCGTGCCCTCCGCCTCCTCCTCCCATTGGGGGACGGAGCGGCCGCCACAGAGAGGAAATCCTCCCCAGGCCGGAGGGGACGGCGCTGGGAGGGTCGCGCTTTCCGGCTCGCCTCGCCTCCTCCTGCGTTGCCATGGCACCGGCGGGGAGGGAGGCCGCGGACGGCCCGTCCCCGCCGCCGCATCCCTGCGCTTCGACGCCTCGCCCAGCCTGGTCCCTGCTGTCCCCTCCGCTACCCCTCCGCTACCCCCGCAAGCGCTCGCTCGCCACGGCGCGGTGTCTCCTCGGGGAGCTCGGCGGCACGGCCTCACGCAGCCCTCCGGCCGTCCCGTCCTGACAGGGCCCGGCTGCTGCTTCCCCCTCCCTCCAGGCCGAGCGTTAGGCGAGCCTGCCTCACACTCCAAGTCCTGTAATTTCCCTCACAAGGGATGCGGTTTAAATGCCCGAAGAACAGCAGAACGGACTTTGACCTGCCAGGAGGGTGCAGAGAGGTGGGCGATGGTCTCTGCAGCCAGGAGACAGGAGATGGGACAAGGGGCAATGGGCTCAAGCTGCCCCAGGTTCAGGCTCAGCTCAGTTGGGAGGGAAAAGTTCTTCCCTGGCAGAGCTGTGGGGCTGTGGCACAGGCTGCCCAGGGAGGGGGCTGAGTCCCCACCCCTGGGGGTGTTTAACAGACGGGGAGATGAGGTGCGCAGGGATCTGGTTTAGCACAGGACAGGGACGGTTGGACTTGATGATCTTAAAGGTCTTTCCCAACCTGGTGATTCTGTGACTCTGTAACTGTGAGAGCCCCGCTCCAGCCGTGTGTGTGGCCAGGGAGCCAAGCACTGACACACGATGGCCCATGTGTGATGCAGAAGGGAGCTGAGGTGAGGAAGAGTGAGCTCCTGGAGCCAGGCGTCCCACTGCCTCGGGCTGCTTCAGCCTAGAGCAGGCTGGACTGCCTGGTGACTTGGGGACAGCTTCTCCTTCATTAGTCCCCATGAGTAACTCAGCGTAGTTGCGGGTGGCCTACTGCAGCTTCTCAGGAGCTTCCAGCTGTGCTATGCTTCCTATGGGGAGGATAATAGCACTCTGGTTGTAATAACAGGAAGGCTCCAAAAAACGTTAGCTAGATTTCAGGAAGGAATAATTTAACTCCTCATCACTCCTAAAAAAAGTTGCAAGCACTTACCACCATACTAATTTTTGGCAGGTCAGTTTTTCATACCCCACAAGGACAGAAAAGGAAATCTTAGTATAACAGATTAATTCTGATTAATTCCAATTAATTAAGATTAATTCTGCTGCGGGTACAGTACATAATCGTGGCTCAGCCAGCACAACTCTCAGGGCCCAAGGATACCGATGAGTGCTGTTCAAGTTGGCCCAACGCATTCTGTAACTGCTTGTAAGGAAATACAGATGTATCTAGGAATCGTAAGGCAAATTCTTTCTCCCACTCCATTCAGCCCAAGAGACTGTAGTCTCCCAGCTATGCCAACAGCAGCTCGTATTTTTGGCTCCTATATCATCTCCTTACAGTCTCTGGCATGGGAGAGAAAAAAGAAGAGTCGCTGCGTCCGGAGCTTTCTGATGGCACATACCTGGCAGGCAGCCCCTTGGGAACCTTTGCCAGCTGGCACAAGTAGAGCAGCCAATATCTTGCATTCAGGGAAGCAAGGAATCCGGTGTCATGGATTGGCCTTATCAAAATTCATTGTTCTCTCATTGAATCGGTTTTAAAACAGTATCTTGAATTTTGTGACAAAAATCCTCAGAAAAACATATTTTTACATGCTGAATTGTGATTATTCCTACTATTACTGTCCTGGAAGTACTTTCTACCCAACCATTTTCAGTATTGATTCAGAACTACCTTATCGTAGGACAACTGATAGGCAGTAAGTGGGCATTCCACTGGGCATTTACATTTAGTGAAACATGAACAGTTACCCATCTGTAGCGGTTTGGGATCAGCTATGTAGCTCTTTAAAAAGTGCTCCTCATGAGTTGGTGGTATTTGATTATTACATAAGATAAAAACACATACAGTGTTTTCTTAAGTTCAGTAGAATCACCTGTATCGGTGGGATCGTTGCTGTGTGAGGAACTGCAGAAAGAGGGTAGGAGGCAGCCCTTGCTGAGACAAGCTCACACGTGCCTCAAGGGAAGATACAAGACGGGAACATGGTACAGCAGAACTCGTGGGGGTAGTAAGAACAGATGGCTATACAAGTTTCTATTTTAAGCAATTCACAGTTGTATAAAAATAAAATATATGTCATGTATAATACAGCAGTAAAAATCTGATGCTTTCAGGCACTGAGTATCCCAGGTCTTGAATTAGCAGGCGTGTGGCATGGAAGTGTTGCACCTCTGGTGGCTCTGGACCAAGCCAGAGCCAAGAGATCTTCAGCCATACTTCCTGAGGTGTGTCACGTCACATTTATAATGACAGAGATGGTAACAGCACCTGCAATGGCACCAGTTACTTATCACACAGGAAAGGTAAGATACCAAGGGATTCTGCTAGACAACCCCACCTCATCAGGATTAATTACCACGTGACTAATTGTTGAATATTCTGGTAGTTCCTGTCTCCAAACTCTGTAACTGTGATGTCCACAGCTAGTGGCTGTTCTTGTGTGTGTCATGTTTTCTTCTGTGCCTGGCACTCCGTGTGGTATCCCATCAGCGTCCTGTTTTGGTGATGCTCTGCGATAACCGCTGATGAATCCTATCTGGCACCTCAGCTACACTCTGATGGGCGATGCTGCTCTGTTATAAACTCAGCAGAGCTTGGTTGGCCTCAGTATTTGCGTTGTGATGTCTGGCAGCTCCCTTCTAATGGAGAAAGTCAGACAGAAGAATTTGCTGTTTTAAGATTGACTACGAAATTTCCTTAAAAAAACCAAATAGCTAAGAACTGCTATTTATAATAATCCATGCTTTATAATAAATTCCTGGCTGCTGATCCCTTCTTTTTACATCAGTATCACTTAGAATCTTGGTGAAAATGACTCACTGATAGCAGTATCCACACTCTACTTCACATTTGGTGCTTCCAGCACCTGTACAATGCTCCTAATGATGATGCAGCAGAACAACCGTTCCCTAAATTAGCCAGTAAAGCAAGATTTCTGATACATGCCAGATTCCTCCAGGGAGCCTGTGGACTTCTCCCAACACAGAGGTGTCAGGGATGTACCTTTTATTAGAACAACCTGCTTACAATCCTTCTACCTGAAGAGTTGAAAGTGTTCTTGAGTTCAAAGCCAGCAGGTTCCTACAGCCTGAAATCTGTTCAACAGCCGTTCTCTCATGCAGAGACAACTCCCCACAGGGCTGATGAGCACAGAGGAGGACATGACTCGAGACCCTCCGGATTAATGTGCAGCGTCATTGCCCAGCGCTGGCTGCGCTCTCAGGAGAGGGTTCCAGGGAGCTGCTGCTGCTCAATGAACTGTCCGTGCCCATAAATCCTGCCCTGCACATTCTGTTGCTATTTCAAGTGGCAGTGTCATTAACCTGCTTCTGAATGTGCTGGGCAGGGACATTACTTTCCAAAATGTGCACCTCTCTAGGCAGGAAAGGGAGGGGGTATGCAGGCATCACAGGGAAAATACAGGGAAGTGCTGAAGGGTCAGTGGCACCAACACTGAGCTGCCTCCTGTCAGCTTCTCAGACCCTTCTGGCTATACTTCCACCCTCAGCACTTTTCCCTGCAAGCACATTGCACACCAGACCAGGGTGTCAGAGTGTTTGTCAAGGCTCTGTATGTGAAATGTTCTCAGAGCTTGCTTTCCATGGCTTGGGAAGGACTGAGCCCATGAATGAATAGTGAAAACTTCATTGCTGAGACTGCTGGCTACTAGTGCTGGTTACATGAAATCCTGATGAGTCTTCCAAAATGAGAATTAAAACACAATTCGAACTGGACTGAGAAATAATAATAATTAAAAAACAAACCCCGACCAAAACAAACAACCTGTGCTGGCTACTGACTTCCTGTATGTAGAGCTGTTGGCATCTTCAGCATCAGGGAAAACTAAGAGAGGCAGAAACACAGAAGATCCTTAATCAGGCAGAACTGGAGGCTGGAAAAAAATCTCCACGATAAAGGAATCTAGTCAACAGATTTGAACCACTCCCTGTCTAGGATTTCCTGCCTCCACTCAGCTGTACCTGCAGTATCTGCAGGTCCACACACTGTGGTACATTCAGGTAACACAGTAGAGTTGGCCAGGTTGCTTTGCCTCTCTGCAGAGGATCCAAGATCACGTGAAACTGTGTGTTACAACTTTGGGGTACAGAGACCAGTTCTTTTACATTTGGCTCAGGTATTTCTGAATAGCACTGCAGCCGCAGTGTAGACACAGTTGATGACACTGGGAGGTCCTTTGTTCTGCTTTCAGGGTTTCTGGATTCAGGACAAAAATTAAAAACTATGACACTGCCTGTGGAATAACATATCTGAAAGAAACGAAGCGATCTTGCCAGAACAGGGTTTATTTCTCAAGTTAAAGCTTTTCCTGATGTTTTGCCAGGGCACCTGGAGTTTGAATTTCCAGATAACAACCTACTTCTTCACAGGAAACAATGCCACACCTGTAGTAGAGCTGCAGACTGAAATCCAAGAGCAGGGCAGGGTGTCTGGGT
The DNA here is from genome assembly GCA_020800305.1 of Porphyrio hochstetteri. NCBI lineage: Eukaryota > Metazoa > Chordata > Aves > Gruiformes > Rallidae > Porphyrio > Porphyrio hochstetteri. The sequence goes on along the minus strand of CM036919.1, from coordinate 1,582,600 downwards.
GGTGGAGCTTTACGTCAGAGCCCAACAGAAAGGAGTTTAAGGGGAAGTCTGGGTTGGCACTGGGCTGCTGCACGTTTCAGATGGGTCAGAATCCATCAGGGGTTACTGAACCAAACATTTTAAATATGCAAGGGAGGGGTTTCTACCTTTTCCAGACACTGGTTGGCCTAATACTCCTTCTACCCGCAGAGACTTCCATAAAAAAACCAGCCATCCCAAAATGAATAAAATCCCAGTGTTTCTCTTCATCACAGCACAACCAGAACAGCCTAGTGAAATGAACACTCGCTGAGTGAACCATGAGCACAAACACCCCACCCTGCTGGGCTTCTGGAAGGGGTATGATAAGTGAAGCACCTGTTCCCACCCAGCACAGCACCTACACTGCACAGCCCATGGCCTTCTCGCCTTGTGCTGACGGGTGGATTTCAGCAAAGCAGCCTCAGCACAACAGGGTGGGGAGCTCCAGGTGAGATCCCATCTGTCATGATCTTTCCAAGGACTCACTTGTGAGAAGCAGAAATACAGGAATCCCTTCCTGGACATAAAGCATCACCAGCTCCAAATCTTCCAGTTATGTTTCTTGTAACTTCCCAGGGAAGGTGGGTTCCCTCGTTCCCTCTTCTGTGTTTTCCTTGCAGTAGGAATTGCCCAATGTATTATGACATGACATCTGCATGGTGAAAAGGGTCTCCTCTTCAAGCAGCATCACGAAAAGAGTTTCTTTCAACTCCTTAACAGCTAATGCAAGACCTGACAAAAGAAAAGTACTTGTGATATATATAAAATTAGTGCCAGTGTGGATGTAGGTCTGTTCTAGTAACGTTGGTGCAGATACTCAATATTTATGTCGGTAACTAAGAGCAGACACTGGCTCTATGTATTAAAATCTCAGGCTTGCATAATGTCAGCGTCCTTTGGTATCCACCATATAAACAGGCGATTAGAGGAGAGTACACAAAGCTGAAAGGAAAATGATGGATCTGATAGTGATCACTTGAAGGAAGCTTTTTGAGCCTCACATCGGATTAGGCCTCATTAGGTACACTGAAAGGAACAACGCACCCCAAAACTCTGCATATGGATGCCAAACCACAGTTCCCACTGAAATAAAAAGTAGAAAATAGGCTTTGTTATTAAAATGTATTTAAATTAATTTAATTTATGATCTGTGAACTTGAGATGAACACCCCTTTTCTAGGGGGGGAGCACTGGTACAGCGTTGCTATGGGCTGTGGTGTTGTTATTCAGACTGTAGCCTCGACGAGTGCCTGCTGGGTCACTGTTCCCTGCTCCAGCCTACAAAACTCTGCCCTATTTTTAGATCCTCAGCTCACATTTCAGCGAACGCCAAGTATCTCTGTGTGTGTCAACAGATCGCCAACGTCTCCCGAAGGAGTGTAAAGCACGTCAGCTTAGCAGGGACGTCATTTGTGTGTGCAGTTTGTGGAAGCTTACATCATTAAATATGTCACTGGAATGTATTACATCGATTTAGGACAAATTCAGATAGTTTTCTTTCCTGGGCAGCCAGCCAGCAGACGGCAGCGTACAAGGGAGCCTCATCGGCAGGCGGAGAGGCTGGGGCTGGCACAGCCGTGCTGCCTGGCTGGCAGTCTGAACCCGAATGGGATGAGACAGGAAGGCGGTCACCCAAACCAGACGTGTTTGAGGAGGTTTGTGGACTGTCTGGATGGAGAAAATAGGGGCTGAGCTCCCGTCAGTGTCCAGCCACAGTCCTCTGCCCATCTGAGATGGGCTCACGGGGTCAAACTCTAGGATCTGTCAACAGTACGAGTTCAGACACTACAGGGAAGGGCACGACAAGGAGGGAACAGTAGCATCGACCCTCAGTCTTCTGGGAGTTCAGAATTAGAGAGTTCAATGTTACCCACTGGGCACTGCTGCCACTTCAGTTATCATGGGAGCATTTCACTGAATCCCATCTATATAACTACCCGGATTCATCTCTAAAGCTGTCTGCTTTCTTCCTCCAAGCTCTCCTGGTGTTTCCAAAGCTTGATTTCCCTGGGATCCCCCTAATTACAGAATTAAATTATTAGTGATCAGTCTATCTCATCTGTTCTTGTCAGCTGGTCTTTAGTTGAAGTCTTATTCCCACCCCCACAGTGACAGTCTCCCCTCCTGTATCCATTCACTCATAGGAAGGCGATCTCCTTCCATAGCACAGGCAGTTCCCCTGCCCATCATAGTGTCCTCCTGGGCTTTGCTCAATGCTTCAATGTGACAAGAACTAAACCTAGTTATATTATTCCACATACAGATGGCACCAACGCTTTCCTGTCTCAGCTGGTGACACCTCTTGCACCTTAAGATACATTTTTCTTCATGTTTGCTCAACCCCTTCCACTCACAGCCGTCCTCTGCTCAGCCAGGTCCCATGCAAGTCGCTCTCCTTTGCCATTATTTCCTACTGATGACCTTCCAGTTTCTATTGGATCTTTTTTTGCTCTTAGTTCACGTGTGAACTACCTTAATCTTTGTACCACTGAATTTCATTCCAGTCTTACTACTCGAGTCATGGGATCACAGTTTTCCATCTATAATACCTCCTACTTTTATGTGACATCAAAAAGCTCAATCAGTGTTAACATTTCTCTCCTAACGTGTTGCATTCTGTGAAGGGAAGCACACTTGCATGCAGCATTGATTTCGTTCTCTCCTTAACGTAGCCACTGTTCCATATGTTGAAATGATGTGACATCATCCTTATTTATCAATATGTTAAAAATTCTTTCTGCTGCACTTCCAGCTCAGTTCAGAATTCGGTGGGGAGGCTGACGCTGTAACCACAACCTGTCTGAACAAAGCCACTCACATTTTGCTGCCACATTTCATGAACCAACATGCTGAGAAAGTCACTTACCTATTCAAAATCCATTCATGCAGGCAGGCTGCCCCAGAGCTCTAATTTACATATTAGTAAGTATATGCAAAACTATGAACTGGCCTTAATTATACAGTAACGATGTGTGTGTAATACACAACATCCAGGAGCAAACAGTTGTTTCAGGACACATTTATATACCCTTCAGACTTACACGCCTGTTGCTGTAGTGCCAGTCACTTTCCAATGTTGGTTTGCTTGTATCCATTTTCCCTCTGTTTTTCTATTTGCCTTTTTTATGGTTTTTTTTTAAATTTTCAGTTGGTCATTTTGGGTTTTGTTCAGTGGACAGTTACCCAGCCCTGATACTTCAGTAGCTGTGATGACTTAATTTGTAAACACATGAAATCTAATTATCTTTCAAGATAAAAACTATGGAAACCAGAATAGGAGGGAAATTTATCATTTTGACATTTATGTCACTGCAAATTCTTGAGATAACTGCACTGGCAAGAACGGGTCCCAGTAACCTTCTGCAGCACACAGAGGTGGGATTTTCTGAGAACCACGTTATATGAGGTATGATTCCTATCAGAGTGCGGGGCAACACGATACTCCAGATACCCTCAGCTGAGGAGATTGCAAAGCCCGTTTCTATTTGAATACCCCAGAATAGCACGATGAACCACCCGGTAGATGACACGCAGTGCCTATTTACAGCAGCCCAAAGAATAGCCTGGGACAGAGGGCAGCTCGGATTTATTTTAAGCCCATATTCATTTTCATGTTTGCCTGGCATTAATGAATTGCAAGACATGCCACTGTACACTCAGCCTGAAGATACTGAGAGACATGATGGATGCAGTATGTGAGTGCTGCCCCTTAAATCACACACCTATACAGATACCAGAAAAAGGAGGATGCTTAATCTGCTGGGCGAGGATTTATCAGTGAAGTTCCCCAGAGGAGTATGTTTGGGGCAAGGCTCGAGGCTGCAGACAGGTCAGGACTAAGGCACAGATCGAGTAAGGTGCTGAGGGAAAGCACGATGAGGATACACTGAAGAACCTGTAAAATCACCTGTAGCATATGAATGAACAGGAATGCATCAGTCTTTTTTTCCCTGTTTTTTTTTCTACCTATGGTTTTTGAGGATTACACACTTGTGATGCCTGCCACACTACAGAAGACCCATTTGCAGCTCAGAGCAGTGAAATGGTATCAAGTATAACAACAGCAAATTATTCCTTCTTTAAAAAATAGCCAGGAGTTTGAGGCCACATAATGTCATGGTGGATATATTCTCTGACTTGTGTTTTCTTATATTCAGCCATCGTTCATTGAATATATAACTGAATTCTGACAGTCTTGATGTGATTATGAAACTTTAATGCTTTTGCTGTTTTGTTTACATTATCTTCAAAAGTCTAAGAACTTCTGAGACATTTTGTTCCTGCTGCATCTTTGACAGCCCCTTTTTTGATGATTCTTTTTCTGGATTTTTCTCATTAATTTAAAATAAAATTGCTGATTATTGTGATAAGAGAACAAAAAGTATTCAACTATTTATCACTTTACTGATAGGCAGCTAAGTAGCAACATGCACAACATTCATATGCATAAATAAGGAATATTTAGTCTGATGGGGATTCACTGATTATATATTTACGTGCACAAGAAACTGGCAAGTTACTTGCTTGGAAGAAGACAAAGTCTGCCTTGATCTAAGAAATTAAATTCCTTCCTTAAATTAATGTGGCGAGGTGCTGTACTACCTCATAGTTGAGTTTTGCTTTGACATTTCTTAATGTACTGAGACATTTCTTCTGGCCATACGTCTCCATTAAAAACAAATGGATTGGGGCTGCAAACCCAGTTTGAAAAAGCGTGAGAAAGCTTATGAAAGCCATGCTAAACGTGCAGATTCCTCCTCACAATTTCCAGCGTGTCAGGTTTATTTATTCTTGGTTTTCATGGTTCAGGTCTTCTGGAATAATTAGGTCCCGTGACAGAGTTTTAAAATTATAATGTAATAAATGCCTCTGTGGATTAAAAGCTGAAAACCACTGAATGTCAGTGTCATGAGTTCTGGGCAATTCCAAACCAGCAGTAACTCAATTTCAGAAGCTCATGGACAATTTAACACAGAAAGGATCAAACAATACAACAACTTCGGTGCACACCCGAGCAGAGGATGTATCTGTGGGGCACTGCGGAACAAATCCCAGCTTGGAAGGCATTTGAAACAAATCCACATGCTCCAGGGATGCTCCTTAAACATCCTCAAGGAATCACAGCAAAGTTTGCTGCCTCTGTATTTGATCTAAGTTTGTGTTTGTTTGCCAGGAGAGGGGATGTGGGGCAGCATCGCTGGGGCATTTGGCTGGGCTGCAGCCAGGCAGGGACCCTCATCCGTGCGCTCGGAATCAGGTCAAACACACCTCCGATCCAGCCATAGCACAGGGGCTATAAAAGGTACCTGAACTTGGGTCTCTTCTTCCTTCAGCACCTTACTGTTGTACTGGGGAATGGATGGAAACACAGCTGAAGAGTGCATTTGAGGAGCAGGCTGGCCATTATTCCAGACATTTTTTCTTCCCACTCTTTTTTTCCTCCCTTTTCCCCTCTCTCTTTTCACTTCTCCTCTCTGCATCTTACCCACCACATCTGCACAGGCAGACTTCATTTCCCAGTTTGCTTTCCATGCTAATGTAAGCAATAAAGAAATTAAGACTTACTTTTTGACTATCATTTGGTTTTAGATCACTCCTCTGAGCGTAATCGTCACTCTCTAATAGCAATTATCTCAGGCTGTTACAAATTTATAAGACAAGAGGCACTGGTCTGTTCTGAACTCCCACCTGGAAAGATCAGTGTCCCACCGAGGGCTGGAAATGTTGACCAAGGTCTGATCTATATTGGAAATATAGATATCTATATTGGCATATCTATATTGGAAATTTGCTTTAGATAAGACAAAGATGCTTCTGTTATTCCAGTTCCTTTCCTGTCAAACACAGTGAAAAATCTGTGGCAAAAGGAACATCCAGTTTGAAGTCAATCAGGATTCATCAGAAGTTATAGAAGTGTCGGGGCAGACAGCAGGCCTGCCGGTGGCCTAGCTCTCTTCTCCCAGGATTTAGGCCCTGACAATATTATTCTGTTTCCATGAGAGAGGAAAAGTTACTCATGCTCTGAGGATCTTAATAATCACATTCTCAAAACACAGCAGCCTTGTTGATAAGGGTACAGGCTGCCCTAAACCAAGAAGCAGTTATGGGAAGGTATTTGGGAGTAACGGGACATGTCAAGAACCAACCATAACAAGAGGATCAAAACAGCAGGTGTGCGGATACTTTTAGGCATTAAAAGTAAACTAAGGATATTTAGCTATAAGATAGGTTCATCAGAACTCGTTATAATCACTGACCAATCAATATGGTGTGAACAGTGTGTGTAACCAATTAGCAGTTTGTTAGCTTGCCACATTTGCAGTAAAAAAGGTCTATTATCTGTGTGATTGCACCTAATAAATGGCTTCACCTAAAATTCATCTCGAATTGCGTGTTGCTCTCTGCCGGCCGCCACATAGAAGGGGAGGGATGGAATATAAAAAAGCATACAGAGAATAAAAAGAAAGAACATATAGAACCAAGTACTTATCATGCCTTCAAAAGTCAAGTGCTGTCAAATTGACAGGGAAAATCCAGAAAGTTCTGTTACCCCTGCTGGTACTTTGCTGTTTCATTTTACAGTCACTCTCTCTACTGTTAATCAGTCTTCACTGGGGAAGAAATGATAATAAAGCCTCATTCAAGTATATATATTACAAGAGTTCAGGATAAGCTATGTGTCTTTCAGCTGTCATCAAATCCTAATTACTAGTGGAAATACTTCTTACAGTCTCCTCATCTTTCATACATTAGAAGTCTCACTTTTTACAAGGAAAAACATTCAGAAGATAGTGGTGGTGGGAGAGAATCATGGCACCGGCTCTGCTTGAGATGGCTACATTACAACACCTCAGGTTTTGAGTTGATTTATCTATTTTTCCTCCAGCCGGGGGAGGCTGCATGTGCAAATCAGGCCAGTTTGGGTTGGAGGGATCCCTCTCCCACTTCCTTTCCATCCCCATGGGCAGCAGCTCTGGGGAGGTCTCAGAACCGTGTCCTAGTGCAGGGGCAGCCATCACACATGGCCTGTGGCTGGTGGGAGCCTGGAGGGTCTCTGGGCACTCTGAGACAGATCCCCTCTGAGCCAGGCTCCCCTCCACTGGCAGGGACTCTCCTTCGGAACATGAAAGTGAAAAAGACTTAAAAAAAGAGGAAACGGAATCCGGGTGATGTTCTTTCTCACTGTCCATTGTGCGGCAGGTTTGTGTTGTACAATATTCTCCACGCAGAGCAGAGCAGCAGGCTGGTTTCGTTCTTTGGCACCTCGCTCTACGCTCAAGGACATCCGAGGTTAAACGCTTCATTATTATTCTGTCATTAGCACCATGATGCAATTCCCAGCCCACCAGCAGCTGCCAGTGCGGTGTCGCTCAGCACACTGCCAGGAATCGCAAACACGCAGGGCTGAGGCTGCTCAACAGCCTTTGGGGCAAGAGTCCTTCCTGCCTGAAATATTGGATTTCTCTGCCATGTGTTTTCTGTATCATTAAAACAAAGAGCAGCGATGTAAATATAGGGCTGGGAATTTGGAAATGTGCTATTTATAACACATGGCATTGCTGTATTTTAGGCACCTTTTATCTCAGAATTAAAACCATTCCCAAACATTGTTTCACGCCAGTCACGAAGGTGAAGTACCAGGATTAGGTTTGTGTTAGGATGAATCCCAATCCCTTCTGCTTTCTTCCCAAAATGTCCCCTCAGCAGAACCCTCCCACACCTCCAAGCAGAGCAGTCGGTCCAGCACCCCGTCCATCCTCAACCCGTTCCTATCTCCTGGGACAATAGGGATTTTTTTTTTTTAATTAATATTATTGAACTTTTTAGAGATTCCTGATCCCTGTTAGGGGCACAAGGCACTTGGTGGCAAAAGGCTGCCCTGGAAAACATAATGTAGTGATACAGATGCAGGAGTGACAGTGGCCTAAGCCCTGAAGACAGACACACTCATATTAAAATTTTATGTGTTAATTAGAGAGTGGCTGCTCCGTATATAAAGCAATCCTAGGCTACACTTTATGGGTAGCAAAGGTGGAACCAAACTGTCTTTTAAGCACATTTCAAAACTGTGAACTTAAGGATCCAGTGTATGTTTTTGTTCAGCGAGCCAGATGCCACCACAGGTTGGGTTGGGTGTCCTGGCCTTGTCATGCTGAGGCCTGGAGGTCACCCCTGCGCTGCAGAAATGTTCAAGACCAGTTGAATGCTTCTGTGTGCACACACTCATTTTAGATGAGGCCTTTTATCCCTGCACTGCTTGCCCGGTGCTGCTGAGGGGTTCTAGGTAAAAGGAAATGGCCATTGGCCCCTGGCTGCTCTGGAAGTCAGCGGATGCAAAAGGCACGCAGATGCCACCATCATGCCTGTAGCTACCTCACGAACACCATCGGCGAGGCTTCCCTGAATTTTTTAGTACCCGAGGGTGTTAAAGTAGAGAAAGAATCACAAGATTTTGTTGTAGTTTGGGGGAGAAATCAGTGGTGCAGGCCTCTTGAACTGACAGGCCACAAAATGACAGTACCCTAACCACAGAAGATACCCAACGGCTCAGGAGGCGCTCAGGCCCTTTTCTGCCAGGCCTGCTTTTCCACCAGCCCCGAGTTAAGTCATTTTTGACACGCTGCTGTCCCTCAAGCCCCGTATGTCCTCATCAGGTGACTACAGCGGGGGAATAAACCAAAAAGGCCTTTATTTTCTGAAAGCCACAGGCACCCTACGACGGCCTCAAGCCCGCGAGGAGCCCGTGAGAGGGAACACACTCCTGAGGCGCAGCGCCTCACGCCGCCATTCCCGCCCCGCTGAGGCGAAGGACGCGGAGCCGCCCCGCCCCGCTCGCCCCACAGGCGCGGCCACCCCCGGCCCCGCCCTTTGCGCGCTCCCGCGCCTGCGCGGTAATGCCCGGCCGCATTCTCGCGAGAGGTTCCCCCTCCTCTCAGCGCTGCGCTCGGCGGCGGCCCGACGGGATCTTTCGAGAAGTCCCCCCGCCCCGAGGAGGCAGCGCCCGCCGCCGCGCATTTAAACGGGCCGAGCCGCTGGGCCTCAGGCGCATCAGTCCTTCTCTTCTGTCGCAGCCATGTCGGTGGTGGGCATCGATTTGGGTTTCCAGAGCTGTTATGTGGCCGTGGCCCGCGCCGGCGGCATCGAGACCATCGCCAATGAGTACAGCGACCGCAGCACGCCGTGAGTGGGGCTCGGGGCGGGCCGCGCCGCTTTCCCGCCGCCGCCGGGCTGAGGAGCGGTGCTGAGGCGCGGTGCTGAGGCGGCGGCCGCCAGATGAAGGGAAGGCGCCCGCCGGCCCTGGTCCCGTCCCGGGGCGGCGGGGCAGTCGCGGGGCGCTGCTGGGGGGTGCGGTGGGCTTTCCCCCCCCCGCAGCGGGTCGGGAGAAGCGGGCTAAGGGTGTAGGGAAGGAGCGGGTCCCGTGTGGCAGGCGCGGGGGGTGTTCCGCACGGCGCTCCGTGCACCTTGCCTGCGTGTTGGTGTGACCACTTTGTCCTCCCTCATGCGGGGCGCAGCTCGTATTGTGGCAAGGGTGAGGCCCTCGGCTGAGAGAAAAGGCAGCAGTATCCTTCGCTGCGGGAAGCCAGGAAGCTCGGTGTCTGCTCGGTGTCTGCTCGGTGTAATGGCACACCTGTGTGTCCTCCTGCGTCCCGCTCCCCCGCCGCGGCCGGGCCCAGGAGGCGGGTGAAGGCAGCGGCTGCCGCTTGGCTCTGTGCGAGCGCCTTGGCCTGGGCTGGGTCACAGTGGAGGGAAGCCGCTTAGCAGCCCTTCCGTCAGCCTGGGCATTCCCTCACTCGGCCTGGGCTCGGGCTTGTTTCGAGTGTGGGCCACCACGCTGACAGGGATGGGGAAGCGCGATGTGGATAGACATTGCAGCATCAGCCGGCTGCTTTTCTGGATCGGTGCGATTTGCTGGTGAACTTGGTCTTGAAGTGTGTTACTCTTTGCAGTCTTTATAGTATATTTATTCTCATGCAGCTTCTACAAATAGGCCTCCCAGCACATTCCTCAGGAAGAGTGTGTACTGCCTGCTTCTAGTAAGAAACTGCCTAAGAAAGGTAGGATAGCTGGGATAAAACTCCTGAGGCTGAGTTGCAAGGTAAAGGTGGAAAAAGGACTTCCAGTGCAACTGATCTGTTTGGGAAGCTGTCCTAAAAGTATTTCTACAGCCTACTATATGTTGTAGTATAGCTTTAAGTAGATACTAAAGTATATAGCTGTCTTAATGAGACAGCTGTGTTGTCTTAGGGTTGTTTTGGTGTTTTATGATTCCTCACATCTGATTAAAAAGACCAGAGGCATAAAATGACCTTGCTGCTCATTAGACAGTGCCTCAATTCTGTTTGCCTGCTGATTTCTCTAAGCAATGCATAAGTGGAGAGGAAACTTTCAATTCACACGTGCTAGAGTAAAGACTAATCTTTTAAATACTATCAGTGAAAGTTTAATGGATAGATGTGCTGCAAAAATAATTAAAGAGTTTTAAAGTAGTCTTCTGATAGCTCTGTGTATCTAGCCCTGAGGGAGTTGGAGTTAAGCTCGTATCTATTTGAGATATGAACACAAATTTCACTGAGTGGAGGAGATTAGCTATATAGAATAGCTGACACAATGCCTCTTTCAGGAAATAATTGTTGTAAAAGGCTGAAGTGAAATTGGAAAAAAAATTAACATAATGAAAATGAAATTTTAGCAGGACTTAATCGTCAAGTGCTGTTCTGAGGCAATGCAGAAACCCACTCTGTAAGCAGACGCAGCTATTAAAAGAAATGCTTAATGATTTTTAAGTGTCTGTCTTGGAAACAGCCTGGTTCAAAAAGCGAGTGCTGAGCATTTCCTTAGTGAGGTCTGCGGAGAGTCATGCAAGGTGTTGTGATGGGTTTCCTCAGGCACTGGCTCATGGTCAGGGTTAAGCGGGGTGCTGTCTATGATGACAGGCATGTTCTGGGAAGGATTAGTAGATTTGTGTTGCTGTAATCATTTGTATTGGTGAAGTAAACCGCACTGAATACATTGCGCTTAGTTCAGTGGCACAGGTGGCATTCTGCTTTCAGCTCTGCACTTGGATTCTGCCAGAATCTTCTAAAATTCAAACTTGTACCTCCAAAACCAGTGTAAAACCTGTTGGTCTCTTAATATGATATTCTTAAAAAGGCCAAGTGGTAGAAAGAAAGCTAATAAAATGAGAGGAAGCGGGGGAAATTTAAAATAGCTTTATTGTCCCCATAAAGATAAAGGGATTTGGATTAAGTGGGGTAGTTGTAACTGATCTTATGAAGCCAGTGCCGACTTTCTGTGTAGAGAAATGTGCAGTCAGGGGCAGGGGATGACTTCCAAGGAATTGAGAGAGGAAGGGTGGGCAAAGGTGAAGTAGTGCTTTCAGGTGTGCAAAGGAAGTTCGAAGCTCTGCTTAGGTTGCTTCATTAGGTCTCTACTGACCATTGCTGTGATTGTTTCTCCTTAAAATGCTATGGTTCATTATTCAACTTCCAGTACACTGTGTGATAGTATAATTTGTATTTAATGTGTTAACCCTGGTTCCCATGGTGATTTGGGGAGTGAGACTGGCTGAAAATTCTTCCTTCTCTCCCTCTTGCCAGTTTAACTTGCCCTTCCACCAGGTCCTTGTGTGGCCCTAATGCTCAGTTAGGAGCCAGGGTTAACTCGGGAGAAGGGTCGGGATGGGCAGGAAGGGAAGGAGCAGAGTAGAACCATCCCCTTTGTGCAGCCTTGGAGAAGTGTGGCTGGTCAGAAAGCCAAGCAGGGGGCAAACGTGCTTAAGAAGAATATATACACTTCAAGGATTTATTCTGAGTGTGCAACAAGGAAGCCTGGTTTTTTGATTACTGTGCTGTATTCATCTAGTGAGACTTGAGATTTTAGTCTGGCAGGTTTGGAGAGTTCTGAATGGTGGCTGATGGCTTGTGAATCCAGCAGTGAAAAAGCTGGATTATCTTTTCTTTGTCCAGGAGGAAAGCACCAATTCATGTTCCTATCTTAATTCCTTTCTGGAGACCAGAGTAAATGAATAACTGTCTTCCTGCTTGGGGCTTGTTAGACTTTTGTTCTTTTTAGCTGCATTTTCAGCAGCTCCAGTTCCCTTTGTATGAGCTTTGAGGTCTGCATAGCACAGAGCTTTCTCACTTTTAACTGTTCCCTTGCAAAGTTGTTTCAAACAATGAGATTCATTCATAACTGTTAATTCTGTTGCAAGATAGGCTTTAGGGTAGACCTTGTTTCACTTGTTAATTTGTTAATAGTTGGAAGAAGGTATAAGCTAAATGCAGTTATTGCTCTTGTCTTCAGTGCTGGTTTTAACAGTCTGTTAGGATCAATTCTAAACCTCAGGCTGAGTTGGAATGGGTTTCTTGTGGCAGCCCTATGGCATAACCCTGCTGTAAAGCAGCTTCTGGACCACAGTGAGCAGCTTAGTTGTGCTCTTGGTGTGCTGTGTGAATAGAAAAGATCTGCTTGACTAATAGCATTTTCTCCCCCTGCTAAGTTTACCTCAGTGCTATGAAGAACATGGATTAGAGAGTTGGATTTAATTTTGTTAGGGCTTCTGCAGTTTAAATATATAAATCAAGAGGCTTTATAGGTCTAGGAATTTCTCCAAAAGGAGGATTTTGTATCTCTCTGACCTGCAAGCTATCACAAAGCAGTTTCTAATGAAGTATGACTTTCCATAATTGCATTATTTCAGTGAGTACAGAGGAAGCCCATAAACCCAATCTTTCTCAGCAGGTTTTGCCTGCCTGCTCTTGAAGGGCTTGCTTTAACACTGAAGAGCTTAGCGTTCAGTACAGACATGTAGGAATGATTCTCTTTGTATCTGATTTACCTCGTGTATTTCTTCTGAATGGATGAATATTTGTTTCTTGTATTATTAGCTAATGCCTTATCTTTGAGTGGTTTAGGTGGGTAATTGAGATAAGGCTGTCTACCCAGTTATTAGATGTAAAACTTGAAGTAGCATGAGTAAATCTTGGGTTTAGTACTGTCCTGCAGTGAGGAGCATTGCTGTTTTAATTTGAGTGCCTGTCTTGCTCAGAATATTCCATGTATATATTACAGTGAGTGGGGAACTTTCTTAATGGACCAAATGCTGATTAAAGTATCTCCAGTCTAATGTTACCAACACTTTTTAACACAAAGATACACTATGCAGCTCTACCAACCACTAACTGGAACACTTTATTCTCATTATAGATCATGTATAGCCTTTGGACCCAAGAATCGCTCTATTGGCGCTGCAGCTAAAAGTCAGGTGAGCCACTAGCTTGGGTAAAAGCAACTCCAGTAGTGGAAAATCAGATTAACCCAGTGTAATTTTTATCAGTGAAGATGACAAATGTCTCTGAGCTGGCTCCCTAGTGTCTCCATAGCTGTAACGAACAGCTGAATCGAGCTCAGCTGTTCAGCATGTAATGCTGCTTTGTCATCTTGGAGAGAAGTCTGAGGGTTAATAGTTGAATGTAACAAAATATCCAGCAAACCCTTGGCCTCTTAAGAAATTCTGATAAATACTATTTTTTAGGTTGAAAATGTAAATTCTAAACCTAAGCAGTAGAGTTTTGTCCTACTGTAGCTCGTTCCAATTCATGTGCATTAGGACAGCTTTTCATTATGGGTTACATTCTATTGAATTCCATTAAGTGCATAATACTGGCAGAAAGGGGACGTATTTGACTGTATATATCTATACAGATATTCAGGTTGTAATTAAACCACAATGAATCAAGAAAGCATCTTAAGCATTCTTGCTCATACTTTGAGTTTCTGTTGGTGTAGGTAGGTAAATACGATGTAAGAACTGAGAAGAAGTTAAGCTGATTTGGGTCCTGCTGTAACGTATCTTGTGTTGCTGTGAAACCCCTATAAAATATGATTTTTTTTGAAGTCCTCTACAGGAAGTGACTATGCAAACACTTGTATTTTCTTAGCCTAAAATACCTAGAGATGTGTGAAGATTCATTATCTAGAATACAAAAATGACTGGACACAACCATGTTATTCAAGAACAGAAGAACTGTACTAGAACTAAATACAGATGTTTTTTCTGGAATTGAGTGTCTGCTTAGCTTAAAGAAATTCATTGATACAGAGATCCAGTAGAGATGAGGTATGTCCTTACAGAAAATCAAAACCAGGTTACTTAGGAAATAGATGCTTGACTGAACCTGAATCACAGGTAAATGTTCTATGGTACAGTGCTTGTCTGCTTTGTCATTTACTGTGGGGTTTTTAGTATGTGTCTTACTCTAATATAAATGCAAGTAAACTTTTTTAGTTCTTTCTACATAAAAACAAGTTAGAATGACTTGTCACTTCTCCATTTACACTGATCTCTGCTATTAATAAAAGACAGTCTACCTATTCTCAGTGAAATCAAGCTGACAGCATCATCTTGGGGCCTTCCTGACTTTTTAAAGCTTCATGACAAGGTCCTTGAGCTGCTTTATGAGAATATCTGTGTGTTGATGGTCACGTGCATGTGATGAACCTGCACTGGAGTTTACATCAGTCTGCTTGTTCTGTTTGGCTAAATTGCTGGCTGCAGTGCAGTAGGGTGGTAGGACACAGGTGAATGGAAAGATACTTTGCTAACTTAAAGTGCCCTATGTGTACACAATGAAAACTGAGTGCTACTGTGATGATTATTTTGTAGAATCCTGGATCAGTTTTCTAGCATATTCTATTTTAAATCTCAAATTCCTGTTGCTTACCTGAGCAGTTGGAAGGAAGCTGTTTTCTAGCAGCTGCCCTGATAGAAATGAGAAAAATACCCTGGCAAGGGAAGCATGAGAGCAAAACTCTTGTCTTCTGTGTGAAATTCAGATGTTCCTCTGACACACTGTATTAAAGATTTCTTTTCCTCTAGGTTATTTCAAATGCAAAGAATACAGTACAAAGTTTTAAAAGATTTCATGGTCGTGCATTCTCAGATCCCTTTGTTCAAGCTGAAAAAGCAAGCCTTGCCTATGAACTTGTCCAGCTGCCAACAGGCTCAACTGGCATCAAGGTAAGTCTTGCATATTTGAAACGGAGCCAGCAGAGGAAACTGATAGTCTCCTTTGATATCATCATTTGGGATCTGCTTGCTGTAGTTTGTTTGCTTGTGAATGGAAAGCCTTAAATGGGTAATAAGACTACTTTAGATGCAGATGGTCTCTCCACATGTTAAGTGAGACTGATTTTTGCACAGTTACTTGATTCTTTGCCTTGCAAAGCCAGTCCCCCCAAACTGTTCTGGCAGGGCTGCTTTCCCTTCACTCCATGGTGAGTTTGGAACACGAGCTTAGCTGCTTGTCCAGGTATTGCAGGGGTGTGAGAAGTCAATGTAGTAATCTATGGTGAAATGATAAAAAAATTTTCTTAAAACAGTGGCTGAACTTCCAATTTGGATTTTAGCAACAACTAATTAACTTACTCCAAAGCAGGGAGGAAGGCATCCAGCCTTTGTCTTGCAACTGGGATTTAAAGCAAACCTGTTTCCAGAGCAGCCTTGTGTGTGTGAATTCTATTCTTGCAGTTGCTGTGCACAAGCTTGGCTATTAGAGAAGGATGTATAGAGCTGCATTGCTCTTTAAGCTTGCTTTTAGTGAAGACTGTTTCTTCAGTGTGTTCACCTCCCCTGTGGAGAGAGGCTGAGGGAGCTGGGCTGGTTCAGCCTGGAGAAGAGAAGGCTGTGGGGGAAACTCGTTGCAGCCTTCCCGTCCCTGAAGGGAGCAGAGAAACAGGAGGGGAATCAGCTTGTTAAAGGGCAGAGACTGGCAGGACAAGGGGGATGGAGTGAAGCTGAAGGGGGGGAAGGTTTGGGTCAGATATTAGAGGGAAGTTTTTTACAGAGAGAGTGGTGAGGGGCTGGAACTCTGGCTGCCCGAGAGGGGGTGGGTGCCCATCCCTGGGGGTGTTCAAGGCCAGGTTGGATGGGGCCCTGGGCAGCCTCCAGGCTGGAGGTTGGTGGCCCTGCCTGAGGCAGGGGGTTGGAACTCTGTGATCCTTGGGGTCCCTCCCAACCCAGACCAGTCTGGGATTCTGTGATTCCTTATGTTTGCAGTGTAATGTGTGTTGTGCTGCAGTGTAATACGTGTGTACACATTTTTTTTTTAAAGGCTATGTATATGGAAGAAGAAAGAAACTTTACTATTGAGCAGGTGACAGGAATGCTCCTTACCAAGCTAAAAGAGACTGCTGAGAATGCCCTTAAAAAGCCTGTGGTTGACTGTGTGGTTTCTGTAAGTATGTGACAGTAAATGTCTGAAGTATTTGGTTGGTATCAAACTGAGAAGATAGCAGCGTTAAATTGGCCGTGAAATGTGTGAATATTCAGGTATTTGTCTCTTCTGTTTAAAACTGAATCTTGCTGACTCTTTCTTACTAATTTTGAAAAAGGTTCAGTAAGAGGTTGACTTCAGTAATGGTAAAATGTCTTAAATTGCTGATTAGCAACATATTTGATACCTGTTTCTGGTTCTTTGTGCCAAAAGTGAGTGGTTTGTGAGACAGAATGGAAAAGAGTCACAAAAAGTAACTTGTCTTAATGTTACATTTCCTTTGCTTTTCCTTACTGCAACACAAATTAAATGTAAAGGATACTTAGCTGTGCTCTGTACAGACTCTATTGTGACTGCTGAAGATAGCTTCGCAGATAGCTAATAGTAACATTTACATCTTCTTGCAGGTTCCTTCCTTCTACACAGATGCAGAAAGGAGATCTGTGATGGATGCTACACAGATTGCTGGTCTCAACTGTCTGAGACTAATAAATGAAACAACTGCAGGTAATACCTTCCTTTTCCCACTTCAATATTGTAGCTTTATTAGGTAAAAGGGCTTTTAATCTGTCACTGATCAGTGCCCTCTAGAATTACTACTGGCTGTAAACTTAAGGTAGATTAGTTGATCATAAAGCTTGAGCTCTGGTCTGTGTTTTCATTGCTTTAGAGGCATAAAGATACTTTTTATCTGTTTTCATGCAGCTGTGAGGAGGGGCTACTACTGCTTCATGTGCTTCCATGTTCCTTTAGTGTTGGGAATTCTGTTTGAAGGGAGATCAGTTTCTGTAGCTCGGAAAGCAAGATAAATGTTAATGCTGTTTGTACTATTTAGTAAGGAATTGCAAGACTGTCCTAACTATACTCTTGGCTCTGTTTCTGTGTAGTTGCCCTTGCATATGGAATCTATAAGCAAGACCTGCCTGCCTTGGAGGAGAAGCCACGGAATGTTGTTTTTGTGGATATGGGGCATTCTGCATATCAAGTTTCTGTTTGTGCATTCAACAAAGGAAAACTGAAAGTAAACAATGTGTTCTGCATCTGTTTTAATTACCAGTAGAAATATTCACCAGTACATGCATGGCCTGTGACAGGCAAGCTTGCCTGGCTTTACATAAGCACATCCAGACAGCTCCATTCCTATTCTTAAAATTGCACTTTGTCTGGAGTTAGAAGTAGGACAGGGAGCTAAAGAGCTTTTGAGCAGTATGTGGAGGAAGCAAGTGTGCCTTAATCAGCAGGCTTTGGCAAAGAGTAAAAACCTGGAGTAAATGTTCTGTTCAGAAATCACAGCGCTGACTAGCTGCTGCTTTCAGAAAGGACTCTAGCTCAGTCATGAGATGGAGCTTTTGAAAGGAATTCCTAAATGGTGTGATAAATGTGTTTTAAAATATTTTTACTCTTTACACAAGCACCACAGTGAGTGTTACAAGTATTCTAAGCTGTGAATGGAAGGTAGGCAGTGTACTTCTAAGTGTACAAACTGTTGTGATTTTATTACTATTATAGCATTATTAGGATGCCAAAGATTACTATTTTCCAGCAAGTACTAATGTTTCTTAGCTGGCTCTCTAAGATTGCAGTCTGGATTTTTGCAGCTCCAGTAACTTTATCTGTTGGAGAAGCACAAACTGTAAAGCATGGGGTAGTGAAATGAGAGCAAAAATTCTGAGAATGTTAGTTTTGTTTCCCCTTGTGAGGAAACACAACCTACTTGTGTTTTTCAGATTTGTCTTTTAAACTCTGAAACTAGAGAAAAACAGAAGGAATGGGTTTGAGCATAGAATAGAGCACTGGACAGCAAGGCAGTTAAAACAGGATAGAGACCAAACCTAGTCTGAGGTGTAATGAGAATAATGTGATACTTCACTGGTTTCTACTCCTAAAACAAAATACTGAGTCAGTATTCTTAGAGTAAAATTGGCTGAGGTGGATGAGCTACAGATATTCTTTGCAGTTAATTCCCTCATCAAACATGAGCACCTATTTTCAAGAGTTAACAGTATATATTCCCTTTGTGGTTTATTTTTAGTTTGCTGTAAGCATGTTCCACCCTTATGAGGCATCCAATATTAAACTGGGTTATGACTCAAACTGACAGTGGCTGAGCAGAGTTTGGAAACTGGTCTGCTTGTAGCACAAATTACTGAACAGACTGTGTTGATAAGCCTTGCCCTGTCTTCCCAAAGTTCTTCTAACAGCCATCACCTCATTACAGGAAGGCTGGGTGCCCAAGGCTGCTGTCTGACATTTGAGATGGCAATGTGTTTTCTCCTTGAGCTTGTGGCTGCTCTGTGTATGTGCTGCAGTTTGAGAATTACCATTCACAAAGAGGTCTCACACTTGAGTAGCTGCCAGCATTTGCCTGTGGTAAAGGTGGTTCTTTCTCCAACAGCATTTGGAATGTGTCTGGTTTTGGCATAGGATAACCACGGGTTAGAATTGGTAGTCCTTACAAAAGAGAAGGCATCTCTTAGGATGGGTACAACTATCACTGCAGCTACAATCAACATGAACTCAGATGATAGCGATGCAATTGCTACTTGGATTGCTCTGAAGTATAACTGAATAGCTTAATTCTTGCCAGCAGTGACTGTGAAATGTGGAAGATGAGTCTGAGATGCAGCTTTGAGAGGGTGGGGATTAGACTTACAGTCAAGGCTCACTGAAAGAAACTCCTTACTGGTGATGGCAGGATAAAAAATAACTCCAGATTTTTTTTGGTGACTGTATCAGTATAATTCTTCCTTTGTAGTAATGTGCTTCTTGCTTTGATTTAAAGTCAGGCTGTATTTGAAACAAAGAAATGCTTTGACATTAACTGCTTAGTGGCTTCACTGAAGCAATGACAAGTTGCACTGTTACTGAAGGGTTCAATTTTTTTAAGGTTCTTGCTACATCATTTGATACAACACTTGGAGGCAGGAAGTTTGATGAAAAGTTAGTTGAATACTTTTGTGAAGAATTTGGGAAGAAATATAAACTAGACATAAAGTCAAAGATTCGAGCCTTGTTGAGGCTACACCAGGAGTGTGAAAAACTGAAAAAGCTGATGAGTGCTAACGCCTCTGATCTGCCACTGAACATAGAATGCTTCATGAATGACATAGATGTCTCTGGAACAATGAACAGGTAATGTTTATATTCTTTCAAAGATAAGCTTTAGAGTGGCTTTCAGTCAAGTTGCTTTAGTCAAAGAAGAAACTTAGTTTAAAGTGCCAGTTCTTGGGAGTGGAAGGGGGTGGGAAATGTAGGACTGCTGTGTGCAGGGGTGCTGCTCTGAGTAATGTTTAGAGGCTGGTCAGTGGCCTTGGCTTGTTGGGGGCTGTCAGTGTTGAGAGTGCCAGAGTACTAGAACCAAGTTTGTCTAAATGAGTATAACACTAGGGCTGGGGAGAAAACCCTGCAGTACACACTTAAAATAGCATTCCTCCAATTCTGGCATCCTGTTGTATTTGCAGTGTTAACTTGCCTGTGCTATGCTAAAGCTTTATTTATGGCTTCTTCCAACAGAAGCAAATTTCTAGAGATGTGTGATGGACTCCTTGCAAGAGTAGAGCCACCCCTTCGCAGTGTGCTGGAGCAAGCCAGTAAGTGTGTGTGTCTTCTGTATTCTGGGTGGAGAATCACAGAGCTGTAGGGGTTGGAAGGGACCCCCAGAGCCCATGGGGTCCAACCCCCTGCCAAACCAGGGTCCCTAGGACAGGTCACACAGGTCAGTGTCCAGACGGGGTTGGAATATCTCTGGAGAAGGAGACTCTGCACCCCCTGGGCAGCCTGTCCCAGGGCTCCCTCACCCTCACTGGGAAGAAGTTCTTCCCCACACTGGTGTGGAACTCCCTGTGCTCCAGCTTGAGGCCATCGCCCCTTGTCCTGTCCCCATAGACACTGAGAAGAGGCTGGCCATGTCTCCCTGTGTCCCACCCTTCAGATACTGATAAACATTGATAAGACTGCCAGTCTCTCTTCTCCAGGCTGAACAGCCCCAGTTCTTCCAGCCTTTCCTCATAGGGGAGATGCTTCAGGCCTTTAACCCTCTTCATAGCCCTCCTGGACTCTCTCCAGGAGAGACATCCGTAATGTGTACTTCCTTTGGGTGTCAGCAGGTGGGTTTAGTGCAGCCAACAATTCCTTGCCTAGCAGGTACGAGCTTCTTAACTTTTTTTTGCACAAGGAAGTTTTGAATTTCTTACTACTTGGGAACCTGGAGAAAACAAGGTTAATGTTTGGTCCAGTGAAACTTTCACAGCATCAGCCTGTCCATGTAAAGTAAAACAACAGTGTTTAATCTACAAAAACTAACACTGGATTCCTTTCTAGAGTTAAAGAAGGAGGATATTTATGCAGTAGAGATAGTTGGTGGCACGACAAGAATCCCTGCAGTGAAAGAGAAGATCAGTAAATTTTTTGGCAAAGAAGTCAGTACAACTTTGAATGCAGATGAGGCTGTTGCACGAGGTTGTGCACTGCAGGTAATGGGCTGTTTGTTTCAGCTGGGAGTGTTTTTATTGAAACCCCTGAGAATTGGAGCCAGAGTCCATAAGTAACTTGAAAGATACTTCATGTGTGTCATAGAATGGCTTTGAATAAGCTTCAGGAACATGGTTGGAAGAATAAGAGTAGCAGCTTTAAGCAATTCCCCTGTATTGTGTCTCAGCCAAATCAGTGGATCAGTGTTGCTCATTGAAATAAAAGGTGTTCTGGTTCTGCTGTGGCTAAACTAGGAGCCTGGTAAAGCTCATATGCTGCTTTCTCTTCCAAGCTCCTTTGGGGGCCTAGGATAAACAGGGGAAACATTTTTTTATTACAGCACTAAGCAGTGGCCATATCACAAACTTACCAGTAATAACAGGGATGGAAGTGAAAGCTTCAGGTTCTTGCTGATGGAAATATGTCCCAGGCTGGAATCAGTGTTGAATGACTAAAGCAGTAGTAAATACTCTATAGTTAGTAGTGCTACCATCTCTTGAATGCACCTTACTTTTGCTCTGATCCCTCACTTCTCAAGTGTTTAATATGTAGTTAGAGCTAGTAAATTCAGTGGTATGGACTAGCTATTGGGAGTTACTTAAAAGAGAACTTTGTTATGGTATGCAAAAGGCCAGGTATTTAGGTCACTCTAAAAAGTAACTATAACTGAGTGTTTCTGATACTAAGTCAGCACTAAAAGTACTTCAGGAGCCTAATGATAGCAAACCAAACAACCTGATGTCTCTGAAACTTAACCTGTTCACTCAGTGTGGAAATACCTGACAGCTTCCTGAAAAGGAAGGGTACATACAAGCTTATTATGTAGGTCCCAAGACCATCAGTATTAGTCTTCCTTGACCTAGAGTAAACCTACTTACTAAGCAGCATAAGTAGCTACTTGCTGAATTAAAACTACTATTCATGTGAAGTCTGACTGTGTGTAATATGACTTGTGCTCTTCCAGTGTGCTATTTTGTCCCCGGCTTTCAAAGTGAGAGAATTTTCTATCACAGATTTGATATTGTATCCTATTTCTTTACGATGGAATTCACCAGCAGAGGAAGGGTTAAGGTAAACAAGTTCAATCTTCTTGCATGCTAACATACAGCTTAAACTAAATGATGACACTGTTTTAGAACAGTGCCCACTTAATTCAAGTTTTGATAATTTTTCTGAAGATAATGATAGTAGAAAACAAGCAAGGATGGGTGGCAGTTTGGTGCTTCCTAAGTGGCTGTTGGCCTTTTTACCCAAAAGATCAGGACTCTCTTCTTACTATTTGAAGAGTATCTAGAAGAGTGTTGTTGAGATGCATTATGTTCCACACTGACCAAATGCTCTGTTTTTTCTCTTACAGTGACTGTGAAGTCTTTCCCAAGAACCATGCTGCTCCTTTTTCTAAGGTCCTCACATTCTACAGAAAGGAACCTTTTACTCTTGAGGCGTACTACAGCTCTCCCAAGGAGTTGCCTTATCCAGACCCTGCTATAGGTTAAGACCTTTCTGTACTTTTAAGCTTTATGAATAGTCTGGAAAGTATGAGCTGCTAAAAATGCTGTAAATAGCAAAATAAGTGCAGTAACAGAAAGTTTGTGAACAAGTAGGGCAGAAAAAGAGCAGAGCATCCTGATGTTAAGCCTGAAAAGGGTATACTAAGACTTGTGCAGTCTCTTCTTGTGATACCAGTGACAGCAGCTTTTACAACATAGTGTAGAGTTTCTATCCTAGCAGTGCTGAGTTAAAAAAAAAATAAAAATGTTTGCCTTGAGTGGGATTTGATACCCTCTGAGTGTATTGCAGTGATCTGTCAGCATCAGTCAGGTTTCACTTTACCCTTAATGATTAAGTTAACCAAA
Organism: Porphyrio hochstetteri; assembly: GCA_020800305.1. NCBI lineage: Eukaryota > Metazoa > Chordata > Aves > Gruiformes > Rallidae > Porphyrio > Porphyrio hochstetteri. The sequence continues at coordinate 1,559,979 of CM036919.1, read as the reverse complement.
CTATGGTTTTTTTCTCTCTGGGATTGTTTAGCTCACTTCTTGGTTCAGAAGGTCACCCCTCAAACAGATGGATCCAGTTCAAAAGTGAAGGTCAAAGTTAGAGTAAATATCCACGGTATCTTCAGTGTGTCAAGTGCATCTTTAGTGGAGGTTCATAAATCTGATGAGAATGAAGAGCCTATGGAAACAGATCAGCATGCAAAAGAGGAAGAGGTAATAGGCTTCAGATACTCTGATCAGTACTTAATCATGTTTGTATGTTATGGCAGTGACAGGTCTGAAATCAGGACTGTGAGGTGTAGGTGAAATTGTTAATTATGGAGCTGTTGCTTGTCTCAGCAAAGACTTAAACAGAGGCTTGTAATTTTGCCTTGAGACTGTACTTTGGTTTTCATTCTGTTTCTTTTGCCTAAAGAATATTATGTGTAAGTGAACTGAAGCAGTGATTTATGTATGCATTATTTCATATGTCAAACTGGATTTCTGTGTTCCAGAAAATGCAGGTAGACCAGGAAGAGCAGCAGAAGACTGAAGAACAGCAGCAGGCCCAACCTGAAAATAAGGCTGAGTCTGAAGAGATGGAGGTAACATGAACATTTGAGGCTCTTATTTTCTTACAGGCTGTTCCTGGAAGATTCTGGAGGATATGTAGTCTCTGTGAGAGTATCTGCTGGCCTCTGTCATACCTCTGGAAGCCAAACTTCTATATTTGAATATATTGCTAGCCTGTATTGCAGTGAGAGCTTTAAAAGTACATGAATGGTATGAATCCCTGCAGGCCTGTCAGGTGGCCTCATGCTGGGAAATGGGTGGAATCCTGTTCATGGCAGAAATAACCATTTAGGAGTCAGTAATTTAAAGACTAGAAAAGTGTTCAGCTGTAAGCACCATCACCCCGTGGATGTAGTCAGTGTGCCCAGCAAAGGTCAGTAGTTGCATTATCTGACTAGATAGCAGCTTGAGTGTCAGAGTGACAGAAAGGAGCCCTGTTGAGGTGCACCAGCTCAATAATTTCTTATATTATGAAACTTGAATAATCAACTTGAACTGACCAGTGTTTTTACTTTGGTTTTTTTCATGCAGACTTCTCAGGGTGACTCAAAAGACAAGAAAGTGGATCAACCACCCCAAGCCAAGAAGGCAAAAGTAAAGACTACTACAGTGGACCTTCCCATTGAGAATCAGCTGGTGTGGCAGATAGGGAAAGATATGCTGAACTTGTTCATTGAGAATGAGGTAAATCATACTTGCCCAAGAGGAAAAAAAAAAATTGCCAGTCAATCTCTGGAAGTTTTGCTGTGCCAAGTGTGATTAATGCTGATTAGGGAAGGTGAAAAGGAAAAAAATTGCAGTATATAACTGAGGTGAACAGAACTGCATGGAGCCAAAGCATGATGCCTGTGCAGTGAATGCTGTAGCTCTCTCTGAAGGGGTGTTCTGCAGAAAAGCTAATTCACAGGGTGACTATTTCCAAAACTGCTGGTGGTTCCAAGGTACTTGATGTCTGCTACCATCAGGCTGGAGGTGCCTCAGATGGTGCAAGATTGTTCTGTACTGGATAGCCCACCAAAGCTAAGTTTGTTTTTATTCATGTGCTGTCTTTAGAACAGTTCTGCAAACACAGTATTTCAAAACCTTCAGTCAGACTTAAGCCCTTGCTAACAAGGTATCTTGCCAATAAATGTTGAATAACTAGTTTTTAAGCCAACTAATTTGACAACTTGTTCACAGGGTAAAATGATAATGCAGGATAAGCTAGAGAAAGAGAGGAATGATGCCAAGAATGCTGTGGAAGAATATGTGTATGATATGAGAGACAAGCTCTGTGGTGTTTATGAGAAATTCGTGAGTGAAGATGTAAGTATTTCTAGCTGGGTTATCTTTTAATGATTGATTACAATGAACAGCTGCATTTTAATAACATTTGACCTGTATCAGATACCATGTTTACTTAGCCTGTGTTTGCAGACTTGTGGAGAAATAGCTGTGTAACCTTCTTTCTGGCCTGTGAAGATCACCTTCAGGTGCAGGCAGATGGTACCCAGGATATGCTGTGTGTTCTCTTCCAAAGCAGTTGCAGCAATTAAGATCGTATCAGAGCAGGAGTGCTCAGACTGGAACAGAGTAGGAGCACTTACACAATCATGTTCAGGCAACCTGTTCTGTTTTGGCTCTCTGTCAGTAGCTTGGAGTAGTTTAAAAAATCAATAACCCTACCTAAGAACATGACAGGTGGTGTTAGTCTGACTGAATCTGGGCACCTGTATCTGAACAGGCTGCCTAAAAATCTCTTGGTACTGGTATTACTAATTAGCTTTCCCTGTTGTTCTAAAGGAACTTTGGTGTGTAATTAATATAACTAAATTAGATGACTGCATTCAATGAATCACTCCAAACTGAGTAAATCCCCACTGGTTATGATGGGAGCTGTGCCATCAGTTTCAGGCCAAGTTCTTTGTAAAACTGCACCCCTTCCAGAACAGTTCCAAGAGTTGTTGAATGCCACCTAACAGAGCTCTTACCTGTTCTGTCTGGATTGCTTCAGGATCGCAACAGCTTCACGCTGAAGCTGGAAGATACAGAGAACTGGCTCTATGAGGATGGTGAAGACCAACCCAAACAAATCTACATTGACAAACTGACAGAGTTGAAGGTAAGTGGCTCCTACATCCCCAGTGGCATTTACTGCATCTAGAGAGTCCTGTTCAAGCAGGGAGCTGCCTTGGGTCTGCTGCTTCTGTGATGAGCACTGCTAATGAACCACTTACAAGCAATTTAAATGTCTGAGGTTGGAAATGTTGCTGCACCCTGTCAAGGCTTGCAGGATGTTACTGTGATGCTGCCTGGCTTTTGATGGCTGTTGTACTCTGTTGCAGACTCTGGGTCAGCCCATTCAGGCACGATTTCAAGAATCGGAAGAAAGACCAAAAGCATTTGAGGACCTGGGGAAGCAAATTCAACAGTACATGAAAACTGTTCATGCATTCAAAGCAAAGGTATTGCCATTCTTAACTCGAGGCAAATGTAAGGAAGTGGTACAAAGCTCTTCTGAATTTTAAGTAAACTCCTCTAAACAAAAAGCTGGTGCAATTTCTGGCTAGTTTCTGAGCTTTTCTACCTGAACAGTAAAATACCATCAGTGGTAGAACTTAAGCTGTCTGGTTAGAGCTGTGTGTGATCACCTTCACTGCTCTGATAATTTGAAGAGCCTTCTGGCTCAGTGGGCTTTCTTAGTATTTTGAAGCCAGTCACTTGAAGAAATAAGCATGTGATTTAGATGTTAACTCTTCCCACAACTACCCCTCTGGCTGTTCCAGGATGAGCAGTATGACCACCTAGACGAAGCAGATGTAGCAAAAGTGGAGAAGAGTGCAAATGAAGCCATGGAGTGGATGAACAATAAACTTAACCTTCAAAACAAGAGAAGTCTTACTTTGGACCCAGTTATAAAAGCTAAAGAGATACAAGCAAAGACTAAAGTAAGTCTTGTTGAAATATGGCTGGTTATGAAGGATTGGTCTGAACTTCTTGGTCTAATTGTACTTGTAAGAAAACTCTGAGGTGAGAGATGTGTGATAGCAGGGCAGTGATTGGGTGAGAGTTGTGTTAGCAACTCTCAGCCCCCAACTGTGTGTGGGGTGCTCAGAAGTTAATTTGAGCAGCAGGATGAAGCACAGCTCTGGGTAGTTAAAACAGTTTCTAACAGTGTTTTATTTCTGTACTCTCTAGGAATTGACAAGTATCTGTAATCCTATAGTCACAAAACCAAAACCCAAAGTTGAACTCCCCAAGGAGGAGCAGAAACCCCCTGAGCCCAACGGACCTGTGGAAGGCGAGGGTGAAGCCAGCGCTGGGGCCCAGGCCCCTGACCAGGGCCCTGCTGCCCCTGCCCCTGAGAAGAAGCTTCCTGAAATGGACATTGACTGAATTCCAGCACTTGTTTATATCATGGCAAACTACAATAAAGCTTTAAGTTGTCAACTTTGTATGTTCTGAATACAAACTGAAGCAAGTGGATACCACCACACGCTGAGGAATGGCTGGAGAGGTTTGTTCAATGCATCGAGTCAGAACACGTAGGTAGCTAACTCCTCGGTCAAATAAGCAGTGCTGCTTGCCTTTAGGAGTGTAGTTAGAAGTTGTGGTATTCTTATTAAAACTTACAGCATCAGCCTTAAGCTGATTCTCTGCCCTTAACCTCTCGTGTGAGTTATCTTACTGCAGTCACCTGAAGCCTTGCTTGGCACTGCCCCTGGGGGTTACACAGACTTGTGCCAGGGGACTGAGAAAAGGGCAGAGGGGTTTTCTGCCAACACCTTGAGCGGAGTCTTTTCACTCATCATCCTGATCTCACCCTTCTTTTAGCGTTAACACACTACCTTACCTGTGCTTGAACAGCTCCTAGTTCCACAGTGTCTGTGAGGTGGGGCTGGCCCTGTCAGTACGTTTATTCCTTAGCTGCTGCCCTCTCACGGTGCCCCTATGCATCCCAATGTATTCCCGGCAAACTCCCCAGTGAATTAGCCCATGGAACCTTTTTCCCTCCCTCTAGTTAAATTAGCTGCTTGTAGAAAGAATGAATACATGTATTCAGCTGCCTGCCCTGCTGCTTGATTCTGACTTGTTCCTGACTCTGCAGGGGTTGTGCTTGCTTCCATGAGGCCTTCATTTGGACTGCTTGGGCTTTGGTTTTGGTTTTTCTCTTGGGCAAAGAAAGGCTGGACAGCTCTGGCAGGTTATTTCCCCTCTGAGCTTTACCCCATGACTTGCTTTTAGTACCGATTGTCATTAAACTCGCAAACATTAACTTGTATGTGTTAAAACCCCACGCTGAACCCCCCTCCCCGTGCCGATATCGCAAGAAATAAACGCACTGGCTTCTCCGGATCGCCTGCTCCCGCTGTTGATTGCCGGGGAGCGTTGGGGCAGCTGCAGGGTGGTGCCTGCCGCTCTGCCAGCCCGGCCCTGCTGCGGCGGTGGGGCGAAGCTGGGCCTCCCGGGCGCCAGGCCCGCCCCACGTTAATTAGTAGCGCTGACTGATGCTGGGGAGGGGGTGTCTGCGCGGGGGCGGCCGGCGGCAGCGCTGCCCAGCCCCGGGTCAGCTCCTCGGCCGCTGCGGGGTAAACCCGCTCCGCGCTCCCCGGGCTGGGCCGCGGCGCTGGGCCCTCTGCAGGCGCTGCTATCCCTCCGGGCCGCTGGGGGCGCTGTGGCGGCGCGGGGCGGCCTGTGCCGGCGAGAGCGGGGCCGGGCCGGCGCCTCGCCCCGGTAACCGATCCGCTCCTCGCCCCCCACCGCGCCGTGAGGGGCTGCGCTGGGCCCGGCCGCGCCCCGCCTCGCCGTCCCGCGGGCCGCGCTGAAGCAGCCGGTGAGCCGGGCCGGGCTGGGCCGGGTGGTGGCGGGCTGGGCCGCGGGTGGCGGTGGGCAGCGCTGGGCCTGTGGGCTGCGGAGCGCCGGGCGGGCCGGGCCCTGCTGCTCTCCCCAGCGGGGGAACCCGAAGCCCCGGCCGCCCGGCTCTCTCTCCCTCGCGGGGCCGCCTGGCTCAGGCGCGGCTTTGCCCGCCGCCTCCCGTGCGGGGTCGCGGCTGGTTCTCCCCCCCCACCCCGTGCCGCTGGTTCGGAGGGGCCGCGGCAGCCAGCGGCCTCCCCGGCTGGCGGGGGGAAGCGGCGGGGCAGGACCCGCGTTGGCTCTGTGGGGCTCGTACCGGGCTCCCGCCTTGGTCCCGGTCCCAGCCGGAGCTGCGGCGGCCCTGGCTTGTGAGCCGGCGAGGCCGACACGGGCTGTGAGGTGAGGTGAGCTGCGGCGTGTGCCCGCGGCCGTGGGAGGCCTGTTACCGCGTCCGTAGCGGGCTCGCCGAGCGGCTCCAACCCCGCTGGGCGTTTGTTTGGCTGCAGGCGGCCCCGAGGCACCGGCGCCCTTCCAGACTCGGCGTGAGGAGGAGCTGGGGACCCGCAGCTCCGCCGGAGGGACGCGCCGGGCTCGGCTCCGGCCCTGCTAACGCGGCACCTGCGGCTCCACCACCGCGCAGCTGCGGGTACAAGGTAACGCCGGGCACACGGCTCATCTCCCGACATCCGGAGCCGGAGCGGCTCGGGAGCGCATCCCCACGGTGCCCGTGTGGCAGCTGAAGCTCCTTACCGGTGTCTTCAGTAACTTCGGTGATAGCCGGGGCTGTTGCTTGTTTGTTTTGCATCACTAGGGGAGAGATACAGTTGCTAATTACAGTTGCTAATTCCTTTTTCTTGGGGTTTTGGGGGGGTCTGTTTTCCCTTTCAGTCAGTGAAACATCCCTGTGGGTGTATTCGGCTGGTTTTGCCTCCTTACAGCTGCCTTTAGCCACTGACACAGTTTGCTTTTCGACTCTTAGTGTTCTGTTCAGGGGGCATTTCCATTTCATAAAGCTATCAGTATTTTTTTAACCTGTGAAAACCCCTTAATTATATTTTACATTGGCTTATATCAGCTGCTTGGGGTTCTAAATCTTACTGCAGTATGAGAAGGATGCCCTGGGCTGCTAGTCTGAATAGGTGGCTGTAACTCAGTTGATCTTGTAGAATGGTTTTAACTCCACAGAAAGTTTAAATGTCTTCAGAAGACAAAGAAGCCCAGGAGGATGAGCTGCTGGCTCTGGCCAGCATTTACGATGAGGATGAGTTTAAGAGAGCAGAGTCTGCCCCAGGAGGAGAAACAAAAATCTGTCTGGAGTTGCCTGAAAACTTCAAAATTGTTGTGAGTGGTGAGTTGAGATGTTTTGTGCTCTCCCAGGGTCGGGGTTTCCTGAGCTGATTTTCTGGTACATACTGGGATGGTTCCTGCTCTGGAGACCTGTGGGAACGAAGCCGTGACCGACCCCATGCTGTGCTTGTGGCCTCCTGGGGTTTATCTTCATCCTCATACACATAACTGTAAAACTAGGGATGAGTAATAGTCTCACTTTGGAATAATTAAGCTCACTTGGGTTTTTTTTTTCTTTCTCTTGAGGGATAAATCTCCCCAGATTCCTGGTTTGTGCAGGAACTGGTATTTCCCAGTACTGGTGACTGCTGGTTTAACCATACACAGCGCTGTGAGGTGTTGCTGCGCTGAGAGAAGCTGTGTTATTTGGGGGTGAATACATAATTTGAAACTCAGGAGTGTGTCAGATGAAGAGAGCTGTATTGGGGGCTGGCAGAGCAGGTGCAGTTCATGAGTTCTAATTTTCCTGTTGCCTTTTGAACTGTCTCAGATCTCTTTGGTTCCACAGAAAGCCTGCAGAACAATGGGTTCGAATACACAGTTTGCTTCCTGCCTCCCCTGGTGCTGAACTTTGAGCTCCCACCAGACTACCCATCAGCCTCCCCACCAGCCTTTACCCTCAGTGGGAAATGGCTCTCCCAAGCCCAGGTTTGCAAAGCATTTTAACAGAGCTCTTCTGCTCCACAGTATGTTCATAAGTAACAGTGCTCTGGGGGATGTCAGTGGAGTAGATGGAAGTAAAATTGAGGCATAAATGATTATGTTTCTCTTCCTGTTGGCTCTGCTTGGGTTTCCTACTTGTTTTCACTCGGTCACCATCTGAGGAGTGAGAGCTTGTGCTATTTTGATACGTATTTTACATATAAAACCTCCAGAATCTGAAACCTGACTGTGCTAAGTGGGACCACGGGAGAGGAAAGCAGAATGGTCAGAACTAACCTCTGGAATCGTTTCTTCTCTAGCTCAGTGCTCTTTGCAAGCACTTGGACAACGTGTGGGAAGAGAACCGAGGCTGCGTGGTCCTGTTTGCCTGGATGCAGTTTCTGAAGGAGGAAACACTCAGTTACCTGAACATTTCCTCCCCATATGAGCTCAAAATGTGCCATCAGGGGAGCGGGCAGAGCAGGACGCCTTTGGCCCCTCTGGATGCTGAGAAGGATTGTGGTGGTGCAGCAGGTTCTGCAGCAGCTGGAGAAGAAATCATCGATTCAAGAGCTGTGCAGGATGTGGAATCGTTATCCAGCCTGATTAGGGAGATCTTGGACTTTGACCAGGCTCAGAGGAGAAAGTGCTTTAACAGTAAGATGTACTTGTGCAATATCTGCTTCTGTGAGAAGCTGGGCAGCGACTGTATGTACTTCTCAGAGTGCAGCCACGTGTACTGCAGGGCATGCCTGAAGGACTACTTTGAAATACTGATCAGGGATGGGCAGGTCCACTGCCTCAACTGCCCGGAACCGAAGTGTTCTTCTGTTGCTACTCCTGGCCAGGTAATGAGGTGTGCAGGCACTGATGGCAGAGTTCTGCTGACTTAACACTAATTACAGAAGGTGAGGTGCAGCTTTTCATGGTGAGCATCCTGACCGTGCCTGGGGATGGGCTTTTCCATGCTCAGAGCCATGTGGAGGCATCCCAGTTAAAGCATGGCAGGTGTTTCCCCACTGTGCTGGTACTGGCATGGGTCAGAGGCCTGAATTAACACCCCATCACCTTTGACATAGCGTGCTGCTCATTTAGCTATGACTAGAGTAGCATCCTAGGAGTAATTCCCTGCCCCACTGGAGAAGGTGCAGTGGATTCATCCCAGCTGTAGGTACTTTTTCATTGACTCACTGCTTTTTGCAGCAGGTAGTGTGCCCAGAATCTCAGATGCATCTCATCCTTCTTCCATCCTTGCTCAGGTGAAAGAGCTGGTTGGGGAGCAGCTGTTTGCACGGTACGACCGGCTCCTCCTGCAGTCCAGCCTGGACCTGATGGCAGATGTGGTGTATTGCCCCCGCCCGGGCTGCCAGACCCCCGTCATGCAGGAGCCTGGCTGCACCATGGGCATCTGCTCCTGCTGCAACTACGCCTTCTGCACCCTGTGCAAGATGACCTACCACGGCGTGTCCCCGTGCAAAGTCACCGCAGGTGAGGCGCCACGGGAGGGGACCGAGACACAGGGGAGCTGTGCTGGGGAGAGGCTGGAACTCAGGGCTGCAGGGAGGAGGGGAGCTGTGCTGGGGAGAGGCTGGAACTCAGGGCTGCAGGGAGGAGGGGAGCTGTGCTGGGGAGAGGCTGGAACTCAGGGCTGCAGGGAGGAGGGGAGCTGTGCTGTGGAGAGGCTGGAACTCAGAGCTGCAGGGAGGAGGGGAGCTGTGCTGGGGAGAGGCTGGAACTCAGGGCTGCAGGGAGGAGGGGAGCTGTGCTGGGGAGAGGCTGGAACTCAGGGCTGCAGGGAGGGAACTCATCACCACCTGAGTTCTCTACAGCTGAGACAGACTCATGTGGAGTTGGTCTGTTGCTGGCAATTACAGAGTATTCCTTTGATGACACTCCACAGCTGGAGAAGTCCCTAAATTGCTGAGTGCCAAATTCTGAGGGGCTGCAGCAGGGGAAGGATAACTTTCTACATGCCTTTTTTTGACCCTTTCTCATGAATCTGCTGCTTCACGTTTCCAGAGCTGATAATGGGAATCAGGTGGATGCTTCTGTGTCCCTTTGGCCTCAAAATGACATGACAAAGTTTCACCAAATGTGTGTTCAGCAAAAATACTTGCTTTTCAGTTTATTTTGCATTGTAGATTTGTTGTAATTCAATTGACCAATCTCTTTTATAATGAAACAGTGTAAAACTGTTGAATTTTGAGGCAGAGCGGTTTTAATATTCCCATCTTTTTCTAAGGTATTCTAATGTGTTCCTTGCTTTTTAATTAATTATGTTAGTTTTCTCTCAGAATGTTTTATGCTGTTACTAGCTGGACTTCTGTATGTACTGTATTAGACAAACTGGTTTGGTTTTGGTCTGTTCTGTCCCCCAGAGAAATTAATGGACTTGAGAAATAAATATTTAGAAGCAGATGAGGCAACTAAAAGATTCTTGGAACAACGCTATGGGAAGCGAGTGATCCAGAAAGCCCTTGAGGAGATGGAGAGCAAAGAGTGGCTAGAGAAGAACTCCAAGTCTTGTCCTTGCTGTGGTACTCATATAGAGGTGAGTTTGGTATTCAGGCTGGACAGGGGGTTATTTGTGGGCTCTAAGATCACCAGGGAAGGGGAATTTCTAAGAAAACAGAGAACTTTCCATTTCTCTGTGCTGTATGGAAGAGGATTGGGTGTTTCTGGCACTCAGGGACTTGAGAAAGTTCAGCATTGTTCAGCCCCCAGAGCTGAAGAGATCCAGGTTGAACCTGGATCCGTATGGATCCCTCTGTCTGCTGTGTTTTTCCAGCTGCTGCTGTTCTGAACTACAGCTGGTAAATAAAACTGACTCAGTACAACCAGTGTCCTCTGTGGTCAGTGTCAGAGCCAGCACACAGTTCCCAGTTCTGAACAGTGAGAAAATACCAGTTGGGGTAAAAGGTTCAGGAGTTGGTGGGGTTTTGGGGACAGTGACCACCCAGGGACACCTGCAGGCTGCTGTGACAGGATGTTCTTACTGTTTCTTCTTTCCAGAAACTAGATGGCTGTAACAAAATGACGTGTACTGGCTGCATGCAGTATTTCTGCTGGCTTTGCATGGGTTCCCTCTCCAGGATGAACCCGTACCGGCACTTCAACGACCCAGCCTCCCCATGCTTCAATAGGTACGTGTCGGTGAGTGTTGGTGAGTATTTATGGGTGTTGATGAGTACTTATGGGTGTTTCTCCTACCCCATGCCACTGACTCATGTTTTTCCATCGTCTCTCCCTGATGATTCCCACCTTGGCATCTGTAGCCATGCAGTTTGAGACGCCCTTTCCCAACTATTTACACTCACAAGAACCTGGCACTGCCAATAGGAGAAGCCAGGACTGATTTGGGACATGGGTTTGCTTTGTAAGAGCTTTAGTTTCAGAATCCTGGAGAGGTCTGGGCCTATCCTTGATGCTTTACTTGCTGCCTCTGGCTGAGACAGCCTGGAGTGAAAGGTTTCCTCGCAGAGCTTGGGTAGGGGACAGGGTAACAAACCTCCTAAAACCCTGTAAACTTGGGTTGTGTCATCACTGTCAGAGTTAAATCGAGAGACAGAGGGTACTGCTGCTCTCTGGACAGGTGGAAGGGCTGGCAGGTCAGAGAGGTGGGACAGCAGCACCCTCTGTTCTCTGTGTGTTCCAGTGCTGTGGTGTGTCATGGCTGGACACAAGAGCCAAAACACCAGAGCTGTACTCGATGCTCTGCTGTCTGTTCTGCTGCCACACTCCTGGCTGACAGGATCGGGAGCTTCTCCCCCTTGTTCACAGCGCTTTTTCAGCATTCCCTTTTCTCCCAACAGGAACATTTTCACTTCCTATATTCTCCATCTTTCCTCTTCTTCTTCTGGTGCCTCCTGTTGTTGTTAGTTCAGTGTAATCTCTGCCTACCCTGACTAAGCTCAGCTTTACAAACACTTCCCTCCCTCTTGTTCCCTCTTGCTTCTGCCTTGTGGTTCTCTGCCCAGTGCTGTGTTGTCCCACTAGATGGGGAGCTGTGGGGAGCAGGCAGGTTTGGCTGCTGCCTGGGCACCAGCCTGGCCTGGCAGCTCGCTAGGTAACTGGTGATGTGCTTTGGGTGGGTAACACTCTCAGGGATTTTTGGGACTGTGACACCCTCTGGGGTAACGTGCTGCCCGAGGGCAGAGGAGCTTGTTTGAATGGACTTGGGGGACCACAGTGTGAGTGGGTCATGAGACTGAGAACAGGCGTGGAACCTGCTGCTTTTGTATCTTTATCACTCTTGGGTTTCTGTGCGTATTTCCCTCCCTTTGTTGTTCCACACTGATGGAAACTCTTGCTCTTGCAGGTTGTTCCAAGCCATGCACATTGATGGGGAGTTCTGGGAAGTTGAAGATGAAGACCAGTAGCTTTCTCCAGCGACAGCAGCTGAGCAGATCAGAGCTGGATGCTTTCCATGTTTGTGTCATGTCTGTTTGCTTTTTGCTTCTGTTACGTGATAGAAGGAGGAGAACAACCTTGCACTGCAGGATGCTCACACTGCAGAGCCTCTTGCCAAAACCAAAGGAGACAATGTTACCCATCATGTGCTCGGGGTGACCACTGGAGGCCCTAATAATCATATCCATTGTTAAAGACACATACTGCCAGCTGAAGCTGGAGAATTCCTGGGCAAAGGGATACTTGGGAGGTGCCCCCTTTTCAAAAGCAAACAAACTAAAGCAAAGCCCTGAATCGCAGAAGTATCTGGGGAGGGTTCCTTTAGGGAGACTGACCTTGCAGGGATCTTGGCTCATACCCATCATGGTTTTGGGCAGCTCTCTGGCTGCAGTGCTCTGGAGCTGGTCAGTGGTGCTGCTTGCACAGGGCAAGTTCACTGATACAGAGAATTTCTTCTGGTTTTCAGCAACAGCCTGTTGCTTCCATAGCACTTCCTGACCTGTGTCTCCAAAAAGCAGCTCCTTGCTCCATCACTGATGCTTTCTAATGATGGTAGAGTTGATTCTCCCTCACCCCCTTGCTGGGTCTGTGTGTTACTGAAGGTGCTGGCAGAAAATGACCAACAGCCCTTTCTGGGGATTGGCATCGGTTTGTTGGCTCATCTCAGCGTTACCCTGTGTTAACTGATGCTGCTGCTCCTTGTTCTGGTGGTGATGAGGGGGGTGAGGCTACAGTGAACAGAGCATGTGGCTGGTGAGAGGGTGGAAAGGATCAGTCAGGTGCTGAAACACATTGTTTTGGTTACATAACTAGGATGAATTCTTCAAGCCACTGGAAGTTGCGTTCTCAGATGATGACATTTTTTACTGACTCCTCAGATGAGAAAATCAATTAGTTGGTTGTTTTGCTTTATTTCCACTGTGCCTGGACTTCAAATTATTGCAAACCCCAAATTGTTTCCCCTAAAGGTTCAGGAAGTGGTTTTGTGAGTGGGGAAGGAATTAGTGGAGAGAACCACTGTTTTTTTTAGAAGTTTTTCTCCAGTTGCAGAATGGTCTAAACATTTATCTTGAAATTCCAACTGCACATGCTGTGTTCAGAACAACGAGCAGGGCCCAGGGGGTAGCTCAGGAGCTGGAGGACTTGAAGCCTCAAGGTGAACACCTCTCACTCAGTTTGGACTGTTAGTAAATAAATTTCTACTCTGATATCTGGCCAAAACGAGTGCTTATTTAGTTCCTTTCACAGAGGATGAAAGTCTGTGCTGTTAGACTTGGCAGGGATGAAAACCAGAAGAGAGGGTGAGAGCAGCTCTCTCCTGTTTTAGGCCATAGGACAGTGTGTAGGGAAAGGGTCCATTGTGTATGGTCTAAATTGTATTTCCTGCACCTTTCACATGCACTAAATTCACTTTAAGACAGCAAATGAAGTCGTCTCCCTGGTTCTCTTCATTGTGGCACGTGGAGGGACGGAGCTCTGCTCTGTGGCTGGAGAGCTGCTGTGCCCTGGCTGCAGCAAGCACACAGCTCTGGTGTAATGCAGAGCTGGGCAGGAGGGTGGCACAGGAGGTGTCCTGCTGTGCCCAGACCTGCTGGAGGCTGGGACAGGGGTGGGCTGAGCTCAGGACACGTCAGGATGAAAGGCTGTGGCTGGGGCTGGCTGTCAGCAGGGGCTGGACTGGGGGGATGCTGCAGTGAAACCCCAATGCTTCCACAAGGGTGGGGACAGGTCTGAGTTCTGGGCTTTGGGCAGTGCTGGGCCGCAGCTCCCTACACCAGTGTGCAGGGGAGGACAGAGCTTCTGAGGAGGGCACAGGCAGGTGCCCACACACATGGGACAAGCAGCTGCTGCTGCAGAGGACAGCCAAAACCAGACCCTGTCCTCGTGTACAGAGAGCAGACAGGCAGCTCCACCCTGGCACAGGTTCCTCCTCTCCTCCTGCCCCTGTATCTATTTCTGCACGTTCCCCAAAGGAGCACAGGGTTATTTGCAGCCGCTTTGTGGCACTGGGTAAAGCTGTGACCTTCCTTCTTTCAAAATCCCACTTTTTCCACAGGAACTGGCTGCTCCCTGGCAGGACAGGACCATAGTGGGTGGCTGGTGAGATCCTGCCAGTGACCACAGCAAGGAGCTCCTGGAGGAGGAGCAGCAGCTTTCACTACAGCTCTGGGGTTAAGTGATGGAGAAATCCAGTGCAAAGTACTGGGTCTTTTTTGGGCCCCAAAGGGGGTGGTGCTGCTGTTCACAGAGGGTGTCACAGGTGCCGTTCAGCCAGGTGCCCTGTCTCTGCACTCGCTGTGAGCGAGGGACAGACACAGCCAGTGTCTCTTTAGAAAAAATTAAGACTTTTACTGTAGAAAGTTACATTCTAGATCAACATGGTAAAACTGCATAATGAAAATAAACCTCTCTGGGGTTGGTCTTGCCCCTCCTGGGACAGCAGCTGACAGGAAACACGGGAATCAGTTTCAGAGGTGGTGGGGTCACACCAGCCCGGGCTCTTGGCCACCTCTGTAACTAACCAGAGGGAGCCCAGAGCTTCCTCCCAGCTGGATTTGGTGTTTCCTTGTACAGCACTGGACAGCAGGAGAGGATTTACTGCTTCAGGCTTTCCCTGCCACACGGAGTGCTGAGCAGCACTGGGAGCAGCTGTTTGTGCTTAATCTGAATCCACCCTCCACAGCACAGCACACAGCACAAAGCACCAGGGCATGGGAAGTTACACCCTGAAAGTGAACGTGTGAGGCTGCTTGTGTGACAGCAGGTACAGTCCTACAGATGCACAGGCTGTTAGGGACACAGCGCTGGGGAGTGCTGCCTGTCGCCTCTTTTGCTGAGGGGGTTCATGTCTGACATCTGGCTCAAAGTGGGGTTCAACCAGGGCTTTACCCTGGCAACCTCCTGAGGACAGAGGCCACACAGCCCCTCTAGGCACTCTGCCCCATGGCTTGAGTGGCCCCAGGGCTTGTTTTTTCCTTGTATCCGGTCAGAGCAGCTTGTCCCAGCTCAGGCCCTGTTGTCTCTTCTCATCTTCCCCCAGCGCAGCGCCCAGGAGAGCCTGGCTTCCTCTTCCTCAGGACCTCAGAGGTGTGAAGCTCTCCCTTCTCCAGGCAGAACAAGCTCAGTTCCCATTTCAAGTGTTGTTACTGTTGGAGTGTATCGTGGAGGGAGAGCAACAGGAAAAGGTACTTGTACTTGGAAGGAATAATCCCCGTGATTACCCATCCCTTCCTGCAGCTGTACTTTCACCTAGCTTCACACTGATGTTTGGAGCCTTCAGTCCTCATCACTACAGTTGCTTCACAAACAACTCACTCTCCCCTGACTTTGCTGTCAGAGAATGAGCAAGTGGTGGAAGTCTGTGGAACACAGTAAATTGGATCCCATCCTCATTTGGTTAATTAAGGCAGGTGTTGCATCTTTAGAACAGAGAAGCAAGCACATAATCATTTTTCTCATTGAAGAATAACAATTAGCAGAGGTTCTGCAGCAATTCCCTTTCTTCACAGCTGGGTCTCACCAGAGAAGCTCTGAACAGTGCCGAGGTTAATCGCTGTATGGCTTCTTGGACTGGCTCTTTTCTGCTCCCACCTCCTTCATGCTGTACAAGGGTTCCACAAGCTTGTTGTGAACCAGCATTAAACCTGTTGTGGCAAGTGAAAAGATGGCAGAAAGAAACACAATAAAGCAAAACTCCTGTTCCCTAGATGCTAATGAAATTAGGCATTACTGGAGTCCTTGTTCCTTTGCTCCCATGCCCATAGTTAATCGTTCCCTTTGTGCCTTTATGATCACTGTACACCTCAGCTGCCTCATTTAAGAAACTTCTTTAGGAGTTGATTACACAGAAACAGCCAGTGCAAAGCTCTGGTACCACTTAAAAACTAAACACAGCAGCTGCCTGGTCTGGGCAAACACTCACCTTTGAAGTATTTCACTGTCTTCACTTTGAGCTCCAGCGTGGCATCCTCATCACACACGAACACGGTGTTGGGGTGCTGCTGGAAAGCAGAGACTGTCCACATGTGGTTGACACCTTCCTCGATGGCTTTGTACAAAGCAAAGGCTTTGTGGGCTCCTGTGATAAGGATCATCACCTGGACTCCGAGACACAGAGGGTGGCAGTCAGGGCCTGTGGTCAGAAAGAGCACACCCACACCCTATGGACTGAGCACGCAGCCCAGTCCCTGGCAGGGTGTATCTCCCTCATCATCCCCAGGAGCATGTCACTGTCCCACAGCTCTGCTCGCCCTGGCTGCCTTTTATTTGTCAATTCAACCACAGCCTGGTGGTCCCTGGAATGATTTGGGTCCTCTGAGCTCTCCTGTTAAGCACCTAGACACCAAGATTAGCCACTCAATTACAAGCCAGCCCAGCTTTCACAACATGTTGCATTATCAAGCCAGCCAGTGATTCCTTCAGTTCCTTCCTCAGCTGAGCTCCTTCCCCAAAGACATCCTCCTAAACCCTTCTAGCTCTGTGCAGCAGGGTAACCCAAATATGAAACAGGAGGTGGAGCAGGAGCCTTTCCATGGCACAGCAGGAGCAGGCATTGGGCAGCCCGTGGCAAGAGAAGCGTGAGCTGGCCTGGTGCAGGCTGCAATGCTGCTCCAGGACAGGATGGTCTCGAGCTGCTCCAGGAAGCCCTGTGCAAGAGCTGCCCTGTGAAGTCACTGCTTCCCTCCTAACCTCTCTGGCAT
Source organism: Porphyrio hochstetteri (assembly GCA_020800305.1). Classification (NCBI taxonomy): domain Eukaryota; kingdom Metazoa; phylum Chordata; class Aves; order Gruiformes; family Rallidae; genus Porphyrio; species Porphyrio hochstetteri. The sequence goes on along the minus strand of CM036919.1, from coordinate 1,543,495 downwards.
CCATGACAGTGCCTACTCCCACCGTCAGAGCCATGGTGGGCACTTTGGAGAGGTCGCCGTCGAAGAACCTGGCGTTGGCCAGGATGGTGTCCATGGCCAAGGTCTTCACTCGTGTCCGGGATACCAGACTCGATCCAGGCTCGTTGAAGGCGATGTGACCGTCTGGGCCAATCCCTGGGGCAGAGAGGGGCAGAGAGGAAGGTCAGTGCTGCAGCGCTGGCTGGAGGAAGCAGCACAGCAGCACTCATATCAGCAGGACTTTCAGTGCTTCCACAGCAGATACAGATCTGAGCCTTCTGTGTGCTCAAGCTCAAATTTGCTTCTCATAGGAATGAGAGCAAAAGGCCCCTTGGAAACCCACTTCAGAGACTCTTCCCAGTTAGTAGATGGCAGAATCTTAAGGGAAACCGATGGGAAAAGCTTGTGTTGGGCTCCTGTCAGCTCAGAGGATGCCAACAGTTTCCTGTTAGCACTGGCAGTTTTATGTTCTCTATTCAGGACGATTTCAGCCCTGCCTGCTTCTCCTGCTCAGTGTTTCCTGAACAATTCACTCACTGGACTGAGACACATACAACTGGGGGAGCAGTATGTTGGCAGACAAGCACACAAGCACCCAGGGCAATGGTGTAGGGATTGGCTTCCACTGCAAATCCACCCAACTGCACTGCAAATTAACTCTCCTGATAATGAGATGGCTCGTGGAGGCAGAGCAGTGCCTCCTGCCAGTGCCTAGGGACTGCTACGCCTTCAGGTTCTCACCTCCAACAAAGAGCTCAATCCCTCCAGCTGCTTTGATTTTGGCCTCGAAGGCGTCACACGCTGCCTGCAGGTCGGGTGCGTTTCCATCCAGGATGTGAACGTTCTCTGCGGAGATGTCGATGTGCTTGAAGAAGTTATTCCACATGAAGGAATGGTAACTTTCTGGGTGATCCCTCGGGAGCCCTGGTGACAGAGCACACACAGAACTAAGGCCAAGTGAAGAATCACACACCCAACATACACCCCGTGCAGCGGCTGTGGTGACAGAGCACTGTCCCTTGCCACTCCCTCAATGCCATCAGTTGGTTTGTTTCCCTAAATAGCAAAACCTAAAATCAATCACAATAGCTCCTGCAAGACAATGTGCTCATATTAACATGTGATGTATGTTCCAGGAAAGCAGGTACGCACTCTGCATCGTCTGTTACTGATTTCTATTAGGATTAGCAGTTTGTATTAGCCAAGATAATTAAAAGGACACAGAACTCCTTGAAAGAGCGGAGCACAGGGCCACTAAGATGATGGAGTGGAATGCCTTCCTCATGAGGACAGGGTGAGGGAGCTTCAGCTTGGAGGAGGCTGAGGGGTGACTTTATTAATGTTTATCAATATGTAAAGGGTGAGAGTCAGGAGGATGGAGCCAGGCTCTTCTCAGTGATGGCAGCAACAGGAAAAGGGGCAGTGGGTGCAGCTGGAGCAGAGGAAGTTCCATGGGAATGTCAGGAGGAACTTTTTCCCTGTGAGGGTGCCCTGCGACAGGCTGCCCAGAGAGGCTGGGGAGTCTCCTTCTCTGGAGACATTCAAACCCACGTGTGTATGTTCCTGTGGGATTTAGTCTGGGTGATGCTGCTCTGGCAGGGGGTGGGACTAGATGATCTTTTGAGGTCCCTTCCAACTCCTAACCTCCTGTGATTAAAAAACCCACTTCCAGAAGCCTGGGGAATAACTTACCCCATGCATTCCCCTCCCTTGAACACTCTAAGCCCTCACTGGACTGCCTGCTCCCTACTGCTGCTCGACTGGGATTAATCACAGCCACATCCTGACCAGAGTAAAAGCAGCGTTAGCAAATATTTAGCCTGTGCCTTTTGCACCTCTGGAGCTTCAGGCTTGGGCACTAATCTCGCCGTGCTCTTTCCTCTGGAGGGGCTGTTTCATCACCGCCTCATAAACCCAACAGCCCCCTGCTATCTCCGCGGGGCACAGCTCGGCTGGGCCGGGCCCGCAGCCGAGGCGCCCTTCCAGCCCCGGAGCAAAGGTGGCAGGCACTGCCGCCCGCCATCGCGGCTCGCAGGGCCACGCCAGGCCCCGGGCTGGGAGCGTGTGAGGGGCCGGGCAGGGCCCCGCTTCTCGCTCGGGTTCTCGGGCCCCCGCAAAGGGGCCCGGTCCCGCCAGCGGGCACTCACCCACGTACTCGTCCATGTTGAAGGTCTTCACGTACTTGAAGGAGAGGTCCCCGTTCCGGCAGTACTCCACCAGCTTCCGATAGCAGCCCAGCGGCGTGCTGCCTGCGGGACGGGGACGCGGCCGCTCAGCCCCGGGGCCCGGCCGGGGGCGGCCCCGAACCCCGCTCCCGACCCCAGTACCCACCTGTGGGCAGCCCCAGGGTGAAGAAGCGCCCGGGGCCGGGCCCGAAGTGGACGATGCGGTTGCGGATGTACTTGGCGGCCCACTCGCTGGCCTGCGCGTACGTCTCCAGGATAACGAGCTTCATGGCGGGGCCGGGAGCCGCCTGGGCAGGGCGGGAACCGAGCTGAGGAGAGGCGCTACGCCGCCATCTTACCGCTGCCCGCTTACCTGCCTACCTACCTGCTTGCTTGCTTGCTTGCTTAGCTACCTCCCTCTATGTCTGCCTGTCTGCCTGCCGCCGCTTCGCTCACCGCCGCCGCCCGGGATCCCCGCAGCGGGCGGGGCCGAGACAGCGGCACCCTCCGGGCCTCCCCCCTGGCTCCCGCCCCACCGGTGGGCGGTGAGCGCCGGGCCCGGGCCGGCCCCTCAGCGCTGGAGCCCCGAGGGCGGGAGGAGCCGGTCCCGCCGTGCCCGGCCCCGCGGGGTGGGGACTGGGAATTTGGGGTTAGGATTTAGAGAAGCGGCTCCGTGCTCGGGCTGCCGGCGAGCTGTGGATAACTGGACTCCCCTAGTGCAGTTATCCACAGTGGGAATAGAGCTTTTGGGAACCGGCCTCGTCCCCAAAGGAGAGGAGAGTCGTTAATGTCCTCGTTCCTCCATGTGCCTGCCGGGGTGTCCCGCCATGGCTGGGGTCCGGCCCTGCAGCCAGGCAGCCAGCCATGAGCACCAGAGCGAAGCCCTAGCCGCTTCCCGGGCAGGAACAAGCGGCTGTGGCGCTTGGAGCCGTCTGTAGAGACCGGCTGTGGGGCTCTGGCTGTGGGGACGGTGAGCACCCCTCACCAGTGAAGGTTTGTGTTGCCCCTGACGGCACTGGTATCCCCAAAAGCCGTGTCTCTGCTGCTGCAGCCTTCAGGCTGCGATGGAAACAGGCCCGACCTCTCCTTGCCAACCCTCGGTTCGCTATTAAGATCACAGAGTCACAGAATCATAGGGGTTGGAAGGGACCTCAGGAGATCATTGAGTCCAACCCTCAGATGCAAAGCTCCTACTTCGAAGTTAGACAGCTTTTCACTTACATTAGAAGAAAGAATAGCATAAATTGCTTTGCTAGCATCCAGCCCGTGCAATTCCTTCTTCTTTTTAATAATTTAAATGATCTGGCCAGGCTGAGTGCTCCTGTATTTTCTCATCCTGGATGCTGAGCAGTCCTGGCTTGCTTTGCATTTCAGTGGGGAATGATGGGTGTTGCAAGCCTTAGCCAGGCAGCTGTGGTCAGACACAGGAAGAGTTTTATGCCACAGAAACTAAGTGCCATGTGTTTGCATCAGCAGCGGCTCGCCAGCAGGAAGGGAAGTATTTTGGTGGCTCTAGGGCTGGATCCAGCAGCATCCTCTGCTCTCCTGCATTGCAGGCAGCCCGGGTCTGGGCTCTGCCACTTTTCCCATTGAAGTTGTACTGGTGTGCTGGACCCTTGGGTCCTGTGGACACTGGCAGGAATTAGAGCATCAGTGGGTTCATAGGCATGGGGCAGAGGCACTGAGCTGGGATGGAGGGGCAGTGAGGACCTGTGGGCCTGAACACTTCCCATCTGGGGGCTGGTTCGGTCCATTTGCCTGGTACCACAGACACAGAGAGAATCCAGTGAGCATCCCTCCTGACCCGCACACGGATCTGGGAATGGCAAACATCCTAGTTACCACAACACACCTCTGGCTTCTGCTGTGCAAAGCCAAAACTGCTGCAGGGCTGGGGAAGGAGAGTGCACGGTCACCTCCGTTCCACAAATAACCCAAGCTGGATGGCTCAGCGTTACCACGGAAACGCGGTGAGGGCTTGGAGATCTCTGAGAAGCCAACGCTGGAGGCACAGACTGCATAGGAATCGACTCCAGGAGACACCGTGGCTCCCCACGCCAGTGAGCTGTAGGGCAACAACCGTGTCATTGCATGGGGAGACTTGCAGGCTGCCAGGTTTGTCTGGCATCAGAGCAGCCCGCAGACAGCCATGAGTCCATCCCTGGCTGCCCACCGTGTGCTCTTCCCTTCACTGTGCCCCCCTCCATGGTATGGAGAGCGGCTACATCCAAGGATCAGCCTCACAGCATCCTGCCATGCTGCTGAGACAGCCCCAGCATCAGGACTGGCTTTGGTTTGGATTCAGACACTCGGGATCTCCATGGATTGCAAGGGGTCTGGCTCTTGCTTTAATCTCCCGTGCAAGTGGCTTTGGCAGATGCAACACACAAAGACGTAGGAGGCAGCCAGCAGCTCCCAGTAAAAGCAAAACATGTTTTGATAAGGAAGAAAAAACCCTACAGTGGTGCAAGAGAGCCAGGCACGTGCATCTGCTGCCACAGCTGCCCTGTCCTGCCCACATCCTGTGTTTCTGCGTGCTTTGTTCAGTCTTAGGTTACTCAGGAATTGCTCCAGGGCTGGGTTCTATGTGTGACTAGCATGCAGGGTATTTTTAGGTATGATAATTAATGCATGTTATTGTTTCTGTGTTTACAGCTAGCTGTTCAAATGTTGAAGAACTTCCTGGTATCCGAACAGGCTGATTTTCCTTCCTTGCAAAGGCAGCAGATGGAAGGAAACAAACGCTTCTTCCTCTGCAGAAGAAGCTGAAGTTAAACCAAGGGGTTCTAACAAGCACAGCATTTTCTTTCTCTCTGTAGTGAAGTGATTGGAATCAGCAGCACTTGGAGACCAGAGCTTTCGCTACTGGGAACTGCTTGGGAGCACTGGCATTTTTTTTTCCCTAAAAAAGTAACAATTAAAGATTTGTCTGCATAAAGGACCCTCTCTCCAATTCCTGTGATTAAAGTCATTATTTAATATCCACCATCTGTCACCTCTTCCGGCTCCAGCATGTCCCACTTACCTCCTCACCCCTAGTTATAAGAAAAGGAGAAACCAGATCCTACACTGGTGAGATCTGGAGGGGAGCTGCTCTTCCCTGCAAGCCCTGTTCCCTGCATAGCTTCTCCCAGCAGCACCCAAATCCCCATGAGGAGTTTGCTGGGGGTCACAGAAAGCCGGTGTGCACGAGCAGGCAGCTCCCCAGAGCACACATGCCAGCCCCTGCCTGTTTTTGCAGATGAGGCTCCCATGGGTTAAAAACTGCTAGTCTCTGCAGTAAGGGATTTCATCTGCATAGCAGAATTAAATTAACCATCCCTTAATTGTGATTCCTCTGGTAGGATGAAGAAATAATGGAGCAACAAAGAACTTGGTGAAATTGAAAGAACTATTGAAAGTGGTGAGTTAGGGCTCCGAAAATCAGGCTGGGACAGAGTGGGCTATGCTAGAGGAAGGCAGTTTGGAGCTTGGATGTCTGCCTTGCCCCATCCGTGGTCCGACATGCCAGCACAAACTTGGCCTCATCACACAGTATCTGAACCTCAGTTCTGCTGCTAAATTTCAGGAGAAGTCCTGTTGGGAAAGTCTTCCATCTCAGTGCTGCTTCTATCTTCCTTCCCTTTCCTGGGCCAGCGAACACCACAAACAGCTGCTGGGACCGAAGGATCCAAGCAGAGAGCCGCAGCTCAGCTCCCAGCCAGGCTCCCAGCACCTCGCCGAGGTTTCCTGGCAGCACAGCCAAGTCTCTGTTGGTGCCAGTGGTCCTTGGGTCAGGCTTGTCATGAAATTTCTGTCTTCCCTGAGCCCAGCATTGTGTGTGGGTGGATAATCCAGCCTCACAGTGAACAATGCCACTTCTGCTTTTTCCTAACCTGTGGATTGCTTGCCTACATTTAAGCCATTAAACTGGAGTCCTTTTGAGGTCCAATTTGACCCATCAGCTTCTGTGGACATTTTGTCTTCGCTTTTTTCTTAATTGGGTCATTTGTCACTAGAAAATGAGAAGAATTAGTTTGAATGCCCTGCTTATTTCTTATTAGTCGAGCTTTAAAACCTTTGAGGTTTATTGTTTAGCTTTTAGAGTTCAATATTTATGAGAAAGCGTAGATAAAAGTGTTCCCTTCACTGCTCAGTCACAGACACTAATTAAAGGCACACTTGTGCAGCACCAGGATTTCAGAAGCCTCGGTAATACACTCGATTACTTTCCAATACTTTCACAGCACATCCTGTGAGGAAGTCACTGAAGAGCAATGACCTCAAGCTTCAGAACGTCTCTTGGGAGAAAAGACTTTGCACTGGAAGAAGAGTCACAAAACACAGAGGGATGAAGCGATTTGCCTAAAACCATGTGGGTAATGAAAGCAGAGCCAGTCATGCATGGTAACCACAGCATCGTCTTTCTACACAGGTTCCCTACACAGAGAGCAGCTGGAAGAAGCTGCCTTTACCCCTCCTGTATTAGCCTTGCTCAGACTAGATAGCCTACCTAGGCAGTGACTTTGACACAAAGTGTTTCACTGTGTCTTCAGGATACATCCCAGCATCTTTTCTGCAGGCACATACAGGTTGCTTCTTATTTTAGTCTCTACGCTGTCCAAGTCAATCAGCATGCAGCTAATTACCACTGTGGCTACAGCTTTACTTAGGGATGTAATCCCACCTCAGCAGCAAGTAAATCCCTGCTTGTCATCAGGACAGCTTCTGTCTGCAGAGAGATTCTCTGTGCAAACTGTGAATCTCATGGAAAGGTGAAACCAGACTGTCAGAGCCCAGAGCTCTCATGCCAGCGCCCTCAAAGGTATCTGCATTGCCAGAAACCAGCATTCTCCTCCTGTCTCCTGCATTTCTCAGGAGTCACGCCTTGAGGTTATTCCTGGCTTAAATGCTTTACAATTCCTGCTTCTCCTTCATCTTGAGAACTGAGCTATTAATTCACTGAGACAACAGCAAACTATCTACTCCTGCAAAGACAAAATACAGGAAAAAAAGGTCCAACCCAGTAACAGCACTGAACAGTGAGCATTGAGGCATGTATTTATGACTGAGTATGCAGTTCAAACCCACATCCTCAGCTTTAAACGTCTGCAACTCTCTGAATTTGCAGATTGGGATCCCAGTGGTGCTGACTCAGCTTTTCTCATCCTAAAGCTGATACATGTAAGTCTCTTCAACCTTAGGGATTGCTGTGGGTAGTGTTGTCCAAGCCTGACTACAGCTGAACAGCACACGCAGAAAACAAAGGTTACACGAGCTGGAAAGTCTCTTAACCACTGTAACACTCAGTGCAAAACTGCTCTGAATCAATGAATCTCTGTGCTGTTTCTACACGTGCTTCTTTTGGAAGGAGATTTCAGATCTGCGATGCCATCTGCTTTTATGTGGATATGAGAGATCTGACGGGGCTGTCAGAGGAGTTGGCCAACATCTCGTGTTTGCTTCAGCTGCAGTGCAGCACGTCGCAGGCCTCTTCCCTGCCCGCGCAGGCACGTGTTGGCACCACAATGCCGCGTTGGGGAGGGCGATAGGCGATGATGGGTGTCTGACCAAGGCAAGGTTAACGTGGCCCAGGATGGCGCCCGTTTCTCCAAGTGCTGGCCCCAGAGAGTCACTGCTGAGGCGGCGTTAGTTTTCAACATGGGTTTAGGTCAGTTCTCTGATTCCCTGCAGTTTAACACTTTCTATGGAAGCTTTCATTCTGATTCATTATACATGAAGCCCCATCATCCCTGTGCAGTGCACAGAGCTTGTAGGGTTACTCGGGCAGCTCCCACAGCCTGCCAGGGAACCTGCTGCCGGCCCACAGCATCCCCGCGGGCAGGGCCCACCGGGTCCTCCCTCCCGCTCCGGCGGAGGCTCCTCTCGGTCTGGAGCTTGGCACACAGGTCTGGCTCCGGCCTGGCCCTCGTCGCCCTCCGGGCACCGGCAGAGCCTGCCCGGCACCACCCCACCGCGGAGCGCTGCCCTCCGCCCCGGGGCGGCTCTCGCCGGCGGCAGGACGCGGGCACTGGCCCGTCCCCGCGGGCGGGCGGAGCGGGAGGCGGGTGCGACCGAGCGTGACGGGCGGAGGGCGGGAGCGGAGCCCGCAGCGAGGAGCGACCCGGCTGCCGCCGCCTCCGCCTCCGCAGCGCCCGTCGGGAGGCGGCCGGGCAGAGCCGCCGCTGAGCCCACCCCCCTCCGCGCCCGCTCGCCCTTCGCCCCGCCAAGCACCATGGCGGCCGCGGCCGCCGAGCCCAGCAGCGGCCGGTACCAGCAGGTGAGGGGGGGCGGCGGGTACGAGAGCGCCGCGGCGCCCTAGGCCGCGCCGGGGAGGACGAAGCCCAGGGCTGGGCGGGGACGCGTCGACCCCGCTCTGTGGGGCCGGGGGCGCCGCCGCCTTCCCCGGCGGCCGTGCCCCAGGTCCCGGGGAACCGGGCGGTGCCTCGGTCCTTGCCCCAGGCCCGGCGTCGCCCAGGGCGGCGGGCGGGCCCGGGCCTGGGCCGGGCCTGCGGGGAAGAGGGAGAGAGGGGCGGTGACCGGGCCCGCGGCCTCTGGCGGCAGCGACGCCCGGGGCGGAGGCCTCGGCTGCCCGCCGAGGCGCGGTGGGCCCCGCCGGCGGCCGCGGGCTGCGGAGCGGCTCCCCGCCGGCTCCGGGTGGCTGCCCGCTCCTGGGGCCGGCCTCGGCGCGGAGCGCGGCGGGGGGGGCCCGAGCAGCGACCTTGTCCCCGCCGGTCGTGTCCCTCGCTGGCCCTCTGCGATGCTGCGGAGACGCCCCGTCGCCTCTCGGTTCCAGCGCACGGGGCAGCGAACTTGTTCTGCTTTGTCTGCAAATCCGCGATGATTTTACATCCTCTTCTGCGTGTGCTCCCCTCGGGCCCATCGGATCCCCGCAGGGCAGAGACCACCCTCACAGAGCTGCCTCGCAGCTTTGGGGTTGTGCCCCCCGCCCTACCCCTGAAGGTGGGCAGGGGGTTTGGCAGGAGGGTTGGGGGTCACTCTTGTGACAGGCTCCAGCTGGTGTGTGTTCCTGACCCGCAGACCCGAGGCTCCGTTACTTACAGCGAGAGGGAGAAATCCCTGGAGAGAGCACCCAATGCCCTCCTGCGTAGGGAGGCTCTTACAAGGAATCCCTGTGTTATAACTCTGCCTTGGTAGCGTTTCCAGCGTGGGTAGCTTTCTCCTCAGGAAATGAAATGCACCTCCCCATCAGGATGGGGTATTAGTCTCGTCGTGACAGCTGGAGATGTCTGGCTTTGACATAGTAGGAAGGTAAAAGTTAAGTAAAACTTAGGCTTTTTTGGTTTTTTGGGTTTTTTTTTGTTTCATTCTCTGCAAAACAGATGTGTTCACTTATGAAGACAAATCTCTTTAGTGTTGTTCTGGGAAACAGTAGGCACAGATAAGCAGGTCTGTCACTAATCGCCTTTCCCATCAGAGTCCTGCCCTCGGTGATGACCACGTCTGTTACAAAGGGACCTAGCTTCGGTCCCCAGCTTTGGTCCCCATCACCATGAGCCCATGGAGAGAGGTGACAAACCGTGCTGAAGGACACTATTAAGGTGCTCTTCAGTGACTCCTTTACCTGGCTGCTAAGCACAATCCTGCTCTCCTCAAAGAGGAATGTGTAAAGCTGTCGTTTTGCCAGCTCCTGCTCACACATCTGACAGATGAGTAGCAGACACTGCTGTTGCTGTAGAGCATAACTCCGCGTGGTACCGCAGAGATTAGGGAGGCAGGCTCGCCCCAAAGGATTTATGTTGCTAAAGACAAACAGATCATGGAGGCTCCATGAAAAGACTGGTGTAGCTGGAGCACAGAATCAGAATCTCGTGTATAAATATATCTACTCTTGTGTAGCTGCTCAGAAATTGCTCTTTTTCTCCTCGCCCTCTGCCAGAACCCTGGTATTTGTGCTGTTGTAAAGTGTGTTACTGCTGAGCTGGCTCTTGACACTCATGTTGCTCCAGAAACCCTGCAAGCTGTGGAACTGAAGATGCAGAGTTGGTGTTCAGATGAAGAGGAGATGAGAGGGTGGGAGAGGCTCTCTAGCACTGAGTGTGTCAGGTTTTTTTCCATACTGTGCGTATGAATGTACAGTGAACAGATGTACCACGTGCTGGGGAAGAAAGGCTTGCAGTGAGTTGGTAATCATAAGGGCTAGAGCTGAATACAGGAGTGACCTGTAGAAATCTAGAAGCAGCTCATTTCATCTTTTAAATCACTGAATTATGAGGCAGTAGAGGAGAAATAAGAATTTTAAAAGTCGATGATTTCTGAGGGGTGCAGTGCATTGGTGGAGCTTGTTAAGCAGCAGAGCAGTTCCTCTGCAGCTAATGTGATACAGTGTGCAAGCTGGCCATGCTGGTGTAACCCACAGAATCACAAGGTTGGAAAAGACCTTTGAAGATCATCAAGTCCAACCAAACCCCTGCTCTGGGATGTGTATTGGCGTGCCAGCCTGTGTGTAGGAGCAGCGCTGCTGAGGGGTGGGCACTAGTTAACGTGTAAAATACCTGTAGGATTCCCAGAGTGTGTGTATTTTCAGGGTTGTGGTTAATGAGGGTGATTGAAGGACAAGAGGAATTGGTAACACAGCGTGAAACCTGAGTGTCTCTTCTTCCACCCCATTCCTCGGCCGTGCTGCCCGCAGCTGGGGGCTGTGCTGGGCCGTGCACCCCCCAGCCTCCTTTGCTGCAACCTCGCAGCCTGTGTCGGTTCAGTGATGGGTGTGGGGTTAAAGGGATGTACAGTGGCATAGGGTTTATTTTCTAAAGCTAACTTTCTAGCCCGTGTGCTTTGTTCAGGCATTAGATAATCTGATAAAAAATAGCCGGTGATGACGCCTGTGGATGCTGTGGCAGCCTGCTCTGATACACCAAGGAAGTGCAGCTTGGTGAAGAATAAAGCTAGAAGCCCAGAGAAAGGATCTCAGCTCCCCCTGTCTCTGTCCTGTGGGCTGGGCAGCGTGTGGGACTGGGGCAGCCCACTGGGTTTGGTTCCTCCTTCCTTTGCCCGTGCTGTGCTGGGGTTGTGCTTGCTGGAAGTGGGAATGGAGGTTTCTAGGAGGAGGAAGGCTGCAGCACGCCTTGGTGTGCTACTGTGTGCCCAGTGTGTTACTCTGGGCAGTGCTGTGTCCCAAAATGGGGCGCTGGGAGGCTGTCCTTTGGACCTGCCATTGGGTAAGTTATACAGGGATGCTGTTAGGATTAGGTGGCTCAAAGCCATTTAAGTTCCCTCCTGGATTGTGAGATCGGAGGCAGAACTGTGTTTCATCCTTAGAATGAAAACTAGTCTCCATTCTGGAAAATATATCCAGGGTTTTAATAGGTTTATTTACACTTTAAGTTAACTGAGGCATGCTTTTTACTTGAGGCATTTGAAAATATACGTGGGGTGTACGAGTAATGTAAACCCACCTAGAGAATGGGGGGGGGTGTTAAATACTGGAGACACAGTCCTTTCTAAGTGATACTTCTTCCTGCTCCTGTTGTCGAAGGCTTACATGGATCATGAATTATTCTTTAAGGGGAGGTGTCTATGGGACGCCTAAGAAAGAAAGATGTTTTCCACTTGTTTGGTCTGGAGAAGAAATGTATTGCTGAAGATGTGATGGGAATGTGGTTTGAATCCATGAAGGACCACAATCCTTATTTTATATCTGGGAAGGCTGGAGTGAAATAGGGGCCATCAGTTGCCACCTTGTGCTTACCTTAAGCTTGTGTTTAATTTTTCAGCTGAAATGGGCCCACAGATTAATGCTAAGAGAGGAGAATATGCCATATTTTTTTAATGTCAGCAGTTAGAATTAGTGATGCCAGTGGCTGTTCGTTTCCTTGGTGAGGTACTGGCAGTGTGCAGGAGATGAGCTTGCCAGAGATACAGGCAGCCGATAGGAATGGTAAGGACATCGCCAGGGTAGGTGGTTTTCACTGTATTTTTTGGTGTGTTTTCCTTTTTTGTATTCAGAGAAGTAGGCTGGGAGGGGGCCAGCTCCCTGAAGCTGCCCCAGCTGTGGTCTTCTCACCTGTCAGGTGAGTTTCCAAGGCTTTTGGAATCCCCTGTATAGAGTTAAACCACGTTCCATCTCTAAAACTCAAAGGACTTGGGAAAGGCAGTGGTGGTCCAGGATCATCACGTATGTAGCTTGGGTAACAGCAGAAATAGCCTCCCATGCAAACTTTAAAAAAACAAATTCTCTCAGGTATCAGGGCTCTTGTTGTGTTGGGCTCTTCCTGGGGCTGCTTTGGTGGCTTGGGACAGGACAATTCGGTGGGACTCTAACCCGGTCTGGAAAGCAGATCTAGGGACCATCCCTTTGTGTTGGGCCGTGCTCACAGCAGTGGTACCGCTCAGGTGGGCTTGGCATCAGGGTTTGAAAGGAGCCATATTGAAAGCAGGTAGCGGGAGGTTTGTGTGTGATCCTTCATTGCTGTGAGTAGTAAGAAATACTTGATGTAAGATATATGCATTCGTTCTGCTTCTGCCTCTCTTTGTGAAATACCCAAATCTGATACATGGCAGCTCTGTGAGACTCTTCTGTCATTGAAGATACTTCACATTCTTCATATGACAGTTAAAAAAATGTGGTATTATGGAGATCTTAAAAGATCTGGAATTCTTTCTGTCATGTCTTAATGTCCAGAAGGAAGGTTAATGTGATCCTAAATATCACAGTCAGGCCTTGTGCTTTGTTAAGTGTTTGAAATGTAATTACAGCTTTATATATATATATAAATTATTAATATATATAGTATGTTAATGTTTTATATATTTATACATAACTATTATGTTTTAAAAACAAATTATGTATATTTTTATAGATATACATAATATTTATATATTTATCTATGTAAAGCACCTATCACTGTATTGGTAACCTACCTGTTCTGCGTTGAGACCTTGAACACTCAGACCTGAGGACAGTCTGCAGGACAGGCTTGTGCTGGGCCAAGCACTTGTTTAGTCTAGCTAGACCAGTATAATTCCCCACTTGAATCAGGTCAGTGTGAGGTGTATTCCCCTGTTGCGAGGCTGTCAGCTGCAGCGAGTCAGTGAAGAGCAGCATCCTCATGAGCACTGGTTGTGTTTTGATGGACATAAAGCTGTCTGCTTTGTGGTTTTACCTTGGTAGCTGGGAGGGTTGTTGCAAACATGCCTGTAGGGTGGACGCTTCTGCACAGTCCTTGCTCTGTGCATCCCACTGTCCGGCTGGGAGAGGAAAAAGAGGGTGTTTTTGGAGGAGGGGAGTGGGGGCATGGTTTCCAGTCTGTTACTACGCTGAAGGAGTAACTCAGGTCAGCAGAGACCTTGGGAGGTCGCTCCCCAGAGCTGGGCTGTGCTCGGGGCCCTGGGGAGAATCCATTCCCCAGCACAAGGCTTGGGCAGGAGCACCGAGCATCGGCATCCCCTGGTGCAGGGACAAGCTGGGGAGGGTTTGCTTAGGCAGCGTGACTGCCAAGCGTGTCACCTCAAGCTGCACAGCTCGCTCCGTGCCGTGCCAGAGCGCAGGTCCCGGGGGCAGACACGCTCTTCAGGCCTCCAGTTAAATGAGCTGGAAGTGCCGACGGGAGAAAACGGTTATTTGCTCATCAGGGAGAGGGCTGGTGCACGTGGGTTGACTTGTTTAATAGCTTATCATTATTCCTGCTGATTAATAAGTTGATATTCTGCGTTGGGCAGGAGTCAGGATTTCAGACCAGGGTATGTTGGAAGTGAAGCACAAGGCAATAAAAGTTACTCTCTTCCACTTTGGAGCTGTTGGAAACTTTCGTTTGCTTCTGAAAAGCCAGAGATGTGAAGGAGAGAAGCAAGGAGGACTCCCAGAAAGCACAGCAACAACAAACCCGAGATGTGATGAGGGCTGTCTTCATTTCAGGGCTCCTGGGGGGTTTCTCTGCAGTTCTACCTCGTGTGCCAGAGCATACAATAGGAACTGAAGCTCAGTACACAGTCGTGATACATGGCTGAGTTAATGTATCACTGGTGATGTCTTGCTAAGGTGAGGCTTACAGTAATCCTGAGTTAGGATAAGGAGTGTTTGTGTGTGGCCTAAGGGCTCGGGGCAAGGGGAGGTTAAAAAAAGATCCAAACCTATGCTAAGTTGAGAAAATTTGGACGAATTAGCAAGTATATTCAGTGGAAATGCTTATTCAAAGTTGATGTGGAAATCTTTCAGAGCATTTTGTAAGCTGTGAGCCCCGTGCCACTGGGCTGTACTTACACGTGATGTGTCTCAGGGGGAAGTGGCAGGCAGAGGTGATGTCTTGCTCAGAGCCAGGGCCTTATCCATTCTGCCAGGTGACTTTCTGTTGGTTTAGCAGTCTGGTGGGGAAAAAACCCTAAAGTTTGGGTTTAATACCTGCAGGCAGTGCTGTAAAGACTGGCTTGTTTTTTAATGCCACACATAGAATCAAAGAAAGAATACCCCACAGCCTCAGCAAAGCAGGTATAGTCAAACATGTCTTTAATTGGGTTCTCCAGGTGCTGAAGACCCTCAGCAGTGGCCCAGAGGGGAATTTCCTGCAACCCCCAGGAGCGCAGCCTTCCTCCTGCCGTGTCCCACCCTTCCTCATCCTGCGCAGGGCAGCTGGACCGCACAGCGGTGCTGGGCCCAGCACAGCCTGATGACTCAGGCTTCCTGTCACATGAACCCTCACTGCTTTGCTAATAAGCACTTGGGTGAATTGTAGATGCCTGGAACCACTAAAAAGTACCTCGTCCCTTGGAAGAGCAATCTGTTCAGTGTAACTGTGCACCTCCTACAACCCCTGGCTCCGCTGTAGAAAGCAACCAGCTTTTTCTGTCGGTACCTGAATCGCAGGTGTGTAGCTAGCAGTGTGTTCACCTTGCTTTCTGCCACAGGATGCCCTTGTAAGAATATATGTATGTATTTCTGCTGTTGAAAGAACATGGTAAGAGTTCCAGTGGTAGGAATTCATATTGCACCCAACTCTCCGTGTCCTCTTTTATTTCATCTCTCCCAGCGCTGTCATGCCCAGTGCTTTCCTTTCCCCTCCTTGGAGGTTGCACTTTTGGGTTGGATGTGTCTTCTTAGGAGTATCAGGGGTTCATTTCTGCCCTCCCTCACTGGGAGAGCAGATAATGTAGGGGGTGTGGTATCCAGGGAGGGTGCCCAGGCTGTCAGAGCCTTTCCTCCCCGGCTGACAGACTGCACCCTGCAGAGGCAGAAGAGAAAAGGGAAGAAGTACTGAATTTCCATGGAAAGACTCCACCCGTGGTGGAGATTTTTCTGAGAATTCATAGATACAAAGCTGTGGGAGAAACTGAGTCAACTAGTTTGACTCTGGATTCTACTGGATTCCCCCTGAGCTTGCTCCTCTCGTGCTGTGTGTAGGCTGCCCTTCAGTTTCCACAGCAGTGCTCTCTCTTTTTTAACACTTTTTAAAGCTTATTTTAATAGGCAATTACTTCCTAAGTTAGTTAGCATTTTCTTCTAATGACTAAACTCCACGGGGTTTGTGAAAGAAGGCGGTGGTGTTTCTTGGTGAGGGCTCCTGCTGAGTTAGCTGGTTTGAAAAAGATGCATTGCCCTTGGAGGAGCCGCTGCAGCTTCTCCTGTTAATTGCTTGGCACCCTGAGGCAAATTAAAGCTGCAGAGGCAGGTACCTGCCACCTCTGCCCTGCTACCCCATGGCCTTGCTCCTGGGGCGCAGCGAGGGATTGGCTCTGGTGCTGCTGACAGCACTGGCATCTGGGCCAGGAGGTTAAACGTTCATCAGGTACTTAATTAAATCCGTATTCCTCAAGGAAGCGGTTTGCCTCTGTGCCACAAGGTTTGGGGCTGACCAGCTCCCTCTTTTTTCCCACCTTTCCTGTCTAGGAAATGTGAACAGGGAGAGGATGGAGGCTCGCTGTGAGAGTAGCAAGGTGGTCCTCATTTGGGGAAACAGGGTCCCAGTTCTGTGAGGGGTTGTTGTTTCGGTACAGCTCAATGGTGACAGTGCTGCTGTATTTTTCCTGTGTGTCCTGGTGTGGTTCCTTTCCCTTTGTCCCTCTGGGCCAACCCCTGGACCTGCCCTTGTGTGTTGCCTGTGCCCCAAGCCAGTCAGATGCCTGTAACAGCAGGTGTGTTTAAAATCATTGTGACATGACAGGTGTAGGGACCTGTAACACACCGGTTGTGCCCAGGAGGTGGGAAGCCAGTGGGGATGTTGTGCCTGGCTGCTGTGCAAGGAGCAGCTGATTGTAGTTACTCATCCTGTGCACACTGGTGGTTGTGGAGGGGATGGAGGTGAGCAGCTCTCCACTTAACAGAGAGAAAATGAAACAAGCCACACTTCTCTGGGCAAGCTGGCAGGAGTCACCTGTCTCACAGGTCTGGTGTGGCCATGGGATTTGGATGCAAACATCCCATGAATTGCACTTAAAGCATCTGGAAAAGTTTGGGCTTCCAAGAGGACATGGAAGTGGTATGATCTGAGGCAGCAAAGGCAAGAAAAGCCCAGGACACAGAACAGTTCTGTATAAAACAAGCCCTTCATTTACAAGTGTGAGCTGATTGGTTTGGTTTGGGTTTCTTTTCCTCTTAAGACATACAAGTAAAATAAGAAATGTCCCCAGCCCCTGTGCTAAGTGCTTGGGCAGCATTTGAATGGCAATGTTTCTCTCCAAACCCAAAAAGCCAACACAATATTAGGGATGGCTTCAAGAGCGTGGGCGTTCAGGAGGGACAGCTCAGGGTGTTAAGGAAGAAGCTGCAGGGTCGCTGCTGTTCCCTGGTGATTAAAAGGAGGGTGCTGCCTCTCTGTGCAGGCTCAGGCCCACGGTGCTGTTTGCAGGGAGTTGCCTTTCTGCATGAAACCTCAGCAGCTTTGTCAGTGAGATGTGGAGAAATGGGAAGGAGAAAAACCTGAGATGGCAGCTGATGGGTAAACTCCTTTCTGGTGTGTTTTGCTTTGAACCCTCCTGGGTTGGTATCATCAGCATCCCTGATCAAAGCCTGTGTCTGCGTACCTGCCTCCTGCAAGCGACGCCCCGCACTCGGTAGGCAGTGTGGGTATTTATACAGCCTCTGTGGGAAGCATGGTGCACAGAATAAGCCCTCTCCTCAGTCCTGCAGTGAGGAAGGGTGAAGGGAAAGGACAGGATCCATATGTACATGTGTCATTATGTAATGTGTCCATGGAAAAAGCCTCAGGCAGCACCGGGGCCTTTTGCTGGGTGGCTTATGGTTATTTCTTTGAGTAAAACAACTGCAGCTCCTAAGCAGTGTGGGCTGGGGGGTCTGAGGGAGTGCCAGGGCAGTGGAAAGGTACTGAAGAGATATGTACTGGGCTTTGTTGCAGTTGGGTGTGTGAGGATCTGATTAAATAGCACGTTGAAGCTGAGGTGGGCTGTTGATCACTGTGAGTGGGAGTGATTGGGAGTGAAGCCGAGCAGCCGGCTCACATGATGCCATGGAGCAGTTTCTTCCTGAAGAGTCTGCCAGGTGCAATTAAAACTACAGGGGGAATTTCTCTCAGAGAGAGTGGTGAGGGGCTGGAACAGGCTGCCCAGAGAGGGGGTGGGTGCCCCATCCCTGGGGGTGTTCAAGGCCAGGTTGGCTGGGACCCTGGGCAACCTTGTGTAGCTCCAGGCCTGGAGGTTGGTGGCCCTGCCTGTGGCAGGGGGTTGGAGCTCTGTGATCCGTAGGGTCCCTTCCAACCCAGACCAGTCTGGGATTCTATGATTCTATGAATTTCACAGGAGTTGAGAAACCCCCTTAATGCCTCTCATGTTTGGGTCTGTTCAGCTGCAGAATGAAGAGGAGCCAGGTGAGACTGCGCCAGTGGTGAGCGATGCCCCTCCGCCTTACAGCAGCATTTCTGCAGAGAACACAGGTAAATTTAACTGAAAGCAACAGCTAGGTTTGCTCTCTTGCTCTTTCTTACCACCTTAAGTGTTCTCCCTATTGACTGATGGTGTTGCAGCATCCCTGCTAAGGCTGCAAAGGATCAGAATTGATCCAGGGACACTATTGTTCCTTGTGGTTTAGAAGATGCATTTTGGCTATGTTCATCTGATGTCATCCCATCAAGTGGTGTTCCAGTTACATTTCACAGTGTTCTTAATAGACTGAAGACAGTTAAAATCAAAGTGCTTTGAGGATTTGTGGTTCCCCCTCATTATTTGGCGTTTGGATGATGCTGTGCTCCTTCCAAAAAGGGCTTGTTACTTAAAAGGGACTAAAGAATTCACTCTTCTGCAGCTGTCAGTAACTAAGGACTTGGTCATAAGGATTATACTTGTGATTTATCAGACTGTCGTGTTGCTAACAGCTTTTAGCAGTACAGCTTGCTTTGTCTTGGTTGTGTGTTGGAGCCTTTTGGCTTAGATAAATCTCATATTTTTCCCTGCAGAACTCTTACAGTCAGTTGTTCAAATAAGAGTGTGAATCAAATGTGACAAACTGTCAGTCTCACAGCCAGCTTGGGGCAGGAGTTGGAATATCCTGTTTCTGCAGCTGCCCATCACGTATCCTGCCTTGGCACACTGACCTGTTAGTTCTGGGGCCTTGCTGTGCCTCAGCGACTGGGGCTCAGAAATGCTCGCTCTGATTTGTGTTCCAATCCCTCTCCTCACCATCAGAGAACAATTTGGAGTCTCTCTTTGGACAAATTGGTCAGTGGGGGCTGAAGGCCTGCAGTGATCCTTCTCTGGCTCACTTGAACCACTTGAATTTGGAAATACAACTGCTGCTGTTTATTGAAGCCAGGAGAGTCACAGCATGGATTGTTTTAAAAATAAACCCAGCCAGGCCTGTTAAAGCAACGCTCTGCATACTGCTTTATGGTAGATAAGGTTTTTTCCTTCTGTTCCTGTGGTTTTTTGCCTTCTGGGATGGTGAGAGGCTGGAAGGGAGAGGAGGGGGGCGGGAGGGGAGGCTTCGGCAGTCTGAGATGCTGGGGTCTTTGAAGCCACCTGAGACACTTCTCATTCCCAACACAGTGTTCTTAAGGAACTGATGACTTACCTTCTGTATTCCTTTTTTTATTCCCCAGCTTATTTTGACTACAAGGATGAGTCAGGCTTTCCTAAGCCTCCATCTTACAACGTGGCCACGACGCTGCCGAGTTACGATGAGGCGGAGAGAACCAAGGCTGAAGCCACGATTCCTTTGGTTCCTGGAAGGGTGAGGAGCTTGGCTGGCTGCACATCCATCATGTTTCTGCTTCAGAAAGGGTTCAGTGACTAATTTTGTGGGGTTTTTTTAATTTTCCTCTGGGCAGCTATGATGATGTAAGGCATCTCAGCAATGCCAGGGTGTGTTCTCCACATCCCTTTGGCCAGCTGGCAGAAGCACTGTGCTGTATCTGTGTGCACTGCTGCTGGATTTTTTTGAAAAAGATTGAGGATGAATTGTTCAGCCAGTTAGCATATCTACCCTTGATAGTCCTGCTGCTTGCTTGGCTGATTTTTCCAGAGGTCAGTGGAGCTGATGAAAGGAGGCTAAAACCATTCTGTCAGTAACTGTTTTCTCATTTTTTATTTCTTTTGTTTCTCCCAGCATTATCTCTTGTCCAGCCTCTTCCCCCACCTCTGTTAACATTAGATGCCTGCTGCTTATTATACTCCTCCACAGAACCCAAATTCCTTGCTGAGATGAGGTGTTTTGGGGTGTTTTTGTGAGTAGGGGAATTCTTTCCAGAAAAGGATTAGAACGTCATGCTGGATCTGGGCTATCTTTCAAAAAATAAAAATACCACCAGTGACTTAATATTCCATGCTCTGCATCATCTCAGGGTGAGAAGCAAGGATTTTTCCCTCTTGCATTTGTAGCCTTTTGAGATTTAGGATCCCCCAACAAAGGGCTTTCCTTAAATGTAAGCGAAGCATTTTGTATCCTTCCATTGTCCTCTGCTTTTTGAGGGCTGTACACCTTGCTGGCTCGCTCCTCAGGAGGCACATGCCGAACTGGGACTGCTGCACCAACTGGACTGACTGAAATCCACCCCTGTCTTGTCTCCCTTGGGTTTGCAGGATGAGGACTTTGTGACACGGGATGACTTTGATGACACTGACCAGCTGAGGATAGGAAACGATGGCATTTTCATGCTGACATTCTTCAGTAAGTACATTGTGGAACCTACTTTGTGCCAGGCAGTGACCCAGGAGAGCTGGAGTTGTGTTCACACTTATGTTTATGCAGCACCAGGAAAAACCCTGTGTGCAAAGGTTTTACTTGGAATACACAGAGAGCTTGACCTGCTGCTTCTCTCCTGCTCTCAGTGGCATTCCTCTTCAACTGGATTGGATTCTTCCTGTCTTTCTGCCTGACCACTTCAGCTGCAGGACGATACGGGGCCATTTCTGGCTTTGGTCTGTCTCTTATTAAGTGGATCCTTATTGTCAGGGTAAGTTGTGCCGTGCAGAACCACGTACGTAGCCCCTGGTGCTCCTTCCCTGCCTGGTTAGATCTTGCTCATGCTGTAGTTGGTTATAAATGAAGCTTTTATAAACAGCATTTCTGTCGGGTATGATGTGCCTACGGTGCTCCTCAGGGAAGAGAAATTAAACTCTCTCAAATGTGGGGTGGCTGATGAGGAGAGGGAAGCAGGGGCACAAAAATCAGGAGGGGTGAGGTTTGCTTTTCACTGGAGGAAGAAGAGGCAGCCACGGCTTCGTCCCACGGATGGGAGAAGCCCGCTGGTGCCCTCTGGTGCGACACGCCTGCGGCACAAGCAGGAGGGGAGCAGAGGGAACACGCTTTTCCTGTAGTTCCATGTAAACTCTGGGCACATCCAGGCTGCTGAAACATCCACTGTGCTCCCCTCCACCACGGGGAGAGGAAGGGGTGACTGGTAGTATGGGAGCCTGGAGGCAAAGCTCTGCCTGTAGCAGCAAGGAAGGCTGATGTAGTATGTTTAAAACGTGGAGGGAGGGAAAGAGAAACCTTTCTGGAGAACAACAACAAAAAAGATGTGTTGATGCTGGAAGGAATGAGGGGGTGGGAAAGTCAAAGTGTTTTTTTGAGGGACTATGAGAAAATATCAGATATCTGAAATACCAGAAAGCTTTATCTGGAGCCCATGAGAAGAGGGTGTCTGAAAAGGGCCCTGCAGACACCCCAGGCCAAAGTCTGAATTTCAGGCAAAAGGTCTCATTAGCTCTGTGTAAGTAGAAGTAGAAAGTGTCAGTATTAGGGATGTCACTTAAGGAAAACCTTAAATGACAGCTTGTGGCAGTGGCTTGTTCCCTGCAGCCTGTGCAGCTGAGAAACGTGGTGTTCTGTGAGGTCTGCTGAACTTGGTGAGATTTGGGTACAGGAACTGCCATGTGCTCTAACTTATTTTTCCTTTTTTTCCTCCTTTTTTAGTTCTCCACCTATTTCCCTGGTTACTTTGATGGCCAGTACTGGCTTTGGTGGGTCTTCCTTGTACTGGGTGAGTGTTTGGCTGCATGCTTAAAGTGCAGTTAGTGCTTCTGTGAGCACAGCTTTACTGGCTATTAAAATATGTGTGCCCAGATGTAAAACTGTGACCCCCATAGTACCCTTCCTCTTCCTGGATGCCATATACCTTCTAAAGGTAGGCATGAACACTGTCCCTGTTGTCACTCCTTGGTGGCAGCATCCTGTTGAGCATCCAGAAGCAGCGGAGAAGAGCAGTGCTTGTCTTCCAAGCAGCTGATGTTGAATTTCTATTTTTATCTGAAGTGGAAGAGCAGGTGGCAGTCTGTCTGTCTTTCCTTTATCTTTTCTTTTTCCTCCTCTGGAAGTGTCTCATCTCATTTGGAGTCAACAGCACTGGGATTGCCTAAGGCAAGTTTCCTTTGAGATTGCCTGAAATGGAAAGATCAATTAAAAATAAAATAAAATTTTAAAAATAAAAATTAAAAAATTAAATACAAATAAAAATAAAGATTAATTAAAAATACAATAATCCTGCATTTAATCAGCTGTTGTGCATCCCAGTGACTCCACACTGGCCAGGGTGAGTTGAACGGCTCCCTCTCTGATTGGAGAAGCAGCACATGTGTTAACTGGAGACCTGTTTCTTCCCTCTAGGTTTTCTGCTGTTTCTCAGAGGATTTATTAATTATGCAAAGGTTAGGAAGATGCCAGATACTTTTTCCACTCTCCCCAGAACCAGAGTTCTCTTTATTTACTAAAGGTAAGTGTTCTGCTTCCCCGAATTTGTTCTGTTTTGGTTTTAACTATTTAGTGCCTCTTTCTGTGCCTTTTGGAACACAAGGCAGCAGGAAACAGTTGTGTCTTGGCATCCCATACACAGCTCCTGTTCTAGAGAGTCTCCCCTGCCTTGGGGAGCAGAAGAATACTTGTCATTTCTTCCTGAGTTTTTGCCTTGAGGAACTGGAATCTGATCAATATCCATGGTTGAATCCTGAGAACGAAGTCACTGCCCTTTGGTACTGCCCTGTGCTTGGCAAGTGTCAGAACAAATCACGTGCCTGAAACACGTGGGGTGTCCCAAACATGAGTAAAGGTCATAGAAGATGGTGCTGATGTCTTTGGCTTGTGTCCCAGAGAGAACAATTTGCCTGAATTTCACTTGCTGTTGGAATTTCCTGCCGTGTTCCTCCAGGAATTAAACCTTGCACACCTCTGCTCTGGGAAAACCACTCCATGTGCTCCAACATACTGTCCTGCCTGACCATCTTTCCAAAATCTTAATGCCTACAAGTCCTTCCCTTGGAGGCTGAACCCTTCTTAATGGGACTTTGAAGAAGGAGACTTAAGTAGTTGAACCCTTCTGGCCCGTTTCCTGCTCAGGCAGATAATGGCCTTGCAGGGGAAGGAAATCCTGTAACAGGCTGCTTCCCAGATGGCAGGGGGATTGGAAGTCTATGATCCTTGGGGTCCCTTCCAACCCAGACCAGTCTATGATTCATCCTATGGCCCTGCAACACGATGCTCCCTTTAGAAACAGCACAACACCCTACATTTCCCCAGGACAGGATTGCAGCTGGGACAGTGGTATAAAGAAACCCAGCAAGCCCCAGCTTTAAATTGAGGGGTCGTTAAACTGGGCAGGTTTTAAACCTGAGGCTTGATTTTTCCAAGCATGCTGCTTCTTTTGTTGGAAACTACAAATTGCACCAGACTCTGCTTTGCTCCTCCTCTGCAGTGAGAGCGGGCTGCACAAACCAGCCCTTGTGCAGTGCTTCCCAGCTCACCTTTTCCACTGGTGATACTGGGTAAAAATAGTTCAGTCAGTTTGTTGAAGTGTTTTGGTTCTGTTTAATAAAGTTACTGTTTATGAGCCCCTCCAGGATCTGTAATATCCTCTGGGATTCCTGCTGAGTCACCCCAGGGTTTATTTCCCTGCCTTTATGGTCATGGAGTGTGAGTGTGTAGCCATCACCTTCATCATCTCTCCTCTGTTCTCACTGAACATTATTTTAATTTTGCTTCTTTCCTGCAGTGTAGCTTTTCATTTACCAGAGGAACTGTGCAGTTTCTTGTGGCACAGGCATTTCCTGTGTTTGAAATTGGGATTTTTCAAGGCCAGGTTGGATGGGGCCCTGGGCACCCTTGTGTAGCTCCAGGCCTGGAGGTTGGTGGCCCTGCCTGTGGCAGCGGGTTGGAGCTCTGTGACCCTTGAGGTCCCTTCCAACCCAGCCCAGTCTGGGATTCTATGATGTTTGAGACCTTTTGTGGCTCCTTGCTTGTGAGGATGGAGGTGTGGGTTTCTTCAGTATTTTCTTTATTTATTTGTTTATTTTTTGGTCATTTCAGCCCTTTCAAAAAGCTGTATCTCTTATAGGTATCTTGAGATAAACACCTAGAATAATTTCTGAATATTCCAGCTTTGACACTTCCCCTGAAAATAAATCTTTAATCCTAAATTACAAGCAGGGAAACCACAATAGACTTGGATGTTCCCTCTCTGGTTGTTTTTAAGATCACATTTCCACTGCAGGGCATAATGAAAAGGGCACGGGGAGTGATGGGTGTCATGTTAGAGCAGGGATAACTTCTAGGAAGTTAGGAGGGGAAGAAGAGTGGGAGAATTAGCACAGATCAGGTAATAATTGCTGGTGAAAATGAATCTAATCGCCAGGTCAGTGTTTAGTACTCAGTGTGTGTGCTGGTGAAGGGCTTTATCCGAGGCAGGGCACATCCATGGCACATCCTGGGCACAGAATCATCCTGGGTGGGCACAGCAGCTAAAGACCAGGTCACACTGTGTTCTCTTGGTGCAGAGGCAGTGTGGGGACAGGACAAGGGGCGATGGCCTCAAGCTGGAGCACAAGGAGTTCCACCCCAATGTGGGGAAGAACTTCTTCCCAGTGAGGGTGAGGGAGCCCTGGGACAGGCTGCCCAGGGGGTGTGGAGTCTCCTTCTCTGGAGAGATTCCAGCCCCGTCTGGACACCGACCTGTGTGCCCTGTCCTAGGGACCCTGCTTTGGCAGGGGATTGGACCCCATCGGCTCTGGAGGTCCCTTCCAACCCCTACAGCCCTGTGATGCTGTGATTTCACACACCCATACCTGTTCCTGCCAGCGCTGCCTGACTCAGTGTCTGGTTTCCCCAAGGAATTGAAACCCTTCAGCCCCATAACACACACAGAACTCCTGAGCATCTTGCTAGAGTCACGTCAGTGTGAGCTGAGATGCTTCACAAGCCTGTGGACATCCTGCACTCTTTGTGAGCTACATCCTTCTGCTGGCCAAAATAGCAGTCTAACTATAGTTTCAATCTTCAATATCCTTCTCCAACAGATGTTTTCTGGCAAATGTCTTCCTGCATTAGTGAATTCTCCCTCAAGAAGCAGCAGGACACCTGCAGGAAGTGAATCAAGACTCTGGAGTAGAAGAAAAAAGAATCACCTGCTTTAAAATAAAGAAATAAAAGTACTGTTGGAAATAATGGAGAAAAAAAAAAAAGGAGAAGCATTTCTTTCTATTTGTTTCTAGGTGTAAAATTTTAATAATTAATGCAGAATTCTGTAATCATCGAATCATTAGTGGCTAATGTTTGAAAAAGCTATTGCAGTCGAGTCTGTGATGTGCTAATAAAGCCTTATATCCATAGTTCCTGTAGTGGTTTCGGTAGCATGAGCCCTGCCCCGGGGCCAGCAGGGGACAGGCTTGCTTTATTTCCTCCCTCCTCCCTCCCGGGATGGGTTTGGGCTCCGCTCTGTCCTCACAGCCCGCAGACAGCTGCCTGTCCCAGGGGCCAGCTCGGGGAGCTGCGGTGACACCAGAGCTGCGGTGACACCAGAGGTGATGCCAGCGCCGTGTAACGCTGCTGCTGCTGCTGCTCAGACCCTGCAGCTGCCCAGAGAGCTGGGTCAGTGCATTGCAGGTTCTGGAGGTGTGAGCAGGAGAGAGCATCGTGTGGCACCAGTGTTCGGGGTTTTACTAGCCCGTCTCCTCAAGTGTTGTACCATACTTCCCTTCCCTACTTTTTGGACCGCGTAGGGGTTTCCACAGTAGTGTAAAAACAAGGATCACCCTCAAACACTTCCCTTGCAAAAACAAAAGGCCTCTTGCTTTCCTTGGGCTTGGGACTTGTGGGACAGCTCCTCACATCCCCCTGTAACTCTCTGCTTTACCCCCTGTGCTAGCTGGGCCTCGGGAGCACTGTAAGCGTAGATGGGAGTGTGTGTTCCCCTGCTGCCCTCACCTCGGCTCTCGCTGTGTTCGACTGTAAATAGAGCAGAACATGAATAAATGTCACTTCTGTAGTACCTGTTGCTGTGGAACACTTTGTTTCAGCTTCCCTGCCTCTCCCTACGGGCTGCACATGCAGAGGGGCTCCCCTGGCTTTGCACAGGAGGTGTGACACGAATCACCAGTGGGTCTGTCTTCCTCTTCCTAACCAGGTTCTCAAACCCTGAGACAGACCCAGTGCCAGCCTGGCTGCGTGGGGAACAGCTATTCCCTATGATTTGGGGTGTGCTGGGATTTTCCTGGCCTCACATCTCTAATGTACCCACCTCCCAGAGGGGTTTGCTCGTGGCTTTGGTTCACAGCTGAACTTCTCCAGGGTATAGTCCTCACTAAGCGGGGCTTAGGACTTAGAGACTTCCTTCCTTTTTGAGCAGGAATTAAGTGGATGCAGCAGGAATCATGAAGCTTATCCCACAAGGCAAAAATCTGTAGTGTTGGGGAACTCAGAGTTGCATTTGTCCAAACTTGGTGGATGAGCCTGGTGTTTGCTCCCTGGCATCTGGGCCTTATTTGGTCTTGTGCACTCGGAGAACCAGGATCCTTGGCATTCCTGCTTCTCTTCCTTCGGTGGCCTGAAGCTGCTGGACCTACTGCCAGTGGTTCCTCACAGGCAGCGGGTGGGTGGCACCGACCCCCAGCTCAGATAATTATTTGGGGTTGGTGACAGCTCAGCCACAGGTCACTGCAGATCACCCAGCAGGTCCAGGATGAGCCGCAGTGACCAAATGAAAACCTTTGCCTGTCCTGCCTGCATCCCATCAGCAAGGTGGGTTCCCCCTTCCAGCATCATAAACCTCTGAGCAGGTTCAGACAGGATTCAGACCCCCTGAAAGAGATTTCATCTCTTGGTGGTGGAAACCAGGATGCTCCATCCATCCTGCTCTGCAGAGGGGACAGGGCTGTGTTGGCTCAGCCCTCGCCACAGCCGATACCTGTGACTTCCAGCGTGCTTTAGGACGTGCTGCCTCGAGGGCTCAGTGACCTTTGCAGGAGGCCCAGCAACGTGATTCTCCTTGGCTTGGGGTTGGGGTTTGCATCATGCGTTTTGCTCCAGCATCTCTGAACCCTCAGCACCTCAGCACCCCAGCACTGCCCCCCTCACCCCCGATTCAGATTCGCTTCCACGTTGGTAACCCCGGGATCTCCTGCACTGGGACCGTCTGTGGGAGCCGTGCTGGGGTCGGGCTGTGGTGATGATGATCCCACTGAGATGCTGGGTGGGAGCGACCCCACACACAGCACCTCTCCCATGGCCCTCAGAGGGGGTCATGAAACCTGAACAGGGATTCTGTAGCAAATCACTCTGTTTAATAACTGTTTCCATGAAAGGAGCATCAGGCTCTCCAGGACTCCCTGTAGCCTGGCAGAGGGTCTGCAGCCAGCAGCCTTGTGCTGGGCACCAGCGTGAGCAGACACCTCTGCCAGCACACTGGCTGTTCCTGAGGAAGATGGGGGTGGGCACGTGTGAGGAAGGGGAGCTGTGGGTGGGATGCCCTGGCTGCTGGCACAGGTCATTCCACAGCAAGGCTCAAAATGGTTCAACTGTGTGGCCTTGGTAACAGCCCTGCATGGAAATCCCAGCTGTCTGACAGAGGAGTTGCTGGTTTTTTGGTCCAAATTCTGGAGTTGTTTGTACAACTGATTTTTTAGGAACATTTTGCAATGGTTTGAAAGTTGCTGTAAGGTTCTTTCTCCAGGTATTGCAGCAAGAGCATCCTGAGATCTTGTTCCCAGTTCCCATGCAGAGAAGGAAAAGCAACCCCAGGGGAGAAGGATCAGATAAAGGAGGAACAGCACGTGCTGGAGGAAATCAGATCTGCCCACAGAGAAGGTGGGAAGCGAATGGGATCTGCCCATTGTCCCTGCTCAGCCTCCAGTGAACAGATCCGTGCTAACTGTCCGTGGCATCCATGGGAAACAGGGGATTAAGCTGAGGAGCAGCACAGCGAAATGGGAGACCTCCCACCTACTGGAAGGGACTTTTCCCCCCTCTCCTCTTGCTCTGCTCCACACACAATGATACTCCCCACTGCTGGGGTTGCTAATGATTCCTCTAAGCCACTCAGCTCTGCAGCCCCTCAGGAGCAGAGCTCCACAGTGAACCCATCGCCCTGTGTTTTGCCCACACAAAGCCAAGGGCTGACTCATTTTTGGTGGCTTCATTAGTGGAAGTGATTCACAGCTTGGATTACCAGGACCTCTTCCCTGGCCTTGTGTGCTTTCCTCTCTCCAGACACGTGTGACAGCGGAGGGGACAGCCCAGAGATCCTGAAGCACCTGAAAGGGCCAGAGAACATCATTCAGCCAAAAGTTGGAGCACAGCCCCAGCCAGCACAAGGCTGTGGGGCCTCGACGTGCCCACACTGTGTCTGGAGGGGCTGTGGGACCTGCTGCTGCCTTTTTACATGGTGGAGGAAGTTTTCCTGGGACCTGCTGTTGTTTCCATTGCCCCGTGCTGAAAGGATGGCAGAGCTTTAACTGGGAGGGAGGAGGAACACGCTGCAGGATGAGTGTGATAAGCCAGAGCTGGGAGCAGCTGGATTAATGAACCTTATAAAATCTCCTCGAACACAGAAGGTTATGAGGCTGTTTTAGTGGTGATGCTTGTTACTCATCACATAAAAACACCTCACAGTGTGAGTGCTGGCAGGGTCCTTACGCTCACCCAGCCCGGACCTGCTAACACCCAGGTCCCCTCACTGCTCCAATTAGTAAGTTCACATCGATTCAGCATCTGTCTCAGCAGTGGGTCAGTAAAGTTGCATGTATTTTCATTTCAGGTATCCCTGTTGCCCAGAGGGTTGTGTTCTGAGTCACCCTTACCACATGTACCTCTGAGGAAACGCTGTGCTGAGAGTCAAGGGGACCTTGGACAGCGAGTTTTCTCCTGGGGGTAGTTCTGAGCTGGTTTCCTTGCAGCACAAAGCCTGTCAGTTTTTGGAGAGCCCCTTGTGTGTAAACACCAACACACTCTTTGGTGTGGTTTGGGTTGAGTTTTAAATTCCAAACCACCACAAGCCTCACTCACCACCCACCACCACCCCGGGAGCTTTAATGGGCCCCTGACCTGTAACCTTGGAGGGGCTGCTGGCTGGAGCCATCTGGGCACCAGAGATGGTCCTGGGAGCATCCTTCTGGCAGTGGTGGGTGGTGTGTGGGGCGGTGGGTGAGGGCAGCGTGCTCCCCATCCATGGGCATCACCCCAGGGTGCTGTCACCTGCAGCACGAGGGGCTTCATGGGCTGACACCCACTCCCAGTCACACAGCAGCACACCCACAAAGCAGGCAGCGGATTGAAGGGCCAATGAGAAGAAAATCCCATTTTTCGACCAGATTTTGTGTTTGTTTTTGTTGTTGCCTTAACCCAAGTGTCTGGAGCGTGGTAATTAAAGGCTCAGTAGCTCTAATTGGACTAGGTTTAAACGCGAGGTCAAAATCCCTTCTGGCACTTCCTCTGCCTAATAACCATCAACAGAAATCAAACAAATCCAACTGGCTCCAGCCACTAATCTGCCACCAGCAAAGGTCGTGGCAGCGATAAGAACCCAGCAGCCACAGACATCCCTGCGTGGGGACACACTCTGCACCATGTCTGATAGCCAAGCAGTGAGGGGCACAGCACCCAGCCCCTGCTCGGGGCAGATGGGCACAGCTCACCACCCCATAGCCAAGCAGTGAGGGGCACAGCACCCAGCCCCTGCTCGGGGCAGATGGGCACAGCACACCACCCCATAGCCAAGCAGTGAGTGGCACAGCACCCAGCCCCTGCTCGGGGCAGATGGGCACAGCTCACCACCCCATAGCCAAGCAGTGAGGGGCACAGCACCCAGCCCCTGCTCGGGGCAGATGGGCACAGCACACCACCCCATAGCCAAGCAGTGAGTGGCACAGCACCCAGCCCCTGCTCGAGGCAGATGGGCACAGCACACCACCCCATAGCCAAGCAGTGAGGGGCACAGCACCCAGCCCCTGCTCGGGGCAGATGGGCACAGCACACCAGCCACGTGTCAGTGCTGGGGGCGAGTGATGGCCAGGCAGACCCTGTGA
Source organism: Porphyrio hochstetteri (assembly GCA_020800305.1). Taxonomy (NCBI): domain Eukaryota; kingdom Metazoa; phylum Chordata; class Aves; order Gruiformes; family Rallidae; genus Porphyrio; species Porphyrio hochstetteri. The sequence continues at coordinate 1,513,646 of CM036919.1, read as the reverse complement.
TGGGTTGGACCCGCTGCTGCCCAGCCGAGGGATGGAGGGAGGACAGGGCATCTTGCACACAGCAGTGGGACAGGGATGGGGCGGGCACTCAGCACTGCTCAGTGTGGCTGTTTCACCAAAATGCCCCTTTTCCTGGAGCAGAAGGTGGCACTGAAGCTGCGATGGGGTTGGAGAAGGAGTGTTCACAGCCGAGCACTAACTCCCGGGTGCCTGTTGGGCATCGGGCGCAGAGCGAGCGCGGGGCTGCACCCCCAGCCCACCCACCGCTGCCGCTTCCTGCCCCTGCCAAAGGTCACTGCCCTCGCCAGGTCCCCACTTTAATTGCTTTTCTAATTACGCCCTAATCTGGACCTCTAAAGGGATCTGGGAGGGGTGGAACAGAAGGAAGAGAAAAGGGGTTGCAGATGTGCAGCGGTTGAAGTGCCGGTCCCTCCCCGCTGCAGCTCTGCCCGTCCTCCCCAGGGTGCTCCCAGGAACTCCTGCCCACAGGGTACACCGTGCTAAGGGCAGCACCGTGCTCTGCCAGCCCCATGCACACATGTGGGGTGAGGGGGACGTGGTGGGGAGCTCCTACCCTGGGTCTTGTGCGGGGGGTCACTTGCTGTGCCAAGCCGGGGCTGCCCCCAGCCTTCACCAGACACGCTCCTGCCTGGGATGGAAACACAAGGCTCTGGGCTGGGGCGAGGCCCCGGCTGCTCTGTGGTGGGACATGGCTCCCCGATGCCAGCCCCAAAACCAGGGGTTGGGATGGAGGAGCTGAGGCTGCCCACCTGCTGCCACAAGCATGGTGTGCAGCAAGGCCGGGGCTGGGGCTGGGGCTGGAAAGCTGCAGTGGCTGCAGGGGTCCCAGGGGTTGTGGGGGTTGCAGGGGTCCCAGGAGTTGTGGGGATTGCAGGGGTCCCAGGGGTTGTGGGGATTGCAGGGGTCCCAGGAGTTGTGGGGATTGCAGGGGTCCCAGGGGTTGTGGGGATTCCAGGGGTTGCAGTGGCTGCAGGGGTTGCCAGCATTGCAGGGGTCACAGGGATTGCAGGGGTCACAGGGGTCGTAGGGGCTGCAGCCCCTCTGCCCACCCCCACAGCACTCCCCGGGCAGCAGCTCTGACTGGAGCCATCGGGGTCCCAGCTGGAACACAGCTGCAATCACTGCTGACTCCCTTCAGCTGGGACCAGGGCGGGACGGCCCAAAAGCCCCTGGACTGCCCAAAAGCCCCAGCTGTGTCTGGGGATCATTTGCTTTGGAGCCTCCATGCCTGAGCAGGTAATGGGAAGCCCTGCCTGGGGAAAGGCAGCTCCCCAAGCCCCCACCCCAGCTCTGGGGTCCCCAAACCAGCCCTAACCTGCAGTGGCACCTTGCCTTGCTGTGAGGGGTGCTCTGTGTTTGGGTGAGGTTGTGCTTGTGGTTAGGATTTGCCTCTCTGTGTGGGAGCTGCTCTGGGGTGAAGCTGTTGATGGGGCTGGGTTCCTGCTTGAGGGGTGGGACATGGACTGGTGGCAGCACTCTGTGCCCCAGGAGTGGGCAGCAAAGCCACCTTAACTCCACTCTAACCAAAGCCTCGGCCCTGGCTTTGCAAAAACCCCTCAAAACCAAGCCCCTGCCCCAGCGATGCCCAGCACATCTACAGCTTGGCAGGTGCAATCTGTAATGTAAAGAGTAACACAGAGCTTGGTTTTGACTGGGTGATGCTTTAGAACTACCCCAAAAAAAGTAGATTCAACCCCTGGAACAGCTGGAGGTTAAAATACAAAGCACAGGACAGCCTGCAGCAGGGCTGGCAGAGCTGGGCTCCCCTTGGTGCTTGGTCTGGGCTACCGGTGTGGAGCTGGGGCTCCTGGCAGCCTCCTGCTGCTCTTCCCTCCTCCCTCACTGCAGGATGCCACCAGTGATTTCACTAACTCTTCACTTCCAGGGATCCCTGCATCCCGGTGTGAGGTGATGTGCTGCATCCCAGCGGAGGCTACAGACCTGCCTGGCTTTGCCAGGGCTCGCTGAGCTGGTGGAGACGAGCACAGCACGGACACAGAGGGACCTCCAAGCAGCGCTCTGCCAGCCCCAGGTGAGTGAGAGCCGGGTGCAGGCACCGAGCAGGGATTTCTAGTCGGGATGTGTGACCTGGTGTCTGCAGCTCTGAGCTGCCCCAGGCCCATCGCCCTGTCCTGGCTGGGTGACCTCAGCTCAGCCCTGTGAATGCTCCTGAGTCGGTGAAGTGATTCTGTCTGTTGTAGCAGGGCGCTTTGACTGGGGGCTGGGAATCACAGTCAGGGAAATGCCTCATCCCTGCTCCCTGGGGTGAGAGGCTGGGGCACGAGCAGAGGCACTGGCACAGCCAGGCAGGGACAGTCCCAGTCCTTGAGCAGCCGCTGCTTCCCCGGCCCCACAGAGCATCATAGCTGCAAAGCTGTGGCCTCAGTGCTGCTTCCTGGTGCCAGGGTGGTTTGGCAGGGGGGCAGTAAGGAGCAGGGGCTGCCCCTTGGCATGGTGGGTTCCGTGGTTCAAAATGATTCCCAAGGAATGGTTTTCCCATGGCGTGGGCTGCAGAGCCCTGTGCCCGGGCTGTGTGTCAGCCTCTGGCCCCTGCAGTCTGCATGGGTGATCGTGTCGGTATCCTCACCTCTGGCTGGCTTTAGTTTGGAGCAACAGTAAAGCTTTTGGAGGGCTTTTACTGTAAAGCAGCCCCACAGCACTGGGGATCAATCTGGTGCTGGGCTCTGGCGCAGGGTGGGGTGTGCTGGGTGCTGTGTGTGCTGCCCCACTGCTGGGGATGTGCTGGGTACCGTGTGTGCCTCTGGTCCTGCCCCACTGCTGGGGATGTGCTGGGTACTGTGTGTGCCTCTGGTCCTGCCCCACTGCTGGGGATGTGCTGGGTACTGTGTGTGCCTCTGGTCCTGCCCCACTGCTGGGGATGTGCTGGGTACTGTGTGTGCCTCTGGTCCTGCCCCACTGCTGGGGATGTGCTGGGTACTGTGTGTGCCTCTGGTCCTGCCCCACTGCTGGGGATGTGCTGGGTACTGTGTGTGCCTCTGGTCCTGCCCCACTGCTGGCTTCCCAGAAGGGCTTTGGTCAGGCAGGCTGGACCCGTTACCCCAACTCCCCAGCTGCAAACAGGGATGCAGAAGCGCTTTTGGAGCCCAAGCTTCCCAAAGCCTCTGGGAATGGCCTCATCCACAGGTACAGCAGAGCCCGGGCAGGCTGACAGCAGTGAGAGCAGCATGGGCAGGGCTCTGCTAGGAGGAGGAGGAGGTGATGGGAGAGGAAGGCTCTGCCTGCTGCCTTTCCCCTCAGTGCTCTCTTTGTCGTGACATGTGTCCTCTTACTGGGGCTCTCCCAGTAGGGATGTGCCTCCCAGCTGGAGGTGTGGGCAGGGCTGCCCAGCTGACTGACCAACAGCCAAAGGGTTATTCCACCCCTCCTCTCCTAAAACAGGCTTGGGGAGCCCAGTGAGTGCTGGGGGGAGATGCAATCAGGAGAGCTTGATTTTTGGAGCTGCAACACTCCTATTAAGCCAGCACTCTGTTTATACCCCTGCTAATGGGAGTAAATTGCTTTCTGCAATCAAATTGGGAAGTTCCCCTTCCGATCATGATGTGAGCTGTGCTTTACTACATGATTTCCATTACTCAGCCTGCTTTTAGAGCTCTCCCTCTAATTAACTTGGTGTACCCAGCCAGTTCCTGCAGCATGGGGTCTGAAGGGCTCAGCTGCTCCCCGGACGCCCCACAGCAGGTTGGGGGGGTGGTGTGTGTGGGGTTTTGGCTTTCCCTTGCATTTCTTTTTTCCTGTGCCCAGCCTGCATTCCCCAGCGTGTCCCTGGGGTAGAGCTCGGATGGTTTTGGGGCTGGCTTCGTGCAGCCACTAACCAGGAGCAGCAGCTGGTGCTTGGAGTGGCTGGACCCTTATGGGCTCAGCAGCAGAGAAACAACTCTAACCCAGTCCATCAGGAAATTACCCTTCCAGATTAGAAATTAAGACTATCAGGTGGGCACGAGCCATTCGGTGTGCTGTGGTCACAGGTTTTCCTCTCATCCATCCTGGGGCTGTTCTCACTGCTGTGTTCTGAGCCATGAGGTAACTGTCTCCTCTCCTGCCCCTTGGGCTGTGGGCAGTTGCAGGTATCTTCAGCAACAGCTGTGCTGAAAAATGAAGCCTTATCTGCAAGCAAACATCCACCTTTGTAATTGAACTTGTGGAGACCCTGGTTTCAGGTTAATATCGGTTTATTTTGGTGATGTTTAGGCTGATTTCGGGTTGGTATAAACCTTGAAGCACTCAAACTGAACTAAGGAAACACACAAATGACTTCACACCTCCATGGCTGCACCAGCTGCTTTTGCTTTGGAAGACACAGCCATGCCCATCCCTGGGGATGTGAGCCCCCACCTTGGCTGGGAGAACTGTCTCTGGGGCAGCAGGGGGATGAAGTGAGGGGGACACAGTGGCGCCGGCCTGGGTGGTGGGAAAGAGAGGTCAGGGTGGCAGCAGGGCTTTGCACTAGCAGCAAACAAACTGATAATAAAGTGTATTTTAAACACAGTAAATGTGAGGAGGGCAGCTTGGGTTGTGCCTGTGCCCCAGGAGAGCTCAGCCTGAGCTGCTGTGGAGCCTGCCAGAGCCCCAGGCCCTCCCCAGCATTTCTCCCCAGGCTGGCACAGGCAGGAGCTGTGTCTCTTGGTGGCATCAGTTAGATTAACAGTCCTGGGGGCAGAAGGGTGTACATGACAGCCCCTCCAGAGCCCCAGGAGATGCAGGCATGGCTGCCTGTGGAGGGACATGGCCATGCATCAGTCCTGTAACCAGCAGGTGGTCAGCTGTCTGTCCTGCAAACAGGCAGGAGAGTTCACAAGAGGGGTGGAGGGCGGCTGGGCTGGGCTGGGCTCTGCAGCCGGTGCTGGCTTTGTGGGGCCAGGCAAGCCCTTGGTCTCCCTTACATCCTGGTTGTACCAACTGAGGAGTTTGGCTTCATCCTGCAGCCTTGAATCTGAATCCAAACCCATCCCCAGGTCAATCCCACCGCAGCTGTGGATGCTGAATAGGCACAGCTGGAGCTTTGGCTTCTGCTGGTGCTAAGAGCAGGTCTGGGCTGCTCATGGGGACTCGAATTCCTGTCGCTGTGGCCAGTAGTCAGAGGAGAGCTGGGCTGTGCTGGGCTGCAACTGCTCTGTGCTGTGATGACATGATCAAACCATGAAGGCTGCTGCTTCTTGGGGAAATGCAGGAATCCAAACCATCTGGCGAGTTTGTTTGTGCTTGTGTTGCCTGCCTTCGTGCCTTTGTTCATCCCTTCCAATTACTGCTTCTAAGTATAAACTTGAAACAGAGACGAGGCTGAGCTTGTGGGGAGCATATGGACAGCTGGGAAATAAACAGCACGAGGAATTCCTGCCTAATGAGCTCTGGGATGATAAGATACCATCAAAAAGGGAAAAAAAACCCCAAACACCCTGAAAGACAGAGGTCTGAGCTTCAGCTCTTAAAAAAACCCCAAACACCCTGAAAGACAGAGGTCTGAGCTTCAGCTCTAAAAAAACCCCAAACACCCTGAAAGACAGAGGTCTGAGCTTCAGCTCTAAAAAACCCCAAACACCCTGAAAGACAGAGGTCTGAGCTTCAGCTCTAAAAAACCCCAAACACCCTGAAAGACAGAGGTCTGAGCTTCAGCTCTAAAAAAAACCCCAAACACCCTGAAAGACAGAGGTCTGAGCTTCAGCTCTAAAAAACCCTAAACACCCTGAAAGACAGAGGTCTGAGCTTCAGCTCTAAAAAAACCCCAAACACCCTGAAAGACAGAGGTCTGAGCTTCAGCTCTGTCATATCCCAGGAAGAAAATGTCACTGGTGGGACCCAAGGATGCTGGGGTGCAGCATCTCTCTCCTACCGCCTGCTCAGGCTCCAGCCTGCTGAGGACACACTTGCTGCCTGTGTCATGGGGCTCATGCCAGCCCCAGAGGGTCCGTGGCTGGACCCTGGCTGTGGTGATGCCCTTCAGCCCCCAGTGCCTCACAGCTGAGCTGGGGTCTGTCCCCGAGGCCGCCCCGCCAGCGGCACAGGCTCCACGCTGGCTTTCCACAAGCAGCACGTGTTTCCCCTCTTGGCCTCTCTCGTTACATATGCAATTAATTACTCGAGCTGAACAACAGGAACCTGGTCCTTCCTCCTCAAGTTCAAGGTTCGTGTCTCTCTCTCTTCCTGGCAGGAGAATAGATGCTTCCTTACGCTCCAGGCAGGAGTCACCCCGTCAGCTCCTTGTGGTGCTTGGATTGGTTTTGGCTGTAGAGTTGCTGATGAGCAGCTTCCCTGCCTGCAAGCGCAGGTGCTCATCTCTGCACCCAGATCTGCTCCTTGGTGCTCCCCACCTTCCTCTAATGGTTGTTAAAAGCTCCTGGAGCACACTGAAGGGCAGTGCTCCCCAGCTGAGCCTGTCCCACCTTTCTCAGCGCAGTGATCTGTGCCCCTGGGCTCTGTCTAGGTTCAAGGAAGCAGCATTTTCCCACCCCAGCTCCACAGGGGACAGGGGAGGATGCAAACACCGGGGCTGCTGCCTTGCTGCTTTCATTCCCAGCTCCTTCTGCGGGGGCCCAGTGCTTCCATGGCAGAGGGTCACAGGCACCAGTGGAGGGGCTGCCCCTGCAGTGGGCTGGGGGAGGCCAGGATGCTGCGTGTGGGTGATGGGTGTGGGAGCTGTTGGACCCTGGGGAAGGGGAACAGGCAGAGAACATGGCTGGGGACAGGAGGGGGAGTCCAGCGACAGGCAGGGAGATGGGGGTCTCGGTGGGCAGCAACGGGTGGCAGGGAGCTGGGAAGGCAGCACGACTGGTGGGAAAGGGAGACAAGTGGGCAAACCCCCTGAGAATCAAAGCAAGGGATGGAAATGTTCCCCTGAGGACGTGTGTAAGGGTTGAGGTGGCCTCAGCAACCATGGCAAGGCCATGCTGGGCACCAGCCGGGGCTGCCCATGGTCTGGGGGTGGGATACATCCCTGTGAGCCAAAAAAGCTGCTTTTCAAGGGGTGCAGCACCAGACTGTTTCCTTGCAGAGGGCAGGAATGTGGTTATAAATGCCTCTGTCACTCTCTCCTCTCTGGCCAAACTGCTGTTTAAGCACCAAACCACCCTGACCAGAGCAAGGAGCAGGTTTAGGTCCAGCCTGAAAACAACCAGTTAAAAATCAAAGCAGCAAGGACATTGTTTGTTCCCAGTTTACGCTTCTTTCCAGGGGAAGTAGTGATTCTTTAATTGGCTCAGCTGGAGAAAAACCCCAGATCAAACAGCGAGTGAGCTGGAACAACAAAGGAATGTCCTGGTGTTTCTTTTTCCAAGTTTAGAGATGGAAGTCGGGGCAGCCTTGGGACTTGTGGAAATTCCTCTGTGCATTGTTAGGAGGCAGAGGAAGTGGTTTAAAGTTTAGCTACTGGGTTTTGCATTGCAAAGAGGGGGCCGGTTTCCCGTTACCCAACTCAGGTTGCCCCTGGTTTGGCTGGTGAGGTTTCCTGATGCTTTGCAGAGCGATGCCATGGACATCTACCTCCCCACCAAGGCTATGGGGCAAGCACCTGGAGGTTGGGGGGGTGGGTCTTGCTGTGCCCCTGCCCTGCTCCAGGGGCTCTGTGATGGCAGGTGGCCTAGGAAAATAAGTGGAAACATTTTTCCATTCCTGCTGGTATTTCTTTCTTGCAGCTGCTTGGCACAATCCGAGTTGGAAAAGGTTCTTTACAGTCCACTATCAGCTTCTCCAAGAACTTGTCCCATTTCTACAGGAGGCTGTAGGTGTAGGTCACACTTTGAAATATTTACTGCCAGTTTCCCAAAGCTGCTGGGGTTGCTGGATGACAAAAAACCCTGCAAGCCCCCCAGGTAGTTTATAAATACATTGGGAAGGGTGGGGGAAGCGAAGAGAGATCCTGGTTGAAACCACAAGTGCTCCTTGTTCTTCCTGTGGCAGTGTGGATGTTTTGTTGGTGGTTTTTGGTAGGGTTTGGGGGGTGTTTTTGGACAGCATGTCCATGTGGCTGGAGGGTAGAGCCTGTTCTCCACTGGTCAGGCTGGAGTCGAGGCAGGGAGGTAGGGGATGGGATGGGATGGGATGCACCGTCCCCGCAGGAAGCGAGAGCCCCATCGGCTCCTGCCAAGAAAAACCTCTCCAGGACGTCTCCTGCTCTGCTGAGGCTGGAGGATTTTCACTCCATTGCGGCCCCACTCTCTCCCAGGGTGTTACTTGGCTTGTGAGGGCTGTCCCAGATCGAGGATGGGGATGGTCCCCTTCCCCCATGGCCACGCTGCTGCTCTGGTGTCTGGATGCTTTATAGCTGTCAGCACTCACTGCTGGCAATTGGGGTGATGCCCTGGGGGCTCAGAGGCAGGGACAGGGCTCTGAGCCCCCCTGGCAGCTGCCTGCACAGAGCTGCCCCATCCAGCACCATGTTACCCTTCCCTGAATGCAGATGTGTCCTGTGTCAGGGCTGAGCGCGTTGCCCACCCAACCCCTGCCCAGGCTCTTGGGGGGCTTTCCCCAGACCAGGTGGGGTGTCAGCACAGCTGTGTCACATCCCACCAGGATTTCTCTGTCCACCTGTGCTCCCCAGAGCATCTCCCACCCCAGACCTACTCCAGCTCTGCAGCCCATCCCAGCTGAGCGAAGCAGAAGCATCCCGGGGCACAAGCCCTCTGCCCCAGCCAGGGCTCCTGAGGGATGAGTCGGTGGGATTTTGGGGGTTTTTGTGTGCTCCCTAACCATCTCGTGCCCGTGGGCTCTGCTGGAGGGCAGCAGCATTGCAGCTCTTTCCAGACGAAAGCCATCCCCACACAAAGGTGCCCCAGAGCGGCTCTTCCCACCAGGATGCTCTTGCTCCTTGCTGATCCCATCACATCAGATGGTTCAGGACTGGCTGCTTTTACATAGAGATATAACTTTATTCCCATACATGGTTGATTCGTTGTTGTTGTTTTGATGCTGCTTCTTCCACGGGCCAGCAAAGTGCTCTGGGTGTTAATGGGAACCAGTGTGCCATGTTTGTGTGTTTTGGGCTGTTTGGGCTTTCGTGGGGCTTGTCGTGGAAGGCAGATGCAGAAATGTAAGAGGAAGAGCTGTGTGTGTGTGTTTGTACTGGGGGCCAAACCAGGGCTCATCCCGACCCGATGCAGGGAATTGTTCTTTGTTTTCCAGGGGGATGAAGTGCCGGTATGAGGAAGCCCTCGGGGCAATGAGTGGTACCTATTGTTTTATTCATGCTCTCTGTCAGCTCTGCCTGTCCCAGCGCCCACCACAGGCGCTGCCTCGCCGAGACACTGAGGCTGGGATGTGTCTGGTGTGGTGTGATGGGGGCTTTGGTGCTGGGGGACCCACACCAGGGTTCTAATCCATGGGGATATGTATAAATGTGGGATCGTGGGCATGGCTTTGATTGCAGGCTGGCCCAGCAGCCAGGCAAGCAGCACAAGCTCGATGCCTCCAGCGAGGGTCTCTGGCAGTGCCACCCACGTGCCCGTGTCGTGCTGGTGATGCCATCCTCTCGCTTCCCCAGGAAGCAGGAGATGTGGTTTTGGGTGGGTGGGTGAGTGAGTTTCCAGCACTCTTGCTGTGGGATTAACAGGAAACCGGTTTTGTATGGAACAGGGGAAAGGAGCAAATGAAAACTAGGAGCAGGAGGGTGGGTTAGTGTGCAAGCAGTGCTCCTGGCCCAGGCAGAAAGGGGAATTATTGAGGTTCCCCAGCTTATAGGTGGTGGTGGGAACCGCCAGCGAGGCTGATGCTCGGTGCCAGGGGTGCCTGTGCCCACATCTGCTGCTCGTGGCCAGGGATGGGGCTTGTGAGCACAGCAGCTCCCTGCAGATGTGGGGATGATGATGAGGTTGTGGGCAGGGTTATGGCATGGGGCTCCCAGGCTCTATTCTCAGTTGCTGTGCCATTGATGTTCGTACTGAAACAACTGACAGTGAATGAACCTGCCTCTCCCAGTCCCCCAGAAACTGGGACCTGTGAGGGTGCTGCAGGGATCTACCTGGGGTTTGTTCTATTTGAAATACTCCTGAGGGAATGGAGAGGTTTCTGTAATGTTTCCCAAGGACTGACAGTCTGTAGGGAGGTTTCAAGTGGTGCTGCCAGCCCTTCCCCAAACATGCACCCATACCCACAGCACTGGGTGTCGCTGGGCACCGGGCTGGATGCTCCAGCTGTGCCTGTGCTATGCTGGCCCCATTGAGGAGCCAGGAGCCACCATAGAGGGTTTTACACTGTGCACAGGGGTGAAGGAGGCTTTCTTGACATTACATGGCACAACTTTCTGATTGATTCAGCCCAAATGAAGAATTCAGCTCCAGGCACCTGTCTCACAGAGGCACGGGACCTGCTTTGGGCCCAGTGGAGTTTGGTACCCATGAGATGCTCTGCTCCTTCTGCAGCCATTTGCACCACTACAAAATCAGCTGTACAAATCCTGGTTGGGTTCCACTCCATATCCCACACTGTTCATGCTGAAATCCTCCTTTTGTTGGTGCTTCTTCCTCATCAGCAGCAGGGTCCCTGCCTCACCCCCTCCTGGGTGCAGGGCTCCTCTGGCAGGGATGCAAGGGAGATGCTATAGGTGATGAAAGGGGCTGCTGAAGCACGTCCCCCACTAGTGCAAACATAAAATTATAACACTTGGGTCGACATTTCAGGGGTTTTGTCTCCCTTGTTTCTTCCGAAGGGTGTAATTTTGGGGGTAGCCCTTTTGTTGAAGCATAATCATTATTGCAATAGTCTTATTTCCAGTGCTTGTGGTGTGGAAGCCAGGAAATCCAGAGGGAAGGGGAAAGCTGCTTTGTGAACTGGCAGGGGCAGAACTTCCAGTGGAGGTGTGCTGTGAGAGCCCCCCACTCACAGGACCTGCTCCAGGCAGAGGATGCAGCTCCTGCTCCCAGCTGTCCTTCCACTGAAGCTCTAGAAACCACAGAAGGGCTCACTGGCCAGTGGTGCTTCCCCAGGAAAGAGGCACAGGAGGGAATTCTGGCAGTAAACCCACCAGATCGTGTCTCTCTTGGGCTTTCTAGGCTGTGTTGTGTCAAGGTGCTGAGCAGGGCTATGTGCTCCCAAAGCCTGGGGGTTGCCTTCTGCTCTCAAGGGCCATTACAGAGCATCTGATGATGGCACTTTTATGTCCATGTGCCAAGAAGGTACTGGAAGTCCCTAAATACAGAAATGTGTTTAGCTGGTGTTTTACTTGCAGCCTGGATGAGCTGTTCAAGGCTGGCCCTTGTTTGGGTGAGTTTGGGTGGCTCTGCTTGAAGCTGCCTGAGGCTGTTGTGTGAGGCTGTCACCTAAATATCCACAGAAGCTTGCTGCTCCTCATTCTAGTTTGTGCATCCCGGGTTTAGCCAGGAGATGTGGGCTGAGCACCCTTCCCTGGGGTTAGAGGTGGTGTTTCCACAGCCCTGACCAGGGGGTGATGGGCTTTGTGCCATCCCCCAAACCCACCAGCGACCAGGGTGGGAAACCTCGGCTCTGGAGTCAGAGCACGGCGTGGGGTGTCACTGGAGGTGCTTGGGGGCACGGTGTGTCGGTGCCCCAGCACCCCAGCACGGTGTGGGGCTCTGGATGGAGCAGAATGGGTGTGCTGGGGGAGGCTCAAAACGCTGAGACTGAAAAAGGATTAAATGCAAGAGAGAAAATCCTCCTTTGCTGAAGGGAGGAAGGAAGGAGGATGGGGAGAAGTTGTTTGTTAATAATAAAGAATGAGCTTTGACAAAGACCTCGTGTCCAAAGCTCTTTAACTTTTCCTGGCATTCCCCATCCATTCCATTGTTAAGCCCTTGGAAAGCAGCGCCCGGCCCAGGCGCTGGGTGATCTCATCGCCCAGGCTTCTGCAGTCGCCTCTGTTTACAGGCCTCACAGCCTTTGCTCCTCAGATTTGGTTTCTGACTTTGAAGAGGAGGGGAAAAAAAAAAAAAAGAAGAAAAGGAAAAAATAAAAATTAAAAAAAAAAACCCTTTCATTTGTGCAGCATCTTCCCCCCCCCTCCCCTGGGCACTGGGGCTGTGAGGAAAATAGCACCTCAGTGGTTTGTGAGGAGAGGATGGACCACAGCAGATTCCCACAGTTTATAAGAGGAGACAGGAAGGCCGTGGTGACTCATAAACACTAACAGATTCTGTGCATGAGTTTCTCTTTGTTGTTTGTTATCCTTAATTTTCATGGTTTTCCCTTCTTTTGAGCCTGTTTGTGTGTTTAGGCGCTGCCATCCTTCTGTCAGGACACTGTGTGTGTGGTTCCCACACAGCAGCAGGGCTGTCTGCCCTCAGGGAATAAAAAAAGCACCCAGTGGAAAGCCCTGAGGGCTCCATTCAGTGCCACATCCTGAGGTGGGAGACAGAGGGGCAGTGAGAAGGGGCAGGAGGGATGTTTCCCCAGCATGTGTCAGCCAGTGCTTTGCACCACAGAGGTCCAGACCTCACGAAGGCTTGCACACAGAGCTCCCCAGTTGAAGAACCCTAAATCCATCACTCCTTGGTCGGTCTCGTGGTGCTGGGAGGGTAAAAGGCACCATGATGGTGTTTAACCATCCCTCCCATGGTGGCTGTGCCTACTGTGGCCCTGGGCACTGCACCGTGGGCACTCAGCCCCAGCTTCTCTGAAAGCACCTGAAGGTCGGTGCAGCCCTGTGCTGAGCAAGGCTGGGTGGGGAGGTGGCTGTCCCAGCCAAGGTGGCAGAGGTTCAGAATTAATTTAAAAATAACCCTAAGCCCTTGTCAGAGGGATGGGATGAGGTTCCCTGAGCTCACAGGTCTTTATTGCTTTGTGAGGACGTGTGTGGTGTTGAAGCATCCCACCTGACATGGGTGTCTTTCTTCTTCCCCTTGCCCTCCCACCAAAAACCTCTCCCTCTCCTGCTGCTGTGAGGTATGAGAGCTGATACCTGCACTTCATCTCAGAGCTGGAGAGGGTTTAATCCTGCTGGGAAGCCAGCATGTCACAGGGCATCCTTTGCAGATGGAGTATTTCATTGATACAAGATATTATTTAATCAAGCAGCACAGCAGTTGGATACAGGGTGAAATCCCTGTCTGTTTGGGGCAGCTCATGGCTGTCAGTATGTCCCCACACAGGCACTGGTCCTAAAGGCCTCTTCACGCTCCCCTCTGGATTTTGGGACAATAACAGCACAGCTGTTTAAATACACTCCAAGCTCCAGAAACACACAAGTAAGCACTAAACTTTCCCGAGGTGGCTGAGTAATCTTGTTTGCCTTAGCATTTCAGCCCCCCAATTACCCAAGAGAAGGATATTGCCTCTTTAAACAGAGTTCAAAAAGCCCAAGAATTTTTTATAAATAGCTCACATCCTCCTGATAACAGCCAGGCTGCTATTTATTGCCCACTTCCCCTCAGACAGACAGGTCTGAGCATTTAAAACTGCACTTCCCATGAAATCCAGGGGAACTTGGTTTTCCAGGTTCCTACAATTGTTTGCTGCTCAGTGTTTCCTCTGCAGATCGCGGCGTTCGGCTGGGCTGAGCCTGGAAAGGAGCAGGCTGAGGGATCCTTAAGGTGTATTGCTGCCTCACTGGAGCCCTAACTCCTGCTTTCCACTCCTTTCTTTGGGACTGGCAGAAAATCCCATTGCTTCCCAGCAGCATGGGGTCTTTCCAAACCATGTTTTCATCTCCAGGTGCAGTGAAGCACTCTCTGGCTTTACTTCACATCCTCACCTCGGTGCTGGTGAGCTGGGATTTCTCCCATCTGTTATGCAGAGCAGCTGAATCCCACTTGGATAGGCACGAGTCCCCCCCTGAAACGTGTTTGGGCTTCACTCAGCAGCAGATACAGGCACCCATATAAAGGGAAAACCTGAATTTTGTAGTTGTGTCTGTAAGGATTACTTGCAGGGGTATCAGGGGAGCCTTGGAGCTGTTTGCAATAGCACAGCAGGGATGAGGTGTCTGTGGAGGGATGGGGCAGCTGGGGAAACAGAACCGTGACTCCTCATCCTCCAGTGGGAGAGATGATGGAAGTGTGGGGTTGGTGGGGCCCAAGGCTCTTTGGGCCACAGTAGGGTCTAAAGAGGAAAGCCAGTGCTGACAGCTCGCTGGCTTTGTGACAAGTGTGTGTTCCCATTGTTGTGTCTTTGGGCAAGATGGCTCTGCTGAAGAGCCAACGTGAGCAGTTTCCTTCCCAGCTCAGAATCACAGGGTTGGGAAAGACCTTTAAGCCCATCCAGTCCAACCGTCCCTGTCCTGTGCTGACCCAGATCTCTCAGCACCTCATCTCCCTGTTAAACACCCCCAGGGGTGGGGACTCAGCCCCCTCCCTGGGCAGCCTGTGCCACAGCCCCACAACTCTGCCAGGGAAGAGCTTTTCCCTCCCAGCTGAGCTGACCCTGCCCTGGGGCAGCTTGAGCCCATTGCCCCTTGTCCCATCTCCTGTCCCCTGGCTGAAGAGACCATCACCCACCTCTCTGCACCCTCCCTTCAGGTAGCTGTAGGCAGGACAATTCAGGGAGCTCAGGGCAGGACAGTTGTTAGTGGAGGATTTTGCTGCTCCATGATGCAGTTGGATGCTCCAGTGAGGTAACTGGAGCGAAGGGACGTGGGGCAGAATGTCCCAGTTTCCTGCTCTGAGAATATCACTGGGAAAACCCAGTTACAGAACCACGTCAGATCATCCCAGACAAACCTGGTGCTGGGCTGGATGGGGGTTTATGGTTTATTCATATGAATTTCCTCATGCACAAATTCCTATTTACTCCCAGTTTGAAGGGGAGAGAAACATCAGGGAAAGCTGCAGTGCAGTGGGTAGCACACATCCCACCTCCCCTCCCTCGAGGTAAACAGCAAGATAAACTATTCCTTACTTTCTGTTGAGAAATTCCTGGCTCTTTGTGCTTGGGAGCACAAACCCAGCCGGGCTGGGATGGGAGTGGGGGATGCTGGGCGGATGCCCACCCTGCCTGGTCCCTCGCTGGGGCTGCTGCAGGGTGGTGGGGTGATGATCTGGCAGAAGTGGACAGAAACCTTAGAGACTGGAAACCCTGGCTGCTCTGTTCAGAGCCCCCACGCTGTGCCCTTTGCTGTTTTCTGGTGGGGGTTGCTGTGGAGGGGTGGGCTCTGAGTCCCAGCTGTCATTCAGCCCAAGCCTGGATGATACAGATGCATCTGTCTTGGCGCCAGGGACACCCAAAGTGATGGTTTGAGTTTTTATTTTAGAGAGTCTCATGAAGAATAGCTCCCTGACTCACGCCTCTGGCTGCTGTTTCTCAGCTTGCTGCTTGGGGTTTTTTCAACCCCTGGAAGCCTTGGTGTGCCCAGGGCTGCTTTTCCTGAGACCATGATGGGCTCCGGTGGCCCAGGCATGACCAGCAGCTTCTGTGGACCCCCTCCACCTCTGCCTCAAAACCTGGTGTCTGATTTGGGGCCCTGGGCTCTGTGCAGGGCACGGGTGCCCCTCTGCACTGGGGCTGAGCCCCGAGCTTGATGGGGTGTGAGAGGAGGGGTGAGACCCACATCTCTCAGCTGAAAGGTGCTGCCTTGACCTTTCTATCCACCTTATTGCCCCAAAAAGGAAGCACCCTCCTCGGGTGGGAGTGTGGGTGCCCTCTGAAGGGCTCTGGGCTCTTTGAGGAGCTTCCTAAAGTTTTACAGTGCTCGGCGGGGGTCGGAGCGGGCAGCCCGGTGATTCCTGCCTCACACAGGAGGTTATTGTCCTGAGGAAGCAAAACAAAATGTGAAGGCAATTTATCTTCCCCCAGACCATTTGTCTGCTGCTCACAAAAGGCCAAACATCATCCATCCCTAGGTGACATGTGCTGGTCTGGACCCCTGCGAGGAGCCAGCTCTGGGGCACGGGGCTCTCTCCCCCCCGGGCAGAGCTGCTGTTGGGCTTGTTCACACACTGCTGGCATCTAAGCCCAGTGATAGAAATTGTTTATTGCTGGGGAAGGAGTGCTGGGGGAGGCGGTCTGAGCGTGGGAGCAGCGCAGCCCTCTGGTGCCGCAGCGGGGCTCGTGCCAGCCATGCTTTCCCCAGCATCACACCTGGCAAGCTGAGAAAGGGAATTCCTGTATCAGTGCCATGCTCATGGAGGGGGATCTGCTGCCTTTTCATTCACCTTTTCTTTTTGTTTTGTGATTTAAAGACAGCCCAGACCTTGACTCCCTTACCTAGTGCCCATGCGAGGTGCTCACTGGGGCAGTGGCACTGAATCATTCCCCTCTTGCTCTGCGTGTGTCCGTGCTGGCGTGTGAACACACAGTGGGACACGTGTATGATTGCAGAGCTCCTGAGTTCCCTGACTGGAGCTGGGGCAGGCTGGTGCTGTGGTCCCCGACGAGCCGCACGTGGGGGACGGGCTCTGCCTTGGTCCCGGGGCTGAGAGCGAGCGGTGCTGTGTGCATGGCTGGGCAGGGTTGGGTCCTGCTGGGAGGGTGCTGAGTGAGCCCTGCACAGCCCAAGCCCCAGCTTGGGCACAGGATGCCTGCTGCAGTGCCTGCCTTTCCCTGGATCACCCCGTGCCTATTGTTCCCCGGGCTCTCTCACCATGGAGGAATGTGTCCCGCTGCCCAGCAGAGCAGCCCCCCTCACCAGGGGATAAAAAGCCCCATCTTCAGGGCTTTAGTTTGTGGTGTGACACTGTGTGATTCCATCTTTGGCTGAGAAGTTGGGTGCAACTTTCCCCCTGTCCCTTTCTGTGGCTGCTGGCAAGGCTGCTGAGTCTCCCATCTCATGGAGGGGGGGTGGGTTTAACCCCTCAGCTCAGCGTGGTCATTAAATGCATATTTTAGCAAAATAGTTTTAAAGGAAGTGTCAAAATGAGCTTTTCACCTCCTTTCTGTAAGTTACAGCTCACTCAGAATTGCTGCTTTGCCTGATGGAACCCTGGGGCCTCGATTCACTAGAAATTCCCTTTCCCCAGTCTGACCTCCCAGAGCTGTGTCTGCTCCAGACCCGACAGGGAACTGGGGAGCCCGGTACCCTTCTGTCCCTCTCTCTGCCATCTTATAACAGGGGCTTGTGGTGCTGGAATTGGTTTCCTTCAGTGGCCACTTATTGAAAATGGTGTAAAAAAGGATTTTAAAAAAGGGTGATAATTCTGATTGAGAAAATATTCCTTGAACATCCATTAGTCAAGCCAACAGGAGTGCTCTGGTGTGGTTCCCACCCAGACACCGAGTTGGTGTTTCTAAAGCTTTATGTGCAGGACATCAGCCAGTGTTGCCAAACTCTAATTTAAATTTATACATCCTGGCTCAGCCTGTTCAAAAAAGCCCAACCCCAGCCACCAGCAGCATAGCCAATTCACCACCACCACGACCACTACCAGCATAGCCAATTCACCACCACCACGACCACTACCAGCATAGCCAATTCACCACCACCACGACCACTACCAGCATAGCCAATTCACCACCACCACGACCACTACCAGCATAGCCAATTCACCACCACCACGACCACTACCAGCATAGCCAATTCACCACCACCACGACCACTACCAGCATAGCCAATTCACCACCACCAGCATAGCCAATTCACCACCACCACCACCAGCAGCATAGCCAATTCACCACCACCACGACCACTACCAGCATAGCCAATTCAGCATCTTCTCACTGCCAATTTTCTGTCACCAGATGCCATGATCTGTACAGTTCATTATTGTCCCTTTATCTCACCTGGTGACTGACCAGCATCATTGTTTCAGTAAGATCATTCCAGGGCAGGTGAAGCGCTGGGGCTGCCTCTGCAGGTGACACAAACACACCGTGTCTTTGAGTCACCGCTCCGTAGCGCGTGTGAGTACATAACAGGGATGGGGAAAATAACCTGGATAATCTATTTTTAGCCATTTACTGTGATGCTGGTGACACACGAGGCAGCAGCCAAAGCTGGGGGGGGGAGGCAGAATGGTGTGTGCTGGTGGATGGGAGTGTGGATGCTCTGGATCCACCCAGGGCCCTGCGGTGCCTGTTGCTGGTGTCGGGCTGTAGGAGCAGCTTGGGGTTTTCTCTCTAAGGATGAATCGCTGTGTGGGAGAGGATGCCTGGCTCTTTGGTGAGGTGGCTGTGTGTGAGCAGACGCTTGTGTTCACACATGAGTGACTTGGTGCTGTCCTTGGCTCTGTGCTTGGTGCCAGGAACGGGGCTGGGGTCTGCATCCTGCCTCGTGTTACCCACCCCCGGGAGAGGTTTGGGTATGGCTGTAGCTGTGGGGAGCTGGTGTTGGTGGCAATGTGGGGAGAGTTTCTAATGACTTGGGGAAGTGAGGAGGGGGTCTTCAGTCTCCTCCCACTCCCTTCATGCAGCAGTGCCCCTAATCCTGGGTGGCAGGCGTGGGTGGGCGATGGGGGGATGCAGGCAGCTGAAATGTGTGCAGGCACAGTAAAGCCTGGAGCTCCCCAGCTCTCCCAGAGACTCATAAATTATGAAAATGACACCTGCCTGGGGCCGTGTGCTCATTGTGTCAGGAGCATCTGGATGAGCACAGGAGGAGGCAGCGGGAGGGAGAGCCCCCCTGGCCTTCTCCAGCAGCCACCCCTGGGACGCCTGGTCCCACCGCGCTCATCCCGTCGCTGTGGTTGTGGCTCCTGAGCAGTGGAAGTCTCCCTGGCATGTTTTACAGGAGGAGGGAAGGAGGTAATTGCTCCTGCAAGTGTACAGAGTAGGATAGGCTGGTGGAGGAGCTAGCTCTTCCCACTGCAGGTGAATTGTGGGGTATTTATGGGATGTGCACCCCAACAGCCAGGCTGTAGGGCTCAACAGCCCCAGCATCACCCCGGGGTCCTCACCTGGAATAGAAGTGGGACAGAGAGCATCCCGCTGAGGGCCACGTGCCTTTGGGGCTCCAGTGGCAGCCAGGGTCCCCTCACCCTGGCTCTGTTGGTAGCTCCAGGGGCTCAGGGTGCCCCTTTCCCCAGGGGGCTCTGCCCTGCCTTTCCCCAA
The DNA here is from genome assembly GCA_020800305.1 of Porphyrio hochstetteri. Classification (NCBI taxonomy): domain Eukaryota; kingdom Metazoa; phylum Chordata; class Aves; order Gruiformes; family Rallidae; genus Porphyrio; species Porphyrio hochstetteri. Next base: position 1,494,749 of record CM036919.1, on the reverse strand, counting down.
GGGGCTGGTGACGTGGTGGCAGCCACACAGTGTGTATCCCACCATCAGCAGGGTGTACTGGGGTCTGTGAGTCCCGTTTGGGTAAGGGGTGTCTGTACCCACGTGCCAGTGTCCCCAGGGCTGGTGTGCTGCCTGTATCCCACCTGGGGCTCCCTCAATCACCCCTGGTGTGCATAGAATCAGACAGCTGATTTGGGGCTGCTTCCTGCTTGCACTGTTAGAATAACTGCTATAAACATTCTTTGGGACTTTTTTTTTTCTTTTAAATAACCACAAGAGCCATTTGTATATTTAACAATATATATTTATATATATATATCATTTCTAGATCAGTACATTCATCAGTACTTGTTTTTCTTCACAAACAGAAGAACTCTTACAATAGTAGACTTTCTAAAATAAATACTATTAAAATAGAGCTTCAAAATAAATATTCTATACAAAGGAAACCTTCTGTGGTAACTTTTCAGGGTGTGTATGTGGTGGGGTGGTAACAGGAGAGAGGGGAAACCTTTGTCAGAGTGTCTGAGAGTGGCAGGAGAGGAAGAATACCCAGTGCTGCCAAAGGGCAAGGGCTGGGCTGGGGGGAAAGCCGGAGCCTGGGAGTGATGATGTGAATTTAGTAGCCACTCCTGGCACTCGTTGGGCTCTGGGACTGATGGTGCCATGAGGGTTTACTCAGCTGATGAAGCCACCTTGCTGCTGGTGAGCTCCAGCCAGGGATGTGGCATCACCAGTGCCCTGTGAAGTCACCCATTCCTGCTCTCCAGGGCTCTGCTTCTGTGTGCGGGCAGAGGACAAAGCCCAGCAATGACCCTGCTGCAGCGATTAGGTGTTCAGGCTGGGAAAGCCGGAGTGCTCTGCCATCCTCCTCCTCCTCCTCCAGAGCTGCTCTGTGGTGGCACAGAGCCTGGCCCAGAGGAGCCTGCCCTCCCCTCCCTTCTTGCCTTTGTGGTCCCAGCGTGCAGGAGAGCACATGTCACACACCGGGTTTGTGCTAATTAGCAGCTGTTCATCAGTTTGCAAGGGGGACAGGACCTGCAAGGGGGACGGGACCTGCAAGGGGGGTGGGACCTGCAAGGGGGTGGCCAGAGCTGCCACCTCCGTGCCCGTGCTGGGGCCGAGGGTACAGGGCACCATGCCTGTGCCTGTGGTACGTCTGAGGGGTGGCAGGAGACCCAAGTACCTTAAAAGGGGTTGGGGGAACAGAGGCGTCGGGATGGGGGGAATCAAGACATTATTGACCGGAGCCGTACCCTCTGTGGCAGAGCCCCCACTTCGGCTGACACCGAGCCCTTCCAGGCACCCCACGAGGAGCCCAGCCACCTCCCTGCCGTGCCTGGGGCTGGGAGCCGATGGAGCAGAGCCTGCCCGCCGGGCTGGGGGCTGCAGGGAGGGATGCTCTGCTACACTGACCACTGCTCTAACACATCCACTGGTGCTTGACAGCCCCCCGGCGTGGGAGAGGCTCACACCATAGCAGGACTTATACATTAAAAGAAACCAACAGAGAAACAGTTCACAACTATGTACAGTGGGAGGGAATCCGTAGGGGGTTGCTGGGTGTATATACATGAGTGTAGATTGGCACGGTGGTGACCACTCCAGCACTGGGTTTGCTTGCCAGGACCATGTGTCTCAAGCCACAGGCTCTGCTACTGCAGGTTTTTAGCACAGATCCCCCAGGAGCAGCCAAGGACAGAGAGAGGGTCACAAAGGCAAAACAACCGTAGCTGGAGGCCGTTTGGATACATGTGGTCCCAGCAGAGGAGGGCAGCAGGTACAGAGCCCTCCTGCTGCGCTTTTCAGCCTGTTTGCATCTTGGGAACATCACTTCTCTTATTAAATACAACACCTTATACATTCCACCAACAGCTCAGCTAGTTTGGGGTCGGTTTTCCTTTTACCCTTTCCCGTCTCATTTGTGCAAGACAATATATACAGCTCTGGATTCCCACCTGCTTCCTTCTTTCTGGTGTCCCCATATGGCCAACGCAAGGATAAACTATAGGAATCGGTATCTGGTGACAGACATAGCATCCCTTTTCCTACGATTTATCATATACAAGCTAGCAAATGTTATAGAGAGTTTGTTGTGTTTTTTTTTAAAATTCCCCATTCAATAAATATCTACAATTAAGTTTAACTAAACTCCCAAGTCATCCAGGTTTAAGGAATTCTTAAAACAAAAGACACCAGCGCTCCCATCAGCATGCTCCTGCCAACCCTTTGCAGCAACTGCATTGCAACCAAGCCAGTGGGGTTCCTGGAAATGCTACATGAGCTCTGCCTATTGCTTCTCTAAGGAGAGATGACATTTCACTGTCACTGCTGTGCATTGACTGAGGAAACTTCTTCCAATTACAAAGAAAAGAGAGAGAGACTAATGAGTTTTCTGCATGCAACAAGTACCTACCTCCTTATTACGGTGTTGCATGTTTGGACAAAGGGTTTTTCTTATTTAGCACCTTGTAGTTGCCAAGCAAAAGGGGTTCCTGCATCTTCTGGGGATGCAGAGCTGACCCTTGGGTGAGCATGTGGACAAAGCCAACGATACTCACTTACTGAGAGCCATGGGCACGCTCTCTTGCCTCCCTTGGCTTCCCCTAGCATCTGTTAACACTAAACTAAACACTGAAAGCATTCTGGACATTCAGAAGGACACACTTCTGTACAGAGGAGGCAGAACAGCAGCAATAGAGCTGGGGGAATGGGCTGTACTTCAGCAAAAGCCATTCTTCCCCAAGACCAAAAAAAAATGTAAAATCTTAGTATTTGATGAGCAAAGAAGAGCTTGTTCCAGGAGAGGAGGTACTGAATCGATATCCCTACAAAAACACACCTGTGTGTACTCTATGCTTAAGTTTCTGTGACTCCTGAACAGAGTGTGAGAGGTTTGAGGAACAAATGCCGAGCGCCTTCACTGGGGAGTGAGTTAAGACCCCCTTGGCTCCCCCCTGAGGGGGTGAGCACATGCAGCAGGGAAGCAGGGCTCAGCCAACATCCTTCTGGGATGGAGCAGGGTCGCACTGTCAGTGTAGAACTAATATTCCTATGGATCAGCTTAGGGCAGAGCAGGGCAGTGTGTGTGCAACAGCCTGAACACATCCTGCTGCTGCTCTTCCCAGGGAGGGAGCATCCCTGCCACCACCTACCTGTTAAAAACAGGGTCCAAACACACGTGGCCAGCTGGGCCCAAAGAAAGCAGTATGCCTAAATGTTAGAGAGACCCTTAAACAACCAAACTGGATCTTTACTCCTGGCTCAAAACCTTTGAGGGACGCGGGAAGCGACCAGCCCTTCTACCGGCGTGCAGGTGGGGAAGGAGGGAGCTGACCCGTCCCCTGCCACAGGCTGATGGCAGCAGAGCAGTTTGGAAGGAAAGCAAAACCAAGAAGCCCACCCTGAATGAGAACCCAAGGCAGGTGTCTGCAGCTGGGAGTGGGTATTGCTTGTGCAGCCGTGCCTGCCAAGCGAGCAGTTAGTGGGTCCTGTGGTGTGCAGGCATGGGCGGGTCAGCCATCTGGCTGCACCTGGAGTTTGTAAGCAGCTGTACTTCATGATATACGTCGGTTTTTCAGCCTTCACTCTGCGTCATTAAGACTCTTCCTTTGGCCCCTTTCTGTTTCAATGCTGACCAGTTCCATCCAAAACCCTGAATAACCCAAAGTGCTTCAGTTTGTGGGAACAGTCGCTCCTGCTTTCTCCGAAGGCAAAAGGCTAACGTCATCCTCAGAACACAGTTTGTGAAACAGAGCCACCCCAACCATCAAAAGGGCTTCTCTGCCCTGCTTCCTTTGCTCTCTGGCAGCGCCTTGCAAATGACACTGTTTGTGTTTTTGCATCTGCAGCCGGGCCGGCTCACTTGGTCGTAGCATCTCTGGGACAGCTTGACGCAGCCGGTGGCTGGCAGGTAGCAGAGCAAGCAGGGGAGCACCAGGGAGAGGGCACTCATGAAGGACCAGCGGGCACAGCAGTTTGAGTGGGAGCAGGAGCAGGGGTGGTCGGCACACGTCCCCTCGTCGTCCTCGTTGGTGCAGTGGTAGAAGATGCCCTTGACGAGACACATGCAGGTGGAGTAGTTGACCAGGTTCTGTGCCGAGCAGAGGCACTCCTGGTTGCACACCCAGCACGAGGGCAGAGTCCGGGGCAGCGCACACTCCTTGCACTTGCATTTCCCACAGGCTTCGCACAGCAGAAAGTGCTTGTCCAGTTCCTGAGACACGGGTCCCTTCAGGTCCAGGGGTTTGCAGTTAATCACCTTGGGCTGGATGCGAACCGCTCTGGGGGAGGACTGCTCGGCCACAGGGGCTGGGGCCATGTGGTCCAAGAGCCTTTGGTCTGAAGATGTGCTGCTGCTGCTGCTGATGGAGCTGGGGCGCCCGCTGAACGAAATCCAGGGGTGGGTGACATCCTGCTCACAGCGCTGCAGGTGCTGGTTGGTCAAGACCAGTTCATGGGGGGCTCGGGGGCGCTTCTGGGCTGCCAGCTGGGAAGCGGTGGGGTTGTCGGTGTAGTCGTTTTCTATGTGGGTGGTCTTCATTTGGTCGATGGGCAAGATGGTGAGCGGATGCTGCAGCCGCCCATAGGGGATCCGACTGTCCAGCAAGGGCTGGACCATCACAGAGTTGGGGACAACGGTGATGTTGTGGGGAACCCGGGGCTCCATTGATAAAGCAGTCTGATCACCGGTGAAAAACCTGTTCTGAAGAATCCTGGGGGGAGGAAAGGAGAAAGAAAAGGGGTGGGGAACAGAAAGGTCACATGGTTATTGAGTTACCCTGCAACCCCAGCCCAAACGGGGCTCTTTGCTGAGGCTGGTTATTATGCAGAAGGTCTCATAAGGTCAACTCGTGCCCAAGGGAGTCAGAGCCCTTGCTCAGGTGTGAAGTGCATCAGTCCTCCTTTGCTACTGTGTTCTGCTCCCTAACCTTGGCCCCATACAGCTCCTCCAGTCCCTGGCAGGCAATGGTTCCTGCGGGCTCCCCAAGTGCCTGCTCATGATTTTTACTGAGGGAAATCCCATCTTTGGGTTCCCAGTGTATATTCATAGGGGGTTTGTCAGCAGACTGCCTGAAATGACTGATTTAAGGTGTGGGGATTTTCCCCAATTGACCCTGATCCCTAAAAAAACCCCTGACACAAAACTGTGGCTTGAGGGAGTGTTGGGCTGGCACAAAGATGCTCCAGAGCACGGGGCTGGGCACTTGTCCTTGCTAACCCAGGCTCTGCCTAGGGGAGGGTGGCTCAGCATCGGCAAGGAAGAGTCCTGTGTCCATCGGGAGCTGCTGCTGGTTTCACAGGCTGCTTTCAACCCTCCCATGGGAGGTGGGAGTTCTTGCTCCACAGCCTGGTTGCAAACCGGGGGGTGGGAGCGGATGGGTGCAGCTGACAGGGATGCACATGGGCCAGACCTGCTCTGTCACCTCGTGCAGGTAATTAGGCACTCTTCATCAAAACCCTTAAGCAGACCCACATTCAACCCAAGTGCTGTTTACTGGCTGTACTGGCTGAGCCGCCTCTTGCCGCAGTCTCTAATTTCATGGAAGCAGAGCAATTTCTGCTGGAGCCCATCCAGAGATTCGGCAGGGCAAGAAACCACAGGAAGTAACTAAACTTAAATCAAAGAACGGAAACAGCTTGGTTCAAATTTAGAAAGTGCACATTGTTTTCTAGTAGATGTGCCATTTCCTCACTGGGTGACCTTTATTCATAAATAATATAATGTCGGGGATCGGCTTAAAGCAGCAGTGAGTGAGGCTACAGAGCCAGTGGTGGGGCAGGCTGGGGATGGGGGGGAAGCTTCTGCTATCAAGAAAAAGGAAATGGTGAACAGCTTAAGGCACTGCCAGTTGTTTGTGTTCAGAAAACAAATTAACCTTTTCCAGCAGCATGAGAGAGTTTAATGTTACAGCGGTCTGGGAAGGAAAGTCAGGGGAAAAACTGCATCCAACTGCAACAAGTCAGGAAAAAACTGCAACCAAGAAGTGTGTGTGCGAGGAGATCTTCTACTGAGAGAGTTGTGGGGCTGTGGCACAGGCTGCCCAGGGAGGGGCTGAGTCCCCACCCCTGGGGGTGTTTAACAGACGGGGAGATGAGGTGCTCAGGGATCTGGTTTAGCACAGGACAGGGACGGTTGGACTTGATGATCTTAAAGGTCTTTTCCAACCTGGTGATTCTGAGTGACTGCATGCACTCCCCCTGCAAGAGCACAGCCCCGCTCCCACCTGAACACATCGCTACAAAATTGCACCATGAACTAATTAATCAGGCACTTTCAGAAGGAGAAAGGGAAGCGGGCTGTTACCCACTGTAAGAAATGCTATTGGGGTCCACGGTGGTGTTTGTAAGTCGTTGCTTTGAGAGGTCACTCGGCATCCGAGGGGCTGAAACCAAATCTGCCCGTTCCCCTGAGGTGGGCAGGAGCCAGGGCTGATGGTGGGGAGTGGGACTGGGGAGTGGGACGGGGCAGCGACGCGTGGCCAGCGCGGCACATGCCGCCTCGGCGCGCTGGCACCGCGTCCTGCCTGCCGGGCCGCCTTTGTCCCCGGCGCAAGACGAGCAGGGAGAAGTGCTTTATCCAGCAGTAATGATGATTATTGTCATGCAGTCCTGCTGCTGCTCCTCGGCACCAGTTAAAATTATCTGCTGAGGCTCAGCCACTCATGCAAATGCTTCTTTTCCCCTCATTATTCATAGCTCGTTGACATCCTGACTCGAAAAACAAGGAGGTTTTAAAGTAGCTATTCCTTTTCATTGTATTTTTTTTTTTAAAGCAGTGATTCTGGCAATTTCAGGCGTGCAGAGGGGTAAAAACTCAATTTTCTTTTGCCCATCAGAATGCAGTGTCACGAGATGAAAGGCACTGGTGCGAGGCAGGGCTGAGCAGAGCAGCGGTGCGGGGGGCGTGCGGGAGGACTCGGATCTCGCTGTCTGTTTGTTGGGTGCTTTTTATAAGGAGAGAGATGCAGCTGCCTTGGCTGCCAGGAGTAAGTGCAGCAGAGCTGATACTCGCTGGAAGGTAGCTGGAGGAAATGGTGGCACTGAAGGATGCTACAAGCCTGATCCCTCGTGTCACCGGCAGTGCTGCTGTCACCGCCTCTCCCTCGGCTTTAAAGAATCCCCAGCACGGGGCTCTGTGTTCTGCCCTGAACTCAGTCCTGCTTGTCACCAAGGCTCTGGAGCCTGGACTGTTCACAGCAGGCTTAGATAGGACCTGGGGGTCACTGGTTATTTTGGGGTGCACCAGCAGAGATGAGGAGAGATGTTTTGCCCTCAGGCAGCCTCTGCCGCCTCTGCCAATGCAGCGAGGCTGCTCTGATGCCGATTTTCCCTGGTGTGTGTGGCACCCTGAGGGTGTTCTGCACCCTCACAGCACTGTGCAGGGAGTCCCTTGCCCCAGCACAGGAGAGCAGCACCCCAGAGATGGGCGCTGCACCCCGGAGTTGGGATGTAGGCAGTGTATTAACTCTGTAGTTGCACCGTCCGCGATGGTCCAGAGCTAGAGATGGCACCACACAGAAGCTATGTGGTCAGGCTGATGTGGGGAAGGATTATAGCCATAGGCACCCTTAAACCACCCATCCCCTGGTATGCAGCCACAGCCATGCCAGGCAGGCATTAAAGATGCTTTAACCAACATAAGAGTGAGTTGTCACAGCGAGGAGATGAACCCTCTGAGCACCACGCTCGGGATGGTTCCTGCTGAAAATCATCCCTCAGCCTTCTCCATTGTAACACTGTCCCAAACTGCCTTCCTAAGGGCACCTCTTTCTGCAGAGCATGGGGGCTGGAAGCCCTGAGGTGGTGAACTCAGAGACCCTGCAGGTATTTGGGCACAGGATCTACCTGGATAAAACCTCTGGAGTAAAGAAAGACACCCAGACAAGACAAGACCCAGAGAAGACCCAGCTCTGGTGATTCCCAGACCCCTGCTCTGGACAGAACGTTGCTCTTGCTGCAGACCACCTCTAACTCACCCCAGATACACCCCCCACCAGATTTGGGTGCCAGTACTACACATGCTCCTTCGACTTTTGCCCTGCCTTCTCACTCCAGAGCAGAAGGTTTCCACAGGCAACTGCTCTCACTTAAGCTACACAAATTTCTGGCATTTAGGGACTTTTCCAAGGACCATGACTCCATTGCTGCTGATGGGCTTGTCAGCTGAAGTTTCAGCAGTGGAATAAGATTGCTGGAGACGGATCCAGGTCAAACACCTCAAATACTGAACTAGAGCATGAGCTGGGTGGCATTTGCTCTGCCAGGAGGTTCTCCTGCTCTGGGATCTGCCCCAATGACAACAATGACAATATTTCCTGGTGTGGTTGCTTCAGTTTTGGTGTGTGTGCTTCCACTGGCACACGCCTCATGCTGGTTCTGCTTCAAGCTTTATGTCTGCATCCCATGAGGAGAAAGACTTCAGCCAAAAGCCCTGGGTAGCTCTGTACACAGCACCCTATTCTCACGGCAAAGAAGAGGAATCTAGGGAAGTTCTCAGGTGGTGCTGGATCAGGAGCAAGTCAAGAAGCCAGACTGCTCCCAGCAAGTTTTCCAGGCTGGGGTGTGCCTGGCTGGGTACGTGGATGGACCCTGGAGACTTCCCTGGATGTTCCCCAAAGGCATCAGAACTTGGCCTTTTTTGGTGCTCCCCAGAGGAAGATCTGCAGCTGCAGCCAGTCTGAAACTGGTCCAGGATGAGGGGAACAATGCAAGCAAGTCATCCTTTGACACACAGTCAGTCTGCAGGCAGATGTGAGGACACCAGATACTCCTGCAAACAACCAGGAGGTTAAGATGCCCGTCCCTTCAGCAGCAGGAAAGCTCATCCCCAGTGCAGCAGGAGGACACGGTGCCCTCCTTCACCTCCCCTCCTCCCCAAGAACCTGTTATGCACAAGGGGTGTTTGGCAGCACCATCGGTACCTTAGAAACTGCAACACCTCAAAGTCAGTGTTTGGGGTGACCTGGCAGAGCTTAAGACCTTGCAAGAGGACCAGGGCTGAAGTGTTTAACCCTGGGACTCTTGAGTTGGCTCCCAAGGCCTGTGCAGGTCAGCAAGGAGGGGGCAGAGAGGGCACCTGCATCTTGCAGTTACTGGGGTTGGCTCAGGTGATGGAGGGACCTAACCCAGCGTGTAGCACGTGGACCTGGCTGCTGTGCATCTGAAGCAGCCCTGGGTGGAAAAGGTGACAAATCTGGGTGACTTTGCTGGGCAAGGAAGGCAAAAAAGAACAGGCTGAGCTGCCCATCTCCCCCTGTACTCAGAGTGCCTGAAGCTGCCCAGGCAGCCACGCTGGCTGACCAAGAAGGGGATGGTTACTGGGGCTGAGCACCAAACCCCTAAGGAAGAACTTTCCTGCTACAGGGCTCATCCACTGTGGTCAGAAAGGGCTGAAGTTTGGGATGCTGGGTTGGGACTTCTGGCACTGGCAGCTGGGGGCTGCTGGCAGACACAGAACTGCCCAGACTGAACAGATTCCATGTAGCAAGATGTGTCATTTGAAGAAAATTGTGGAGTAAAAAAATAATAAGAGATGATAATAATAAAGCAGAATAGAAAATTTAAGGCACTTAAGCACTGTAACTTTGAAAAAGCTACAGAAGTTTATTCAATGCCTTTGTTGTGCACAACACTAATCCAGCCTGACTGTAAATTGCATTTTAATTGAGAAAAAAATGCCATATGGAATAGTTGTGAACATGATGACTGGTAATTATGGACATACTATAGCTCTGAGGTGGGCACAAAGTCACTGGGTGCGATTGTGCAGGTGATTTTCTGAAAGCAAATGGGAAGAAAAATTCCTGAGTACGTTCTTCCACCAGGATTTATTCATTCCTTCCAGGCAGGTGGAACAGCAGAGTTCTTTTCACAGCAGAAACGTCAACAAACTCCCATGTAGGGAAAACATCTCTTCCCCCCTGCCATCCAGGGACGGTAGGGCTGCTCACCACGTACAATTTGCAAGTCAAAATACACTTCCCTCCAAGGGAGGAGAATGGGATTCCAAAGGCAAGTTCCTAAGTGTGCTGCAGTGCTTGTTTCATCTCCTCATCACAGTATTGCCAACTTCAAATTACTATTGTACCAGATAATTACCAGTCCCAAAGTTGTAGGAAACCGACTGTTATTTCAAAGTGTTTCAGGATTATTTCAGGCTGGGAAGTTTTGTAAGATTCTTTAGTCACATGAAATGAAAACAAAAGTAATCTCATGTTTTAAGAGGATTTTGGACTACATGATTTCATAGAAAGCTATATCCTTGCAGGCAATTCCATAAGAAAGTCACATAAACCCCCAGGAAACTCCATCTCCTTAATGAGTTCAGAACACTACTCGAAGCAACAAGGTTCCAGTATCTTTATTTCCAGAGTGGGCTTGGGTAACTTGTCTTCCAGTTACTGAAAAACTAAACGGATCCTGACTTCAATACCTAGTGAATGCAGACATATAAAATGTTTATAGCTGTCTCAGCTGCTTAATAGTTAATAATTTTAATGAGTTCTTTCTCACATGTTTAACAACATTCCAGGTGTAAGTGGGAACAGAAGAATAATGAGAACAGGGACTCCAGAGTCCAGAACTGTGTCCTACATGGAGGCAATCCTGCAAATCCTGGCCCTGGGCAGCACTGGTGTGATGCTGACACGTCCCCAGTGCCACAGGCCTGGTAAAGTCAGCAGGAATATGGGAAACGTGCTCCCACACCCACCTCCTGCCCACCCTGCTCCAGGTACCAGGTGTCTCAGCTTTGCCCTGCCCATTTCTGAGGGATGCAGAAAATTTCCATGTGAGATGCTGATGTGCCAACATCTGGACTCAGCCTTAAATGTTGATAACAAGAGCCCCAAACATGGTGTCTGGAGCATGTTTGCTGTCAGAAAGACCACTGGTATGATCAGAGAAGAAACGTGGCCACCAACAACTCCCTTTGTCCTTTGTCAGCTGCAGGTACCAGATCAGGGGGCACTTTGCCTCCTTCCAATGAATTGCACCTTAGTTACACCTCATGAGCAGCCTGAAGGTCAGGGAAGAGCCTTAGCCTGGGCAAACCAAGCCTTCTCCTGGGATTGCTGGTGCTGGGTTATCCCTCTGTGTGTTCTGTGATGTTGTGGTGGCTCCTCTCTTGAGCCTGGACCTGTGCTCTGAGGTGTCGGGGAGCTGCTGAACATAGGGTGCTGCCCATTGCTGGGGTGATGGTGGCTGTAATGGTTATAATGGTGGGATGGAAAGCAATGGCACAGAAAGAGCCACCTTCTGCCTTCTTACCATAAGCTAGAGGAGCATTTGGAACCTGCTTTGGCAGGGGGTTGGACCCGATGATCTCGAGGTCCCTTCCAACCCTGTGATTCCTGGCAGAGAAAAACCAAACCTGACTTTTCAGTAAGAATTCTTGGTCATGGGTTTCCAGGAATTTTCCAACTATTGAAACATCACAAGCTTTTGTGAAGAAGAGATGGGACTAGAGAGAGATGAAAGGCCAAGCCCTGGCTGATGCCAGTGGGAGCTGGGCACTGGGGCTGCACAATGCCCTGAACTCACCTCAAATTCTTCTCTGGGTCAGTGATGGTGAGGGGATAGACCAGAGACATCCAAATCTTGTCACCTACCAGCCAGGTCACACCTCTTGGTTACTACGATACCAGACCTGTTGTTACCCACGTGTGAGCTGAATTACAGTCCCTGGAGGAGGTGTGACAATCACCTCACTGAGGGTCACATATGGGCAGCAACGGTGGCAGGGAGTGTCCTGCAGAAAGCTGCCTGTTTGCTTAATGGGACATGGAATTTCTGAACCAATTGGGCAACAGGAAGAAAGCCAAGAGAGCAATAGAACCTTTACTGATCAAGAGATGATCACAGTGGAAACACTGTGCTTTGAACAGGCAGCACATCAAGGGAGCCCGATATTCCAAGGCCTGTGTTAGTCCCAGTGCTCAGGAGTGATGGTAACCAGTGCAAGATTCCTGATTTCTCGCTGCTTTTAGAGCACCTGTGGCTCTTCTCTCTCCTCTGGTGGTGTGGTTACACAGTCTAGAAGACCTTATGTAGAGAGTGCTGATCACAGCTGCATCCCATGCTGGGGGACACACACAGACCTTGCCTTGCTGGTGTCCTGGCGTGACCAGGACTCACCAGCAGTGTACAGCTCTTTGGAAGAGAGGAAGACACCCAGGACACGCATGGAAAACAAAGCCAGGGCACCTGGAATCTGACCTGTCTACCAAAAAGCACTTGCAATGGGAAGATCTATAGGGCTTCCTAGAGTGTGTGTGCCAAGGGGGAAGCAGCCACGGCAGAGCAGGGACGTGGGACCAGGCAGGATGGTGCTGGGCACCGCTTGTTCCACCAGAGCGCAGGAGAGGGATCAATAAAGGACTCGCTTCCCTGAGGCCCAGCAGAGGAGGAGCTGATAAGGGAACAAATTCTGCTGTTGCCTTTGTTTGGCATTAAGGACATCCTCCTGCCCAGACCTCCCAGCAGCAGCCAGGGACGCGGCTCTGCTGAGGGAAGGGGAAAGGCTCAATTAAAGCCTCTAATGAGGGACGGCTCCACTCGAAGGTAGAGGAGACCTTTCAGCAAGCACGTGTTTTTAACGTGTGAGGAAGAATAACATATAACCTTGGAGTTCATTAAGAACGAGTTAGGCTGTCTGAATCTTGAGTCAAGCTGTAAACGCTTTAAAAAGGGGAAAAAAAACCCCAAAACTCTTTTCCATAAAGCATCTATCAACAAAACATCCATACTTGTTCTTTTGTTCCCCTCCTGAGCAGCCTCTCCCACCTGAGGACAGCTGGAATTTTCTCTGTGAGTAATAAGCGGAAAAAAAAAAAATTAGGAAGCTTATTAGGGGAAACCTGCCATTTTTATAACAAGACACTAAATTCTGGCCAGAATCTGGAAATTCAGAAGCTGGGAAATGAGACCTGTGGACTTCCAAGAAGCTGCCTCTGTCCAGCTAAAGGCTGTTCCTGCGGCACGGGTGAATGAGGCACGTTTTGGCCCACGAACCTTCAGATCTCTGGGGACCCAGGTTCCTTAGTCAAGGCTTTTTACTGGGCAAGAACACTAATTTTAAGGCCAGAAAACTATATGCAGTTATGCTCTACTAAGCTAATGGTGCTAAATGATAACCCTATTAGAAGGATTTTCTGTTTTCCTAAGGAAACGTGTTGTATTGAATTTAAAAGGAATAAACAGCCCAGCCAAGCAAGGATCCTGCAACTGTTTGCCTATAAAAAGGCAGTTTTAAGTCCTGGGCTAAATTTGGAAAATTATATAGCAAGATGTTTAATTAATTTTATTTCCCCCCTCCTTATAGTTAATATTTGGAAAGCCATCAGACCTGGGAATTACGTATTGCTGTAGTGCTGCAAAGGTGGGCAATTTTGTTTCCGTGAAGTCTGATAACAGGATTTATTTTTTGGGAGGGGGCTATTGCTGTTTGAGATGCTGCATTTCCCAGTATGATTTGGGAATTAGTCACGATTCCATGAAAACAGCTTCTGTTTTGCTGTTTCAGGAGGAGAACAAATAATTTCTCCCCTGCACATACCTCACGGAGAATTTCAAAAAGACTGCAGCGTTCAGAAATAGTCCTTTTAATTTTATAATACCAACAGAGAGTCCCCTTCTAGCAGCAGAAAACACAGTAGCCCATGGAAAATGGCACATTTATCAATGAGACATCCCCAGCGGGGTTCCAATAACTGAGAACAACCCCTCCTCTCCTGCTATCATTCATTTTTATATGGAGAAGGGGGAAGCTAGTCATCAGGATCATTGTGATTCAGTGCACAAATTGTAGCTTTATTCTTTAACCGAAAATAAAGGGGGGGGGAGGAAGCCTCAATATTGGGAAAACTGGGTGTCTCTTTACCTAATTAAACAGCAATTCCCAAGCTGGTTTCTGAGGGACTGTATCCTTGGCATGGTGTGGAAGAAAGGTAGCAGCTGAAGAAGTTTTAAAGACTGTAGAATGTGCCTTTTCTACTCTAGATAATTGGGGGATGCTTTTCCTTTTCTCTTTCTTTCTCTCCTTCACCCTTCAAGGAAAAACTTGGGGCTATACAAGCTTTAAATCAAGAAATCAGGCCCTTGACCACTTGAAGGAAAAGAGCGAAGCCTTTTCCTCCTGCGATCAATGCTGATATTCATTTGCACTGCCATTTCCAAGGTCTGCATTTCCAGCCCTGCTTTCTTCTAAGACCTTTGTGCCTTTTATATGCCCCTTTCTGCTTTTCCCATTCCCCCTCTGATACTGAATTTTCAGAACATGTCGTCTCTAGGCTTGTCTTTCCTCCGTGACGCCAGGACTGGTACCAGAAAATAAAATCCAGGCTTATCTTTGCTACGCAGTTGGTAGAGAGGAGCAGCCAAGACAGGTTTTTCCCTCCATGTAAAACATATTTCATATACCCTTATGAAATTATTCTAGGTACACATTCTTTATTACTTATCTAGCCTCTAAAAGATGTAATCCATCCAGATTTAGCACTGAAGCAACCAAGTATACAGCAAGACAAGGAACCGAACAGGGATGGTGTAAGGCACCGAGGCCAAAAAAACCCACCAAAAAAGCCAAAAAAAAAGGACAGCTGTATAAAATAAAATGCTAAAGAGCAAAGGTCATGCAGGAAAGATCTGACACACCAGTGGCTGATCTCTGAAGTGTCCTATTATGGAGACAGCTCGGAACTACTTGACACTAACAAGACATCAGGCTTCGTAAAGGAGAGGAAATGCGTATCATCGGTTTTCCAAAGCAAGAAATATCAAATTCTTATTTGTCAGCCCAGGTGAACAGGTATTTATACTCTCTTTTCAGGGAAGGAAGAACGGACGAAGGAGAAGACATCCCATCAACTGAAAGAGGAGCCTTATTCTGCTTATAAAAGCTCTGCAAATAAACCCGACGCAAGTCTGGTGAAACCTGCCTGCCATATACGTACCCCAGATGCAGATGTGGATGAAAGGGCACAGAAAAGAGGTAGAAATAAGAAACACCAAAACACCAATTCTGCAAGAAACAGGATATTTCCTCAGAACACAACGTCTCCTTCGGGTTGCAAAGCACCCGGCAGCTATCCACTATATATAATTACAGATAACTGCTGTTGGAAAAGTCATAGGCAGAAATATACCCGTGATCCACGATCCTTAAGGGACTAGCCAAACCCATCCCGACAGAGCACAGGCTTTGCCCTGGGGGATCAGGCTTGATTTTATTTTTCTTTTCCCCTACTTAGAAAACCTTTAACATCGGCTGGCAAAGGCAGATCTCGTACTTACTTCAGATAATTCAGCTAAAACCATCTCTCCATGGGCGAGTTAATCCTAAATCCGAGCCGGACGAGAGGGGCCGGTCCTGGGAAAATCCTGGCTGGAGCTGCGGGGAAGGGACCTGCGAGCGCGGCGCTGTCAGCGCCGGCCGCGATGCTGCAACCGCCGCTGCCTGGGAAAATGGCTATTTTATGAATGGGAGGGCAGCCGCTGCTGCTGCGCATGCGCGGCCTCCCGACTCTATGAATGGGTGGGCACCGGGGCGCCACCGCGCATGCGCGGCTGCCTTTTATGAATGGGGGGCTGGAGAGCGGCTCGCGCCGGGCTGCGGAGGATGGGAACGGCTCGCGCTTTTTTTTTTTTTATGAATGGAGGGCAGGCGGCAGCTGCGCATGCACCGCGCCCCCCGCCCGGGGCTGGAGGTAACGGCGGCCGCCGCCGCGGGGGAAGCGGGGGCGGGGGGAGCTGCACTGCCGGGGGTGGGGGTAGAGGGGGGGGACCGCGCAGCCTTCCGCTCCCCTCCGGGCTCTGCGGGCTCGCCCTGCCCCGGCTGCTCCTCTCCTGGCCTCGCCCCACCCCGGGGAGAGCAGCTGCGAGGGTGCCCCGAGCCGCTTGGTGAAGCCGGTGTCCCCCCCCCCCGGTGTCCCCCCCCCCCCGGTGTCCCCCCCCCCCCGGTGTCCCCCCCCCCCCGGTGTCCCCCCCCCCCCGGTGTCCCCCCCCCCCCGGTGTCCCCCCCCCCCCGGTGTCCCCCCCCCCCCGGTGTCCCCCCCCCCCCGGTGTCCCCCCCCCCCCGGTGTCCCCCCCCCCCCGGTGTCCCCCCCCCCCCGGTGTCCCCCCCCCCCCGGTGTCCCCCCCCCCCCGGTGTCCCCCCCCCCCCGGTGTCCCCCCCCCCGGTGTCCCCCCCCCCGGTGTCCCCCCCCCCGGTGTCCCCACCCCGTGTCCACCCCGTGTCCACCCGTTCTTTCCACCTCACCGCCCAGACTCCCATTCCCGCTCCGCGCCCCGTTGGAGCGGGGCGAGTGCGACAGCTCGGGCAGAGCATCTCCCCGGGAGCTGGGGGTGCCTCGCAGCCTCTGTCCGGGCCCGGCTTCGTGCGGCCGGGGTGGGGGAGTGTGGGGGCACCGGGGCCACCTCAGGCTGGTGGATTTAACGATCCCGGGTTTGGGATGCGCGGCTGGGAAGCGAGTGGATACTCCTGGTTTTCCTTTAGCGTTCGGCTTCGTTTTCCTGCGCTCAGACCTGCGGTGCGTTTTTCACTGCAGTATCGTCACCACCCCCCCCCCCTCACCCCCCCCCTCCCCGCACCCCCCATCCCTCCGCTGCGCGCGGCGGCGGATGCGATTTGCTGGAAATATCTGTGTGGAAAGGCAGGCAAACCCCGCGGCTGGGCTTGTGTGATGTGTGTGCAACATGTAGCTGTATTTTATGGCCCTCGCCTCTCAGGGAGGCAGGACGGAGCTGTGCCGGCTACACAAACCCACCCAGAGCCAGAAGATGCTCCTGCCTCGTGGAAGCGAGGCCATTCACGGCTATTCTTAGCCTCACAGCTCTTTCCATGTTTAGCTTTTGCTAAGTCGGGTTGGACCTCACCCTGAGCTCTGTGCTGGCGATTCCAGGCAGGCCCCCAGAGCCAGAGTTTCCGAGGGTCCTCAGCAAACAGCTGCGGTTCCGCTGCTTGGTGTTGAGCCCCCATCCCTAAAACCCTCCCCTGACTGCGTGCTGAGAGCTCTGACATGTCCTTCCCGTGCCTCAATTGCCATTCAGCAAATGGGGAATGGCCCTGTGCAGCTGGCATGGGAGCAGCTGCGTGGCTGGGGCTCAGCACACGGTGTGTTGGGCTCCCTGGGGGCAGGTTGTTTCACGCTGGAAAGGCAATAAGGATGATGATGTATTTTTAATATATGTGAAGACTCATCTTCAGGGTATAAACCAGGCCCCTGCCTCGATTCCTGCTGTATTTTATGGCATGTCTACTTAAAAGCTTGCACAGCACTGGGGTGTGTGTGAGACTGTTATTATATATTATATACTAGATATTATATACTGACATGGCCAGTATCTCTGTGAATTGTATGAAAGGCTTTCAAGCCTGGGGTTCTGAGGTGGTAAATCCTTGAGTTAACCCATCTCCTTCCTTCTGCCTCTGTCCCTAACACGTAATCAAAACACATCTAGTGGCAGAACACTGTGTGTTACTGCAGATACACCCTACAGCAAGGATTTGCCTCCAGGAGCGTGTGCTCTGGGACTGATTGTTTAGCTACTTATGTGTTTGTCTCTGAGGACAGAGACCTCTCCAAGTGGGAGCAGCATTCACGGGTCGTGGGCAAATGCAATTTCACAAGGAAAGGACAGAAGAAGGAGACTCAAGAGCAGCTTATCTGAGCAGTACATGGAGTATTGCTGGACTTCAGATATGCAAGGTGGATGCTTGCTTTTTGAGAATAAATAGAATGTGGCTGTTAAAACTGTTGCTTGGTTATGGGTCATATTCTTTGTAGCTAATACTGCCTGAAGGACAGAGGAGTGTAGAAATACTGTGCCTGTGATTTCTGAAGACTGGCAAATAAATGGATAATGGAAGAAAATGCAATTTTAAAAAAGCTTATGTTGAGGGGAAAAAAAAAATCTCCCTGCATTTAGTGGTGGAAACCAGCTGAGAGCTGAGGTGCTCAAATGCCTGAGCAAAGAAAACCCTGCTCTGCTCCCCTCACTTTTCAACACCAGCATGTGAACCATGGATTCTGCACCTTGGTTTGGTTTTTGCAGGGGTGCTGTATCCCCACAGTGGGGTGAGAGTCAAGCACCTTGGAATTCAAGGCTTCCACACACCAGAGCTGAGTCCTGTGTTCCAGGGCCACGTGTACTCTGTGTGCAGGGGAAGCCCTTTGTAAGCATCTCCCTGCGAGACCCTGGGCGCCCGTGTGGCAACTGCAGGCTGCTGTGGAGGAGCAGAGGAGGCTGGTGCTGTAATTAACAGTGAAGCCTGGCTAGACAGCACACTGAACAAAATCCCAGCAATAAAACTGAAAGGAGGAAATAGAAATGATGATTTGTGTGTGCAGGGAGGGGTGAGGAGGAAATGGAGCCTGGCCGGGGGGGAAATCTTGGAGTGGGAGATTGTGGGATATTGCCAGTATTTCTGTGGGCTGTATGAAAGGTTTTCAAGCCTGGGGTTCTGAGGTGATAAATCCTTGAGGTAACCCATCTCCTTCCTTCTGCCTCTGTCCCTAACACATAATTAAAACATATTTGACATTCTTCCCTATGGACACAGGTAATTCTTGCTAAGGCTTATCCTGTGTGCTGTGCTCCAGCATGTCAGGCCACCTTGGACTGGAGCTTGGACTCCTCCAAGCTGCTCTTCCTGTTTGGTCCAGCAGACCCTGGTTTGGGTCGGGATTGGGAAGCTGAGCTGTGGGTCTGGAGCAGAACCCCAGCACGAGGGTGGCGTATGGGTCATCTGTGCTCCAGGACCTCCCAGTTGGTTCAGCTTCTCTTTGCAAACAGGAGGAGCTGAAGGTGTGCACAGGGATGGGGTGGGGGGTGTGTGGGAGGGCTGGTGTCTCTGCTGCCCTCCCCGGGCTCAGCTCTGCTCATCTCCTTGTTCTTCTGCAAAAGATGGTTGTGCTGATGGGTATGAGACTGTCCTTGTAGTGAGGGCTTTGGGGGGGTGATAAAAAGTCCCAGGGAGGAGCATTGGGTTATTGTTGTGTGATCCTGGGAGCTGCTGTGTTAAGAGAAACACCACTTACCTGAGATGGGTCATGTGTTTATCTGTGGTGCTGGTACCAGTGATACAGAGCTCAGCAGCCCTTTCTCGTGCAGGAAATTAATTGCTTATTCATTTCACACACATTTAAACCCTGGAAGAGCTGAAGATTTTTTGAGTGTGATTTCTTCTCTGGGATGAATTGTGGCACTGCCTGGAAAGGGAAGTCTTGGATTTTCCTCTTGTGGATCCTTGGAAAAGCTGAGAGGTCCCCAGTGCTTTGTGATAGAGGCTACATCCTTATCTTCTGTGGGGCTTTGTGTTCCTTTGTCTGTCAGGTCCAGGTCATATTCTTTGTTTTACTGAAACTGTATGGCACAGCAGTGTAATTGTCCAGCTGATGCTGCCTGTTCCTGGAACCTCCAATACCTGCCTGTGGGGTTTTTTCTTCCTAATGGGGACCGAAAATTCTCGTCCTCATCATCTAAATACTTTGCAGTCAACTTTTATAGGTCCTACAGTTAGTAGCAGAGCTGTGATCCTATCACCTGACTACATCTGAAATGGGCTTTTGTTTTTGGATGGGGTCTGGCAGCATCTCACACCCAGGGACCGCTGGAGCACAGTTTTCTACCCGACTGTTTGCAGTGAGGGATGATGCTGTGTGAAGAAACCATGTGTGTAAGTGAGCACCAGACAGATAGCTGAATATATTTGAGGGGGTTTGCATTAAGGGTTTATAGCCTGCTCTGTGTGGCATGCCTGTAACCTGCCTCTGAAAGCACACAGGGGTTTCAAGGCTCAGAAGTTGGCTCTGCTGAAGGGGAATGGGGGCTGCCACCCATGGTTTTACAGCTACAGTCTTTTCCCCTACCTTTAAAAAAACAAAGCTCCCCTGAAGTCAGGCACATGGCAGGGAACATGAGCATCTCCCTCAGGGCTTTCAAACCTGAGCTTTTCCCAGTCATGAAATTATTGTATAAGGATTTAACAAGCTGCCACAGGCTGAGCCCTGGGCCGTGTCGGAGGGTTCAGGCCTCTCAGCCAAGCTTCCTTCCTTTCCCCTGTGCCCCTGCCTGCCTGGCAAGGGAGCTGGCTCTGTGGGGAGCGCCCGGCAGCCGCAGGCAGCTGGCTCCTGAGCTCGCCTTGGAGCAGCTCTGGGTGCAGCGTGGGGCTCCAGACCTGCCTCTCCTGCGAGGGTGAGCTGGCAGGGCTCCTGGCATGCTGTCTGGGCCAGAGCCGTTGGCTTAAGGAGATGCAGGGTTCCTAATCTACCATCAGCGAAAAGCAAATATGCAGGCAATTTGGTGAAGGGAAAGTGCAGCCCCTGGGGAATGCCGAGCTTGTGCTTCCCAGAGGTTTCCAGTGTGTGGCCGTGTTCTGCCTCGAGTCTCTGGTGGGTTCCTTGGTGTTCCGCTGCCTTTGGGCTGGATGAAGAGCACATGGGTAGCCTTTATCTGCTGAGGTTTTCCTGTAGCTCCCAAGCCTTTCTGGCTGGTGTTTGTGGGCTTATGGTATGTCAGTGTGTGAGCAGTGCTCCTGCCTGAAGAAGGAGCTGATTCCCCCTCTGAACTGGTATCGCATGTGGAGTTGTCTAACTTCCTTGCAGCGGGTTCAAGTTATCAGAGGTGGGTTTTAAGGTTGGCCCTGCCTCTGGCAACCAAAGGATGCCCTTATGGGTGGGTTTCCCATGTGTTGGTGATATAAAGAGGAAAAATTTTCCTGCTCATTATTTACTTGACCATTTCTGTGTATTACAAGGATGGAAACCGTAGATTATCATTTCCTATTAAAAATGAGCAAAGGAAATTTCAGTCTTTTATTGCCTAATTTAAAAATAATTCATAAAACCCAGATAGCTGGATCGTTGTCCTTTAATGCTCTGAGATGATACGCCCCTTGCAAGGGAATACATTGCTGCAAAAGCCATCTAGAGCAGCATCATATGTTTCACAGACTCACAGAGCTGCAGGGGTTGGAAGGGACCCCCAGAGCCCATGGGGTCCAACCCCCTGCCAAAGCAGGGTCCCTAGGACAGGTCACACAGGCTGGCATCCAGCTTGTGTTTCTGATGGGTTTGATGCTTGTGATGCTTCTAGCCATAGAATTCCTGTGCAGCCTGCTCAAGGGGACCCTGCTCTGGGAGGGGTGGGACTGGGTGACCTCCAGAGCTGCCTGGCCACCCCCATCATCCTGTGATGCTGTGACTGCTGGGCCCATCCATGCAGTGATAGACCATGAAAGTGTTCCTGAGCGTTATCTCTCTGCCTCAAAAGGCCCCAGCACGTAGCGGGGGCCTCTCCCTGACATGGGGGCCTCTCCCTGACATGGGGGCCTCTCCCTGACACGGGGGCAGCTCATCCCCTCTTCTTGTTGTGCAAGGACTTCCTAAACCTTGCAGTGTTATCTCTGTTCTCAATGCAGCTATCGCCCTTGTCCGCTTCTGCGGCGCGGATGAAAGGTCTGGGTTTCCTCCTCTTATCAGGCACCTGTTGCCTGTATCCAGACATTACTCACATCCTTGAAGTCACATCTTGTTTTGCATAATTAGCACTGACTGGGCTTCATTTCCTTCCTTCCCTTGCGGTTTTGCTCTGTGGCCCTACCTGGCTCTGGAAGCAGTGTTGCTTTTTGGGTATTAACACAAGGGGTGGAAATCAGCCTCAGCTTTGGGGCCATCAGCTCATGAAAGGTGAGGGTATTTTAGTCTGGTATAAGGGATGCCCTTAGACTTGAGCTGGTGTGGCATCCGTGGTGGGAGATTTTGTACTGGTTTCTTAGGAGTGGTTTTAACAAAGAGAAATGAAACAAACCTAAATGAGAGTCTGCACAGGGATTGGAAAGCTGTGCTCAGAAAACAGCAAGTCCCCTGTCCCCTGCAGCTTTGCCTCAGAGGACTGAGCTGGGTGAGCCCTGGGCGATGGAGCCGTGCAACACACTCTGAGGTGGGTCAGGGTAGTACCAAGGGCAACTGCCTGCCAAAAATGTGCCTCGAGTGAGAGGTAGTGTGGGGTTTGGCAAGATGGGCTGTGTGAGGAAGGTGGGAAAAGGGGATTCCTCAGTGGAGAAGAAATCCTGGATGAGCCATGAGCATCCAGGGTAGAACCTGTGCCTGTCCTTCTGCATCCCATCAGATCGCTTGTGCTTCGCCCTCTCTCCTGAGGATGCCAACAGGAGCTCTCTGTCCTTTGCCTCTCACTGGCCTGGTTCTTCCTTTGCTTTCACTCAGATTTGGTCAAAGCAGGAAATAAAATGTGATTCTTGCAGCTGTCAAGTCAAAACCCAACATCAGAACTGACCTTTATGACCAGCTGTAGCCAAACAGCTTCCCTTGCAAAGGGACTGTCCAAAGCTCTGCTGGAGTTTGATGGGTATCACCACTCAGTGGCAGAAATCATTTCACTGCTTTTTCTCATGCACTTAAATCTGTGTATGTAATAGTGACCTTAAACTTCCCCATGATCTGTCAGGTGCCTGCCAGGGAACTGAGCACAACCACTTCATTTTACCTGTAATCCCAAGGAATACTTCAGCACTAAAGTGACAGGGTGCTGATGGCACGTTTAAACCTCTGCACACCCACAGTTAACTGGCACTGAGGCAGTAAAATGCCTCGTTGGGAAGTACTGGGATTATTGGGGTGTCAGTTTGTATATAGGTGCAGGTCTTTGGTGGTGGTGGGGTGTTTTTTTTGTAGGATTGGGTATTATACTGCTTTATTTGGCCACTTTAATTCCACCTGTGTGTACCATCTTCTGCCTCTGCTTTGCAAAGTTTGGCTGTTTGAAGAAGTTTACTGACTCAGAAAACAGCCTGGAACAGGCTGCCTAGAGAGGGGGTGGGTGCCCCATCCCTGGGGGTGTTCAAGGCCAGGTTGGATGGGGCCCTGGGCAGCCTCCAGGCTGGAGGTTGGTGTCCCTGCCTGTGGCAGGGGGTTGGAGCTCTGTGACCCTTGGGGTCCCTCCCAACACAGACCAGTCTGGGATTCTGTGATTCTATGACTTATGCTTGCTGTGTGCTGGCCATCTCTTAGTCTGAATCTGAACTTGGTATATCAGAGGGATTTTGCCCCTTGCTGGGATAAAAGGTCCCATTGTGCCCAATGCAAACTCTGCAGTGGGTGCCTGCCCAGGATACAGATGTCAGGCTGGTGCTCTGCCTGCCTGCACTTTGCACAGGTAGAAATCCCTGGGGTAGAGAGCAGGTTCGGCTCGGTTGTAAGGGCTAAGCAGGGTTCTGAAGCTGCTGTGATCCTTCCTGCTGTCCAGCTGGCAGAGTAACAGCCTTTGTTATCAGGCAGAGACTCCCTGAATCTGGGATGTGGATTTTCCCAGCATAGGCTCCGGGTCTGGCAGTGGGTCTGTGGGAGGGCTGTGGGTTATTCACCGAACCAGCACTCAGGTGCTTGGTCGTACATCACTGAGAGCCCCTCAGGAGGTATTTCTGATGGAGTAGATCATCTCAAGGACCATAAATTGTGAATATTTTTATTTTTTCCTGACTGCTTATTTACAGTCCAGGTCAGTAATATCCAGAAACACAATTCTGCTTACGAACGGAATTCCTGGGCTGCCTTCCCAGGCCTTCCCATGTGACTCAGGCATTTTTAGCAACTAAGTGAACAAATGCAAACATATTTTCAGGGCAGTGGAAGTGTTGTTATTCACATTCTCAACGAGTGCCTGGGAGCCCTGGCCCCAGCTCTCCTGAAACGCCATGAGGAGGGGGTCCCTTCTGTAGAGCATCCTGTGTCTGGGAGGGTCTGCAACTGAAAGGTCAGTGTGTATAAGGCAGGCATGGGAATGTTTGCCATCCTGCACCTTCATAATGCCAGTGTCATCCTTTCCCTGTCCTGTGTCTCCATGGGCCACGTGGGGCTTTGTGTGCCCACAGCTGCGTGGGGATGCAGGAGCACGGCGGGCAGGGGACCACAGGGGCTCAGGCTGTCACAGTTGGTGTTCAGCCTGGAAGGACTTGACAAATATACTCCTGAAATATTCTAAATCGTGTAAACTCTCCTCAGACCTGCCCTAAGGCTTTACAGTTGTCCCTGGTGCCACAGCTCAGCTGCTGCCAGATGTGGCAGGTGCTCCTGATGAAGGTCGATGGTCCCTGGCAGGGCACAGCCCCTTGTATCCACTGGATCTGGAATGGATTTATAGGCTTGTGATAGTTGGTATCTGTGTTTTTGAAATGCAGAGGAAGAAGTGATGCTACCGGCCTGTTACCTGCTGGCACTCCTGTCTCAAACCCCTCTCAGTTTACTTGTGACTAAGAAAATGAATTTTCATATGGAGGAAATTGTGTTCCCTGGCAAACAAAGCCACATTGTGGAAAAGTACTGACATTAAAAGTCCCAGAGACTGTAAAGCAGCTCTTCGTGGGCCCTTTGGTGTTTGTATTGCTCTAGCAGACCAGTTCGATCCTGAAAAATCCAAGTGTTGGGATTGTTCTCCCTTTGCCAGCACCAATCTGTAAAGAGAGCTACAAATTACTGACAGCAGCCTGAAAAAATGCTGCATCCATCCCTGAAACCCTCACTAATAGCCAACTACGACTTGAATGTAAAAACCCTCTTCCCTGAAAAGCCACATAACTCTTCACTGCATCCGTTTGGATGTGATGTAATTAGTGAACAGCAAAGCAAACACTTAAATACCAACTCTTTTTTTAATTGTGCTCATATTACAGTGAAGGGATCAAAAGCAGACAGCAAATCCATCCTCCTTTTGGCAGGAATAAGGCCAGGTATAGATGGGGATACTGATCACTAAGAGCCACGCTGAATGAACTGCACACAAACCCCAGTCCGTTGTTGTTGTGTTCTTCCCTCAACCCCCCCTGCAGAATCAAGATTTCCCCTGGGAAAAAAGACTACAGCAAAACAATCTCCCAGGTCTCTTCAGTTAAATCTTCTGTTTTCAGCTTTAAGAAGTTCTTTTTGTGGGCAGTTGGTTGTGATTTGTTGGGTAAATCGTTGGGGCTGTTTCTTCAGAGCCCTGAAATCCTGTGATGGGAATGTATAAATCACTGGTGCTTGCAGCTGATGGCTCAGGCACCACTGATGTTTCTTTCCTGTTGTGTTTCTGAGCTTAAATATGTTCCTTTTGCTGCAAGTTTCATAAACTGAATTCCACCTCAGCTCCTGCAGCAGCTAATGGTGCTCTGTTAAACTGCTTTGTGTTGTTCCTGAGGTTAAGGCTGGAAGTGCTGAAGCTTTGCTGGAGATAGTGGCTGTGCTGATGGAGAACAGTTTGGGGTGGGGGGGTTATGCTGTTCTGTGTGGCAGCTCTTTGCTGTTTCCCCAGGACTGGTGATGGTTAACTGTGTTTTTTAACCATAGCTCCTCTGTGCCCTGTAACACTCCTGTGGTTTGATGTGGCTCCCGTTTCCATCCCTGTGGATGTGGTGTGTGTATATAACCCACGTTACAATAGCACAGGCTGAAACATAATGTTTCATCAGTGATTTCTAACTTCTGAAACAAGCTGAAGTACTCCTCCAAGCTCAAGCTCCTGCCATTGCTCCAGCACCCAGTGCGAGCTGGCTCCCAGTTACCCTGGAGAGTGACTTCCCAGCAGGTTGATGGGTGTCTGTTCCCCTCTGGATCGCCCGGGCTGGGTGATGGGTGGCTGTGCTGGTGCACCCTGCTGAAGGAAAAGCCTTGGACAACACATACAAAAAATACCTCCTTCCAAAGGGGTGCCAGATGAACACCCTGCTCCTCCCTCTCCGTCCCGTGCGAGCGGCTGGAGCGGGATGCCTGTGCCTGGCTGGCTTCTTGCTCGCCTGCTGAAGGCACTGCCTTCCCCAGAGCTCTTCCAGCTGTGTCTGTTGGTCTAAAGCTTGGCCTTTCCTCTCCCAGCCGAGCTTGCTTTAGCCCACAGTATGAAATGAAGCCCCCCCAGCTCACTGCTGTCCTTGGAGAGTTTCCCAAGCTCCAATCCGACCCTCAGCAGGCAGATGAGTCAGTAGGTCCTGGTTTCTCTCCTTGCATGGATTAATTAACAAACAAGAGAGGCAAATAGGACATCCCAGGTGTTTTGTTTTCACCCCTGTGGTTCTGCTCCCTGCTGCTGAAGGGCTGGTGCCATGAGGAGCCCCCAGTGCCAGTGGGGGCTGCGGGGTAGGGGGCTGTGTCTCACCCCCTGACCCACATAGGTGATGGGGGGGGTGTCTGTCTCTCCCAGCAGGAACATCTCCAACCCCACTATTGCTCCATCCCACCTGTGGGTACTCTCCCCCAGGGTACAGCAGTCGAACACAATTAACCCAGCCCTTCCCCCTTTGAAGTATTGCTGGGCATTAGAGTCACATACTTGTGTATAATTACCATATTCTAACACTTAAATATTTTCCTGACTAATTTCCTCCTGTCCCTGCTTTGAAGATACCCAGATTCTGTCCATTACAAAGCTGCAGGCTGCACAATGTATGATCTCAAAGCACTTTTTTTTACCAAACCCCCCTTTTCCTTGCACCCTGAACCCATCACCTTTCACAGAGTTACTGGGGTTTAGTGAGGTGGGTTTGGGGTGGGGTTTTTTGGGGGGGTTTTGGGTGGGTTTTTTTTCCCCAAAAAACCAAGGCAAACCCACCTACCTCCCCACAGCACCCTAATGTTGTACGTCAGAGTGTTGTGACAGCTCTGTTGGGCTGAGTCCAGCAGCCTCCTCTCTGTCAAAACACCCCTTGGTTCTGTAGCTCAGCCTAATGAATGGTGCAGTAATGTGGAAACTTTAAACAGCTGCAGAAAGGAAAGGAAATGTTAAATGATTTGCCTTTCATGGGTCTCAAAAAGCCCCTTTTTTCCCCCCTGTGCTTGTTACTCCTGAGATGTTTGTTGGGCACCTCCCTGTTCTTCCCTGGTTCTCTTCAGAGATTTCCCTTCTCCCCACAAGCCAGTGATGATGATGATGATGATGATGTCAGAGACTCACAGCCCAGAGAGCAGCCTGGGCAACCAATTTCAGGCACCGTGTTTCCCCAGCATTGTAATTAGCTGGGCCACTGATGAGCAGAAGCAGATAGCATTGGGGATTAATGAGGGTTTGCTTGTGCATGAGGTGCCTTTCTGACCTTGTGGGAGGGAGGTGGGGAAGCACCATCCTGGGTCGGGGCAGGGTCACAGCTCAGGACCTGGGCTGTGTTTGGGGAAAGCTGTGTACAGTGCAGGGGGGGCATGCTGAGCTCTTCTGCCAGCTGGTGTGTCTAGGGGTAGGGGGTGGTCAGCTCTGTATCACTTTGCCAAAGGAAACTGTTAAATACTTCCATGTGATATGGACTTTAAGGTTCAGAGCAGGATGGAGAGGAAGGGGAAACACAGGGCTGTGGTGGGTCCTGGTGACACTTCCACACTGATCCTGGTGGTCAGGACTTCCCCACACCTCAGAGCCTGTGTCCTCTGCTGCTGCATCTTGTTCAGTTCCCACTTGGGAATGAGTGGAATTGCTTCCTGGTCAGTTAATAGCATCCCTTTGTTTCTGTCCCTACTTGGCTTCCTGTTCTTTGGGTAGAATATGGGGAGTTTGGGTAAAGCACCCTCTGAGCATCCTTTTCCTGCTGGGATGGGGCATTACAGGAGGCTCTGGAGTTTGGAGTGGGAGGAAAGGGGGGGTTTATAATTATCTGAAGCAGGGGATGCAGGGGGAATCAGCCAGCCCCTTTTCAGTGGTCTGTGGGGATAGGACAAGGGGCAATGGCTGCAAGTTGGAGCATAGGAAGTTCCGCACCAACATGCGGAAGAACTTTTTCACAGTGAGGGTGACTGAGCACTGGAATAGGCTGCCCAGGGAGGTGGTGGAGTCTCCTTCACTGGAGATATTCAAGACCCGCCTGGACGCCTATCTGAGCAATATGAGCTGGGGAGCTGCTTTGGCAGGGGGGTTGGACCCGATGATCTCTCGAGGTCCCTTCCAACCCCTACAATTCTGTGATTCTGTGATTCTCTTTCCTCCCTTTTAAAATGGGGGGTTAAATTAAACAGTAGGCAATGAATGGGATCTAATTGATTAAGAAAAGGCTTGTACAGACCCTGATTCAAAGAGGGAGGGCTTCTTGCCCAGGACATCCTGGTGTTGGCATCAAGGGGACCCCCCACCAGCCCCAGGTCCAGCCCGGTGCTGTCTTGCACTGGACACAGGGGTAAGTGGGTGGTGTTGGCTGATGCTGGTTCATGGTGTTTTGGTTTGCTTAAAAATATTTTGTTGTGAGGAATTCCAGATGGATGTGGATGTTCTCAGGGGTGGAGGGAAGAAGCAAAGGGAGAAAGTTACTCATCGTCCTGGCAGGGGAGAGCTGGTGAGGACAAGTGCTGGATGATGCATGAGGGCAAAAATAGCCCGAATTACAAGTGCACTGGGGGGTGATGGTCAAGTTCCTCTGAGGGGAAATACTCTGACGTCCTCGTGCACATCTCTGTGCTGTGTTGGTGTAGGAGCTGCTCTTACCTGTGGCACAAACAGAAGGTGTTTGGGAAATGGAAAACAGGAGAGAATTCCATATAAAAATAGGTAATGGCTGATCAAGGGCAGAGACTGGCAGGACAAGGGGGATGGGGTGAAGCTGGAGGAGGGAAGGGTTAGATGAGATATTGGGAGGAAGTTCTTTGCAGAGAGAGTGGTGAGGGGCTGGAACAGGCTGCCCAGAGAGGGGGTGGGTGCCCCATCCCTGGGGGTGTTCAAGGCCAGGTTGGCTGGGGCCCTGGGCAACCTTGTGTAGCTCCAGGCCTGGAGGTTTGTGGCCCTGCCTGTGGCAGGGGGTTGGAGCTCTGTGACCCTTGGGGTCCCTTCCAGCCCAGTCTGGGATTCTATGAATGATGGAATTTCAGTCCAATCCAGAGCCCAGCTTCCTCAGTTTCAAGGCCAAGTCTCCCATCCCTCTGACATGTGTTAATGCTTTCCAAGAGTGTTGAGCTCTGTCTGATTCTCTTTGAAAGGATCCATGGTAGAAGGGGAAAGTTGTTTGTAGAGATTTTTTTACCTGCTTATTGATTGGATTTGTACATTCCTGTTCAGTTAAGTATGTGCTGAAAGATGCTTGAGATCTGACCTCAGAACTTGCCTTGCTTATCACTGTTATTAGAAATGGAACAGTTACAGTCTGGAAAGGACCCTGAATTTTCACAATCAGATTAAATTTTGGCCCCAAGAATAGGCAGGAGTGTTGAATTCTGGAAGTTGGTATTGCTGACAGGAGCTTGGCAGCTGAAGGGGCAGGGAGACCTCCTCATTTTTTGTCATATCCAGGCAGACTCAGTGATATCATTAATACAGTGATGTGGCTTTGTCCTTCTGGTAAGATCCCTGGGGTGTTTTAGGCAGGAGCCCTCCTCCAGCTGCCGTAGGCTCGGCTGAAGGGCCCTGGGAAGCTCCCCAGCGCTGCAGGGAAGGGTCTGCTGTTGCTATTCAGCAATTTGTAGTGAAATCTGTAGAGCAGAGAAACCAGAGTTGAGGGGAAACCACCACTTACCTTCCCCTTCTCCCGGTTTCCACATCCCTCATCATTCCACCACATCTTTTCCTCCCCCAGCCCCAAACTTCAGGGGGATGTCACGTATCCCTTGGTTATTTTCCTTGTCCCCTGCCCTCTCTGTAAGCCCCCAGTGACTCAGCAGAGATGCTAATGTTACTATTGCTTTGTCCAGCAGCAGCCTAGCAAAATTCAGGGCAGCCCTAACCAGGGCCTGTCCTGCACCCCACATGCTCTGCAGATTCCTACGGCGTGTCCATGTGAGCCATGGGGTTTCTTTCCCACTCTCCATCCGGTGACCTCAGCACTTACACTCAGGAATTCTTGGATCCAAATGCCACCGTATTCCTGCCCTGGTGACTGAGGGCCAGTGGGATCCTGGGGGCATCAAAAGGAGTGTGGCCAGCAGGTGACAGGAGGGGATCCTCCCCCTCTGCTCTGCCCTGGTCAGGTCCCAACTGGAGTGTTGTGTCCAGTGCTGGGCTCCCTGGGATAAAAAAAACCAAGGATCTCCTGGAGAGAGTCCAGAGGAGGACAAAGATGATTAAAGGCCTGGAACATCTCCCCTGTGAGGAAAGGCTGAGTGAGCTGGGGCTGTTCAGCCTTGAGAAGAGAAGCCTGAGAGGGGATCTGCTCAATGGGGATCAATAGCTGAAGGGTGGGACACAGGGGACATGGGCAGCCTCTGCTCAGTGTCTGTGGGGACAGGACAAGGGGCGATGGGCTCAAGCTGGAGCACAGGGAGTTCCCCCCCAATCTGGGGAAGAACTTCTTCCCAGTGAGGGTGAGGGAGCCCTGGGACAGGCTGCCCAGGGGGTGTGGAGTCTCCTTCTCTGGAGAGATTCCAGCCCTGTCTGGACACCGACCTGTGTGACCTGTCCTAGGGACCCTGCTTTGGCAGGGGGTTGGACCCCATGGGCTCTGGAGGTCCCTTCCAACCCCTACAGCCCTGTGATCCTGTGATGCTGTATCCCAGGCTCGGTGCTTTGTCGGTGGGACGTTGCACCAGGCGTGTCCTGGTCGCGGTCTGTCCGGGTTGGAGGGTTTCATGCCGTAGGGGTGGGATGGAACAGTGTGTATCTCCAGTGGAAGTGTTTTTGTTTTCAAAGTCGAGCAGCACATTGTGGACACATGGAAGTGCGTGGCTTTCAAAAACACAAACCACTATTTATGGATGCTCAGGCAGCCAGCACAGGCCGGTCTGGTGTATTTTTAGCAGTGGAGAGTTCACCCTTGGATGGGAGGGGGATCAGGGTTTCATGAACTGGAGGCCAGAGACTTCAATTTCAGGTTTTGTCATTTGCTGCTTGGAGATGGAAAAGCCCTTGGACTATTAAACTACTGTTTCTTTAGCCCTGGAATAGCAAGTTAAAATCTCCCAGGAGAAATAAGGATCTCATGCCACTCAGCAGACAGGCCCAGGCTGTTGGTGGTAAGCTGATCTTAAGCTTGATCTTCATCCAAAACAAAGTCAAGTCCTGGTCTTTGGCCCTGTTAGTCGCTTCTAGGCTATGAAAGAGGATGGTTGAGATAGAAAATCTAATAAAAACCATCTTTCTTATTAAAATAGTGTTACTTTGGGGGTTGGACTCGATGCTCTCTTGAGGTCCCTTCCAACCCCTACAGTTCTGTGATACTTGTCTTAATAGGATTGCTTTATTATTGCTTTAAAGGGAGTGCATGGCCAAGGTGGTCTTTTCATCTGTTTCTCTTTGGAGGATGTGCTCACCCTCCCAAAGGAAGCACTCCTGTGTGTAGGCAGAGGGCTTCACATACACCCAGGTTCTGTTAATCCGATCACAGAATCCCAGACTGGTCTGGGCTGGAAGGGACCCCGAGGATCACAGAGCTCCAACCCCCTGCCACAGGCAGGGCCACCAACCTCCAGGCCTGGAGCTACACAAGGTTGCCCAGGGCCCCATCCAACCTGGCCTTGAACACCCCCAGGGATGGGGCACCCACCCCCTCTCTGGGCAGCCCGTGTCCGTGGTGCATCAGCACCCCAAGCTGGGGAGCCCATTCCCATGTGCTGCTGTACTTTGGGTTTAGGCTGAAGTGTTGGTTCTGTAGGGGTGTGCCCTGCCAGGTGCTGTGGGCACGGTGCTGTGTGGGACAATGGCATCACTGCCCAAACCTCACATTAAAAGAAAGAAAGAAAGAAGAAGAAAAAAAAAAACCCCTCCCAGTGAGGAATTTTTAGCACGTTGTCATGCAGCACTGGCTGTTTCCTGGCTTGTACATTCAAGCTGTGTAATAATATTTATATACAAATGCTGACTGTGATTTTCCACCCCGGAAAAAGGAGATGGCATTTCAAAGTGCTGGGCATGATGTAAAGCAGAGATCTTTATTTATTTATTTATTTATTTATTGGACTGGCGTCCTCCCACGTGCTGTGGGTGTGGGTCCTAATTGTTTCAAAAGGGATCACTGAAAAAAACACAACATTTTGCTACACAGGCACATTCTCCTGAAGTGAAGGTCATTTTGCTCTTTAAAAGTTGCTCTTGGAAGGGAGGGGAGGTTCCTTGTGTTGTCTTCCCCTCTCCCTACCTTTGGCTGTCTGCTGAAAAGCATGAAGTAATTAACTGTGGGGGTGAGGTGGCTCTCAGGCCGTGTTCAAGCTGGGCTCCAGCCGTGGCTGAGCGTGTGCTGGCACGTGGAAGAGCCTTTCCCCCAGAAGATCCGTGCTATTCCAGCCCCCAGAACTGCCACCTGTGTCCTGTGAACTCATGGGCTTGTTCCACGCTCTGAAGGATCATGTTGAGTCTCTTAAGCTTTTCTGGAGCCGGGGTTTGTAAACAGTTCCCAGGCAGAACCGCTGCTCTTTGGCTCCAGCCGAGGAAACTGTTCTGATACCTTGCCAGCTCCCAGCACACTCCTGATCCTGGTGTCCCAGGGCCTTGGTTTTCACGTTGAAATCCCTGCCCCTGACAGTCTCACAGTGGGCTGTTCATCCTGAGAATGATGCCATGCCAGGCTGAGATCTTCCCATCCACGCTTGCCCAAAGAAGGTTGGATCACAGCTTTGTTTTATCCTGCTGTGATGACAGACTCCAGATGTGAGGATCCCAAATCTTTCAAGTTCCTGTTTTTCCCCTTCATAAACTATGCAAGCCAGGGCTGTCGTTGTGGCTGTGTAGCTCCTGGTGTAGCAGGGTCCTACACCTCCTCAGCTCTGGAATGATGGAGCCATCAGGCTCCTGGCATCCTTACTCCAAGTTACGCTTCCAGGTAATCCCTCAGCAAAGGCTGATGCTCTTTGTTTACAGAAAAACATGGGGTGAGGCAGGGAATAATAAAATATTGGATTAAAATACAGGTGCCATAAACCCCCCTCTGCCAACGTGCCTCGAGACCTGCAGGTACCCCCCCTCTGCACCCAGGCAGCATCACGCTCTGGCCAGGTCCTGCTGCATCTCTGTCCTCCTGGTCTTAAACACAGATGGATGTGTGTGCTCCCAGGTTGGACACCTCTAACCAAGAAAGGGTTCTGCTGTCAAAACACTGCTGCAGTGTGCAGCTCAGGTACACACACGAGTGTTCATAGACTCAGCCCAGCCCCACCTGGTAGTGTAGAGCCTCGAGTGGAGTGGAGAAGCTCTGTAGAAACGTGGCTGCTCTTAGGTAAAGGGATCTTCTGCCTCTGGCCTCCTGGGTGGGCTCTGGACCCTCTTGGTGCAGCTGTGTGTGGAAATGGCAGAGGGTTCTGTGCTGTGGAGCTGTATCTGAGAGGGGTCGGTGGCAAGTGCCAGCTCCTGATGCTGGTGGCTTTTGGCTGGGCCTTGGAGTGGGTGAACTGGGGCAGCTGGAGCCTGTTTCAGATGTTTGTGGGGGAGTTTTTCTGTTGTGCACTTAAATTAGAGGTGCTGCTTGATACAGAGTAAGTGGGGTGCCATTTCCTCCCTCCCCTCTCCCAAAAGCAAGGCAGCACAGTACCATGTGAAGGAATGCAGTCAAGCTTGCCCTGCCACGGCTCGTTTGGACAGTACTTTTGCTTTTCTTCTTTAAACCAGGGGATTCTGTGCTCAGGTAGTTTGTGTGACTTGGTCACGTCACCACTGACAGCGCTGTGCCCCTGTGCCACAGCAGGCGTGTGGCTTGGGGTGGCTTTGGCTTGGCTGTGAACACCTTACGAATCTTCCATTTTGGGAAGAATAAGGGCACTTTGTGCTCTCAAACCAGCATCACTTACCGGGCTTCTCAGTGTGCTCCTTTGGCAGCAAAAGCCTGCCCTGTGCTCAGAGGAGTGGAACGAGCATCTCTGCTCCCTGCTCCTCATTCCCATTCCTTCTCATACCTCTCCCAATGTTTAGCCACCCTTTAGTCAGTAAACCCTTTCAGGTGGTGCTTGGGTACCTGCTGAGGATGAGGGTGAGAGTGGGGGAGCCCCCTCCCAAGGTGCAGGGAGGGCAGGTGGGTTGTGCCATCATGTTATTCCAAGAACAGGTCGGCTTCCTTCGTCACCAAGGGAAAGGTGTAGGAGCCCAGGTTTGCTCAGCAATTCATCATTTGCCACTTGCAGGTTCCTGGGTACTGATTCTCTTCAAAGTGGTGCTTTTCAAAGAAAAAAATGTAGAAATAGTTTTAAGTTCAAGGTATGTGAGGAGAAATGCTCCTCCAGACCAGCATCACCAGCATGCTCCTCGGCAGAGTCGGTGCACAGCAGGTTGTTGCTGGTGGGATGGCGCTCAGCTGGGTTGTGTCCTCAGCAGGGTTCAGTGTGGCAAAGCCAGGCCTGCCCAGGCGAGGTCCAGGGCTTTGCCTGGGACAAACACTGATCTGTGTGGCAGCAGGTGAGGTGGGTCTGGTTTGTGTTGGGGTTTGTATCCCAGGACCTGAGATGTGTCCGTGTGCCGGTGTCCATGCGATGCTCAGGCTTCCCGGGGTGTCAGTGGGGTAACCGCCTGTTAAGCGATGCCTGATCTGCCTTACATCCCTGTGTGTCTGTCACCACCAGTGCTGAGCAGGCTCCTGCTCTTCCTTAACCTGTGTTCCCCTGCTTTGTGCAGCTGAGAGCTTAATTCCCGGGGAGCTGGACAGAGCTCCTGCAGCTTGTGGCCATCCCTAGAAACAGGCTGATCCCCTGGGACTGCCAAGAGGAGGATTCTGCTCTTCAGCAGCACCAGGACTGCGCTGCCTGGCAGTGAGTGCAGGGAGCCCTGTGTGAGGCTTCCCCCAGGCACCCAAAGGCTACCCCAGTGAAGAGATGCCCTGGCTGTCTGCTTGGGGCAAGCTGTACCTCTGGGCGGGTGTTTTTGGCTGAGGCACCAGCTGCTCAGAGGGTGATGCTGGGTTTCACAAGCAGAGTAACAGGGCTATGAAACCCTGGGCTGGACGGGCCAGCACCTCCTCCCTCACCACCTTCCAAAGCTGCCTGAAATCGGATTAACAAACACTTCAGGGTTTACTCTCTGCAGGGAGGATCAAAGCCCTCAGAAAACTCTTCAGCTGTTTGCTTTTCCTTTATGCAGAGACTCTGCCGTGCCTGCCCTAAAGAAACACTAAACACAATTAAAAAAAAAAAAGAAAATCGCTCCACAGAAAGCAAATTACTCAACCACAGCCTAAAATAAGGTGTTCATTATCTGCTGACACTTCCTTTCTCTGTCTGCTGAGCTCCCCTCCGGAGGCAGGGCAGGGAGCAGGTCTGTGTTCCCAGCTCCAGCTGAGCTGATCCCAGGAGATCCCCCAAACAGGGCTGTGTATTTGCCTTGAAGTGGTCTGTCATCACAGCTCCTGGGCAAAACCTGAGGTCCAGCATTTACTCCCCTGGGAATTACAGTGGTGTGGTGTCTCGCTGGTAAAGAGGATGGCTGTGGTGCTGTGTGGATGTCTGTGGGGACTTTCCCTGCCCCTTTGCTGGTGATGCTTTTAAAATAGAGCAGCTTGTGTGTATATCCCAGCTCGGGGTGACCAGGGGTTTGTCCTGCCAGGGGGAAGCTCACAGACCTAAGCAGCAAAATTAAAGAGGATTAATGGTTAAAGAGGAGCACTGTGCCCAGCCCTCTGGCTTCTCCCTGTTACTGTCCTGAGACCTCTCAGAAATCGGTTGGGACTGGTCGAGATGGAAACCTGGAGCTGAGGTGCTGCAGGGATGTGGGCTGTGGGGGGGTCCCTGGGCTGTGGGAGGTCCCTGGGATGGGGGGCTGTGTGGCCATGGCAGTGGGGGAGCTCCTCCTGTTGCTCCTTGGCTGTAGATGGAGTTGGCTGTGAAGCCTCTTGCTCGGTGTTTGCAGGGGGAAAGTGGGGTGGGCTGAGGAGGGGTGTACTGGTGCCGATGGGTTCCCAGGGCTTGGGCCAGAGCGAGCTGATTGAAACAGATCCCTGTGTCTGGTGGCCCCAGCTGCTGGAGGGGGGTGCAAGGCCGAATGTTCTCACTCTGTGGCATCTCACAGGGCTGCACCATGAGCTGCTGAGCCAGCTCAGGCTTCGGTCCGAGCTCTGTGGGCCATTGCCAGCCTGGCTGAGGACCTGGCTGGCCATCCCAGGGCTCACAGGAGGATGCCTCAACCGCAGCCTTGGTGTGATGAGAGGCACCTAACCCATGCCAAGGGATGTTTGCAAGGTCGGTGGGCTGTGATTTCCATGATTTCTTTGTAGGCTGATGCCTGTTTTCTCCCCCCCATGTCATGGGGCTTAGTTCAGAACATGAGCTAAATGCAGAATGAGGATTAAACTCCTTGTAAGCGCTGATGGATGTTTTTGTAGGTGATGCTTTGCACAAAATCATTAATTTGAAATGTTGGAATAGCAAAGAATGTTTTTTTTCAGGCTTTTCAGACATAACATACTGTGGGAAAGAGGCTTGGAACAGATGTACTCATAGTTTATTCCATTTATCATATTAAAAATAAAGACAATTTCAGCTCATTTACTGCTTTATTAGTTCAAATAAACAGCTTTTCTAATCAATGTGTATGGCAAACACAATGCTTTCATAATTGGCAGTAGCGGTTCCAAAATTGAAGAGCCTGTCCTCATTTGCTGGCTGGTGACAAGTCAGGCTGGTAATCCATGGCTCTGATCCCACCCTTTGCCCAGGTTCCTTTTGGTGTAGGAAAAATTATACTCTAGGTTTTTGACAGTTTAAAGCACTTGAGGGTTGTTTTTCCCCCCATCCCTTTGACAGAATGCAGCTAGAGATGAGAAGGGCTGCGCAGGAAACGGTCACGAAGGCAGCATCTGCACTCAGGGAGGCTTTTGCTCTTATTTGTCTAGAGGTATTTATTGATATTTTATTTTTCCCCTCCCCTTCCTTTCCAAAAACACCGATTTAATTTATGAAGTGATAGAACAGGCCGAGAGAATAATTTTACCTATAGGAGTGCAGTGTTGTCTGACTAATTGCCCAGGAAGAAGCAGAAAGATCTTCTGATCTACCCCTGCAGATGTTTCTCATCTGGGTTACAGACCGATTCTAGCTGGCTGTTTGGGTTTAGTTTTTTATTACTGTTTATTTTGATGCTTTATTACACTGCTATTACCAGGAATGAAACCACACACAAACCCAGCAAGAGGCTATTTGTCCTTTTGGTAACATTTCTTCAGTAATGATCCGGGGTTTAACCCCTTTCTCCCCCTTTAACTGTGAGATAACATCCCACTTCCATTCTTCCCCTGGGAACAGCAAACCATTCCGGTGGGTATATGGGCTGAGATGCACCTTGGTTGTTATTTAACTTCCTGAAATTGTGTAGCTCCTTTAATTGCCAGAGCGGAGCCACTAAGGACCTGTTGGCGTTTTTTGCCACCTAGTGCTGCTGCCCCTGCATGGCTGAGGGGCCGGTGTGTGCGAGGGGCGGGATGATGCTCCAGCCTTCTCGGCCAAACGCCTGCTTGAGCTGCCAGAGAAGCGTCCTTGTGCTGATGGAACGAACTGAAACCCCTCTGTTTTGTCAGAGAGCTATCTCGGGCTGCAGCCAGGCTCTCCTGCAGCGGGTGGGAGGGAGCAGGCATACAGCTGGGGATGTTCAGCCTGGAGAAGAGGAGGCTGAGGGGAGACCTTCTCCCCACCTCCCCTGCCCTGCCAGGAGGGTGCAGAGAGGTGGGCGATGGTCTCTTCAGCCAGGGGACAGGAGATGGGACAAGGGGCAATGGGCTCAAGCTGCCCCAGGGCAGGGTCAGCTCAGCTGGGAGGGCAAAGTTCTTCCCTGGCAGAGTTGTGGGGCTGTGGCACAGGCTGCCCAGGGAGGGGCTGAGTCCCCACCCCTGGGGGTGTTTAACAGGGAGATGAGGTGCTCAGGGATCTGGTTTAGCACAGGACAGTTTGGACTTGATGAGCTTAAAGGGCTTTTGCAACCTGGTGACTCTGGAAACATTCAGGCATCTCCCAGGAAAGCATTTCCATGAGGAAGGCTGGAAGTGGGATGGGGAGAGATGGGTGAGGCAGAAACCAAACTGAAATTCCTTTGAGATTAATAAGCAAGTTCTAATTTGCACACTGTCTTCACCCCTTCCCCTTCACTCTTCTTCCCCACACACGGTGCCAGCCCGCTCGGTGCAGCCGCTGTGTGCTGTGCAGCAGGCAGCAGCTGCGGGAGCTCCACTGGGGAAGCTGCCTGTGCCCTGAAGACAAAGCACCAGAGGAACTGTAAAACAAGGAGGTGCAGGGAGAGCGAGCAGGCAGGGTTTTCCTTTGGCTGCTGATTTTACTTGACGCTGTCCTTAAACATAAGGTCATTTTATAGCCGGCCGGAGCGCTGCCAGGCAGAGGAAGTTACCTTGTGAAGGAAGGAACCAGCCCCTGCTGTCTAAATATTGTCGATTGTCCCCTGAGCAGGGCCGTGGCCTCAGGGAGAGCAATAGTAGCTCTTTGTGCCCCTGGCTGCCTCCTGCCAAAGTACTTTCCATAATGAGGCGTAAACCGTATTGACATTGCTGCTGTCTGTGGTGCCATAGGACACACACCTGTATGTGTGTGTGTACATGTGAGAGGTGGGATATATTCCTGTGTGTTTAGGCTGTGCATTTCTGCCTGGTGCCTGTGTGAATGGCTGCAGCCACCCGTGGAGGTAACAGGGACCTGAGATGCTCAGGGTGTCGGAACTCCGGGAGGCAGGAGGAATCCGATGGATTTTTCTCCTTGTATCTGAAGCTGACTGTCCCGAAACCAGAGACCAACTGCTGCTTTCCCACCTCAGAGGAAGGATCCAGAGTAATATATTTTCTCATAGCTTCCCTTAATCTGTCTAAAAATTCAATAGGATTCTCAGTCTGCCCTTGTTTTACAGCATATATTGCAGACCAATTCACCACCTTAGGGATGGCAGTCTCTATATTCCAAATATTGTATTGGTCTTTTATAATCTCTACTAGTATTTGGCTCCCAATATGGATTCGTGAGGGGAATATAGTCATCTACATGCCCATCCAAAGATTTCCCATTTATCTGTGCCTGCACATGAGGCTGGGCAGCTTGCAATATTAACTGCTTCTTCTCAGCCTCTGTCATTTCACTTCACATTAAATCAATATCTTTCCAGTCAGGATCCAAATTCTTAACTCTCAATTCAAATCTTTTTGCCACCTTAGAGGGGTCATCCCTGTATCCTTTAGCTATTTCCTTCCAATTATCCAAATCACTGATCATAAAGGGGGTCTTGTCTTTTAAGTGTTTCCCCTGCTGGTCCCACAACTTCTCGTGGAAGGGCTGAGAATCGTGGGCCTTTGGCAGTTTTACTTCTATTCCAGCTTTGCAAGGCATCAGTTGGATGGTGGAATCCCCTGGATTCCTCCTGCCTCACGGCGTTCCCTGAGCATCTCATCCCCTCTGCCAGCTGGGGGTATAATCCCCCTATAGCCAGATGCTGTATTTTGTCTGAGTCAGAAGGCCCACACTGAATGCTCCATTTTAAAACTCACGGACCTTTGCATGGAAACCAGAGAGATGGGCTTAAGTCAAGAATGCCCCAACCTCCTTGGAACTGCTCTTTGTGGCTCATCTGCTCACAGCCTCCCCACTTGGATGGAGATAGATGGTGGAGTGGAACACGGAGTGTAGCTGTATCACTCGCCTCTTTATAGCAGTGGTTGGTGTCCAACAGCTTCTCCGTGTGCCTTTCTCCCCCTCTCTCCACCTTCCATGGGAACCAGCAGCCAGGCATCGATCAGTGGAGTTTGGGGGGCAAAAAAGTCACATGGGACAACTGGATCCTTCAGGGAAGAGATTCCTGAAGTGTGTCCAAGGGGGAACCGAGCGGTCACGTGGTGCTGGCTCTGTGCCTGCCTCCAGCTGCCGCGTTCCCTTCGAGGGCAGCCAAGACACATTCATCAGCCCTCTAGCATAACTGTCCTGCACAGGCAATGCTAGAGCTTCCACAGCCGTGCCATCGGGCCAGAGAAGAGACAGCCCGTACAGTGATGCAACCTCCGGGGGAGGATGTGTCCCCTTCCTGGGGATCACCTTGGTGGTGGGGGCATGTTGGCAGGACAGGGGCAGAGGAGGCAGCCTGGTCCAGATTTTGGCTTTCCCAAAGTGCAGTGTGGCTCCAGATCCGGGGCTGTTCCCAACCTACCCCTGTATGAAGTCCCCTCTGACAGATCTTCCCAACAATAATCCGGGACAGGTACTCTGACAGCTGCATGTGCAGCAGCCTGAAGAGCCAGTCAGGTTTACAGGGCTGATCCTCGCTCCTGCTGCCAAGCTACTTGCAATAGTTCTGCAGAAGTTCAGGTGAGAAGTCGTGCTCAGTGTGATGAGGAGTTTACTTTTGCTCCGGATGCTTTCTGAGCTCCCAGGCACTTAATGGAAACACCAGCGCTCACGCATGGAGGGCAGGCTGGAAAGTCTGCGTGGGCTTGTGTGTGTGCCAGGGAGTCACTTCTGGGTCTGTTGGAAGCCTGCTTCCATTATGCTTTTGTCAGACTGTGCCTCTGTAAAGGGGAATTTGGACTTTCCACTCCACAAACATTATCCAAGACCTTTACCAGTAGTCAATGCTGTAGTTTGTACTGGGAACACCTAGGAGTGCTTGGGCTGGGCAGGCAGGGCCAGCACTGCTGCCCTTTGAGGGGAATGTAGTTGGCTTGTTTTCTCAGTGCTTCCCACCCTCTGCACTCACCAGTTCAGATGCATGCTCATCTCTCCTTTACAGCCTGTTTTTCCTCTAACTGCTTCCAGCTCCAAGACCTCTCTGCATCTTCTCAGTGTAAACACGTTTGTGCTTGCCCAGGGCAGGCCTGGGAGACAGTGGTGACCTTCAGCAGAGAGCAAAGCATTTGAGTTGGACCTGGTTTGCTGGAGAGCAGGTTTGGCAGTGGCAGGGTGACTGCTGAGCTCTCTCCTCCCCTGCCTGCCTCTTCCTGAAGGCCCTCAGGAAGCCAAAGCCCACAGGGAAATAGAATCCCAGACTGGTCTGGGTTGGAAGGGACCCCAAGGGTCACAGAGCTCCAACCCCCTGCCACAGGCAGGGCCACCAACCTCCAGGCCTGGAGCTACACAAGGTTGCCCAGGGCCCCAGCCAACCTGGCCTTGAACACCCCCAGGGATGGGACACCCACCCCCTCTCCGGGCAGCCTGTTCCAGCCCCTCACCACTCTCTCTGCAAAGAACTTCCCCCTAATACCTAACCTAACCCTTCCCTCCTTCAGCTTCACTCCATCCCCCTTGTCCTCCCTGTGTCTGCCCTTTGAACAAGCTGATTCCCCTCCTGTTAGAGGGACCCTACTTTGGCAGAGGGGTTGGACCAATGGTTTCTGGAGGTCCCTTCCAACCCCTATGAGTCTGTGAATCTGTGATACAGACATCTCTATATGTACGTATATATGTACTCAAGTTGAGACTTAACCGTGTTGTTGAGTCACACTTACATTTCCTTAACCCAAAAGACTTCTGAGACGGGCAGAGGTGTGTCTCTGTGGGGCTTCGGACAAGTTATTTCCCTCTGGGGATCAGGAGGTTGGTCCCAGCCACATGGGTTGGGACAGTAACTTCTCAGGGGCTGTGTGGGGATTCACCAAACCTCCCCCATCACTGGCTGGCGTGAACTCAGTGTGATGGATACTTCAGCCTTTAGCTACATAAGACTCAGCCAGGCATTGACACAAATGCACACAGCAGTTTCTCTAGGGTCCCACTAAGGTGTCTTAATAAGCCCCCACCCTTGCCCTGCTTTGCCCCAAATCAGAGCTCAAGCTCCTGGCATAACTGATGGGTGCTGGACAAGTCAGACCAAAAAGAAAAAAGAAATACTTTTTGGGTGGATATTTTAGTGTTTGGGGTGTTTTTTTAAGGACCAAGCAGGGAGGAGTGTGTGAAGGGGAGAAGTTGATAAACATGTGCTGGGATGGTAGTAGCTCTTTAGACTTTGCTGTTTTCTGCAGCAGTGGTTCCTCAGGAGGGCTGTGGGGTGGCCCCTCTGGAAGTGTATTTGCCTTTTCCTAGGGGACATGTGCCTTTAGAAATGATGTTCTCTCCTTATCTCAAGTTTAAAGTGCAACATTCCCAGGTTGGAAGCAAGTTAAAGTTTCCTGTTCCAGCTGCATCTGCGCTCGGTCTCAGGAGCAGATACTTGGCTGGGATTTAGAAAGAAAAAAAGGCAGAAATCGATATTGCAGGTAAAAAGCAGCAACTGAGGGGAAAACCCCCACTCTTTCAGGAGCTCCTGGAGCGGTTTTTGGGATAATTTTCTCTTATTTCCAAGTAACTCCTGCCACTGGTCAGCCCTTAAAAATAACAACCCCAACCCCACGTCCCTGCTGATAAACACCAAGGACTTGCTTGCAGCTTATCTAATGGCTGAACATCTGTTTCTGCCTGGCCGAGAGGTTCTCCTGTGCTGAGTTAATGCAATTCCCTCCACAGAGGTTAAATAAAGTTGAGAGGCTCCGGCCGGTGGCACGCTGCCACGGAGGCCCACGCTGCAGGGACGGCTGATTCTCATTGAGAAGGAAAGGCAGGAGGGGGAATGAAGTCACCAGCCTCAGCCTGGGCTGCAGCTCCAAGGATTTTAGTTTGAGGGGAAGGTGTTTCCATATGGAAAGGGTGCTTGGAACTGTGCAGTCCTCCTGGGTCTGAGGAGCTGCTGCTGGTGGGGAGCTCTGCGTCTGTTTCCTTCTGCCACCGGCAGCTCCATCGCCCTGTGGGATGGGCTTGGAAGCCAAACACCCATTTTTGGTGAATGTGTAGTATGTCCATGCAGCATTAGTTCAGGCTGTTTTCATTAATACTGTTTTGCATGCTCAACAGCAGGGTCTTTTACGACTGGAGCAGCTGGAGGTGGGAAGGGATGCGGGGTGATCTGATCCCGTGACCACCAAGTCCTGGAGCTGACAGGCTCATCCATGGGTGTTGGGTGGCCAGAGTTGCTTGTGCTGTCTGCCAAGGCTGGTCCTTGCAGTAGGACTGATTTGGGCTGGGCAGTTGCCTTTGACCAACCCAGATAAATCAGTTGTGTTGTGGTTTTGGATGCAGAGGCCAAATGAAACCCCCCAGGCTGGAGGCAGATTGTCAGGAGCAGGGACAGGACCCAAGTGTGGGCTGCTCACCCCTTCTTCCCCAGGGTAAGCTGCCTCACCTGGCGTTTTATTCCTAGATCTCAGTCTTGGGAGCAGGGGATGGCCTTTGAGATGGAGGACTTCCCAGCCAGCTGCCTCTCTCCTTCACCCCCATCACTTCTCCCTCGAGCTTTGCTGGCTGCGGTGCTGGCTGAGGAGCAGCTTGGGGGCAATGATGACCAGGTTGGTGTAGCCCAGAAGTCAACACTTTCAGCAAGACCAAGGGCGCTGCCTGTGTCCCCCTGTGCATCCCCAGTGAGTTACTGACCAACCCCACGGGCACAATTTCACTTTTCCCTCCTTTCCTTTCCAGCCCCTCCGGAGGCTGCGCACGGCAGCAGGAGCATCAGAGAGGAGGGAACGGACCACTGCTTTATGACACCTCTTCAAAGGGCCTTTCTGAGAGCTCAAAGGATGTGAGGCAAGGAGGGGATAGAAATCAAAGGAAGATGGGGGAGGGAGGGCAATGAAAGCTGCAGTTTATGGCATGTTCTCCGTAACACTCACAATGCCAAAATCACAAGAGTTCCCAGCACCAGCTCTTCTCTTCCCATCAGACTCCTCATTTACTTCCAGTGTCTTCTGCTGTGCTCTTACTTTCTGTGATGAATTTCACATGAGACCAAAGCTTCCTGTTCTGCTGCCTCCAGCCTGATGGGGAGACGCTCGTTCTGTGCTGCTGGGAAGTCCTGGGCCGATGGAAGAGCTGTTCCACTCTTGGGGAAGCACAGCAATGGGACCTGGTGGCCATACGTGTGTCTGCTGCTCTTTCAACAGGTTTGAGGTGATTTCTTTTCTTCTCCCTGCTGCTGGCAAACAGCAGCTCCTGGGCAAGGACTTGAATTGCCACCTATGGAAGCCTCCTAGAGAACTGGCTCACCTTTAAGGAAAATCTTATTTTAATTTTTTTTCTTCCAGAAATGCATCTCTTACTGGCTCCTCCTGCAGCACCTAGTTATTTAGTCCATGTTTGGGAGATTTCTGTTACTGGAAAGGGACTTCTCCTCCTGAGCAAAGGTTGTGGGTCTGACCCTAAGCAAGCCAAGGGAAGCAAAGCACACGCCTCTGTTGAATGCCCCAGGTACCACCTAGGGGCTCTCATTACTGATAACAACAGGGAGCCCAAATAATGACATACATACTCTTAATATTCTATTAGTTCTCATGGTTGATCATTTTCCTACTTCACTGTGTCTATTTTTTAAAAATTATAGGAAAAAGTGTGATGTGTGAGGCAAGGGAAAGAAACCTGGCTGGTTTTGATCCAGGATTAAATCCTGTCTATTGATGAACATGTGCCACTGAGGTCAGCTGGAACCACTCTGTTGCTGTGGGGAGCAGGGAGCGGGTCAGGGCTGAAGCTCCAAAGGGCTGGGAAGCTGGATTGTCTGAGAGAAGGATGGGTATCAGTGGATGGTTTGAGCTCAGAGGAACCATGGAGAGTTTCCTTGGGGTCCCTTGAGCTGCAGATGAGCAGCCTGTGGATCCGTTTTGTTGCCAACCTCACTTAAACCATCAGCCAGTGAACACGTTTCCTGCACAGGGGTGATGGTGTTCCCTCGTCTGATTGCTTTCCCAGCCTCTGCAGCGTTGGGGGTTGTGTTGCTCCTCAGCCCTTGTCCCCCCCAGGTACGCTCCCCTGAGCAAAGCTTCTCCCACAGATGCTTTCCAGGGCTGCTCTCAGAGTCAGTCAGAAAGCTGCCCTGAACACCCTTCTCACTAGTTC
This sequence comes from Porphyrio hochstetteri, assembly GCA_020800305.1. NCBI lineage: Eukaryota > Metazoa > Chordata > Aves > Gruiformes > Rallidae > Porphyrio > Porphyrio hochstetteri. The sequence goes on along the minus strand of CM036919.1, from coordinate 1,450,059 downwards.
ATGCCCCTGCTGTGGGGGGGTTGTTGTTTAATATACTGACCTATGTGCCCTGCACTGTGCTCCCCAGTGTGGGCAGCAGCGGTGCCCATATGGGAGAGAAGATTCAGGCTGTGCTGTACACTGTGGGGGCTTGGGGTGCAGAGTGTGGGGGGTGGTCTGGAGAACCTGCAAAGAAATGAGTTGAGTGACTTGTCTTTCACCCAGAGAGGTCCTGGTCTCACCAAACGTCACTGAAAGGGGCGGCTGGAGGTGAAATTCAGCGAGTGTTTAATAAATCTCAGCAAAAAGAGTGACTGTATAGTGTTATCCATTGGTAACTCTGAGGGGAGCTGAAGGGGTGTGTAGGAACTAATCAGATTGGAACTTGCCCCAGAGACTGGGCTGAGACCTGTGAGGTTTGTTTATGAGAGGGGATTTGCATCTAAGTGTGACCCTTTGATATGAGCTCTTTATATTAATTGGTTTGAAGCGGGCATCTCTCAGTGAACCAGGGGCTTTATTTCCCTCACAGTTGCTGGGGCCACGTGGGAGGATTTCCTTTCCAAATACGCTGTCAGCAGTGGGGACAGATGGACAAAGTGGCTTCTTGTCCTGTGCCAGGGCTGGGGCACGGTGGGACCATCCCAGCAGTGCCTGGTGGGCAGCACTGGGGAAGGAGCCCCACATGCTTACCAACCCAACGGCTTCTCTCTCAGCATCCCATAATAGCACGGGTGTTAAAGGATGTGACAGTGTTTAGGAGGTTATTAAGGGCTTCCCACAGGAACCAGAAGCCTTGTGATTTCCATCCACCTCACCCAGAGCCCAGAAATAGAAAGGGGCTCTTCCCTGCTCTCCCGGGTCCCCAGCGCTGACGTGGGCTGCGGTGGGAAAGGCTCACGGTGCTGCCATGTGTTCTCCCTGCTGGGGGGGTAGCAGTGAGTCAGCAGGGCCAAAGATGTCTGTTGGTGATGTCAGGGCTTCCTCCTCCCCAACACATGGCTCCTCTCTGCTGTCCTGCAAGGTGACACCTTACACTGGGTGTTTGGGTCATTGCCACCAAGCGGGGTTCCCCCCAGGGGCATTGCTCTTCCTTGGGGAACTCCTCCCAGTGACACTTCCCAAAGCTGTGGTGAGCATGGGATATGCTGGGCCCTTGGATGGGTGCTGCTCTGGGACCACATGCCCTCCTGGGGTCTCCCTGGGGAAGACACCCATTCCCCAGGTCTCCTCACCCTGCTCCTCGGGGTGATGCTCGCAGCTGAAGGGGGTGATGATGTGCAGAAGGAGCATGTCAAGGTACATCGATCCAGTGAGGTATTTCCTTGTGGTTTGCTGGTGGAGTGTGTGTAGCTACATGGAGTGGAGATTTTTAGGTGTTTGAGGGTTTTTACCCTTTTCCCCATCCAAAAGCCTGTGGCTGCCAGTGCAGACTCCCTGTGCCACCCTCCCCGGGCAGGGGGGCTGCAGCGTGGCCGCTGCCTCGGGTCTGTGCAGAGCTGTGGTTTGTGCTCTTTCTGTGGGTGTTGCTAGGGGATGGCTCCCCATGGGAGCTGCCAGACCTACACATATGCAAAAGTGGTGTCCAAGGGAGGCAAATGAAAATCCAGTGGGAATCCTCTGCTGGTTACACAGGGGCACTGGCACGGAAAGCAGAGCTGTGCAGGGGTGTTGCCATCTCCCAGAGAGGATCCCACTGCACAGCATCTCCCAGCACAGCCACCTACTTGAGATGTCCTCTCGTAGCAGAGCTGTTTCTCTGTGCTGTTCTTAGGCTGCAAATGGTTATGCAAATTCCTAAATATTTTCCTACTTCCTTTTTTTCTTCAGATGTCTGACATTCTGTATTATTTTCTGATACTTACCTAACCCGGGAAATCTGTTTTCCATCTTCTCCCAGCCAAGGTTCTCTCTTTAACCAGTCCTTCCCACTATTTCCCTTGTACGCTTTCTGGTTTGCTGGGTGAGCTCTGCACTCTGAGGATGAATCAAAGTGAAAATGTATGGCTTGTCACATACTTGCTGTTTGGAAATGGGCTTTTTTTTCCCCCTCTGGATTTGAAGACAGAGATATAAATCACTGATTTAAAAACAGGGTAATTTAACAAGATTATAGGAGAGAGAAAATCCACTTCCTACCCGAAGTAACAGTCTCTTAGCTCTCTCCACCTACACAAGCCATATGCATCCTGCGAGCTGCCTGAGATCCTCTTTTGTGTTCTTCTGGCAAGACTCTGCAATCATGATTAAAGTCCTTATGCAAAGCTTTCTCTGTGGGGCTTTTAATTGCTTTGTAATCGGCTAGAGAGTTCCCATCCCTCAGCCCCCAGCCCTCTCTGCTGGGTTTGAAGAGTCCCAGACCCGAAGGGGTATGAAAAGCTCCAAACCCCAGGTTGGAGGGCTGTGTTCAGGGGTTGCCTTTTGTTGCCTTCTCCCTTTTGAATGAATACAAGCAAACTGTGTTTCTTTGCTGGGGGGTGAAGCTCAGGGATGGGTAGAGCAGCAGGATGCTGCAGGGAGTGTGTGTGTATTGGGGAAGGGGGGGAATGACAGTGGGATGCTGTATCCAAAGGGCTCCCC